>CM060935.1:437711886-440211886 GCA_030765085.1 Allium cepa | reverse complement strand
GTGCTTCATGTTGTATTCATCCCTGCAGCATAACCTGTTGCATTCTTTGATGGTTCATTGGTGCACTTGTACTTGGTCATTGTAGTATGTTGTCACTGAGTTTGAGCATTTGCACATTTGCAGCCTTGGTCTTCATACTGTATTCTCTGTATCATGCTTGTGCATTTCTCTGTTGTATTACTGTACACTGCATAGTGGTCTTCATTGTGATGATTTTGTTGCTCTGACTTATATCACTTGATGTCTTGAGCTTCAACTGTGCTCGAACTCTGTCCATACTTGCCCAGTTTACACAGATGCTCCACTTGTTCATTTTGTTCAAGTGTACTTGTCTTCATTCTGGTTGTTACAGTCCTATGCAGTTCATGTTGCCTTGACTTTGGTTTGTACTGGTGCACTTCTGTTTGCTGAGTTGAATCCAGTTTTAAAACTCGGGTTTGACCTTGTGCTGAGAGTTGTGACTTTTATGTTATTGCACGTGAGTTGAACCCGGCTTTTGTTTGATTTTTGCACACGAGTTGGCGAGGCAGTGCACACGTATACGAATGTACACGTGTGTACTGCAGCCACTTGTAATTACCTGTCCCTGATAAAAAATATCGATATGCACAGATATTGCATAGTCAAAAATGATGACGAACAACCCAAATAACTGAGGCAAACAATGTTTTCAAAATCATCGTTTCTTTCAAATTTCAAAAATATTTCTCTTTCAATTTTACTGCGTTTGAAAATATTTTTGCAGATTACTCAGATGCTGGATTCAAACCGGATTATAGTTGAAGACAAAAATATGAGTGTGAGCGATATGTAGTAAGGTCGTGATGTAAATGTGATGTGATTGTAATCAAAAATGTACATGTATAGTGAGAGCATGAAATTGTACTATTTACAATTTGTAATAAATATTTGTTTGAATAAAAAATTTCTGTTTGAATTCAAAATCTGTTTAACTTGTTCTGTTTGAATTCAAATTCGAATTCTGTGTAATTTAATTTTATTCAACAAATATTTATTTAAACTATGAAAAACAAAATAGTACATTACCAAATACATTTATATGAATGTATATATGTTTATTATCATCAAACAAAAAATCATATAGCGCAAAGCGCATATTCAACAATCTTCCCCTTTTGATGATAACAAACATATATTTAAGATTTTGAATATATTAAATGTATTTGATAATTTCATTTGCTCCCCCTATTTGAATGCTCCCTCTCTACACAATGCTCCCCCTACATATATGCATAGAAATATATAAGAGAGCCTATATGCACAATGAAAATTATTTGACCTTTGCTTGATTCTATTCGACAAAAATCTTAACTTTTCTCTCCCCCTTTTGTTATCAGCAAAAGAATAATAGTGTTATAAAATAGGGATGAAATGATCGACATGAATCAAACATTTAACTCAATTAAATATAAATATCAAATTTCAATAAAATTCAAACAAAAATCATAATTACCCTTGTCAAGCGCATATTCCACTTTCAGAAGTGATGAAGATAGAATCATCAAAAATTCATATAGTTATGTCTATTTGTGGTATATTTATTTCTGGAAATTTGAATATCTACTAACCATGCATAACCGTTAGGACTTTTAAATGAGATTAGTAGTATTCCAATTTAATTTTAAAAAATGAAATCAAGTATCTTCTAACCACGCATGACCGTGAGGACTTTTAAATGGGATTAGAATCAACTTGTCTATTAAATCAATTATTTTTAATATGCGTTCCATACATGCATAACCGTGAGGACTTTTAAATGAGCATGGAAGCACATAATCAAAAAATCCAAGTAATTCACCCATGCATGACCGTGAGGACTTTTAAATGAGAGTGAATACTTTGGATATTTATTTTTAATTGCTGAATATAATAAATTGAAGCACAAATAATTTCCTTCACTGATTTAAAGATATTGAAGAACAAATGATTTCCTTTGTAAACTACCACAAATTTACATACTAAATATGATCTTGATGAGTAATGTTTGATAGAAAGATGATAGAAATAGAAATGGTCATGGAATTATTACCCAACAAAAAGTTTTTATAACTCTTGTTATGAAATTCTAAAGAAATTTCCTAATTATATTTTCTCGAGTTTTAATATATGATAAATATCAACACTCATCACTTTTTCAATCACTATTCATCTTTTCGATAATCATTAGGGAGTTAGATTAGTTAAAAAATTGTCATTTAGAACCAAATTCAAAAATCAAAAATTTTTTTAAAAAAAAATGATTAGTCAACCTCTATAATTCCCAAATCTAAACGTAATTTGGAAAATCTGTCTTCGGGGAGAGGTTTTGTGAAAATATCAGCAAGTTGAGTTTCTGTTGAAATATATTCAATGCAAATGTCTTCTTTAGCAATGTGATCTCGAAGAAAATGGTGTCTCACATCAATGTGTTTTGTGCGAGAGTGATGAACAGGATTATTTGACAAATCTATAGCACTCCTACTATCACATTTTAATGGGACTTGTTTATAGACTAAACCAAAATCAGAAAGAGTTTGCATCATCCATAGAATTTGAGCACAACAACTTCCCAAAGCAATATATTCTGCTTCAGTGGTGGATAATGCAACACAATTCTGTTTCCGACTTGACCATGAGACTAATGAATGTCCTAGCATGAAACATGTCCCACTAGTGCTTTTTCTGTCAACTAATGAACCAGCATAATCAGCATCGGAATAACCTACTAAATCAAAATTTTCACAAGAGGGTACCATAGTCCAAATTTGTGTGTGTGTGAAAGATATCTCAAAATTCGTTTAGTAGCTTTTAAATGAGATTCTTTGGGATTAGCTTGAAAACGTGCACACAAGCACACAGAAAACATAATATCAGGTCTAGAAGCAGTAAGATAGAGAAGTGAACCAATTATCCCTCGATATTTCTTTTGATCAATTGCAATTCCTTTCTCATCTTTGTCCAACTTTGTTGATGGGCTCATAGGAGTTCTCAATGGTTTGGAATTTTCGACTCCAAATTTCTTCAATAGCTCCAACACATATTTGGATTGTGAAATGAAGATACCATCACTGCTTTGCTTAATTTGAAATCCAAGAAAGTATTTCAATTCACCAACCAAACTCATCTCAAATTTAGCCTGCATGACTTGTTCAAAATTCTCACACAAAAGCTCATTAGTAGCACCATAAATAATATCATCCACATAAATCTGAACAATCAAAAAATCATGTTCTTTATGTAATAGAAACAGAGTCGTGTCAGCACTTCCCTTTTTAAAACCATTTTCCAAAAGATATGTACAGAGGCAGTCATACCAAGCTCTTGGTGCTTGCTTAAGACCATATAATGCTTTTTCTAGCTTATACACATGATTTGGAAATTCATGATTTTCAAAACCGGGTGGTTGTTCAACAAAAACTTCTTCTTTTAAATCACCATTCAAAAAGGCACTTTTTACATCCATTTGTTTAAGTTTGAAACCCTTGTAACATGCAAAACTTAGCAAGATTCTAATGGCTTCTAACCTAGCAACTGGAGCAAATGTTTCATCAAAGTCTATGCCTTTTATTTGGTTATAACCTTTTGCAACCAACCTAGCCTTGTTTCTAATTACATTTCCTGATTCATCAAATTTATTTTTAAACACCCATTTAGTCCCTACAATTGGATAGTCATTAGGCCTAGGAACTAAATTCCAGACTTTGTTTCTTTCAAATTGATTAAGTTCATTTTGCATTGCTAAAAACCAATTTTCATCATTAAGAGCCATTTCAACAGAATCAGGTTCAATTTCAGAAATAAAACCACTATGACAACAAAACGCACATAAATTTTCATCAAATGAGGAACGAGTACGTATACCTTCCGTAGGATCACCAATAATTAATTCAGGAGGATGATTAGGTTTGAACCTTAATTTATCAGCATCAACAGTCCTCCTTTCAGTTTTCTTACTAAATGTCCCTTCTTCAGTGCCTTCAGGATCTACTCCATCGTCAACCATCCTTTCAGTCGTTTTTTCCAGATCAGATTCATCAAATTTCACATTGATTGACTCAACAATTGTCTTTGTTCGTTTGTTATATATCCTGTAAGCCTTACTCCTTGTTGAATAGCCCATGAAAATTCCATCATCAGCCTTTGATTCAAATTTTCCAAGTTGATCACCTGTGTTAAGAATGAAACAAGGACACCCAAATATACGAAAATAAGAAATGTTAGGTTTCCTTTCATGCCACAGTTCAAAAGACGTTTTGCCAAGTATTGGTCTAATCATTACTCTATTCATTACATAGCACGAAGTATTCACTGCCTCTGCCCAAAAGATTAGAGGTGGCTTATACTCACTTAACATGGATCTAGCCAATTCCTGTAATATACGATTTTTCCTTTCAACCACCCCATTTTGTTGAGGTGCTCGTGGAGCAGAAAATTCATGTTTTAAACCATTTTCTTCACAAAAATTTTCAAATTCAAAATTTTCAAATTCGCCTCCATGATCACTTCTCAAGGTTTTAATTGTAACTCCTTTTTCATTTTAAACAAGTTTTGCAAATTTTGAAAAATATTCGAAAGATTCAGACTTTTTGGCTAAAAAGTAAACCCATGTAAATCTAGAATAATCATCAACCAATACATAACAATAACGTTTTCCATTCAAGCTTGAAATTTCATTTGGTCCAAATAAATCCATGTGAACTAGTTCAAGGACCCTTGATGTGCTAACAATGTTTTTAGGACGAAATGATGATCGACTAAGCTTGCTCAAGGAACATGCTTTACACACTTTATTATTTTTAAATTTCTGATGTGGTAACCCTCTGACTAATTCTTTTGATTCGAGTTTTTGTAAGAGACTCATGCTAGCATGTCCAAGTCTCCTATGCCATAAATATGCCTCTTCGTCAGTGGCTACCAAACATCTAGAAAGTTTTAGATTATCAAATGAAAGTGAGTAAACATTCCCTTTTCTTTTGCCCATAAAAACAATGTTACTAGAAGATTTATCAATAATTTTGCAAGTATCACTATCAAAAATCACGTTCATACCTTTGTCACATAGTTGGCTAATAGAAATGAGATTGTGATGCAGATTTTCAACGTATAAAACATTAGTCAAAGAAAAAATACCGTTACCAACTTCACCTTTGCCAATAATCTTACACTTGCTATTGTCTCCCATGATCACATTTCCACCTTTAAAATTCTCTAAGCTAAGGAACTTCGATTTGTCACCTGTCATATGTCTAGAACAACCTGAATCTAGAAACCATTCTTGTTGTTCCTTAGCCCGCCAACAGACCTACATAAGAAGAGAGGAAGATGACCTAGAGAAACTCTTAGGTCCAATGTTATTAGTGATAGAAGCATTGTGAATAAACAATCCCTTTGGAATCCATACTTGTTTAGTCCTTTTATTTTTATTCCAATAAACATGAAATTTGTTTTTAGAATTCTTAGGAACCCAAACTTGTATAAATTTTGTGTTCTTGTTCCTATGACTATCATTTTCATCACGATATCTATATATTTCACATCTATCAAAGACATTCTTATATTTTGCATTATCATCAACTTGTGTTTTCCCAAAACCTAGTCCTTTCCCGTTGTTAGCAAAAATTTGATTTCCCAATAGCATGTTGAAAGATTTTTCGCCTCTTGAAAAGTTATTCAAAGATTTCTCAAGACTTTGGACTTTGGTTTTTAATGTTGAGTTTTCAGTAACAAGTGAGGTGCATCGATTAATAAAATCCTTTCTCCTAGTGTCGATGGTTTCCTTAAGATTCAAGTTTTCATTTTCAAGACTTTCAAAGTTATTCCTCAGTTTTGATAATTCTGAATCTAAAATCTTACATTCTTTACATTCTAGGTTTTGAATATTTTCAATTTCAGTTTCTAACCTAGAATTTTCATGGGCAAGTTCTCTCCTATCAGATTTTAGTTTTTCAATTTTAGATTCAAGAGTATCAATCATTTTAGTAAAATCACAACACATTGAAACAAGTTCTTTATAAGAATAGTTACTTACCTCACTAGATTCCTCTAAGCTTGCTTCTGAATCCGATTTTGACATAAGACACAAGTTAGCCTCCTCTGAGCTATTATTTGAAACTTCCTCTCCTTCTTCATCATCCCAAGTTGCTGCAAAGGCCTTCTTTTTCTTTTTCTTTCCTTTGTTGTTTTTGAGAAGTGGACATTTTTGTTTGAAGTGGCCAGGCTTCTTGCAGTTATAGCATGTCAATTCATTATCGGAATCGTCAGAATTCTTTGACTTATTACCACTTATTTTCTTCTTTCGTGACTTGAATCTTGACCATTTTTTAAGATTATTGACAGCCATTGCAAGCTCTTCAATTGGATCTTCTTCTTCTTCATCGCTTTCTTCTTTGCTCTTTAAGGCAATCGTCTTCTTCTTTGGTTTGGAGTTATTGCGTTCTTCCTTTGCTTTTAGCTCAAGCTCATATGTCATCAAGTTTCCAATCAACTCCTCCATGCTTAGTTTGCTCAGATCTTTCGATTCTTGGATTGCCGTGACTTTTGCCTCAAAGTTCATTGGTAAAACTCGTAGTATCTTTCGCACAAGCTCTACCTCAGTAAATACCTTCCCAAGCGCTCTAGCATTGTATACCAAGGTTGAAAAACGTCCAAACATATCCTTTATGCTCTCGCCTTTTTCCATCACAAAGTTTTCGTATTCATTGCTGAACAGGGCTAGCCGAGACTCCTTGACTTGAGAAGTTCCTTCGTGTGTCACCTCCAAAGTATGCCATATTTCCTGTGCTGTTGTACAATGAGAAATTCTATTAAATTCATTTTTATCAAGAGCACATATCAAAGCATTCATGGCTTTAGCATTTGTTGTTTTCAATTTCTTATCGTTAGCATCCCACCTATCCTTAGGTTTAGGAATCTCAGTATCACCAACGATTATAGTGGGGGGTTTATAGCCAGTTTCAATAATATCCCAAACTTCATAATCAACAGAACTGAGATAGATACCCATCCTAACTTTCCAATAAGCATAATCGTTCCCGTTAAACATTGGTGGCCTAGCAATAGATTGCCCCTCAGAAAAAGCATTATTTTGTAGACTCATGACTCTAGAGTTAAAAATACCAGGCTCTGATACCACTTGTAGGATCTAAATTAACCCTAGAGGGGGGGGGGGTGAATAGGGTTATAGCAAATTTTCTTAATTTAAACACAAAAATAAACTGCAGAAATAAATATACTGAAAAGTAAATCACACACAAGATTTACCCAGCTTCGGCAACCCCTGCCTACTGCTGCATTCCCAGATTTCTATTAGAATTAAACAGTATCACGCTTACAAACACTCTAACAGACTTGCAAACCCTGCTACCGCCTATAGAGTTTTGCAAACTCGCAACCCCTGCTTACTGAACTAACTCTAAATAGACAATCAGACACAACCTAAAACCTAGGTGGTGATTTACCTAAACTCTTTGATTCGTAGAATAAAAAAAATAATTAAGAACAAAATAGCCCTAAACTAATTAACATTATTAATATAAGTTTATTAACAATATTAATTAATAACAAAAACCCCCTTTTGTTTTTGAACACCGGCCCACTTCCTTATTTCACCCGATCCTCTTTTTATCTTCGTTCGTGAGAAATAATGGCGGCTTCGTTCCAGTTAGGGCTTCGTTCCCTTTTGATCCAGTTAGGGCTTCGGCTCTTCGTTGCAATTAGGGCTTCGGTTCTTCGTTGCAATTAGGGCTCTGGTTTCTTCAATTTATCTGTGATTGGTTGCCCTAGCTTGCTTGCAGTTGCTCGATCGAGTTTTGATGCTAGTGAATTCGGTATGTGCTGTCTCCTTTTGCTTTTCTAATTTGATACTTGAACTCGATCGAATTGAAATGCCGATGATGATTAGGGTTTTAATAGGATTTGATTTCCTATTTTTGCGTTCGACTGATTATTTCAAAAAATTGCTTTGGTCGTTCGATTATGTATTGATGCTTGAGATTTCTTTGACTTAATCAAATTCGTATGCACTTGATTCCTTGGTTGACACGGTAGAGAATTCTCGGCTTGAATTTTATTTTGGTTCCGTGACTTTCTCTGACTTGATAAATTTCGTATAATTTGATACTCACGGTTTTGAAGTTGTGATTTCTTGGCTTTGACCTATTTTGTTTACTTGGTTATCACGACAGTGGTTTGCTTTTTGACTTCGGTTACTTGATTTTGACTGTGGTTACTCTGTGCTCCTTTTTGAAAATTGGCTGCTCGATATTGTTGTAATGTGTTGTTTTACCCTGCTGCATATCACTGCATTTGAATTTTGTATGTAAACTTGGATTTGCTTCATTTGAAATTCTA
This sequence comes from Allium cepa, assembly GCA_030765085.1. Taxonomy (NCBI): domain Eukaryota; kingdom Viridiplantae; phylum Streptophyta; class Magnoliopsida; order Asparagales; family Amaryllidaceae; genus Allium; species Allium cepa. The sequence continues at coordinate 440,203,537 of CM060935.1, read as the reverse complement.
GTGGCTGATCATCTTGCTGTTCACGGCCATTATATCTTTACTGCCATATTTTGCTTCACTGTTGCATTCATTGTCATTCATTTGTGTCTTGTATCAATGCTCGACCATGTTGCATATTGGACATCGATTCATTTCCACTTGATTCTTAATTTGGTTGTTACCTGAGTCACTTGTTCATATTGCCTTTGCACACTTGTTTATATGAACTGCTGTTCCATTGTTGGTCTGTTGCTTTATGTTGCATTGTTCACTGCGTCACTCTTGTAGTTGTAACTGGACATTCTGGCCTTGAACCTGTTGCATACATGACTGTTGTATGGTTGCATATTTGTAAGTTGTTCAGTTTGCATCATGCTTTTGTGCATTTGGATTTTTGGTCGACCCTATCCCCTTGAGTTGCAGTGCTTCATGTTGTATTCATCCCTGCAGCATAACCTGTTGCATTCTTTGATGGTTCATTGGTGCACTTGTACTTGGTCATTGTAGTATGTTGTCACTGAGTTTGAGCATTTGCACATTTGCAGCCTTGGTCTTCATACTGTATTCTCTGTATCATGCTTGTGCATTTCTCTGTTGTATTACTGTACACTGCATAGTGGTCTTCATTGTGATGATTTTGTTGCTCTGACTTATATCACTTGATGTCTTGAGCTTCAACTGTGCTCGAACTCTGTCCATACTTGCCCAGTTTACACAGATGCTCCACTTGTTCATTTTGTTCAAGTGTACTTGTCTTCATTCTGGTTGTTACAGTCCTATGCAGTTCATGTTGCCTTGACTTTGGTTTGTACTGGTGCACTTCTGTTTGCTGAGTTGAATCCAGTTTTAAAACTCGGGTTTGACCTTGTGCTGAGAGTTGTGACTTTTATGTTATTGCACGTGAGTTGAACCCGGCTTTTGTTTGATTTTTGCACACGAGTTGGCGAGGCAGTGCACACGTATACGAATGTACACGTGTGTACTGCAGCCACTTGTAATTACCTGTCCCTGATAAAAAATATCGATATGCACAGATATTGCACAGTCAAAAATGATGACGAACAACCCAAATAACTGAGGCAAACAATGTTTTCAAAATCATCGTTTCTTTCAAATTTCAAAAATATTTCTCTTTCAATTTTACTGCGTTTGAAAATATTTTTGCAGATTACTCAGATGCTGGATTCAAACCGGATTATAGTTGAAGACAAAAATATGAGTGTGAGCGATATGTAGTAAGGTCGTGATGTAAATGTGATGTGATTGTAATCAAAAATGTACATGTATAGTGAGAGCATGAAATTGTACTATTTACAATTTGTAATAAATATTTTTTTGAATAAAAAATTTCTGTTTGAATTCAAAATCTGTTTAACTTGTTCTGTTTGAATTCAAATTCGAATTCTGTGTAATTTAATTTTATTCAACAAATATTTATTTAAACTATGAAAAACAAAATAGTACATTACCAATACATTTATATGAATGTATATATGTTTATTATCATCAAACAAAAAATCATATAGCGCAAAGCGCATATTCAACAAGGATATGGTTATCGTAAGGTAAAACCCATCGTATTTATGTGTGGCGTTGTTTTATGATATCTTTATTTTGAAAAGGTTTTGTAATTTAATAAATCAAATTGATTCCTTTTTTCTCACGTTGGCTTACTAGACTGATCCATGTGATATTATTTTATAATAATGCTTGGGTCAGACCGATCATATTATAGATATAGATTTGGAATGCTTTAGAGCTTAGGAGACGAGCTGGAGACTGAAACGTATTCTTATACTTGTTTATTCCACTACAGTGTTGGTTTTGAAATTATCAGCAATTGTGAGGACATGTTGTTATAACTGTGCAGGCTGGTAATTGTTGGTTTGTGTACTCTGATTTCAGATATGTATATTGCAATTCTGATTTGTGCAAAGAGCTGTTCATATTATATATCATTCCATCTGCTATGAGACTTAGTATTTGTTTAGTTTCTTCTTTCTTTATCCCTGACAATCTGTCTTTCCGACACTCTATTATTCGGCATGCTATACAGTGAACGTATTGATGTCGATTTTCATGGGTCGAAAAGTCGGGTCGTCACACGTGGTATCAGAGCTTAGGTTGGTGATATACCTAGGCTTTGGTGGGGATTATTCATTAGAGATAGGGCCAGTAGGACACTAGAATGAGTTTGAGTGTATTAATAGATATAAGCACGTATTTGTTAGTGAATATAATTTTTTATATTTTGTTGATTTATCGGTTGAATGTTTATGAATTCTGGTCGGTACGAAAAGTACAACTGTATGATAGCGGTTTCTAAACTCTTAAACAAGGTAAACTAACACAATATTGTTTTGGAAGAGGGTAAATGAAATAATTTTACCCTAACTATATTTTGATATAAAAGAAATATTTCCTCGAAATTATTATAGTATAATTGAAATATTCGGTTGTTAATATTATAATCAAAACAAGATTATAAAAAATGAAATAATCTATATAACCGAATAGAAATTATATAAGTACGATTTTTACAAAGGAATTATAACTAGAAGTAGATTCAAACCAGAATTTGGAAAATTAAAATCCCAAAAATTTTGGGAAATGTTTTAAATGGATTTAAATTAAGTATTTGGGAATTTTTAAATCTTGGAGATTTTGGAAACGTTTTCCAGACTATTTGTAAGGAAGATTGTTGATATTATTTTGGACATATAATTGGATGGAAATGTTTTGAATGGATTTTGAAAGTAAGGAAGCACTGAACTAAATTTAGTCACTCGAAAATAATTTTGGTGATGACGACCGCATCCTAAGTGGTCATTTTCGAGTTTAAGTGATGGATCACTACCGTAGTGATTTTCTATGATTATTTGCTTTGGACTTATTTGGTAAACAAGTTTTGTTTTAGAAATTCCAAAATGGGAATTGTTTTGGGCAAAATCAAGTTGTTTTAATTTGGACGTAGCCTCATTAGCGGAAATGACTAAAATCAGAGAGAGGAGGCATTATCAGTAGGGTTGGGCAACCCATAGGGTGTACTGGCTCCTTTTCTAACAATATGGATACCTTTGGTTATTTTTGGCATGCTAGAGCGAGCACTCGATCTTAGCAATTATGTTTTTCCTATGATACCCCAACTAGACGTGTATGATGCTTCGAAAGGATAACTCTGATCCTTGTGCAGCAGGACCATTATCGAAGTACTGAGGGCACCTCCGTGGTAATCTTACACAATTAATGAACGAGCGTTATCGATTTTTTATTTTATATATAGTATTGTTGTGATGTACATGGCACAAGCATCATAGCTACTTGATTATTATTATTTTAACCCTATACATTATTATAATATCTCTGGATTTTGTATAGAAAGGATTTTGTTATCCTAAGGTAAAAACTTGTCGTATTTATGTGTGGCTTGGTCTTACGATATCTTTATTTTGAAAATGTTTTATAATTTAATAAACCAAATTGAGTGTATTTTTCTCACATGGTTTACCAGACTGATTCGTATGTTATTATTTTATTGTAATGCTTAGGTCAGACCGAGCATATTACAGATATATATTTGGATTGCTTTGGGGCCCAGGAGACGAGTCGGAGACTGAAACGTATTCTCGTACTTGTTTATTCCGCTGTAATGTTGGTTTTGAAATTATCAGCAATTGTGAGGACAGGTTGTTATAAGTGTTCAGGCTGGTATTTATTGATTTGTGTACTCTGATTTGAGATATGCATATTACAATTTTGATTTGTGTAAAGATCTGATGGTATTGTATATCATTCCATCTGCTGTGAGATTCAATATTTGTTTAGTTTCTTCTTCCTTCTATCTTCTTTCTTTATCCCTAACAATCTGTCCTTTCGGCACTCGATTGTTCATCATGCTATACAGTGAACGTATTGATGTCAATTTTCGAGGGTCGAAAATTCAAGTCTTAACAACCCAAACTGATCACAGTTATAACACTTCATCTTCGAGCAATCCATCCTACACTCATTAACAAAATGCCCCGGTTTGCCGAATTGCACTTCTCATCCTTCTTCTGAATCTTCCCCTTCGGTCCAAATCCACCCTTCTTCTTATTCCTCAGATGAGTCTTTGGATCCCTTTTTCTCTTCCTTCTTAGAGATGGTAGTAAGAAAAGCCATATCCACTAACCCCTCAAAGGTAGCATCCACTGGAATGTGACTTACGGCCAAATCTTGGAAAGGTTGGTTCAGTCCGTTAGCAAATTTAAGAGCCTTCTTGTATGGCGTACTAATCAACTTCATACCGAATCTAACTAGGTTATTAAACCGATTCACATACTCCTTGACGGACATATCTTCCCACTTGAGATGAATAAACATCTCCAACTAATACCTTCCTCTACCGTAGAAAGAAACTTATTATCAAACCCAATATGGAACTCATCTTAAAAAATATGATTTATATCAGTCTCTGACTCAATAACCTCCCACTAACTCAATGCCTCTCTCTATAACTGCCCGATTGCTAATTGTCTCCTCATAACATCAATCAAGCCCATCAAACCAAATATCCTCTCACAAACATGGATCCATGCGCTCGAATCCTAATATGACTCTATTCCCAAATAAGGCTGACCTCTAAGACTAGACTTTTTTTACAAAGCTTAGCAAAGTCTAAGGCTGTAGGTGGGTGGGCAGGAATAACACCTATCGCTTCCTCCATAGGTCCTCTTGTGGGATCGAGTTTGACCTTCCTCTAGCCTGAAGGTATTGATGGAACCATATGGGAATGTTCACTCCAAGGATTTTAGCGGCATTGCAAAAACCTGGACCTATGAGATTAATCATCTTCCATTTGTGAATTTGAAGAGTTTTATTAGCAACTTTTCATAGATAGGCATGAATAAAAGAGATAATGTCAACATGAATCAAAGATAGCATAGGCATAAAAAGAGAGATTACAACTTGTCTAAATCTTTGGTTGAGCACTTTGAAATAGACACACACACACACACACACACTTCAAAAGTCCATTTTGAAAAACTTTGGAAAATTTTTTTGAAAACCTTTTTGAAATCCACCTTAGAAACCATTTTCTTTTCAATTTTTTTTTCAAAATATGTCTCTCAGTACAGTCCTAACCCTAAGGAGCATTGACCCTATGCTTTGATACCAACTATGAGAACCAGCACCTCCCGACACACCAATCCAAAGCTGAAAGTGGCCCTAGACCTCGTACCATGCGAAGAAATGTAGATCTTCTGGGTTTTAACAGTTAACAATTCAAAGACTACGCTAACTAATATATTCTCATGAGAACTAAACTTTCAGAACTCATAATAGAAGGAATAAAACATATAAATATCATAGAAAATATCAGTCTCCGAAAATCTTAAAACATGGTTTTAGAAAAATATCAGTACATGATCCATAACAGAGTACATAGCAAAATATCCCTCATAGTCTGATATTAGAAAATAACTATACTAATATGAAAAAATGATACACGAAGAGAAAATGAAGTAAAGTAAACCCTAAGAAAATCATGACTCTCTCTAAGTGTCCGAAATAAGCAAATCACCTACTGCCCTATCTACCTATGGTGGGAAAATGATTGAAAAGGAAGAGGTCAGGCAAAAAGTCTGGTAAATGAGAATTTTTTTAATAAGTGATGATTAAGTGCAATTGACTTTAATAATGCTCTAAGTGACGTAGGGCGTGTAACAAGTGTCAGTGGATTCCTAAGATCTAATACCTAAGGATTCTTATCTAACATTATTGGTCAAACTACAATTCGAACCTCACACTAACAATCGGCCAACATCCTTCGAATTATCCAAGAATACCTATTATTACTACTTGTGAGATGAGAATCGCGAAATGCAAACTCTCATTGTGACGCATCATATTCCCCCACTATCCACCTCTCGATCATACTGCCAAAAATCTCTTATAGTAGCTACTTATCATCCTTCATCGGTATCCACTTGTACTACATTACACAAGAACCGTGTGTACAGAAACTCCCGTTGGGATCGTGCTCACTCACTTGCTATCTCTATAAGTTCTACGCATCACTGACAGAATACTCCTTGAGTGTTTGAAAAATACAATGCTCCAGTCAGCTCTTTTCTCTCATTTGGGTATTCAATTGTTACCCAAATCGCGATGACCTATAGTCCTTTAATAGGGGATTTATGGCTCTATAATTCTCTTGAGAGGGGATTTATGACCCTACCATTTCTAGTTTGTCTACATAGCTCAGAAATAGGCCAAAAAAATTAATTTTCTATTTATATAATAAATTATATATATTTTTATTATAAACCCGTGCCTCGGGCCGAGGTTCAATCTATGCATTTTACAGTTGAATGGTCGACCGAGACTTAATCCAGGTCTGCCACTATCGATCAGCTGTTAGAGCACTCAGGTCGATCACTATCATGAATAAAATTGAGGATTTTGAATATTTTTTAATTGTATACTAATTTATAATTAATTACCTTTAATTCCAACAATTAATAATTCCAATAAATCCCTAATTTCCAGTTAATAAGTTTTCCAACTCTAATCAATTCTAGGATTTGTGAATTATGGTTGCAAATTTGATATTAAACAAGTGATTAATTAGCTAATTAAATTATCTGTTTATTGTAGCGATTTCTAGGGTTTTAGGGGTCATGTTAATGTTCATACAATTCAAATTTAAGTTAACAAGTTCAATTATAGGGTTCTTAACATATTCATTTTGGGTTTAACATATCAAATTTGGGTTCTAACATCGTAAATCTATTATAACAGTTTAAATTTAGGAACATTAATTGAATTACCAAATTTGTGCCCACTCATCTCTAGCTTAAGCTCTAGATCTTAAGAATTTGACCTCCAATCGATAGCTCTCCTTAATCTCCTCCTTGATTTCTTGCATTCTCTTTAATTTGATTTTAAATTTTGATTTGCGTTTTGGTTCGGGCTTGAGAAATTTCGGTTTCAGTAGAAATTTTGAAATTTTTTAGTTAATGTAAGTTTCGATTAGAGAAGTTGGATTTCATTATCATCTTATTTATAGAATTAGAGTTAGGTTTAGGGCCATTAGATTTACCTCAACTGACATCTAGACCACTCGTCTAATCCTTCTCAACTGAGAAATGAATCTTGGCCGTTAATACACATCATCGTTGAACGATTAACACTCGATTTTCTTTGTCATGGGTCGATCGCTCATAGGTCTAGGTCGACTGCTACAACCCGACCTAGAACCCACCTGGTATGACCCATTACATTATAAATTATTGCTTTTAATTTCTAATTTCATTCTAACTCCCGTAACTCCCCCATACTAACTTGGATTACGAAGTGTATATATGAAAATCATTCGAAAATTTCTATTAACATAACAGTGCAAGTTTCGTAACCAAATTCGAATATCTGTGAAAACTTACTTTTAAGTCTTATTTTCGGTTTAATTTAATTTTTTAAATTTCCATTCTAAATAACTTATTAAATTCTTGTTGAATATCACGTAAATTTCTAGGGTGTTACATTACCATTGGGAACACAAGCTACGATAACGAAATCAGTCATCATGTGTGCTCCTATACTAACCTCGGCCTCTCTAGCAGGCACCATTCCTGGTCTTGTTGATGAAATGATCCACTCTTTGAATGAGGAAAGTGGAGGTGATATTCATGGGGATCAGGAGGAGTAGGAGGAGAGTATCACTATAACCAGGGCTTTTGAGCCTTCCTTAGGGGATCCCAAGTCATGCTGGCTAAGGAAATTAAAAAAAGAGAAAGATGTTGATATACCTTCTCTATGTCTATATCATTGCCCAGTCAATCTATCTTTGCCCCTGTTACCATCCCTTCCTCTGGAAGTGTTCAGAATATGCCTCATGAACCTTCAGGGGGTTATATTCTGAAGGGTAGGAAACGTAAGGAAAAAGCAGAAAGAAGACTGGTGAGCCTGGTATGCTTTCTTCAAGGAAGGGAAGAAGAGGAAGAAGACTTAGTCGCATCCTCCTTGTTTTTATCATAAGCTGGAGTTGTGCGAGTGCAGCAATTTCCTTTGTCTAAGCAACATGTTAATAAAAAGAAAACTTGTTTTCTTTCAAGCCTTGTGTCAGTCTGTTTAAGCATTGAGAAATATGTGAATTATTTCCCCATTACCATTTGGCCAAATAAATAGCTTATTACAATAATTTTTAGCCGAGTTTTGTTCGACAATGATAATGTTTGAAATTACATTATTTCCACTTTTGGGGAATAATGTCTTGGATGCCTATCTCTAGGCACCCTTATTCTATCTAGCCTATCCATGGGCCTCGGCCAGAACTAGTCATTTATAGTAGTGGGGTGATTATCCATTTTCTGGATGTTTTCATGCGATCATGCTAAGCTCTGGGCATTTATCAGGATTGATCAACTTTAGCGGTGTTTTAGACATCTGTTTTTAGACCTTTTGTCCAATCTCGTCTAACTCTAGCATTGATTTCCTAAACCCTATTTATGGGGCTAGATTAGCATGACACCTTTTTATGGGTGCCGCAATGTCTCTCTCTGTACATTTAAATAAGATCCTACCTTACTCCATACATAGATCGATGTTTTGCCTATCTCCGAGCAATGGTTATTGGGATAGACTGTCTCATTCAATCCATATGTGTTTATAATACAACGTCCAAGTCATAGGTCAAAGGAGTTATTTGGTATCTACTCCAGATTCCTGGAACAATCACATTTTTCAAGTCTGGTCATGGACCGTGAAATTAAATTGGTACCTATCTCCAGGCACCTACATATATGTATTATATATGTGTAAATCATTTAATTATGCTATTGTTCACAATGTAAGATTTGGATAATGAGAATGCAAATTCATCAATCTCTAAAGCCAGTTCATTTTTTGTCCACAATAATGGAAGAGCATGCCTTACTACAATGAAATCAACAATGTATGTAGAAAGATAGTTTTAAGTGCAATAGCATCGTAAATGCTCACTATTTCATGCCTTCGAAAGTGAAATTCCATAAATAGTTGCTAGCTTGAATGTTCATCTCCAAGCTTATGTTCACTATCATACAGACCTTCCTAAGTCTGGCCCATGTTCACTGGACCTGGGAAGATTTGCTTAAGAATGAGATCACCGATCTCGAAGGTCTAGTTCCTGACCTTTGTGCTGTACTACCGAGCTACCCATTTTCGGTGAGCCGCGGCTCTCAAATCCACTTTGTTGCATTTCTCATCGGCCATATCAAGTGTAACGACCCCCCTTTTCGATCCTTAAAAGTCAACGCTGATACATATATCGAGCATTCAATTGCTGAAATGTCAAATTTGTAGGGGAAAAGAAGGAAGGAGGGAATATCATATTACATCGTGACGAGTAATATATAATATATAATAGATCTTTACAAAAGAACAAAAAAACTATAATGTGCATACATGATTAGAGTTAACCAACTAATCAACGGCCTAGACAGTTATAATAATTTGTCCTCATGATTATCGATAAATACAACACAACAAACGTAGTGAAAAACAAAATATGCGCGGTTACATCTTGGAGGTATCCAGCTCATGTCTTAAAGCTCTACAGCATCCAAACAAAATCTATAAAAATTCTTGGTTTAATCCAAGCATTATAAGAAGAATAACACCCAGACCAGTTTGGTAAACCAGCATGAGAAACACACCTATGTATTTTAATGTTATAAAACCTTTTAAAATTAAGGTATCTCGTAAGACCATGTTGCATATAAACAAGGACGAGTTTTTACCTTACGGTAACTAAACCATTTCATAACAAATCTTCTAATATTATAATAATCTTTAGGGTTTAAAATAAATATTGAATCATAGTCGAAATTGTTACATTAATTAAATTCTAGCATTACAGGTATACATTTAAGACTGAAGGCACTTATTGGAGAATGAATTCCATCAATGATGAGGCACCAGGGTACCGTCTGTTATAGTACACCTGTAGATAAATTGTACTGAGGTCTAACCTATTGATCCTTGGATGGCAAGATCAACCTACCCCTTACTGAATAGTACCAAATATTTAATCACCTCGGTTGCTTTGCAACCTTATCCCGAGAGCTTTCATGCAATACCAAATCCACAAGTAATAATCTAGGAAGGGTGATGCCAATATTCTAATGAGTGCGACCCACATAGCCTTGCGACATATTCCCTGTTTTAGTCATTCCCAATTGATGTGGCTTGAGGCTACGATTTATCTTTTTAAATAGCATTCCTACTTGGAATGCTAACACTGTTCTTTAAGCAACAATGCAAAACCAAAATTTGTCTATATAAGTTGTCCAGGATATGAACAACCCAAAGGCACTAAAATTATCACATCTATTTTGGAATCACCTTTAGGATTAATATCAAGTAGCCCTCACACTTCAAAAATCTACTTCTTCAATCATCTTCAAGGTTTCCCAATTTGAAATGTTTATGCCGGCTCAAAGTGGTTTTTGAATAATATAGTTTTCGGTGAACTCAACTTCAGTTCTTTCGGAAATAAACAAACAAGCATAAGATCAGGGTTCATCCCAGTTAAGTGGATAGATTTCCTTATCATTTTTTCTGGAAGAAAAAAAGAGATTTACATGCACCATACATTAGCATCGAATATGACTATGCCATATAACTTTTGTGTTTTTCCTTAGATATTTCTAGGGTTAGAAATAGGTCCAAACTGATAGTCTGTTATTTAGCCATCAAATAAATAAACAAACCAGACATAGATTTGATTCCACATGGGATCCATTAGGCCTCTTTAATTCATCTTCAATAATTAAATACTTTAATCATTTACCAATATATTAATACACTTAGCTCAACGTATAAGTATATTCACAAACCATTTATGTTTTATACTTCGAGCAATTTTGTTATATACTTATATCAAGTATAAGAATATTTTTCCAAAACATTCAAGAAGAGATGTTTTACAAATAATGCAACCAGTAATCCTTCGGTATTAAGTATGGAAAAATGTGTCCACACCACCAAAATTAAGAAGGATTATTTATTTCGTTTCCGTAAAATTGATTTCTGTAGTTGATCGAGCTTATAAAAATCAAAGTTTTATGAACCCAAATCTTCTTTTCCAAATTCCAAGATCTCTTCCAGCTATATTTTTAACAACCCCTATGTTTAAAATAACACTCTTTTTAAATAGTTTGATATTTTAAACATTTTTATTTATTATGAGTTGATTGCCTTTAAAACTACCTAATAATTAAGGTTTAATCCATTATTAGTAATTAATTTACTACCTTAAACAAATATTAATACATAACTAATACACTTTATCACTATTAAAAAAGTGATTAGTTAACTTCAACCCTTATTAAATAAATAATTAATAAATTTTCAAAACATCATTATTGAATACAATTAACTAACTTAAAATACCATTTACAAAATAATTAATTACCTTTAAAATAACTAAAATAAAATAATTGATTTATCCTTTTAAACAACTTAAATAAAATGATTAAATAACTTAGATAAATATAAATTAAACAACTTAGGCAAGTATAATATAATAAATAATTAGTTAACTTTAAAATACTATAATTAATATAATATTAACTTATCCATTCAAATATAAAATTTACTTTACTTTGAAATAATTTAAAGTCCAAGTAAACCTAAATCCATTTTCTTTTCCACAATTTGAAAGAGGCTCTGCGACCACACTAGTACTTAGACAAGTTACCACTTATTTCAATTCAATAATACAGATCATATCATAGATATTTGAATAAGCAACAAATATGTAAATACAATTCAAAATCTATAAGAGACAGATAATACATCATATATCCAAGTCACTGATATACAATTAAATGTCCAAACTTAGAAAATAGCAGAATAAGGATTTATTATGCTAACTAGATGTCCAATAATACCTATCAAATTTAAATAAAGTAGAACGGTGTTTTATCCTACTACTAGAATGTAAGTGTAAAATATAATTACCAAATAACAAAATTATACACCGTTAACATTATTTTATAGATAAGCTACACTTTAGCCTATGAGTTTAATAATTTTAAAATGGGTTTATTAGATAATACGAAACTAACTTCCAAAACTACAGGTCGAACGGACTTCGAATATATACGTACGAGTTTTTTAAAATTTCACACGCTTAAAATAAGAAAAATTTACAAATTACTTAAAATTACTTGGGCCAAGCCAACAACCAAACCCAAAAGCCAATCTAGCTTATGCCTTCTCCTTCCCAAACACACTTTCCCAAAATCCAAGTTACCTCAAAGTCAAAAACTAACTTGGAGTCAAAATAGTCAATGCATGAACATGCATTTGTGCATGTGCACTGATGCTGCACGCCGTCGACCTACACTACGACTACACTTCCCCAGTTCGCCTGACCTTATCACCTCGATCAACAATCCTTCGTTGCTACCAGAGACCCACAGCCCAAAAAGGAGCCCTCCTCCCCCAAAATGTGCTCATCCAGGTCAATCCTCATCCAAAAATCGACCTCGTCATGCCCATCCATCCCATAGCCAACCTTGCTACTTCCTCCAATGAGACCGCAACCCTTAGCAAGACCTCCCAGCACTGCCTTGGCTAGCTCGGGGCCCTCCATCACCACCTATGGCCATGAATATGCACGTTGTAAACCCATGCCCTTAAACCTTAAAGTGAGCTCGACAGCCCACCTTCGACCACCAATCACCTTTCAATTTTTGTCACACCTCCACCACATCCCCAGGTAGCTCTAGCCCCAACTGCTCCGACCCAAACCACCTAGGTTGCCAGAATTTGCTTTTTATCCCAAATTCGATCATCTAGCCACCTCGACCTAGCCCTACCACTAAAAGTCATGTGAACGGCTCCTAAAATCTTTGTTTGATGATAAAAACATGATGGTATAGGCCATTCATTGATTTGTGATAGACGAAAAACTAATAAGGTTTAACCACTTACCGTTATTTACACTTTTCTCCTAACCTGCTCGACGAAAAACCCCAAAACTATTTTTTTATACTAGACTTCGAAATAAACATTTTACTAGTTGACGGTTTTCGTGAACTCAATATGGATTAGGAGATATCCAATTTTGAAATCAAAGATGAAATGATTTTCTATGTATATACAAGAACTGTAAGTATGAAGACTTCAAAACTTGTTACATGTACATTTCAATTGAGCTTATATTCATATTTTCAAGTCAAAAATTGATTTTTAATCATTATTTAACATAGGAAAATATGTTTCTAAACTACTTCACCTAAATTATAACTTTTATTCATCACTTTATGGCATAAAAAAATAAACCAATAAACAAAGAAAATGAGAATCTCACCTTCACTAAGTATTGCCAAATCCAAGCTAATCTTTGTTTCTGAACCAAAAATGTGAATTTTCCCTTCTAAAACACTTGAATGAAAAATTAAAAAGATGACCTTGAAAATAAATAACTAAGTATGAAAGTAAGAAAATGAAAGTGGTGTATGTATACAAATATTTAAGAAGATTTTAAAAAGAACAAAAGATAAGGAAATAAATAAAAATATTCTTTTCAACTCTAACATCATTTCATTAACCACCCAAGGTACACTGCATCTAAATATATGTTGGGTAATAGTGTATGTTTAGGTCCATTTGTGTACTAAGAACTTAAGGAATCACAATGTATTTTCTTATTCAAAATTCAAATATATTTACTTTTTTACTTTACTTATTTATCCTTTTATATTTCAGAATGAAATGCTTGCACCTTTAAAAATATAGATATTGTTTTTCTAGAATATATACAAGGTATTTATGACTTTCTACACTTGCCGTTCGAAAGCTGGAAATCCAGAAAGCAGGTTTTGGTTACATTTCCAGTTTTCCATCGAATTATCTATTTATATAACCAAAATTAAAAAAATGAATTACCTATTGTTAGTTAAAAAGATGAAAGAGATTTATCTAATTATTAAAACTATAATTGGAAATAAATTAAATATTCATAGATTAAACTAACAAAATTTCGAGTCATTACATCGATGGACCCAAGTAGGAGTGCCTCATTCCTTTTGGGGCAGTAGTGGACGTTTCAATGAGATGGAACTTTTAATTTAATTGAAATCATGGCTTCCAATCCATAAGCTAAAATGAATGGAGTGTGACCAATTGCAGATTTATTGGTCATTCGATAGGCCCATAATGCCAATGGCAATTCAACGACCAACTTGCCTTTGGGATTTGTCAATCACTTTTTCAAAATGGATTTGATGATTTTTTTTCACTGCTTCCACTTGTCCATTCACTTCTAGGTGTGTTGCTATAGAAAATATTTTCTAAATCCAATATTTTTTTAGAAGTTCTCGAATTCTGTGCTACCAAACCGGATCCCATTGTCAGAAATGATCATTCGTGGGATCCTGAATCGAAAAATAATATTTCTGACTACAAAGATGATCACCTTCTTCATGGTGATCATGGCAAGCGGTTTCACCTCAATGCATTCCATGAAGAATCAACTGCAACAATAGCATAATTTGCTCTGCCTTCGACATCAACAACACACCAAGAATGTTGATTCTACATACCATAAATGGTCATAGGTTGACTATTTGGATAATCTCCGTAGGCAGGGCTCTAGGAATTTTGGTGAATCTTTAACATCGATCGCATCTCTTGGTTTAATCAGCTACATCCCTATTGATAGTCAGCCAAAATTATGTATAGCTAAGAACCTTCTTCGCTAATGTTTTCCCCTAATGTGATTGTCATAGGCTTCTTTGTGAACATTCACAAGGATTCTTTTGGCTTCTTGTTGGCGACACACCACATTAGGAGAATAGAGAACCTTCCTTTGTATAATAACCCATCCTGAAGAATAAATTACGATGCTTGGCACTGATGTTTTACTCATTAGCTCCTTCTATCTTAAAGAGTTCCATTTGGTAGATATGCCTTAATCAGAGCCATCCACGATTCTCTCCCAGGTTTAGCCTCCAAGATTTAATCGATATACGTCTTGTCAATACTTGGAGCTGATAGTACCTCCATTCAAACTAAGCCTAAGAGTTGGCATCCCCAGAGCTAGCCAGCTTGGCTAAAGAATCGGCTTTCGTGTTTTCCTCCCTAGGGATATGCATTATTGTGTAGTACTCAAAATCTCTAAGCAGTTCAAGAACCTTTATCAGATAAGGGGATGAGCTAGCTTTCTTTGCTTGGAATTACTTCCTTACTTAGCAAACCATCAATTAAGAGTCACTGTATATCTACAAGGCCTTGACTCCTAATTTCTTTGCTATCTTGAGTCCTATGATCAGCGCTTCATTGTTGGGTTTATTGTTCGTTACATGGAACTAAAGCTTTAAGGCTTACCAAACTGGTCATTCCGTGAGGGCACCAAAACCACTCTGACCACCAAGCAATGTTGATTGGATGATCCATCAATGTACAACTTCCATTGAGTGCTTTGTTCTACAGTTTCTTCTCTCTTATCATCCTAAGTGGTGAACTCGATGAAAAAATTGGCCATCGACTGTCCTTGGATTTCTCTTATTAGATTATCATAATAACCCAGCCTTATGTTCCATTTTAACAATCTCTAAGAAGTCTCAGGTCGCCAATGGACCTTCTTAAAGGCTGGTCAGTCAGCACCTCAATTGGATGAGCTTGGAAGTAGAAATGGAGTTTCGTCGATGCGATCAACATGCAATAGGCCAACTTCTCCAACTTTGAGTAATTTTCTTTTGCTCTTGCCAATCACTTGCTGATATAGTACACTGGCCTTTGGATTTTAGTTTCTTCTCGTATGAGTGCCCCACTCAAACCATGAAGGGACACTGCCAGATAAACAAATAGATCCTCTCCATCCAAAGGCTTTGACGAGATAGACGGTCTCTTTAGATGATGAACCAAATCTTAAAAAGAATCCTTGCATTCTTACGTCTAGGAAAAGTTCCTTTTCACTACTTTGAGGACATCAAAGAACGATGTACATTTTTTCATATCCCTTGAGATGAATCTGCCTAACATAGTAACTTTCCCATTCAGTCTCTGTACCTCTTTTATAATCTTTTGGGCTTCAACATTCCTCCATGCTTTAATCTTATTTTGATTGGCCTCAATTCCTCTTGAGTTCACAATAAAACCCAAGAACTTCCATGACGACACTTTGAACACGCATTTCAACTGGTTAAGCTTCATCCCGTATCTTCGAAGCACCCTAAACTTTTCTGGCAAGTCCTTTGAATGGTTTGTAGATCATCAAAACTTTACCGACATATCATCAACGTAGACTTTCGTTGAACATCCAATCTGGTCTCTGAACATTGAATTCACAACTCTCTAGTAGGTGGCTCCGATGTTTTTCAGATCGAATGGCTTAACAAGGTAGTAACACCATCCTAAATCGGTTATGAAGATCGTACGTTCCTTGTCTAGAATTGCAATGTAATTTTATTATAGCTGAAGTAAATACCCATGAATGGAAGCAAGTCATGGTTGGTGGTTGAATCTACCAGTTAGTCGATCTTCGGTAGTTGGAAAATGTCCTTTGGGAATTCCTTATTCAGGTTTAAATAGTCGATGCACATCCTTCATTTCCCAGTGGATTTCTTGAAAAGGACTGGATTATATACCCACTCTAGGTATAGGGCATCACAGACGAAGCCGCTGGATTTTAGCTTATCAACTTCTTTTTTTAGCGTAATGGATCACTCTGGACCCAAACTACGCCATTTATGTTTCATAAGGAGATACTTGGGGTTCATATTCATTGCATGGCATGCAATCTTCGGTAATACTCCACACATGTCATGCATGATACCCTCTAGAGATAACCAGTCCAAGTTTTCCCATAGAAACACTATCAACTCCTTCTCCATCTTCATATTGAGTTAGGATCCGATTTTCAAGACCTGGGAAGGATCATACTGACAGACCGAGATGTTGATTGTCAACTCAGAATGGGCATCCCTCGCATCCTTTAGCTCTTTCCTTGGTTCCATAGCTTTATGAAACTTGCTATGCTGACCAAACCAAGGATTATCCGGATGTTTTTTTGCATCTATCAACTTGAAACAATGATTCTTCTCCACATCCTTTCCTTCCACACAGCACTTTGCTTCCCTTAGCTCTGTGATGTAGCACTTATGTCCTAAGTTCTGATCACCTTAAACGACCCCTGTTCCATTTTCCATCGAAGATTTCATTATCAAGGACCATGGAGCCAAGGCCATTTGGAAACTAGCGAGGGCTGGTCGGACTAAAATGAATTTATAAGCCGAAAGGATAACCTTCACAGCGAAGGCCATAACCCGCACACTCTTGCGGTCACCTTCTCCTTCAACCACCGGTATATCTACACATCACATACGCTCTACAGCCTCTATGATAAATCCTTGAATTTGGGATTTACATGGCTTCAGATCCTGATCGACCATCATCATCTTTTCATAAGCTCTCTTAAACAGAATGTTTACTGAACTTCCATAATGGACAAGCACTTTCTTCATAGTTGTCAGCCCAATCATGGCCGCTATCACTAAGGGATAAAAGGTAGGCACCTCAACCCCATCCACATCACGACTCAAGATCGTAATATAATCCTTCATAGTCTTTAGTTACTTGTCTTCAGTGGAAAAGCAACTCTCCTATACTACATGCTTCAAGGAACTCCCATATCTTCCCAACTCATTCCAACTCTTCTCAATTGGATGAGGTCCGTCAGTTATTTTGTTGATAAAAAGCCTTTTTTCGAGATACCTACGCTCAATTCTACTAGGCCCAGCCTGGCCTTGTTGTAGCAAATGCTCCTGGGGTTGAGCATTCTCTTGTCTGCCATCCTATGGCTGTTTTATATACTGTTAATGCTTCTTCTTCCAAATCAAATCTTCAATACATCCCGTAGATATCTGCATTCATTTTTCTTATAATCATGGGTCTCGTAGGAGCAAAAAAATTTCCCAGACCTTTTCTCCTTTTCAGCCGACTTCCTCGGAGTTAGCTTTTGTTGTAATGACCCGCCATCCGTCTTCACAGAATGACGCATCATTAATAAGAAAGAAAGGGATAGAAAGAGAAAAGAAAGAAGAGAAGAAAGAAACAACATCAGAATCTAAACAGCGGAACGAATAAATTATATTAATAACATAAACATTACATAGTTATAACAACTATCAGAGTTACACAGATATACATCACATACTAGACAGTTATAAACACCTGTCTAGTTATTACAACTCAATACAACACAGAGACAACACAGAACACACAGCGGAATACTATATATCTAACGCAGAAGCCTCCTGCTCCATTTGCTCCTCCACAATTCGTCAAAGCAGACCTGAATCCTAACATGAATCCCTTGACTACTCGTAAAAATTTGAGTACCCAAGAGTTTATGAAAAACAAAAATAAACTCCAGGTCAGACATGGGTCTAGTGTGAGTAACAGGTTAAAGTTGCTTAACTTTCAAAAACCTTTTGAAAGAAAGGTATCACGTAAGACTTCCCACACATAAACATGGAAAAGTTTTTACCTTACGCTAACCAAAACATTTGATAGGAAATTCAGTGATATTATAATAGGGTCTAGGGTTTTCAAATAAATATGAAATAGCCGAAATTGTTACATTTATTAAATTCCAGCTACTAGCCACAAAAGTGGGTAATACAATCAAAACCGTTGGCACTTATTGAATTTTGGATTCCATACAATGGCAGGGCTACTGGGGTTCCGTCCGTCACAGTACGTGGCCTAGATTACCATACCGAGGAATACGCCTGCTCCCCTGCAACACAAAGCCGGACCCATTCCTTACTGAACAGTTCCGAACAAGATAACCCCGACGGTTGGAGCTCAAAACCATCCACACAGCCGAAATAAAAAGGGACCTCTAAACAGGAGTAAATCTCGCTCTTCAGTGGGTGCGACCCACGAAGCCTTGCTGCACCTCCCCTGTTTTAGCCATTTCCGGTTGATGAGGCTTGAGGCTACGATTACCTTTATAGGACACATCACTTAGAATGCTCATCGTCCACCTGACGATGTTCTGAAAGCATTCAATCCATACAAGTTCGTTCCAGGTTCGAACGAAACCGAAGGCATTATCTCATTGCACTTATATTGGAATCACCCTCAGAGTCAACGATGATAACCCTTGCGCTCTGAATCACCATCTCGAACCTATAAGAACTAATTCCGTCAACTCATTACAGAATCACCCCTAGAGTTTTACTGACGTATAGCCCTTACACCTCGAGTCTTCACAAAGCTCCACTTTGAATTCACGACCTAACGTTATTTGGAATCGATGTGGTTTTCGAATATCCAAATATGGAAACCCGATCTCGGTCTCATCGAAATCCAAAGTGTGTCTTTTAGGTCCAAGTTGTTTGAAAGTTTAAAAAAAATCATTACAGTATCTATATACACACAGATAGATAACTCACAGAACAATAATTGATAATCAACATTATCAAATAACGGGTAATCCACATTATCAATATCAAATAGATATTCTATATATCACCATCACAATAGATAACCTATGTTATCATCACAATACAATCAAGTCATTCGTACAATACAATATCATTTATCTCATTACTGAGATCTTAAAGCATCCAAGATAATCAATGTCACCCATTCATACATAAGCAAAGATTCAATCATACCACAATATAATTAATTTAAAATGAATTAAATTAACTATCTCTATCTCTAATTAATTTAAAGTGAATTAAATCAATTACTTCATCTTTAATTAATTTGAAATAAATTAAATTAATATCTTTACCAATATAAATCTTGCTTACTCAATCATTTAATTGATACAAATCAATTAATTAATTATTCAAAATAAATCACCTCAATTAATTACTCTTGATTAATTACCCTTAATTACATTCAAGTAATTATCTTTAATTAATTTCACAAATCAACCAAACAGTAATTAACCTTTAATTGCTTCAATTAATTAATTAACTATAATTAATTACCTTAATCCTTAATTAATTACATTAATTAATTACCTTTAATTACTTATTATTGATTAATTAATCATCTTTATTTACTTCATTAATTAAAATAATTAATGATCTTTAATTATTTCTTAAATTAATTACCTTAAGTAATTAACTCATAATTATTAATCATCCTAGATTAATCACATTTAGTAATTACCTAACTTAATTACTTTATTTAAACCAAATTAATTATCTCTGAATTAATTTCTTAATTAATCCCTTGATTAATTACTAAATAACTAATCCAAATTACCTCATTCTTAAACATCTCCCCTTAATTACAACCTGTAATTATTAAACAATTACTTAACTAAGTAATTTCCAAATCATTAATTACATACAGTAATTATCTTTAAAATCCAAGTGTTTAAAATTAATTAAACTTAATTAATTAAAATAAACAATCTCATTAAACTAAATTAATTATATTAAGTAATTATCCTCTACAATTCCCAATTGATTATTATTAATTTAATTAATCTAATTAATTATAAAAATTAATTACATTAATTAATTATTTAAATAATCCTGGGTAATGACCTTCATTAACCCTTCTCTAATTATCTTTATTAAGTAATTAACTGAGATTAATTACAAATTTGATTATCTTTAATTATCTATAATTTAAAGTTTAATTATTTATTTAATTAACCTTGATTAAATCTTAGTTACATAATTAATAACCCATTAATCATTAATTAATATTCTAATTAATGATCTTAACTTTAAATTGATTAACCCCTAAATCAATATGCATTAAACAATAATTAATTAAATTAATTAATTAATTATTTCTTAATTACCCTTTTAATAAATTAATTCAAACATTAATTCTTAACTTGATTTTAAGTTAAAACATTCCTTAATTAGGTTTTAAAAACAATTTATTTAAAACAAGTACTTAGAAATTACTTTTTAAATTTCATTCAAATACAAAATTTAAAAGGAATAAATTTTAAACTTAACCAAAGTTTAAACAAATTTAAAACTTTTTAAATTGCAAGACAAACAAGTGTTTGTTAAATATAAGAAATTCAGCAAAATTTTGAAACCAATTCCATTTCAAACTTTAATAAATTTAAATCTACATCTTGTTTAAATCTTCAAATTTAAATCTTCCTTAAATTTTAAACTGAAGTTCAAGTTTAACTTTAGATTTCTAGATTTAAATAAAATTTTAAATCTTGCTCATGTCTTAAAACTTCATTTTTTTTAAGGTTTAAACTATTTTTCCATATAAAGTAGTTAAAAAAATTTGCAGTTTAGAACTTTATTTTAAATTTAAAATCTGGGATTTTTAAATTTCACTTGGATTTCAAAAATTCAATCTTTGATTTTAAATTTTTGTTAAACTCTTCTTTACAACAAAATGCCTAGGTTTACAAAACTTAAACCCAAAAGCTTCAGGCCTGTCAAACCTGTAGAACAAAGAAAAAACCCGAGACCTCCCCAAAATTCTTCGAGAAATTCATTCTTTAGTTCGGGTCAAAACTCGAATAACTCGAGTTTAATCCCGAGTCCAAAACTGCACCCTATAAAACAATTTCCCCTGAACTTCAACTGCACGGTGCACGTGCACCGTGGTTCCGGCCATCACCGGCCACCCACCATAGTCCCTACCCATCAATGACCACCTCCACACTCGAACAAAAACACCAGAAAACCACTACAGCAGCACAAATCAAAACGAGCTAATAACCCAACCTGAAACAGAAACAGGTTTTCCCCTTCAAAACCTGTCAACGGCAACTTCTCTCCCCTCCGACCACCTAATGATCAACTACCCCGCCCTCGTCTTCTACTACGACCAAACTTTCAATCCTCAAAAGCTTGTAACACTCGGTCAATCATACAAGCCAATATGACCGATTTCTTAAAACCTAGCAAAATTAGGGTTTTAAAGTAAAATCCCAAATCTGCAATTACTCTGACAATTTTATCATCATTCAAGATTTTTCCCAACATCTCCTATCCTTACACAATCACCCAGAAGTAACTCAAGGTTTCCAAATTCAAAAATCATCAGATTTTGCTAAAAATTCAATAACAGTTAAAACCCCAACTGTAACTTCATCTATCACTTTAAAATCCTAATCCTTGATCTAAAAATCAAGTTATAGTTAATGCTTTATATTTGTGAAACTACATTACAAGTTTAACCTATTTTAATTTTAGTTAAAATTATCACAAACTGATGTTCTTTGCGTTTTCCAGTGACAAACACTTATTATATTTTATTTTTCTTTCTTAAATTTGAGTATCGACTTAAGAAAATCAAACAACATTTCTTTATAAGTTTCCTTTCATAAGGAATTAAATTAAAAGATAAAGATTGCGTCACAGTTTTCTTGAACAACAGAGATAACAGAGAATTACTGCATGCAAACCAATACATATCACAGCAACTTGGTCATCACACAGGCAATTTTTATTTATGTTAAACATTCTAGCATGCAACCTTTTTTTTTAAATTTTAAAAAGTTAAAAGTTACTCACTTATATAGAAGAAAGCAGAGCCTCATATTTGAAGAGCTTGAAGTTGTTGAAGTTTGGCATAAGATCTTAAAACTGCAGTTTGCATTGATTCCAAAAACTTTGAGTTTGCTTCAGTACTTTCAAAAACTTTAGTCTTGTTTTTGTTTGATTTAAAAACTGCTGCTTACTTCTAGATGCTTTTGAAACTCTGCTTTTGAACAGGCCTCATTTGAAGAGGTGCAGATTTACATTTGAACATGCACGACAGGTATGAAAAGAGAAATGCTTTGCTCTCTATTTGAAAATAGCAGGGCATTGATTTTGAAGAGGTGCAGGTTTTAAAAACAGATTTGATATGAGGAGTTTTAAAAATGGCAAGTGCATGCAGAATCCATTTTCCAAATTACAGAAAAATGCAAATTTGCTCTTTTTTTATTTGAATTGGAAGGCTACAGATTTGCAATTTGCAGGTTTTTATTTGTAGAAGATTACTGGGATTTAGAATTTTGATTGAAGAGTTGGAATTTGGGTTTGAATGTACTTTTTTTTTTTTACAGAGGACCGACTTTCAGATTTAAGGAATGAACAAAATGAAGTTTCTTTGATTAGGAAAATGATGAAAAAGAAAGATAGGAATGGAAATGCAAGTTTATATATATGTAATTTTTAGATTTAATTCAAATAAAAGAAAAATTAAAACAAAATTTAACACTTGTACAAACTTTACACATTTGTCAATTTGTTAAATTAGTCTTTTAACACTTGTTAATTTACTCCCTAAAAATGCAACACTTGTCGCCTAAAAATGATTAGTATCTAATTTACAAATTAACGTATGTGTTATCCTACTTTAATATGTTAGTTTATATTTAAATATGTGTATAAGTTTATAAATAAAAATAAACCATGTTAATAAATGAAACTTATACATGTAAAATTAAAACAATTAATATTTATACTTTGGAATTTCAAATTCAAATTAAATTCAAAATCAAATAATTTCAAATTAAGTTATGTATATGAATTCAATTTGAAATAACAACTACAAATTCTATTCAAAACCTATTTATAAAGACAATACACTATTTATATTATTTTCATAAATGTCTTATTATTAAATTAAAACCATTCTAAAGGAAATTATATTTTTATTAATAAATTTTCTATTTAATTAAGCTATAAAACTCTTTTGTTAAATTTATTCTAAATTTAAAACTCAAGCCAAATCATTTTAAACATTTATACATTTGTCTTAACAATTTAAAAATCATATATTTATTTATTAAATAGTTTTGAAAACTTAATATTAAATTAAATCAACATTTCCAAATTATTATTATATATTAGAATTTTAAATCATGATTCATTTATTAATTTAAACCAAGATCATTTATTTTATAACTTTGAAAAGCTATTATTAAATAAAAACAAATTCTCAAATTACTAAAAAAATATCAGAATTAGAAAAAATATGTTTTACTTATTAAAATTAAATAATGCTATTCTATTTACAACATAAACTATATATTTATATTGAAAATAGAAACCAATTTATTATTTTTAAAAAGATAAAATAACCAGTTTAAATATTTATTGAAGATGATTATTAAATTTATTTGAATTATTATTAACAAATATCAATATCAATTTAATTTTTAATACATATTATTAAATTGATATTGTTAAAAATTCCGGGATATTACGTTTGTGCTATTCAGTACCCCACATCGCAAGGTATATGTTCATGACTAAATTTCTTAATGTCATATGGTTTTCATACTTCGGACGTTTCTTAAAATATGGCTTCCTACTTCCATCACCTTGATTGTTTCTTATCTGGTCATTACCTTTATTTCCCACATTCATAGCTTATTCCCAAAACCTTCTCCAGAATGCTTCGCAACTACATTGCTCTGAATCATCTCAACCGATTGCCCACCATCGGCTTTCCTAGTGGTCGCACTTGCCTCTTCCAAGCACAAGAACCGAGTCACCATTATGTAAAAATCATCCATAGTCAATGCGAGTTCATCTTTAAAATTCTTCCAAAATCAGTAACTAGATGTATCCTAATTTAAGCCATCAATAATATGTCCTCTTTAGCATTACCATTTCCATCATGGTTGTATTGAATCTACTCAAGTAGTCTTTTAAAGACTCTTTGGTACTCTGAAAAAGGTTTGATAATGACATCTTATCCTTCAGAAAGGTAGTATGTAAGTGAAACTATTCGAGAAACCTCCTTGCCAACTGATCGAATGACTATATGGATTGATAAAAGCCAAGTGAACCACATTTTAGCCGCATCTTCAAGGAATATCGAAAAATATATTTATCTTATAGCATCAGTCACCCTTACCATTTCCATATGCCTACTTGTATTTCAACAAATGCCACCTTAGATCCATCGTTCTGTAGTAGGATGGCATCATAGACATAGCAAACCTTCAAGGATATTCCTCATGCAATATTCCTTTAGTGAATGGGTTCCTACTAGGAGAACAGTCCCATTTATCATTATTTATATACCGGTTTTCATTAAATAACTTGTTGACCATATCAGCCAAAGACTCTAGCTTAATGTGATAAATTGCACGATGATAATCATAGCCTGTCCTGAGTGTTTAGCTTTGTAAATGATCTCGGTTAGTTCCATGGTACTTGGGTTCCCTTGTCTTCAGGAGAACGGTTAATCCAATTGATCTGTTTCCATGAGTTCTACGTAACGGGTCAACATCATTTGTTTGAGTATCAATATTCTGACCATCAGCAACAAGACCATTTGTACAATCAATGTCATTATCCAAACCAACACCTCCATCTATGTGAACATCAAATTTATAGGGTTCGGTACCGATCCATGTTCTTGCACTTTGAGAGTTTTTCTGCTTGCTTTGAAAAGTTCCAGTCTCCTTTCTCTCCATTTTCAGCTTCCCTTCTCTATGGTTTTCTTTGGATGATAAAGAACCATCCTCTTTTGAATTGGAAAGCGATCACCCCCTCATGTTCATTCTATAGCTATGAATTAACTGGTTCAGTAAGTCAAGACTTTCCTTTATCTAGTTCCTCAATTCGTCGTGACTTTATGCATCTTATCGTGTATCTCCTTCATCATTCTGTCCATCTTAACCCGTGTTATCATATTTGATGCGCTCTAGATTTCAATGGCATTGGGTTGAGTGACATCTTCAACATGTTGAGAACCAGCATTCTCAGCATCATTAGTAGGCTTGGAGATGGCGGATTTCTCCTTTCTTTGGGCCATATCTTCAGTCAATCCTATGATAGATTCCATGAAAGTATAAATAATCATGGACTATAAGAATAACATCGATGGATCTACCTCATGGACTAGAGCAATCCAAAAGTAGAAATAGATCCAAATAACATGAGATCGATATGTTTTCAATGAATGCACAAAAGAGTTTGCGCCAAAAATTGGCATAAAAACAAAAAGATTAATAATAAAGAGTAAAATGAAGAAAATAAATTGAAAATGAGGAAAAAGAAAACACATAGCTCTTATAGTGGTTCGCCTAAGCAAAGGCTTACATCCATGTGAACTTTGTTTATGTTTCTTTTGAGCTTAACAAAGTTGATCTTATAGATCCATAGCTATGGATCAGTTATAATCTATAAAATTATAGAGTGAATTCATCAATTTGTTAAATGAGCTAAAAAGTCACTTAAACAATGCCCCTCCTCCTCTATTTATAGCTGTTGGTTAGTGGAATTCTCTCATTCACATTCGTTCCTACATTTCCCACGTCCTAAAGGAGTCATTCTTGAGATAACATGGACAACTCATTAATATTCAAGGATCGACACCGAACCATGCTCTATGGATCAGTACCGATCCATGAGATTGTCCTTTGAACCGTGTTTACTCCCTCGTGGATGTTTAGTTGACTCATACTTTTGTCTTCGACATCTTGATTGCATTGTTATAGCCTTGAACTTCAGTAAATTCCTTGGTTCAAAGGTGGGATAGAAGTACTTGACTTATCCATCGATCATATGAGTTGTGATGGACTAACGAACCATACCATAGTGGCATATGCTGATGGCAACTACTTGAGCGTTGCATGGCATGGACTATTAGATGATCTTAAGCACACATTAGGGATCGATATTGATCCTTGAGCATGGTTTAATACCGATCCATGTCTCTGGTTATTCCTTGGACTTGGTACTGGTACTTAGTAGTGTATATGCCATTATATAAGGATCCTTGGTTGGCTTATAGTTTAACTTCCTAATTTAGCTTGACATCTGAGCTTGGCAGTTATTGCTTTGGATTTCTGCTTGGTAATTCTTCTATTTGACCAATCTGAAATGTCCAAATATGGCCTGTTCATAAGGTCGAATAATAGTAAGCATGGAAATTTAGTTTGTTTTACTTTACTAGTTCCCTCACGTGTGACTTTCAAATTTCTCCCAATTTCATAGGCAGACTTACAAATAGAAACTCGATTAAATTCATTTTTATCTAAGGAGAAAAATAAAATATTCATGGCCTTTGAGTTATTGAGTGCTTATGTCTTTTGATCTATGGTCCATTGTGAATATTCATTGTATTCACTTTGTCTAATTTTTCAAATATTTAAGTCAATGGATTTTAAATAAAATTTCATCCTACATGACCAGTAAGCATAATTACTAACGCTAAATAGTGGGGGTATACCAGTTAATTGTCCTTCTACAAAAGTATTAAAAAGTGTACTACCGGTGCTACAACCCATTTATAATTTAATTCAAATAACGAGTTTTTGATAACCTGTTGCTTCGATACCACATATGGGAACGGTGTGGTATAAATCATACTTAGTGTGAATGGATCTTAACACTGGTATAATACTAAAGGTTGGTGAATAATGTTTTATAGCTTATATAGAACTTTTCTAAATAGTTTCAAGATTTAAATCAAATCACACTTAATTAACGCATATATATATATATATATATATATATATATATATATATATATATATATATATATATATATATTAATATGTGGTCACAGTTATATAAAATGAAATAAAAAAAGTAAGAGTAAAAGTAAGAGAGATGACACAATTTTATACTGGTTTGAATTGACTAACACTACATCCAGTCCAGTACAGTACCGTATAGATTTCCATTCAAAGGGTTAATTTAATAAGGTAGCAAGCAAAACAGAATACAATCTTGATTTCAACGCAATAAGATACACCCTCCTGACTTTTCAAGCTTAGGGTAGACTCTCTTCATTTAACTAGGCAATAAGAGCAACCACTTAATTTAAACAGGCAACAAACATTTGATTTGAATGGGTAACAAGCATGCCCACTTGATTTGAATGGGCAACCAACACACTCATACATAACAGCGTTAGAGAGTTGTTAATTCCAAATACAAATAGCTATAACTTGGATCCTATAGCCCTTTTTTAACGCTTTGATCTTTAAATTAACGAAAGAATACTTGCAAAATAGTGAGTAGATTATAGAGAATGAATGTAGTAAAGTAGAGATCAAATTCGAGTGGATTTGAAGAGTATAGAAATTGGATTTTGAGAAATATATAATAAGATTTTAGAGCAAGAAAATTGGAGAGAATATTGTTAAAATATTCATTATCTAGTCCCCTTCTATAGTTTTTGGAGGAACGTTCCTATTTGCGAAGAGGTGGAGCCAAAATTCATAATTTTTGAAAATAAAATAAAAAACTTTTCAATGGTATGTATGCCAACATACTTAGGTAGGGTATGCCAACATATTTAGGTATATGTCGACATACTTAGGTAGGATATTTCGACGCATCCTTGTATGTTGGGGAAAACAATAACACTTTTAAAGTGTTATATAATTCTAAAATTTTGTAAAATCAATTAATTATTTTTAAATATTTTAATATGTAAAACCTTCATAAAATATTTTTATATACTTTGAAAATAAAATAATTTTTTAGTGAGAGAGTATTCAATGAATAGAACTTTATTGTTCAAGGACTAATGAAATTATTGTAGCAACCCAGTATTTTGTAATTATTTTAATTATTTAAATTGAAACTCCTGGTTTAAAAAAACTTTATTATATTTCTTAAATGAATAAATTTTGTTATTTCAAAAGTATATTTTGATTTTTGTGTGAAGTATAATTTCAAACCTGAATAAATAGGATATTTCTAAAAAAAATGGATTTTTGGTCAATCTGGTCAACCTTTGGCTTTTAATTTTAAAATTTAAGTACTTGAATTTTTTAATGTTATCTTTTATTGTAAAAATAAATTTAATTTCAAGAATACTGCTTTTTGTTTCGCTGAAATCCGATTTATATTGTGATACTTTTTACAATATTGTATGTAAATTGATTTATTCAATAATATTGTTTATTTTAATTCATATAAATAATATTTTTATTTTTTAGATCATGTTCTTAAATGTTTTATATGACATTAAGGTATATATTTTATTTTAAAACATTTTTAAAGTGATGTTTAAATTTTTCCAAAGTTTATTGAATTTATTTTCAAATTTTAAAGCCTAATTTCCAATTTTTAGCTATTTTCTCAATTTAATTATATTTGATTAAAATTAATTTATTTATTTTTGTGCGTTCATCATATTTCATGTTTTTATCTTTATTTATATGTATTTTTCATGTATTTAAAATTGCAAAAAGAATTAAGGAAATTTGAATAGTTTTGTGACCTTTTAAGTGCTTTGTCTTTTCATATTCTAGTCACCTTTTCATCAATCAATGCGTCAATTCATTTTGCTGCCGTATACCTTTCTTTCAGCCGACTCCACATTCTTTCTCACGTGAAAATTTTATCTCAAACCCTAAAAAAAATTCTGCTATCTCCTGTAGAGGAATTTTTGGTAAAACTTTCGTTTCTTTTTACATTTTCTACTTGATTTACTTGATTTTTGCACTTGCAATCTCTTATGCAGTTCGGCCTCTCCATCTCCAGCACTTTGGCCGCCTCCACCACCACCTACTCCAGCCACCATCCCCTCCTCTCCACTGCCATTCCAAAGCCAAGACCATCCATGATGGTGATCCAAAGAAAAATGACAAAAACTCCACTAAATCACCATACTCGAACTCCCCTTGTTGCCACCACTTCAACCACCACTTTGGCCGACCATACACCATCACCACCAGTCACACACTGAGCCTTGGACCTCTGTAACACCTGTAGTTGATCTTTCCAGATCAGGCCATGTCCAATCATCCCTTGTCCGAAGCCATTTATGCCTTGAATTCCATTTTTGTGCCTTGAATTTGTGTGTACATGCACACATATCCCTCTACTCCTTCATATATTTTTATGGCCGACCTTTGTACCCTTAACCTGATCCAAATCCATTCCATAACAGTGCTTTTCCAACCTATGGCTGAAGCATAAGTTGTTGAACTCAAGTGCAAAAGCTTTATCTTTGAGTTGTGCATTTATTCCTAGCATTGTTTATAAATATTTTGGTTCGAAATTCATATTGTGCATTGTTTTGTTTGCTACGTGACAAGGCAATTAGCTTTGGCTCTCCCACTCTCAAATTGTTTTCATGTTATCGTGCCTTTGAAGATCTTTGTTTGTGTACTTTTTTGTCATCTCCAGCTTATACAATTGAGTAATTCTCACCAGACAAATTTACACTTATATGACTAGTAAACTGATCGCAATTGAATCTATAAACCCTATCATTATGTTATATCTGCTATGCTATGATCACCCATGCTTATACACCTGTTATATGATATGTTACCGTTATATAATGCTATTATGTTATTTATATCAGTTTACCACACTGCAAGTTCCCTATAGAGTAGAATCACGATGGGTTGAAATGATACATACCCGAACGGACTTTGGAATAAGGAAAAATCATTATGGGCTGAAATGGTAGGCCTGAACGATTTTTATTTATTCCATTTACTTGGGATTGCGGGTTTGAAATGATAGAACCCGGGTTTTCTTTGTAAATTACGGATTGAAATGATATAATATCCGTATCACTTTACTTAGGATAGAAAATAATATACAGACCCGTGGTTAGTAAATATTTTTCTAAAATTTTTGAAGTATTTTAAAAATGTAAATAGTATAATATTTTTATTTAAATTTAATTAAAAATGATTTTTATAAGTATTATTGATTTTTCTAAAAATTTATAAGTGAAATAAATTAATGGTAAAGTTAGAAATTTGAAATATAAGTTATTTTGGAAATTATGATTTGGTTATAAATGGAATTTAAATTAAGTGGGAAATATGATAAATGGATTTAAAATTTGAATTACAATGAATTAAAATGATTTTATAAAGTGTTAATGATTTTTGAATAAGTTAAAAGTTTAAATAAATGAGTATTTAAGTTGAATTTTGAAATATAACTTAGATTGGAAATTTGTGAATTTTGTTTAAAAATGAATTTTAAGTTAAGCAAATAAAATGAAAAATAAGTTATATTTGGAAATTTGAACTTAAGTGCTAAGTTAAAAATTTAATTACAATGAATTGAAATTTAATGTTAAATTATATAAGTAAATTATTATTAAATTGAATTTTGAATGAAAATTTAACTTTATAAAATCATGAATATAAGGGTATTTAAATGATTGTTTTAAAGTGAAAAAATATGATTTTATAAGTTTAAATGATTTAAATAAAAATTTAATTGTTTGTGAAATTATATTGAATACTTGGAATTTAATTAACAACATTTTTGAAATGTTATTATTTCTAATGTAAAGGATATTACAGCATTTGTAAATGCTGTAGTTGATAGAAATGAACTAAATGGCTAAATTGAAATTAAGGGCTATTACGGCATTTGTAAGTGCTGTAGTTGCCGAAATTAACTAAGACTTTATTTGAATTAAAGTAACCCTATTACAGCATTTTTAAATGTTGTTTTTTGTTAAATTGATTTGTTTTAAAAGTAACTTTCCATAGCATTTTCTAAATGCTGTGAAAGTTGAATTTTCATTGTTTTGATAAATTTAAGCGAATAAATGAAATTTGAAAGACGTAAATTATGGAAAATTAATAATTTAATTATTAAATGTAATAACTTCATTTTAATGATTTAGAATGAAGTAATTTGTTTTGAAATATAAACTATTTTGAAATGTGTGTTGAAATGGTATTTTAAATAAAAATGAAAGTGGTTTTGAAAAGTACGATATTTTGATATTTTGAAATGGATTTTTGAATGATATTGAATTTTGAAATGATATTTTATTTCGATGTATAAATTACTATGTGGAAATTTTAACCATGGGATGTATTTAATCTATAGTTTAACTGATCCTTAGAGGATGGGCGATCCCAAGCATCCTTTAAGATATTGTGCATTACTGCTATGTATTTGAGATTTCTATTGTATATGTTTTTTTCAGACTGATATTATATATATTATGTTTTGAGAGTTTGTTATAGTAGCTTCATGAACTACTATTGTATTTTAATTTCCGCTGCGAGTTATTCTGATATTTCTGTGTCTGTGATTCTGTGGTTGTATTTCATTTGCTCCAAATTTATTTACAATGCGGTATTTTGAGCAATTCAAGTCCGACATGTGTGGATGCGAATGGCTGAAAATATCGGGTTGTTACAATTATCTAATATCTATAAATAATTATATGCAGTCTTGAATTCTTTTGTCTTTATCTTCAAACTCATGATTCTTCAATTGTCCTGATCATTATTGAATCTTGATCTCTAGTCACTTTTCTAATCAATCTTCAAACTTGATTATCCTATAGATGTATAAAACCGTGTAATATCCTGTAAAATATTCTATATAACTTCGAAAAACATTAATACCTATATTTTTATGGTTGTTTCCATCAATATCAGTATATCTGGTATTACTGGGAATCCGGTTAGTCAAAAACGGGTTGAATGAGTGAATTTCCAACAATTTTGTCCATTTTGATAATAGTTAAGCCAGTGAAGCCTAAATGGATTTTAGATCCAATCTAAAATATTTTAAATAAAATCTTCATTTTGTTAAGTATGTTAATAGTCAAGGATTTTTTTACAAGTATATCAAAAATACTTGCTTATGTGAAGTGGATGCGTTACAGATAAGAAGTGTACATAGTTAATGTGGCTATATGCGAGGGCTGGGATTTAAACCGCAATGGAGCCATTTCCCTTTACATAAACCTATGTTGTCCTGGGTTTGATTTTAAATTATTTATATATAGTAAATGTGTAGAAGGAGTGTGTGTTGGAAACAAATTGACAATCGTATATGATTTGAATCTAAAATTACTAATATTATATTTGGTTTCAATTAAAAAAATGTTTGATATTAAATATGACATTTATTACACAAGATCCACCTTGTGATTTCAAATTCGAGCAACATATTTATATTACTGCTTATATACATATATCTACGTATATGTATATATGTATGTAAATGTATGCGTGTGTGTATATATGCACTAGAATTTAATTAACATTTACATCAAACTTTTCGTTTAGAAATGAAACACATAAAACTTCAAAGCTAGAGAAGAGATAAAAGTTTAAAAATTTATACGAAAGTCCATTCATAAATTTCAAAATAATTTTTTCAACTAATGTTTAAAACGTTTATACTCAAAATATCAACCATATAAAAAAAGGAATTAACTTTCAAGATGAAAGTTAATTAATTAGCATGAAAAATATATTTATTTATTGCATATAAATATATTAGACTATAATATAAATCTCAATCCAAATTAGTTTTTTATACAATTAACAGAATTTCAATGCAATAGGAATTTTTTTGGACAAATTAGGCCTATGTAAATTGTGATAATAGCATAAAACTATAAATAACATAGGAAAAAGAATAAATTAGAAAAGGAGAAAGATGGTCTAATTAATATTAATAATAGAAAACATATTTTGAAATGAGATAAGGAGCAAAAGTAGATGTGAATTAAGTCGACATAATTAACACATTTTCAATAGAAATGGATATAAAAGCATTTAAATTACTTTTTGCAAGATAAACCATAAAAGCACCAGATGATTAATATGAAATTCTAGAACATGAATAACATAAGTATATTAAATTAGATAATTAATTTGGGAGCCTACTAAAAATCACACCTTGAAACGATTCATCAATGCTCCTAGACTCAACTGAATCAATCTCTTGATTTTGTAAGAATTAAGAGATAAGAATCACCTTTTATTTTGATTTTTGTTTGGTGTAAAGTTTGAAAAAGTTTAGCCTTTGGAAGGCATTATTATTGGCTAGAATGGAAAAGGAAGGAATAGCTAATGACTGGATGAAAAAATTAATCTCGAAAGGAAAAAGTGAAAATAATTAAAGATAGAGGTGATTCACCTTCATTTAGTTATACCTTAGCCCTTTCATTTCAAATTCTAAACTCTTCCCCTCTTAGGCAGGCCATAACATGAAGGGTATGGGCCTCAAAAATTCCAATACCCAATTAGTGTTTTAGTTCATTAATCTAATTTAAATGTTCTACCGATATAGTATATCGACATGTGTGTTCATAACTTTTACATATGCACCTTATTAAATAATAATGATATTCAAACAACTCAGATAAAAGAATATAATAACTAATATTTCCAAATATAAATTAATTTAAAAATGCACTTGTTGACTCCAAAAAGTGGCATCAACACCCAATAGAATCTCATAGAGATTAAATAATGAATGAAATTAAAACATAACAGAAAAAGTGTTGAAAACACTATAGTGGTTGGGCAATCTTGGTATACGTCCACTTTATATTTTTATTGACCTTCCATTTGATTTTGATTAAAAGAATGTTTGGATCAGATAGGATCCATTAGTACAAGAGTGAAGAATAAAAATGGAAGAGCCTAGGAAGTAGAAAAAAGGATCCTCTTTATGCAGAATGGCCGCTATATTTAAAGGAGAAGACGTGCATGGATTGGGATGAAATTTTCCAAGAAGAGTCTTTAGATTCGTAGAGGCCCACCATAACAATTAGTGTCCCTAACTCGATATTTTGGAATGATCGGCGATAATTACAATGATTGTTATTTTGGCCTTTGATTGATGTGCGATCGATAATTAGGCTCTTCATGATGTAAGATACTTGCTATTCAAATTTTATGCAATTCCGATGTATTATTGTGTGATATCGCATTTTTCATGAAACTATGGATTGTTCTGGCTGATTTTATAGGATTGTTACAGGACGATCAGTACGTTTTTTCAAGATTTGCGAGTTTTGTTATACGATCGATTTTATAGGCTCAACTCTTCAATGTATTGATACTTTGAAAGTTTCAAGTGCCCTGACTTTGTAAATTTTGAGATATTGATCTATCATCGTTGATTTACACTGTTTTATGGATCATTTCTTATTGATCCATACAAATTCTTCATTTGTCCATAACTCGAGCATACAAACTCCGACTGAAATTTGTAATGTAGCCTCATGAGGCCTTCCTTGTTACTTCATATTGATTGCACCTTGATCGGGATCTGATCTGAATCTACTCGATTATTGTCCATAGTCTTGTATATCACTGATTCTCAAGGTTGGTAACCACCTGTTCTAACCAAATCAATGGTTTTACGGTCTTGCCAAAAGGTGGGATAACATTTTGCTCCTAAAGTACATCTTGTTCAAATATGATGTGCTTTGAATTGCCTAAATCTTCAATCGTCGAAAAGGATTCCATTTTGTTTATTAAATGACGCTATCCTTCCATTGAGTCGCTTTTACTGATAGTTGCATTTCTTTCTATTCATCATGATTATTGGTCAATTTCCAATAGTATAAATTTAGGAGTGTATTCTATCAGTTATTATCTGTGTTTGGTCCTACAAGGCTAGTAAGCTTTGGCTATTTGATCTACCCTTTTCTCTTATAACTCCTGCAAAATTCAATTTTTATTTGTTTCAAGAAAACAGATTTTTAGAATGTACATGTGCATGTTCAAGTACACGTTCTTATCATTGGCTCCCCGATGCTCTCAAGTTGTCACCAATTCCTTATAGTTTTGTTACGATTGGATTGCAATTCCTTAGAAGCACAGTGAATCAAATGTCGAGTAGCGTTCAGCATCGTGTTGTGTGCAACTGCATAGCCGGCTCTTTCTTTGAGTTTGAATTTGCTTGTATATTCGAGTAATCATGCTTCCACTTAATGTACTCATGATCCATTACTCGTCATTCGGGTTAGAATGATGGTTAGTTGCCCATGAGCTTAGGCGTCGATTCAACGTTTCTGTCTCTTGGCATTCTTCTGGTCGTAGCCTTGAGTCATTGTAAACATTAGGTTTGAGTGACAATATTGAGCTATTGCAGTCAGTCTTTGGATGGTCACACTTCTATTCTCTGTTTTGGGTTACTAAATGTACTGCATGGATGGTTGAGTCTCGTCCTAGTCGTGTTTATACTCCAACCTAAGCGCTAAAGACTTAGAGTTGATCGATAAATGGTCGATTCACATTCATCTTGATTCTCGCTCGTGCCTCCATAAGTTTGAGGTTGATGTTAATAAGTAGGAAGGCTAGTTATGTCCCATTTAGCCTTATACTCTTTCCCGTTGAACCATGGGATCATGCTACTTGAGGGAAAGCTATCACACGTAATCTTGTTTTTCCTTCCTTGTGGAAGACTTTGATGCTCAATCTGATTTCAAGCATGAGTTGAGTATTGGGCGGTCAATCACGTCTACTTTTAATGCAGATGTTGCCATACTCTAGGTAGGAACAAAGAATAGATGGTCAAGTCACATCTAATTAGTGATTGATGCTTTCCCTTTCAACGATGGGCAAGGATTAGTGTGTGGACGATCGTGTCGCGTCCATTATATTCACTCTTTTAGTCGGATTATGGTAAGAGTCAATGAATGTACATTGCGTCGTAGTCATTCAAAGTTGGACGGTTAGTCGTGCCCATTTTGATTCATACTATCCCTTCAGATCTAAGGGCAGAGTTGGCTCAGGAGTGGTCGAGTCAAGCTCATCTAGTTTTGTACTCCTTTTGACATACAATATTAAGGTGATGGAGAATGAATGGTCAAGTTGCACTCATTCACGGTTTATTCTCCTATCCATGCTCCGGTGACCAAAATTATTCGATGGATGTCCAAGTCGCATACATCTGCGGTTGGTGCAAATCAGTATTGACCCTCGATCTGATGGTATGATATAGTTGGTCATCCGTAACTTTGGATGTCATTCTA
Source organism: Allium cepa (assembly GCA_030765085.1). Taxonomy (NCBI): domain Eukaryota; kingdom Viridiplantae; phylum Streptophyta; class Magnoliopsida; order Asparagales; family Amaryllidaceae; genus Allium; species Allium cepa. The sequence goes on along the minus strand of CM060935.1, from coordinate 440,166,880 downwards.
AATGATTTTGTGTTAAGGCCTCCATGCAGTCATTGTCTTGAGTCGTAAAGAAGACCAAGCCGAAGCTATAATGAGCGGTCTTATTTAGCTTTCACCAATTTGTATGCCTGCCCTCAGTCTTAGGCTAGTGGAGTTAATTCATGGATGGTCGAATTCCATCCATAGTGACTTTATACTCCTCTTGTCAAGTTCAAGTCAGAGTTTACGGAATAGTGAGTGGTCGAATCGAACTCATTTATTTGTTTATACTCATATCCAGACTCTGGGGATAAAGGTTTGCTGGCGGGCGATCGAATTGCACACAACAATTGTTTATACACCTGTCCACACTCTAGGGACTTAGAGTTTGTGATGACCCGGAATTTCTGGATATTTGAAATTGAAATATTTAATTAATTTTAAATATTTAAAAGTTAGTTTAACTTGAATTTAAAATTATCACTATTTATTTGGCAATTAAATTATTGAATTTAATTACTGAAAGTTGGGTAAGATATTGAATCTTCATTTTTATGCTTGTTAAAAATATTTCAAAGGCTTGAAAAAATTATATTTATAATACTGGAGATAATAGAATTTTTAAATTTGAATTTGAAAATGTTTTGTTCAGTTTTAGAAATAGCCTTCCGGAGCACAGTTTCGAAATTCGACGAAACAAGTTCCATTGGATCCGTAATAGTGTATTATTATCTAATTTTAATTTTCGTAGAGTTTGGAGTTGTTGTATGATCGTACGGTTTGTAAACGCGTTAAATTCTATATTGAAAATTCAATTCAATAACTGGTCCAAAAGCTATCTTCTCCTTACGATTGAATTAGGCCTCGAAACCTTTTCCATCACGTTCAGAATAGGGGTTTAACATTATAAACGCCTAGTGGCACGCCTCGATTGGAGATCGAGATTGTGAGTTGGGAAACCAAGATTTGAATTTGAATTTAAATTTAAGCATAAATAATATTTTTTTCGCATTGGAATCTATAGCAAGCTTTGACACGTAAAGAAAATTGTTAAGTATGTGTTCACTAGTATAACACGCATCCATTTTTCTTTTTCTTTTTTTAATCGAAACCAAAGAGAAATATTTGATGGCCGAACTACTAAAATCTCGTTCCTCCTTTTCTCGTTCTCTAACCCAAAATCAGAAAATAAAAATGGCAGCCTTATCTCTTCTATCTTCAAGCCTTATCTTCTCAATCCCACAAACTCTAAATCTCTCTTCTCCCCTTATCTCGCAGCAATTTAGCAAATCGTCATTCTCTTGTAGATCTTCAGTTTTTCCATAAGTTTGAGAAAGGGCAAAAGGAATGAGTTGAGTTTTGTGAGAAGAGTTGTTGTGACTTTTGAGTATGGTAAAGATGAAGAAGTTTCGGGTGGTGGTGATGATGAAGGCCAGAGCTTTTCACCTGACCTAAACTATTTGTCGAAATTTGCCTTTTTCTGTTGAGAGTGCCGACTTTGTTGGTTTGTTTGATAATGCAGGGACCGTCGAGATGGTTGAGGTTATTTGTGAAAAAGAATCTGGTAGTAGTCGTGGCTTTGGATTCGTCACAATGTCTACTGCTGAGGAGGTTGAGGCAGCTGCCCAACATTTTAAGGGCTATGAGTTTCAAGGAGGAGCATGCACCTAGAAGTTTCAAAAGTGGCGATGGCGGCAATGCTGCTAACTTTGAAGCTGGCAGCAGACTATATGTGTGTAACACTTGTGGGGAGTCGATAATCTTTCCCTTGAAACTCTGTTCAGTGAACAAGGAAAAGTCATGGATGCTTGAGTTGTTACCGATAGAGAACTGGGAGATCCAGTGGCTTTGTCGTTGAAGCTGATCTATGGGCAGTAAGGTATTCGATTTAACTTGATTTAACATATACACAGATTAAAATATATATTTGTAAAATTAAAATTAAAATATAAACTGTTGTATGGGAAATTTTGACAGTAAGGTATAGCTGTTTTCAACTTAATATATATGTATGTATGTATATATGTATGTATGTATGTATGTATGTATAAATATATACATACAGTAGGAAAATTTCTATCTTATCATTTACAGAAAAGAAGTATATAAATATAAATATATCTAGAAATTATATATACATACATGCATTAGCTTACTGTTTATTTTAGAATAATGTATTCTGATTAATTTTATTTAACTAACATATATAATTTATTTTAGTTACTAATTTTTTTTTCTAAAGGGAAATAATTAGTTTAAAATAAATTATTTGTTTAAAAACCAAATGATTAGTTTAAATTAAATTATTGGCCAATTTAAATTATTAAATGGTAAAATTATTTGTAGATTATTTCAGATATTAATAAATCATATAATGTTGTACAAGGTCTAAAACTGTGAAGAAACAAGCCGGTATGGAAATGGATTGCAAAACAAAAGCAAATGTGAGAACTTCTCACTCAATCAGATTACCTAGTTTAATTTAAATAGTTAAATTTAAATTTATTGGTTGAATAATTGAATTGACTGGATGTGATATTATATATAGTAGTTTATATACATATTGGAGTCATTGATTTCCCGCGTAATATAGCGGATGGGACCCTATCCGCCCCGCATAATAGCGGATGACCCTTATACCGCGATATCCCGCCTTGAAGCTGGATTAGTATTTTAAATTGTTGTGCTAACATTTGTGGATGCAGGAAAACCGGTTGGAGTGATCCAACTGGATTTCTCAAAATGCTAAATTTGTTTTTATATTCAGCGACGTGATGTAAGGGATAATCTGTGATGATTATATTGATTATATGGGTAATGGAAATTATTGAATTTTATGGTTTGGATGAATATATTGGATATTTTGATGATATGAAAAATATAAAAGATTTGATTTTGAAAAGAGTTAAGAAATAAATATTAAGTAAAATAATTTTAGGTAAATTAAAGAATGAATTCAGAAAGAATAATGGTTTGATTCCAAAGTCTATTAAATAAATGCTGGGTATGGAAAGAAAAATATATAGATTTTAAAATTAAAGGAGTTTGGAGACTTAAGTGATATTGCTTAAGAATTAAAGGATTTTATTTTAAATTTTAAGATTTAAAAATAATTGGGAAGAATTAAAAGGGTGAGTCTTGAACAAAGAATGAAATGGATATTTTCAGTTTAAAATAAGATGCTGAATCATAAATAAAGAAGTGAGTTTGGAATTAATAGATTTTGAAATAAATTTGGATAAGTACAGGAGTAATTTTTAAATGGAGTAAATTTTGGAAATCAATTTGGAAATTGATTTAGTGTTGAAACTGTGTTTTTTTAAAAGGAATGGGACTATGGAATTTATAAATTGGGTTTATAAACTGAAATAAGATATCGGTGGATATTTGGAAGTATAAATTCATGGTGGGAATTTATAAAGGAATGGGTATCTATTTTAAAAAATAAATAGGGTTTTATTTTTTTACGGTGTGAAAGGTAAGCGTGTTTCCCTAATAAGCCAAGTACGATTTCAAGTAGATTTAAAAGTACAAGCTAAAAGTTTTTAAAGTTGTTTAAAATAATGTTTTTGAGAATTACTATTTGTTTAACTTGTTTAAAATTTTAAAGGTACAAAAAGATTTGTTCATTATCTAGATTTTTTCATGGCTGCTGACACCATCCCTTCTGTACTACCATCGTACCCTCCTATTCTCCCTACTTCCATCCCTTCTCTTCATTCGTCCTCTCCTTTACGTCAACATCGTCCTGCACCTGACCCACTTCCTCGGCCGTTGCTAGCGGTTTCAACCTCTAATGTCCCACCCACTTCTTCTTCTCCTTTGTCTTCCTTAGCTACTTTGTCCCCGCTTCTGCCTATTCTTTCTCAACCAAAATGGACTTCCCTCTTCAAGTGTAAACCGATGTCCCTTGAGTTCAAGGATGAAATTATGGTTCCTCCTTCAGTTGTTATTGAAGCTGGTGCTAACGAATGGAGCAACTATCTGGTCAGCTTCTTCCTTGATAAGCCTCTTTCTTACTCAATAGTTATTAACTTTTTAAAAAAGTACTGGAAACTCAAAGGTTCGATCAAAGTTAGATCTAATGGCTTCCGTCTCTTATTCTTGTTATCCTGTGATGAAGATAGGAACAGAATTCTGTAAGGTGACCCATCGTTATGCGAAATAAACTCTTTATTGTCAAGCATTGGGATCCAACGGTGAGAAATGCCTGTGAGAATATCTCTTCGGCGCCAGTGTGGGTTAAATTCTCTAATATTCCGCTGTTCTCATGGTCTCATATTGGAATTAACTAGTTAGCTAGCAGATTGGGAAAAATGGTTTGTATGGATGAATCAACTGAGAGACTGGATAGGCTTTCTTTTGCTAAATGTATGGTAGAAATAAAACCAAGAAAGGAGTTAGGAAAGATGAGCTTGAGGAAGGTGAGATCAGAAATCAAAATTCTGACGTGGTAGTGATTGAAGAAGAAAAGAAAGGCAAAAATGATGGCACAAATATGCTCAGAGAAAATAATTTTCATATTCTTGCTGAGATTGATGAAGTATTCCTTGATGAAGCTGATATCGTGATAAAAACTGCTGGGAAGGATGCAAGTGATGAACCTATGAGTGGTAATCTTGTATCAAATGGTGTCATGAGGAGTTGCGCTTCTAACGAGCAAGTACTTGAAAACATTTTAAGTACAGATTCGAACCCTTCTGCATGCAAAAACAATGAACCTTAAGACAAAGCAGTATCTCATTGTGTAGACACTGAAGCAGTCATAAATGATAACATATATGTCCCTTTATCTTATGAACCTCCCCTCTCTTTACCAGATTCATAATCCCTTCTCTGTTTGACTGCTAACAACGCAAAAAATTCACTTATTAGCATTTCCCCCACCAAGAATTAGCCATGAAACTTCCTCTTCTGTTATTTCTACAAAATCTACCTCGCTTCCGACTTCTGTGCACGTTTCCCATGTGCACATGCACAACCCAAAAAGTAATTTCTGCCTTTCAATTCCTATAACCACACACCCATCTTCCAAATGTACAATCTCTCATTGCTCTGAGCAACCCTATAAACATATTCCTGCCCCCAGTGCCTGGAAGTCGCCTCCTCCTTCACTATCCCTTCCTTCTTCTTTTCATTCCCCCAAGGATGCAGATCAGAATGTAATGCCGCAATCTGCTTTTATTTCTTCTACTAACTTCAAGTCTTCCAATACTATGAAATTGCATTCTGGCATGGATCTCAACCCGAGTTCCAGTACGCCTTCCACTTCTACTATTCCAACAAATAATGTCCAAACCACTCCTATGACTAAGAGTAACAAAAAGAAACTCCATTTTAATCAATTTGTCGATCAATGTTGAACAACATCGGCGCATGGAACATTCGAGGTGCCCACACAGATATCAAGCTAAACCAATGCAAAAACATAATTGCCACACACTCTCTAAGCTTTCTTGCAATTTTAGAAACTAAGTTGAATGCTGTTCTATCTACCAGAGCTGCTCAATTCATTAACCCAACTTGGAAGATGGAAAATAATCTGTCTGAAGCTCCTTTTGGAAGGATTCTTGTTATGTATGACCCCATTATTTATGCCTTATCTCCTATCATTTCTACTTCTCAGCTTATCCATTTTCATTCAATCTATATCTCTACCTCCACTTCCTTTTATATTACTGTAATATATGGTCTTAACTCTGCCACCACTAGACAATCTTTCCTTAACCTTCTCCCATCTTTTCGATAAGATTACCACCCATGGATAGTGCTTGGTGACTTTAATTGCTCATTACTCTTATCTGATAGGCTGGGTGGCACTCCCCTATCTCTTAGGGAAAATATGCCACTTAACTGTTCCATCTCTCAATCCAATCTTACAGAGATTTCTACAGTGGGTGCTCCTTATTCATGGAATAACTCAAGAAGATCCTCTCTTAGAACTTTCTCGAAAATTGACTTGCCCTTCTCTTATCTATCTACTCTCAATGAATGGCCTAACATCTATAACCTCCTCCCTATGCCTGGCCTTTCTGACCACTCTCCCCAAATTATCTCCTTTGGTGCTGCTGCCGTGAGGACAAGAAAATCAAAATTTAAATTTTTTAATGCTTGGGTTATTCACCCTGATTTTTTTCTATTGTTAAGCTTGCTTGGTCCTCTCCTTTTTTTGGTAATCCCATTTACATTTTGCAGTGTAAGATTAAAGCTGTCAAGACTGCCTCTTCGAGAAAATTTGGATCTGGCAATTTGGCTTCCTCTAGACTTACTCTCAAATTACAAAATATTCAAGAGATGATGCTCGGTAATACTTCCAATAGTGAGTAACCTGCTCAGGAAACATCATTATCTACCCAGCTTTATGAAGCTCTAAAACATGAAGGCCTCGTGATAAAACAAAAGCTTAGAATGGAGTGGTTCAAGGATGGTGACATGAACACTTCTTTCTACCATTCTTCTCTTAAAGCTAAGCATTCAAGAGAGTTAATTAGTGTGCTTAAATATGATAATGGTGAGTTTATCTCTGATCCCTCCCTTATTGCCGATATGTTTCTTGGCTATTTCAGCAAGCTGCTAGGAAACAGTAATGAATACATTCCATCCCTCAACCTTCTTGATTCTATCAACATTCCCTGAATATCTACTGTTGAGAATGAGTTTCTCTCATCTGCTATTACTGACTCGGAGATTAAAATTGCTCTTTTCTCTCTCAATTCTAACTCTTATGGTGGCGTTGATGGCTTCAATGCCTTTTTTTTACATCTTGCTGGGAAATTGTTGGTACCATCTTCACTAAGGCTATACAAAACTTCTTCAACAAATGCAAAATGATTGGTTCTGTCAATGCTACTAATATAGCTCTCATCCCTAAAGTGAAAAATGCTTCTCTAGTCTCTGATTTCAGGCCTACCTCATGCCGTAACACCATTTATAAGTGCATCTCTAAGATCAATTCCTCTAGACTCAAGATGGTTTTGCCTAACATCATCTCGTCCAATCAAGCTGCCTTCCTTAGTGGCAGAAGTATTTTGGATAATGTTCTTTTATCCTATGAATTGCTGAAGGGCTACAACACCTCTCATGTTTCTCCTAGGGCCATTTTCAAGCTTGATATCTCTAAAGCCTTTGACTCCTTGCACTGGGACATTATTATTAGAATTCTGGGTTTGATGATTTCCCCAAACATTTTGTGGCATGGATTAATTCATGTATCTCGACTGCTAGGTTCTCTATTATGGTTAATAACAGGAATGTAAGATATTTTCCGAGCAAACGAGGTATTAGACAGGGTGATCCTATGTCTGCATATATTTTCATTTTAGTTATGGAAGTTTTGACTCAAATTCTCAACCACCTAGTCATAGAGGGTAGCTTCTCTATCCACCCTAAATGAAAGAGCCCCCTCATTACTTCCTTGATGTTTGCTAATGATTTGGTGATTTTCTTCAAGCCTAACATGATGATCATTTCCTCTGTTATGGGTGGTCTCCAGAAATTCTACTTAATTAGTAGCCTATCCATTAACTTATCTAAGTCTGATATGTTGATAGCAGGAGTTGGAAATGATAGGATCAATCAAATTACTAGCCTTTCTTCCATAAAACAAAGCGCTCAAACTACCAAGTTCTTAGGTATTCCCATGACTTCCTCAAGAATTACAAGAGCTCATTGCATGCCTTTGTATGAGAGGATTTTGGCAAGACTATCTCTGTGGAGTAATAAGTTTCTTAGTCAGGCTGGTAGGCTCACGCTTATTAAATCAATCATTTTCTCCATGATGGTGTATTGGTCAAGATCTTTCATCCTCCCAGTTAAGCTAATTAAAATGATTAGGAGTGCTATGTCGAGTTTCTTTTGGCATGGATCTGTTCACTCTAATAAACTATCTCCATGTGCCTTTTCCAAGCTTGAACTGCCTCTGTCCAAGGGTGGCCTGGGTATTAAAAATATAATATTATGGAATCATGCAGCCTTTGTTCACCACATTGACAACTTCCTAAACTATAAAGATAACATTTGGGTGAAGTGGTCATACAATCACTTTATTGGCAACAAGAATTTCTAGACCATGTATATCCCTCAAAACTTGCAGTTCGACATGGCGTTGTATTCTGAATTTGAGGAATGATATTCTACCCTGCGCTAAAAGTAAAATTGCTTATAATGGTAGGTTGTCCTTCGGGCATGACCTGTGGATAAAGGAAGGCATAATATTGAGTCAGCTGCTATTTTACCATCAGCAAATGCAAACTGGGATAAGCAATTATGCCTTGGCCTTTAATTATATTAATGACGGTTGCATTGTCTTCCCATTCTCCATTAATCAATATGTCAAGCAGCTATGGAATTTTTTCCAAAATTGTCATGTGTCTTTAGCTTGGGTGGATGGAGTTTCATTGTCTTTCTATCAAGCTAATTTTAAGATTAATGGCTTGTACAAGCTCTTTGCTTGCCAGACAAATTGTATGACATTTAGCTGGTATAAGAGAATATGGCTTAACCACAACTCTGACTGCAGAATCTGTTTCTATGAAACTCTTCTTCAATGCTTTGAAGACTAAAGTATTATTGAGGCAGAGAGGTGTCGCCATTGACACTACTTGATGTTTTTGTAAGACTGCTGAAGAAGATACACTTCACTTATTATTTAGCTGTCCTTTTGTGCAGATGCTATGGTGCTCTACGAATTATCTCATTAATGGTAGGAATGTTGCTTCCATTAGTGAAGTTGAATGGGATCTCATATACAAAGCCACGAGGTGGAAAAGGTGAATCAACATACATTCTCCTATTCACACTTAAAGTCTTCATCGGGATGAAAGAAATGCAATAATTTTTAATGCCAAGAGGAAGACTGTCAAGCAGATGAAAGAAAGTGTTATGTGTGCCTTGAGGAATGGGATTGTTGCTTCTAGGCGTGAATTTCATCCTGCATACCTAGGTGCTTTCACCGAGTTGTTTCTCTCCTTGTTTTGTCCCTGGTCTTCTCCCTATGTTTTTGTGTTTTTCCGTTTTTCTTTTTTTACCGTATGTCCTTGATATACCCTGTATTTTCCTCTTGTTCTTTTGTTGCTTCGTCTCTTGCTTGCCTATTTGTAGGAAGCTTTGTTTTCTTATCCTCTTTTAATTTTCTTCTTTGGTATATCAATAAATGGTAGAGGTCCATTTAACCCCGCTGGCCTTGCCAAAAAAACAAAAACAAAATATTAAAGGTAAATATTTTATTTAATTAGTTATAGTAGTAATAATTTTAAAGGGTTAATTGGTATTATGATTTAAAAATATAATCATTAATATTTATATTTTATAAAGTAGTTTTATTCTAAATATAGTTTGGCTAAAGTTTTTATTTGGAAAACTTGTATAGAATTCAATAACTTTTATTTTTAAATTTATTTTGGTTTAATTTCTACATGAACAATTATTATTAAATTTCATAATTGGTAATTTAAATAAATTGTTTTAAATAGATTTTATTTTAAGTATATTAAATTATATATTTTTAGATAAAGTGATTTAAATTATTTTAAAATCTATAGCATTTAGTCTTGGTGGTTTTTTCAGTGGAAATAAACAATATTTGGAATTTATTCTACGAGAGGAAAGTGATTTAAAAACTTTTTTCAAAGGGTTGAAGTGTAGGAAAATATCTTACGAGGATATTTTGAAATAAATAATTTGGAAAATTATTAAGGTCTAATGATTGTTGTGAATGTTGTATGATAATTAAATAACCGACTATCAATATTGGCCTTTAAGGCGACAATTGAATTTCGATGAGACAGGGAATCAGATTCCAAATGTTTATTCGAAAACCACATCGAATCTTAAAGGTGGATCTTTTGTTTAAATGATTAAAAATGGAAATTAGTTATGACTTAATTAAGATCCAAATGTATTCACATGTTTTTGAATAAGCGCTCATTATTCAGAAAGGCCGGGGGATGGCATTAAGTTGAAAACTCATTCCGAATAATGATATGATGAAATGGAATTGCATTTGCAGATGTTGATTGAAGACCGGGTATTTTCGAACATGAAAGTATTACCTGTTGATTGTCTCTACACCGATTGCTCCAGTATAGAGATTACCCTATGTGATGGGGAGTCTGAATGTGATTAGGGGATATCCGGATTTGCAAGGACTTCTTTCCTTAATTGGACGAAGTTCCTTCGGTTCCATTCAGACCCAAGATGGACTTGTATGGATGTATGTCTGACATTACACTTAGAGATATAAAGCTGGTTTCTATCAAATATATTTCTATTGGTGGCGGAGAATTTATTCTCTTAGCTTAACACCCTTCTCTAAGACGTACAAGCTCAGAGGTTATGTAGTTGATAGTTATTAGTGATATATTCCCAATCTGGTGATGTGGCATGCTAAGTGTTGAGCATTGGTTGATCGAAGCATGGCTTTTGTGAAAAGCGTAGCTTTGTGGGATGAGACTTCATCGAATCTCACACCCCGGGAAATGATCGAAATAGGAAGGATGCGACAAGGTTCTGGGGTTCGCGACCCTAAGGGTATGCACATTTCCTCCTAGATAAAAAGTGGTATTCTGGTATGGAGCCTATATATTTTACTTATGTGGATAAAAAGTAGTATTCTGGTGTGGAGCCTTGATATTTTACTTATTTGGTTGTTGGAATTTGAGGCGCCTCGGTAAAGGTCGGTTACGACCGGAGGATAGCATACTCGTGACAGTTAGTTATCTAGTTACAGAGGTAACCCGGCCTTGTGTTAGTAGAGATCTGGTTAGGTTCTCGAGACGTCCTTCCAGAGGCGTACCAATTCGAATAAAAGAAGTTCCTCAGCCTTGACCATTTGTTTGAAATCTAAACAACACCATACGAGCCTTTTACGGTTTTAGTTGTAGAACTTGCCATTTAACATGGTAGCTATAGTAGGCATACTATAATAGTACATATGTTGGATAAGATTAATATTATACTTGCAAAATGGTTTTCCACGCCATGCATTAAAAATAATATCAAAAGGATTTTCGCGTATCAAGCATGTTTTACTACTATAAGGAGAAACCTCCCTCATGTGTGCGATTGCATTTGAGTGTGTGCCAGGAGACCTTGTGGTAGTTTCATTTTCCAAAAGCATGAATGGATCTTTTGTACAAATAACTATTTTAAGTTCTCACACCAGTCCCATGACTGACTCGGAGTTTATTGTTCCCTTTTCTAAACTTTGGGTTCCCCTAATTTTCCACACGGGCAGCCTAGAGTCAGGTTATCAGTAGGTTATGGAGCTAAGTCAGGAAGTAGATGTGGATTTGAAAGTCTTTGTTTTGGAAGATTTTGGTTTTGATCTTTTTGGGTTTGGACTTTGGAGCTTCGGAGTGAAAATGCAGCATTTTGAACTTTCTTGGAAGACCCTGTTGATATTTATCTTTCCGCTGTTATGTTGTTTCCGCTGTTGTGTGCATATAATGGCTCTGATGTTATTGGGCATTTGTTGTATAATGTTGTAATCCATTTGGTGTATCAATAAAAGTTATTTTGTTTCCGCTATGTTGTTATCATCTAATGTGTTATAGCTCCAGCGAAACGGACTCCAACGTTTGAATCTCCGACATTTGAATACGGGTGATGTATTTGATGCCGACTTTCGGACGTCGGAACCTCGGATTGTCATAGAGTTATTCTGAAAAATGATTGACTACATTTTCCTTAGTCATTTCTTTTGCCCCCAAGTGAGGGACAACAGTTGAACAGTGGTTATTCGTATCATGTTCACTCTTACTTGGAGTTCTTCATGTCGAATCGTGGAAAGGAGCTGATTTGTTGACGGTCAGAATGTATCCAATTTAATTTGGGCCCTCAACCTTCCCCTTGCATTCGAGGGTAGGATTCGATGCATGGGTGGTCATACCACATTTACTTTCATTTAGATCTTGCTTCTGTAGAACCTTAGGAGTGAGATAGTGTTTTGGCGAACTCTGTGCCCGAGCAGGGGACCGCATGGTCGAACTGCATCCACTTTTACTTGTGTCTTTGCCCCCAAGCCAAGGGGAAGAGTTGGAGAGCGGACGGTAGAACCACGTCCACTTTTTTATGGTATTTATACACCTGGGCATGTTTTGAAGACTGGAATTAGTCTATAGATAGTCCATCCTTTTGTTTTTATAATCCAATCTACACTCTGGGAACAAGAGTTGATCGATGGACGGTCGGACTGCCTTTATCTTTTTGTATTTACACTCCAATCCGCACACTGGGAAGTAAAGTTGATCGATGGACGATCGGACCGCGTCCACCTTTTTGTGCTTATACTTCATTCCGCACTCTGGAAACTAGAGTTGATCGATGGACGGTCAGACCGTGTCCATCTTTTTGTGTTTATACTTCGATCCACACTTTGGGAACTAAAGTTGATCCATGGACAGTCGGATCGCATCCATTTTTTGTTTATACTCCAGTCCGCACTCTGGGAAGTGGAGTTGATCGATGGAAGTCGGACCGCGTCCATCCTTTTGTATTTATACTCTAGTCCGCATTTTAGGAACTAGAGTTATATGATGAGTGGTCTAGCGCATCCATTTTTGATTTATATTCCATCGTCAAGTCGAGGTAAGAGTTATCGAATGATTGGTCAAATCATGTTCATTCGTGGGATGGAATTATGCCCTCAGCATCGAGGACGGAGCATGGTAAGTGAGATGATGTTTTATATCCGCTTGGTGGTTGTAGCTTTTATTGTCAAGTCAAAGAAAGGAGTAAGCGATGGATGGTCAGATCACATCCATGCTTGGGTTGGATGGTCAGGTCTTGTCCAATTTTCTTTATAGTCTTCCTGGAAAGTTAATGTAGAGAATCATTGGGTGGATGGTTAAGTTGCATCCACCTGCAGTCATGTCGTCATATCGAGGGTGGTGATTGATGAGTAGACAGTCAGTCATGCCTGCTTTTATCTGAACTGCCAGACTACCACCTATGTCAAGGGTAGGGTTAATGTATAGATAGTCTAATCACATTCTAGTTGGGCCTCGTCTTGTTGACCTTCGGGAGAGGCATAAGTACTCTGGCGAACTTGAAGTCAAGCATGGAAGTTGATGAGTGGACAGTTAATCGTATCCACTTTGTACTGGAGTCTGACCTTGTTGTGCTTCTGTAAGGCATAGATGTTCTGTTAGAATTGAAGCACATAGTAGGAAGTGGATGGTCGAGTCATATCCATTTTCTATTTTGAGTCCTTCCCTCAAAGTTATGGGCATATGGTAGCTGATGAGTGATTGAATCATGCTTGTCTTAATGATCCTCCAAATGTTCGATCATGGTCCATGGAGGTTGGTTGGTACCCAAATCTAAATACTTGGTCACCTTCATCGTTTGGAAGTAGTTTAGGTCAAGTTAGTCATAGTTTGCAACATAATTGAAAACGAAATAAATCTTATTGATAAGTGAAATAGATTCGAATGCTCGCTACTTCACTTTGCCCCAGCCCTCCTCAGTTGGAAGTCGGCCGTAGGTGGTCCAAATGATAACCAAAGGTCGTTATTGGTAAGTGTCGGAAATTCCCCGCCCGCCAATCTACGGGGCTTGCACATACTGTTAAAGCTTTTCTTCCTGGATCTGCTTTCCAATCACATCTCGAAGGTGTCTGGAATCGCTGGTGTTTTGACCACGTGTATCATGAAATATACACATAATCCGTCAATTTCTTCTGGGTTTCGGTGGACTCTCTTGAGGCTAGTTTCCAGATTAGCTTTAAGTCGTGAGTCTCCAAATAGATGTTTTTGATTGAATCGTTCAAAGAAGTATATGAGTAGGATTTTATGATTCTAGGTGATCTCCTAGAATCTAAGTCCTCATCCAAGGCCTCAATGTCGCCCTTGCTTTGACTTCCTTCAGTCAATCGGCCTGCATCGTTGTTTCTTCTAGTCTGCTATACCTACTCCTTAATTAGGTTCTGGTTCACTTTGTAACATAATTGATTAAAGGTTACAAGAATCTCTCCAAGTAACCAATCGCCCAAGTGTGTCTCGAGGCCGATTCCCCTTATCCATGCTATCGGTATGATATTCTCGCTAGGACTGCTCACTTAGTGACAACGGTGTTAAATCTCTGCCAAAAATCTTTGAGTGGCTCGCCTGGTGCTTGGGATAAGTTGAGGAGTGTCATCGCATCCTTAGGGCAATTCACATGCATTCTGAGTTGCTCAACAAACTTCTTAGTTGAATGATAATAAGGTGATGGATTTGGGCGATAAACGCATAAACCGCATGATCGCTACACCTTCGAGGAATATACGAAAATGTCTTCATTCATTGGCATATATCGCTTTGGCAGAATACATGCCACTTGAATTTCATGAGATGTAGTTCAGGGTCGGTTTTCCTTGAGTAAACCGATGTGATTTGTACATTGAATCTCCTTGGACATTCTGCACATTGAATGGCTTCAATAAATAGGTTTTGACTGGAGTGATGCTTCGGTCATCGTCAATTCAGATCTTTTTCTAGTTACATCTACTTGTTATGCTTGTAAATGATGTATGCATGGTTATCCAATATTTGAATAGTTGAGAATGTCGATCGAATGGAGAATCAGTTAAAATGGGTCATTGATCGATGACCATCCCCAAACTTTTATGTAGATGAGGCGCGATCCATATAAGGCAGTAAGGAAGGCTTCTTGAGGTTTCACACCAATTTCAGGTCATTTGAAGTCCGCATGCCCAAGATATAAGTAAAGGAAGATGGAAAGGTATTGATGGATTAGTGATAATTTACTTGGAATCCGATCCGAGAAAATATGCTATTTACTTGGAGTCAGCAACTGATTTGCTTGGAGTCATTGAGTTTGAAGTGTTTGGTCCGTGAAGAACGGTGCTTGGAGTCATTTGCATGATTTCTAGGAGGAAATCTTGGTTTTACCCGAGATTGGCTCTGGGCCAAAGTTTCTTGGGTTTGCTTCGAGTCAGATGGGTGATTATTTTGAGTCAACCCTAATGTGAGCTTTTCGATGGCCATGGCCGTCAATTCAGGCATTTGGAAGCTGATTAATTGTGGGCAGTCACAATTTATCCTGGAAGTATGATCCAGTAATCTTAGTTTTTCATATCAACTTAGTTCTTCTGGGAGTTTCGTTTGAGTAGCATCTCCTAGCCCATTCATTGGCGGCAATCCAGAAGCTGCGACTTGATCCGTTATGCCTCGGTCATTCACAGAACGTAAGGGAAGTAAAATGATCGGTTGGAATGCCAAAGCGAATGATCGATTGTAGTAAGGATCGTTGGAATACAATGGCAGTTCGAATGATCGGTGAAAATGTTAACTGGAACGATCGGTGGAAGTGTCAACTGGAACGATCGATGAAAATGTTAACTAGAACGATCGATGGAGACGATCTTGGAATGATCTGTATAAGTGATGCGATGGGAATGTTAACAATGATTAGTCGAAACCGGTCAGTGGAAAAATGAGCTTCTGGAAAAACGATTGGTGAAAACCATCTATTGGAACGATCGTTGGAAATAATGATCGGTGAAAATAATGATCGATATTGTGAAGCGATCTTTTAGGAACAGTTGATATGGACCATACATGGATTTTGGATCATAGTAGAAAACGATTAGTTAGAAATGATCGTATAGAAATGATAGATATGGAAACAATCGTGTAAATCTGTAGAGTGTGGAAACGACTGATGTAAATCTGTAGAGTACTGAAACAATCGGTGTAATTCTGTAGATTGTGGAAATGATTGGTGTAACTCTGTAAGTGTGGAAATAATCGGTGTAATTCTATAGAGTGTCAAAATGATCAGTGTAACTCTATCGAGTGTGGAAACGATCAGCGAATGGAGCATGGTTGATGATCGATCATTCACTGATGCTTAAAAACTTGAAAATGTATGCACATTAATCAAACACATGACCGATCGAACACTAGCATCATGATTTCCTTCTTCTACATTCGAGATCTTTGATGCAAGGACATCTTACTCATGATCCTAGAGGCAATCCCTGAAAGGATGTGGTAGGAGAGTGTCATCGGATTATTCTTTTCCCGGTAGCGAAGAAGGCAACTTCTCTTAGCTCAACACCCTTTTCTGAGACGTATGAGCTTAGGAGTTATGCATTTGTAGAAATCAGTTAAGTGATTAAGGAATGGTAATGTGGCAGTCAATGCAGAATGTGCTATGTAAAAGATAATCGTTACCTCGAGCCTCATCAACGGGTAATGGCTTAAACAAGGCATGATGTAAGGCTATGTGGGATGCACCCATAAGCGTATGGTCATCATCTTTCTAGATTACTCTATATGTCGAGTATGTTGTGTATGCTATGGATATGGATAGGTCGGTCTTGCCAGGTGCAGAGGTTTCGAAGATGTCGATCATTGGCACATCCCTCTTGAGGTGTATTGTACGGAAGGTAGTCCCTTACCGACCATTGTATGGAAATCCATTCTCTAACAAATGCCATC
Organism: Allium cepa; assembly: GCA_030765085.1. Taxonomy (NCBI): domain Eukaryota; kingdom Viridiplantae; phylum Streptophyta; class Magnoliopsida; order Asparagales; family Amaryllidaceae; genus Allium; species Allium cepa. The sequence continues at coordinate 440,150,477 of CM060935.1, read as the reverse complement.
AGACTTAGGTGTAAATTTAGTGTGCCGTCAAATTTAAAAAATGTAACAATTTCAGCTATTTTAATATATTTATTTAGAAAATGTTTTCTGAAAGAATGTCATTAAAAATAGGGGTTTTTAGGCTCAAGGAAAAAGTTAGAGAAAAATTTAGTCTCAAGGACAAGAAATTTGTTTTTTTGGCTGAAGGACACTTTTTAGTGTAAATCACAGAATGATAGTAGTAACTATCATTTTCAATTTACACTAAAAAGTGTCCTTCAGACTAAAAAACAAACTTGTCGTCCCTGAGACTAATTTTTTTTGTAACTTCTTCCTTGTGCCTATTTACGTGTTAAAAATAATATCAAATGATTTTTCGCAGTAAATGTTTTTGGTTATAATAAGGTAAAAACCCATTTCGTGTTTTTGTGCAAGGTGGTCTTATGGGATACCTTTGTTTTCAAACATCGTATTTTGAGTTTCTCATCACAGTCTCATGACTGACTCGGAGTTTATTTTTCATATCCCTTACACTCCGGGTTCCCTAAATTTCCTAGGTAGCCAAGTAGTTTAGGTTTTGTTAGATGAAATCTGGATGGAGCTCGAAACATGGAGTTAGAAGATTCTTCGGTGGCTATTATCTTATTTCTAGCACACCTGAATATTATTGTATTCCGCATTTGTAAGGACATATATTTATAACTGTATATATTTAACTCTAATAAACGTATTTAAATTTTCGCTGTAAAGATTATATGTTGAAATGATATATGTTATTCCATTTGTGTAAGATTCTGTTATGTTTATTTTTCTTTCTCACCCTTAATAATCCGCCTCTTCGGCACATGGATTTGCGGAATACCATTGACGTCTCAATGTCGATTTCTGAGTGTTGAGGAGATAAGCCTTCACGCCTTTTCTCTACATTAATAAAAATCGTAATTTCTCTTTAATGTGTGAGATTTATTAATAGAAATTTTAATCTGTCGCGTCTATTTGGTTTGGCTAATTTCATTCCGTCCTTCTTTCTTAGTTTAATCTGTGATCGTATCCAAATCCATTTCACTATCAATAATTTATTAAGAAAATTCCTTTGTCATTAAGTTAGTGTTCCTTAAAACAAATATTGTTTCTCCATTCAACAGAGTAGTTATTCATAAACGTTTTATGAATTGCCTATATATATGTATCTATAAAACCGAGTCGGTTTCAAATTTACGAAACTTATATTCATAACATAAATTGTTCAGTCATTATTGATCGATCCCAAAATCATTTATGGTGGCCCATGCAATATCCTCATGTATAAGTATTAAGCGCGATCTCTCGACTCACACAATCGTTCAACTCCTTTACCTAGGATATGTAGTGGTTTCTTATAAACTTTTATCTTATATGATCTCATATACCTTATCTTAGATGCAATTAATTTTAACGTTATATACTTACTCGTAAACACATGACCTCAAAGAAAGAAGTTTGCTCTTGCTCATCATTACCGTACTTTGTCCAATTACCTATTGATACATTATTATGTGTTAAAGGAAGGATTGACTTTTGAGATTGAATCTTACTCGTTTAAAGGTACATTTGGAACCCTATCCAATACACTCAACTATTTGATTATAAAAACTGTTTTATTGCCTTTGCATGTTATATTTTCTACCTCCATATTAAGTCCTACGAACTTAACATAGATAAACTACTTATGCATCAGATGCACATGTTCATTTCTATGATAATTCGTTGGTGAATTTTAACAAAGTATGTGGAACTATTTTGGTGCCATTAGACTTTTAAATGCATATATCTATATGTATCAATTTGAAGAGTTCACTAACTCTTATGTTACTTCCACTAAATGGTTGCTTTCCGCTTAATCCCAATAAAATTGTGAAAATATATAGGCACTTCCATGTTATACAGAAATTGCAATAAATACCTTTATTCCAATAGATTTATTACACAATGAATACTCAAAATATTTATAATAAAATAAAAATATTTACTTTCAATCAATACTGAAAATAATTATTATTTCCTAAATAATATTTAATATCTTTACAAGAATAGTTTTTTGTAACTTGATGCACTCACTAACAAATATTATATGACATGCTCCTACTATTTCTGCTATTGTTGCAATTGTGTACGAAGATAAAGCTCTATTTAAATATTTATTATGGGTTATTTATTTATTTTATAGTAACTAGTTTATAATCAAGAGTTTTCAATAAAATATCTTAAACTCGTAGAAATGGCTTTTATAGAAAATATTTTCTATATAAAAACAAAATTGGAATAAATATTACATTTCTTATTCCATATTACGTATCTTTCAATATTTTATACAATTCATGAAGCAACACCGACTATTCACTCTCTTCATCCCAACTGTGCCTAAGTGACCTCCACCCATGTACTTACGCTTTCCTTTTCCAAATAGTTGAACCATTCAAAAGGAAATCCTTATTGCAATCAACTATATTGAATATATGATTTCACAATATGCTTTATTTTCTTATTTCCAATTACCTAAGTTTATTGCATGTTTTTGCATTACAAACTGCAACCCTTTATTATATAACATTTATATGTGACTGAATATAGATCAAATATCTACATTCTTGAATTGCATAAGAGTTCAAAATTTATGGAAATAATAAAAGTCGTTGGAAAATAAACATTTGAGTAACCAAGTTACGAATATGTTTAGTAGTATATAGTTAGGCCCTTGCATGGGTCTTGAAGCGATAGCATGCCAGGATTAAGGTAAATACATTATATATATTTTGTCAACCTTTAATTTAGTTCACTTGCATATCTTAACTAAAAAACATTTTATCAATTGTTACTAGTTGCAAAAATTTACTGTTGTAAATTATTTTAACTTTATAGATCAAATGTTCTTATAATATTAGAAACTTCAAATGTTACCCTTTCATTTTTCCAATAAGGCTCTCATAGATATTTATGTTTCTCAAAATCCTAACAAAAACATCAAAATCATTTAGTTTCTCTAATGGGTGCTAGGACTCACCTGCCTTAGGATTCTGATCTTGAGTTTGCTAAACAAATCACATGCCTACGAGCGATGGATAGACTTAATTGGTTGAATCATGTACCACTCCTAACTCGTGGTGCTTTTCTTAATCTCAATCTTGACCTTGTGTATCGACCCGTAATTTTAACTATTTTAAAGTATTAAATTTATATAACTATTGAACAAAATTGGTTAGAAATAAAAATTTATGTTTTATTTATGTAATTTATATAATATGAACTTGAATATAATTTTGAAACAAACAATTTCTACGATTTAGGAAATAACAAGTATTGAAATAAAATTCTATATATTGAATGAGTTTATAATCAATAAAAAGAATTGAATAATAAACGTTGAACTAATGTAGAATGGAAGTGGTTATTTTATTATTTGAATTCATTTTAAAAGTTAAACTTTAAAAAGGTTAAATAACTTATATTTCAAGTATGGTGATTTATTCGATAATTAAATTGTTTAAATTTAATATAGAAATTATTTAAATAATTGAATCTTGAATGTAATATGGATAAAAATGGTGTCGAAGGTTGATTTAAATTTTATTTGAACAAGAATGAAAATTGTTTTCTTTTAAAATTGATTTTAAAAGTGGATAAATATAAATTGAAAATTTTATATTTTAATTAACGGGTAAAAAAAGCTTTCTGTGCATTATCTCCGATTTCGACGAAACCAGTTTCATCGGATCTGTAATATTGTATTAGTAAAGGATTTCAAGTTTCATAGCAATCAGACTTATCGTTTGGTCATGCAAGCATGAAACGTGCAGAAATTAATTAAAGGAATTTAATTAAAATAAATTAATTTTGAAAACCTATCTTCTGAATATGATGGAATTGGCTCCCAAGACTAGTTCCACTGTATTTGAGATAAGGGTATAACATATAGAATGCCAGGCTGCATGCTTCATTTGAAGTTCGGAAATTTCGTGGGTCAATCGAGTCTGAGATTTATATTTGAAGTCGTTCCATTTCATTTTCTTCAAACCCTAGTTTATGCAGCCACTCCTTTCATGATTTTAATGGTCAAAATCGTTTGATCGTAAAAGGGAAAATGTAGAGCTCGACGAGCTCTGCACATTATATGGTTGGATCGTCGCAAGCATGCATGAAATCGCCATGATCGGTGTTCGAAGTCCGCACGTGTTTTGATTTCTCGAGGACAAACGGTGGTGGTGGAAAGGGGGAGGCTATTGGCAATGTTAGCTCGGAGGCTAAGGCATGCGATGAAGGATGTTGATCGAGGTCCGGTGGCCTACAGTTGCGTGCTCATATAGGGTTTAGGTCGCATGAGTTTGGGTTCAGCTTGGTATAGATCGAGAGGAAGAAGGGGGATTTGAGATTAGGTCAAGTTAACTTTAAGTTAATCCTTATGTTCATCAAAATTTTATTATTTCAAATGTTTAAAAATTCGTTACTTTTTTATAAGAGGTCAAATTCGAACGAAACAAGTTGCATTGGATTTGTATCGACGTCATCTACGACATGGAACTGGATTAGAATTTATTTAAAGCAGAAAATTTTTCAGTTTCAAATAAAGGCGAGAGTTCTAAATCACTCACGAAGTACCAAAATATTTTTATATTAGTTAAATTGAAATTATGAAGTAATCTAATTTTATTGACCATTGTTTGGTAATTTAAATTGACATCTAAAATGATATCTGAATTGATTGTTAAAAATTAAAATTGATAGTTAAATTAAAATTGGAATTAAACTGCTAGTTAATTTCTAGATTATTAAAAACCGGCTAACTATTGTGATATATTGACTATTTTGGATGTGGGTTGTGATGGATGGCTATTGGTTGAAATATTGGAAGAATGGATGTTTATATATGTATGTGTGTGTGTGTGTGTGTTTGTATCCTATTATACTCTGTAAAATATTTGACAATATATAAAGCTATAAATTGAATTATTTCAAAAAAATTAAGAAATCGGTTGATGACAATTTAATATTGACTGAAATGATATATATTCATCCTTGAAATTAAAATAAAAATAACTGATCACTTGGCCAAAGGATAGAAAATTACATACGAGCACTGGACTGGTTAAATTAAATGATTTATATTCTTGGATTTGAATTTATTCAAATTATTCATTGTATAAAAGTAAATTTGAATTGTAATATGGAAATTAAATTGATTTCGAATTCGAGTTTTGAAATATTGAAATTTAAAATTAGTTAACAGAAATTGTTTTAAACATTATAATTTGAAACTTGAAGTTATGATTGGAATATGACTGGAATTATAGAAATTAAATTGCTTTAAAGTTTTGAACTTTTATTCGAACTTTGAAATTTGCCAGGTAAAAGGATTTGAATTGATATTTTGACCTTTGGTTCGAGATTGAATTATTTTAAAGATTTGAACATGGAATTGAACATCGAAGTTAAATTTAATTTAAATGATTTAAATTGATATTTTGAAATCGAACTCAAAATTGATATAAATTGAAATGTTTTAAAATTGAGAACTGAATTGAAATCAATTAAATTGAAATAATACGAATTGGAATTGAAGCTGAAACTAATTGGAATTGAAATCAAAATTTAATTAATTATAAATAGGAATTTAAATTGATTTGAATTGAAATCGAAGTTGATTTTTAAATTGAATTGAGATTGAAATTGATTTGTATTGAAAGATTTGGAATTGAATCAGTTTGATTTAAATTTGGATCTGAATCCAGATTTATAGGAAATGGGAAGAAACAGTTTTGAATTTGAAATTACTTTCACTATGAACTATTTTCCTATAAACTGTTTTAAAATTCATCGTTTTAAATTTCCAAATTATTAACATTTCTACATTATTTAATATATAATCTATTTTAATATTTAAACTATTTAACTTTCAAACTATTAAAACTATTAAAACTATTTTCTAAAATTTCAAACCGGACAAGGTTGGAATTTTTATATTTAAATCATTGATTTAAATGCGAATTGGGTTAAAATGAAGTTATATCCTAAGTTGAAATTCGAAACGATTTTGGAAGTGAAATTGAAATATTGGAGCATAATGATTTCAAGTGAAATTGACATATTTTGAGTAAATACGATATTTTGAAATAAATATGATATTTTAATATAAAGTATGAGCTGTGTTCAAAAAGTAAAAGTTCCAACCGGTGTGTAAAACAACGTTTGTTTGTTAAAGAGACCGGGACCTCCTCTTGGCATACTCTTTGTCAATATTAAAACCACTTTGACAAATGTGTACACGGAGGAGACTCCAAAATGAAGTGGTTGGATTTTGGCGTATGTTTTCTGGATTTTAAGAAAGAGAACGATGATGAATAGACCTCAGCACTTGTGCCAATTTGAAATGACAAATAGGATGGCTTGACCGGGCCAAGTGGGCTTGCTACTCTTAGCAGACATCCGTTCATCAGTTTTCATTTTAGACTTGATCCATACTATTTCCTTGATGTTGTTTTCGATTGGTGCACCTTAATTTTGGGATGACCTCCCTTTGACTTGATATGGGATGGATGGACGCGGTGAGCGATCATAGCTACGATGCGTTACCACCTGCACTATGACCCGAACTGGTAGTATCCTACCTTGGGCATTGCTTCACATGGCTTGTCATACTTTTATCCTTATACGAGACCACTACGAGTTTGGTTTAGTTTTGTTGTATCACGGTGCATCCTTATCCCCCGACGTGCTACTGGGGCGCTATATGCAAACTGCACGACAACGCTTAAAAATGCATTAAGGGGGATTAATGTAAATCCTTAATGCTAAGAAACATATTTAATTTACTGATTAAACACTACATATATAGCGTATTCTATAATATATAAATATTTTGATAGATCCTTAAGATGGAAAATCTCGTAACATCTCTTGAGTTATTGCACGCACGTTATACACACTGGATAGGAGATGTGAAATCCCATAAACATCTCTGATGCTATTACACTACTCTTATATGTGATATTGATTGAACTCACATAAGGATATTTTAGTCCTGACTCGAGTGTATTGTTTTAATTTACGCTCAGGTCAGTCCTGAGTTTTCAGCGCATTAAATATTTTCTAAAGGACGAAGATGACGATTGGTATATTATTATTACTAGTATAATTTCACCACATTATTTGTTCCGTTGCATTAGTCCATTGTTCTTTAGATGTTGTAAAATTTTAATCAAATGTATAGTATAAACAGCTTCATGAACTGTTTATTTGATTATTATATTTTGTCATTCCGCTGCGTGATTATGTATTTGTTTTCTTCTTTTCTTATTTTTATTAATTAACTCCATTGATTATCTTTGTTTTAGATTGTTCGAGTTGGACATGTGTGTATTATTGTCGATTTAAACCTTCCGAAATACGGGTCATCACACTTTGAGTTTGCTCTACAAATCGATACAGATTATTCACTTATACCCACCATTTTTCGAAGGCCAAAGTATAATACATGCACCCATAGTTTGCTCAATATGTACATATAATTATCTTACCACATCTAATCAATATATTAATAATACTATAAAAAAACATCTCTAGATTAAGTTTGCTTAACAACTAAAGAGTATGCAAATAATTCATATACATATAAACGGTAAAGGTCAACATTTCTAATAGAGATCCGTAATCTTTAATTATTTTTTTGGTGATGCAGATTAAGGGAATTACGTATTTCTTATGAACTATCCTCATAATTCAAGTGACATTTGAAATCCTGATATACGTACTATATGTATGCATTTATTTCTTAAATCTAATTTGGGTTTGTTTCCAGTTCCACATAATAATATATATATATATATATATATATATATATATATAGTTATATAAGTATTAATTTATTTATAACTTTTGTAATTTAATTTACTTATATAACATATGCATGTATCTTTTTAATTAAATATCGTTTAATTAATTTTGATTTAATTCTTATTTATTAAAACATACTTGATTAATTTAATTAATTCTATAATTAACATTTTAATTAATTTAACTCAAATGATAATTACTGGAGTTTAAATTACTCATCCTTAACACTTTAAAGATGTACGTAGATAAAAATATTTATAGTAATTATATAGATATATCATTATACATGTATATAACTTAATGATTAACTTTTACTTAGTCTAATATAAAAATATTTTAATTAAAAATGATATTACTTAAATTCAAAATTTTATCATCATTTACCATAGATATACACATAAATTTAAATTTTAATTAATTAATTATTTTATCCAATTAATTAAATAATTAAAATAAACACTTTGAAATTTACTTTACTACCTTTTAAAATCAATTTTCAAAAGTTTATAACATGTCATATTTAAACCTAACTTTTAAATTTAAAATATAATTATAAATTTAAACGTATTTTGGAAAATTAATCCAAGGCCCAAAATTAGTCTGGGCTTTGGGGATAATCGTTAGCCTTACTTCATCCTTCGAGACAACACTCTAATTAGGTAGGGCAGAGGACTCGATTACTCAAACCCAACCTTCGACACTACCTTTCTAGACACCCTACCAAATGGGTAATTGGTTCGTCCTAACATTACTACTTTTAAACCGATAGATTATTGGGCTCTAGTACCATTAAAGGAACCAAGCCAGTAGGAAGTGGGTTAAATAGGTAAATTTAAAAAAGTTGTCCACTTTGATCTGAGTTAAGTTTATGAAACCTAAATGGATTTTAGATCCAATCTACAATATTTAGAATTAAACCTGCATTTTACTAAATATGTTAAAAATAAAGGATTTTTATTCTTTCTAATTTTACAAGCATGCCAAATATACTTGTCGATGTGATATGCACCTATTACAGATGAGAAGTGTACATAATTAATGTGAATGTATGTGTCGGGATTTACACCACAATAGACCCATTTCCTATTTTATATATGCCTTTGTTGTCTAAGGTTTTGATTTTAAATTATTTGTACATAATAAAATTATATAGGAATTTATGCGTGTGTATTGAAAATATATTAGTCAATCTTATATGATTTGGAATCTAAAATTACCAATAGTGAATTTGGTTTCAATTAAAGAAATGTTTGACATTAAATATAACATTTATTACACAAATTCCATCTTGTGATTTCAAATTAGAGTAACACACACAAATATATATATATATATATATATATATATATATATATATATATATATCTGTGTGTGTGTGTGTGTATGTATATGTATATGTATATGTATATGTATATGTATATGTATATGTATATGTATATGTATATGTATATGTATATGTATATGTGTATGTGTATGTGTATGTGTATGTATATGTATATGTATATGTACATGTATGTATATGTATATGTATGTAAATATTGTAATAAATGTTTTAAGTTTAAAAAATAATTTAACTTCAAACATTTGTAATGTCAACACACACACACACACATACATATATATATATATATATTAGAATTTAAAGTTAAAATTTAAATCAAGTTTTCAGTTTAGGAAGGAAACACACAAAACTTAAAAATTAGAATAGAGATAAAAGATTTAAAATTTATAGAAAAGTCCATTGATAAATTTCAAATCAAATCATTTTTTTTAAGCCAAGGTTTAAAACATTTATATTTAAAACGTCAACCATATAACAAAAGGAATTAATTTTGAAGGAGAAAGTTAGTTATTAACATGAATAGTTTATTTATTTTGTGCATGCAAATAATATAAAATTATAAAATAGATCTCAATCAAAATTAGTTTTTTTATATATTATTGATTAAATTTCAATGCAAAAGAAAATGAATTGGATAAATTAGGCATATGAAAATTCATGATAACCAGGGAAAACAACAAATTAACAAAGGGAAAGTGGGTCTATATCATATCAACAATAATAAACATAGTTTGAAATGAAATAAATAGCGAATGTGGATCTGAATTAAATCAACATAATAAATAAACTTTTAACAGAGATGGACATAAAAGGATATGAATTCATTGTTGCAATATAGACCATAAAAACACTAGATGAATCATATAGATTCAAGCACATGAATAGCAAAATTATATTAAATTAGATAATTACCTTGGGGTATAGCCAAAAATCACACCTTGAAACGATGAATCAATGCACATAGACTCAACTAAAGCGATCTCTGGAATTTGTAGGATTTAAGCGATTAGAACCACCTTTTGTATTGATTTTTAATTTATTTTGATTTTGAAACCTTTTAAGCTCTGGAAGCCACTATTTTCAGTTGGGATGGAAAAGGAAGTAAGAGAAAAATTACTTGAAAAAATGAATCTCATAAAGGAGGAAATAAAACATAATTAAAGATAAGAGTGATTAACCTTCCTTTAATTATGCCTAAGCCCTTTTATTTCAAATTCAAAACTCCTCCCTTCACTCTTTGGATAGATATAACGTGACAAATATGGGCCATAAAAATTCCAAAATCCAATTACTATTTTATTTCATTTATATCCAAGTTAAATGTTCCGGCTATATCGTATATTGATACATGTGTTTATCTGGAAAATTTATATGCACACTTCATTAAATATTAATGGTATTTAAAAAATCAATTTTTTTTAGCAATTAATACTTCACAAATGTGAATTAATTTAAAAATATACTTTGTGCTTAATCTTTTTAAATCCAATTCAAATATTCCACCGACACCGTATATTGATACACACGTTTATAGCTTTTATACACACACTTTATTAAATACTAATAGTATTCAAACAAATAAAATAAAATTTAATGACTAATATTTCATAATTATTAGTTAATTTAACTAAATTTGAAATGATTATAAATTAATTAAGTCATGTAGTTCATTCTTATTCATCATTTTGGTTTTGCGATTCACGTCGAACAATTGGAATTTTAATGTTTACATATCACCTTAGCTAGTGGTGTGACAATTTGGATGAATTTATTGCTTACACATTTTTCAGTAAAATCCGATTCTATTTATTATAAGTAGCACTGGTAGTAACGACTATTTACACCAATTCTCTTCATTAACAATATATCACACTAGGATTTATGGAATTTGGTTTCGGTCAAAATCCCAATATCATCCACATTCTACTTTATTACTCTTTAATTAAATCTTGATTCAATAATAACATTTATTATTAATCATTCTACTCTGGCCAAAGATTTTGATTTTGAGTTGAATAAAATTAACCATGATACAGACCATGTATAACCGAGGAGACAAATGCTCAATTGAATAGTGTTTCACTTTCGATGCTTCAACTCAGACCCAACTATAGTCATTCAATGGATGTAATGTCATGATTTTACTATAATTAAAGTGGAGTATTCGTAGTATTCTCAAGTCGAAGGAATTATACAATATTGTCGCTTCGAGATTCTCCATTTGACCATAGTTATTTTCACTAATAGAAAACTCTCGAGTAAGTTATTTTATAGTTATCTAATAACTACCAGTACGTAACCCCTTATTTCTCCCAATAGCCATGAGTAATACATTACCCGACATTTGGAGACCGTTACGCACTCTAGTCTCAATGGATGTATCGATATCTCATTTCGAAACATCTTAAATAGGAATATTTAAAATAATATGTTATTTTTAATGCGATAAATTTCTCATGGTTATTACACATTGTAATTACTATCATATAATATATTATTTAATCATTTTCTATGTAATATACTTTAAATTAGTTAATTAATTAATTATATTACAATTTAACAAGTATATAATAGAAAGTGAACACCTTATATTTTCGAATAAGAATGGTTGGCGAGTTAGATATATGTAACAGATTACATAATTTCACCTAGAGGTATACCTTTAACTCTGTCACTTAAGGGTAAATACATAAGGCTAAAATTAATTTCATCCAAAGCATAGTTTATGAGATTTTACAAGATTAGAGTTCAAAAGAACCACTACATATTCTAGGTTAAGGAGTTAAGAGGTTATGTGAGTTGAGAGGCTACACATAATACTTTCTAGTAAGGGATATTGTGTGGACCGCCCTAAATGAGTTCGGGATCGATCAATATTGATTGACTAATTCATGTTATGAACAAAGGTTTCATAAACTTAAAAAACAAATCAGTTTTATACATATATAGAACAATCATAAAATGTTTATGAATGCATATTCCACTGTGTTAGGAAACAAATTGTTTTAGGAAACACCAACATCATGATAAAGAAATTTCTTTTATAAGTTCTTGGTAGTAAAATATATCTGGATAATATTCAAAGATAAAAATGATTACAAAAGTTGAAATGAAATTGGTTAAGTCTAAATGGGCATAACAAATTAAAATGCCAAATAATAACTCTTGTACATTAAAAAATTAACTATGATTTTCATATCGATGTTGAAAAAACAAATTCCTCATTTTCCAACAACTATTAAGAGTATTGACTCCACCATATGGCATGATGAAAAAATTTCGAATGGATTCCAAGTACATTAACAAATATGATTTTGATAGATGTACCCAAAGGGATATGATCCATTGGCTGTCAATGTGTCTTTGAGTAGAAGACCAAAACAGTTGGAATATAAGGTACACTTATAGAGCAATATCCTAAACTTCAACAGTTAAAATTAACCTAATAGATTAATCATTCAATATACTTAACTTAATTTATATTTTACTCGCAAACTTTTCACTCGAACTGATTTTGAGTTGTGGTGTATGTATGTTAAATAGAAGTTTTGAATAATGATTTAGAATATGCTATTTTTTCTTAATAATCAAAGTGAGTCGAAGTCAGTGGGAGCAATTCTGAATCTATGGGTTATGCATATGATCCAACAAATAATACGAAAGTATTATTCGATAATCATTAGTGTCAAGATAGTATTTCGATGGAGAAATCCAATAGTTTGGTTTTAGTGAAAATTTAAAGGAGGCATGTGTTTATAAGGAAGAATATTAACATGTGCTAAAGTATCTCTAAAACTATAAGGAAATAACAAAATTATGATTATTAAAGATGTATTCATGTTAAAACAATTTTAGTTTAGTTCTTTAATTCTCAGTATAGAATTTGAAAGGACATTTTTTATGATCAGTATAAAACACGTTGCAATCTTTACAAAACCGTATATACAAACACCATATTAAAATGTTTAACATGGAGAATATAAGATGGATTCCTTATATATTGGCAGTAAGAATCATCATGCATGCTATTTTGTCAACAATATCATATTTTTGCTTATGTATTTGATACGTATAGCAATTATCAAATTGGAATTAAGGTCACTAAATGATAATTAGAACGCTGCTCTCATGTATTTACGAAATACCAGAGAATTTTATAGAAACAACAAACTCCTTATGAAGGAGTGTGCGGACTCGAATTTCATAAGTGCTATCGAGCAAAGTATGTCAATTCTAATTTGATGTTCAATATCAAGTTAAGAACTTCAAGATGGAAATGATCCAATTAATAAATAGTGGCTAATTTAACGAAAGGCTAAGTACATTGACTTAAATAACACTGTAATAAAATAAGTATGAGTAAATGCACAAATTAATAACTAGCCAGGGATAATTCCAATTGTCAAAAATCTCATGGCTTTGTTATATGATAACAACTCTATGATACATTTCGCAAAAGAATCTAAAGCTCAAGAGAAGTCAAAAAATATAGTCTGAAGAGTTTCATAGGATAAAGGCAGTTTATAAGCACCGAAGAGAGTTAATCAATAGAGTAGATAATTAAAACAAAATTGCATAGCCATTCTATAACGATTTGTATTTTACGTATTGGAGGATCGTAAAATATTAATATTATTTCCATACAGGGTCATACGATTCTGTGACTTTAGGAAATGACTACTAAAGACATTTTCCATTCTTAGACCTTTTAATGGAAGATTTTGACCAAAAATCCTATATGGCCTAAAACTTTTGATAAGAGCCGAAATGGGATCTGAAACTACTTCTATTTGATTGGGATGATGGTTTCTCTTTCCGTAGAGTGATCGTAGCAAGTAAATAAATTCACCGTTTAGGTAATATAGTTGTATGAAGTTTCACTTGATTTGGAATAGCTTAGTGGATAACTAACAGGACTAGTGGCTAATCCCAAGGCCAATTTGTTAATTAGAACCCAAAGAGGGGTATGGGACTTCTTCTTATCATTTCACATTTTCTAAAATAGTCAAAGATACCATCATTAACATTCACTGGCCCTATATCTAAACCCTATTTTAATTAGTCAAATCTTAACATTAGAAGGAGATTGCAAAATCAGCACTTAAACTATAGGATTTGGTGTTGGAGGCACTTTGACTGGCTATTTGTTAGAACCTAGTATTTTGATATTTTGATTGTGACAACTATATAAGTACATATTGTATGAACTAACCAAAATTACATGAGAAGATATTATTCTACTCGACAATAGATCGAAGACCAAAAGATTTTGAAGACAAGTTTCAACATTTAAATTTAGTTTGTCTATAGTCTAGCTAGTAGTTAACATTTGTTAAAATCTCTCCACAGTGGTATAGATACACACATAAGCTTTTAAGACTCACTCAAATTGATCTACATAAACTTGGTTTTAATTATATAAATTTATAAAATAACTTGCTTTCAAAACTAAGTTTAATAGGCTTGAAGTGATAGTTTTAGTCGACTTAAATGGGTAATCTAGTCAACCTAAACATGCACACATGCACAAACATGCACGCATCCCGGTTTAGTAGACCGAATGAAGTGTCTTTTCAATATATTTTTAAATTTCAAAATCATTTGAATGTTCAGTCTACTTATTTCATATTTTCAGTCAATCGAATATTCATAAGAGCTATTTTTTCGAATGGTCGCCACTTTTTAAAAATAAAAAACGCCTACTAATTCGACAGTTGTTACTGTATCTCTTGATCGAATCTTCTGACGAATAGTTACAACTTTTTAACACTATAAATAGTATTTATTTCAGTTTGCAAAACAACAATTTTTCTCTGATTCTAATCTATATTCCTGCAAACTAATTTTAGTCATTTGCCTTTATAATCGCTTTCAAATCACTTATACATTCAAGAACAAATCTATTTATGATTACAATTTCTTCCAATCTTCACGTACAACACTATATACCGCAAAGGAGAAGATTATAGAAAAGATGTACTCTGTAGACTTATTCTGTATTATAGAAGTCATGTTCGGTTGCTCGGACGGTGTAATACCTATTCCTCTGGGTTAAGAGAGGGTTGATAGTTAAAATTCCAGAAGAAGTTTGGGACTGGACGTAGAACGGGAGTTCGAACCAGTATAAAAATTCCTAGTGTCACTTAATTTACTATTTACTTTTTATATTTATATTCCACACTAATAGCTAACTTAGATTATATTCCATATTACGGTCCATAGCAGCACTTTCACTTAGTATCAGAGCAAAGGTCATCGTATAACCGTAACACAGTTATTTGGTACACTGTTAGTATGGAAAACAACACTAATAGAAGTTTTGTTGAAGGTCAATCCACTGCACGACACCACTATTTAATGGTTTATACTATAATTACTGGTCAACTGAAATGAGAATTTTCATGCAAGAAAATGGATATGATACTTGGAATATTACTCAAAATGAATACACTATACTCGCTACACCATTTGCTGAATTGTCAAATACTCAAAAGATTGATGCTACATCAAATCCAAAAGCTATGAATATATTATTCTTTGCATTAGACAAAAATGAATTTAAAAAAGTTTCCGTGTGTACAACTTCTTATGAAATTTGTAGAACTCTTAAAGTCACAAAAGAAGGAACCGACATAGTTAAATAAAGCAAGATTTCTATGCTTGAAAATCAGTTCTAAAATTTCAGAATGAGACCAGAAGAAACTATAAATGATATGTATTCTAGACTTCAAGTGTAACAACCTTGAATTTCCGATTCAATTTAAAAATTTAAATTCATTATTTCTAGTAAAAAATTTGAAATTTAATACGATCTCAATTAACGTCCAAACTTCGTTTATAAGATGCGTCCAGTTAGTTATGCATATAGAAAAAGTTTCACCGTAAAATATTGCAGTAAATTTCCTTCGCGTTTTTACTGTATGTCAGTTCATTTTAAACTGCGTAAAATTTATCTTTCGAACCCAAATATTCTTACATAATAATGTTGCAAAAATTTATCTGACCAAGATGTCGTAATTCGTTTCGTCAAATACCGTCATCGCCTGCTTCATTTAATTTGTTTTGATAAACGAACAATTTAATCAGCGTAAATTTCAGGTTTGGATAAAACTGTCATATCGCAATTATCTGTGTACCTTTGGAAGCTTCTCGGCGTGCTGATCAAAACGGTATATTCTTTTGCACGAATCGAAGTCCGATGTAATACGTTGCATTAATTTAACCGTTTTGGGCAGACCGGTTTAACCGTATTCAGCCCAAACTAAAACAACTTGTACCCATTCAAAAATTTGAAAATTTATTCAACTGTCGTGCATTAATTGGGTAGTTGGAAGATGGGTATTGTCTTGGAAATATGTGTGGCGTTTGGAAATTCAAAGAGAAATTGATTGTGGCAAATTTAAATAAAAATAAACAAACCTGTTCAATTCATTTTCGTTCACAACCTTCTAGGCACGAACTCACCCTTCACTCTTCTTCTTCTTTATTCTTCTTTCGTCTTTACTGTCAATATATAAAAAAAGAAGCTGATGAACAGGCTCGCACCTCCCTTCTCATTCATATGCACATGCAACTCCACTTCTCCACGCAAGCCATAAATTCCCCTCCTTCATGTACGTGCATCCTTGCCTATAAACGGAGATCCTTTTTCTAGTCCGCCTCCTCGACAATCGCCACCCCTCCTTGCACCCGTCGATCGAACTACATGAACCGCCTTCCACCACGCATGGACACGTGTGCGTCGTCCCATCCATCTCCGGCCACTCCATCATCCAGTCACGCAACCACCGCCCCTCTGCCATCGCGTACGCACCCTCCTTCCAGCGCACTCCAGACTGTGCGTGCATCACTTGCAGCCATCCCCTGACCATTGCCCTTCCCCTGTGCCACCATGTCCATGCGAATGTGTGCTTGCCTCCATTTGTTGAAAATGAGAAGTCTCTGTTTCTGGAAAAAGAGGAACAGTCCTTGTTTTATAAAAAAAAGGAAATGAAGGTTGAGGAACGAAACTATGTTGATTTATGGAGGGGAATGTGTGCATGCAGTGTATAGACATATTGTGTGCATGCATATGTGGAGATGAGAGAGTGCAGTGCATACACAAATGTGTATATGCATGGGAGCTTGAATGAAACAGTCTTAGCTTTGTTTTTTTGGAAGAAGGGGAGATTCGTTCGTGCGTATGAGAATAAAATGCAGGCTTGTATTTGAAGTCTTGGCTTGGTGAAAGAAAGAGAAAAAAGGAAAAAAAATGGGTTAGTGTCAGAAAAGAAAAGAAAGTAGAAGTCTCGGTTTTGGGAAAAGAAGAAACAACACGTTTAAAAAAATTTGAAGTAACAGTGTACCGCTGCTATATGCAATAGTGGCAGTGCACTGTCACTTTCAAATTGTTGCTGAAAGAATGTATTACCAACATCCATTTTGTTACTAAAATAGTAACCGTTTTTCTCTGTTTGTTACAGCAATCGTTTGAGTTTCATTTTTTGCAGCACCAAATTTCTCAACTTTCTTTCTTTCTCCACCATTGGTAAGCGCATCTATATAATTTTATAAATTATATATGACGTTCACTTAATTAATATCGTCTTTCTTTTATCGATAATTGCAGTGTTCCATTTGTTCCTGTTGTACCAATTCTATTCGTGTTTCGCTGTCAATTTCTCTAACCACGAAAGATGAATTAATTTTCACGACGTATATTCTTATACGATAATAATCCAGTTTTGTTGATAATTGATTGATTGTTTATGTTTATATTGGACGTTAAATTGTTATTGTTAAAGTGATAAATAATATGCAATTGAATTTGATATAGGATAGCAAATTATTTAAAATTGATATATGTGTTGAATTTGATTAGTTAAATTTGACCCCTTTTTAAATGTTAAATTAATTAACACGTAGCAATTTGGTTAATTTCACATTGAACCATTGGAATGTATGTTATTTAAATTGATGTAGTATGAAATTTGAATAATATATATCAAGTGAAGAATCGTATAAATATTAGTTTAATAATCTTTAATCTACATGAAACGATAGTGTAGATTCTAGAAATAATTATATTAATTTGCATAAACAACAAATGTAAATTAATACAATTATTTCGAGATTATTTAAATAAATTATTGGATTGATATTGATATTTTCTATTACTTGTTTATTTACTTTAACACCATCCCAGTTATCACACTACAAGTTCTCTTTGCTATACTTTGATTCTTGAAATTGAAATTGAATCGGGTTGAAATAATAAATACCCAAATGAACTTGACTTAGGATAGAGAATTAAATAAAACTCGATTGGTCAATATTTTGATTTAAAAATAAAATAAATATTTATTTGAATAAACAATATGTATTTGAAATAAAGATGGAATCTGAATTTTAATGAAAGGAAAAATGTTGATATTAAATAATCTGAAACAAATATTAACATAATAGTTGATAAAAGAACATTATTTTAAAATTACTTATTTAATAATTAAGTTTGGAATTATTTAATAATTAAGATTGGAATTATTTAATAATTAGGTTTTGGAATTATTTAATAATTAAATTCAAAATTATTAATTTAGTTTTGAAATTATTTAATAATTAAATAAGATTGAATTATTTAATAATTAAATAAAATTGAATTCTTTAATAAGGAAAATTGAACTTCTTGAATAAGTGAAATTAAGTTTCTTTATTAATTGAGTTTTGAATTCGTAACCAAGTAAACAATAAGTGAAATTGAATTTCTTTAACAAGAAATAAAATGTGATTTATTGAAATAAACGTGAGACTTATAATTTAAAGAATTTGATTTGATGAATTTAATTTAATTCAATTTGTAAGTTTTGATATAATGGAGTTGAACTTAAGTAATTGATTTAATGAACTGGGAATTAGATAGAAATGTTTTGAATGATAAATTAACTTAAGGAATATTGAATGAAATCGATCAATGAATTTAAATTGATTTGAATGATTAAATTAAATTAATTTAAATGATTACTGAATGAAACTTATACACGAATTTAAATCAATATTTGAATTGTTTTAAATAAAAATTTAAATTGTATTATTGAGTTTTGAAATGGTTATTTGGAAGTTTGAAACATAAATTATGGAAATTGATTTAGAATACAAATGAAATGTTGGTTTACAAATTCCAATTGAAATTGAGTTTGATTTGGTTTTGAAATATATTAAATGACCAACCGGTGTAATAATTACGAAAGTTTTTAAAGAGACTGGAATCGGTTAGGGACATACTCACTGTCTAAACCGAAAACCACTTTAATAACTATACGCGGAGTGCGATCCAGAATGAAGTGGTTGGAACGACGTACGTTGATGACTGAAGAAAGAGAACGATAATGGATAGCCTTGACACTTGTGTCAAATTGGAAATGACTAAAACAGGAGCCGTGCCGGGCCAAATGGGGTTAGCTACCTTGAGCGAACACATTTCTACGTAAACTACTCATTACTTGTTATTGATTGGTGCGCACCCTTGAATTTGGAGTGTTGTTTCGCGGTGTTGCGATTGTTGCGGCGATGCGTTCTCACCAGTCCGGATCAGGCAAATGGTAGTTTTTGCCTCATGTGCCTTGTCATACTTGTATCCCTATACTCGACCACTACGAATTTGTTTTGTATTATACCTATGGGGTACTCCCTGATATCCCACTAGTTTACGGTGGAGTTTACAGTGCTGTATAGTCTATAATGCTATATAAATGTGTTATGGGGAACAATGGTAATGCCTTAACACTATTTTGAAATTTACTTTACTGTTAGACATTATCTACTTATCGTACATTACTATGTATATATAATTTAATGGATCCTGAAAGATGTTATTCCTTTCATCTTTGAGTTATTGTTATTTCAGTTTGAACCATATTATCTGTATAAGAATATATATCCTGATTCGAGTGTTTGTTTGCGCATATGCTCGGTCAGACTGATGATTTCTGTTGCTGTGCTACTTGGAGCTGAAGGCTTGAAGACTATCGTTATCTTATCTTGTCAGTATTGCACTTTCCTATTTGGATATTATCAGACATCTATGTTGTTCTATTTCAGTTTTACTTGAGACATTATTGTATTTTCTTAGTATACTCATGAATTACTATTATGACTATGTTGTAATTCCGCTGCGCTATTCTGTTATGTTATTTCTATGATTCTATGATGATTCTCATATATATATATATATATACACTTCATTAATGATTTGTATTTTGTACTATTTAAGTTGACATATGGATTATTGTCAATTTAAATGGTAAAAATATACGGGTTGTTACAGTTGGTATCAGAGCTTTGGTTCCCGAAAACCTTAGCCTATGGAGTTTTAAAGCTCATTAGTAGGGTAACCAAACCCTAGAATGAGGAGAATCATTTCAAAATCCATATCCTTTGATTCCATCCTTCCCATTGAATTCATTTGATTTGAATTTCCTTAAGTTCTATAAATCTCTATCTTTGATTATGAAATCACTTTTGGTATTCCAGGATGAGTACCAAAAGGAATGCTAGAGGCGGGGGTAGAGGAAATGCTCCCAAACCACCTGCCCCAGCTCCCGCAATCAAGTTTTACACTCTAAGAAAGGAATACACTCAGCTTGGCGGAGTCAAATTCTCTAGTTCTGAGAGCACCATTGAAGCGCAACACTGGCTGAAGAGTCTGGAGAGGATCTTTACTGGCCTGGAGATTGCTGGAGCTCAGAAGCGTAAATTGGCCACTGGCAGCTTCAGGATGCAGCACAGGATTGGTGGGAGTCAGTCACCTCCGGTACTGATGAAGAAACTATTACCTGGGCTCATTTTAGGTAGAAATCTAACTGAAATTGCATCCAAATAAAATTCCTTTTATCTTGTCAAATTTTGACTCATCTTTATATCACTTGTTAATAAGGGTTCCTTTATGGCTCGGTGGATGCCAGAAGCCGAAAAGGCTCATCTTTATCGA
This sequence comes from Allium cepa, assembly GCA_030765085.1. Classification (NCBI taxonomy): domain Eukaryota; kingdom Viridiplantae; phylum Streptophyta; class Magnoliopsida; order Asparagales; family Amaryllidaceae; genus Allium; species Allium cepa. The sequence continues at coordinate 440,129,328 of CM060935.1, read as the reverse complement.
TCATTTACGGACCTCAAAGAGGGTAATATGACTTTCTCTGAGTATGAAAGAAAGTTTAACGAACTCTCCAAGTTCGGACCTGGCTTAATTGATACACCACTACTTAAGAATGAGAAATTTATCCATGCAGCACGTCCAGAGTATTACGAACTTCTTACAGCTCATGTCCATGGCACTTTCACTGAGTTGATGGATTTTGCTCTTAGGTATGAGGGAAAGCCAAACGGAACATCAGTCACCAAGGCTCTAGTCACTCAGCCATCCTCTAGTCAGACTAGGAAGAGAAGCCAAATTTTGAGCAACAAAAGAAAAACTGGCAGAAGAAATCCGGGCTTAGCTATTCTCAAAAAAATCCCATTGACATATCCTCTATCACCTGCTTCAACTGCAATCAGAAAGGTCATTATGCCAGTAGTTTTCCATCCCCAAAGGTTGCAGCTATTTCGCCACCGGCTCAAATGGCCAAGAGAGATGTTTGTCACATTTGCTTACAGCCAGGACACTTTAAGAATGACTGCCCTACCCAAAAGAGGGGCACTCCATATGGAGTTTTTGCTATTAACACACCTACCCCTGAAGTTCATGATGACCAAGGTACATTACAGAGTACTTTTATGTTGCATACTTTACCTGTTAGAGTTCTATTTGACACTGGAGCAACACATAGTTTCGTATCTATTGATTTATGTAACAAACTTGGATTGGAACCTATCCTTGCATCTACCTTCTTATGTGTATCAAACCCTATTGGAGGACCTGATAACCTCAAAAGGTTATGCAAATATGTGACGCTTTTGTATGGCATGCATCGTTTCACTTGGGATTTCTTTGTACTGGGATTCGAGGCATTCGATATCCTATTGGGTATTGATTGGCTACGAAAGTTCGAAGCCGTTATCTCTTGGAAAGCTCAAACCATCTCTCTAATTGACAACAAGAGTATATCTTTAGTTATTAAGGGTAAATCACCTTAAGTATGTGCTGGGAGTTTTATATTCTCTCTTGACTCTTATCCAAATGAACTAAGATCTACCCCGGTTGTCCAACTTTTTCCTGATGTGTTTGGAGAAGTCAATTCTCTACCACCTCCACGGGAAATCGAGTTCTGCATTGATCTTATACCTTGTGCTCGACCAGTAGTTCTCCCTCCTAGGGGAATGGCTCAGAAAGAGAAGGCGGAATTGAATGCTCAGATTGAAGATTTATTTGCAAAAGGCTTGATTCGGCGAAGTTATTCAGAATGGGGTGCTGATGTTGTATTCGTCACAAATTCTGATGGCTCTCTCAGAATTTGTGTAGACTATAGAGAGCTAAACAAGCTCACACACAAGAACAGATATCCAATGCCCCGCATTAACGATCTATTCGACCAGCACCATGGAGCTAAAGTTTTCTCACAACTTGATCTGGCTACCGGCTTTCACCAACTCAGAATCGCTGAGGAGAGTATTCCTAAAACAGCATTCCGCACTGAAAATGGTTTCTTTGAATGGCTGGTTATGCCATTCGGTCTTACTAATGCTCCAGCATATTTCGTCGACTTGATGAATAGGACTTTCCGGTATGTTCTTAAAAAGTTCCTTCTTGTTTTCATCGATGATATTCTCGTCTTCTCTAAAGAAGAGAAGGAGCATAGGTCACATTAGGCTTTTGTTCTTGAAACTCTTCGCAGACATCAGCTTAAAGCCATGTTTTCGAAATGCCAATTTTGGAGAGACAAAGTTCGGTTTCTTGGCCATATTGTCTCGGAGAATGGGATTTCGGTCGATCTTGCTAAGATCGCCGTAATCAATTTTAGTCCTGTCCTTACTTGTCATTCTATCCAAACATCTTATCTCTATCTAAACTCGAATCCCTTGATTTTGCAGGATTGGAAGACTCCCAAAACTCCTACAGATATCCACAGTTTCTTGGGCTTGGCCGGCTATTATCGTAGATTTATAGAAAACTTTGCTCGTATTGCCGCACCACTTACCGCATTGACCAGAAAGAATTTAAAATATATTTGGAGTGAAAAATGCAAAGCAGCTTTCAATGAAATGAAGCGAAGGTTGACATCTACCCCAGTTCTTACAGTCATTGACGGTAGCGAAGGATTGACCGTCTATACTGATGCCTGCCGTGATGGATTAGGAGCAGTTTTAATGCAGAAAGGAAGGGTGATTGCCTATGCGGGTCGTCAGTTAAAGGCCCATGAAGCAAATTATGCAGCACACGATTTAGAGCTTCTTGCGGTTGTATTTGCTCTTAAGCTACGGAGGCACTATCTATTGGGAACCAAATTTGAATTATTCACAGACCACAAGTTATTGAGATATATTTTCCCACAAAAGGACGTAAACTAGAGACAAGTCCAATGACTCGAATTCTTAGCTGCATATGATCTTGATATTAACTACACTCCAGGGAAAGCAAACGCCGTAGCCGATGCTTTGAGCAGAAACCAAGCAATGACATGTTGTAATCTTGTGGAAGGGATGTTATTTCAGCTCGTCGTCTCCCCAACTCTTACGGATCGCATTATAGCCAAACAATATGAAGACACTTTGCTCTATCGCATCAAAAAAATTGTTCTCGAAAGAGTCGGAAATGCTAACAGTAACATGGGTGCACAGGTTGATTGTAATGGAGTCTTGAGAATTGACAATCGTATTTGTGTTCCTAATGTTGATGGTCTTAGACAAGAAGTGCTAAGAGAAAACCATCAATCTTCGCTTTCATTTCATCCCAGAGTCACAAAGATGTATCAAAATATGAAGAAATTATATTGGTGGAATGGGATGAAGCATGATATTTCTACCTATGTTAGTAGATGCACAACTTGTCAACAAGTTAAGGCTGATCACCTGAAGACGGAAGGTTTACTTCAACCTCTAGAGATTCCAGGTTGGAAGTGGAAGCAGATTGCTATGGACTTTATTGATGGGCTACCAAGGACTAGAAAGGGTAATAAAAGCATTTGGGTGATTGTCGATAGACTGACGAAGTCCGCTCATTTTATTCCAGTCAAGATCACTCGTACAGCTTCGAGTTTGGCCAAGATATACATGAGAGAAGTTGTTGAGCTTCATGGTGTACCATCTAGTATCGTATGCGATAGAGATCCTATTTTCACCAGTAAATTCTGGAAAGCATTTCAGGATACTTTAGGCACCAAACTGAATCTAAGCATAGCCTATCATCCTCAGACAGATGGCCAAACTGAGAGGGTGAATCAGATTTTGAAAGACCTTCTCCGAGTTTGTATTATAGACTTTGGTGGATCCTGGGAAGATCACCTCCATTTGGTTGAATTCACTTATAATAATAGCTACCAGGAAAAGGAATCAAGTTTCAAATTTGAATAAGTATATTGAATTTGAATTAATTATCTCCAATAAACTAGGCAAGCATTGATATGGCACCGTTCGAAGACTTTTATAGACGGCCGTGCAAACCACTAGCTTGTTGGATCGAGTCTGGAGATCGATTAGTGCTTTGTCCAGAAATAATTATGGAAGCTTTCGAGAAAGTTGAAGAAATCAGGAAGAAGATAAAGACGGCACAGGATAGACAGAAGTGCTACGCTGATAGAAGGAGGAGAAATTTCGAATTCAGTGTAGGAGACGAAGTATTTCTAAAAGTGTCGCGCTTGAAGAACGTTATTCGATTTGGAAGAAAAGGGAAGCTAGCTCCTAGATTTGTTGGTCCGTTTGTGATTACGGAAAGGGTTGGAACCTTGGCCTATAGAATTGCATTACCAGAAAAGTTCGCCGGAGTGCACAATGTGTTCCACGTCTCACATCTCTGCAAAGTTATGCGCGATCCATCTATGATCATTCCCACTGCTCAATTGGAAGAGTTAGTTATTGAGCCTGACTTGAGTATTGAGCGAAAGCCATTGCGGATAGTCGATCGTGAGACGAAGCAACTTAGAAGGAGTATGTCAATCTCGTCAAAGTCCAGTGGTGTGCAGATGAGCGAGATTGCACATGGAAAACTGAGGATAGTATTCGGGATTCAAACCTCGAATTACAAATTTCAGGTATAATTTAATTTTCTTAAAACTATCTTAATTATTCTGCTTGTTTCTGTCCTACTTCTTCCATCTCGTTCCTTTTCGAGGACGAAAAGTCTTGAGTGGGGGAGGTTGTAACGACCCTGAATTTCTGACCCAATTTAAAATTTAAAATTCATTACTTCAAATATAAAATTTGAAATTTAATATGATCTCAATTAACATCCAAACTTCATTTATAAGATGCGTCCAATTAGTTATGGATATAGAAAAAGTTTTGCCGTAAAATATTGCAGTAAATTTCATTCGCGTTTTTACTGTATGTCAGTTCATTTTAAATTGCGTAAAATTTATCTTTCGAATCCAAATATTTTTATACAGTAATGTTGTAAAAATTTATCTGATCAAGACGTCGTAATTCGTTCCGTCAAATACCATCATCGCCTGCTTCATTTAATTTTGCTTGATAAACGAACAATTTAATCAGCGTAAATTTCGAGTTTGGATAAAACTGTCGTATCGCAATTATCTATGTACCGTTGGAAACGTCCCGTCGCGCTGATCAAAATGGTATATTCTTTTGCACGAATCGGAGTCCGATGTAATCCGTTGCGTTAATTTAACCGTTTCAGACGGACCGATTAAATGTATTCAGCCCAAACTAAAACAACTTGTACCCATTCAAAAATTCAAAAATTCATTCAGCTGCCGTGCATTAATTGGTAGTTGGAAGATGGGTGTTGGCTTGGAAATATGTGTGGCGTTTGTGAATTCGGGCAGAAATTGATTGTGGCAAACTTAAATAAAAATAAACAAACCTGTTCAATTCATTTTCGTTCACAACCTTCCAGGTACGAACTCACCCTTCACTCTTCTTCTTCTTTATTCTTCTTTCGTCTTTACTTCAACATAAAAAAAAGCTGATGAACAAGGCTCGCACCTCCCTTCACATTCATATGCACATACAACTCCGCTCCACCACGCAAGCCACAAATTCCCCTCCTTCATGTACACGCATCCTCGCCTATAACCGGAGATCCTCTTTCCAGTCCGCTTCTACGACAATCGCCACCCCTCCTTGCAGCCGCCGATCGAACTACCTGAACCGCCTTCCATCATGCGCGGACACGTGCACGCCGTCCCATCCACCTCCGGCCACTCCATCATCCAGTCGCGCAACCACCGCCCATCTGCCATCGTGTACGCACCCTCCTTCCAGCGCACTCCAGACCGCGCACGCATCACTTCCAACCATCCCCTGACCATCGCCCTTCCTCTGTGCCACCGTATGCATGCAATGTGTGCTTGCCTCCATTTGTTAAAAATGAGAAGTCTCTGTTTCTGGAAAAAGAGGAACAGTCCTTGTTTTATTAAAAGAAGGAAAAGAAGGTTAAGGAATGAAACTGTGTTGATTTATGGGGGGGAAGGTGTGCATGCAGTGTATACACATATTGCGTGCATGCTTATGTGGAGATGAGAGAGTGCAGTGTGTACACAAATGTGTATACGCATGGGAGCTTGAATGAAACAGTCTCGGCTTCGTTTTTTGGAAAAAGGGGAGATTTGTTCGTGCGTATGAGAATAAAATGCAGGCTTGTATTTGAAGTCTCGGCTTGGTGAAAGAAAGAAAAAAAGGGGTAATGTCAGAAAAGTAAAGAAAGTATAAGTCTCGGTTTTGGGAAAAGAAGAAATAACACATTTAAAAAAAAATAACAGTGTATTGTTGCTTTATGCAATAGTGGCAGTGCACTGTCACTTTCAAATTATTGCTGAAAGAATGTGTTCGCAACATTCATTTTGTTACTAAAATAGTAACCATTTTTCTCTGTTTGTTACAGCAACCGTTTGAGTTCCATTTTCTACAGCATCAAATTTCTCAGCTTTCGTTCTTTCTCCATCATGGGTAAGCGCATCTATATAATTTTATAAATTATATATGAACGTTCACTTAATTAATATCGTCTTTCTTTTGTCGATAATTCCAGTGTTCCATTTGTTCGTGTTGTACCAATGCTATTCATGCTTCTTCGTGCTTCGCTGTCAATTTCTCTAACCATGAAAGGCGAATTAATTTTTACGACGTATATTCTTATACGATAATAATCCAGTTTGGTTGATAATTGATTGATTGTTGATGTTTATATTGGACGTTAAATTGTTAATGTTAAAGTGATAAATAATATGCAATTGAATTTGATATAGGATAGTAAATAATTAAGATTGATATATGTGTTGAATTTGATTAGTTAAATTTGACCCCTTTTTAAATGTTAAATTAATTTACACGTAGCAATTTGGTTAGTTTCACATTGAACCATTAGAATGCATGTTATTGAAATTGATGTCCTATGAAATTTGAGTAATAGATATCAAGTGAAGAACCGTATAAATATTAGTGTAATGATCTTTAATCTACATGAAATGATAGTGTAGATTCTAGAAATAATTATATTAATTTGCATAAACAACAAATGTAAATTTATACGATTATTTTCAGATTGGATTGATATTAATGTTTGCTATTGCTTGTTTATTTACTTTGACACCATCCCAGTTATCACACTGCAAGTTCCCTTTGCCATGCTTTGATTCTTGAATTGAAATGAAATCGGGTTGAAATGATAAATACCCAAATGAACTTGACTTAGGATAAAGAATTACATAAAACCCGATTGGTCAATAATTTGATTTACAAATAAAATAAAGATTTATTTGAATAAATAATAAGTATTTGAAATAAAGATGGAATCTGAATTTTAATGAAAGGAAAAATGTTGAAATTAAATAATCTGAAACAAATATTAACAGAATAGTTGATAAAAGAACGTTGTTTTAAAATTACTTATTTAATAATTAAGTTTGGAATTATTTAATAATTAAGGTTGGAATTATTTAATAATTAGGTTTTGTAATTGTTTAATAATTAAATTTGTTAATTAAGTTTTGAAATTACTTAATAATTAAATAAGATTGAATTATTTAATAAATAAATAAAATTGAATTCTTTAATAAATAAAATTGAACTTCTTGAATAAGTGAAATTAAGTTTCTTTATTAATTGAGTTTTGAATTCGTAACCAAGTAAACAAATAAGTGAAATTGAATTTCTTTAACAAGAAATAAAATGTGATTTATTGAAATAAACGTGAGACTTATAATTTAAAGAATTTGATTTGACGAATTTCATTTAATTCAATTTGTAAGTTTTGATATAATGGAGTTGAACTTAAGGAATTGATTTAATGAATTGGGAATTAAATAGAAATATGATAAATTAACTTAACGAATATTGAATGAAATCGATCAATGAATTTAAATTGATTTGAATGACTAAATTAAATTAATTTGAACGATTACTAAATGAAACTTATACACGAATTTAAATCAATATTTGAATTGTTTTAAACAAAAATTTAAATTGAATTATAGGTTTTGAAATGGTAATTTGAAAGTTTGAAATGTAAATTATGGAAATTGATTTAGAATACAAATGAAATGTTGGTTTACAAATTCAAATTGAAATTGAAATTGATTTGGTTTTGAAATATATTGAACGACCAATCGGTGTAATAATTACGAAAGTTATTAAAGAGACCGGAATCAGTTAGGGACGTACTCACTGTCTAAACCGAAAACCACTTTAATAACTGTACGCGGAGTGTGATCCAGAATGAAGTGGTTGGAAGGACGTACGTTGATGAATGAAGAAAGGGAACGATAATGGATAGCCTTGACACTTGTGTCAGATTGGAAATGACTAAAACAGGAGTTGTGGCGGGCCAAATGGGTTTAGCTACCTCGAGCGAACACACTTCTTCATAAACTACTCATTACCTGTTATTGATTGTTGCCACCCTTGAATTTGGAGTGTTGTTTCGCGGTGTTGCAATCATTGCGGAGATGCTTTCTCACCCCGGAACAGGAAAACGTTAGTTTCACTACCTTGGGTATTGCCTCATGTGTCTTGTCATACTTTTATCCCTATATACGCGACCACTACGAATTTGTTTTTTATTATAACTATGGAGTACTCCCTGATATCCCACTAGTTTACGGTGGAGTTTACAGTGTTGTATAGTCTATAATGCTATGTAAATGTGTTAAGGGGAACAATGGTAACGTCTTAACACTATTTTGATATTTACTTTACTGTTAGATATTATCTACTTATCGTACATTACTATGTATATATAATTTAACGGATCCTTAAAGATGTTATTCCATTCATCTTTGAGTTATTGTTATTTCAATTTGAACCATATTATCTATATAAGAATATATATCCTGATTCGAGTGTTTGTTTGCGCATATGCTTGGGTTAGACAGAGGATTTCTGTTGTTGTGCTACTTGGAGCTGAAGGCTTGAAGACTATCGTTATCTTATCTTATCAGTATTGCTCTTTCCTATTTGGATATTATCAGACATCTATGTTGTTCTATTTCAGTATTACTTGAGACGTTGTTGTATTTTCTTAGTAGCCTCATGAACTACTTTTATGACTATGTTGTAATTCCGTTGCACTATTCTGTTATATTATTTCTATGATTCTGTGATGTTTCTCATTTATATACACACACACACACTCCATTAATGATTCGTGTTTTGTACTATTTAAGTTGACGTACGGATTATTGTCAATTTAAGTGGTACAAATATACGGGTTGTTACATCAAGACATACATCCTTCACTATTGGCATTAGGTGAAAAAATTTCAAATTTTTATATTGTTTCTAAAATTCTAAAATCTTTAACGGATAAATGGAAACGAAAGGTCTTAGCTATTGAAGAAGCTAATGACATATCTACCATCAAACCAAAAGAGTTAATTGGAAATCTGATGTCATATGAAGTAAATTTGCAGGCTAAGCGAGACCAAGCACAAAATAAAAGAACTATCGCATTACAAGCTGAATAAGAAGACTTAGATTCGAGGAAGATGACGTGGCAATGATCGCAAAGAATTTTAAAAAGTTTTTGAAATTCATAGAGAACAAGAAATTTGGAAACATTAGAAAAGATAACAACAACAAATTGCCAATCTCAAATCTTGATGTTATGAATGTCATAAAAAGGGCCATATGAAAAAAGGCCGTCCTGATAGAAAGAGAGATAGATTCAAAAATAAGAAGGAAAAATACAAGAAGAAGTAGGCATTCTCAATAACATGGAATGATTCAGAGTCGTCGTCATCATCAGATAGTGACATAGACAGAACAAGCCAACGTTTGCTTTATGATTTCTACTGATAATGTAAGTGATTTATTTTTTAAAGATTTAATTGGCATACCTAAATTTTAGATAAACTCCAGAAAACTAAGGGAAAATATAAAGATGCACTAGAAAGACCAAAGAGAAATGAAATAGAAATTGATATTCTAAGTGATGAAAAGAAAATTGAAGAAGAAGAACTTGTTAATACACAAGAATCTTTATCTAATGTTTCTTCTCAACTCGCTATGGTATCAAATAAAGTAGAAGTGCAAAAAGAAAAGAATATAACACTAGCATCAGAAAATAATGATTTAAAATCAAATGTCAAAATCCTTGAGTTGAATAACACTAGTATCAAAACCGAGTTACGGAGTATTACTAAAAATGTGACAAATTTCAACAAAGGAAGAGAAGATCTTTCTAGAATTATTAGTAACTATCGGCCTACTAATAATAAAAATGGATAAGGTATAAAAGATCTTCAAAACCAAAGAAGAAGAATATATCTTATAAAAATTATAATTTTCATAATAATTTTGTGAAACCAAAATCAAAGGTAAAAGTCGTTACTCAAAAGAAAGAAGTTAGTAAATCAAGTATTATAAAAATTTGGGTACCAAAAGCTAACAATAATCTAATAAGAAACATGTATATAATATCTTTTCTATCTACTGTTCATAAAAATAAAAATTTTATTTATAAAGGTAATTCTAACTCTCATGGGTTTGGCTTCCTAAGATCTAACTCTTAGAACCCTAATTAAAAAGTGAGTATCAACATTATTTCAATATTTTTTGCAAGTACCGACTAAGAAAAGAGAAAAATGGATACTAGACAGTGGTTGCTCAAAACATATGACAGGAAACAAAGGTATGCTGACAAATATTATCTACTTGGATGGAGGATCTGTCACATTTGGAGGTAAATCAAAAGGATATATTATCGGCAAATGCGATGAGAGCAATGATGGTACATCTAATCTATCTCTTATTACAAATATTTTATTAATTAGAAATTTAAAACATAATTTACTAAGTATAAGTTAGCTAGGTGATAAAGGTTTTAACATAATTTTTTTAAAATAAATACATTTTTTTAATCAAAATAATAACTTTATTTTTGAAGGAACAAGAGAAAGGAATATTTATATATTAAATATGAAAGTAAATTATAACATAAATATGTGTCTAGTAGCCAAAGACAATGATCCTTGGTTATGGCACAAAAGATTTTGTCACATATATTTTAAAGCTATTAACAAAATATCTAAGAATAATTTAGTTAGAGGATTACCAAAAATGAATTTTAAAGTTAAAAATATTTGTGATGATTTCCATTTAGGAAAATTAACTAAATCTTCTTTTAAATCAAAGAAAATGATTTCTGCTTTACAACCACTTGAGTTATTACATTTGGGTCTTTTTGGTCCAATTCAAACTCAATCTATTAACCATAATAGATATGTTTTTGTAATAGTAGATGATTTTTCAAGATGTACATGGATAATATTTTGAAAAATAAAAGTGATACTTTTGAAAATTTTGAAATATTTGCTAAAGAAAATCAAAAGAATAAAAATTAAACAATTAAAAATATCCGGAGTGATCATGGTGGAGAATTTGAAAATGAGTTTTCTGAAAATTATTGTCAGAAGAAAGGAATTGTTCACAATTTTTCATTTCCTAGAACTCCACAACAAAATGGAGTTGTAGAATGGAAAAATTGAACTCTTTAAGAATGTGCTAGAACTTTATCAAGTGGAAGTACTCTACCAAAACATTTTTGGGCAGAAGCTGTAGCATATGCTTGTTGTGTTTTAAATAGAGTTTCCATAAGACCATTATCTAAACATACTCCTCATGAGCTTTTTAATGAGTGAAAATCGAATATTTCTTATTTTAAAGTTTTTGGATCAATGTTTTATATTAAATACAAAAGATAAGCTTGGCAAATTCGACCCAAAGTCCAATGAAAGAATTTTCATTGGATACTCAGAACGAAGCAAAGCTTACAGAATCTATAATAAAAGAACTAAAGTAATCGAAGAAACACTTCATGTGTCATTCGATAAAAATTACAAAAGTAATCATATTATAGATATTAAGGAAACTATTCTAAATCTAATGGCTCAGATGATGATCTTGATAATTCAGAAAATAAATTTTCAAATAATAACGAAATAAGATCACCATCAAGACTTTTAAGAAATCATCCAACTAAAAAAATATTTGGAGAAATTCATACCAACATAAGAACTCATAATTAACTAAATCAAATGGATGTTATAGCTTTTCTTTCGAATATTGAACCTAAAAATACTAAAGAAGCTTCAACTAATGATTATTGGAGAATAGAATTGCAAGAAGAATTAAATTAATTTGAATGTAATGACATATGGGACTTGTTTTTAGACAAAATAACCAAAATGTTATCGGTATAAAATGGGCTTATAAAAATAAAGCTGATGAGCAAGGAAATATAACTAGAAATAAAGCTAGATTAGTTGTGCAAGGTTATAATCAAGAAGAAGGAAAAGATAATGATGAGACATTTGCACCCGTAGCCCTTCTAGAAGCTATACATATTTTACTAACATATGCTTGTTTTAATAATTTTAAACTTTATCAAATGGATATGAAAAGTACTTTCTTAAATGGTTTTATAAAATAAAATGTATATGTAGAACAAGCTCCTTTATTCACACATGAAAAATATCCAGATCATGTTTATAAATTAAAAAAGGCTTTATACGGTTTAAAACAAGCACCTCCTACTTGGTATGTGTAACAGTCCGAATTTTCACCGCCCGAAAGTCTACATTAATACGTCCAATGCATCAATTGCCGAACAATCGAATGCCAAAAAATGAACCATTAGGGTTTAAAAAGAAGAGGTAGAAGAAGATGAAAGAAAAAACAGAAACAATAACAGAATCTCACATATCACAGCGGAACAAATATAATAGATAAATGAATATCTTTACAACAAGGAACTATATCAGTTATAACGTTACATCACATTACATTATCAGAGTGTACAACAACAAACAACGAAAAGAAATATTACATACATAAGTGAAACGCCTCGCCATCTAGCTCCAACTCTTGATTCCCACAGCAACTTCTTGACTTTGCTCCCGAATAACTGCTAATCTGACTCTAGGCTACCCGCGTGGAAAATTATAGGCACCCAGAGATTAGAAAAGGGAACAATAAACTCCAGGTCAGTCATAGGACTGGAGTGAGATCTTAAAAACAATTATTTTCACAAAGAAAAACAAAGGAATTTAAAAGAAATCCGCAATGCTTTTTGGAAAATGAAACTACCAAAAGGCCTCTCGGCACACACACAATGCAATCGCACACTTGGGGGAGATTTCTCTTTATGATGGTCAAATATGCTTGATATGCAAAATCCTTTGATATTATTATTATTAGTGCACAGTGCAGAAATCATTTCGAAAGTATAATATTAATCTTAGCCAGCATAGGTACCATTATATTTTGCCAGCTATAGCTACCATTTTAAATGGCAGGTTCTACAACTAAACCGTACAAGGCTCGTATTGTTTTGTTTGGATTTTCCAACAAATGGTCAGGCTAAGGAACTTCCTACTGCCACATGGGTACGCCTCTAGAGGGATGTCCCAAGAACTTAACCAGCTCTCTGTCAACACAAGGCCGGGTTACCTCTGTAACTAAGTAACTACTGCACGAGTATGACATCCTCGGTCCTTTGGGACCTTTATCCGAGGATCCTCTACACCAACAACCACAAAGAGAAGTATTTGCAGTAACCACAAAGGTTAAATATCAAGGCTCCATACCTGGCACCACCCTTTTCCAAAAGGAAATGACATACCCTAAAGGGCGCGACCGTCATAACCTTGCCGCATCTTTCCTGTTTTGGCCATTTCCGGGGGGTGAGGTCCGATGAGGTCTCGTCCACAAAGCTACATTTTTCACAAAGTCATGCTTTGATCAACAAATGATCAGTAGCACTTCGTGTTCCACGTTACCTAATTGGGAATGTATCACTAGTAACCATCAACTACATAACCTCTGAGCTCATACGTCTCAGAGAAGGGTGTTAAGCTAAGAGAATGAATTATCCGCCACAAATAGAAATGTATTCGACAGAAACCAGCTTTACATCTCAAAGTGTAACGCCATCCACACATCCATACAAGCCCGTTCCGAGATCGAACGAAACCGAAGGCACTTCAAAAGAAGCCCTTGCAAATCCGGATATTCACTAACCATGTCCGTAATCCCCATCACAAAGGGTGATAAATCTCTATACCGGAGCAACCCGGTGTAGAGACATTCAACAGGTAATCCTTTCGCTTTCAAAAATACCCGGTCTTCAACACCATCTTCAAATGCAATCCCATTTCGTCGTATAATTATTCGGAATGGGTTTTATGACACAAAGTCCTCTCCCGGTAAATCCGATAACGAGCGCTTATTTTTAAAAATAAGTGTTCATTCCGATTTCAACAAATTACAACAATTTTCACTTTGATGTTTTAAATAAAGGATCCATCACAATCACAAAGGTTCGATGTGGTTTTCGGATATCCACTTGGAATCCGACCCCCGGTCGCATCAAAATTCAAATGTAGTTTAAAGGCTAATATTGATAGCCGGTTATTTAACTATCAATAAATATTCACAACAAACACCAAGAATTAAATAATTTTCCCAATTATTTATTTTCAAAATATCTTTGCAAGATATATTTCACGCTTCAACCATTTGAAACCAAAGTTCAAATTATTTTCCACATTTCAATACTTCGAAAACAAATTTCAAATCACTTTTCCTTACGCGGAATACGTTTCCAAATATTTATTGATTTCCACTGAAAATCTGCCTAGATCAAATGTTTTAAAATAACCTAAATTACTTATCCAAGCATGTGCACTTGGAAACAAAACTATTTCAACACACTTACTTAAATATTAGTTATGAAAATATATACTAATATCTTATATAACTTCAAGTCCAAACTAATTTTAAAATAAAATTAGTAGAGAGGATATCACCTACCAAAACATCCATTTTCTAAATCAAAAATTAATTTTAATCTTTAAAATATTCCCTTCTATAATTAATTAAATAAATCTTTACTTTAAAGATTTAAAACAATTTCCAAAAATAATTTCTCCAACCATTATTTCTTTCTTCAAATCAATTTCTAGAACTTTTAATTTATACTTCAAAAGTTACTCTAAAAATATACTTGGCTTTTTAGGGAAGAATTCTCTTTCCGTTTATATCAATTAGTAAATCTTTCGATTTATTTTAATTTACATTCCAAGTTTGTAAATTCCTTTTCACACCGTTAAAAATAAACCAACATTTATTTTTAAGTCAAAATTCCTTTTCCTTTAAAAATTCTCATTCTGAATTTAAACCCCCAAATATCCACTGATATATGATTTTTAAATCGATTTCAAAAATCGTATACAAACACCAAATCAATTTCCAATTTGATTTCTAAATTAATTTACTATAAATTTTCTACTAAATTTCAAAAATCAAAATTTATTTATTTCTGGTATTCTACGATACCAAAAACATTTTCACTAAATTATAGCCTACAATAATTTCAATTACCACATAATCACACATAGATTATCAACACACAACATATGAAACAAATTCAATATTTGAGGAATCCAGTTGGATCCCTCCAACCTGTTTTCCCTGCATCCACAGATGTTAGCACAATAATTGAATACCAATTCCACTTCGAGGTGGAATATAGCGGTATATGGGATTTATAAAATATCATCCACGATTATGCGCGCATAGGGTCTCATCCGCTATATAATACAGGAAATCAACAACTCCAATACATACTATATACTACTATATATATATAATATCATCCAGTAAATAATTATTATGATTCTATCAGCCAAGCACATAGTCAATCAATTTAAATTTAACTATTTAAAATCAAACTGGAAATTTCAGTTTGAACTTGAGTGAGAAGATCTCATTTTATTATGCATGCAAATCCGTTTTCCATTCCAGCTTGATTTCTTGATTTATAGACCTTGTATAAACATTTATACGATTTATTAATATTGGAAATGAATCGAATAATAAATTCTCATTTAATAATTTTAATTTAAACAAATGATTTCATTTAAACTAATCATTTTCTTTTTTAATAAATTATTTTTGGTAACTAATTAGTTGAATAAGTTTATTAAGTAAAATAAATTACCATAAATACAGTTTTATTTTTGAAACTTCATAATATATATATATATATATATATATAGATTTTAAAATTTTGTCTTTACATAAATTCTTTAAACGTCTTAGAATTCCTATAAAACTTCCAAATCTTATATATGTATGTTTATTTTATTTTATTTTTCTCCACAGGAATGGGTATTTTCTTTACCGAAAAATTATTGCTATGTAATTTAAATTTAAACAGATATCTATACCTCGATCGCCTCTATCGCCACCATGACCAACATGCAATCGACGAACTTCGGCCCCACGCGAATACCACAAAACCAAACTGCTGCTACCTGAGTGCCAAAGCCGCCATCGCGATTGTTAGAGTCGCCACTGACTCGAGAACGAAACCTCCCTCCAACTCGCAAAGCTCGATTTCCACGCGACAAACACTGCTCCCCCTTGTCAAACAACCACACGAACATGCGCGTGCGCGGTCATCAATAGTCGACGTCGTGACCCCCATCTCGAGCCTTCACCATGCTAGGGCTCGATCGAGCCACTATCCCCTCGCCGTTGTGCGCGCACGATCCACTGTTGACTCGAACGATGCCCATATTTTCGAAACCCTAGATCGATAAATTTGCCGAGCATCGCGAGATCCCCGATCGATCGCCACATTCACGAAACGATCACGAGCTGCCGCCATTTTTTTTCTTTTTTCTCGGCTTGATTTGGGTGTTTTGTCATAGGGTTGTTTTTCAGAAGAAAAGAAATACGATTATGTTGGCGTATGGAGGAAGAAATAGCTACAGTGATTTTTATAATTGTATATTCAAAATATCTCGTATAACCCAGCTCGAAATCCCGAACTCCTATCGATGTGTGCCGCCAGGCGTTTAAAATGTTATAACCTATTCTGAATGCAATGTAAAAGGTTTCGAGTCCTAGTTTGATCGCATGGAGAAGATAGCTTTTTGAATCGAGTTTAAATATTAAATTCTCGATATAAATCTCAGCGCGTTTACATATCATACGCTCACACAACAATTCCAAACACTATGAAAATTGAATTCCGATAATAATACAATATTACGGATCCAATGAAACTGGTTTCGTCGAATTCCAAGATTATGCCTTGGAAGGCTATTTTGAAATATTGATTTAAACGATATAATTCAAACTGAACGAACTAGTTCCAATTTCAATTCTGAAGCTTCCATTAACCTCAGTATTATTAATATGAATTTTCTAAGTCTTGAGAAATATTTTTAACAAGCTTAAAATTGAAGATTCAAATTTTTACCCATTATCAATAAATTAAATTCAATAATT
This sequence comes from Allium cepa, assembly GCA_030765085.1. NCBI lineage: Eukaryota > Viridiplantae > Streptophyta > Magnoliopsida > Asparagales > Amaryllidaceae > Allium > Allium cepa. The sequence goes on along the minus strand of CM060935.1, from coordinate 440,112,580 downwards.
TAATTGCCACAATCATATTTATATCCGAAATTCAAGTTAACCTAACCTCCAAATATTTAAAATCAATTAAATATTTCATTTCAAATGTTAAAAATTTCCGGGTCGTCACATCCTCCCCCTTTAAAAGAATTTCATCCCGAAATTACTAGTTAAGAAGAATGATCCTCAACCCGTTTAATATTTTCCAACCCAAACAGTTTCATCAATTTATCTACCCAAATCTTTTTATTAAAGATTCATTTCAACTAACTTTCCAAAATCTTCCATGGTTTCCAAACAATATTGTTTACTCGACAATTCAAAATCAAATTTAAATTTAAATTCAAATTTCAAATTTCCAAAATTTTCTCATAATTTCCCAACTCTCTAAATTTTCGAAAATTTTTGCCAGCGTCTCCATTGCGCGGCTAGCTCGGTACGACTACAAAATGGCACCACAGGCCCCCAGATTCGAAAAGAAAACAAAACGCCAGGTGGCTAGATAGGAAAATCACCAAACTTCATACTTAATTGAAATACATACCTTTTTGTCAAGCAATTCAAATTTATCTTCAGAAATCAAAACCAATTTTCCTTTCTCTATATAATACCTGTATGTCATACTTAGCAATAATATCCATTCATAGCCTTTAAAATTATCTTATACATTTTCTTACAGAAGTTTTCATATCTACTTCTATTCAATTAGTTTTCCCATTACCGTATGAATTCAATTTATCTTCAACTCTGAATATTGATTTTTATCTTTCAATTATAACTGATTCATATTATTATTTTAAATTAGTTTCATTCACTAATTTACTTCAATTTCCAATTTGAAATTGTTTGTCGCTAACAAAAAAATTTCTCAAAATTTTTCTACCTCCCAAAATTTTCGGAAAATTTTGGCAGAGTCCCCTTTGTATGGAGGAGCTTTCGCAATTTGACAAAATATATAAATATATATACATCGACCCACCCGGTCGAAAAAACAAAAACAGTTCATATTTCCTATTTTTTATTGCGTATGCGTACCTTATTTAGCATTTTTAAGCAAAGCGGTTTATTATTAGCATTTTGCGCAATCAAATCCAGCCAAACGGCCCTCATGTACCTGTATTTACTCAATTTAAACGCATAAGTGACATATATAGGAAATTTCATTCACACTTCACTTATTTTTGATAATAAACACATAGTTTTCACAAGCAAAATATTCATAATTATTTCCATTAGCAATTTTCAATACAAATTAAATTGCTTACAACTGCATCACACATCATTTCCATTCAATTTCAACGGTTTACAACACACTTTCTTTCATTCGATTCATTTTTAAACGAAGCGAACTTATATCTATTTCAATTAATCCAAAAATCAATTTTATTGGCTTTCCTTAACTCATAGAATTTTCATACAATCACGTTTATGTCAAACGACAACCATTTCTATGCAAATTCAACGATATTCACTTAATAGAATATCCAATCTAGTTTATCACTAATTTAAGTTGATACCAACTCAATTTACTCTTTATTCTATTTTATTTCCAATTGATTCCGTTCAATTCATTTTGCATTCCATATTCACTCATTTTAATGCATTAATATACAAAAATCTTTGCTTAGCATCCATTTCATAAACCTCATTTATGAATATTCAATAAACCAAGTATGCATTCACTATGAAATTATAGCTTACAAAACAACTATACTTAGCATCAATTTTCAAAACCAAGTTTTCTTTTTTTTATTGACATTCAAATTCAAATTCACATCATATTAATTCAATAGTTCATTGTCAATATTTATGCTTGCATTTTTAGTTCTAATCCATTCATTTGCATTTCATTAATCAAACAAGTTTCATTCAAACCCATTCCATACAACTTGACAACGATCATTTCACAATTTTACTTAAGTCGAACTTTTATCCAATATTCACTTAAGTTATTTCTATTCAAAACTCAAATTTATTTTTCCTTGTAACACTTCCAAACTTAAATCCTTGATTTGATTTTTATTTATCAAATCCATTCCATCGACTAATTTAATTAAATTAGTTTTACTCACTTGCACATTTTAAATTTCAACTTTCCATTCTCAATTCATCTCGAATTTATTTTATCAATAACAAGGAAATTTTCAATTTATTTTTACTTACTTGAATTTATCTACAAATTTAACTCACGCTTGAATTTTAATTTAACTAATTCAAATTTCCTATTTCATGAGTTAATTAATTATCATATTAGTTTACTTGGATTCAATCCATTTTTTCATCAATTTTTTTTAAAAATTTCAAACCCCACCAGATTTCATATCCAACTCAAAAATACTTCTCAAATAATTATTTTCTACACTTTTGGAAACCATTTTCAAATTAAAGAAATTTAATCTTTTGAAATTTCAATCCAAATCCTTTAATCCATATTCCAAAAATTTCTTTGGCATCTCATTTCAATTTATAAAACTCATTTATACATTCACATTACCAATTTCATTCCATTAATGAATTTTATTCCAAATTATAAATCATATTTACAATTTACATTTACAAATCTCATTTGTATATGAATTCATCTCCAAATCTTTGGTTATACCATTATTTCTTATTAAATTTCCATACAATAATGAGGATAATTCAAGATCATCACTTCCTAATAACCAAGCGACCATATACAACTATAATAATTTATGGAAAATTATTTCTTTCATATACGAAAATAGTTTTGGGTAAAATTATTTCATTTACCATATTTTAAAACAATACTGTGTCGGTTTATCTTGTTTAAGAGTTTAGAAACCCCTATCGATACAGTTGGCCAAACTGCACCAACGAGAATCTATAAACAATCAACCGACAAATCAACACAATATAAAACAATTTTATATTCACTAACAAATACGCGCTCATATCTATTATTACACTCAACTCATTCTAGAGTACTACTGACTCTATCTCTAATGAGTAACACCCAACAGAGCCAAGATTATCGCCCAACCAAACGCTCTGATACCACTTTGTAACAGTCCGATTTTTCGACGCCTGAAAGTCGACATTAATACGCCCACTGTATCAACTGCCGAACAATCGAATGCCGGAAAATCGAACCATTAGGGTTTAAAGAAGAAGAGGTAGAAGAAGAAGAAAGAAAAAACAGAAACAATAACAGAATCTCACATATCGCAGCGGAACAAATATAATAGATAAATGAATATCTTTACAACAAAGAACTATATAAGTTATTACATTACATCACATTACATTATCAAAGTGTACAACAACAAACAGCGGAAAGAAATATTACATACATAATGATACGCCTCGCCATCTAGCTCCAACTCCTGATTCCCACAGCAACTTCTTGACTTTGCTCCCGAATAACTGCTAATCTGAATCTACGTTGCCCGTGTGGAAAATTATGGGCACCCAGAGTTTAGAAAGGGAACAATAAACTCCAGGTCAGTCATGGGACTGGTGTGAGATCTTAAAAACAGTTATTTTCACAAAGAAAAACAAAGGAATTTAAAAGAAATCTATAATTCTTGTTGGAAAATAAACCTACCATAAGGCCTCCCGGCACACACACAATGCAATCGCACACTTGGGGGAGATTTGTCCTTATGATAGTCAGATATGCTTGATACGCAAAATCCTTTGATATTATTATTATTATTAGTGCACAGTGCAGAAATCATTTCGAAAGTATAATATTAATCTTAGCCAGCATATGTACCATTATATTATGCCAGCTATAGCTACCATTTTAAATGGCAGGTTCTACGACTAAAACCGTACAAGGCTCCTATTGTTTTGTTTGGATTTTCCAACAAATGGTCAAGATAAGGAACTTCCTACTGCCACAAGGGTACGCCTCTGGAGGGACGTCCCGAGAACTTAACCAGCTCTCTGCCAAAACGAAGGCCGGGTTACCTCTGTAACTAGGTAACTACTACACAAGTATGTCATCCCCCGGTCCTTTGGGACCTTTATCCGAGGATCCTCTACACCAACAACCACAAAGAAAAGTATTTGCAGTAACCATAAAGGTTAAATATCAGGGCTCCTTACCTGACACCACCCTTTTCCAGGAGGAAATGACATACCCTAAAGGGCGCGACCCTCATAACCTTGCCGCGTCTTTCCTGTTTTGACCATTTCCGGGGGGAGGGGGGTGAGGTCCGATGAGGTCTCGTCCACAAAGCTACACTTTTCACAAAGTCATGCTTTGATCAACAAATGATCAGCAGCACTTCGTGTGCCACGTTACCAAATTGGGAATGTATCACTAGTAACCATCAACTACATAACCTCTGAGCTCGTACGTCTCAGAGAAGCGTGTTAAGCTAAGAGAATAAATTCTCCGCCACCAAAAGAAATGTACTCGATAGAATCCAGCTTTACATCTCAAAGTGTAACGCCAACCATAAATCCATATGAGTCCGTTCCAGGATCGAACGAAACCGAAGGCTCTTCCAAAAAAGCCCTTGCAAATCCGGATATTCACTAATCACGTCCGGAATCCCCATCACAAAGGGTGATAAAATCTCTATACCGGAGCAACCTGGTGCAGAGACAATCGACGGGTAATCCTTTCGCATTCGAAAATACATGGTCTTCAATACCATTTTCAAATGCAATCTCATTTCGTCCTAATGTTATTGGAAATGGGTTTTATTAAACAAAGTCCTCTCCCGGCTAATCCGAGTAACAAGCGCTTATTTTTAAAAATAAATGTTCATTCCGATTTCAACAAATTACAACAATATTCACTTTGATCTTTTAAATAAAAGATCTATCACAATCACAAAGGTTTGATGTGGTTTTCGGATATCAACTTGGAATCCGACCTCCGGTCGCATCGAAATTCAAACGTAGTTTAAATGCCAATATTGATAGTCGGTTATTTAACTATCAATAAATATTCACAACAAACAGCAAGATTTAAATAATTTTCCCAATTATTTATTTTCAAAATATCTTTGCAAGATATATTTCACGCTTCAACCATTTGAAACCAAATTTCAAATTATTTTCCACATTTCAATACTCTGAAAATAAATTTCAAATCACTTTTCCTTATGCGGAATATGTTTCCAAGTATTTATTGATTTCCACTGAAAATCTGCCGAGATCAAATGTTTTAAAATAACTTAAATTACATATCCAAGAATGTGTACTTGGAAATAAAACTATTTTAACACACTTACTTAAATATTAGTTATGAAAATATATACTAATATCTTATATAACTTCAAGTCCAAACTAATTTTAAAATAAATTAGTATATAGGATATCACCTACTAAAACATCCATTTTCTAAATCAAAAATCAATTTTAATCTTTAAAATATTCCCTTATATAATTAATTAAACGAATCTTTACTTTGAAGATTCAAAAAAATTTCCAAAAATAATTTCTCTAACCATAATTTCTTTCTTCAAATCAATTTCTTAAACTTTTAATTTATACTTCAAAAGTTACTCTAAAAATATACTTAGTTTTCCAGGGAAGAATTCTCTTTCCGTTTATATCAATTAATAAATCTTTCGATTTATTTTAATTTACATTTCAAATCTGTAAATTCCTTTTTACACCGTTAAAATAAACCAACATTTATTTTTAAGTCAAAATTCCTTTTCCTTTATAAAATTCTCATTCTGAATTTAAATCCCCAAATATCCACTGATATATGATTTTTAAATCGATTTCAAAAATCATATACAAACACCAAATCAATTTCCAATTTGATTTCTAAATTAATTTACTATAAATTTTGTACTAAATTTCAAAAATCAAATTGTATTTATTTCTGGTATCCTACGATACCAAAAACATATTCGCTAAATTATAGCCTACAATAATTTCAACTACAACATAATCATACAGAGACTATCAACACACAACATATGAAACAAATTCAATATTTGAGGAATCCAGTTGGATCCCTCCAACCTATTTTCCCCGCATCCACAGATGTTAGCACAACAATTAAATACCAATTCCACTTCGAGGATGAATATCGCGGTATATGGGATTTATAAAATATCATCCGCTATTATGCAGCGCATAGGGTCTCATCCACAAATGCGGGAAATCAACAACTCCAATATATACTATGTACTACTATATATATACATAATATCATCCAGTAAATAATTATTATAATTCAATCACCCAAGCACATAGTCAATCAATTTAAATTTAACTATTTAAAATCAAACTGGAAATTTCAATTTGAACTTGAGTGAGAAGATCTCACCATTATTATACATGCAAATCCGTTTTCCATTCCGGCTTGATTTCTCGATTATAGACCTTGTATAAACATTTATACAATTTATTGATATTCGAAATAAATCGAATAATAAATTCTCATTTAATAATTTTAATTTAAACAAATGATTTCATTTAAACTAATCATTTTCTTTTTTAATAAATTATTTTTGGTAACTAATACTTGAATAAGTTTATTAAGTTCAATAAATTACCCTAAATACAGTTTTATTTTTGAAACTTCGTAATAATATGTGTGTGTGTATATATATATATATATATATATTTTAAAATTTTGTCTTTACATAAATTCTTCAAACATCTTAAAATTCCTATAAAATTTCCAAATCTTATATATGTATGCTTATTTTATTTTATTTTTCTTCACAGGAGTGGGTATTTTCTTTAGCGTAAAATTATTGCTATATAATTTAAATTTAAACAGAAATCTATACCTCGATCGCCTCTATCGCCACCACGACCAACATGAATTTGACGAACTTCGGCACCACGCGAATACCACAGAACCAAACTGCTGCTACCCGAGTGCCAAAGCCGCCATCGCGACTATCAGAGGCGCCGCTGACTCGAGAACGAAACCTCCCTCCAACTCGCGAAGCTCGATTTCCACGCGACAAAAACTGCTCCCTCTCGTCAAACAACCACACGAACATGCACGCGGGGTCATCAATGGTCGATGTTGCGACCCCCATCTCGAGCCTTCACCATGCTAGGGCTCGATCGAGCCATTATCCCCTTGCCATTACACACGCACGATCCACTGTCGACTGGAATGATGCCCGTATTCTCGAAACCCTAGATCGATAAATTTGTCGAGCATCGTGAGATCCCCGATCGATCGCCATGGTCACGAATCGATCACGAGCTGCCGCCATGTTTTTTTTCTTTTTTTTGGGCTTGATTTTGGGGTTTTGTCATAGGGTTGTTTTTCAGAAGAAAAGAAACACAATTATGTTGGCGTATGGAGGAAGGAATAGCTACAGTGATTTTTATAATTTTATATTCAAAATATCTCGTATAACCCAGCTCGAAATCCCAAACTCCTATCGAAGTGTGCCGCCAGGCGTTTGTAATGTTATAACCCTATTCCGAATGCAATGGAAAAGGTTTCGAGTCCTAATTTGATCGTATGGAGAAGATAGCTTTTTGAATCGAGTTTAAATATTAAATTCCCGATATAAATCTCAACGCGTTTATATATCGTACGCTCACACAACAACTCCAAACACTATAAAAATTGAAATCCGATAATAATACAATATTACGGATCCAATGGAATTGGTTTCGTCAAATTCCGAGACTGTGCCTGGAAGGCTATTTTGAAATATCGATTTAAATGATATAATTCCAAACTGAACGAACCAGTTCCAATTTCAATCTGAAGTTTCCATTAACCTCGGTATTATCAATATGAATTTTCTAAATCTTGAGAAATATTTTTAACAAGCTTAAAATTGAAGATTCAAATTTTTACCCGTCATCAATAAATTAAATTCAATAATTTAATTGCCACAATCATATTTATATCCGAAATTCAAGTTAAACTAACCTCTAAATATTTAAAATCAATTAAATATTCCGTTTCAAATGTTAAAAATTTCCGGGTCGTTACAGTATGACCGTCCTAAGAGTTATTTACTAAATTTTGGTTCTAAAATTGGTAAGGTAGATTAAACTCTTTTTATAAGACAAGAGAAAAATGATATTTTAATAATTCAAATTTATTTAGACGACATTATTTTTGATTCTACAAATGTATGTCAATAATTTTCACAAATCATAAAAAAGAATTTGAAATGTCTCACATAGGAGAACTTTCATATTTTCTTGGGTTACAAATTAAACAATTAAGAAATGGAATGTTTATTAATCAAGAAAAATATTGTAATGATCTCATAAAATGATTTGGTATGAAAATACTTCTGCTAAACGTACTCCTATGAGTACTACAGTACATCTCGATAGAGATGAAAATGGCAAAAGTGTTGACCAAAAACTATATCGTAATATGATTGGTTCTTTATTCTATTTAACTGCTAGTAGACCTGATATAATGATGATTGTTTTTTTATGTGCAAGATTTTAAGCAAATCCCAAATAATCTCATTTACGGGCAGTGAAGCGAATTTGTGATACTTAAGTAAAACTAAAGACTACGATCTCTTTTATCCAAACGAATGTCCTTTCGAGTTAGTATCCTATAGTGATGTTGATGGATCAAAAGAGTGCTAGTGGAACTTATCACTTCATTGGACAATCTTTAGTATCTTGGTTTAGTAAGAAAAAAAATAATGTTTCACTTTCGACGTGTGAAGCAGAATATATCTCTGTTGTTTTGGCATCTGCTCATGTAATTTACATGCAGCAAACACTATAAGATTTTGGTATTAATCTTTCAAATTCAACAATTTGTTGTAATAACACAAGTGCAATTAATTTATCAAAAAATCCAATAAATGGTTCCAGAACCAAGCATATAGATATAAGACATTATTTTCTAAGAGAAAATATAGAAAAAGGAAATATTTCACTAGAATTTGTTTCTTCAAAAAATCAAATAGCTGAAATATTTACAAAACCTTTAAATGAAAATAGTTTTATAAATTACGTAGAGAATTAGGTACTATATTTTTACATTATTTATAATTTTAATTTTTGAGAAAAATAAAAAAAATTCAAAAATTTTTGTTACTGGCACTAGAACTTGGGTTGCTGGTAAGGAAATTTTATGTCTTCCCATTTTACTATTATATTACTTGTTACACTTCACTCTATCTACCTCTCATCTTATTGAATGGACGTTATATCTATTCATTTCCTACCATAAAATGATTTCTTGTTGTTATTTTTCAGACCTTTTGAACCTTAGCCTTCTTTAACTAAATTTAGACTTAATTTTTTTTACATAAAGAGTATATTTATCCTTTTTTTACTCTTCCTCTTTGAAAAATTACTTTTTCCTAAGCTTAAAATTTTATTTATTCTCCCAAATATCAGAATGGCCTCAGAAAATGATTCAAACCAATCGTCAATCAACTTACACACTCCCTTATCATCATCATCGAACCACTCCAACATACCTACCTCGATTTATAATCCTGTAAACATCATAACATCACCGACTCACCATACAGATTATATTCCATAGGGGAAGAGAACCAAACGTACTTTACATTTTGGCTCTCCAACAACTAAGGAGAATACCAATGATATACGTCACTATCAGAGAGAGACACTGGAATTGTAACATGAACTCTCCTATGAAAAAAAAAAGTAAATGCTAAGCGTTTAACGTTTCTAGAATTCGCGCTGAAATTCTATAGGTCTACGTCAAAGGAGAATGCTCGTCAAACTTCGCCTATTCGTTCTCGAGCTCCACACAAGGTGTCACCAAAATTTTGGGAATAGAAAATCGTTAGTCTCCTATCCATCCATTAAGGGAAGTCATGAAGATTGAGCCTCCCTCTAACGACTCTCACTCATCCGAAAATTGAATTTTATATTGTTATTATGTTTTGTTTCTATATATTTATATTGTATTTATTTATATTGGTTATAAATATTAACTTTTAATAAAAATTTAATAAAATTTTTATCTTTGCAAAAATCTTAGTTTTAAAGCAAAATTGGCTTCCAGACATAGGAACGGTCGACTAGTCGTAGCAATCCAGTCGACTGAACAATCAAGTTATTTTTTTTAATATACGAAAGTCAGTCGACTGACCTTGCATATCCAGTCGATTGATATAGCGACCTGCCGTTCCATACACTTTGATTTGATAATATACCACACTTGTCCAACCTGAATTATACGAAAGGGCGAATAACTAGGGGTGAAAAAGAAAAGATAGAAGAACAGAAAAAACAATATAGAATCTAACAGTCGCAGCGAAACAAAATATAATACATAATAACAGATTTTATACAAGGAATCTGTAGTTATTAATATATATATATATACAATCATCGAAGTACAATAATCAACAATCAATCTGGACAGTTATAATAACTTGTCCTCATCAGTGCTGACTATTCAGTGTACACACAGCGGAATACAATCAAATACGCGATATATGCTTAAAATCCTCCAGCTCGTCTCCTGAGCTCCATAGTATCCTAAACTTAAAAATGTAATACTCGGTCTGACTCGAGCATTATAAATAAAAAACTCCCGAGTCAGTCTGAAAAACCAATGTGAGAAAAACACACTTGATTTGAATTATTACTATTACAAAAATCCTTTGAAAACAAAGGTATCTCATAAGACCATGCCACACATATACAAAAAGGGTTTTTAACTTACGATAACCAAAACACTTTTATAGAAAATCATATGATATTAAAATAGTGTCTAAGTACAAGTACTTATTAAAATAGCCGAAATTGTTAAATTAATTAAATTCCAACATACCAGGCTCAACAATCAAAATCGTAAAGGCTTGTAGTAGATATTGAATTCCATACAATGACCGGGCAACTGGGGTGCATCCCGCTACAATACACCTCTAGAAAAATGCACCGAGTACCTCGCATGGATCCCTTGCCAACATAGGACTAGCCTACCACTGACCTGGATAGTACCAAATATGTTATCACCCTGGGTGTTGCCACCTTAATCGATCGCTTTCTTTTTCATGCACAACCATATCCATATTATAATATATTCCTAGGGAATCGAGAAAAGTGGTAACATACCCTACTTGAGAGTGACCCACTTAGTCCTGCTGCATCTCACCTACTTTAGTCATTCCCGGTTGATGAGACTTGAGGCTATGTTTACCTTTAGAATAGCATTCATACTTGGAATGCTAACACTGCCTTCTAGGCAACAATGCAGTGATAGCATTCATCCATACAAGTTATTCTAGGTCTGAACAAACAAAATCTCCAAATCACTGCCTCCATTAGCTTATTAATTACACAATTCATAACTCACAAACCGGATCGAAGTGGCTTTCGGATAATTAAAATTCGATCCCGGTCTCATCGAAACGATCAATAAATTTGGCCAGATTTGATAGTCGATAATTTAACTATCAAATAACATCCCTAAGCAGTCACTAGGCCTTATTTTATAAATCTCCAAAATATTTATTTCAACGTATCTTTACAAAGATATATATTCAATCTCTTCCCGTATTCCAATATTTGAAAGCCAATTTCGAACTTATGTCCATAACAGGATAAATTTCAAATCATATCTTATTCCATCACTTAGTGAAATATTACCAAATTCGATTTAAAAATCCATCACTTAAGAAAAATATTCTTATAGAATCATTTCATAGTTAAATATTTCAAATCCTCCTAGTTTAATACTTAGAAAATATTTATAAGAATATTTACTTAAAACCATCTTATTTCCGATACTTAGGAAATATTCTATTTATTCCATTCTTCTCAAAATGCCATACAATTTACTTGAAAATTTCCTTAACTCATTTATAACCAATTCTATAAGTTTCCAGAATTCATTAATTAAATCCCCTTTTAAAATTTCCAAAATCGATTTTACTTGTCTATAATCTCAACTACCCATTTCTGACTTCTTTTGTGAATTGTAATTAATTTTTGAAGTTTCTATTTTTAAAAAACACTTTAGAAATTTTCCTTAAGTTTTCCATAATTCCATTATAAGATCTCTCTTATCGAAATCATATCCATAAACTAAACCCCATTTACGAATCTCGAGAGGATTTGTAAATCAATTATAATCATTTAAAAACTATATATATAAATAAGTTTTCTTAAAGAATAATAATTTATGTTTTAAAAAATATGTTTAAGAAACTATTCAAAAATATTAAAAGCATTTTAAGTAAAGCATTGATAACCCGTTTCCAATTCATTTTAAATAGAACTAATCAATTTACAAGGTCGACTGTAGAAATTAGAATTTTATTTCAATAAACATTAAATATTTCGGTAACTAGCTTTTCCAAAATATTTAAATCTAAATAATAGTTTCTATACCATATAGTTTAATAAATAAAAATCCCATTTAAAAAAAATTTAAATTTTCCAAAAAATATTTTAAAAATCCAATATTGCCAATTTCAATTTATAAATTCCTCTCGATTGATATCACATCTACTACATCTCAATTTGATAATCTTATTTCATTCAATAGACTCCTCTATTTTTCCCCAAAATTGATTTCCATAATTCAATATAAATTCACATCGTATATTCATATCTACAATTTTCTTATATTCAAATTTTTCAACTAATATCATTTTCTCTTATTTATAATTATCGTTTTTAAAGCTCCTTTGAGTTTCACTTATTTATAAAAACAAATCTCATTTAAAAAATTCCATTTTATGAATTAATTTCTTAATAATTCCCATTATTTTCCAAATCCATTTTTAATATTGATTTCATTCCTTCCATAAATTCAGTAATATTGCTTAAAAATCCATTGCTAAAAATCCTTAAAATGTTCTTAAAATCTTTATTTAAATTTTTTCCGAAATAGACAAGTACAAATCCAAACTCAAATATTTACATTTCTAAAATTGATTTTTATTTTTATTTTTAAAATCAAAAATATTACTCATGGTATTATAATACCAAAATTTAGGCCAGTGATACTATAGCATCCAAACAATCAAATCACATAAGAGTTCATAATAGATTCATCTAATCACATCATATATTGCCGTATATGGAAATAATAAACATATTTTTAAGGAATCCAGTTAGATCCCTCAAAATTATTTCCCTGCATCGATAGATATTAGATAGCATAAAATACCGATACCGCTTCGAGGAAGAATATCGCAGTAATATAGGGTCATCTGCTATTATACGGACGCATAGTGTCTCATTCGCTCCAATAAGGGGAAATATATCTAACTATTAATATATATACAGCTATATATAATAAAATTCAGCTGATAAATATAAAAATTCATCCAATCATCCAAATAATTTATTTTAATTACTATGAATTAACCATTTATCCAAAAAGAGTGAGATTTACTCACCTTGATTTTTAATCTGCCGAACATCTAGATTTTGAATTTTTCTAAAATCCCAAATGTAACGACCTTGACTCGACCTTCGAAAATCGGTACCGAATACAAACTCGTATTCGAATGCCGTAGATCCAAACGTCGAATCTGGTTCAACGAAGCTTATAACACATCAAGTGTAACAACACAGCGGAAGAAAAGAAATGAATATAATTGACATACAACATTCGATACAATAATTATACAATATGATTCAATATCAGAGATATAAGATAACAATGCTACAGCGGAAGAACAATATGATAAAACAGCGGAACCAAAAACTCCAAACAACAACAACAACTTAATTCCAAAGCATCAATGCAAAATCTCCAAGCCAGTAGCTCAAACCATCATCAAATTGTACCAAGATAAGCAAGTCTCGTCCATGAATCCATAGACTCCAATATTCAAGATCTCCAAAGAATTACAAAGAGAAGGCTGAAGGCAACTGAATTGATATCCACTATCTGAAAAACCCAACTCTAGAATGCCCGTGTAGAAAAATGTGGGCACCCAGAGTTTAGGAAAGGAACAATGAACTCCGGGTCAGTCATGGCACTGGTATGAGCAAACGAAAACAGCCTTATCTTTAAAACAAGCAAAATAATTTAAATTTGAGATCCGCGATGCTTTTTGGAAAATGAAACTGCCATAAGGCCTCCTACCACACACACAATGCAAACGCAAACTTGGAGGAGATTTCTCCTTATGAAAGTCAAAAATGCTTGATACGCGAAATCCTTTGACATTATTACTATAAGTGCATAGTGGAAAACATTTCGAAAGTATAATATTAATCTTAGCCAGCATAGACATTTCGTACTATGCCTACTATAACTACCATCCAAACAGTGGGGCGCCACCATAAGTAGATGGCAGGTTATACAACTAAAACCGTAAAGGGCGCGTATTGTTTCTTTGGGTTTTCCAACAAATGGTCAGGCCAAGGAACTTCCCATTGCCACATGGGTACGCCTCTGGAGGGACTCCCCGAGAACCATCCCTCAGTTCTCTGCTAACATAAGGCCGGATACCCCCTTCTCGGGGAATAAAACCCAAGATATGCCACCCCCGGTCCTTTGGGACCTTTATCCAAGGGCCCTTCAACAACATCACACGGTAATAAATATACTACAGTGTCCACACGAGTAAGTATCTGGGTTCCATACCATGATACTACCCTTTTCTAGAAGGAATGCTCATACCCTAGGGGTGCTATCCCTGAAATCTTGCTGCATTCTTCCTGTTTCGACCATTCCGAGGTGTGAGGCTCGAAGAAGTCTCGTCCACAAAGCTACACTTTTCACAAAGCCTTGCTTTGGTCAACAAATGATCAGCAGCACTTCGTATGCCGCATTACCAAATTGGGAATGTATCACTAGTAACCATCAACTACATAACCTCTGAGCTCGTACGTCTTAGAGAAGGGTGTTAAGCTAAGAGAATAAATCTCCGCCACCAAACAGAAATGTATTTGATAGAAACCGGTTTTACATCTCAAAGTGAAATGTTAGACACACATCCATACAAGTCTGTTCCGGGTCCGAACAGAACCGAAGGCACTTCCAAAGAAGCCCTTGCAAATCCTGATAATTTCTAATCACGTCCAGACTTCACATCACAATGGGTGCTCAAATCTCTATACCGGGGCCATTCGGTGTAGAGACATTCGACAGGTCATCCTTTCGCTTTCGGAAGTATCCGGTCTTCACCACCGGTCTTCAAATGATATTCATATCGTCGTATCATTATTCGGAATGGGTTATATGACACAAAGGTCCTCTCCCGGCTAAACCGAATAATGAGCGCAATATTTAAAAACATATGGATAATGGGATTTCAGTTAAGTCACAACTTAAAACCCAAACTTTTCTTCCAAATGGTTTAAATAAATTACCATTTACCAATCTTTTAAACAAAAAGATTCGTTTCAAAAACCTTCAATGGTTTATTTAAATCTTTTAAACAAAAGATTCACTTTTAAGACCCCTTTCAATTTTAAACAAGGTTCACCAATATTTATCAAAGATTTATTCGTAGCCGTTCAAAACAATTCTATTCCAAATTGGATTAACTCTTCCTGCTTCAAATCAAAGACTCATTTCAAGCTTTCAAAACAATTTTCAAGATTCATTCATAACTTTCCAAAACAATTCCTGTTTCAAATATTTTATATATATAAAAGATACACCATTTAGAATCCTCTTCGATTCCAAAACAAAGCTTATCAATCTTTCACAAAGGTTCGTCCATAGTTTACAAAACAATTTCCATTTTGGACCAACTCGTTCAGTCTTTAAAACAACGGTTTAATAGTTTTCAAACTCGTTTTCAATTCATTGAATTCCATTTTCAAATATTGAATTCAAACTCAAATCAAAATATTTCAAATTTCAAATTAAATCAAATTATTTAAAATAACTTTTACCTTCAAAAACTCCTTTTCAAATATTTTTCAGATTTAACCCAATTTCATTTCCAAAATAATTTGCATTAAAAATTCAAACTTTAAAACCATTTCAAAATATTAAATTCAAATATTTGTGACTTAACCGATTTCCTCATGAAATCCATATTTGTGTGTGTATAGTGTGGTCCAGGGGGTTACACAATAGAAGTGCAACAACATCAACAATTATAGTCCAAATACAGCAATATCAATAAGCGGTATAAACTATAACGTTTATATCAGACAAGCGGTACAAACTAATTGTAACGCTTATCTTCCATTCACAAATCACAGATGTATATATCACAGATAATAATTTACATTACATAAAATTACTTTCATCACAGAATAAATTACATCATAGTTCATAAACAAAATAATACATATTACATATTATCACAAATCAGGGACATCAATCAATTCAAAGCACTTCATAGAATCCTAATATCCATGAGTGAGATCAATAATTATCTGAATTATTTAAATCAGATAAATTACTTATGAATAAATTTCTAATCCTGGTTAATTAATCATAAATTAATTAACCCTTTTGATTAATTACACTTTAATCATTAATTAACCTTTAATTAATAGTAATCCTTTAATTAATTATCCTTAATTAATTGCAAAGATTTATTTAATTAATTCTTAATTAATAATCATCCCTTAATTGTTTTCATAAATTAATTCAACTTTAAATTAATTTATCACATTAATTATTTACTCATAATTAATTATAATAAGTGATCAATCTTAATCACTTAGTCATCATTAATCATAAATTAACTAGTAATTAATTTACCTTAATTAATTACCTTAATAATTTAGAAATTAATCCACTTTTAATTATTAATTTATTAATTATCCTTTAATTAAATTATTTAATTAATTAAGTCAATTACATTAATTAAATTAATCCTTATTTTATACTTAACTAACCCTTAATTTTATACTTAGTTAACCCTTAATTAAGTAATCGAGTTTCAAATTAAAATAACACATTAATTACTTAATTATATTCAAGTTTATTAAATAAACCTTTAAAATCAATTATTAGTTAACACATGGATTAACTAAAAATATTTAAGTCAATCCATAATTGAAAACATTTCCTTGATTAATCATACAATTCCAAAACTGGTATAACCAATCATTATTAAATTTGGAAAAGGTTTAAAACTTAATTTAGATCTAAGAATTTGGAAACTCAATTTATTTATTAATTATTTTTCACTTTTTAATCATAATTTAGTTGACCCTTAAATCATTAATTATTTCCCCTTTAATTAATCATTTAATTATTCTTTAATTGCTTAATTAATTAACCTTAACGTTTGAAACACTTAAGAATAATCATTTTACTATAATTATTCAAACAATTCTAACATATTTCTAGATTAAAGCCAAGTCTTTGAAAAACTTATTTAAACTCGAACTTGGATTTTTATTTAAAAACTCATTTATAAAACAAAATTTAGCTTTAAAACTTCATATGTCACCCTTAATTTTTCTTAAACTTTATTTTGCCTTTGTATTTAAAAATCTAATTTCACATCTTTATCTGTTTTTCAAACTGGTACATAATCTATTCTTAAATTTAAAACCCCAAAACATGATTTCTTTCTAAATTCTAGAAATCTGGTTTCTACGTTATCAACCCGAGCTAATCACACAAAATCCCTAAGTCTATCGTGAGTTACTCACGGGAAATCACCCAGCTTCGAGTTTAACAAAAAAACATAGACCTCTGTACATTTTTTTTCTATACTTAAAATTCGTTTAATCTTTAACCCTGGCGCACCACAGATCTGCTTTGAGCTCGACTTCGAGTTGACCCTCCATTTCACTCGCGTTTGAACAGGAACCATCTTCTTCCCAAATTCAAACTCCCTGATACACACATACACACGTATTCACGTGCACAACTCGAAGAAGCAACTCCGACCACATACGACACCACCAACACGTCACTGACGATTCACCCATAGGCTATGATCCCCCAGGTTGATAAACTCCGACCAACTTTCAAAATTGAACCATTGAACCCATAAACAAAAGGAACTGGTCAATAGAAATGTCTCATCCCACCACCGTAGACCATCTACCACCTCGCTGTCGCGATCAGAAACTCGCTCGAGCCTCCTCTTCCTTTCCCCCTGGACCGATCGAAGATTTATCACTCTCGGCTGCGCATTTTGTTTTCGAATTTCGACAATCAGTACCATGCCCTAAACCCTAAATTTATACCAACTGTTCTCATCAGTTATCTAAAAATTGATTTTCAAATTTTCTGACGAACGCTGGTCCTCAAACTACCCCCCGACCCTAATCTCGAGAACACACAACCTCGGGGTCACCAGAATTTTACGCGTTTTCAGTTTCCGTTCATCTTCCAAGAACTCTTGATTAAAAGCTTTAAAAATCATGATTTTAATTTCAAAATTCATAGCTTACCAAGACGTATCAAATTACATAGATGAAACAGTAAACTATGGAAAATAAAAATCTTAATATTTTGAGTATTTGGTGTAAATAATCTTTCAAATTTAAACCTACTTACCAATTTTTTTCTGTTCACCAGTACTTTCAAAGCCAAAGTCTTTATTTTTTTCTTACTATATTTCCCTTAAACAACTTTAGACTAAGAGGTAATAGAGAAAACGATTTGGGGTTTTGAATTTTGTTGCATCTGAGAAGAAGAACAGGGGACTTACAGACACATGTACTCATCACATATGAACCGAAGTTTATACAAGCACAAATAAACAAAATCTCCACAACAAGATCCACTGATTCATCACATGCAACAAACAAAACAGGCAAACTTCGATAGGGGTGATGTTTTCTCACCTGGATTAGGAAGGAACAGAGATAATTCCCTAGAAATTGTTTTTTGTTTGTGAAATCTGGAACATGCAATTCTCTTTAAACTGCACTTCCCACTTTGTCTTTATTTTTTTGATCATCATCCCCTCAGGTAAAGAATACTAGAGTTAATTTTGTTTTCAATTGCTTTAGATTTTTGAATTAAAAAAAAATTCTTGTGAGTTTGCTTAATTTTCTTACCTGAGTTGTTCTGCTGTCTGTTTCCTTCCAAAACAGAAATTTGCTTTTGTTTTCATCTGGTTTGCTTCCTACATTTTTTTAGGTTTGAAGACTTTGAACTTACTATTTTGATTGCTCTGAATTGAAACTTGTTGAATTATTTTCTTGTTTTCCAAGTTTTAAAATTTGCTTCAGATCTTTGCTTGATCTTTGAACTGCAAACAGATTTTGCTTCAAGATTGAACTTTACCTTAGCTTCAGTTTTGGAACTGAAGTTGCTATTACATTTAATTTTGTTTTGCCTTGCTTGAGTTGAATTTGCACATGCTTTGATTTTGAATTACTTTGTTTCAGATTTTCCAATGTTTGAAATAAAATGGCCTGATTTCTCTTTTGTATGTTATTTACATTTAAATTTAAAACAAAGAAAAAAAAATTAAATGCCACTTGTTAATATTCTTGCTAACACTTGTATAAATTCTTTGTCCTTACCTCATAAATGTCATTTACATCTAATTTGTGTTTAAACATTTATTACAATCAATTTATACCTTTTGTTTTTTAAACCTTCATGTTAATATATTTACATAAGTTTATGTAGTATACTTCATATTTTATTCTCTTTAGCTTTAATATGTAAAAGACTAATTTACAACTTTGTTTTAAATTCTTAAATCCTATACTATTTATAAAATACTTATATGACTTTTAAAAGAAAATGAATTAAAAACAATTTATGCACTTAATAAATAAATCATACATATATATACATTATTTCTTAAAGGATAGAGTATTAACTCCTATTAGTATTAATTTATAGAATTTTTAAATCTAAATATTGTTCAATAAATTTACATTTGAATTTCCAAATTCAAAATTTAATATATAATGAATTTGTATTTATAAATGAATAAACAAAAAAAATTATAAATCTATAAGTACTTTCCAAATTCACCTTATTTTTTCGATAAATTTATATTTGAATTTCAAATCCAAATTTCAGTTTATTTTCAATATTTATTTTGAATCTCAAATTCAAATTCCATTTAAAAATCATATTTATATACATTTATACTAATAAACAAATAAATATTTATTAGTTTGGATAAAAACTAATTTATTCATTATTAAACCAAATTTTAAAATTAATTACCAGTAATTCCATAATTAAATTCCAAAAAAATTAAATTAACTACCAATTTAAATATAGCTTAAAAATCAGGAATGTTACAGATTCCCCCCTTAGAAAATTTCGTCCTCGAAATTTGTAAGGGAGACAACAAAAGAATATAGAGATAGAGAGATGAATCTCCAGATCAAATTGAATATCTATTCTGCATTTGGCTTACCATATCAGAATACCAACAATGGATACAAGAATGAATCTATTTAACACTTTACGAATTACTCAGGTCATCCAGATCTATGAAGTATGCAAGAATATTGATTAGTTCGAAAGATAACTAACCATTCGTAGAATATATCGAGATCCAAAAGAATAAACAGATATATGGATACAATCCAAAAAATTTAGTTTGAACAACCAAAATATACCTATCAACCATAGCAACCCAAGCAAACAATTCATCCAAACAAACAATTCTGACCCATCTGGAGTTTGTGTCCTATGAAAATATATCAAAACTTCTTCCTGGAGCTGCCAGGAATCATCAAAGAATTAAGAAGACGAACCAAAGGAGATTTTTAGAGAAAGTTTCTTCCGCTTTTGCAGGGTACTGACCATTTATAGTGGTACTCCCCTATCCTCTATCTCGTCCTCTTCTTCCACTCGTACTCACTATCAGTGGATAGTAAGAGAATTTACTGAGGCATTCAGACGGATATCTTAAGGATATACTCATTCTAGGGTTTACTTCACCCTATCTCTAATGAGTTACTCAATGTGTTATACGCCTGAGCTAAAATTTTCAACCTTCAGCTCTGATACCACTTGTAACGACCCTGACTCGACCTTCGAAAATCGGCACCGAATACAACACTTGTATTCGAATGCCGCAGATCCAAATGTCGAATCTGGTTTGCCGGAGCTTATAACACATCAAGTATAACAACGCAGCGGAAGAAAAGAAATGAATATCATTGATATACAACATTCGATACAACAATGATACAATATGATTCAATATCAGAGATACAAGATAACAATGCTACAACGGAAGAACAATATGATAAAACAGTGGAACCAAAAACTCCAAACAGCAACAGCAACTTAATTCCAAATCATCAATGCAAAAACTCCAAGCCAGTAGCTCGAACCACCACCAAATTGTACCAAGATAAGCAAGTCTCACCCATGAATCCACAAACTCCTATATTCAAGATCTCCAAAGAATTACAAAGAGAAGGCTGAAAGCTATTGAATTGATATCCACTATCTGAAAAACCCAACTCTAGACTGCCCGTGTAGAAAATTATGGGACCCAGAGTTTAGGAAAGGAACAATGAACTCCGAGTCAATCATGGGACTGGTATGAACAAACGAAAACAGTTTTATCTTTAAAACAAGAAAAATAATTTAAATTTGAAATCCACGATGCTTTTTGAAAAATAAAACTGCCATAAGGCCTCGCGCCACAGACACAATGCAAACGCAGACTTGGAGGAGATTTCTCCTTATGACAGTCAAAAATGCTTGATACGCGAAATCCTTTGATATTATTACTATAAGTGCATAGTGGAAAACATTTCGAAAGTATAATATTAATCTTAGCTAGCATAGACATTCCGTACTATGCCTACTATAACTACCATCCAAACAGTGGGGCGCCACCATAAGTAGATGGCAGGTTATACAACTAAAACCGTAAAAGGCGCGTATTGTTTCTTTTGGTTTGCCAACAAATGGTCAGGCCAAGGAACTTTCCATTGCCACATGGGTACGCCTCTGGAGGGACGCCTCGAGAACCATCCCTCGGTTCTCTGCTAACATAAGGCCAGCTACCCCCTTCCCGGGGAATAAAACCTAAGATATGCCATCCCCGGTCCTTTGGGACCTTTATCCGAGGGCCCTCCAACAACATCACACGGTAATAAATATACTACACTGTCCACACGAGTAAGTATCTGGGCTCCATACCATGATACTACCCTTTTTCAGAAGGAATTGTCATACCCTAGGGGCACTACCACTGAAACCTTGCTGCATTCTTCCTGTTTCGACCATTCCGGGGTGTGAGGCTCGACGAAGTCTCGTCCACAAAGCTACGCTTTTCACAAAGCCTTTCTTTGATCAACAAATGATCAACAACACTTCGTATGCCACATTACCAAATTGAGAATGTATCACTAGTAACCATAAACTACATAACCTCTGAGCTCGTACATATCAGAGAAGGCTGTTAAGCTAAGAGAATAAATCTCCGCCACCAAACAGAAATGTATTCGATAGAAACCGGTTTTACATCTCAAAGTGAAATGTCAGACAAACATCCATACAAGTCTGTTCCGGGTCCGAACAGAACCGAAGGCACTTCCAAAGAAGCCCTTGCAAATCCGGATAATTTCTAATCACGTCCGGACTTCCCATCACAATGGGTGCTCAAATCTCTATACCAGGGCCATTCGGTGCAGATACATTCGACAGGTCATCCTTTCGCTTTTGAAAGTATCCGGTCTTCACCACCAGTCTTCAAATGATATTCGTGTCGTCGTATCATTATTCGGAATGGGTTATATGACACAAAGTTCCTCTCCCGGCTAAACCGAATAATGAGCGCAATATTTAAAAACATATGGATAATGGGATTTCAGTTAAGTCACAACTTAAAACCCAAACTTTGCTTCCAAATGGTTTAAATAAATTACTATTTACCAATGTTTTAAACAAAAAGATTCATTTAAAAAACCTTCAATGGTTTATTTAAATCTTTTAAACAAAAGATTCACTTTTAAGACCCCTTTCAATTTTGAACAAAGTTCACCAATCTTTATCAAAGATTTATTCGTAGCCGTTCAAAACAATTCTATTCCAAATTGGATTAACTCATCCGGCTTTAAATCAAAGACTCACTTCATGGCTTTCAAAACAGTTTTCAAGATTCATTCATAACTTTTCAAAACTATTCCCGTTTCAAATCTTTTATATATATATAATATACACCATTTAGAATCCTCTTCGATTCCAAAACAAAGCTTATCAATCTTTCATAAAGGTTCTTCCATAGTTTACAAAATAATTTATATTTTGGACCAACTCATTCAATCTTTAAAACGAAGGTTTAATAGTTTTCAAACTCGTTTTAAATTCATTGAATTCCATTTTCAAATATTGAATTCAAACTCAAATCAAATTATTTCAAATTTCAAACTAAATCAAATTATTTAAAATAACTTTTATCTTCAAAAACTCCTTTTCAAATATTTTTCGGATTTAACCTAATTTCATTTCCAAAGTCATTTGGATTCAAAATTCAAACTTTAAAACCATTTCAAAATATTAAATTCAAATATTTGTGACTTAACTGATTTCCTCTTGAAATCCATATTTGTGTGTGTATAGTGGGGTCCAAGGGTTTACACAATAAAAGTGCAACAACATCAATAATTATAATCCAAATACCGCAATATCAATAAGCGGTATAAACTATAACGCTTAAATCTGACAAGCGGTACAAACCAATTATAATGCTTATCTTCCATTCACAAATCACAGATGTATATATCACAGATAATAATTTACATTACAGAAAATTAATTTCATCACAGACTAAATTACATCATAGTTCATAAACAAAATAATCCATATAACATATTATCACAAATCAGGGACATCAATCAATTCAAAGCACTCCATAGAATCCTAATATCCATGAGTGAGATCAACTAATAATCTGATTTATTTAAATCAGATAAATTACTTATGAATAAATTTCTAATCCTGGTTAATTAATCATAAATTAATTAACCCTTTTGATTAATTACACTTTAATCATTAATTAACCTTTAATTAATAGTAATCCTTTAATTAATTATCCTTAATTAATTGCAAAGATTTATTTAATTAATTCTTAATTAATAATCATCCTTTAATTGCTTTCATAAATTAATTAACCTTTAAATTAATTTATCACATTAATTAATTACTCATAATAAATTAGAATAAGTGATCATCCTTTATCACATAGTCATCGTTAACCATAAATTAACTAGTAATTAATTTACCTTAATTAATTACCTTAATAACTTAGAAATTAATCCACTTTTAATTATTAATTTATTAATTAGCCTTTAATTAAATTCTTTAATTAATTAAATCAATTATATTAATTAAATTAACCCTTATTTTATACTTAACTAACCCTTAATTTTATACTTAATTAACCCTTAATTAAGTAATCGAGTTTCAAATTAAAACACATGAATTACTTAATTATATTCAAGTTTATTAAACAGACCTTTAAAATCAATTATTATTTAACATATGGATTAACTAAAAATATTCAAGTCAATCCATAATTGAAAACTTTTCCTTGATTAATCATACAATTCCAAAACTGGTATAACCAATCATTATTAAATTTGGAAGAGGTTTAAAACTTAATTTAGATCTAAGAATTTGGAAACTCGATTTATTTATTTATTATTTTTCTCTTTTTAATCATAATTTTATTGACCCTTAAATCATTAATTATTTCCTCTTTAATTAATCGCTTAATTATTCTTTAATTGCTTAATTAATTAACCTTAACGTTTGAAACACTTAAGAATAATCATTTTAATATAATTATTCAAACAATTCTAACATATTTCTATATTTAAAGCCAAGTCTTTGAAAAACTTATTTAAACTCAAACTTGGATTTTTCTTTAAAAACTCATTTATAAAAGAAATTATTTTAGCTTTAAAACTTCATATGTCACCCTTATTTTTTCTTAAACTTTGTTTTGCCTTTGTATTTAAAAATCTAATTTCACATCTTTATCTGTTTTTCAAACTGGTACATAATTTATTCTTAAATTTAAAACCCCAAAACATGATTTCTTTCTAAATTCTAGAAATCTGGTTTCCATGTTATCAACCCGAGCTAATCACACAAAATACCTAAGTCTATCGCGAGTTACTCACGGGAAATCACCCAGCTTCGAGTTTAACAAAAAAATATGGAACCCTGTACATTTTTTTCTATACTTAAAATTCGTTTAAGCATTAACCTTGGCGTACCACAGATCTGCTTCGTGCTCGACTTCGAGTTGACCCTCCATTTCACTCGCGTTTGAACAGGAACCATCTTCTTCCCAAATTCAAACTCCCTGATACACACATACACACGTATTCACGTGCATAACTCGAAGAAGCAACTCCGACCACCTACGACACCACCAACACGTCACTGACGATTCACCCATAGGCTACGATCCCCCAGGTTGATAAACTCCGACTAACTTTCAAAATCGAACCATTGAACCCATAATCAAAAGGAACTGGTCAACAGAAACGTCTCATCCCACCACCGTAGACCATCTATAACCTCGCCGTCGCGATCAGAAACTCGCCCGAGCCTCGTCTTGCTTTCCCACTGGACCGATCGAAGATTTATCACTCTCGGCTGCGCATTTTGTTTTTGAACTTTGACAATCAGTACCATGCCCTAAACCCCAAATTTATAACAACTATTCTCACCAGCTATCTAAAAATTGATTTTCAAATTTTTTGCTGAACACTGGTCCTCAAACTACTCCCGGCCCTAATCTCGAGACCACACAACCTCGGGGTCACCAGAATTTTACGCGTTTTCAGTTTCCGTTCATTTTCCAAGAACTCTTGATTAAAAGCTTTGAAAATCGTGATTTTAATTTCAAAATTCATAGCTTACCAAGACAATCAGAGTACATAGATGAAACAGTAAACTATGGAAAATAAAAATCTTAACGTTTTGAGTATTTGCTGTAAATCATCTTTCAAATTTAAAACTACTTCCCAATTTTTTTCTGTTCACCGGTATTTTCAAAACTAAAGTCTTGATTTTTTTTTCTTACTATATTTCCCTTAAACAACTTTAGACTAAGAGGTAATAGAGAAAATGATTTGGGGTTTTGAATTTTGTTGCATCTGAGAAGAAGAACAGGGGACTTACAGACACATATACTCATCACATATGAACCGAAGTTCATACAAGCACAAATAAACAAAATCTCCACAACAAGATCCACTGATTCATCACATGCAACAAACAAAACAGGTAAAGTTCGATAGGGTTGATGTTTGCTCCCCTGGATTGGGAAGGAACAGAGATAATTCCCTGGAAATTGTTTTTAGTTTGTGAAATATGGAACATGCAATTCGCTTTAAACTGCACTGCCCACTTTATCTTTACTTTTTTGATCATCATCCCCTCAGGTAAAGAATACTAGAGTTAATTTTGTTTTCAATTGCTTTAGATTTTTGAATTAAAAATAACTCTTGTGAGTTTGCTTAATTTTCTTACCTGAGTTGTTCTGCTGTTTGTTTGCTACCAAAACAGAAATTTGCTTTTGTTTTCATCTGGTTTGCTTCCTACATTTTTTTAGGTTTGAAGACTTTGAACTTACTGTTTTGATTGCTCTGAATTGAAACTTGTTGAATTATTTTCTTGTTTTCCAAGTTTTAAAATTTGCTTCAGATCTTTGCTTGATCTTTGAACTGCAAACAGATTTTGCTTCAAGATTGAACTTTACCTTAGCTTCAGTTTTGGAACTGAAGTTGCTATTACATTTAATTTTGTTTTGCCTTGCTTGAGTTGAATTTGCACATGCTTTGATTTTGAATTTTGTTTCAGATTTTCCAATGTTTGAAATAAAATGGCCTGATTTCTCTTTTGTATGTTATTTACATTTAAATTTAAAAGAAAGAAAAAAATCCACTTGTTAATATTATTGCTAACACTTGTATAAATTCTTTGTCCTTACCTCACAAATATCATTTACATCTAATTTGTGTTTAAACCCTTATTACAATTAATTTATACATTTTGTTTTTTAAACCTTCATTTTAATATATTTACATAATTTTATGTAGTATACTTCATATTTTATTCTCTTTACCATTAATATGTACAAGACTAATTTATAACTTTGTTTTAAATTCTTAAATCCTATATTATTTATAAAATACTTATATAACTTTTAAAAGAAAATGAATTAAAAACAATTTATGAACTTAATAAATAAATCATACATATATATACATTATTTCTTAAAGTATAGAGTATTAACTCCTATTAGTATTAATTTATAGAATTTTTAAATCCAAATATTGTTCAATACATTTACATTTGAATTTCCAAATTCAAAATTTAATATATAATGAATTTGTATTTATAAATGAATAAACAAAAAAAATTATAAATCTATAAGTATTTTCCAAATTCAACTTATTTTTTCGATAAATTTATATTTGAATTTCAAATCCAAATTTCAGTTTATTTTCAATATTTATTTTGAATCTCAAATTCAAATTCCATTTAAAAATCATATTTGTATACATTTATATTAATAAACAAATAAATATTTATTAATTTGGAAAACACCCAATTTATTCATCATCAAACCAAATTTTAAGATTAATTACCAATAATTCCATGATTAAATTCCAAAAAAAATAAATTAAATACCAATTTAAATATAGCTTAAAAATCAGGAATGTTACACCAAATCAATTCTAGTTTAAATCCTGATTGTAGATTTTGCAGCTACGAATCCATCGTGGCTTATTCCATGATTTTGAACCTCGTATAAAAGAGTTATACTATTTAAACAATCGCAAATTAAATATTAAAATAAATTCATAAATTATAGCGAATAGAAGATGCAGCCATCAATCGAGAAACCCTTAATCGAGACACACGGTCGCTTGACGAATCACCTCCAACACCACGTCTAAAGCCATGTTGAGTCGCATTTAACTCACTCGTGTTCTTGTACTCACCCCAGCAGCCGCGTTTTCGAGACTGTCTCCTCCGTTTCTTGTAAAAACCCTGACCCGACCTTCAAAAATTGGCACTGGATACATCACCCGTATTCAAATGCCGCAGATTCAAACGTTGAATCTGGTACGTCGGAGCTTATAACACATTAAGTATAACAACACAGTGGAAGAAAATGAATAATATCATTGATACATAACAGTTGATACAATATTCTAATACAATGAATATCATATAACCAGAGATACATAACAGCGGAAAGATACAACAATGGAAAGATAACTCCAACACATTCTTCAAGAGAGAATGAATCCACAAACTGCATCCCAAATCCAAAGCTCCACAACTCCAAATCGAAAGCTCAAACTACTACCAAGTTGGACTTAAGCAAGTCCGATCCCAAATGGTGAAGAGAAACACAAAGCGATAGCTAAAATCCAAAGACTTCCAAATATCGAATCTACACCTACTAACTGATTATCTGAAAAATCTAACTCTAAATTGCCCATGTGGAAAAATTATAGGCACCTAGAGTTTAGAAAGGAAACAATAAACTCTAGGTCAGTCATGGGACTACTGTGAGCAAACGAAAATAGTTTTAAACAAAAACAAACAAGAAAATAATTTAAAAGAAATCTGCAATGCTTTTTGGAAAATGAAACAAACATAAGGCCTCCCGCCACACACACAATGCAAGCGCGCAATTGGATGAGATTTCTCCTTATGATAGTAAAACATGCGTGATACGCAAAATCCTTTAGATATTATTATTAGTGCATAGTGCAGAAAACATTACGAAAGTATAATATTAATCTTAGCTAGCGTAGATATTTCGAACTATGCCTACTATAGCTACCATCTAAACAATGGTGACCACCATAAGTAAATGGAAGGTTATACAACTAAAACCAGACAAGGCGCGTGTTGGATGATTGGATTTCCAACAATGGTCAGGCAAAGGAACTTCCTACACTGAATGGAATGCCTCCGGAGGGACGCCCCCGAGAACCTAACCGGATCTCCGCCAACACAAGGCTGGGTTACCTCTATAACTAGGTAACTACTGACACGAGCATGCCATCCCCCGGTCATTACCGATCTTTATCCGAGGTACCTCTACACCAACAACCACAAAGCAATAAGTTTGCAGCAACCACATAGGTTAAATATTTGGTCTCCATACCATGATACCACCTTTTATCCAGAAGGAAATGGACATACCCTCAGGGGGCGCTACCCCCAAATAACTATGCTGCAACGATTCCTGTTTCGACCATTATCGGGTTGTGAGGTTCGATGAAATCACGTTCACAAAGCGACGCTTTACACAAAAGCCATGCTTTGATCAACAAATGATCAGCAGCACTTCGTATGCCACATTACCAAATTGGGAATGTATTACTAGTAACCATCAACTACATAACCTCTGAGCTCGTACGTCTTAGAGAAGGGTGTTAAGCTACGAGGATAATTTCTCTGCCACTAAACAGAAATGTATTTGATAGAAACCGGTTTTACATCACAAAGTGTAATGTCAGACACACATCCATACAAGTCTATTCCGGGCTCGAACAGAACCGAAGGCATTTCCAAAGAAGCCCTTACAATCTAGGCTTTCACTATCCGGATCGGACTCCCCATCACATATGGAGATCTCTATACCGTAGCTACTCAGTGCAGAGTCATTCGATGGGTGATACTTTCGTTCTCAAAAAATACCCGGTCTTCACCACCGGTCTTCAAATGCTATCCATATCGTCGTCTCATTATTCGTAATGGGTTATATGACACAAGTCCTCTCCCAACTAAACCGAATGATGAGCGCAATATTTAAAACATATGGATATTGGGATCTCAGTTAAGTCATAACCGATTACCCAAAACATTTCTTCAAATGGTTTAATCAAATTACCATTTTCAAATCTTTAAACAAAAAGATTCACTTCACAAAGTTCACCAATCTTTCACAAAGATTCATTCATAGTTTTCAAACTATTTCAATCCTAAATATTTTATACAAAAGAAATACCTTTAAGATCCTCTTCAATTTCAAACAAGGTTCAACAATCTTTCACAAAGATTTATTCATAGCTTTCAAAACAAATCCATTTCAAACTTGAAATACTTTCAACAAAAACTGGAAGTTCTTTCATTATATGAAAGCCATTACCATTTGAAAATAAATTCTTTTTGTTTCTAAAAAATCCGATCAAATACCCACAAGTTATAGCCTTTAACATAAAAACTTGGGTTAAATTTAAATTCCCAAAATAATATTTTTAAAATGGTTTAAGAAATCCACATATATTATTTCATAACTTGTATAAACCTTTCAAATCAAATTTCCAAAATAATTTCAAAACTTAAACAAGATATATTTTTTTTCAAACTAAATTTCAATTTCCTTTTCAAAAGCTTTTCATATTCAACCCACTTTCATTTCCAAAACCATTTGGATTCAAAATTCAACTTTAAAACCATTTCATAATATTAAATTCAAATATCTATGACTTAACCAATTTCCTTATGCAATCCATATTTTTGTGTCTGGTGTAGTCCAGGGGTTTTACACACAACAATACAATATCATCAATCATCACATATTCAAGCACAGCAATATCGATAAGCGGTATAATCCTATAACGCTTATCTTCATTCATAGATTCACAGAGAAATAATATTAGTTCATCATAGATAAATAAATTACATTTATCACATCTCAAACCAAAATAATTCATATCACAAAGCATCACACATCAGGGATATCACATAACTACAGCATTCAATAGAATACAATCATCCATTAGTAAGATCAATTGACATCTGATTTGTTTTAAACCAGATCGAGTACTTATAAATAAATTTCTAATCCTGGTTAATTAATATTAATTAATTAAAAACCGTTTTAATCAATCATCCTTTTATCATTTATTAAATATCCTTAACTAATAAATTAGTCAATCCTTTTAATTATCAATTAATCAACCTTAATTAATAAATTAATTAACCTTCAATCATTAAATAATTAACCTTTAATTATTTAATTATTTTTAAAATTAATTATCCTTAATTAATTACATTAATTGATTAACCCTTAATTAATTATCATTTAACTAAATTATCCTGAATTAATTACCATAAGTGATTATCCATAATCACTTATATTAATAAACCATAAATTAATTACATTGAGTAATTATACTTTAATCACTTGATAAATCAACTTTAATCATTAGTTAATAACTTTTAATTAAGTAATTGTTTTTAAGTAATTAATTACCTTTAATTATTTTCATTAATAGATTATCCTTTAGTTAATTACATAATTAATTAACTTTAATTTATCTTATCAAATAATTATTCTTTAAGTAATTATCCTTAATTACTTATCAATGATCTTTTAATTAATCAAAACTATAATTAAGTAAAGATAAACCCTTATTTTAATTACTTTGCTTAGTTATTATTTTAATCTTATCAAATTAAATGCTTGAAAATAATTATACAAATATATTTAAGAACTTTGATAAATTAAAGTTTAATACACAATCCTTAATGACTTTTAATTACCTCATTTTATTTTAAAAACAATTAGAGATTAAATAGGAAAATTAACCCAATATCATTATTTAAATCACCCAGATTTTGAAAACATTAAACTTTAAAATTAAATCTTTGAAACCTGTTTTAATAACTTGTTTATAATTTTATTTTAAAAACTTGTTTATTTTCATTATGCATTGAAAACTTTGTTAAATAATTGCTTTGAAAACTTGTTCATGGTTTTCTTTTATTTAAGCCTGTTTTCCTTTTTAAATTTCAAAAACCTGGTAACTAAACTAAGACAACCCAAGCCACACTCACGAATACCCGAGCCCATAACCCCAAATACACGAGCAAAATTCTTACATTCCGGTGCTTCGAGACAAACACATAAAACTTCGATCCATACCCGAGCAAAAAGCTTCTTCCTTAAATCCTTCAAACAAGATCTGGCACAGGTGTACACGAGTGCACGTACACCAACGAACCATCCACCTCTGACCAACCTCGCCGCCCTCAACACGTCGATGACGACTTTGTCGAGCAATCCAAACACCCAGATCGACGAATACGTTAGAGAATCAAAATCATGCTATTGAACTCTACCTGGAAACCCAACTTGATCAATCAAAAACACCGCTCCTTGATGATCCCTGCTACCAAAAAACTTGCCCATCCACCCAGAGCTGCTCCACGACACAGCTCACGGTTCCGGCCACCTCCGACTAGTTCCGATCCACCCACGATGTCGCACTAGCTCGATGAACAACATTGACTAAACCCAAACGTTAAACCCTAAATCAACACTGATCGGCCACCATGGCCATCTTTAAATGCTCCGAGCATTTGTCCCATAATCATCTACATATGAGCCTCCTCAAGGTTCAAGCTCAACGAACATCACATTGACTATCATTGAAATTCAATGAAAACATATTTTTCGTTCAACTTGTGATCTCTTCATATTTACAATCTTAAAAATCTTGAAATGTTAATCAAAAATCATAATTTTCCATTATGAATTTACTCCCATGATCTAAAATTGATGTAGAGATGATTAATTTTCAAACCCATTTTAAATTATCACTGTTGTTTGTCATTCTTGAAATAAGTATCCAACTTAAGTACATGCATTTATTTTTAGAAATAATGTTACCTTCTTGCAATCATCTATTCTTTAAAGATCATAGCTTAATATTGACTGTATAAAAAGAAATCAAATTTTGAATTTAGTTTGAACCTGTAGATACAACAAGAGATATGTATGTGTGTATATATAGATATATATATATATATATATATATATATATATATATATACACAGATGTATATATATATACATACATATATGCATACTCAAATCTACATATATGTATATACATGCAGGTATTTTTCATCCATACAAACATCTTTTATTTAGGGGTTAAAGCCTATAATCATTTAGAGGGAATGATTTTGAATTTTTAAACAGGTATTAAAACTTGTAAATAAGACAGAGGCATATGTGCCTGAACACAAGCTTACACACATCATTTGCATATATATATATATATATATATATATATATATATATATATATGCAGGATTATTTACATCCATTGAATCATTTTCACACCACATTCTTCAACTAATCATCACATTCACTGGAGAATAAGATAGATACAAAAAAGAATATGTTTACTCACCTGGATGAAGACCAGAGAAAACATGGAAATGATTTGAATTTGAAAACTTGCATTGGTTTTTTTTTTTTGATCTGAAGTTTGAAGCTGAGTTAAATCTGAAGCTTGAAAGCTTGATGTTGATATTGAATTAAATCCATATATTTTCTTTATGAAGATCTGGAAAGTGATCTTTGCTTTGAGTTTGAACTGGGTTGAACTGGCATGCTTTTAATCTTTTTCTGGTTTGTAGTTTGTTTCAGGCTTGTTGTTGTGTTAATTCAGATTTTTCTTCTCATTGTTTTGATCTGGTTTCATTTTTAGGTTTCATTCTCTTTGGGTTTTCAGGTTTGTGAAGTATGAAGCCTGTTTTCTTATTTGAATTGAATCTGACCAGAAACTTTGCTTTACTGAGTTGAACTTGATTGTTTAATGTTTGAGATGCTACAAGTTATATTTTCTAGTTTTTTTTGAGTTACCAGTAGAAGAAAAATGAGAAGAAAGGACATAAAGTAATATATGTACTCATTTACATTTTTTATCTATATTTTTGAAAAAAAACAAAAGACACTTGTAATGATCTTTTATCATTATCTTACACTTGTTATTTACTTGTATAATCATTTTACAAATGTCTTAAACTATGTATTTTATGTTGAAACCCTAAACTTAACTTAATTTATAAAGTTCATTTTGAACCTTATGTTATTATAAATTATATTTTATCTTTCCTATTTATTCTTCTCTTTATATTCATACATTTTTTGTTGTTTACACTGAAAGTGACTACTGTGTAGCTAGTTATGAAAGTGACTACTGTGTAGCTAGTTATCACTTAGGATCATGTAATATGGAATGTATTATAAACAAAATGCGAAAATATATAATAATAATAAAGTAAATAAGAATAAGCACACCAGGAGTTTTTATACTGGTTCGAACTTCCCATTCTACGTCCAGTCCCAGACTTCCCTCTAGAATTTCTCACAATAACCCCTCACTTAACCCGGAGGAATAGGTATACAACACCTGAGAAACCGATCAGGATTTTCCCGCCTCAAAAGCCAAAGATGACTTTTACCGCCTGAATAGTAGAACAAGACTTTACCGCTTGAGCAACAGAGCAGGACTTTACCGCCTGAGCAACCGAACATAACTTTGATTACGAAGTAGATGTCTTGACCTAGTGTGTTCTAATAACACAGATTTGTCACTTGTAGTACACCCTTTCTATAATCTTTTCCTCAAGTATGATGTGTATAGTTGTGTGCATATGAAGATTAGGAAGTTTCAAATTGCTTTAGAAATATAGAATTGTGATTGTAAGCAATGAATGTATGAATTCAAGAGAGTATTTGATTCAGAAAATATAATTCAAGTATAAGCAAGTTGGTGTGTTATTTGATCTTGAAATTCATGCATATATATAGTAGTTAAGGGGTTGCAACTGCTGGTGAAGAGATCTCTGCGAATAGCAATGGTTGCAACCCTTGGGGAGGAAGAAGGCTATTCAAAAAAGGAAGTGTCTTTTCACAAAAAATGACTGTTGCATAATTCAGTCGACTGGGGAAAAACGGTTAGTCGACTGAATATTCAAAGGTGGTAAAAAACAGTGCATGTCTGTGTATAATAGGATGTTTTATAGATATTCAGTCGACTGGTTGATTTTGTTCAGTCGACTGAATTCTATTGATAACTAAAAATCACCACAGCTCATTTGGTTAGAGCAATTGCCTTCTAAACTAGTGACTCGGGTTCGAGCCCCGTTCCATGCATTTTTTCAAAACTTGATTTTGATTAAAATATGCATGCAAGTTTATTTGAATGTGAGTGATGATTCTTGAGGAAAGATTTTAACAAAGCACTAAACTAGACTCTATATACATATTTGATGACCCTTGTTAAAATATGTAACTATATGAACCATACTTTGAGTCGTTGAGTCAGGATGTTGTCGTAGTCGTAGATTCATGTATTTTTGTCAGCAATCAAAACCTATGATCCAACATTCTCCCCCTTATTGATGATGACAACTCCATTTTCTATGAACGAATCTTTGACAAGCTTTGTTGATCTTATCTCTCTCACTGAATATCTTCCTGTAATTGTGCTATAGATTTCTCCTGAATCTATGTTATATATTCCTATAAATAATTAATCTTTTTTCCTCGTTAATCTTTGCTTGCATGGTTTATTCCTGCAAATAGTGTTATAGAACAATAACTTTCTCCCCCTTTGTTATCGACAAAAAGGAGAGTTTATATGATGATATAAAATATATTTTACATACGTGCTAACATAGAGCAATATAAAACAAAATAACTACTACTTATAATGTAAGGTATAAGAAAAAAAATTAACATTTAAAGCATGTGATACGCAAGGTTCTTATAATTTCCTTATTTTTAGAAAACCATACCCATTTGGGTGTGGTTGAACCATTATAAATATAATTTTCATTATTAACTACCATATCAAAATAACCATCAATGTATTTTTCTCTATTTTTCCAATTAACGTGAACCCAAATACTAAGATAATTTTTATTCATATTTCCTGTTAATGATTTTGTACTTCTAGAGAAATTTTCAACATTATAGGTCATAGTAGTATTTGAATTTCTATAAAAACTGGATTTAGGCTTTACTCGAAATTTAGTACTAGCACTATCATTTTTACTATACATGAAAGCATATCTAGTGCTATTTCTACGATTAGTTTTATTATATCCTAAACCACTTTTATCATTGTGAGCTTTTGAATTCTTAACATAACCTAATCCCTTCTTATTTGAAGCAGGTTGAGAATTTTCAATAATCCTGGATAAATTTTCTCTCCCTTTATTAAAACTGGAAATATTTTTAGTAATGTCATCAAGCTTAGTTTTAAGACTAGTGTTATCTAACTCAACAATCTTAATTTTTGTTTTTAACTCATGATTCTCAGAAGCTAAAGCATAATTCTTTTCTTTTTGAGCTTCTATTTCTTGACTTAATAGAGCGAGTTGAGAATTGTCAAAGAGTGAATCTTGAATTTTCTCAAGTTCTTCTTCTAATATTTTCTTCTCGTCTTCAATCATATCTCTTTCGAATTCTGCTTTCTTCTGATTTTCTAGAGCTTCCTTATATTTTCTTTGAGACTTTTTAAAGTGTCTAGAAGTTCTGAATTTATTTCTATCATATCATCAAAAGTTAGATCACTAATCTCATTATCTTTTGCCATGAAGCATTTGTTTGTTTTCTCCTTTGATTTTTCTTTATTGCTCTTCCTATTCTTGTTGCCTTGACTAGATCTCTTTGTAGCCATTTATTCTAGGATGTTGTTACGATCTCTAGAATACCAGGCTCTAATACCAAATGAAAGTGACTATTGTATAGCTAGTTATGAAAGTGACTACTGTATAGCTAGTTATCACTTAGGATCGTGTAATATGGAATGTATTATAAACAAAATGCGGAAACAGATAACAATAATAAAGTAAATAAGAATAAGCACACCAGGAGTTTTTATACTGAATCGAACTTCCCATTCTACGTCTAGTCCCAGACTTTCCTCTGGAATTTCTCACAATAAACCTCACTTAACCCGAAGGGATGGTATACAACACCTGAGCAACCGATCAGGATTTTCCCGCCTCAACAGCCGAAAAGGACTTTTACCGCCTGAACAACAGAACATGACTTTACCGCCTGAGCAACAGAACAGGGTATACCGCCTGAGCAACCGAACAGGACTTTGATTACAAAGTAGATGTCTTGACCTTGTGTGTTCTAATAACACAGATTTGTCACTTGTAGTACACCCTTCCTATAATCTTTTCCTCAAGTATGATGTGTATAGTTGTGTGTATATGAAGATTAGGAAGTTTCAAATTGCTTTAGAAATATAGAATTGTGATTGTAAGTAATGAATGTATGAATTCAAGAGAGTATTTGATTCAGAAAATATGATTCAAGTATAAGCTAGTAGGTGTGTTATTTGATCTTGAAATTCATGCATATATATAGTAGTTAAGGGGTTGCAACTGCTGGTGAAGAGATCTCTGCGAATAGAAATGGTTGCAACCCTTGGGGAGGAAGAAGGCTATTCAAAAAAGGAAGTGACTTTTCACAAAAAATGACTGTTGCAGAACTCAGTCGACTGGGGAAATACGGTCAGTCGACTGAATATTCAAAGATGGTAAAAAAAAACAGTGCATGTCTGTGTATAATAGGCTGTTTTATAGATATTCAGTCGACTGGTCGATTTTGTGCAGTCGAATGAATTCTGTTGATAACTAAAAATCCCCACAACTCATTTGCTTAGAGCACTTGCCTTCTAAACTAGTGACCCGGGTTTGATCCCCGCTCCATGCATTTTTTGAAAATTTGATTTTGATTAAAACATGCATGCAAGTTTATTTGAATGTGAATGATGATTCTTGAGGAAAGATTTTAACAAAGCACTAAACTAGACTCTATATACATATTTGATGACTCTTGTTAAAATATATAACTATATGAACCATACTTTGAGTCATTGAGTCAGGATGTTATCGTGGTCGTAGGTTCGTGAATTTTTGTCAGCAATCAAAACCTATGATCCAACAAACACAACTTTTAAAGAAATGATTTAAAATGTAATTATACAGAAATAAATAATCATATGTGCATATTGGTTAGTTCTTTAAAATATAAAGATTTTTAACTTTAATTTATAAAATATTTTTGAATTCCAAATCAATATTTATATATATATATATATATAGACACACACACACACACACATTATAATACCAGAAAGCAAATTTTTATTAATTTTATATTATGGAGTTTTTAATTCAAATTATCTCAAAAATATTTATTTTAGAATTTCAATTCCAGAATTCAATTTATAATAAATTTATATACATATATATGTATAAACCAAAAAATATCTTTATAAAATTTGGAAGAATTCAAATTTATCCACAATTTAATTCCAAAATAAATTTAATTACCAATTTAAATTTGATTTAAAAATGGGGATGATACAGATTCCCCTTTAAGAAAAATTTCATCCTCGAAATTTGCTGGACAGGAAGCCAACAAAGAACAGATAAGAAATGTTCTTCCAAATCAAACTGAATATTCATTCTGCATTTGGCTTATCAAATCAGAATATCAACAATAATTATGAGAACGAACTCAATCAATATTTCACAAAATATTCGGGTCATCAGATCTACGAATATGCAGGGGCATTGGTTAATTCGAAGGACAACTAACCATTCGTAGAATATATCTGGACCCAAAAGAACAGACAATGGATACTCAACTTAGGTCGGAATATCCCAAATATACACCAACTTGTCCCTCTTCGGACTTCGATCCTCGCAAGAAATTACAATAGAATTTCAAATTTGGTTTTAATCGAAATCGTTTCATTGATACAATCCAATTTAACTTTATATTTAATTAACCAATTCATTTTGATAAAATTTCAAATTAAAGTTAAAACTAAAAGCTGATAGGGAATTAATGAAGAGAATATGAAATAGAAACTTATCTTCAACGATTCGCAGGGACATCACTAAACCAAAGCTTCTCCCTCGAGCAGCCATGAATCAATCAAAGAATTGGAAGTGAAAGATGATCAAAGAGATTGATAGAAAGTTGTTCCGTTGTTGCAGGGTATCGACCATTTGTAGTGGTACTCCCATGTCCCTATCTCGTCCTCTTCTTGCATTCGTACTCACTGTCAGTAAATAGTAAGAGAATTTACTGAGGCATACAGACGGATATCTTAGGGATACTCATTTTAGGGTATACTTTACCCTATCTCTAATGAGTTACCTAATATGTTATACTCCTGAGCTAAAGTTCAACCTTCAGCTCTGATACCACTGTAACGACCCTGACTCGACCTTCGAAAATCGACATTGAATACATCACCTGTATTCGAATGCCATAGATTCAAACGTCGAATCTAATATGCCGGAGTTTATAACACATTAAGTATAACAACACAGCGGAAGAAAATGATAATATCATCGATATACAACATTTTATACAATATTCTGATACAATGAATATCACATAACCAGAGATACATAATAGCGGAAAGATACAACAATGGAAAGATAACTCCAACATATTCTTCAAGAGAGAATGAATCCACAAACTGCATCCCAAATCCAAAGCTCCAAAACTCCAGATCGAAAGCTCGAACTACCACCAAGTTGGACTTAAGTAAGTCTGATCCCGAATGTTGAAGAGAAACACAAAGCTATAGATAAAATCCAAAGACTTCCTAATATCGAATCTACACCCACTAGCTGATTATCTGAAAAATCTAACTCTAGACTGCCCGTGTGGAAAAATTGGAGGCACCCAGAGTTTCGAAAGGAAACAATAAACTCCAGGTCATTCATGGGACTGGTGTGAGCAAACGAAAATAGTTTTAAACAAAAACAAACAACAAAAGAATTTAAAAGAAATCCGCAATGCTTTTTGGAAAATGAAACTACCATAAGGTCTCCCACCACACACACAATGCAAGCGCACAATTGGAGGAGATTTCTCCTTATGATAGTCAAACATGCTTGATACGCAAAATCCTTTTGATATTATTATTAGTGCATAGTGCAGAAACCATTTCGAAAGTATAATATTAATCTTAGCCAGCATAGACATTTCGAACTATGCCTACTATAGCTACCATATAAACAGTGGTGACCACCA
Source organism: Allium cepa (assembly GCA_030765085.1). Taxonomy (NCBI): domain Eukaryota; kingdom Viridiplantae; phylum Streptophyta; class Magnoliopsida; order Asparagales; family Amaryllidaceae; genus Allium; species Allium cepa. Next base: position 440,072,963 of record CM060935.1, on the reverse strand, counting down.
TAACTAAATGGCAGGTTATACAACTAAAACCGTACAAGACGCGTATTGGATGATTGGATTCCCAACAATGGTCAGGCAAAGGAACTTCCTATACCGAATGGAATGACTCTGGAGGGACTCCTTCGAGAGCCTAACCGGATCTCTGCCAACACAAGGCTGGGTTATCTCTATAACTAGGTAACTACTAACACGAGCATGCCATCCTTTGGTCGTTACTGACCTTTATCTGAGGTACCTCTACACCAATAACCACAAAGCAATAAGTTCGCAACAACCACATAGGTTAAATATCTGGGCTCCATACCATGATACCACCTTTTATCCAGAAGGAAATGGACATACCCTCAGGGGGCGCTACCCCCTAATAACCTTGCTGCAACAATTCATGTTTCGACCATTACCGGGTTGTGAGGTTTGATGAAATCACATCCACAAAGCTACGCTTTTCACAAAAACCATGCTTTGATCAACAAATGATCAGCGGCACTTCGTATGCCACATTACCAAATTGGGAACGTATCACTAGTAACCATAAACTACATAACCTCTGAGCTCGTACATCTTAGAGAAGAGTGTTAAGCTAAGAGAATAAATTCTCCCCTACCAAACAGAAATGTGTTTGATAGAAACCAGTTTTACATCTCAAAGTGTAATGTCAAACACACATCCATACAAGTTTGTTCCGGGTTCGAACAGAACCGAAGGCATTTCCAAAGAAGCCCTTGCAAACCAGGCATTCACAATCTCGATCGGACTCCCCATCATATATGGAGATCTCTATACCGTAGCTACTCAGTGCAGAGTCGTTCGACGGGTAATCCTTTCATTCTCGAAAAACACCCAGTCTTCACCACCGGCCTTCAAATGATATCTGTATCGTCGTATCATTATTCAGAATGGATTATATGACCCAAGGTTCTCTTCCGGTTAAACCGAATGATGAGCGCAATATTTAAAACATATGGATATTGGGATCTCAGTTAAGTCACAACCTATTACCCAAAACCTTTCTTCAAATGGTTTAATCAAATTACCATTTTCAAATCTTTAAACATAAAGATTCACTTCATAAAGTTCACTAATCTTTCACAAAGATTCATTTGTAGTTTTCAAAACTATTTCAATTGCAAATCTTTTATACAAAAGTAATACCTTTAAGATCCTCTTCAATTTCAAAACAAGGTTCAACAGTCTTTCACAAAGATTTATTCATAGCTTTCAAAACGAATCCATTTCAAACTTGAAATATTTTCAATAAAAAATGTAAGTTCTTTATCATTTGAAAACAAGTTCTTTTTGTTTCGGAGAAATCCGATCAAATACCCACAAGTTATAGCCTTAACATATAAACTTGGGTTAAATTTAAAGTCTCAAAATAATATTTTTAAAATGGTTAAAAAAAATCCATACATATTATTGTATAACTTATATAAACCTTTCAAACCAAATTTCCAAAATAATTTCAAAACTTAAACAAGATATATTTTATTCAAACTAAATTTCAATTTCAACTTCCTTTTCAAAAGCCTTTCATATTCAACACACTTTCATTTCCAAAACCATTTGGATTCAAAATTCAACTTTAAAACCATTTCATAATATTAAATTCAAATATCTGTGACTTAACCAATTTCCTCATGCAATCCATATTTTTGTGTGTGTGGTGTAGTCCAGGGGTTTTACACACAACAATACAATATCATCAACCATCACATATTCAAGCACAGCAATATCGATAAGCGGTATAATCCTATAACGCTTATCTTCATTCATAGATTCACAGAGAAATAATATAAATTCATCATAGATAAATAAATTACATTTATCACAGCTCAAACCAAAATAATTCCTATCACAAAGCATCACACATCACAGATATCACATAATTCACAGCATTCAATAGAATACAATCATCCATTACTAAGATCAATTAACATCTGATTTGTTTTAAACCAGATCGATTACTTATGAAAATATTTCTAATCCTGGTTAATTAATATTAATTAATTAAAAACCATTTTAATCAATCATCCTTTAATCATTTATTAAATAGCCTTAATTAATAAATTAGTCGATCCTTTTAATTATCAATTAATCAACCTTAATTAATAAATTAATTAACCTTCAATCATTAGATAATTAACCTTTAATTGTTTAATTTTTTTAACTAATTATCCTTAATTAATTACAATAATTGATTGACCGTTAATTAATTAACATTTAATTAATTATCCTGAATTAATTACCATAAGTGATTATCCCTAATCACTTATATTTATAAACCATAAATTAGTTACATTGAGTAATTATACTTTAATCGCTTTATAAGTCAACTTTTGTCATTAATTAATTACTTTTAATTAAGTAATTTTCTTTAAGAAATTAATTACCTTTAATTATTTTCATTAATAGATTATCCTTAGATTAATTAAATTAATTAACTTTTAGTTTATCTTATCAGATAATTATTCTTTGAGTAATTATCCTTAATTACTTATCATTGATCTTTTAATTAATCAAAACTACAATTAAGTAAAGATAAACCCTTATTTTAATTACTTTGCTTAGTTATTATTTTAATCCTATTAAATTAAATGCTTGAAAATAATTATACAAATTTATTTGAGAAATTTGATAAATTAAAGTTTAATACACGATCCTTAATGACTTTTAATTACCTAATTTTATTTTGAAAACAATTAGAGATTAAATAAGAAAATTAACCTAGTATCATTATTTAAATCAACCAAATTTTGAAAACATTTAATTTTAAAATTAAATCTTCGAAACCCGTGAGACAGTGCCCAGATCGTTACGCCTTTCGTGCGGGTCGGATCTTACCCGACAAGGAATTTCGCTATCTTAGGACCGTTATAGTTACGGCTGTCGTTCACCGGGGCTTCGGTCGCCGGCTCCCCTGTCATCAAGTTTAAAAACTTGTTTATAAAATTAATTTAAAAATTTGTTTATTTTCATTATGCATTGAAAACTTTGTTAAATAAATGCTTTGAAAACTTGTTCATGCTTTTCTTTTATTTAAGCCTGTTTTCCTTTTTAAATTTCAAAAACATGGTAACTAAAATAAGACAACCCGAGCCACACGCACGAATACCCGAGCCCACAACCCCAAATACACGAGAAAAATTCTTACATTCCCCCGCTTCGAGACAAACACATAAAACTTCGATCTAGACCCAAGCAAAAAGCTACTTCCTTAAATCCTTCAAACAAAATCTAACATAAGTGTAAACGAGTGCACGTACACCAACGAACCATCCACCTCTAACCAACCTCGCCGCCCTCAACACGTCGACGACGACTTTGCCAAGCAATCCAAACACTCAGATCGACGAATACGCCAAATAATCAAAATCTTGCCATCGAACTCTACCTGGAAACCCAACTTGATCAACCACAAACACCTCGCCCCGATGATCCCAGCCACCAGAAAACTCGCCCATCCCCCCAGAGCTGCTCCATGATAGGACGCATGGTTCCGGCCACCTCCGACCAGTTTCGATCCACCCACGATGTCGCACTAGCTCGATGAACAACATCGATTAAGCCCAAACGTTAAACCCTAAATCGATGCTGAACGGCCACCACGGCCATCTTTAAATGCTCCGATCATTTTTCCCATAATCATCTACATACAAGCCTCCTCCAGGTTCAAGCACAACGAACATCACCTTGACTATCATCGGAATTCAATGAAAACGTATTTTTCATTCAACTTGTGATCTCTCCCTATTTACAATCTTAGAAATCTTTAAATGTTTATCAAAAATCATAATTTTCCAATATGAATTTACTCCTATAATCTAAACTTGATATAGAGATGATTAATTTTCCAACCCATTTTAAATTATCACTGTTGTTTGTCATTCTTTAAATAAATATCCAACTTAAGTACTTGTATTTATTTTTAAAAATAATGTTGCTGTCTTACAATCATCTCTTCTTTAAAGATCATAGCTTAATATTGACTTTATAAAAAGAAATCAAATTTTGAACTTAGTTTGAACCTATAGATACCAAAACAGAGATGTCCATACGCGCACACACACAGATATGCATACTCAAATCTGCATATATGTATATACTTGCAGGTATTTTTCATTCATACAAACATCTTTTATTTAGGGTTAAAGCCTATAATCATTCAGAGGGAATGATTTTGAATTTTTAAACAGGTATTAAAACCTGTAAACAAGACAGAGGCATATTTGCCTGAACACAAGCTTGCACACATCATTTGCATATATATATATATATATATATATATATATATATATATATGCAGGGTTATTTACATCCATTCAATCATTTTCGCACCACATTCTTCAAATAATCATCACATTCACTAGAGAATAAGATAAACAAAAAAAAAGAAATTTTTTACTCACCTGGATGAAGGCCAGAAGAAACCTGGAAATGATTTGAATTTGAAAACTTGCATTTGTTTTTTTTGATCTTAAGTTTGAAACTGATTTAAATCTGAAGTTTGAAAGCTTGATGTTGATCTTGAATTAAATCCATATATTTGCTTGATGAAGATATGGAAGTGATCTTTGCTTTGAATTTGAACTGAGTTGAACTGGTACGCTTTTAAACTTTTTCGGGTTTGTAGTTTGTTTCAGGCTTGTTGTTGTTTTGATTCAGATTTTTCTTTTCTTTATTTTGATCTGGTTTCATTTTTAGGTTTCATTCTCTTTTGTTTTTCAGGTTTGTGACGTATGAAGCCTGTTTTCTTATTTGAATTGAATCTGACCAGAAATTTTGCTTTACTGAGTTGAACTTGATTATTTAATGTTTGAGATGCTACAAGTTCTATTTTCTGGTTTTCTTCGAGTTACCAGTAGAAGAAAAATGAGAAGAAAGGACATAGAGTAATATATGTACTCATTTACATTTTTATCTATATTTTTGAAAAAAAAACAAAAGACACTTGTAATGATCTTTTATCATTATCTTACACTTGTTATTTACTTGTATAATCATTTTACAAATGTCTTAAATTATGTATTTTATGTTGAAACCCTTAACTTAATTTATAAATTCCATTTTGAACCTTATGTTATTATAAATTATGTTTTATCTTTCCTATTTATTCTTGTCTTTATATTCATACATTTTTCATTATTTATACAACTTTTAAAGAAATGATTTAAAATGTAATTATACATAAATAAATAATCATATATACACATTTATTAGTTCTTTAAAATGTAAAGATTTTTAACTTTGATTTATAAAATATTTACTTTTGAATTCTAAATCAACACACACACACACACCTATATATACATTATAATATTAGAAAGCAAATTTTTATTAATTTTATATTATGGAGTTTTTAAATTCAATTTATCTCAAAAATATTTATTTTAGAATTTCAATTCTGGAATTCAATTTATAATAAATTTATATACATATATATGTATAAACAAACAAATGTCTTTATAAAATTTGCAAGAATTCAAATTTATCCACAATTTAATTCCAAAATAAATTTAATTAACAATTTAAATTTGATTTAAAAATAAGGATGTTACAGATTCCCTCCTTAAAAAAAATTCGTCCTCGAAATTTGCTGGACATGAATACAACAAAAAACAGATAAGAAATGTTCTTCCAGATGAAACTGAATGTTCATTCTGCATTTGCCTTCCCAGATCATAATATCAACAATAATTATGAGAACGAACTCATTAAATATTTCATAAAATATTCGGGTCATCAGATCTACGAATATTCAGGGGCATTGGTTAGTTTAAAGGACAACTAGCCATTCGTAGAATATATCTGGACCCAAAAGAACAGACAATGGATACTCAACTTAGGTCGGAATATCCCAAAATATACACCAACTTATCCCTCTTCGGACTTTGATCCTCACAAGAAATTACAATAGAATTTCAAATTTGGTTTTAATCGAAATTGTTTCATTAATACAATCCAATTTAACTTTATATTTAATTAACCAATTCATTTTAATAAAATTTCAAATTAAATTTAAAATGAAAAGCTGATAGGGAATTGATGAAGAGAATATGAAATAGAAACTTATCTACAACGATTCGCAGGGTCATCACCACACCAAAGCTTCTATCTCGAGCTTCCATGAAGCAATCAAAGAATTGGAAGTGAACGATGATCAAAGAGATTGATAGAAAGTTGTTTCTGTTGTTGCAGGGCATCGACCATTTGTAGTGGTACTTCCATGTCCCCTATCTCGTCCTCTTCTTGCACTCATACTCACTATCAATGAATAGTAAGAGAATTTACTGAGGCGTGCGGATGGATATCTTAGGAATACTCATTCTATGGTATACTTCACCCTATCTCTAATGAGTTACCTAATGTGTTATACTCCTGTGCTAAAGTTCAACCTTCAGCTCGGATACCACTGTAACGACCCTGACCCGACCTTCGAAAATCGGCACTGAATACATTACCTGTATTCGAATTCCGCAGATTCAAACGTCGAATCTGGTATGCTAGAGCTTATAACACATTAAGTATAACAACACAGCGGAAAAAAATGAATGATATCACAGATACACAATAGTTGATATAATATTCTGATACAATGAACATCACATAACCAGAGATACATGACAATGGAAAGATACAACAATGGAAAGATAACTCCAACATATTCTTCAAGAGAGAATGAATCCACAAACTGCATCCCAAATCCAAAGCTCCAAAACTCCAAATCGAAATCTCGAACTACCACCAAGTTGGACTTAAGCAAGTCGGATCCCGAATGTTGAAGAGAAACACAAAGAGATAGCTACAATCCAAAGACTTCAAAATATCAAATCTACACCTACTAGCTGATTATCTGAAAAATCTAACTCTAGAATGCCCGCGTGGAAAAATTGTGGGCACCCAGAGTTTAAAAAGGGAACAATAAACTCCAGGTCAGTCATGAGACTGGTGTGAGCAAACGAAAACAGTTCTAAACAAAAACAAACAAGAAAAGAATTTAAAAGAAATCTGTAATGCTTTTTGAAAAATGAAACTACCATAAGGATTCCCGCCACACATGCAATGCAAGCGCACAATTGGAGGAGATTGCTCCTTATGATAGTCAAATATGCTTGATACGCAAAATCCTTTTGATATTATTGTTAGTGCATAGTGCAGAAAACATTTTGAAAGTATAATATTAATCTTAGCCAGCATAGACATTTCGAACTATGTCTACTATAGCTACCATTTAAACAGTGGTGATCACCATAAGTATATGGCAGGTTATACAACTAAAATCGTACAAGGCGCGTATTAGATGATTGGATTTCCAACAATGGTCAGTCAAAAGGAACTTCCAACACCAAATGGAACACCTCTGGAGGGATGCCCCCGAGAACCTAACCAGATCTCTGCCAACACAAGGAAGAGTTACCTTTGTAACTAGGTAAATACTTACACGAGCATGCCATCCTACGGTCATTACCGACCTTTATCTGAGGTACCTATACGCCAACAACCACCAAGCAATAAGTTTGCAGCAACCACATGGATTAAATATCTGCGCTCCATACCATGATACCACCTTTTATCCGGAAGGAAATGGACATACCCTCAAGGGGAGCTACCCCAAATAACCTTGCTGCAACGATTCCTGTTTCGACCACTACCGTATCGCGAGGTTCGACGAAGTCACGTCCACAAAGCTACGCTTTTCACAAAAGCCGTGCTTTGATTAGCAAATGATCAGCAGCACTTCATATGCCACATTACCAAATTGGGAATATATCACTAGTAACCATCAACTACATAACCTCTAAACTCGTACGTCTCAGAGAAGGGTGTTAAGCTAAGAGAGTAAATTCTCCGCCACCAAACAGAAATGTATTTGATAGAAACCAGTTTTACATCTCAAATTGTAATGTCAGACACACATCCATACAAGTCTGTTCCGAGTTCGAACAGAACCGAAGGCATTTCCAAGGAAGCCCTTGCAATCCGGGCATTCACAATCCCGATCGGACTCCCCATCACATATAGAGATCTCTATACCGTAGCTACTCAGTGCAGAGTCATTCGACGGGTAATTCTTTCGTTCTTGAAAAATACCCAGTCTTCACTACTGGTCTTCAAATGCTATCCATATCGTCGTATCATTATTCGGAATGGGTTATATGACACAAGGTCCCGTCCCAGCTAAACCGAATGATGAGCGCAATATTTAAAACATATGGATATTGGGATCTCAGTTAAGTCACAACCTATTACCCAAAACATTTCTTCAAATGGTTTAACCAAATTACCATTTTCAAATCTTTAAACAAAAAGATTCACTTCACAAAGTTCACCAATCTTTCACAAAGATCATTCATAGTTTTCAAAACTATTTCATTTCCAAATCTTTTATACAAAAGATATACCTTTAAGATCCTCTTCAATTTCAAAACAAGGTTCAACAATCTTTCACAAAGATTTATTCATAGCTTTCAAAACAAATCCATTTCAAACTTCAAATATTTTCAACAAAACTGGAAGTTCTTTCATTATATGAAAGCCATTATCATTTGAAAACAAGTTCTTTTTGTTTTGGAGAAATCCCATCAAATACCCACAAGTTGTTGCCTTTAATATATAAACTTGGGTCAAATTTAAATTACTAAAATAATGTTTTTAAAATGGTTAATAAAATCCATATACATTACTGTATAACTTGTATAAACCTTTCAAACCAAATTTCCAAAATAATTTCAAAACTTAATCCAGATATATTTTATTCAAACTAAATTTCAATTTCAACTTCCTTTTCAAAAGCTTTTCATATTCAACCCACTTTCATTTCCAAAATCATTTGGATTCAAAATTCAATTTTGAAACAATTTCATAATATTAAATTCAAATATATGTGACTTAACCAATTTCCTCGTGCAATCCATGTTTTTATGTGTGTGGTGTAGTCCAGGTGTTTTACACACAATAATACAATGTCATCAATCATCAAATATTCAAGCACAGCAATATCGATAAGCGGTATAATCCTATAATGCTTATCTTCATTCACAGATTCATGGACAAATAATATAAATTCATCATAGATAAATAAATTACATTTATCACAGCTCAAATCAAAATAATTCATATCATAATGACATCAGGGATATCACACAATTCACAGCATTCAATAGAATATACTCATCCATAAGTAAGATCAATTAACATCTGATTAGTTTTAAACCAGATCAATTACTTATGAATAAATTTCTAATCCTAGTTAATTAATATTAATTAATCACTCACCATTTTAATCAATCATCCTTTAATCATTTATTAATTAGCCTTAATTAATAAACTAATTAATCCTTTTCATTATCAATTAATCAACCTTAATCAATAAATTAATTAAGCTTCAATCATTAAATATTTAACCTTTAATTATTTAATTATTTTTTTAATTAATTATCCTTAATTAATTACATTAATTAATTAATCCTTAATTAATTACCATTTAATTAAGGATTATGCTGAATTAACTACCATAAGTGATTATCCTTAATCACTTATATTAATAAACCATAAATTAGTTATAATTAGTAATTATACTTTAATCACTTGATAAATCAACTTTAATCATTAATTATTTAATTTTAATTAAGTAATTATCTTTAAGTAATTAATTACCTTTAATTATTTTCATTAATAGATTGTCTTTAAGTTATTTACATAATTAATTAACTTTTAGTTTATCTTATCAGATAATTATTCTTTAAGTAGTTATCCTTAATTACTTATCAATGGTCTTGTAATTAATCTAAACTATAATTAAGTAAAGATAAACCCTTATTTTGATTACTTTGCTTAATTATTGTTTTAATCTTATTAAATTAAATGTTTGAAAATAGTTATACAAATTTATTTGAGAACTTTGATAAATTAAAGTTTAATACACAATCCTTAATGACTTTTAATTACCTCATTTTATTTTGAAAACAATTAGAGCTTAATAAGAAAATTAACCCAATATCATTATTTAAATCAACCAGATTTTGAAAACATTTAACTTTAAAATTAAATCTTCGAAATTTGTTTTAAAAACTTGTTTATAAATTTAATTTGAAATCTTGTTTATTTTCATTATGCATTGAAAACTTTGTTAAATAAATGCTTTGAAGACTTGTTCATGCTTTTCTTTTATTTAAGCCTGTTTTCCTTTTTTAAATTTCAACCTGGTAACTAAAATAAGACAACCCGAGCCACACTCACGAATACCCGAGCCCACAACCCCAAATACATGAGCAAAATTCTTACATTCCCCCGCTTCGAGACAAACACATAAAACTTCGATCCAGACCCGAGCAAAAAGATTCTTCCTTAAATTCTTCAAACAAGATCTGACATAAATGTACACGAGTGCACGTACACCAACGAACCATCCACCTCTGACCAACCTCGCTGCCCTCAACACGTCGACGATGACCTTGCCGAGCAATCCAAACACCCAAATCGACGAATACGTTAGAGAATCAAAATCGCGCTATCGAACTCTACCTAGAAACCCAACTTGATCAACCAAAAACATCTCACCCCGATGATCCCAGCCACCAGCAAACACACCCATCCACCCAGAGCTGCTCCACGAAACGACTCATGGTTCCAACCACCTCCAACCAGTTTCGATCCACCCATAATGTCGCACTAGCTCGATGAACAACATCGACTGAACCCAAACGTTAAACCCTAAATCGACGCTGACCGGCCACCACGGCCATCTTTAAATGCTCCGATCATTTTTCTAGTAATCATCTACATACAAGCCTCCTCCAGGTTCAAGCTTAACGAACATCACCTTGAATATCTTCAGAATTCAATGAAAACGTGTTTTTCGTTCAACTTGTGATCTCTCCCAATTTACAATCTTAAAAATCTTGAAATGTTTATCAAAAATCATAATTTTCCAACATGAATTTACTCCTATAATCTAAACTTGATATAGAGATGATTAATTTTCCAACCCATTTTAAATTATCGCCGTTGTTTGTCATTCTTGAAATAAATATCCAACTTAAGTACTTGTATTTATTTTTAAAAATAATGTTACTATCTTACAATCATCTCTTCTTTAAAGATCATAGCTTAATATTGACTATATAAAAAGAAATCAAATTTTGAACTTAGTTTGAGCTTGTAGATACCAAAACAGAGATGTCTATATATATATATATACATATATATGTGTATATATATACATGCAGGTATTTTTTCATTCAAGTGGATATCTTTTATTTAGGTGTTAAAGCCTACAATCATTTAGGGCGAATGATTTTGAATTTTTAAACAGGTATTAAAACCTATAAACAAGACAAAGGCATATTTGCCTGAACACAAGCTTGCACACATCATTTGCATATATATATGTGTGTGTGTGTGTGTGTGCATGGTTATTTACATCCATTCAATCATTTTCACACTACATTCTTCAAATAATCATCACATTCACCAGAGAATAAGATAGATCTAAAAAAGAATATGTTTACTCACCTGGATGAAGACCAGAGAAAACCTGGAAATGATTTGAATTTGTAAACTTGCATTTGTTTTTTTTCGATCTGAAGTTTGAAACTGAATTAGATCTGAAATTTGAAACTGAGCTAAATCTGAAGCTTGAAAGCTTGATGTTGATCTTGAATTAAATCCACAAATTTGCTTTATGAAGATCTGGAGATCTTTGCTTTGAGTTTGAACTGAGTTGAACTGGTATGCTCTTAGTCTTTTTCTGGTTTGTAGTTTGTTTCAAGCTTGTTGTTGTTTTGATTCAGATTTTTCTTTTCTTTGCTTTGATCAAATTTCATTCTCTTTTGTTTTTCAGGTTTGTGAAGTATGAAGCCTGTTTTCTTATTTGAATTGAATCTGACCAGAAACTTTGCTTTACTGAGTTGAACTTGATTTTTTAATGTTTGAGATGTTGCAAGTTCTATTTTCTGGTTTGCTTTGAGTTACCAGTAGAAGAAAAATGAGAAGAAAGGACATAGAGTAATATATATACTTATTTACATTTTTATCTATATTTATGAAAACAAAAAACAAAAGACACTTGTAATGATCTTTTATCATTATCTTACACTTGTTATTTACTTGTATAATCATTTTACAAATGTCTTAAACTATGTATTTTATGTTGAAACCCTTAACTTAATTTATAAATTTCATTTTGAACCTTATGTTATTATAAATTATGTTTTATCTTTCCTATTTATTCTTGTCTTTATATTCATACATTTTCTACTATCTATATAACTTTTAAAGAAATGATTTAAAATGTAATTATACACAAATAAATAATCATATATACATATTTATTAGTTCTTTAAAATATAAAGATTTTTAACTTTAATTTATAAAATATTTACTTTTAAATTCCAAATCAATATATATATATACACCTATATATACAATATGATATTAGAAATCAAATTTTTATTAATATTATATATGGAGTTTTTAAATTCAAATTATCTCAAAAATATTTATTTTAGAATTTCAATTCCAAAATTCAATTTATAATAAATTTATATACATATATATGTATAAACAAACAAATATCTTTATAAAATTTGGATGAATTCAAATTTATCCACAATTTAATTCCAATATAAATTCAGTTACCAATTAAATTTGATTTAAAAATGGGGATATTACACTTCTTCTTGTAATAACCCGGGTTTTAGAGTATCTATTAGTTGATAATAATTGGGTTAATTAATAAAAATACTGAATTGTAAATTTAACAAATGAATCTAATCGTAAATATTTATGTTTGGATAAATATTTATTTGATCATACCTTAGTATAATCTGTTGATAATTTATATATGAATAAATTGTAATTTAAAGCTTTGTTTTAAAATGAATATTTTTCAAAAAGTTAATTTAGACTAATTCAATAGTTTTAAAAATATAAGATAATTGTTGTTTTAAATATGATTTTGTAAAAAGGATTTAATTAAATTTTTGTTTTGTTTTGTTTTAAAATGCTTAATATAAAATGGTTATAAGTGTATATATATATATAAATGTTTAGGTTTTAAATCCATGTAGAAGAAAATATATTTGCATTATAATTAATTTTAGAATATTTCCTTTTAAAAGTAAATTTTATTATACATATGTAAAAATTTATTAATTAAGAGATTTATGTAAGTAAGCTTTCTATTTACATTTAAATAAATAAAAAATGCTTAAATACAAATGTAACCATGTTAATCCTCTTTGAAACATTTGTAAATAAATTAAACACATTGAATGACATTTGTTTAATTTAGGGACAAGTGGCCTACATTTTTATTTATTTGAATTTAAACATAAAGAAATTTGTTTTCTCTTTCATTTTTCCAAATTTCCTTTCTTCTTCTCAAATTAATGAACTACTTCAAATCTGGAAAAAAATTAAACACAAAATCAAATACAAACATGAGAATTTAAAATCTGCAAAACCTCAAACCTGCAACATCAATTACCTGCAAATTAAAATGGAGTTCAACCTGCAAACAAAGTTCTTCATAACATTTCAAACCTGTAGTTCAAATCTGCTGCAACATTTGGTCATCTGCATTTCAAGTAAGGATCAACAACAGTTTAAATCAACATCAATTAAAACCTTCTGCAATTAAAATGATGATCAACTCCACAGTTTCAAGATCAATCTTAACATTTCAGAGCATCAATTGAAGCATGCGATCAAAGCATTTTTTTCCAGTTATATATTCAAGTGCCTGGAATAAATTTAAAGAATGCTCTGCATATTTAAAAAGGTGAGTAAATCTTATTGCTTAAATCAGTTTTAAAATACTATGATTTACGTGATGCATGAGACAAATTGTGTTGAGATAATGTGTGTTCGTTTATATATACGTAAACATTTATATTTATAAACAGTTTAAAGATCTATGGTTCAACATGAATACATGTGATAGATTGAATTTCTTGAAATGATTTTTTTTGTTCTCTGTTATTTTCACAGGCCATGTTTTGGCTTCAAGAAATTCAAATCCTTAAATTTAGTTGACATTTGACTTCGAGTTTCAAATGGTAATTGTTTGCAAATGAATGATGATGGTATTACAAATAATTTTAGGATTTTTAATCCATCAAATAATTTATAAAATAGGTATAACAGTGAAATATTTATTTGTGGTAAAAATCAAAAAATCTTAAAATCTGATTTGGGTTGCAGGAATGAAATCGTGCTTGGAAATCACGAATTTTAACATGCATTTCATGATTTTTAGTGTGTTAATTCATGGGAATTTTGGAGTTGAGTGTTTTCGACATTTTCGACGATTTGCGGTGATTAGCGGCGTCGGGTTGTTCGGCGTTTTGGCTGAAGCAAGATTATAGCTTGAGGAGCTCGGCAAAATTGGTAGTGGATTTTTCTGATGCCTGGGGATTGGTGATCGAAGGAAATTTAGGGTTCAATAGCCTAATTTGGGTGTCTGGATAATCATAGTGATCTCGACGAAAAGGAAGTTTTGGAGTTGATCGCGATGGTTGCAATTGAGAGGTGATGGTGTGATGCTGCTATGGGAGGAAGGTAGTGGAATCCGGTCACCTAAATCGATGGTGATGGTGGTTCTTTGGTTCCAAGTGGAGGTTCCAGTTGGGTTGAATACCTCGTTTTCGATTCGAGGAGTTTTTGTTCGATTTGGGTGTTGTTGAGAGTTCGCGTGGTTTCAGGAGATTGTTGAGTGTTGCCATGCCGATCACCGAAGGTCGGCGTCGTTGGTATACGTGCACACTGTACACCTGGTGTCTGGGTCGTTGGGTTACAGCGAAGTCTCGGGGAAAATCTCGTACAGATGGAGAAAGAACTCGAAGTAATGAGAGAGGGTGTGAGACTCGGGGCAGTGGGGTTTTGGTCTCGAAGCAACAGTATGGTTGCTTCGGGTTGATAGCTGTTTCAGGTAATAATAAACTTGTTTTCTTCGGTTTTTCCCAGATTATTAAAAGGAATTTTTTTTTGAAAACCGAGTTTTCGATATAAGTAAAGTTTAAAGTTGAATTTTAACCTGATTCATTTTTAAAATCTCAGTCAAGGAGAAGAATTAAGTTTATAAAAATGTTAAAGTATAATTTATTAAGAATTTAAATTCAAAATGAATTGGATTAAAATTCTTTCAAATTTGTTTATAAATGACAAATGTTTCTTTAACATCGAATTAAAAAAAGAGGGGGTTTTGTAAATTGATTTAGATTTTTGTTAAAGTAAAACTTGGAATTTATTTTAAAATTTTATTTTGAATAAATTTAAAGGAAGATTTAAAGATTCAAGGTTTTGCTAATGGTAATTGAGTCATTTTAAGGGTTAATGTTTCATCCTAAAGACAATTAAGATAAAATGATTTACTAATTTAATATGGTAATTTAGTTTATTAAAAGCCAATCATTTGTAATTAGAGATTGGTTAATTACTTAAATAATAAATTACTTACTGGAAGTACTTGACAATTAATTACTTGTAAATAATTAAAGTATGGGTTAAATAAGATAACTTACTAAGGATTTTAAATTTGATAATTAAGGTTAAGTTAATTAAATTTAGGATAAATTAATATGTAAATTGGGAATTAATTAATTTTAAATTAATAAGGTTTAACTAAGTTTAATTACATAGAGAAGTAATTAATAATTGTTAATGAAGGTTATTAACTAAAGATTATTTAAAAATTAATTAATGTGATAAATTTTAATAATTAATTAGAATAATCATATGTGAAATTGTTTAAGTTTAATTACTTAATAAAAGTAATTAAGAAATTAATTACTTAATGTAATTTATTGGGTTAATGTGATTAGTTTAGATTAATTAATTAAGTTTAATTAATTTAAACACTTGAGGATTGATGAGTTATTACTTAATGTAATTAATGGAAGTATAATTACTCAAGGAAGTAATTAATGGTAACTACTGGATGTAATTAAAGATGTTGATGATGGAAGTAATTTGGATTAAATTCCTATGTAATTAATCAGGGGATTAATTGAGACAATTAATTTAGGGTAATTAATCTGGGATTAAGGATTGATTAATTGAATAAGTGAGCAAATCAAGGATGTGATTAATTAATTAAGGTTAGTATTTAGTTAATGATTGTATAAGCAAGATTAAGTGATTAATTCTTAAGGAGTTAATTTAAGTAATTAAATTAATTATGATATGAATTGATAATACTTGCTTATGGATGATGAGTTGTTGAATGTCTGAATTCAGATCATATATATTGAATTGATATCTATTAAAGATTAATTACTGTATTGGGTTAAGGATAATTAGTTTGTGAAATTAATTAAGGATTAATTACTTAAATGTAACTAAAGGATAAATAAAATGATATTGGAAGCCTTGATTAATTGTTATCCCTAATAGGTGGTTTGTGATGCTATGTGATATGATATGTTTGTTTTAAACTGTGAAGGTGTGATTATCTACTGATGATGAATTACCGTGATATCCTGTATTAAAAGTAGAATTGTATTTCACTTGAATAATTTAAGTTAAGTTGACAATGGTTTCGAAGATACCGGAGTCGGGTATTAGTGAATATCCGAAACCACTTCGATTCTTATAATTTGATATGTGAAACTAATAGGCTAAAGTGGAATGACTTAAGTAAATTGGACCATTTAAGATCTAAATTTTGGCACTTAGAAATTAATTTGTGAAATGGTTGATGTCTATAATAACTTATGACGTGTAGACTGATATAAGTTACCCCGGGTTTATATAAATTGGATGCTTTTGTATTTCAAGATAGATGGGTTTACTCACGCTGGTTTCCAACCTGACCCGGGTGTTACTTTGATGTAATGCTCGGGTCAGACCGAGTATTACAGATTTTCAAGTAAGGACGTTCTGGAGTTCAGGAGGCGAGCTGGATGGCAGGAATGTACAGAGTGATTTCCGCGGTGTATATTATTGCTGATTAGCTGGGACATGTTTTCAATTTTGTCCTGTGTTGTGCAATAGTTGTAACTCTGATGTATAAATGTATAAGAGTATTGATACAGTTCTTCTTTGTAAAAATGATATTATTTATTATTATATTTTGATCCGCTGCGAATGTGAGGTTTGCTGTGTTTTGGTGTTTCTGTTCCTTCTTCTTCTTCTTTCTCTTTCTTTTTTTCACTACTATCTGGAAATTTGGGGATCAAAATTTGCGGGTCGTTACATTTGGTATCAGAGCTGAAGGTTGAGCGAGAACCTTGGCTCTGTTGGGATTACTCATTAAGGATAGGATAAGTGGTACCCTAAGATGAGTTGAGTGTGTGTGTGTGTGTGTGTGTGTGTGTGTGTGTGTGTGTGTGTGTGTGTATGAGAGCGTACTTGTTATTTTCTTATGTAAAGATTTTATATAAGTATATATTTTGATATGTAAAGCAATAAATCCTTCTAATAAATATTAAGGTAATAAGATGTTAAATATTGGAATAAAATTAAGTGGTAATAGAATTACAACCGAATTGGAATTAAATAAAGATAAGTTTGAAATGGATTCAAACTGAAATTTAATCTTGAAATTGGGAAAGAATTTCTGAATAAGATGAATTAGAATTGGTTACAAATCGGAGAAATAGAATGGTTATTGAGTTTAATAATGGAATGATTGTTTTCCAACAAACAATAAAATGTTTTAAGAAAAATCAACCATTTAAAAAGAAAATAATTTGTAAATGTGAAAGGATATAAATAAAAGCGGGTTTCAAATTGTGAATTCCTGAAATCTAAGTTTAAAAATTTGAATTGGTTTCAAAATATTAAAGGAAATAATATTATTCAAACTATTCTGAATATGATCTTATTTTAAAAATAATAAATGTTTGAAAATTTTAAAGAAAATTTATTTGAATTGAAACCAAAGGTGGTTTAAATTTTAAAATTTTGGCTTGGCGAGCCGAGAAGTAAATATGTATATGTATGGATATACTTAAATATTAAAGATGATTTGAGATAAACTCTAAATGTTGAGTTTTAAATCTGGAATGAGATATGATACCCGAAGTGCTAAGTTTTTGAACTTATAAATGGGAAGATCATTAATGTGAAGTTTAGAATTTGAAATAGAAATTCAAATTGGGTACGATTAACCGGATTGAGTGAATTGAGTTTAACTTGGGAAAAGTTAAATATGTTGGTATGTTCAACCTGATTTGTAAATTTTAAGATGAAATTAAGATTTAACTTGGGGAGGTAAATAATTGATTATATTTGAGAGTTGAGTGATCTCAAAATGGGTTTGAGATCTGGAAATTGGAAATATTTAAATTGTGAAATTGGATTTGTTTGAATGAATAAGAAATGAAGTGTGGTGATATATCCATTATAGAGGCAAAAGAAAATCTAACTTTAATTGTTTAAAAGCTTTTAATAAAGGTTAACTTGGTTTAAAGGGTTAAACCAACTTTAGTGAATTTAACTCGAATTTATATAATTTGAGATGGTTTAAATTTGAAATTTGAATTAGTTCAAATTGAATTTGATTTGAATTAACCGAAATTGTGAGTGAAGATGTATGAGTATAAGATTCAAATGGAAAATTTGAATTTGATTAATTTGAAACAATTTGAAATTGATGTGGATTCAATTTGAAATTATTCCAAACTGATTTGAATAATTTGGAATTGAAATTAAAAGTTGAATAGTATAAAATTCAAATGGAATTTTATTTAAATTTAGGAGGAAATCAAGAATAATTCAACTTGATTTGGAAATGGAGTTTGAAATTAGGATTAATTCAAACTAGAGTTGAAATGAATTGAAATTGAAACTAGTTCAATTGGGATTTATTGGAACTAGTAGAAATTTGAGATCAAGGTTGAATAAAGTTAAATTTGGAAAGAAACCGAGGTTAATTCAACTTGATTTGGGGTTAAATCAATTTTAATGGAAATTGAAGTTATTTAAATTGGAATTGGGTCAATTTAAATGGTAGAGAAAAATTAAATTGAATTGATAAGAGTTAAAGCGATAATCCAATAGAATTGGAAGAATTGTGATTTTGTGGATAGAAATTAAAGGAAATGTGATTAGATAAGAGAAATTGATTTAGTTGATAATCAATGAAGATAAATACGTAGGGTGTACGTATATTATTCTATTCGCGTAGTGATTTGATCCAAATTCGAACACAGAATTTCGAGATAGTTATATCGATCCGAGTGGGATTTTTCACTCGATTTTCGACGGCGAACCTGGATATGGATTGTTGATTGGTTCTGGATATTCTCTATCATAGTTATGACTATGCAAGGAGAATGACGGTTTCTGATCAAGAAACCAGATCTGTGTCCGCACTAAGAAGTCGGATGGACGATACTAGTTCGGAAGTGAAATTGTGTGATTGAGAGAGCGATCAGATTGGTATGGCGTACGAATGATATGTGTGCATCGTACGGATTTGAATGAAAATGATATTGAAAGGAGTAATCAAATTTGAATATCTGATTTTGAGTAAACAAAGTAAATATCTTTGTTTTATAAGATAAAACTCGCCTTGATGCATCTTTTGTCAAAAGAAAAAGGATTTGTTTTGAAAGTGTTTGAAGTATAAAAGGATTTTTATACAAGTTTATAATGATCCAAAGATTTTTATCAAGGATTTTATATATATCTCTATATATAAAGGATCATATGGGGATTTTAGAAAAGGTTTTGGGAACCTTTGGTGTTGGAAAGGCTTTTGATTTTTGGGTAAAATCAATATTGAATTTGGAAAGCCTAGTTTGAGAATTATCAATTTTGGAATAATCGATTTTGTGTAAAGAAGCTTTGTATGAGATCATACTGGGTGTATGATTTAAAGATACTACATATGTATAGTATAAAATGTTTTAATGATGGCTCTGGGGGAAAAGGCGCTCCCTTGAGATGAACCTCTCAGGAGCAACACCGGGTGGTGCTGCCTTGAGCCCCAAGGGGGGTTCTAAAGTTGATCCTGTGAGGAGTCTGGGCAAAACTAGTTCCTGGGGATTTTGAGTAGAGGTTACCATAGCGGAAGTCGTGTGTGTCGCTGAGAGCCAAGGTCTACGTTTGATTTTATATCGGTAGACTGCGACCTATGGTATAACATAGCGAAAGTCGTGTGTGCCGCTGAGACCCAACAGTCTGTGTTTGATTTTATATCGGCAGACTGCGACCTATGTAGGTGTGGAGAAGTTTCATTTTGACAGCGAAAATCAGAGGCCGCTGAGAGCCTGCAGTTACATGGACTTTTGCTGCGACGGCAACGTAACCCTGGAATGTAACTGTTACCACGGATGGGGGTGATGATTTCCAGAGCATTCTCAGCAAAGATATATCCTCTATTTTCAAAAACTGTTTTCTATATTTTCATTAAAATTATTTTTCAAGTATTTTCACTGGATGTTGGAAACGGGTCTGCTAAGTACTTATAGGTTTTCAGTCATACGCCTGATCAACGTATGACCGAATTTCTGTGAGAACAAAGATGGAATGGTTAATACATGGAGTTATAAAAGTATTTTTATAGAAACTATTTTAGAAATATTATATAGATTTTAAAGGTGTTTGAAAAATGATCAAAGAATATTTTAACTGGTTTTAAATATTTAAATTTTTTTGGCTTCGTTCCTTTTCGAGGACGAAAAGATACAAAGGGGGGAGGAATTTAATAACCCGGGTTTTAGAGTATCTATTAGTTGATAATAATTGGGTTAATTAATAAAAATACTGAATTGTAAATTTAACAAATGAATCTAATCGTAAATATTTAAGTTTGGATAAATATTTATTTGATCATATCTTAATATAATCTGTTGATAATTTATATATGAATAAATTGTAATTTAAAGCTTTGTTTTAAAATGAATATTTTTCAAAAAGTTAATTTAGATTAATTCAATAGTTTTAAAAATATAAGAAAATTGTTGTTTTAAATATGATTGTGTAAAAAGGATTTAATTAAAGTTTTGTTTTGTTTTCTTTTAAAATGCTTAATATAAAATGATCATAAGTGTGTGTCTATATATATATATATATATATATATATATATATATATATATATATATATTTAGATTTTAAATCCATGTAGAAGAAAATATATTTGCATTATAATTAATTTTAGAATATTTCCTTTTAAAAGTAAAATTTATTATACATATGTAAACATTTATTAATTAAGAGATTTATGTAAGTAAGCTTTCTATTTACATTTAAATAAATAAAAAATGCTTAAATACAAATGTAACCATGTTAATCATCTTTGAAACATTTGTAAATAAATTAAACACATTGAATGACATTTGTTTAATTTAGGAACAAGTGGCCTACATTTTTATTTAGTTGAATTTAAACATAAAGAAATTTGTTTTCTCTTTCATTTTTCCAAATTTCCTTTCTTCTTCTCAAATTAATGAGCTACTTCAAATCTGAAAAAAAATTAAACACAATATCAAATACAAACATGAGAATTTAAAATCTGCATAAACTCAAACCTGCAACATCAAACACCTGCAAATTAAAATGGAGTTCAACCTGCAAACAAAGTTCTTCATAACATTTCAAACCTGTAGTTCAAATCTGCTGCAACATTTGGTCATCTGCAATACAAGTAAGGATCAACAACAGTTTAAATCAACATCAATTAAAACCTTCTGCAATTCAATTGATGATCAACTCCACAGTTTCAAGATCAAGCTTAACATTTCAGAGCATCAATTGAAGCATGCGATCAAAGCATTTTTTTTCCAGCTATATATTCAAGTGCCTAGAATAAATTGAAAGACTGCTCTGCATATTTAAAAAGGTGAGTAAATCTTACTGCTTAAAACAGTTTTAAAATTCTATGATTTACGTAATGCATGAGACAAATTGTGTTGAGATAATGTTTGTTTGTTTATATATAGGTAAACATTTATATTTATAAACAGTTTAAAGATCTATGGTTCAACATGAATACATGTGATAGATTGAATTTCTTGAAAACATTTTTTTTGTTCTCTGTTATTTTCACAGGCCATGTTTTGGCTTCAAGAAATTCAAATCGTTAAATTTAGTTGACATTTGACTTCGAATTTCAAAAGATAATTGTTTGCAAATGAATGATGATGGTATTACAAATAGTTTTAGGATTTTTAATCCATCAAATAATTTATAAAATAGATATAACAGTGAAATATTTATTTGTGGTAAAAATCAACAAATCTTAAAATCTGATTTGGGTTGCATGAATGAAATCGTGCTTGGAAATCACGAACTTTAACATGCATTTCATGATTTTTAGAGTGTTAATTCATGGGAATTTTGGAGTTGAGTGTTTTCGACATTTTCGACGATTTGCAGTGATTGGCGGCGTCGGGTTGTTCGACGTTTAGGCTGAAGCAAGATTATCGGTTGAGGAGCTCGGCAAAATTGGTGGTGGATTTTTCTGATGCCTGAGGATTGGTGATCGAAGGAAATTTAGGGTTCAATAGCCTAATTTGGGTGACTGGATAATCACAATGATCTCAGCGAAAAGGAAGTTTCGGAGTTGATCGCGATGATTGCAATTGAGAGGTGATGGTGTGATGCTGCTATGTGAGGAAGGTAGTGGAATCCGGTCTCCTAAATCGATGGTGATGGTGGTTCTTTGGTTCCAAGTGGAGGTTCCAGTTGGGTTGAATACCTCGTTTTCGATTCGAGGAGTTTTTGTTCGATCTGGGTGTTGTTGAGAGTTCGCGTGGTTTCAGGAGATTGTTGAGTGTTACCGTGCCGATCACCGAAGGTTGGCGTCGTTGGTATACGTGCGCACTGTGCACATGGTGTCTGGGTCGTTGGGTTACAGCGAAGTCTCGGGGAAAATCCCGTACAGATGGAGAAAGAACTCGAAGTAATGAGAGAGGGTGTGAGACTCGGGACAGTGGGGTTTTGGTCTCGAAGCAACGGTATGGTTGGTTCGGGTTGATAGCTGTTTCAGTTAATAATAAACTTGTTTTGTTCTGTTTTTCCCAGATTATTAAAAGGAATTTTTTTTGAAAACCGAGTTTTCGATATAAGTAAAGTTTAAACTTGAATTTTAACCGGATTCATTTTTAAAATCTCAGTTAAAGAGAAGAATTAAGTTTATAAAAATGTTAAAGCATAATTTATTAAGAATTTAAATTCAAAATGAATTGGATTAAAATTCTTTCAAATTTGTTTATAAATGAAAAATGTTTCTTTAACGTCGGATTAAAAAAAAAGAGGGGGTTTTGTAAATTGATTTAGATTTTTGTTAAAGTAAAACTTGGAATTTATTTTAAAATTTTATTTTGAATAAATTTAAAGGTAGATTTAAAGATTTAAGGTTTTGCTAATGGTAATTGAGTTATTTTAAGGGTTAATGTTTCATCCTAAAGACGATTAAGATAAAATGATTTATTAAAGTAATAAGTTAATTAGTTTATTAAAAACCAATCATTTGTAATTAGAGATTGGTTAATTACTTAAATAATAAATTACTTACTGGAAGTACTTGACAATTAATTACTTGTAAATAATTAAAGTATGGATTAAATAAGATAACTTACTAAGGATTTTAAATTTGATAATTAAGGTTAAGTTAATTAAATTTAGGATAAATTAATTTGTAAATTGGGAATTAATTAATTTGAAATTAATAACGTTTGACTAAGTTTAATTACTTAGAGAAGTAATTAATAATTGTTAATGAAGGTTATTAACTTAAAATTATTTAAAAATTAATTAATGTGATAAATTTTAATAATTAATTAGAATAATCATGTGAAATTGTTTAAGTTTAATTACTTAATAAAATTAATTAAGAAATTAATTACTTAATGTAATTTATTGGGTTAATGTGATTAGTTTAGATTAATTAATTAAGTTTAATTAATTTAAACACTTGAGGATTGATGAGTTATTACTTAATGTAATTAATGGAAGTATAGTTGCTCAAGGAAGTAATTAATGGTAATTACTGGATGTAATTAAAGATGTTGATGATGGAAGTAATTTGGATTAAATTCCTATGTAATTAATCAGGGGATTAATTGAGATAATTAATTTAAGGTAATTAATCTGGGATTAAGGATTGATTAATTGATTAAGTGAGCAAATCAAGGATGTGATTAATTAATTAAGGTTAGTATTTAATTAATGATTGTATAAGAAAGATTAAGTGATTAATTCTTAAGGAGTTAATTTAAGTAATTAAATTAATTATGATATGAATTGATAATACTTGCTTATGGATGATGAGTTGTTGAATGTCTGAATTCAGATGATATCTATTGAATTGATATCTATCAAAGATTAATTACCGTATTGGGTTAAGGATAATTAGTTTGTGAAATTAATTAAGGATTAATTACTTAAATGTAATTAAAGGACAAATGAAATGATATTGGAAGCCTTGATTAATTGTTATCCCTAATAGGTGGTTTGTGATGCTATGTGATATGATATGTTTGTTTTAAACTGTGAAGGTGTGATTATCTACTGATGATGAATTACCGTGACATCCTGTATTAAAAGTAGAATTGTATTTCATTTGAATAATTTAAGTTAAGTTGACAATGATTTCGAAGAGACCGGAGTCGGGTATTAGTGAATATCCGAAACTACTTCGATTCTTATAATTTGATATGTGAAACTAATAGGCTGAAGTGGAATGATTTAAGTAAATTGGACCATTTAAGATCTAAATTTTGGCACTTAGAAATTGATGTGTGAAATGGTTGATGTCTATAATAACTTGTGAAGTGTAGACTGATCTAAGTTACCCCGGGTTTATATAAATTGGATGCTTTTGTATTTCAAGATAGATGGGTTTACTCACGCTGGATTCCAACCTGACCCGGGTGTTACTTTGATGTAATGCTCGGTTCAGACCGAGTATTACAGATTTTTAGGTAAGGACGTTCTGGAGTTCAGGAGGCGAGCTGGATGGCAGGAACGTACAGAGTGATTTCCGCGGTGTATATTATTGCTGATTAGCTGGGACATGTTTTCAAGTTTGTCCTGTGTTGTGTAATAGTTGTAACTCTGATGAATAAATGTATAAGAGTATTGATACAGTTCTTCTTTGTGAAAATGATATTATTTATTATTATATTTTGATCCGCTGCGAATGTGAGGTTTGCTGTGTTTTGTTGTTTCTGTTCCTTCTTCTTCTTCTTCTTCTTTCTCTTTCTTTTTTTCACTAACTATCTGAAAATTTCGGGATCGAAATTTGCCGGTCGTTACATTTGGTATCAGAGCTAAAGGTTGAGCGAGAACCTTGGCTCTGTTGGGATTGCTCATTAAGGATAGGGTAAGTGGTACCCTCGGATGAGTTGAGTGTGTGTGTGTGTGTCTATATATATATGAGAGCGTACTTGTTATTTTCTTATATAAAGATTTTATATAAGTATATATTTTGATATATAAAGCAATAAATCTTTCTAATAAATATTTAGGTAATTTGATGTTAAATATTGGAATTAATTTAAGTGGTAATAGAATTACAACCGAATTGGAATTAAATAAAGATAAGTTTGAAATGGATTCAAACTGAAATTTAATCTTGAAATTGGGAAAGAATTTCTAAATAAGATGAATTAGAATTGGTTACAAATCGGAGAAATAGAATGGTTATTGAGTTTAATAATGGAATGATTGTTTTCCAACAAACAATAGAATGTTTTAAGAAAAGCAACCATTTAAAAAGAAAATAATTTGTAAATGTGAAAGGATATAAATAAAAGTGGGTTTCAAATTGTGAAGTCTTGAAATCTAAGATTAAAAATTTGAATTGGTTTCAAAATATTAAAGGAAATAATATTATTCAAACTATTCTGAATATGATCATATTTTAAAAATAATAAATGCTTGAAAATTTTAAAGAAAATTTATTTGAATTGAAACCAAAGGTGGTTTAAATATTAAAAATTTGGCTTGGCGAGCCGAGAAGTAAATATGTATATGTATGGATATACTTAAATGTTAAAGATGATTTGAGATAAACTCTAAATGTTGAATTTTAAATCTGGAATGAGATATGATACCCGAAGTGCTAAGTTTTTGAACTTATAAATGGGGAGATCATTAATGTGAAGTTTAGAATTTGAAATGGAAATTCAAATTGGGTAAGATTGACTGGATTAAGTGAATTGAGTTTAACTTGGGAAAAGTTAAATATGTTGGTATGTTCAACCTAATTTGTAAATTTTAAGATGAAATTAAGATTTAACTTGGGGAGGTAAATAATTGATTATATTTGAGAGTTGAGTGATCGCAAAATGGGTTTAAGATCTGGAAATTGGAAATATTTAAATTGTGAAATTGGATTTGTTTGAATGAATAAGAAATGAAGTGTGGTGATATATCCATTATTGAGATAAAAGAAAATCTAACTTTAATTGTTTAAAAGCTTTTAATAAAGGTTAACTTGGTTTAAAGGGTTAAACCAACTTTAGTGAATTTAACTCGAATTTATATAATTTGAGATGGTTTAAATTTGAAATTTGAATTAGTTCAAATTGACTTTGATTTGAATTAATTGAAATTGTGAGTGAAGATGTATGAGTATAAGATTCAAATGGAAAATTTGAATTGGATTAATTTGAAACAATTTGAAATTGAAGTGGATTCAATTTGAAATTATTCCAAACTGATTTGAATAATTTGGAATTGAAATTAAAAGTTGAATAGTATAAAATTCAAATGGAATTTGATTTAAATTTAGGAGGAAATCAAGAATAATTCAACTTGATTTGGAAATGGAGTTTGTAATTGGGATTAATTCAAACTAGAGTTGAAATGAATTGAAATTGAAACTAGTTCAATTGGGATTTATTGGAATTAGTAGAAATTTGAGATCAAGGTTGAATAAAATTAAATTTGGAAAGAAACTGAGGTTAATTCAACTTGATTTGGGGTTGAATCAATTTTAATGGAAATTGAAGTTATTTAAATTGGAATTGGGTCAATTTAAATGGTAAAGAAAATTTAAATTGAATTGATAATAGTTAAAGTGATAATCCAATAGAATTGGTAGAATTGTGATTTTGTGGATAGAAATTAAAGGAAATGTGATTAGATAAGAGAAATTGATTTAGTTGATAATCAATGAAGATAAATACGTAGGGTGTACGTATATTATTCTATTCGCATAGTGATTTGATCCAAATTCGAACACAAAATTTCGAGACAGTTATATCGATTCGAGTGGGATTTTTAACTCGATTTTCGACGGCGAACCTGGATATGGATTGTTGATTGGTTCTGGATATTCTCTATCATAGTTATGACTATGCAAGGAGAATGACAGTTTCTGATCAAGAAACCAGATCTGTGTCCTCACTAGGAAGTCGGGTGGACGATACTTGTTCGGAAGTGAAATTGTGTGATCGAGTGAGCGATCAAATTGGTATGGCGTACGAATGATATGTGCACATCGTACGGATTTGAATGAAAATGATATTGAAAGGAGTAATCAAATTTGAATATCTGATTTTGAGTAAACAAAATAAATATCTTTGTTTTATAAGATAAAACTCCCCTTGATGAATCTTTTGCCAAAAGAAAAAGAATTTGTTTTGAAAGTTTTTGAAGTATAAAAGGATTTTTATACAAGTTTATAGTGATCCAAAGATTTTTATCAAGGATTTTATATATATCTCTATATATAAAGGATCATATGAGGATTTTAGAAAAGGTTTTGGGAACCTTTGGTGTTGGAAAGGCTTTTGATTTTTGGGTAAAATCAATATTGAATTTGGAAAGCCTAGTTTGAGAATTATCGATTTTGGAATAATCGATTTTGTGTAAAGAAGCTTTGTATGAGATCATACTAGGTGTATGATTTAAAGATACTACATATGTATAGTATAAAATGTTTTGATGATGGCTCTGGGGAAAAAGGCGCTCCCTTGAAATGAACTTCTCAGGTGTACCACCGGGTGGTGCTGCCTTGATCCCCAAGAGGGGGGTTCTAAAGTTGATCCTGTGAGGAGTCCGGGCAAAACTAGTTCCTGGGGATTTTGAGTAGAGGTTACCATAGAGGAAGTCGTGTGTGTCGCTGAGAGCCAAGGTCTACATTTGATTTTATATCGGTAGAATGCGACCTATGGTATAACATAGCGAAAGTCATATGTGCCGCTGAGAGCCAACAGTCTGCGTTTGATTTTATATCGGCAGACTGCGACCTATGTAGGATTGGAGAAGTTTCATTCTGAAAGCGAAAATCAGAGGCCGCTGAGAGCCTGCAGTTACATGGACTTTTGCTGCGACGGCAACGTAACCCTGGGTGTAACTGTGATCTGTTATGTGGGGATCCATGGCGTAATCGAGAGGCCGCTGAGAGCCTGTAGTTACATGGACTTTTGCTGCAACGGCAACGTAACCCTGGAATGTAACTTTGTCCATGGATGGGGGTGATGATTTCCAGAGCATTCTCACCAAAGATATATCCTCTATTTTCAAAAACTGTTTTCTATATTTTCATTAAAATTATTTTTCAAGTATTTTCACTGGATGTTGGAAACGGGTCTGCTAAGTACTTATAGATTTTCAGTCGTACGCCTGATCAACGTATAACCGAATTTCTGTGAGAAAAAGGATGGACTGGTTGAAACATCGAGTTATAAAAGTATTTTTTTAGAAACTCTTTTAGCAATATTATATAGATTTTAAAGGTGTTTGAAAAATGATCAAAGAATAATTTAACTTGTTTTTAATAATTAATTTTTTTTGCTTCGTTTCTTTTCGAGGACGAAAAGTTCAAAGGGGGGAGGAATGTAATAACCCGGGTTTTAGAGTATCTATTAGTTGATAATAATTGGGTTAATTAATAAGAATACTGAATTGTAAATTTAACAAATGAATCTAATCGTAAATATTTATGTTTGGATAAATATTTATTTAATCATGTCTTAATATAATCTATTGATAATTTATATACGAATAAATTGTAATTTAAAGCTTTGTTTTAAAATGAATATTTTTCAAAAAGTTAATTTATATTAATTAAATATTTTTAAAAATATAAGATAATTGTTGTTTTAAATATGATTTTGTAAAAAGGATTTAATTAAAGTTTTGTTTTGTTTTCTTTTAAAATGCTTAATATAAAATGGTTATAAGTGTGTGTATATATATAAATGTTTAGATTTTAAATCCATGTAGAAGAAAATATATTTGCATTATAATTAATTTTAGAATATTTCCTTTTAAAAGTAAAATTTATTATACATATGTAAACATTTATTAATTAAGAGATTTATGTAAGTAAGCTTTCTATTTACATTTAAATAAATAAAAAATGCTTAAATACAAATGTAACCATGTTAGAAACATTTGTAAATAAATTAAACACATTGAATGACATTTGTTTAATTTAGGGACAAGTCGCTACATTTTTATTTATTTGAATTTAAACATAAAGAAATTTGTTTTCTCTTTCATTTTTCCAAATTTCCTTTCTTCTTCTCAATTTAATGAACTACTTCAAATCTTAAAAAAAATTAAACACAAAATCAAATACAAACATGAGAATTTAAAATCTGCAAAACCTCAAACTTGCAACATCAAACACCTGCAAATTAAAATGGAGTACAACCTGCAAACAAAGTTCTTCATAACATTTCAAACCTGTAGTTCAAATATGCTGCAACATTTGGTCATCTGCAATTCAAGTAAGGATCAACAACAGTTTAAATCAACATCAATTAAAACCTTCTGCAATTCAAATGATGATCAACTCCACAGTTTCAAGATCAAGCTTAACATTTCAGAGCATCAATTGAAGCATGCGATCAAAGCATTTTTTTTCCAGCTATATATTCAAGTGCCTAGAATAAATTGAAAGACTGCTCTGCATATTTAAAAAGGTGAGTAAATCTTACTGCTTAAAACAGTTTTAAAATTCTATGATTTACGTGATGCATGAGACAAATTGTGTTGAGATAATGTGCTTTTGTTTATATATAGGTAAACATTTATATTTATAAACAGTTTAAAGATCTATGGTTCAACATGAATACATGTGATAGATTGATTTTCTTGAAAACATTTTTTTGTTCTCTGTTATTTTCACAGGCCATATTTTGGCTTCAAGAAATTCAAATCCTTAAATTTAGTAGACATTTGACTTCGAGTTTCAAACGGTAATTGGTTGCAAATGAATGATGATGGTATTACAAATAATTTTAGGATTTTTAATCCATGAAATAATTTATAAAATAGGTATAGCAGTGAAATATTTATTTGTGGTAAAAATCAACAAATCTAAAAATCGGATTTGGGTTGCATGAATGAAATCGTGCTTGGAAATCACGAATTTTAACATGCATTTCATGATTTTTAGTGTGTTAATTCATGGGAATTTTGGAGTTGAGTGTTTTCGACATTTTCGACGATTTGCGGTGATTGGCGGCATCGGGTTGTTCGGTGTTTAGGCTTAAGCAAGATTATAGGTTGAGGAGCTTGGCAAAATTGGTGGTGGATTTTTCTGATGCCTGAGAATTGGTGATCGAAGGAAATTTAGGGTTCAATAGCCTAATTTGGGTGTCTGGGTAATCATAGTGATCTCAGCGAAAAGGAAGTTTCGGAGTTGATCGCGATGGTTGCAATTGAGAGGTGATGGTGTGATGCTGCTATGGGAGGAAGGTAGTGGAATCCGGTCACATAAATCGATGGTGATGGTGGTTCTTTGGTTCCAAGTGGAGGTTCCAGTTGGGTTAAATACCTCGTTTTCGATTCGAGGAGTTTTTGTTCGATCTGGGTGTTGTTGAGAGTTCGCGTGGTTTCAGGAGATTGTTGAGTGTTGTCGTGCCGATCACCGAAGGTCGGCGTCGTTGGTATACGTGCACACTGTGCACATGGTGTCTAGGTCGTTGGGTTACAGAGAAGTCTCGGGGAAAATCTCGTACAGATGGAGAAAAAACTCAAAGTAATGAGAGAGGGTGTGAGATTCGGGGCAGTGGAGTTTTGGTCTCGAAGCAACAGTATGGTTGCTTCGGGTTGATAGTTGTGACGCCCCACCTCTATACCCACGCTAGCCAAGAACACTACGGTGTAGTGCTGTCAACTAGCACGGAGAATAAGGCTGTTGAGGAGCGACCATCCATGTGATTGCTTATCACACGGTGGCT
Source organism: Allium cepa (assembly GCA_030765085.1). NCBI lineage: Eukaryota > Viridiplantae > Streptophyta > Magnoliopsida > Asparagales > Amaryllidaceae > Allium > Allium cepa. The sequence goes on along the minus strand of CM060935.1, from coordinate 440,041,868 downwards.
ATAAATAATCTTCGGAAACAAACATAGAAATAAGCATAACACAAATCAGTCACAGACATCCATATCACAGAGGCGGAAGAAGATATGAATATATAACTAGCACATGAAAGTGTACATTAGAGTATTGGTCAAAAAGATCCACAACAATACAAAAGAATAGCAACACGTGCTATACAAAAGAATACAACTATGAGTCTATGTCTCAAGTGTATACAACAACAAAAAAACTGCTAATCTAAATAGTTAGCCAAAAGTCAGAGTAGCAAATCCCGAGAAGAAGTCAAGCAGAAGCACCTGTAACATCTCGGTCTGACCCGAGTATTATTTAAGAAAATAATAAATGGATCAGTCTAGCTATAAATATCAGATGACATGGTATAAAATAAAAGATATGGCATAAACATAAAATATCTATACTGACATACTACCATAAGTATGCAAATGATGATCAACAGAAGATCAATCAATAAGAGAAAAATCGATATCACAAGAATCTTCTCAAAGATCCGAAGAGGGCATCATACCCTAAACTTGTACTCATAACAAGTCAATGACATAAATTCCAGAAATCAACACAAGAAATCCAGAAATCACAGAAAAAGGGAAAGAGGCCTATCACATGACGGTCCGAAGACCATGGGGAGCTACCCCATATGGGTGAGTCGGAATCACCCAGATGATGTCTAGGCTAACCAAAAAGCATAAAGGTATGTGTGAGTGGAATCACACAAATGGTGTCTAGCCTAACCTCGCAACAAAAAGGTACGTGTGAGTGGAATCACGCAAATGGTGTCTAGACTAACCTTGCGGACAAAGAGATATGTGTGAGTCGGAATCACACCAATAAGGTCTAGTCTAACCTTGCAAACAAAGAGACATCGCACAATTGCTAGTCTAAATCATAAAATGATCATCATGATCAACGAGAAGTTTCAATTACACTAAGTTAGTAAATATAAAAGTTTAGTTTCATGTCCCATAACCACTATCTTAACTTAAATATTTACGAACATACTGTAAATCTTTACTAATAAAATTGTCATTAGAGGTTCAATCGAACAAGTCCAAGAATTAACCGATGAAGCAAACGCAAGCGTTTCATACCACTTGTTTTACTAAGCCGTTTAGGTTTGTATATACTAATAGATTGGAAAACGGGTTAAGAAAAGAGCTTTGTTATTAAAAATAGAGTTGAAATCATTTTGTTGAAAGAGTTTTGATATTTACTACTGGTATTGAAACCTTTATATTTTAAAGTGACAAATCACAGAAGCGATTGTAGAAACAATCAATCACAAAGATCACATTCGAAGATGTGATAAAAATCCAAGGAAATCAGCTCAACAAGTTATGTTGAATGTTTTTCAGATAAGATCCCCTACGGAGGGAGGGTCCAAGGGGGTGGCAACCCCCCCAAGGTGGGGGTGCGGGGGCAACGCCCCGTCCAAAACGGTAAGACCTAGTGAAGACAAAATGAGGCCTAACGACCTAAGGGGGATAGGGTCGAGCGACCTAATGGTTGCGACCTAGGGGTCTAAGGAGTCAAGCGACCTAGCTGGAGCAACCCTGTGGTCATGCGACCTAACTGAAATGGCCAAGCGACCTAACGAGGTTAGCGTGCGACCTAGGAGGACGCGACCTAATGGTCATGCGACCTAGTGGGATGAGTGACTTAAGCGAGCGACCTAGTAATTTTGGGCCGAACGACCTAATGATCCCGCGACCTAACAAGTCTCACACGCGAGCGACCTAAGGGTTTTAACACGTGAGCGACTTAAAGGTTGAACGACCCAATGGTCCAGCGACCTAGGGGAAAATGACTTAGCTCTGAGCACGAGCTATCCTGTAGCGACTTAAGGAATGGAGGCCGAGTTGCACGTTGGACGACCTAAGGAATGAAGGCCGAGCGACCTACGACCTAAGCTCAATAACGAGCTAACGACCTAGTGGCTTAGGGGAAACTGAGCGACCTAACGCTGCAGAGGGGGGTTTAACGCCAGAAACGACCTAAGTGTTAGCGACCTAACGACCTATAGGCCAAACGACCTACGACCTAAAGCCAAACGACCTAATTTCGAGATGACAATACCTCCAGTGCGACCTAGCGCGATAACGCGCAAGCGACTTAAGAGTTAGCCCGCGAGCGACCTAACTCCGAACTCACGAAAATGGCCAGAACGACCTAAATGCAGAAAATTCACAAAAACGCTAAAAATTGGAGTTTTTCGCCAATCCAATCCAAACCAAATGCAAATGTGCATGCAAAAGTGATAGGGAATCATTCCCAACAGTCCAATATAGTTATAGACTAGATTTATGAGATAAAAATCTCACCTTTTCACTAAAATGGATGAAGATGAAGCTTGAAGCAAATGGAGAAGCAATCCAAAGATGGAATCCAATATCTTCTACTTGAATTTGGAGTTGAATGTTGGATTAGCAATTAAATTTGAGCTTGGGGTTTTAATTTCCCATTCTCTTCACCATTAATGCAAATTTCAAGTTAGTTAGGAATTTATGAAGAGTGAGGAGAAGGGGGTTGGAACTTGGGCTTAATAGGCTAAACTAACCCAAAGTCCAAAGTAGGAAAAGTTAGTGAAATTTCACTAACTCCAAACCTATCGATGTTTATACTTAAAAAAGTTGTAAACGGCATTTCGAACTCAATGGAAGTGGTCTCGAGTCCTAGTTTGACCGTTTGCAAAAAGTAGCTTTTCGGACCAAAATCTGATTAACGATATAATATTTAAATAAAATATTTAAATACAAACTCGATAAATATGGGGGTTGTTACAGATTACCCTCCTTAAAGAAATTGCGTCCTCGCAATATATATATATAAGATGGAAATAAAAAGTAACAACCCTAAAAGCATATTAACACAAAAGAAATTTGAAATAAGAAGTTCACCTCAAAGAGCAGGGTAAGCAAGTCCGGATGTGTACGCTCGATGAATTCTCTGGATTCCCAAGAGCAATCCTTAGGATTTGAGGACCATTGAACCTTCACAAGCGGAACATCTTTATTTCGAAGGCATTTGACCTCCGAAGTAATAATTCGAATAGGATGCTGCTCATAAGTTAAATTCGGCGAAACTTCAATTTCTTCCACAACAGCAGGCTCAAGGATAGAATCGGAATCCCAAAGGCATTTCAGTAATTGAGAAACGTGAAAAACGTCATGCATGGAAAAAAACTGAGCCGGTAATGCAAGGCGATAAGCCATGGAACCAATACGTTCGGTGATGGGAAATGGCCCAATATATCGAGGCGCTAACTTTCCCGAACGACTGAAACGTACAACACCTTTCATAGGTGAAACACGAATAAAAACAAGATCTCCAACAGAAAATTCTAATTTTCTTCTTCGGTTATCGGCGTAGGACTTTTGTCTACTCTGGGCTTCTTTCAGCCTATGTCGAATAATGTCAATTTTCTCTGTGGAGTCTCGAATAAAATCTGGACCTAAAACCAGCTTTTCACCGGCCTCAAGCCAACAAGAAGGAGATCGGCAGGGCCTTCCGTAGAGTGCCTCGAAAGGTGCCATACCAATACTAGATTGAAGCTATTATTATAGGAAAATTCAACAAGTGAAATATGATCTTTCCAACTTTCACCAAAATCAAGCACACAAGCACGAAGAAGATCTTCAAAAGTTTGATTCACACGCTCGGTTTGTCCATCGGACTAGGGCTGATAAGCGGTGCTTAAATTAAGCTTCGTTCCTAAAGCTTTTTGAAGGCTCTTCCAAAATCCAATAGTAAACAATGGATCACGATCGCTAACAATAGAAGTAGGAACTCCATGCAATTTTACAATTTCCATGACAAATAGTTTGGCCAAAAGAGGAACGGTTCGGTTAGACTGAACTGGAATAAAATGGACAGATTTAGTAAGTCTATCAACAATCACCCATAAGCTATCATGACCCGAATGAGAACGGGGAAGGCCATCTATAAAGTCCATGGAAATTTGATCCCACTTTCAAATTGGAATTTCTAAAGGTTGCAATAACCCACCGGGCCTTTGATGTTCAGCTTTGACAAGCTGACAAGTCATGCAACACTTAATAAAGTTAGCGATGTCAGATTTCATTTCCTCCCAATAATAAAGTCGCTTCATATCAGCGTACATTTTACTGCTACCGGGATGAATGGTGAATTTAGAACGATGGGAATCTTCTAAAATATCTCTACGAAGATTTCCAATATTTGGTACGATAAGTCTACCAAATTTTCGAATGCCGCCACGAGAATCAATATCAAAGTCTTTCAAACCTTCAATGTCAATTCTATCCTTAATATTTTGGCCAAGAAGAACCAATTCAGGATCTAGCCTTTGAGCTTCAAGAATGCGGTCTAAGAGAGAAGGATGAGCCTCAAGGCTACATAAAACAAATGATGAGCATAAATCGGATACGCGCTCTCGAATCTCACAAGTGGATAAGATCTCGAGATCGTTCCATTCGGATATCATCATAGAAACAACTGCCTGTTGCTTACGGCAAAGAGCATCGGCAACACGATTACCCTTACCGGGGGTACAAAGAATATCAAGATCATAAGGTGAAAGGAATTCGAGCCAACGCTGTTGACGTAAATTAAGTTCTTTTTAAGAAAATAAATATTTCAAAGACTTATGATCCGTGTAAAGAATAAATTTCTCTCCCAATAGATAATGACGCCACATTCGAAGGGCGAAAACAATAGCCGCGAGTTCTAAATCATGTGTGGCATATCTAGTCTCGGCCGGCTTCAATTGCCTAGAAGCATAAGCAATAACACGTTCTTTTTGCATAAGAACGGCACCCAAACCAACTCGACTAGCATCGGTATAAACAACAAAATCTTGATTCCCTTCGGGAATAACGAGAATAGGAGCATCGGAAAGTAGTTCTTTCAATTTCTGAAAAGAAGCTTCACATTTGTCCGACCAAATGTATTTAACTCCCTTCTTAGTCAAGCCAGTGAGAGGCACGACAATCTTCGAAAAGTCTTTAATAAAACGACGGTAATAGCCCGCCAACCCGAGAAAGCTATGGATTTCAATCACACTCTCAGGTCTTTTCCAATCTTGAATCGCTTCAATCTTTAAAGGATCCATGGAAATTCCGGATTCGGAAATAATATGACCGAGAAACTTCACACGAGATTGCCAAAAGTGGCATTTAGAAAATTTTGCCTTTAACTGATTACTCCTAAGAGTTTCCAATACAACCCGAAGATGTTTTTCATGTTCCTCCTCGGTTTTAGAATGCACAAGAATATCATCAATGAAAATGAGAACAAACCGATCGAGGAAGTCTTTGAAAACTCGATTCATGAGGTCAACGAAATAAGCCGGAGCATTCGTTAAACCAAATGGCATAACTAGCCATTCATAAGATCCATACCGAGTACGGAACGATGTCAAAGGAACGCTATCCTCTGCAATACGAAGCTGGTGAAAACCGGTAGCCAAGTCTAATTGTGAAAAGACCTTAGCACCACTTAGCTAATCAAATAGATCATCAATCCGAGGTAAAGGATATTTATTTTTAATAGTAAGATCGTTAAGCTTGCGATAGTCAACGCAAAGCCTAAGCGTACCGTCGGATTTCTTTACGAAAATAGCTGAAGCTCCCTAAGGTGAGGAACTAGAGCGAATAAATTGCTTCGTCTCCAATTCGGATAATTGTTTATGCGTCTCTTCATTCTTCTTATTGGACATGCGATAAGGAGGACGAGTAATAGGTTGAGCTCCAGGGATAAGATTAATTTGGAACTCAATTGCTCGCTTAGGTGGTAACCCTAAAACAGGCTCAAATATGTTGGAATATTCATGAATGACGTGAATACGGGAAATGAAATCCTCCTCATCATCATTATCATCATCACGAGGATTTAAAGAATATAAAGATGCAGTCAAAGAAGAATCCGAATCTTTAAGAATGATAGAAATCGGATTTACAGATTACGGATGTCGGAGATAAATAGTCCGCTCCGGACATAGGATATGAGCTTCATAATGGTTAAGCCAGTCCATACCCAATATCATTCCAAAGCCTAAGTAACGCATAACATGCAAATCGGCCAGGAAAGAAAAATCGCATAAAATAATCTCCACATCTTTACAAAGCAAACTAAGAGTTGCGGATCCACCAACATGATTCGCAATTTTTAAAGAAGTCATTAATGCAGTAACACTTAAGGAAAAAGTGTCTACCAGTTCCTTTGATATAAAAGAATGGGATGCACCCGTATCAAAGAGAACTCTAATAGGTTGATCATAAAATAAAATAATACCATCAAGAATGGAGTAAGAAATACCTTGGCCACGAGATGTGTTGCCAGGGGCTTGAGCTACATTCAACTTTCCTTCCTTCTTACCTTCACGTTTGAGGCATTGATTTATGTAATGATCTGGGCTCTTACAATAGCGACAAGATTTGGGCTTCGAGCACTTATTCGCAAAATGATCCCCAGATCCACAGTTGAAGCATCTCCCACCACTAGGAGAAGGAGCCTTTGCAGCAGGAGTTGCTTGCTTACCTTTTTTTGTTGGGATAAGGACCCTTGAATTTGTTTGACCTCTTCTTGTTGTTGAAGTTCGGTTTAGCGCCCTCCACTTCAACATCACTCTCTCTATCTGCCTCTTCAAGATGAAGGGCGATATCGACGAGTTGATCAAATGCGACTTCTAGTTTCAGGAGTAGTGGCTTCTTAAGATTCTTATTTAAGTCATAAACGAACCTCTGATTCTTCTTCAATGGGGTGTTGATGTATTCAACCCCATATTTGGAAAGCGACTCGAAGGCTGCGACGTAATCAGTCACAGAGGATTGACCTAGAACAAGGTCTATAAAACGTCGAGCCAAGGTTACTTTCCCGGCTTCTGGTACAAACTTTAACTCGAAGCGTCCCTGAAATTGCTCCCAGGTGAGATCCGCTTCATTAATTTCTGAAATAAGGAGTTCGTACCTGTCCAATGCTCTCTCCTGGAACATGCTGGAAGCCACCTGAACGCGGTGGAGATCGATAAGGTTCATGCGAGAAAAGATTCGATCGCATGATTTTAACCAAGCCTGGACCTCGATGATAGTTTCTGAACCTTTGAAGGGCTTCCCACCCAAGTTGGTGTAATCGTTGCACAAGCGTGCAAATCCCGACTTTGGGTGAGTTGGTTCCGGGTTAGCTCCAGCTGCTTGAGCATTTGTTACTAAATCAAGAAGCTGTTGAGCAGTCATAAAAACTCCATCCTGGGGAGCAGCACTAGATGATCCAGTTCTGGGACGGCCTGGTCTAGACATTCTCTTCCTTTAAGAAAGAAAGAAGAGAAGGAAGAAGGTTATTCACCAATGAATATCAAGCAAATCTTGATAGATAAAACAAGGAATCATAAAGGAAATAGGATGAATCGGTATGAAGACTCGCATTAATCCTAAGGTATAACTCCTAAGATAGACTTAGGACGATGATCCTTGTTAAGTTATTCTACATTGTTCCGAAGTTTGGCTCCGATACCAAGCTGTGACGCACCACCTCTATACCCACGCTAGCCAAGAACACTACGGTGTAGTGCTGTCAACTAGCATGGAGAATAAGGCTGTTGAGGAGCAACCATCCATGTGATTGCTTATCACACAGTGGCTATAAATAATCTTCGGAAACAAACATAGAAATAAGCATAACACAAATCAGTCACAAACATCCATATCACAGAGGCGGAAGAAGATATGAATATATAACTAGCACATGAAAGTGTACATCAGAGTAGTGGTCAAAAGGATCCACAACAATACAAAAGAATAGCAACACGTGCTATACAAAAGAATACAACTATGAGTCTGTCTCAAGTGTATACAACAACAAAAAAACTGCTAATCTAAATAGTTAGCCAAAAGTCAGAGTAGAAAATCCCGGAAAGAAGTCAAGCAGAAGCACCTGTAACATCTCGGTCTGACCCGAGTATTATTTAAGAAAATAATAAACAGATCAGTCTAGCTATAAATATCAGATGACATGGTATAAAATAAAAGATATGGCATAAACATAAAATATCCATACTGACATACTACCATAAGTATGCAAATGATGATCAACAGAAGATCAATCAATAAGAGATAAATCAATACCACAAGAATCTTCTCAAAGATCCAAAGAGGGCATCATACCCTAAACTTGTACTCATAACAAGTCAATGACATAAATTTCAGAAATCAACACAAGAAATCCAGAAATCACAGAAAAAGGGAAAGAGGCCTATCACATGATGTTCCGAAGACCATGGGAAGCTACCCCATATGGGTGAGTCGGAATCACCCAGATGAGGTCTAGGCTAACCAAAAAGCATAAAGGTATGTGTGAGTGGAATCACACAAATGGGGTCTAGCCTAACCTCGCAACAAAAAGGTATGTGTGAGTGGAATCACGCAAATGGTGTCTAGACTAACCTTGCGGACAAAGAGATATGTGTGAGTCGGAATCACACCAATAAGGTCTAGTCTAACCTTGCAAACAAAGAGACATCGCACAATTGCTAGTCTAAATCATAAAATGATCATCATGATCAACGAGAAGTGTCAATTACACTAAGTTAGTAAATATAAAAGTTTAGTTTCATGTCCCATAACAACTAGCTTAACTTAAATATTTAAGAACATACTGTAAATCTTCACTAATAAAATTGTCACTAGAGGTTCAATCGAACAAGTCCAAGAATTAACCGACGAAGCAAACGCAAGCGTTTCATACCACTTGTTTTACTAAGCCGTTTAATTAGATTTCTCATCCGAGTAAGGTAAAGGTTTGTATATACTAATAGATTGGGAAACGGGTTAAGAAAAGAGCTTTGTTATTAAAAATAGAGTTGAAATCATTTTGTTGAAAGAGTTTTGATATTTACTACTAGTATAGAAACCTTTATATTTTAAAGTGACAAATCACAGAAGCGATTGTAGAAACAATCAATCACAAAGATCACATTCGAAGATGTGATAAAAATCTAAGGAAATCAGCTCAACAAGTTCTGGCAACCCCCCCAAGGTGGGGGTGCGGGGGCAACACCCCGTCCAAAACGGTACGACCTAGTGAAGACAAAATGAGGCCTAACGACCTAAAGGGGATAGGGTCGAGCGACCTAATGGTTGCGACCTAGGGGTCTAAGGAGTCAAGCGACCTAACTGGAGCAACCCTGTGGTCATGCGACCTAACTGAAATGGCCAAGCGACCTAACGAGGTTAGCGTGCGACCTAGGAGGACGCGACCTAATGGTCATGCGACCTAGTGGGATGAGCGACTTAAGCGAGCGACCTAGTAATTTAGGGCCGAACGACCTAATGATCCCGCGACCTAACAAGTCTCACACGCGAGCGACCTAAGGGTTTTAACACGCGAGCGACTTAAAGGTTGAACGACCCAATGGTCCAGCGACCTACGGGAAAACGACTTAGCTCCGAGGCGCACGAGCTATCCTGTAGCGACTTAAGGAATGAAGGTCGAGTTGCACGTTGGACGACCTAAGGAATGAAGGCCGAGCGACCTACGACCTAAGCTCGATGACGAGCTAATGACCTAGTGGCTTGGGGGAAACCGAGCGACCTAACGCTGTAGAGGGGGGTTTAAGGCCAGAAACGACCTAAGTTTAGCGACCTGACGACCTATAGGCCAAACGACCTACGACCTAAAGCCAAACGACCTAATTCCGAGATGACAATACGTGCAGTGCGACCTAGCGCGATAGCACGCGAGCGGCTTAAGAGTTAGCTCACGAGCGACCTAACTCCGAACTGACGAAAATGGCCAGAACGACCTAAATGCAGAAAATTCACAAAAACGCTAAAAATTGGAGTTTTTCGCCAATCCAATCCAAACCAAATGCAAATGTGCATGCAAAAGTGATAGGGAATCATTCCCAACAGTCCAATATAGTTATAGACTAGATTTATGAGATAAAAATCTCAACTTTTCACTAAAATGGATGAAGATGAAGCTAGAAGCAAATGGAGAAGCAATCCAAAGCTTGAATCCAATATCTTCTACTTGAGTTTGGAGTTGAATGTTGGATTAGCAATTAAATTTGAGCTTGGAGTTTTAATTTCCCATTCTCTTCACCATTAATGCAAATTTCAAGTTAGTTAGGAATTTATGAAGAGTGAGGAGAAGGGGGTTGGAACTTGGGCTTAATAGGCTAAACTAACCCAAAGTCCAAAGCAGGAAAAGTTAGTGAAATTTCACTAACTCCAAACCTATCGATGCTTATACTTAAAAAAGTTGTAAACGGCATTTCAAACTCAATGGAAGTGGTCTCGAGTCCTAATTTGACCGTTTGCAAAAAGTAGCTTTTCGGACCAAAATCTGATTAACGATATAATATTTAAATAAAATATTTAAATATAAACTCGATAAATATGAGGGTTGTTACAATAGCTGTTTCAGGTAATAATAAACTTTTTTTGTTCTATATTTCCTGGATTATTAAAAGGAATTTTTTATTTTTGAAAACCGAGTTTTTGATATAAGTAAAGTTTAAACTTGAGTTTTAACCTGATTCATTTTTAAATCTCAGTTAAAGAGAAGAATTAAGTTTATAAAAATGTTAATTTATTAAGAATTTAAATTCAAAATGAATTGGATTGAGATTCTTTCAATTTTTTTTATAAATGACAAATGTTTCTTTAACGTTGGATTAAAAAAAAAGGGTTTTGTAAATGGATTTAGATTTTTGTTAAAGTAAAACTTGGAATTTATTTTAAAATTTATTTTGAATAAATTTAAAGGAAGATTTAAAGATTCAAGGTTTTGCTAATGGTAATTGAGTCATTTTAAGGGTTAATGTTTCATCCTAAAGACAATTAAGATAAAATGATTTATTAAATTAATAAGGTAATTTAGTTTATTAAAAACCATTCATTTGTAATTAGAGATTGGTTAATTACTTAAATAATAAAGTACATACTGGAAGTACTTGACAATTAATTACTTGTAAATAATTAAACTATGGATTAAATAAGATAACTTACTAAGGATTTTAAATTTGATAATTAAGGTTAAGTTAATTAAATTTAGGATGAATTAATTTGTAAATTGGGAATTAATTAATTTGAAATTAATAAGGTTTGACTAAGTTTAATTACTTAGAGAAGTAATTAATAATTGTTAATGAAGGTTATTAATTTAAGATTATTTATAATGTGATAAATTTTAATAATTAATTAGAATAATCATATGTGAAATTGTTTAAGTTTAATTTCTTAATAAAAGTAATTAAGAAATTAATTACTTAATGTAATTAATTGGGTTAATGTGATTAATTTAGATTAATTAATAAAGTTTAATTAATTTAACCACTTGAGGATTGACGAGTTATTACTTAATGTAATTAATGGAAGTATAATTACTCAAGGAAGTAATTAATGGTAATTACTGGATGCAATTAAAGATGTTGATGATGGAAGTAATTTGGATTAAATTCCTATGTAATTAATTAGGGGATTAATTGAGATAATTAGTTTAGGGTAATTAATCTGGGATTATGGATTGATTAATTGATTAAGTGAGCAAATCAAGGATGTGATTAATTAATTAAGGTTAGTATTTAATTAATGATTGTATAAGCAAGATTAAGTGATTAATTCTTAAGGAGTTAATTTAAGTAATTAAATTAATTATGATATGAATTGATAATACTTGCTTATGGATGATGAGTTGTTGAATGTCTGAATTCAGATGATATCTATTGAATTGATATCTATTAAAGATTAATTACCGTATTGGGTTAAGGATAACTAGTTTGTGAAATTAATTAAGGATTAATTACTTAAATGTAATTAAAGGACAAATGAAATGATATTGGAAGCCTTGATTAATTGTTATCCCTAATAGGTGGTTTGTGATGCTATGTGATATGATATGTTTGTTTTAAACTGTGAAGGTGTGATTATCTACTGATGATGAATTACCGTGACATCCTGTATTAAAAGTAGAATTGTATTTCACTTGAATAATTTAAGTTAAGTTGACAATGGTTTCGAAGATACCGGAGTCGGGTATTAGTGAATATCCGAAACCACTTCGATTCTTATAATTTGATATGTGAAACTAATAGGCTGAAGTGGAATGACTTAAGTAAATTGGACCATTTAAGATCTAAGTTTTGGCACTTAGAAATTGATGTGTGAAATGGTTGATGTCTATAATAACTTGTGAAGTGTAGATTGATATAAGTTACCCCAGGTTTATATAAATTGGATGCTTTTGTATTTCAAGATAGATGGGTTTACTCACGCTGGTTTCCAGCTTGACCCGGGTGTTACTTTGATGTAATGCTCGGGTCAGACCGAGTTTTACAGATTTTCAGGTAATGACGTTCTAGAGTTCAGGAGGCGAGCTGGATGGTAGGAACGTACAGAGTGATTTCCGCCGTGTATATTATTGCTAATTAGCTGGGACATGTTTTCAAGTTTGTCCTGTTTTGTGTAATAGTTGTAACTCTGATGTATAAATGTATAAGAGTATTGATACAGTTCTTCTTTGTAAAAATGATATTATTTATTATTATATTTTCATCCGCTACGAATGTGAGGTTTGCTGTGTTTTGGTGTTTCTATTCCTTCTTCTTCTTCTTCTTTCTCTTTCTTCTTTTCACTAACTATCTGGAAATTTCGGGATCGAAATTTGCGGGTCGTTACACTTCTTCGACTGTGGACTTTTCTATATATATATATATAAATTTGAGCTGGGTAAATTCGGAGGAAGTCGCGATTTCGACTAGAAGAAAGAAGGAAAGGGACTTCGTTTTTTTCATTCTCTAATGAAAAAAAGGCATACTTAATTTTAAATTAAGGGAGAGGCGGCTTCATACGAGGTAGGTTGGCCTTGGGTAGCATATGGTGGTTTTGAAATGACAAAAGACGGCTATAGGGTTAAATCGGTATAAATATGTTCTATTTAATTTTAAAATACCTGGATATTTATTTCGAATCCCGATCGACGCATGTCGCCTGGCATTCCTAATGTTATACCACTATTCGAAACCCAATGGAACAAGTCTCAATCCCCAGTTCGATCATATTAAGATGATAGCCTTTTGGATTGACTATTTAAATTAAAATTGATTAAATTATTCTAGGCGGTTTCAGATTGTATTACCAAACGGTAAATCCAAATGCTGCGAACATTGAAATCGGATAATAATACAGTATTACGAATCTAATAGAACTGGTTTCGTCGAATTTCGAGACTATGACTCGGATCTCTATTTTAATGCATCGATAAAATCGACGATTTCAAAAATTTACGAAATCGCTTATTTCAGTTTCAAAAACTTATAAACTCAATTCCAGTTCAAATTGAGTTTATGTGAACATTAAAAATTGTTTCGATTCGTATTCAACTCTAACACAATTATTTAAACGATATTTAATTATTAATTCAACAAATTAAATTTATCCAATAAATCACTATATTTTGAACTTAAGTTTTATTCCACTTATTTGATCGACAAAATTCATATTAAAATTCCGTTTACATTTCAAAATCAACATTTAAAATAAATTAAATGTTTGGAACAATGACTAAAAGTCAGATCGTTACATTCCTCCCCCTTAAAAGAATTTCGTCCCAAACATTGTTACGGTAGGATTAATGATCCCCATTACTTCCCAAAAACCCACTTAGTGAAAATTGTTTCTTTCAATTTCAATTAAAAAATCAATCTTTTTAGTTAACAAAAAAATTTCAAAAATTTCTAAATTTTTCTAACACCCTAAATCGTCGAATTTTTTTGGCAGAGTCTTCTTTATATGTGGAGCCTTTGTAATATGACAAGAGTGGTAAAAATAGATACATCGACCCACATGGTTCGAAAACTCAATATATAATAATATTTATATTATCGCTGTATTTAATCTGAAAACGTACCTTTATTAAGCGTTTTTAAACGAGCTTACTTTTATGCAAATTTCGCCATCCATATCTAGCCTAATAGTTTCTCTGTACTTGTACTTACTCAATTTAAACATGTAAGTACCTAAAAATATTAAATTTAACGGCATTTCATTTATTTGAATAGTTAAACACATACTTTGCATAACCAAGCATGTTAAACGTATATTTATAAGCAATTATAAGGTAAAAATAATAATTTAATTACTTCCAATCGATCCATATACCATTTCATTCAATTAGAATGATTTACAACCAAATTTACTAGCATTCACATCATAATTACACACATTATATTTATATCCATTCTAAATTGATTCTAACCCATGTTATTCACTTTCCATTGATTCACAGAATTTTATTTACTTCTGTTTTAGTCAAACGACAATTTTTCCCTGCAAATTTGAAGACATTCATTTTATTCACTTTTGATTAATTTCCATTTCCATTTTATTAATATATCTCAATTTTCACTATATTATTTGAGAAGCATTTCATAAAATTGATATTAAGGTTTATTATAACCTTTTATGCAAATCATATATTCATTTCCACTCCAAAACTAAATTCCATACTCAAATTCATTCTAAATAATATCCAAAGCCGTATCCAATTTGTTTACACTTAAATTGAATTTTTTTTATAACTTAAGTCATCACTATTTCAATCCGTTTCTATTTTACTCGACAGCATCCCAAAATATGTTTAATTCGCTTACAATTAAGTCTAATTTTACTTATAACTCAAGTTCAACATTCAATTTCAAATTTCAATCCACAATCCATTTTACTTGACAAAGTTATATTCCCTTTCTATATTCAATTAACTAATTAATTTATCTAATTAGTTCACTTCCAATGTATAATTCAATATCCGATTTTTATTCCAAAAATTCCCTTCATTTAATTTACTAAAGTATAAATTTATTTTATAATTCAAGTTTGAATTTTTATTTCTTCATCAAAATATCAAACCATTTTTATTTTGTTTATTTCTATTCCATTTTCCAATTTGTAAGTTTCATAACTAATTTTTCACATTCTCATAAACCATATACTTTGATTCCATTCAATAATTATAACTCATAATTATGCCATCATTTTTAGCTTAGCTTGAATATGAACATTATTTCAATTCAAATTTGATATTCAATTCAATTCAATATTATTTCTAATCCAATCAAATTTTATTTAGCTTAGCTTAAGTCTAAAATTCAACTCCAATCCATTAAACTTACACAAGTTAAATGTTTAATCCAAAATTCAAACACCCGGTTCTATTTCAAATCATTTGAAACCATAATATATATAGCCCTTTTAGTTTAACAAACCATTTCCTTGGAATTTCAAAATCAACTTGATTATATTCAAAACAATTCCCTTGGAATTTCCAAAACAACACTTGTTTACCAAAACAAAAATCTCTATATCAAATCACTATGGTAGCTAATCCGTCATTTAGAAACTTGAAAATGAATATTGATGATGCGAGCGCCATCACCAGAATTATTTTACAGTGACTGTAGTGAGTTTAGTGCTTTTTTCACTTCCAAAATCCCTTTTTTAAAACATTTTCTATTCAAAAACATTCCACGGTAATATTGCCATTCAAAAATATTACCAAAACAACATCATTTCCATTTCCATTTCCATAACACTTCTAAAAATATTTTACAAACTTTCCAAAATTTAAATTTATGAATTCTAGTTTGAATATATTTTAATTATAATTCATTTGTATAATTCATACTTATATAGTTTCTATTTGATTATATAAACCGTTTCAATTCTTATAATCTTGTTTCGATTATAATGTTGACATCCAAACATTCCGATATACTATAATAATTTCAGCAAATTATTTACTTCATATCAAAATATAATTTATGTAAAATTATTTTATTTACCCCATTTCAAAATAATATCATGTCGAATTGCTCTATTCAAGTGTTTAGAAACCCTTATTGATACTGTTGTATGGACTGTACCGACCAGAATTCATAAGCCACTTAATAAATCAACCAACACAATATAAAACAATTTATATTCACTAAAAAATACGTACTCATATCTATTAATACATTAAACTCATTCTAGCATAATACTGACCATATCTCTAATGAGTAATCCCCACCAAAGCCAAGGTTCTTGCTTAACCTTCAGCTCCGAAACCAACTGTTGCGACCCGCCATTCCATACACATTGAGTTGATAATAAACCACACTTGTCCCACCCAAATTGCACGAAATGGCGAATAACTAGAGGTGAAGAAGAAAGGATAGAAGAACAAAAATAACAATATAGAATCTCATAGTCGCAGCATAACAAAATATAATATATAATCACAGATTTTATACAAAGAATCTGTAGCTGTTAATATATATATATATATATATACACACACATACATACATACATGCACACACAATCATTAGGGCACCATAATCAACAATCAATCTGGACAGTTATAATAACTTGTACACACCAGTGCTGACTATTCAGTCTACACATGTAGCAGAATATAATCAAATACGTGATATACGCTTGAATTCTTCTAGCTTGTCTCCTGAGCTATGACATCCTAACCTAAATCTGTAATACTCATCCTGACCCGAGCATTGAAATAAATAACACCCAAGTCAGTCTGGAAAACCAGCATGAGAAAAACACACTCAATTTGAATTGTTACTATTTCAAAAATCCTTTTGAAAACAAAGGTATCTCGTAAGACCACGCCACACATAAACATGACGCGTTTTTACCTTACGATAACCAAAACACTTATATAGAAAATTCAGTGATATTAAAATAATGTCCAAGTCCAAGTACTTATTAAAATAGCCGAAATTGTTACATTAATTAAATTCCAGTATTGGGTATTGGATTCCATACAATGACCGGGCTACTGGGGTACCGCCCCCTATAGTACACCTCTAGAATAATGTATCGAGGACCTCGCCTAGATCCTCTACCAACACAAGACCGTCCTACTCTTGACCTGGATAGTACAGATTAAGTTATCACCCTGAGTGTTCTCACCCTAATCGAGCGCTCTATTTTTCATGGACAACCATATCAATAATTATAATATATTCCGAGGTTATATGGAAAAGTGATAATATACCCTACTTTAGTGCGACTCACATAGACCTGCTGCATCTTTCATGTTTTAGTCATTCTTGGTTGATTGGCTTGAGGCTACGTTTACCTTTAGAATAGCATTCATACTTGGAATACTAACATTGCCTTCCTGGTAATGATGTAATGATAGCATTCATCCATATAAGTTGTTCTGGGTCTGAACAAACCGAATATTCAAATCACTACCTCCATTAGCTTCTTGATTTCACAATTCGTAACACACAAACCAGATCGAAGTAGTTTTCAGATAATTAAAATCCGATCCCGGTCTGTTCGAAATGATCAATGAATTTGGCAAGATTTTATAGTCGGTTATTTAACTATCAAATAACATCCATAAGCAGTCACTAGGCCTTATTTTATAAATCTCCAAAATATTTATTTCAACGTATCTTTACAAAGATATATATTCAATCTCTTCCCGTATTCAAATATACGAAAGCCAATTTCAAACATATATCCATAACATGGTAAATTTCAAATCATATCTTATTCCATCACTTGGTGACATATTTCCAAATTTGATTTAAAAATCCATTACTTAGGAAAAATATTCTTATAGAATCATTTCATAATTAAATATTTCAAATCCTCCCAGTTTAATACTTATAAAATATTTATAAGAATATTTACCTAAAACTATTTTATTTCCAATACTTAGGAAATATTATATTTATTTCATTCTTCTCAAAATCCCTTACAATTTACTTGTAAATTTCCTTAACTTATTTATAAGTGATTCTTTAAGTCCCCAAAATTCATTAATTGAATCCTCTTTCTAAATTTCAAAAATTGATTATACTTGTATATAATCTCAACTACCCATTTCTAACTTATTTTATGAATTCTAATTCATTTTCGAAGTTTCTGTTTTCAAAAAACACTTTGGAAATTTCCTTAAGTTTACTAAAATTCCATTATAAGATTTTTCTTATCAAAATCATATCCGTAAACTAAAGCCCATTAACAAATCTTGAGAGGATTTATGAATTAGTTATAATCATTCCAAAACTCTATATATCTAAATAAGTAATTTTACAGAGTAATAATTTATTTATTTTTAAAATATTTTTAACAAATTATTTAAAAATATTGAAAACATTTTAAATGAAACATCGATAACTCGTTTCCAATTCAACTTAAAAAACTATTCAATTGACAAGGCTGACTATAGAAATTAGAATTTTATTTCAATAAACATTAAATATTTAAGTAATTAGCTTTTTTGAAATATTTAAATATAAATAATATTTTATATACACACGGTTTTAATAAATAAAAATCCCATTTAAAACAAGTTTAAATTTTTAACAAAAATCAATTTTAAAAATCCAGTATTGCTAATTTCAATTTATAAATTCCTCTCGATTCATATCACATCTACTTCACCTGAATTTCATTAACCTTCTTTTATTAAAAATTGATTCCATTATTTTTCCCCAAAAGCGATTTCCATAACTCGATACAAATTCAAATCGTAAATTTATGTTTACAATTTTCAACTAGTATCATTTTCTCTTATTTATAACCATCATTTTTAAAACTCCTTTGAGTTTTACTTGTTTATATTAAAAATCTCATTTATAAAATTCCATTTTACGAATCCATTCCTTAATAAATCTCATTCTTTTAGAAATCCATTTTTAATATCGATTTTGACTTCCTTCGATAAATCCAGTAATATTATTTAAAAACCCATTGTTAAAAATCCTTTAAATATTTTTAAAATCTCTATTTAAATATTTTTCGAAATAGATAAGCACAAATCCCAAACTTAAATATTTCCATCTCTAAAATTTCTTTTAAATTCCATTTTTAAAATCAAAAATATTACTCATGGTATTTATAGTACCAAAAATTAGGCCAGTGCTACAATAGCATCCAAATAATCTAATCACACAATAGTCCATAACAGATTCATCCAATTACATCATATATTGCTATATACGGAAACAATCAATATATTTTTAAGGAATCCCGTTTGATCCCTCCAACCTATTTCCCTACATCTACAGATGTTAGATAACATAAAATACGAATCCCGCTTCGAGGCGTGATATCACGGTAATATAGGGTCATCAGCTATTATGCGTGTGCATAGGATCTCATACGCTCCAATAGGCGGGAAATATATCTAGCTACTAATATACATACAAACTATATTTAATATAACATTCAATTAATAAATATATAAATTCATCCAATCATCCAATAATTTATTTTAATTACTAAAATTAACCAGTTATCCAAAAAGAGTGAGATTTACTCACCTTGATTTTTAATTTGCCGAACATCCAGATTTTGAATTTTTCTAAAATCCCAAATCAATTCCAATTTAATTCCAAATTGTAGATTTTGTTGCTACAAATCCATCATGGCTTATTCCATAATTTTTGAACTTCGTATAAAAGAGTTATACTATTTTAAACAATCGTGAATTAAATATTAAAATAAATTCCTAAGTTACAGCGATTAGCCGTTAATTACCCAATCAGCACCCTAACCCCGATGCTCTTCCTCTCCGCAACTTCCCAGGAACAACATGCGACTACGAACCCATTTCCTTTTTTCTAAAAACCGACCGTCGTTACCTACAACTCCACCACCGGCCACCACCCCCTCCTCCCAGTCGTGCCTCAGGTGCATGCACGCCTCCTTCTGAATAGAAGACGCAGCCCCCAATCGAAAAACCCTCAATCAAGACCCATAGTCGCGTGAAGAATCACCTCCAACACCATGTCTAAAGCCAAGTCAAGTTGCCTCTAACTCGCTCGCATGCTCGTACTCCACCTTACAGTTACATCTTCGAGATTGTCTCCTCCTCTTCCTCTTCGACTGTGGACTTTTTTATATATATAAATTCGAACTGGGTAGATTGAGGAGGAAGTAGTAATTTTGATTTGAAGAAAGAAGGAAAGGGACTACGTTTGTTTTTGTTCTTTGATGGAACAAAAGGCATACGCGATTTTAAATTAAGGTAGAGGCGGCTTCGTATGAGGTAAGTTGGCCTTGGTTATCATAGGGTGGCTTTGCAATGACAAAAGACGGCTGTAGGGTTAAATCGATATAAATATATTCTATTTAATTTTAAAATATTAAGATATTTATTTCAAATCCTTATCGAGGCATGCCACTTGGCGTTTCTAATGTTATACCACTATTTCGAATACAATGGAACAAGTCTCAAGCCCTAATTCGATCGTATGGAGAAGATATCTTTTGGATTGACTATTTAAATTAATTTCGACTAAATTATTCTAGGCGGTTTCAGATCGTACGATCAAACAGTAAATACAAATGCTACAAAATTTGAAATCTGATAATAATACATTATTAGGGATCTAATTGAACTGGAATCATCGAATCTTAGATTGTGTCCTGGATCGCTATTTTAATGCGTCGATAAAATCGACGATTTCAAAAATTTACAGAATTACTTATTGTAGTTTTAAAAACTTATTAACTCAATTATAATTCAGTTAGAATTTATATGAACATTAGAAATCATTTTGGTTCATATTCAACTCCAATTCAATTATTTAAATGATTTTCATTTATTAATTCAACAAATTAAATTTATCCCATAAATTGCTACATTTGGAACTTAAGTTTTATTCCACTTGTTTGATCGAAAAATTTCATATTAACATTCCATTTACATTAAAATTAAAATTTGAAATAAATTAAATTTTCAAATCAACGGCTAAAAATCCAAGTCGTTACATTCCACTCTCCTTAAAAGATTTTCATCCTCGAAATTCCTAAGGTAGGACGAATGATCCCCCTTACTTTTCAAAACCCACTTTGTGAAAATTCGATATTTCACTTTCTTAATCCTTTAGTTCCAAACAAAACACTTATTTTTTTATTTCCAAACCAAAATTCTTTAGTTCAATTTCAATTCAAAAATCAATCCTTTTAGTTAACAAAAAAATTTCAAAAAATTTCTAGCACCCTAAATTTTCAATTTTTTATGATAGAGTCTCCCTTGTACGGAGAGCCTTTTGCAATTTGAGAAGAGTGATAAAAATATATACATCGACCCCATGGTCAGAAAACTCAACATATAAAAATATTTATATTATCGCTTTATTTAATTCGAAAACGTACCTTTATTTAGCTTTTTAAGCGAGCGAGCTTACTTATAGGCAAATTTCACAACCCAAATCTAGCCCAATAGTCTCTATATACTGGTACTTACTCAATTTAAACATGCAAGTACCCAAAAATGTGAAATTTAACACCATTTCATTTATTTAAGTAGTTAAACACATACTTTGCATAACCAAGCATGTTAAAGATGTATTTATAAGAAATTACATGGTTCCTATACTAATTTAACTACTTTCAATCGATCCATATACCATTTCATTCAATTCAAATGATTTACAACCAAATTTACTTGAATCCACTTTATAATTACACACATTATATTTATATCCATTCTAAATTGGTTCTAACCCACTTTATTCGCATTCCGTTGATTTATAGAATTCTATTTATTTCCGTTTTCGTCAAAAATGACAATTTTTCCATGCAAATTTGACGACATTCATTTTATTCACCTTTAATTAATTTGCATTTCCATTTTCTTAGTATATCTCAATTTTCACTATATTATTTGAGAATCATTAATAAATTATATATTAAGGTTTATTACAACCTTTTATACAACTCATATATTCATTTCCACTCCAAAACTCAATTCCATACTCGAATTCATTCTAAATAATATCCAAAACCATATCCAATTTGTTTACACTCAAATTGAATTTATTTATAACTTAAGTCGTTACTATTTCAATCCATTTCTATTTTATTCGACAACATTCCAAAATATATTTAATTTGCTTATAATTAAGTTGAATTTATTTATAACTCAAGTTCCACGTTCAACTTCAAATTTGAATCGATAATCCATTTTACTTGAAAAAGTTAGGTTCCCTTTCTATATTCAATTAACTAATTAATTTATCTAATTAATTCATATCCAATTTATAATTCAGTATCTGATTTTTATTCCAAAAATCCCTTCATTTAATTTACGTGAGTTTTAATTTGTTTTATAATTCAAATTTGAATTTTGTATTTCTTCATCAAAGTATCAAACCATTTTAATTTTGTTTATTTATATTCCATTTTCCAATTTATGAGTTTCACAACTTATTTTTCACATTCTCATAAACCTTATACTTGAGTTGATTCCATTCGATAATTATCTCTACTACTACTAATAAAAGTTCAATGAACTGCATTTGACCGTGTCTTTTGGAATTTCCAATAATGTCCTTTAACTTAATCTCATTTCCTTCCCTATTTCATTGCGTCTCGCACTTCACGTCATTGCTTCATAAAAAAATCCTGACCCTCCAAACATCAATGTCCTCATCGTCGCTAATACACTGTCAACACCAAACATTCGCCATCGCCTGATCACCTAAGTCGTCTCTTACTGGAAATTATACTTCCTCCACTGCGATGTTGTCTGCAATCGATCGATTTTGTAGATTAGGATTACCTTACTGTGCTCCGACTCCTCAAGTTCACTAACTTCTGGTGCTTCAATTCCCTATTACCACTTACATATTGAACTTTGACTATTTTAGGTATTTTTTAAACATCTGCACATTTTCTTATTCGTCACTTTTTACCATTGTTGCTGCACTATAGCCGACATTGGGTTTGGTGCATTTCTCCACGTTTTAGGTATTTTTACGACAATATCAAATTGTTTGACACTGTGTAGTAGCTACACTGAAAAGTGTATAGTAAATTGTTTGATATTTTTAACACGAAAAATAGTTTAACTTGATATACAATGTGAAAGATCTACTTTACTAG
This sequence comes from Allium cepa, assembly GCA_030765085.1. NCBI lineage: Eukaryota > Viridiplantae > Streptophyta > Magnoliopsida > Asparagales > Amaryllidaceae > Allium > Allium cepa. Next base: position 440,018,966 of record CM060935.1, on the reverse strand, counting down.
ATGATTATAGTTACGGTTAATAATTATCCGACCGATTAGGGTGACTACACTGATAATTTACCATTAAATAGTTTTATACTGTATTGCAAAGTTAAACAATCCAATAGTGTTAAAAAAACCTAAAATATAGTGAACTGTGCCACAATGTTAAACTATATTATATTCCACTGTAGTCTAATTTTTTTATGTGTTGGATTCACTTTGAAATTGTTACGATTAACATTGTTATGTCTTTTTGTTTGCTCTTACATTTTCACATAAAAGACTGTCCTTGATTACCTCATGGAATGAGTAATACCTAACCTACTGTGATGCTTATTGTTGTACCTTTTCCTCAATTTGAAGTATGATAGCTTGATATGTTTGTTGTGAATTTGTTGCCAAGTTCAAATCAAATAGGTAAAATTGTTAATGCTGATGAGATTTAGATGTATAAATTGTTCCACTTTTTCCTAATCAACAAAAATTATATTAATCCCATTTACGGTTATGATTTGTGGCTTGAGATGATTCCCCTTCTCCTACATCCACTTTAGGGATGATTCTACCTTTTCCGCTATAATTTTCTACTTTGGGTGATGATTCTATCTTTTCCACTATAATTTTCTACTTTGGGTGATGATTCTATCCTTCAAAAATTGTATTTATTATTATGTAGTACAATCAGTGGTTTCAATTACTAAATATTCAGTAGAGTCACTGTTATAAATTATTTTGATTTTTTGTTACCACAACATTTAGAGTTGACATCAGTAAATTTAACTGAGACTATTGATAAAGCTATTAAGTTCATTTTTGGTTATGGATAGCTTGGAAATGGTACGACATCAAATAATTGATAGTAAACTTTTGAGCCTTATAAATTTTGGGTTTTCATCACATTTGCATTTTCAACTGGCTATGAACTATGCGTATTTGGTATTTGCGATAAATTTGCTTCAATTGAAGTGGTTTTGCAAACTAAACAATATCATCCTTTAAAAATATCGAGATATTATATAAACCAAATAATCTTCCCATAAACAAGAACGAACAATAAAATAGATATTTTTATCATCGAATTTTTTGATGTAATATATTTTTGTTAACCAGAGTAAATATAGAAGCTGGAAGTTTTGATGTAATCTATTTTGCTAACTAAACTAAGTATAGAACTAGGAAGCAAACATAAAAGCTCTAGGCTGGGCATTGCTACACTTTGTAGCTTCAAATTGATCAATAGTGAATATTTTTAGGGAAGTTCATGTTTTTATGTGGGCTCTTTACTAGTTATTGGGTGATTCTTCAGTGCAATATTTAACACGGTAAGATTTGGATGGTATTATAATACAAGGATTTTATTTTTATTGTGTACATTTGTGTATAGGCTCTTTATTAATGGATTGATGATTGTTCAGTGCAATGTTTAACACAGTAAAATTTGGATGGTATTATAATACAAGAATTATAATTTAAATGTGTCATATTCCCTTGGGAAAACTCAATACGCATAGTTAAGCTCAAAGGTAAAATTGGTAGCAAAATCTAACTTTACATGGTATATCAAAGACTTATCCATATAAATTAATGATTTAGTAACGTCATGTGGATAACAGTTCTGTTTTATGACCATATTTACATATTATTAACAGCAAATGAAAAATCTCAATTTTATCAGGTAAGGCGATTTTTATTTATTATTAGTTAGCCTTTGAAGTACTAGACTTGGCATAAATATATTATGTACTTTTTTTATGTTGTCATATATCCAACCTCAATATAAGGAAGAGCTGAAAAAAGAGTAATAAGTTACTTATTTAATCCATTAATAATAACGGTCATTAATAATAACTGATTCAGTTAAAACCAAAAACTGACTTAATCGACTTAATCAGCTTTCTTAAACCCATGCGCTAACAACTCATAAGTTGGCCTTTACGTGTGAAAGAAAAGCAAACAATGTTGATCGTGGTTGAGCCTTAACATTTTTTCATGCGTATATTAACTTTTCCTTAGTAAGGCTGCAATTTGCGTCTACACTTTAAATATATGTGCTGAAGAAGATTTGTACTTACTGTATAATGCTTTGATTCGCATTGTATGTAAGGCATACTATTAATTCAAAATTAACATATATAAGAAGGTAACAAAACTAAGTAGTAGTGAAGATGGTAAATTCAAACAGACTAACATCTCAGTACTCACCAATGTGGGGTTCTAATCTGATCAAGTTATTTTTATGGTATTAAATTCCTCTTAATTCCATTTTGGGCTGATGTGTCATATTGTACTTAATTATAATTACTGTTTTTGATGAGCCTGATAAATTTTTATTTATTTTTAGGTCCCTTGTTAGTCTTTTAGCTAAGTCTTTAATTGTTCTTTAATATCAAAGACTAATTCACTATATTTAAAACGTTGATCAGGTTAGTTTTTTAGAATAGAATTTGTGGCTAAATTGGATGGTCATATTTGTTTCTAATCACTACGATTTACTAATCCTGCATAAGTGCACAACATATAACGTGGATCACTAATCCCAACCATGGGATTGACTTTTTATCTCTAATTGAGAAAACCACTTTGACTTTTTAAACCTTAATTATGATCTTACAAACTCCTGCACGTTATACAAAATTTGAACTATAGGATAACTACTAGTAGCATCCAATGACTACATATGTGTAGCACTAAATAATTTCCTGAAGCAAATTGGAGATTTGAATGTTTTATTACTATTTATTGCTTTTGTTAGTAGTTTTGTCATTGTCCACATGTTGTCTAACGTCTATTTTATCACAGGCTCCGGTGAAAAAAAGTAGTAGATGATGATAATTACTTATTGAGATTTCTCTGCTCATTTGGTTTTGTATGAAAATGCATGGTAATAACAATGATGTAGGATCAATAACTAAATCATCATGAAATTTTTATTTTTGGTTATTATTTTACTAGATTTTATTATTGAGATTTTCCACATTTTCCCAATGTAATGCACGTGAGATGTATTCTTCGTCAAGAGTTATTTTATTTAGTTGATTATGCTTATACATTATTATTAGAACTTCGTTTTTTGTAGTTCACAATGATAATTTTTATAACCAAAGCTGTAAAGTTGGGACACGACTGAAAGACCTATTACTACTCTAAAGAATTTTCCATAGAAAAGGACAAAATCAGTTTTAGAAGGTACATAAAATGAGGTCGGTTATGTGAGATAGAAACTTATCAAGCACACATGAGTAGGACGTCTTTGCTGCTACGGGCACAAAACAAGAAGTGCAAAGCAAGTACACTTGAATAAAGAGATATGTAGTCCAATGGCCAATGTAATGTCAAGAGAAAACTTCAGTGCAGAAGAAATGCAGTGCAGACATATTCCAAAACTAATCGAAGAAAATTCAAGACTATCGTATGAGGGAACTTCTAAGCTTTTTTATGAGCAAACATTCAAATACATGAAACTAGAGGCACGTATGGATTGAAGCAGTAAGTGACATGCTGGATTAAGGCGACATAATGCAGGAGATATGCAAGCTGCAGCTTTGAAAAATCGTATGGTGGGTGTTGTAGTTAGTGATAAGGTACATGTCTATGTCCAAAAAGGAAGGACAAGCACCATATATGGTGATCGGAGGAACAACAAACCCAAAAAGCATAAGCAGAATGAAGCGAACATTAAAGACTAGCAACTAATCATGCACGTGAATCGAGGGCATTATCATATAAGAAATATTTTTCCACTATGTGCAAATTTGGTATTTCTATGTTATAAAAAATCATTGTAGGTAGTAGTCGTAACATTACTATGTGTACATGATTTGAATTTCCTTTTTATTTTTTTGCCATTATCCCAATGTAAATCTTTAGGATTGGGCTTCTACTATGTTGGGCTAATTAATTAGGAAGGAACAATGAAGAGGTTGGTCAAGTGGATGGTGTTGTCACTAATGATGCAAGAATGTGGGTGTAAGCCATAAAAAAGATCAATGATATTATTCACTCACGTTTACTTATTGTTTCTGTGCAAGTCATAAGAAATGTGATGTTATAATTAATTAATATCTATATGTTATTTGTATTACATTGATTGCATAGTATAGAATTATCTTCTATGCGATATATATATATATATATATATATATATATATATCTGTGTGTGTGTATACTCTACATCATACAAAAGCATGTTGCTGAATTAATGTATGCACATTGTGGTTAGATTCAGGTCCATCTGGACATGCATATACACTCGTAACTCTTGTTATACCATCATTTATAGCTTAGCTTGAATATGGACATTATTTCAACTCAAATTTGATATTCAATTCAATATTAGTTCTAATATAATCAAATTTTATTTAACTTAGCTTAAGTTGAAATTCAACCCCTTCAATCCATTAAACTTACACAAGTTAAATTTTTAATTCCAGAATTCAAACAGCCGAAATTTATTTCAAATCATTTACAACCATAATATATATATAGCCCTTTTGGCGTAACAAACCATTTCCTTGGAATTTCAAAATCAACTTGATTTTATCCAAAAGAATTACCTTGGAATTTCTCAAACAACACATGTTTACTAAAACAAAAATATCTATATCAAATCACTATGGTAGCAAATCCATTACTTAGAAACTCGAAAATAAATACGGATGATGCAGCCGCCATCACCAGATTTATTTTCCAGCGATTGTAGTGCATTTAGTGCTTTTATCACTTCCAAAATCCATTTTTAAAACATTTTCTACTCAAAAAAAATCTATTATAATATTACCATTCAAAAATATTACCAAAGCAACACCAATTACATTTCCATAACACTTCAGAAAATATTTTGCAAACCTTCCGAAATTTAAATTTCTGAATTCTAGTTTGAATCCATTTTAATTATAATTTATTCGTATAATTCGTACTTATACAATTTTCATTTGATTATATAAACCATTTCAATTCTTATAATCTTGTTTTGATTATAGTATTAACATCCAAACATTCCAATATACTATAATAATTTCAGAAAGTTATTTTCTTCTTATCAAAATAAATTATGGGTAAATTATTCTATTTACCCTATTTCGAAACAATATTGTGTCGAATTGCTCTATTCAAGTTTTTAGAAAACCTTATCGATACAGCTGCATAGACTGTACCTACCAGAATTCATAAGCCACTCAATAAATCAACCAACACAATATAAAACAATTTATATTCACTAACAAATACGCGCTCATATCTATCAGTACACTTAAACTCATTTTAGGTTACTACCGACCCTATCGCTAATAAGTGGTGTCCCCCTAAAGCCAAGGTTCTCGCTTAACCTTCAGCTTTGATACCAACTGCAGCGACCCACCATTTCGTACACTTTGAGTTGACAATAAATCACACTTTTCCAACTAAATTGTACGAAAGGGTGAAGAAGAAAAGATAGAAGAACATAAATAATAATATAGAATCTCATAGTCGCAGCAAAATATAATATAATATATAAAAACAGATTTTATATAAAGAATTTGTAGCTGTTAATATATATATACACACACAATCATCAAATTACAATAATCAACAATCAATCTGGATAGTTATAATAACTTGTCCTCACCACTGCAGACTTTAACGACCCATAATTTTCGATAATTAAATTTGTTAATTTAATAAGATTTTGGTAATTTAATATTGAAAGAAATAAAAAATTGGAATTAATAATGAAATAATAACAAAAATGACGTGGAACAATGTTATGTAAGTTAATTATTAACTACTTTAATGAAATTCCAATTAATTATAATAAAGGTTGCACTTGGTTATAAATTGAATATAAGAGAACAACTGTAAATATTGAACTAATTTGTAAAATAGTATATAATTAATGATAGTCGAATAAAATTATTGTTATGAAGGCAATTGTAACATTTTTTTTGTAAGTAATAAACTTATAAATTTAATAAAAGGTAAAAGGTGACAAGTTGTTATCTGTTACCAATTTAATTAATCAATTGCAAATAAACATAAATAAATGTTACATTAATGTGGATAAGATAATAGTTGTAGTGTGAACGTATAAAATGTATAGAAATTTAATTTTATTTACAAGGCAATAATCTATGAAATAAAAAGAATAAAACAAAGATAAATTAATTTATTGAGATTTTAAATTATGATAAAATTGAAAAAAATTCAATAATGGAAATGTAATAGTTAATATAAATAAAAGATGGAAATTGGAGTACATTAATGTAATGAAATGTAAAACAAATGCTAACTATGTTATTGGATTTATAATTAGCTGAATATAAAAGTTGAAATCAAATTAAAGCAATTTATTGAAATTAAATTATGATAAATGGGATTTAATCAGTGAAATTGAACACTGTAATTAGTGTAATAACCAACATTGAATTACCTATGAACTTGTATTAAGTCATTGTAAATGTCCAAGTGATTAAAAGTGATGGAATTGGTTAGTTTATAAATTTTGAATAAAAAAGTGATTAATTAATTTAATATTAATTTATTTATTAGTGTGAAATATAGCCATTTTAGCCACTGCTTCGGATTTTGGCAAAACCCGTTTCATCGGATCCGTAACAGTGAATTATTATAGGATTTCAAGTTTCGTAGCGATCGGATTTGTCGTTTGATCGTACGGACTCGAAACGCCTAGAAATCAATTTAATTGAAATCAATTGAAATGAATTTGAAATAAGTTGATTCTAACATAACTTCTTCATACGATGGAATTAGCACTTGAAACCTATTCCATTGAGTTTAAAAATATTAAAAACATCTATTTTGACATATAGGATGACCCATTTTCATCCGGAGATAGAATGGGCTTTTCGGGTCGTTTATCGTTCAATTTTCAAATTGTCTTGTATGTTCTTTCTATTTTCAGCTCTACCTATAAATAGCCTGTTATAAACCCTAGGTAATTTTTTATTTATAATTTTCGTGCGTATAATTCCATCAGCTTTTCTCTTCTCAATGGCTTCAATCCTTAATTCCCAAATTGCAAATCTAATTCAAAACCAAGTCCAAAAATCAAACTTCTCTAAACCCTATCAAATCAAATACTGTTTCGAAGCTCTCGACGAGCGCAGATCAAATCTGCAGCTTGTTTTTCGATCTGGGTTTCGGTGTGGCAGGAATTGAGTGACAAAGTCTTGGCCGTTCATTGGTGTTTGATGATGTTTGATCGATCGTCGAATCGAGGGCACCACGCTGGAGAGAGTTGAGTGGCGAACCCATCGAAGTTGGTCGCACGTGGTATCGACAACTAGATTGTCACCTTAATTTAGATTAGGGTTTCGGAACGCTGGCGGTGCACGGCGACTTAGGCCACTGGAGGTTGTGTGGTGGACCTTGACAGGCGCGGCATGGAGAAGGGAGGTCGTTGGAGGTAGTCGCCGACCGCCTAGGGGTCGGGGGCGTGAGTTATTAATGGTCAAAGGTGGGGTAGGTGGCAGCTTCAGCGATCGAGTTTGTCTGGAGCGGGCTAGGGTTCGTGCATCTAGCCGACGTGAAAAAAATAAAGTAAATATGTTTACTTATTTGTTTTATAATTTATATTTCGAACGTTCTAACTTGTACAACTTTTACTTACGAGATCCAATTCATGCGCGGTTTCTTGTGTTGGGGTCGAATCGAAATTCCAAACATTTTGATGCTTGTTTGGACTAATTCTGAAGTCGTTTGAATATGGACCCTAAATTGGATTTAAAATCGAAGGCGTGTGTTTTAACCCACGCGCAACTTCTAAAATTTCTTATGTTAGTTAAAGTAAATTTAGGATGTGATTAGGAATTTATTTAGGGTTGTTTGATATTTTTAAATTGACATTCCTGTTAATTTAAGTTTGTTATGAATTAAATTTGCCATTTGATTTATTATTGAATTTTGAATCGCCAGTTAATTACATATATATAATAATCTTTTATTTGTTGAAATTTATTGGTTGAATTGGATGATAATTTTGAAGGATGTTTGATTGTTAATATTGGTCGTTTGGATGTTATGTTTGATTTATAAAATTTTATCACTCTACAAGTTCCCTTAGTTGTTATTTGAAAATCACTATACGTTGAAATGATATATACCCGAACGATCTATAGATTGAGGAAATATTGTTATGGTTTGAAATGATAGACTCGAGTGATTTTATGGATTTTTGTAAATTCAAGATTGCGGTTTCAAAAGATATATAACCGTAAAATTTTAAATTGCAGACTGAAATGATAAATATCCATATCACTTTATCGTACTGTAGAGAATTATATACGGACCCTGGATTGGTTAAATCAAATGATTTTAAAATTCTAAAATATTGAATTTAATTAAATGATATTTTTGAAATAAAAGTTGATTTATATAAATTGAATTAGTATTGAAAAATCAAGTTTTATGTTGAAATGTGAATTGGTTTACAGGAATTGCTTAAGAAATTAAATTGAAATTTTAAAGTCGAATTTGAGATATAAGTGAAATTTGTCAGAATTGAGTTATATGGGTTGTTTGAAATATAACTCTGAAATGTATTGTAATTGGAATAATTTAAATTGATATTTCTAATATGGATTGGAATTGATATAAAATTTAATAGTTTATTTAAAACTTTGAATTGAAAGATTTGCAATTGGGTTTGTTGATTCGTAAATTGAAATGGTTCAGATGTGTTAAAATGAAATAAATAGTAAATCGATATTAATTCCAAATTCATATTTTATTATAAACTGTTTGAAAATATATTGTTTTAAATTTCTAAGTATTAAGAAATTCAAATTATAAACTACTTTGACTTATATTAACTCAATTAAGTCATTTTAACTTATTTTAAATAAATTAATTTATTTTAAAACTGATTAACTTATTTTAAATCTAATTAATCTATTTTAAAGCTATTTAATCTATTTTAATTATATTTAGTCTATTTTAAATCTATTTAGCTATCTTAAATGAAGAAAAATATTTTTAATCTACATTAAACTTTTTTAGAGTATTTTACTATTAATAGCTGTTTAAACTATTTCCTTAATTTTCAGACTGAGTAAAGGGGAAGTGGTTATATTCAAATTCATTGGTTTAAAAGAAAATACAAAAAAAATGATGTTATAAGCTAAGTTGGGATTTAAATGTTATAATTAATTGAATATGATGACTTTGAAGTAAGGATTTAACCTATTCGGAAATATAATTATTTGAAAGAAATTATGATTTCGGAAACGATATGATTTCAAATGTTCTAAGAACTTGAAAGTGAATATAATTTCGAAAGTTGGTTTTGAGAATAGAATATTTTGATATAAACTGTGAATTGATTTTTGAAATGTAAAAGAACCATCCGGTGTGAAATAAGCGTTTGGTTGTTAAAAAGACCGGGATCGAATATTCTCATACTCTCTGCCAGTACCGAAAGCCACTTTAACAACTAGGCACATGGTGGAGATTCCAGAAATGAAGTAGGATGGTTTGGCGAACGATTCTATATGAGGTATTTACATGACCGTGTCTCCCATGAGTTAGCTTGATGTGGCTAAAATCAGGACCCATGCTGGGCCAAGTGAGGTCATTCCTCCGATCGGGCACACTTCTTCGATACTATATTCTGACTTTTAGATTTGATGGTGGCCACCCTTGATTTTGATTTAGGAGCATGTACCGAGATGGGTGGTAGTAGCTGCTATGCGTTACCATCAGTCTGCATCCGCAAATGATATATCTACCTTGGCATTTCCTCGTGTGCCATAGCGTATGCTCTATCGTGCCTTCTACGAGTTTGTTTTTTACCATACCTATGGAGTGCCCTCTTATAGCCCTCCAGTCTACGGAGAAATTACGGTACTGTATAGACTATAGGAATATATAAAAATGTTTTAAGGCACCTTAACACTATTTTAATACTTTTACTTTACTGTAGACATATTATAATAGCGTATTGTACTACATAGTAGATAGTTTAACGGATCCTTAAGAGATGGGAATCTCGAACATCTCTTAAGTTATTGCACTTACTTTAGACACTGGATAGGAGATGTCAAACCTCGTAGCATCTCCGACGCTATTCCACTCATATTTATTTATCGTTGATTTAACTCATGTAAGATCTTTTAGTTCTGACATGAGTGTTTTGTCTTTTCAATTCGCTCGGGTCAGCCTGAGCATTTCAAGAGTTGAAGACCTTATTTCGGGAAGATGAAAACGAAAATTTGTACTACTACTATTATATGATCCTATCGCATCATACTTTTTTGCAGCCTTGTTATTTATCTCTATTGTGTGTAACTCTGATTCTGTGTTGTATAAGTATATTCAAATGTTATTTGTTAACAGCTTCATGAACTGTTTATTTGATTATTATATTTTGTCATTCCGCTATAAGATTCTATTTTATTTTTTTCTTTCTCTGCTTTTCTTTATTAACCCCAATAACAATCTGCTCTTTTGCATGGTTTTAGTCTATCATGTGTGTCTGCTTAAAATGTCTAAAAAAGCAGGTCTTTACACTGACTCTTCAGTCTACACACAACGGAATATAATCAAATACATGATATAAGCTTGAAATCCTCCAGCTCGTCTTCTGAGCTCCATAGCATCCTAATCTTAACCTGTAATACTTGGTATGACCCGAGCATTAAAAATAAATAACACCCGTGTCAGTCTGGAAAACCAGCATGACAAAAACACACTCAAGTTGAATTATTTCTATTTCAAAAATCCTTTGAAAACAAAGGTGTCTCGTAAAGCCCCTGCACACATAAACATGACGGGTTTTTACCTTACGATAACCAAAACATTTTATAGAAAATCCTGTGATGTTAAAATAGTGTCTAAGTACAAGTACTTATTAAAATAGCCGAAATTGTTACATTATTAAATTCCAACATACTAGGCATTACAATCAAAACCGTAAAGGCTCGTAGTGGATATTGAATTCCATACAATGACTGTACTACTATGGTACCGCCTGCCACAGTGCACCAATAGAAAAATGTACCAACGGCCTCGCTTGTATCTCCCGCCAACACAGGATCGGCCTACCCCTGACCCGCATAATATCGAACATGTTATCACCCTTGGATGTTCCCACCCTAACTGAGCGCTCTCTTTTTCATGCACAACCATATCCATAATTATGATATATTCTAAGGGCATCTAGAAAAGTGATAACGTAACCTACTTGGATGCGACCCACTTAGCCATGCTGCGTCTTTCCTGTTTTAGTCATTCCTGGTTGATGAGGTTTGAGGCTACATTTACCTTTATCATACTTGGAATGCTAACACAGCCTTTCAAGCAACGATGCAATGATAGCATTCATCCATACAAGTTGTTCTGAGTCTGAACAAACAGTAACTCCAAATCACTGCCTCCATTAGCTTCTTGATTTCACAATTCGTAACGAACAAACCGGATCAAAGTGGTTTTCGGATAATTAAATATGATCCCCGTCTCTTTGAAATGATCAATGAATTTGGCCAGATTTGATAGTCGGTTATTTAACTATCAAATAACATCCATAAGTAGTCACTGGGCCTTATTTTATAAATCATCAAAATAATTATTTCAACATATCTTTGGAAAGATATATATTCAATCTCTTCCCATATTCTAATATTTGAAAGCCAATTTCAAACTAATATCCATTACAGGATAAATTTTAGATCATATCTTATTCCATCACGTGGTGAAATATTTCCATATTTGATTTAAAAATCCATTACTTATGAAAAATATTCTTATAGAATCAATTCGTAGTTAAATATTTCAGATCCTCCCAGTTTAATACTTAGAAAATATTTATAAGAATATTTTCCTAAAACCTTGTTATTTCCAATACATAAGAAGCATTCTATTTGATTCATTCTTCTTAAAATCCCTTACAATTTACTTGTAAATTTCCTTAACTCATTTATACCTGATTATATAAGTTTTCGGAATTCATTAAATAAATCCCATTTTAAAATTTCCAAAATTGATTATACTTGTCTATAATCTCAACTACCCATTTCTAATTTCTTTTATGAATTCAAATTCAATTTCGAAGTTTCTATTCCTAAAAAACACTTTGGAAATTTCCTCATGTTTTCCAAAATTCCATTATAAGACATCTCTTATAAAAATCATATCCTTTAACCAGATCCGATTTACAAATCTCGAGAGGATTTATATGTCCATTATAATAATTTCAAAACTCTATATATATATAAATAAGTATTTTTAAAGAATAATAATTTATTTTAAAAAAAACATGTTTAAGAAATTATTTTAAAATATTAAAACAAAATAAATAAAACATCAATAAATCATTTCCAATTCATTTTAAATTAAACTAATCAATTTACAGAGCTGACTGTAGAAATTAGAATTTTATTTCAATAAACATTAAATATTTGAGTAACTAGCTTTTTTGAAATATTTAAATCTAAATAATAGATTTTATACTACATAGTCTAATAAATAAGCATCCCATTTAAAACAAATTTAAATATTTCGACAAAAATCCATCTTAGAAATCCAATATTGTCAATTTCAATTTATAAATTCCTCTGGATTCGTATCACATCTACTACATTTCAATTTCATAATCCTTCTTTCATTCAAAAATAGGTTCCACTATTTTTTTCCCAAAAGCGATTTCTGTAACTCAATATAAATTCACATCGTAAATTTATATTTACAATTTTCAACTAATATCATTTTCTCTTATTTATCACCATCGTTTTTAAAGCTCCTTTGAGTTTCAGTTGTTTATAAAAAAAAATCTCATTTATAAAATTCCATTTTACGAATCCATTCCTTAATAAATCCCATTCTTTTTCAAATCCGTTTTTAATATCGATTTCAACTTTCTTGCATAAATCCAGTAATATTACTTAAAAATCCATTGTTAATAATCCTTTAAATTATTTTTAAAATTTCTATTTAAATATTTTTTGAAATAGATAAGTACAAATCCCAAACTTAAATATTTCCATTTCTAAAATATCTTTAAAATCAAATCACACAACAATCCATAACAGATTCATCTAATCACATCATATATTGTTATATATGGAAACAATCAATATATTTTTAAGGAATCTAGTTGAATCTCTCCTACTTTTTTTTCTGCATCCACAGATGTTAGATAACATAAAATACCAATCCCGCTTCGAGGCGGGATATTAGAGTAATATAGGGTTATCCTCTATTATGCGGACGCATAGGATCCCATGCGCTCCAATTGGAGGAAATATATCCAACTACTAATATATATTCAACTATATATAATATAACATTCAACTGATAAGTATATAAATTCATCTAGTCATCCAATAATTTATTTTAATTACTGCAAATTAACCGGTTATCGAAAGTGAGATTTACTCATGTTGAATTTTAATTAGCCGAACATCCAGATTTTGAATTTTGCTAATATCCCAAATCAATTCCGATTTAATTCCAGATTGTAGATTTTGCAGCTATGAATCCATCGTGGCTTATGTCGTGATTTTGAACCTCTTATAAAAGAGATATATTATTTTAAACAATTGCGAATTAAATATTAAAATAAATTCCTAAATTGCAGCGATTAGCTGTTAATTACCCAACCAGCATCCTAACCAGAATGCTTTCCTCTCCTGCAACTTCCCGGGCATAACACGTGACTTCGACTCTTTTTCCTTTTTTTAATAAAAACCGATCACTGTCACCTACAACTCTACCGCCATCCCCCTCAGTCGCGCCTCAGGTGCATGCGAGCCCCTCCTCCTGAATAGAAGACGCATCCCTCAATCGAGAAACCCTCAATCGAGACACACAGTCGCTCGACGAATCACCTCCAACACCACGTCTAAACCCAAGCCAAGTCACCACTGACTTTCTTGCATGCTCATACTCCCCCATGTAATCGCGTCTTCGAGATTGTATCCTCCTCATCTTCTTCGAATGTGGACTTTTTTATATATAAATTCGAACTGGGTAGATTTAGGAGGAACTCGCAATTTAGATTTGAAGAAAGAAGGAAATGGACTTCATTTGTTTTCGTTCTCCGATGAAAGAAAAGGCATAGGCGATTTTAAATTAAGGGAGAGGCGGCTTCACATGAGGTAGGTCGGCCTTGGGTAGCATAGGGTGGTTTTGAAATGACAAAAGACCGCTGCAGGGTTAAATCGAAATAAATATATTCTGTTTAATTTTAAAATATCCGGATATTAATTTCGAATCTCTATTGAGGCGTTCCGCCTAGCGTTTATAATGTTATCTAGCTATTCCGAACCTAATGGAACAAGTCTCAATCCCCAATTTGATCAGATGGAGAAGATAACCTTTTGGATTGACTATTTAAATTAAATTCGATTAAATTGTCCTAGGCATTTTCAGATCGTACGACCAAATGGTAAATCCAATAATAATACGCTATTACGGATCCAATGGAATTAGTATTGCCTAATTCTGAGAGAGTGCCCTAAATCGCTGTTTAACGCGTCGATAAAATAAACAATTTCAAAATTTTACGAAATCACTTGAAATTTTCAGTTTTAAAAACTTTATTATCTCAATTCTAATTCAAATACAATTTATATGAACAATAGAAATAGTTTCGATTCATATTGAACTCTAATTCAGTTATTTAAACGATTTTTAATTATTAATTCAACAAATTAAATTTATCCAATAAATCGTTATATTTGGAACTTAAGTTTTATTCCACTTATTCGATCGACAAACTTTATATTAAAATACCATTTACATTTAAATTCAACATTTAAAATAAATTAAATGTTCAAATCAACGACTAAAAATCCAGGTCATTACAACTGAAATAGCCCATTTTCAGGCTACTAGACGCAGGTTACTTTCCTGTAATTTTCAGTAGACTGAATTATATATTCAGTCTTCTAAAAATTCATACTGCCTAAAAATTTTCAAATTTCAATCGACTGAACAACAAATTTAAGTCGACTGGATTGATCAATTTTTAGGCAAAATATCTTGGGAATGAAACCATGCAAAATTTAGTCGACTGCCACCCCCAATCAAGCAGAATGAAATGTTATTCTCTAGTTTTCCAAAAGTTTTTTGCATAATTAACAACACACCTTTTAACCAACCCTATATATACGTCATCTTCTCAACTAATACCCTGCCGCTCTTTAGAAAAAGAAACCCTAGCCCCTAAATTTCCAAATTAATTTTTCTACTTCATCTTTCAATAAATTTCCAAGGCTCCAAAATCAAAACGTCCCCGTTAATCAACCATCGCACCTTCGAAAACCCAAATAAGGTCTTGGCTATACGACCAAACAGCCGTTACTCGATTCTAATCGATGCATGGCTCTAGAATTTTTAATGGTTCTTTCATCAACTATCCGGATTTCAATGCTTTTGGATTCGAGAAACATCGAAGGCGGGTGTTCTCGAAAACTTAATAGGTATTGATGCTAACAATTTCAAGGTAAATACTTTTTTATCAAGCTTTTCTTCACGAATATGAACTTGGATCATCAAAATCCAAGGAACAAAGATGACTACATATGGACTCTAGTATGAGATGTTCCAATTTGTCTTCCTCTCCAAAGGCTCGAATTCATTCTTTGCTATCTATCCAAAGGCCTCGACATCAACGATATAGAAGTCAACATGGATGAAAGGGATAAGGTCTCTCATCGGTTTCTTTCCAATGATATGACTGTACTAAAATCTATTGCCTTATGACCAAAGGCATGGTTGCTTCACCATTCTTTCATTCGATCAATCCAACCTCGTACCTGAAATTACAAGAAAGTATACAAGCGCGACTTCCAAGTGCTTTACGCCATCTATTCTTCCCAACATATTAATGGGCCAAAGTCATACTTAATAGGTTCCTTACCGTTTTTCACAGGAAGAGCTTCAATACGATCTATTATGGAGCATACGTCATGCGGATTCTCCAAAACTATGGTGTTCAAATTCCCGATGCTGACATCATCACCATTGGCAAGCTTAATTCCAAGATACTAAGTCTAATGGGGTTACCAAAACGCCCACAACCATAAGATATCATTAGCTTTCAACAATGGGTGGCTAATAGAGCTCAAGGAATCCTGCAACCCCATATGCCTTATATTGGCTCCTCCTCCTCCTTCTCACCTTCCCAACAAGCCGAGGAAGAAAAAGGTGATGACATAGTTGAGCTCCATGTGATTTTCCTCTCAAAGAAGGACTTATCACCCTCTCTCGGAATCATCGAAATTATAATCAATGTTTATTCAACGTTGAACAAACCGTCGCCAAAACCAACAAGAAGCACAATTCTATCAAGGGCTTCTTAAATAATATTTGGGAAAAGATTTCTTGCACCGGCTCATCTTCGACTAGTATAACCGAGATTCCTCCCTCTTCTATCTCATAGACCACTTCCGAAGAGGGAGAAGAAGAAGTGGAAGATTCTAAAAACGATGAAGTGTAGTTTTCTTGTTTTCTTGTTTTCTTACCTATGTATGTTTTTCTTTGTTTTTGGTTCTTTGTTTTTTTAGCTCTTTGTACACATGTACAATTGTTATGCTTCAATGATATGTTGTTCTTATTTATCATCTATAATTCCTATACTTCAAGTTCTCAATTGTTTGCAATTATTCATATGCTTTCTTTATTTAGCAATACTCATTTGCACTATATTGGTTATCTATCTTAAATTCCTTTTTTTCGACGACAAAGGGGAGAAATAGGTAGTTCATTAATTCCAGGGTAGTTTTATTTAAATTTTATAGTTTCTTCAACTTACATAGTTGTCATCATCAAAAAGGAAGAGAATGTTAGAACCTAGTATTTTGATGTTTTGATTGTGACAACTATATAAGTATATTTTGTTGGATCATATGGTTTTGAATGCTGACAAGAGGCGAATGATCTTCATAAATCTACGACTATGGCAAGTGCGATCTCATCAACTCAAATATGGTTCCTATTGATTGAGTCTATATGTAAAGAGTCTAGTATAGAATTTTGTTATAATCTATCATCAAAGCTCATCATTCATAAATTCATTTTACTAAACGTTTTATAAAAATTTTGTGTATGCACTGAAAAACACTATTCAGTAGACTGAATACCATATCTCAGTCGACTGGTACTATGTGATTTTTCTTTAAATATATAGAATTCAATCGACTGAATCGCTTAGGTCGTTCGACTGAAACTGTACATGTTTTTATGTATGTTGGAAATTCAGTTGATTACCCAAGCAAGTTCAGTCGACTGAATATGCAACTGTCATTTTTCTCCAAAAGACGCTTCTTTTGATTAAAGGGTTTCTTCTTCCTGGAAGGTCACAACTCTTGGATTCTAATAGATGTCGATTTCTAAAAGTCATATCTCATCACATACTATATATACACCCAAGATTCATAGATCCGATTACCCAATTCTCTGTTCTCTTTTGATCTATAGCACTTAGCATTCTTGAGTTCAATATATACAAGCTTTCATACAATCATTGCTTACGTAGTCATTTCCGTACTTTTCAAGCAATATTATACTTCATATTTTTCATACACACACAAATATACATATCTACTTTGAGGATAAGATTATAGGAAGGGTGTACAATAAGTGACAAATCCATGTTATTCAGAATACACAAAGTCAAGTTAAAATCCAGTTTGTAAGAAAGTTCAGTTCGGTTTCCCAGGCGGTTGAAGTCATGTTCTGTTGATTTGGTGGTCAAAGTCCTATTCTGTTGCTTAGGCGGTCAAATTCCTCTTCGGTTGCCTAGGTGGTAAAAGTCCTGTTCGATTGCTCAGGTAGTGTAATACATGTTCCTCCGGGTTAAGTGAGGGTTGCTAGCTATAATTCCAAAAGGAGTCTAGGACTGGACGTAGAACAGGAGTTCGAACCAGTATAAAAATCTCTGGTGTCATCTTTTTTACTACTGTTATTATTTTCTGCACTAGTTATTTATTATATTCCATAATACACGATCCTTCAGTATAGTAACTTCTAATTGGTATCGGAGCTCAGTGAACTCTCATTTGGGATCAGAGCAAGGCCATGATCTAACCGTAACATAGTTGTCTGATATTTTTTTAATATGGAAAACAACACAAGCATTGTAATTAACAATACCTTTCTTGAAGGTCAATCTACTACACGACCACCTCTATTTAATGGAATAAACTATCACTATTGGGCTACTAGAATGAAAATCTATATACAAGCAAGTATTTATGAAACCTGGAACATTATGCAATCTAAATATATTATTCCTACTACTGAATATTCAACATGGTCTAACACATAAAAATTAGATGCCACTGCAAATGCTAAAGCTATGAATATGTTATATTGTGCATTAGACAAAAATGAATTTAATAGAATAAGCATGTGTAAAACTGCTAATGAAATTTGGCGTACACTTAAAGTTACACATGAAGGTACTAACAAAGTCAAACGAAGTAAAATTTCTATGCTCAAAAATCAGTTCTAGAATTTTAAAATGAAACAAGATGAGACTATAAATGAAATGTACTCTAGATTTCAAGATATATATCATTCTTTGATAGCATTAAGAGAAATTTATACAGATTTTGATATTTTTTCAAAAAATCCTCAACTCGCTTACGGATGAGTGGGAACGAAAAGTCTTACCAATCGAAGAAGCTAATGACATTTCGACCATAAAACCAGAAGAGTTGATTGGAAATCTAATGTCTTATGAATTTAATCTCTAGGAAAAACGAGTACAGGATCAAGATAAGAACATAGCATTCTAGGCAGAAAAAGATGAATTAGATTCAAATGAAGAAGATATGACGTTTATTGCTAAAAATTTCAAAAAGTTTTTGAAATTTAGAAAGGGGAACAAATTTAGAAATAACAGGAACAACTCCAGCAATAATAAATATACTAACAAACCATCATCATCTCCTCTAGAATGTTATGAATGTCACAAGAAAGGTCACCTCAAGAAAGACTGTCCTAAAAAGAAGGATAAATATAAGCACAAAAAGGACATATTCGAGAAGAAAGCATTCTCTGTCACATGGGACGATACATAATCATCTTCATCATCAGATAGTGACTCAGATGGTGATGAAGCACAAGCAATCATATGTATTATGGCCACAAAAGATGAGGTGAGTGATCTAAATTTTGATGATCTATTGGAAATAAACTTAGAATTACTTGACAAGCTAAAAGACATCAAAAGAAAATACAAAGAATCGCTTGAAAAACTGAATGGAACTGAAATCAAAATAGATATGCTAAGAGATGAGAAACAAATCTTAGAAGAAGAACTTGATGTTACTCAAGAATCTTGTTCTAATATGACATCTCAACTCTCTATGTTAAGTCAAGGGATAAAAACTCAGAAAGAAAGAAAAATGATGTTCTACTAACTGAGAATTATGATCTTAAAGCTAATACCAATATTTTAGAATTAGATATCTCTAGCCTTAAGACAAAGTTTGATGATATTACTAAAAATGTCTCTAATTTCAATAAAGGCAGGGAAAAACTTTCCAAAATCATAGAAAAATCTCAAAATACTTCAAATCAAAGAGGATTAGGATATAAGCAATCATCTAAAGTTATTCTAAAGAAAAAGAATTTTTCATATAAAAAGAATAATATTAAAATTGAAAAACTTGGTTCAAAAGTTTCAAATTTCTCTAAACCAATTAAAATTTGGGTTCCTAAGACCAATAATTCTTTAATTAGATATAAGTATATAGAATCTTTTATGAAAACTATTCAAAAAAACAAAGATTTTATTTTCAAAAGGAATACTGAACCCTCTTGGGTTTGGCTTCCTAAAACCTAACTTTTAAGACCTAAAATAAAAGGGTGGGCACCAATGTTATCTTTATATTTTACAAGTACCATCCAAAAAGAGGGGAAATGGGTACTAGACAGTTATTGCTTAAAAAACATGACAGGAAATAAAAGGGTGCTAACAAACATCAATTATGCAGATAGAGATTCTGTCACTTTTGGAGATAATTCCAAAGGATATGTCATCGACAAAGGCGATGTGAGCAGTAATGGTATATTTAATTTATCTCTTATTACATATGTTTTATTAGTTAAACGTTTAAAGCATAATCTACTTAGTATCAGCCAATTGTGTGACAAAGGATTTAATATTTCCTTTTTTGAAAACAAATGTAGCATTTTGATCAAAATAAAAATCTTATTTTTGAAGGTTTTAGAGATAAAAATATTAATGTTTTAAATATGAAGTAAGTTATAATACAAATATGTGTTTAATAGCCAAAGAAAATGATCCTTGGTTATGGCACAAAAGGTTTTGTAATATTAATTTCAAAGCTATAAATAAATCATCCAAAAATAATTTAGTAAACGGTTTGCCAAAAATGAACTTTAGAGTAAACAATATTTGTGATGATTGTCAATTAGGAAAATTATCAAAATCATCCTTCAAATCTAAGAAAAATGTTTCTACTATACAACCACTAGAATTATCACACTTAGATTTCTTTGGTCCAACTCAAATTGAATATATGAATCATAGTAAATATGTGTTTGTTATAGTAGATGATTTCTCAAGATATACTTAATCTATCTTCTTATAAAATAAGTGTAATACATTTGGAAATTTCAAGATTTTTGCAAAGAGAATTAAAAATCTCAATTATTTGAAAATTAAAGTATTAGAAGTGATCATGGAGGTGAATTTGAAAATGAAGCTTTTGAACATTTTTGTAACAAAAAGGGAATTTATCATAATTTTTATTTTCCTAGAACACCCCCAACAAAATGGAGCAGTTGAAAGGAAAATTAAAACATTACAAGAATGTGCAAGAACTTTATTTAATGACAGCACATTACCAAACATTTCTGGACAGAAGTTGTAGCAACTACTTGCCATGTTCTAAATTATGTTTCCATCCGACTTTAAGAAAACACACTCCATATGAACTTTTTCATCAAAGAAAACCAAACATTTCATATTTTAGAACTTTTGGTTCAAAATGTTTTGTCCTAAACACAAAAGATCGGCTTGGAAAATTCGATCCAAAATCCGATGAAGGAATCTTCGTGGGATATTTAGAACGAAGCAAAGCTTATCGAATTTTCAATAAAAGAACAAAAGCAATCGAAGAAACACTTCTTGTTTCATTCGATGAAAATTTCAAATTTAAGACAAATTTTTGGATGATGAAAATATATCTAAGACGGTTACAAATACTTTTACGCAAAATAATTTTGAAGAAGATGAAAACATTTTTTATAATTTTGAAGAGAATAAAAACATTGTTCATAATGAAAATGAATTAAGATCTCCTCCCAGAATTTTGCGAGATCATCCAGTAGAAAACATCATAAGAGAAATTGACTCTCATGTTAGAACTAGAAATCAACTTAATCAAATGGGCCATGTAGCATTTCTTTCGAATTTTGAAACTAAAAATATAACAGAAGCTTCTACCGATGACTATTGAATTATAGCTATGCAAGAAGAGCTAAACCAATTTGAACAAAACGAAGTTTGGGAACTAGTTCCTAGACCAAATAATCAAACAGTTATCGGTACTAAATGGGTTTTCAAAAATAAAGCAGATGAACAAGGTAATATAAGTAGGAATAAAGCTAGATTAGTTGCATAAGGATATAATCAAGAAGGAATTGACTACGAAGAAACGTTCGCTCCAGTTGCAGGACTTGAAGAAATACGAATCTTATTGGCCTTTGCATATTTTCATAATTTCAAACTTTATCAAATGGATGTTAAAAGTTCCTTTTTAAATGGTTATATAAAAGAAAATGTTCATGTTGAACAACCTCGTATATTCACACATAAAAATTTTCCTGACCACGTCTATAAACTTAAGAAAGGCTTATCAAGTCTAAAATAAGCACCCCGTGCTTGGTATAAACGTCTTAAGAGCTATCTAATAGATTCTGGTTTTGAAATTTGGGAAGGTTGATCAAACTCTTTTTATTAAAAGATCTAAAAAGGATATTTTAATCATTCAAAATTATGTAGATGATATTATTTTTGGTTCTACAAATGAAAAATTGTGTCAAGAACTCTCAAAAATAACGACCAAAGAATTTGAAATGCCACATACGGGAGAATTATCTTATTTTCTTGGATTAAAGATTAAACAAATAAAACTGGAATTTTTATTAATCAAGAGAAATGTTGCAAAAATCTAGTTAAATGCTTTAATATGGAAAATACTTCTGCTAAATCAACTCCAATGAGTATAATATTTCATCTCGATAGAGATGAAGAGGGCAAAAGTGTTGACCAAAAATTATATCAAGGCATAGTTGGATCATTACTTTATCTTACTACTAGCAGACCTGACATAATGATGAGTGTTTGTTTATATGCTAGATTTCAAGCAAATCCTAAGGAATCACATATGCGAGCAGTAAAATGCATATTGCGTTATTTTAGAAAAATCAAAGATTTTGGACATTTCTATCTAAAAGAATGTCCTTTCAAGTTAGTTTTTTATAGTAACGCTGACTTTGGAGGATGTCGGAAAGATCGGAAAAGTACTAATGGGACTTGTCACTTCATTGGACAATCCTTAGTCGCCTGGTTTAGCAAGAAACAAAATTGTGTTTCACGTTCAACTTTGGGGAGGAATATATTTCTGCTGCCTTAGCTTGTGCTCAAGTCATTTACCTACAACAAACGCTACAAGATTTTAGTGTTTATTTATTTAAATCAACAATTTTTTGTGATAATAATAGTGCTATAAACTTATCCCAAAATCCTGTCAATCACTCACGAACTAAACATAACATCATTTTCTACTTGATAATATTGAAAAGGACCTAGTCAGACTTAAATTTGTATCCTTTGAAAATCAGTTGGCAGATATATTTACAAAACATCTAAATGAAAATATCTTCATAAAATTAAGAAGAGGATTAGGAATTATACCAATGTAGAATTTGTAAAAAAAATTAATAAAAAAAAATTAAAGACTCGAACTCAGGATCTCTTACTTGGAAACCTGGTACTTTACTACTTTAGTATTCTTCTCTTTACAACTAAACTTGGTTTTCATTTTATTTTTTGTTTACCTTACATTTTTTTACCTACTCTACAACCAAATTTTTCTCTGATTCTTATCCACCTAACCATCAATTCAGTTTCTATTTATATAAAAACTCTTCCATCGAAATACATTGTGTTTTTTTTCAATGAAGTAAAAAATATATTATACAATTTCATTTCATTTAATCAAAATGTCTTCCCAACTAAATTCTGAATCCTATGCCCTATCATATTCCTCTTCTAGTTCAGGATCGGTAAATTTATCTACTCCAACATCGGTTTATGAACTAGTTCTTATTGTTCCACCATCTAACACCTACACTGGTTATACCCCTCCCATCAACAGAGCTAAACGCTCTCTATTTTTTGGCTCACCGTCTACAAAAGAAAAAATAGACGACATTCATCACTATCAATGAGAGACTCTCGAGTTACGACGAGAACTATACTATAAGCAGAAGGTGAATGCAAAGCGACTGAGCTTCCTTGAACTAGTGGCTTTTAAATTCTGTGGTTCGTCTTCACACAACACGGTTCATCAACCAATAACTCCTTCATGTCATAATCCATGGGAATCATCACTTAAACGTCCACCATTATCTCCGAATTCTTGGGAACATGGACAAGACTGGTCACTATTACAACCTCTGCATGAAAATACAAAAGTGGAACCGGAAGACTATCACACTCCTTCCTCTTCATCCAAATCATCTTAATTTTTTTTATATATTTTGTACTGGTATATAAATTATGCGCATTGATTCATGTTATTATAATTTTTTTCGATTATATATTGTTCAATTAATTTCTTCCTTAAAAAAAGGGGTTCGCTCTAAAAATTCAATAGCGCCAGTCGACTGAATCAAATAATCAGTCGACTGAAACTGTCTTTCAAATATGTATTTTCCTCTGCAGTCCATCGATTGAATTCAGTGTTTTCCAGTTATAAAATCTCAGGATGGAATCAGTCGACTGACCCTAGCTTTTCAGTCAACTGAACTCAGAAATATATGTTTTTAAACACAGTACCAGTCGACTGCCTATGAATATTTAGTCGACTGATACTGGGGTACCCGACTTTTAACCCTCTTTCAGCTTCTACATATTTACTTTTTACCTTTACCAAAAACATTTTTTACCTTCAATCTTTTCAACTTACTGCCATTAAACTCTTTTCAACTTCAAAATTCAACTAGAATTTCATCAACTTTCTCATGAATTTGTCCAATTCTTATCTTTTCAAACTCCCACTTCATCACCAAAACCTAGCTATTCAAATGGCTCCTAAAAGACCTCGACATTCTCAATCTTTGGCAAATTCTTCGGATTCACAAATAAGAGCATGGCTTCACAATGGCAACGCAGTACAACGTTATGAAAAGATGCAAAACTCCAGAATTTTCAAAGGTTCTTTTATAACATTCCTTGATTTTTCCTTTTATGCTACTCAGGACGTAGTTCGACGTAGCAGAATAGAGCACCTCATTGATTTTGCGGCAAGTAATAACAAGATTAATCACCTTCTTGTTGAACTTTTCTACATCAACTTAAATCTAGATCATCACACAATTACTAATCCGGATGACTGCATTTGGACAGTAGTATGCGATATAAAGATTTTTCTTCCACAACAGCGACTTGCATGGATTTTGCAATGTCCAGATGAGGGTGACGAGCTATCTGAGATTCTGTAAAAATGGATACCGATGATCGAGTTAGTCTTTTGTTCCTCTCGGGTGACTTAACGGAGTTAAAAGCGGTAGCACTAAGGCCAAAAGCTCGTATTATGGATACAGTGCTTACCCACACCATCAATCCCCGCACCAAAATCTATGAGAAAGTTTATCAGCGTGATTTCCAATCCTTATACGCCATTTAGGGAAATAGACGAGTAAACTGAGAAATGGTCATTCTAGATGAGTTTCAAACTTTTAACCAAGGACGAATGAGGATGATCTACTATGGCGCTTACATCATGTGCATTCTCAAACATTTTGATGTTCCTTTTGTAGATTCTGAATGTTCAAATATAGGTGCCTTGAATTCTAAAACCCTTAGTCTCATGAACCTACCGAAGTAATATCTTAACCACACAATAATTACTTATGAACATTGGCTTGAAAACCAAGCCGCAGGACAAGCTCAACCTTCCTCCCAATAAGCTCGTCAACAAACTCCACGTATGAAAGCCTCTTCTTTATCCTAACCTCCTCGACCTACTCGAGAAATTTACGAGATTCAAGAAATAGATCCTTAAGCTCGGCCTCACAGAGCTGTTACTACCATTACACATAATCAAAGACTTCTTCATAATCGTCTATCTCGAGTTAAATCAACTATCTTTAGAGTTAATAAAAATGTATCAAAAGTTAATAAAAAGCTTAATTATATTAAGTCCTTCCTCAACAATATCTGGGATGATATCACATGCTCCAACAATCTTCTACTTCTGTCCATATCCCAACATCTCAAGGAAAGCGACCGGTAGAACATTTTACTTGGTCTACATCGAATGAGGAGCAGGCGGAAGCAGCTGAAGAGGTAGGTGACGAATCAGATGATGAAGAAACTGAAGGCGACGAACAAAGTTCAAATGGCAAAAGTCAAGGTGATGAATAAGCTTTTTTTTTTATCTCTTTTTATGCTATGGTTAGTCTTTGTTTTTATGTTCTTGTGCTATTATGTAATTGTCTAAAACTCTATGCTTTTCTATATGTATGTCATGTTGTTTTATTATTCTCAGGGGGTATGACTGTACTATTTCTATGTTCTATGCTAAGTTTCAGTTTCATATGTATGTGTGTTCCTGTACAATATTAATTGTACTTTCACTACCCTACACCGTGAGTACTCTCCTTTTTGTCGATGATAAAAGGGGAGAAAAACATAAATTGTTGTTTTGTAATAGCCCGCACCTCACTTAACATAGATATTGTCCCCAGCATAGTCACCTCCGCCTCATAGGCCAAGCCAAGGTATGAGGTTTATTTCCTCAAAAGGCCTCGATGTTGTTATGAGGTGAATGCTTTGGTATATAAGCACCCGCTTCATAGTGTTTTTCCACGATATAGGACTATTATTCCAATTTTGAAGCGCTGTTACATGTTTACGGGAAATATAGCATAGATTCAAGGGGAGAATACAATATAAGTTGCAAGCATATACTCTGGGGGAGAAATATTTTGACAAAATCATGCCAAAGATTCACTCGTAGAAAATAGAGTTGTCATCATCAAAACGGGGGAGAATGTTGGATCATAAGGTTTTGAATGCTGACAAGAGGCAAATGATCTTCATAAATCTACGATTATGGAAAATCTGAGCTCATCAACTCAAATATGGTTTGTATTGATTGAGTCTACATGTAAACAGTCTAGTATAGAATTTTGTTATAATCTATCCTCAAAGCTCATCACTCACAAATTCATTTTACCAATCGTTTTATAAAAGTTTTGTGTATGCACTAAAAAACAGCATTCAATCGACCGAATACCATATCTCAGTCAACTGGTACTTTATGAATTTTTTTTTTAAATATACAACATTCAGTCAACTGAATCGCTTAGGTCAGTCGATTGAAACTATACATGTTTTTGTGCATGTTTGAAATTCAGTAGACTTCCCAAGCAAGTTCAGTCGACTAAATATGCAACTGTCATTTTTCTCCAAAAGACACTTCTTTTGATCAAATGGTTTCTTCTTCCTGGAAAGTCACAACTCTTAGATTCTAACAGATGTCAATTTTCAGAAGTCATATCTCATTACATACTATATATACACTCAAGATCCATAGATCCAATTACCTAATTTTCTATTCTCTTTTGAACTATAGCACTTATCATTCTGAGTTTAATATATACAAGCTTTTATACAATCATTGCTTACATATTCATTTCCATACTTTTTAAGCAATATTGTACTTCTTATTCTTGGTACACACACAAATATACCCATCTACTTTGAGGATAAGATTATAGGAAGGGTGTACTACAAATGACAAATCCATGTAATTCAAAACACACAAATTCAATTTAAAATCCAATCTGTAAGAAATTCCTGTTTGGTTGCTCAGGCGGTCAAAGTCCTATTCTGTTGCTCAGGCGGTCAAAGTCCTGTTCCGTTGCTCAGGCGGTCAAAGTCATGTTCCCTTGCTTAGGCGGTAAAAGTCCTGTTCGGTTGCTCAGGCAATGTGATGCATGTTCCTCCGGGTTAAGTGAGGGTTGCTAGCTATGATTCCAGAAGGAGTCTGGAACTGGACATAGAACGAGAGTTCGAACCAGTATAAATATCTTTGGTGTCATTTTTCTTTACTGCTATTATTATTTTCCACACTAGTTATTTATTATATTCCATATTACATGATCCTTCAGTATAGTAACTTACATATATTATATGAACTAACCAAAATTATAAGAGAAGATATTATCCTACTCGACAATAGATCGAAGACCAAAAGATTTCGAAGACAAGTTTTAACATTTAAATTTGGTTTTTCTATAGTCTAATTAGTAGTTAACAATTGTTAAAACCTCTTCTCAGTGGTATAGATACACATACAAGCTTTTAAGACTCACTCAAATTGATCTACATAAACTTGGTTTTAATTATACAAATTTATAAAAAAACTTGCTTTTAAAACTGAGTTTAATAGTCTTTAAGTGATAGTTTGAGTCGACTGAACTAGGTAATCCAGTCGACTGAAACGTGCACACATGCACAAAAATGTTTATACATTTAGTCGACTAAACACCTCAGTTCAATCGATAGAATGAAGTGTCTTTTTAATATATTTTTAAAATTAAAAATCATTTGAATATTCAGTCTACTTAATTCGTATCTTCAGTCAACTTAATATTCAAAACAGCTATTTTTTCGAACGGTCGCCACTTTTCAACGATTAGAAACATCTACTAATTAAACAGTTGTTTCCGTATCTCTTTACCGAATCTTTTAACGAATGGTTACAACTTTTTAACACTACAAATAGTCATGATTTTAGTTTGCAAAGTAATAATTTTTCTCTAATTCTAATCTATATTCTTGCAAACTAGTTTTACCGGTTTCTTTCATAATCGCTTTCAAATCACTTGTATATTCAAGAAAAAAATCTATTTGTGATTACAATTGCTTCCAATATTCACGTACAACACTATGTGCCACAAAGGAGAAGATTAAAGGAAGGATGTACTCTAAAGTCTTATCTATTCTATCTACAGAGCACATTCAGTCTAGAAAACTTTCTATATTATAGAAGTCTTGTTCGTTTTTCAGGCGGTAGAAGTCCTATTCGGTTGTCTAGAAGATAAAAGTCATGTTCGGTTGCTCAAGCGGTGTAATATCTATTCCTCCGGGTTAAGAGAGGGTTGATAGTTAAAATTCTAAAAGGAGTCTGGGACTGAACATAGAACGGGGGTTCAAACCAGTATAAAAATCCATGACGTCGTTTATTTTACTGTTTACTTTTTATATTTATATTCCACACTAATATTTAACTTAGATTTTATTCCGTATTAGGATCCATAGCAGCACTTTCACTGTTCATCTTGGGATTTGATCTATTTTGGTTTTTTTGTATTGCTTTGGATTCTAGATGAGTATTTAGGGCCTCTCACTTGCTAATTAGTCATTTCATACCTTATAATGATGTCTAAAAAGATTTTTGAACCCTAAACATGTTTTAAACCTTAACTAATTACATATGTTAATTTTATATGGTTTTACAAAGTTTAGTGAAATTAGTGTTCTTATAGATTCCTTTGTTATTTTGGTTCATCTTTCCTCTTCCCTTAGATTTAGGCTCTAATTTGATGTATGTGAATGTTTGATTGGTTGAATATAGATTATAGGTTAATTGCTTGAATATTTGATGTTTAGTTGGTTGAAAACATCAATCGAATGGCGATATAGAATAGGAATAGTTATACGACTCTTCATCGATCCATGGGGGTGACAGTGGTGAAACTTGGTGCGAGTCA
This sequence comes from Allium cepa, assembly GCA_030765085.1. Classification (NCBI taxonomy): domain Eukaryota; kingdom Viridiplantae; phylum Streptophyta; class Magnoliopsida; order Asparagales; family Amaryllidaceae; genus Allium; species Allium cepa. Next base: position 439,990,004 of record CM060935.1, on the reverse strand, counting down.
TGTAGGGTGACAACAAAGGCCTTACAAACTATATTTCAAGTTTCTAATCATTTAGAGTTTGTTTTCCCGTGTAATTCGTAAATGAAGTTGGATCAGGAATGGTATTTAGGAGTAGGATCAGTGATGATTACTACGAGCTGCATGGAGGCTTGCTTCAAGCCCTCGAGAAGTTTGCTTTAGGTAGCACAAGGCTTGCTTAGAGTTAACTTAGGAAAATGAAGTGGACTGTGTTATTGGTGGAGAGGGATCAGCACTGAGTCATGGGCTATGGGCTTGGGTCTCACCCGAGTTTCTTGCATGGCTACATGGAGTTGCATTAGGGAAGTGAAGTGGCTAAAGGATGGATCAGTGGTCCTGGTTCGGTAAAGGGCCTGTTCGGTAATGAACATAGTTTAGTGAAGGCAGTCCAGTGGAGTCAAATTAATAGTGCATAGTTAGGGGTGGCATGGGTTTAAACGTCAGTACGGTGATGAAGTTAGTTCGATAAAGATAGTTTGGTGGTGGGAAGGAATGAAGCTGCTTCGTGTTTTTACGTGTTTACTCTAAGACAAGATGATGATTACTTTGAACCAGTGCCGTAGTTACTTCGAGTCATTCATGTTCACACTGCTACGAGCTTTTGATGTTTCTGCTCCGACCAAGGGCCAGATCGTATCGAGTTGTGCAACTCAGTGGCGAACTGTCGATGATGACAGCACATGATTTGGTGATGGTGATTCTATGATGGGAAGTATTGGCTTTGACGATAAAGTGGTTGTGCTTTGAGATGCAAAGTAGAGTACCACGAGTCGATAAAGGAACTATTAGAGGATTCTGTTAGGAATAACGATGATATTCTACGACCAACGATGATTGTCAAGAATCATCCCAATTGTCGTGACTTTAGATAGGAGTTGTAAATATGGTTCTAGGATGTGCTCTGCTATGGATGATGTGTGCAAAGGGAACATTGATACTCGGAGGTTTCGAAGTGTACTTGTAAAGGAAAGGTATGTGTGGACACTCACCTGGGCATATGATGGGCCCTGGATTGCATAATGTTTTGATTTATTTTATCTTGGGCTATTTATGGAGATGTACTTTAGTTTTGAGCCTACTAAGTGGCATGGATTTGAGTATCGAGAAACAGAGACATTGGGTAGTCCTTGACTATATAGGGAAGTCATATGAGTTATAGTATATCTAATGCACTAAGTGAGTGAATGTGAGGATGGATGATGGACGTTATGTTTGTTTTATTATTTATCACCCTAGAGATGTCTTCAACGTAGATATATAGACACCCATTAGTACTTTAACATATAGTACGCCCATGATGATTACGACATAAAGTATCATATATCTTGTGTTATATGTTAACTATGCTTTTGCAAGGGCATGTTAGGTATGATTTTCCATACCATTTTTCATGGTATGTTGACTATATAGCACTTTGAGATTTTCTACCACTCACACTAGAGTGTTTCTTGACTTAGGATTTTATGCTTTGTATCCTATTATTCTAGGTACTCTTAAATGAGTATATTATGGATATCAAGTCTGATGAGAACGTGAAGTTGGATTGGTGAAGTGCAGGAGGCTATGTTCTAATGCATTATTATATTTAGCTATAATTGCTTATTATTCCACCGTGCAACACCATGGAGTTTACCGGTGTGTTTATCTATTTAGAGACAGCTATCTAGTTTTAGTTTATTATCAATTGTATAAACTTTACCCCTTATGTTTTATAACCGTATGGATTGTGTACTCTAATTCTTATGGTTCATTCAGTTATTACTATCTCGGTTGTTTTATATCTATGGTAACTATTGTATTTTTTCGATGCACTGTGAGATATACGATAGTTTCTGTGATGTTTACTTACTTTACTATAACCTTGACTATCGTCATATATTGGTCGGGCGCCATTACAACGCACTCTCCAGGTTAAATTGAGTGCTGATGGTGTATGCCATCAACACATTTGGCATCAAAGCTTAGATTGATTAGTTTAAGACAAGGGATACCGAGATCGGTAGAGATAGAGAAGGAGTTCTTGCCCAAGACTAGATCGAGAGAGAGAGAGAATGTGTGCGTATGAGAGAGCATATGTAGCATCCCATAATTTTATTGTTTTAATTATGAATATTTAGTTAATTTTAAAATTATTAAATAATTGACGTTTTAAAATAAATAAATTAAATTCAAATATAGTGATTATTTAATATTTGAATTAGGAATTAAATGGATTTAATAACGCTATTTAACTCCTTTTAATTAAAAAACGATAATGGTGAATTCATTTTGCAAATTTATTTAGAATAATAAATGTTCGGACATAATAAACAATAAGAAAATCAAATTGTAATAAAATGACTTGATTTTTGATGATGTATTTTTAAATTAATTCGTAGGATTTTTTCATAATTTTTAATTTAAAAAATAATTAAATTTTTGTTTGACTCATTTTGCCGTAAACAACGATATTTTTTAAACTTTACAAAATTATATTACCAGTCTAATTCATTATTGTTTTATAGTCGTGTCACATTATTGTGTGCAATCATATTTCTAAATTTGTCGTTCGTGGTCCATATGTGAACCTGATATTGTGTAGCGTCGTACCCGCACACACGCACACAAGTATTTTTCCACGTTTCTCGCCTTGTCTCTTGTCTTACTAAGAGATCTTTGTATTAGAAAAACATAATCATTATGATATTTTTATTTGGTTATAAAATCAAGTAAATCCAACGGAGAGCCATTTTTCTTCATTTCCCTCTCGTTTCATTTTCCTTCCAGTTCCAGTAAACAATATCAAGCAAAGTAAATCGCCGCACTAATAAAAAAATCAAAATAAAATTATTTTGGCCACCTAAAATCATGAAACGAGATTTGTTGGACTTGTATGTGAGTGCTCTTCGAATCCATATCCATTTTGTTGTGTTAAAGCGTATTTTGGGTTGCTCGATTTCAGACAATAGAGGCTAGAGTTAGCGATTGAGGTCATTATAGATGGTGCTGGCGGAAACAGAGGGTTGCGGCATTCATCTCATTCACGATGAGGAGATGAAGTGGTCGGTGTATTTGGGGCCGTAGTTTGATGCGGCTCATCTTGGGGAGTTGTTTGATTCTCGTAGCAATGGTCGGAGTTAGTCGAAGCATTGGAAAACGTTGGTCAACCTGTGGTCAAGGGCTTGGGCTGTTATTAGGTCAGATTTGGGACTGGCCGATTGAACTTCGGTTGGTGGTGGTCAATGCGGGAAGGAGGAGAAGAGGGACTCATATAGGATGTCGGTTTTTCATTTCGTCGAGTATGGTTGTGCGTGCAATAGGTGGTGCATAATGTTTCGTGTACAGGTTGTGGTGGCAGAGTTTTTAAGAGTTGGGAAAGAAGAGTTTTATTACTGGTAGTTAGAGTTAATTAAGTAATTAGTTAAATTAATTATTTTAATTGATTCAAAATCTTATAAACTCAATATCTTCTCCATAAAAGGTTCAAATGAATGTGGTTTATTGTGATGCTCTCATGGGCTCATTAGCTACGCGATGGAATTGGATCGAATGAATTTTGAGCTAATGAAATTTCGGGCTAAATTTGAATGACCGAACAAGAATGTAAAAGATCCATTGGAATTTCGGTAAGTTAACGAACGTTTAGTTAAACTATATAAAATATTTGTGACGGTATAGACTATTGTCGTATGCTTGGATGTTATACTATTGTTTGATTTATTATTTGGTTGGGTTCCTGTTTAGGAAAATAAATGATAATTATCTAATTTGCAGGGAAACCATTAAACTATTTATGTTGTTTGCAACCATTGCTCTGCAAGGGACATTTGTATAGAGACCCTATGGTGTTACTCACAAGTATTTATTTATTTGCATCCTTACATTGCTTATGGTGTTGTTTGGTTAAAAATAATCGTGACATTCTATTTGAATTATATAAATGTCGTTATAGCAATTTTCGCTATACCGTCACTTATTGAATATCATCCCATAAACTTTTATGTATGCTGACTTGAGCTTGTATTTTCACAAAAAGATAATAAATCATTTTAACTAATGATATTTGAATTTTAATAATCATTTAGATTAAAGATATTTGAATTTAATTAATCATCCTAATTATTAATATTTGATTTTAATTAATCATTCTAATTTTTATTTTTGAAATTAATCAACCATTTTAATTAATGATGTTTCAAAGTAATTAATCATTTTAATTAATTATATTTGAATTTATTAGTCATTTTAATTAATGATATTTGAATTTAATTAATCATTTTAATTGCTATTGTTGAAGTTGATTAACTAATTTTATATAAGTGCTTTAAAGTTAATTAACAAATTTGATAAAAGTGTCTTAAAGTTAATTAATTGATTTAATAAAAATGTTTAAGGCTAGTTAATTATTTTAAAAAAGGTGTTTAAAGTTGATTAATTGGTTTATTGAAAGAAGATTATATATTTGATTTATTATCCATCGGGATAATTAATGTTATTTTAAATTGATAAAAAGATTTTAAATTTGATTTGTTTTCTTCGGTGAAAATTAATGTGGTTTTAAAGTTATAAAAGGATTTTATAAATTATCCTTCAGGATATTCACATTTGATTTAAAATTTATAAAAATAATTTAAATTGGTTTATTATCTTCCGGGATAATAAATGTTGTTTTGAATTTATAAATAATAGTTTATAAATGAGAATTTTTTTTTAAAATGGATTGTTTGAAAATAAATATAAGCGCAAATTGTTTTGGGTTAATAGTATGAAATGTTTTAATGCAATTATTTTGACCTTTGTTTTTATACACTTAGTATTATAATTTGCCCTTTTAAATGAACACTTCAAAGAGTATTATTAAAACGTTTTACAATATTTGAAGTGTCAATTTCAAGCCCAAGTGTGAAACAAATTTTTTAAAAGTTTGATTCACTTATTGTGGTTAGTATATATAATTTAATTCCCATACACAAACTACTTTGTTATTCCTAGTAGTTGATCTTTCATCTATCAGCTTCGATTTTGCTATCTTCTTTATATTCATCACTCTAAGACGATTTGTTGCTTATTTGAGCTTTGTTATCCTTTGTCAGAAATGACTAAACCTAAAGGCAAGCGGGGACCAAGCTATATCGAGTTACTCCCATTAGGGTATTTTTGCATCCACTCTAGATTAGATTTCGTTGTACGCATTGAGATGTGAAATACAAATATTCTCGGTAACATTTGGTGGGGTCCAGTTTGGAGGTTATCAAAAGCAATCGGAGTTCTTAGGTATATTTCTAGAAGTATACTTTCGGTATGCAAGGTGCACCCTCTTATTCATTGTTGGAAAAACTTATCTTTTTTCTTGTTTTCAATTCAAATATTTTAATTGTTTGCATAATTTCATTGAGAGTTGCCTTATGCTCTTTTCAGTGTTTAATTATTAGTGACCATTATTTCAAGTTTTGGACTATTAAGTTATGTTGTACATTCTTTCCAGTTTGTATTTTATTGATTCTTTTAGGTCTCGATTTTGATGTTATTTATGCTTATTCCTTAAGTATGGGATTTGTTTTTACCATTACCCATCCTTTATATTCGGATTTGTTTTCTTGTTGTTTATTTCCACTCTTTCCTGTGAGGCTGTTGTTCTTGAGAGGTAAAAACCTATTATGCGTTTAGCGGCATGGTCTTCCAGAATTTTTATATGTTCATCATATTACTTGAGTTTTCTCACATCGTTTTTCCTGACTAGTTCGAATGTTAATTTATTATAATGCTCGGGTCAGATTGAGTATTTTCCCCGGTTGCCTTGGGTGATACGGATTTCTTGGAGAGAGCTAGATGTTCGTCTATTGTAGTGTTTTATTTTTTGCAGTATTATGTAGCATTCTTATTAGTAATTATAAGGTAAGGATTTTATAACTGTCCAGGCGATAAGGTTCATTTTTAACTTTGATGTACTTTGTATCTTGGAGTGATAATTTATATTGTCTTTATGATATTATATGTTGTCATTTCCGCTGTGAGATTCTATTTCCCCTGTTCTTTGTTTCTTTTCTATTTATTTTACCCTAACAATCTTCTTTTTCGGTGATTGGATGTTTAGTATTTGGATACCATGGATGTATTCAGTGTAGACTTTCAATGGTCAAAAAGGTGGGTCGTTACAACTTAGTATCAGAGCTGAAGGTTAGGTGAGAACCTTGGCTTTGGTAGGGTATGACTCATTAGACATAGGATAAGTGACACCCTAGAATGAGTTTTAGAGTATTATATATATAGTATATTTCTCAATGTTGTAAAAACGTATTGTGTTAATTGGTCTATTGAGTTGTTTATGAATTCGAGTCATGATGTGGAACACCATGGTGTCTATACGAATTTCGAAACACTCAAACAGACATGATATTGACTTTTGAAAATTGGTAAATGAAATACTTTACCTTGGTTTATACACACACATATATATATATATATATTTAAAGGAATAGGTTTCAAAATTTATATAGTTATAGAGTTTTTTTGCTTGTCTGAATGTGATAGTATTTATTTATTATCATTGTTGTTTGATCAATCATGCTTGATTAAATTAGGAACATGGATTGTGATTTGCCGATTGTTGATTACTTATGCTAAGCTTGTTTTTAAGCATTTATTGTTTTGATTATAAACGAACCCCTTGTGAATTAAGTTTCGCAATTTGTCTATAAGCTTTTCGATTATAATGTTGGGTGAAAAGTAAACTTCTAATAAAAGTTTTTTAAATAATCTAAATGGTAAGGTAAGACATTTCAAGAATAAATACTGTAGAAAATTTACTATGATAAAGGAGGACTATTATAATATGAAATGATCCTATATAAAGGTAATTTTATATATTTTGATTTATAAAATGTGTTTTAAACAGGATTTTTTTATTAAATCCTAAAGTCCTTTGAAATAATTTCAAAAGGTTTTGGGAAATATATATACATAAACACACACACACACACACGCACACACACATATATATATATATATATATATATATATTAGTACTAACTGGAAGTATTTCTAAATATAGCTATTTTGGAAGATAAATTTTAAGTAGAATGCATTTTCTTTAGGATAATTCGGAGGAAATCGTCTTGATTACTTCTGTGATAATCTGAATAATATTCTAAGTGACAAATATATGTTTTCTTAGGCAAACATTGTAGTGCACTCAGTAAATTATTCTTTTTATCATTATGCGATCAAAATAAGTCAAATCCCGATGAACTTAAAGTAAATTTTGTAAACAAACCGTTGAAGTTATTTCATAAAAGAAATATTTGCAATATGTTTTTTGAAAATGGGTTTTAAAATTATAAATAGGGTATTTAGTTTTTAAGTTCCCTTAGATGGAATTGATTTCAAAATAAAAAGCATTTCTATAAAACGATGATTTGATAAATGAATTTTTGCCCCTGAATAGAAATAGGGATAATCTAACACAAATTTAAAATGGGTTAAATTAGATAGGGAGATTTTAATAGACATTGTTTTATTAAAACCATGATATTTGGTTAAAACATTTAAGTGGTGTGAAGTGTTTGGTATTATTGGGTCACCCATAAACATCTTTGATTATAACACTCTAAGTTAAAGAGGTTGAAAGGTTACCCAATTTTAAAAGACCCATATTTTAATTAGGTCTCCATCAAAATTTTGAAAAGTAATCAAATTAGTGTTTTGTATGTTCTCTTAAGATATAGAAGAGTATTATACAATTAGATAGTGGAGTAAGTTTCTAAGTTATATTTATAAAGAAATATTTTTATAAAATATTTATAAACTTAGGTGAAAATTTATGAAATAGTTCATAAATAATTTTGGTGTTGAATGAAATACTAAATAAAAAAATATAAATGATTTAGAAAAATTGATATAGTTAAGCAACCAATAATTCTATAAAGGGACTTTCAATTTTATCTTAAGAAACTTAGATAATCTTATAAGCAATAACCATAGGCTAATGAGCAATATGGTACACTTGGGGAATTGTCTATATTCTTGGATAATCAAGAAAATTTTGAACTTAAGCAGAAATTTGATTGTTTTTCATTTAAAATTTTAAATAATGTTAAGTATTAGTTTATTACTATACGGAATTTGATTTGATTAGATTTGATTATGGTTGTGTGATGGGTATATGATAGTTTATAAAGTTTGAATTTAGAAATAAAGGTATTTGGATTGTTGTTTATTAGGTCTTAAATCCCGACGGTTTAAAAATCGTTATAAAAAGAGTTTTTGGAATGATTGTTTATAGAAATAATAATAGCATGATTCGAAGTATTTGAGAAATATTTTTTTTTTATAAGAGTTTGAAATTTGTTACAATAAATATTTGCAAAGATTTTTACAAAGATTTTTTTTGATGAATGACTAAAATCAAAGGCGATTGGGAGTTTCTCTATTTTGGGACTAGTTAGGTATATTTGTTTACTTTATTATGTTTAGGAGGAACCAGAACATCATTGGAAGCTCCGTTTTTATTTAGAGTTTTACCATGCTCGAAAAGGGGGGATGCACGCTCCTATTCATTGTTGGAAATAGCTTTGATATATTCCTCTTTGGAAAGAGTTTTAAAAAATTTGAATAGAAAAACCCGGGGTTTTAGTTCTAAATTTCTTTCAAAAGATTGGCTGTGTAGTTTTGATTTTAGAGTATTCTTTGTATTTGGTTATATACGATTGTTATTTTGCTTTTGGTTGCATCATTATCATTAGTTGCATCATATTACCTAACTGCATATGGTTGTTACATTGTTTGTGTTGCATGTGCTAATAATAGGAATACTATAATAACTAAAGAAAATACAACTAATCAGATTTACTGAAAACCAAGTAAGTATATTGATTTTCTAAGGTTGAGATGTTGCTTCTTCCACTTAGTAATAATTTCGGGGATGAAATTCTATTATGAGCAAAATTGTAACATCCTAGAATTTTATTGTTTTAAGCTTGAATATTTGATTAATTTTAAATATTTAAATAAGTGGTGTTTTAGAATATAAGCAACTTAAATTATATAATTTTACTTAACTCCTTTTAATTAAAAAAATGATAATGGTTAATTTATTTTGCAAATTTATTTACAATAATAATTTGTTAGAATATAATAAATAATAAGTAAATAAAATTGTAATAAAATGGCTTAGTTTTTAGTGACATATTTGTAATTTAATTTATAAGATTTTTCCATAATTTTTAATTTGAAAAATAGTTAAATTTCTGTTAGATGCATTTTGCAGTAAACATCGGTAATTTTTAAACTTTATAGAATTAGATAGGCAGTCTATTTTGTTGTTGTTCTACGATCGGGTGACATTTTCTAAAATAAATAGTATGCACACATACAAATATTTTCCCAAGTTTCTTGCCTTGTCACTTGTCTTGCCAGAAAATCTTTGTTTTGGAAAAACATAATCATTACGTTATTTTATTTGGTTATAAAATCAAGTAAATCCAACATAAAGCCATTTTTCTTCATTTCCCTCTTAATTTATTTAATTTCAAGTAAACAACATCAAGCAAAATAAATGGGCGCACTATTTAAAAAAATCATAGTAAAATGATTAAGGTCACCTAAAATCATGTAACGAGACTTATTGGACTCGTTTGTGCACACTCGTCAAATCCATATCCATTTCGTTATGTTTGAGCGTATTTTGGGTTACTCGATTTTAGACAGTGGAAACTACGGCTAGCGATCGAGGTTATTGTATGTGGTATTGGTTGAAATGGAGGGTGGCAGTGTTTGTCTCATTCGAAATAACACCAACGGTAAAAGATGAAGTGTTCCGGTCGAGTGGGGTGTATTTCATCCATCGTACGGACAAAGTGGAGTGTTGGGTCGCATTTTCTAGAGGTTATCGGGGTGTAATCGGGGACATTGTCTGATGCGGATCATCTTAGGGAGTGGTTTGATGCTAACGGCGATGGTCAGAGGTGGTTGAGGCATCAGGAGACGTCGGCCAACCTATGGTCAAGGACTTTGACTACTGTTAGGTTGGATTTGGGACTGGCCAATCGAACTTCGGTTGTGGTGTTCAACGCGATAAGGAGGAGAAGAGGGACTCGTAGGTGAAGTCATCATTTCATCGAGTATTGGTGGTTTAGAGGTCGCACGTGCACGAAGTGGTGCATGACGTTTCACGTACAGGTTGTGGCTGCAAAGGTTTGAGAGTTGGAGAAGAAGAGTTTTATTATGGGTAATTAGAGTTAATTAAGTAATTAATTATTTAATTGATCCAAAACCTTGTAAACTCAATATCTTCTTCATACTAGGTCCAAATCGAACATAGTCAGTTACGTTGCAGTCAAGGGATCATTAGTTACACGATTGAATTGGATCGGATGAATTCGGAGCTAGTGAAATTTCGAGCTAAGGTCATTTGATTTTAGACCAAACCGAAATGCAAAAGCATCTGCTGAAATTTCCTTGAGTTAACTCACCTTTAATTAAACTGTATATTATCTATAATGCTAAAGATTATTGTTATATGCTTTGATGTTTATATATCGTTGTTCGATTTATTGTTTGGTTGGATTCCCGTTGTGGAAAACGAACAACATATTATCCAATTTGCAGTAAACCCATATAACTATTTATGTTGTTCGTAACCATTGTTTTGCAGGGGACATTTGTAGAGAGACCCTAAGGGGTTTCTTGCCAATATTAATTTATTTACATCCTTGCATTGCTTATATTATTTTTTGATTAAAAGTAATTATGACATCCTATTTGAATTTTTTAAATGTCGTTATAGTAATTTTCGCTATACCATTATTGAATATCATCCCATAAACTTTTGTGCGTGTTGACTTAAGCTTGTAGTTTCACAAAAATTAATAAAACATTTTATAATGATATTTGAATTTTATTAATCATATTAATCAATGATATTTGAATTTAATTAATCGTTTTAATTAATGGTATTTGATTTAAATTAATTGTTTTAATTTCTGATATTTTAAATTAATTAATCATTTTAATCAACTATGTTCATAATTAGTGAATCGTTTTAATTAATAATATTTGAATTTTATTAATCATTTTAATTAATGATATTGAATTTAATTAATTATTTTAATTGATAATGTTGAAGTTGATTAACTAATTTAATAGAAGTGTTTCAAAATTAATTAACTGATTTAATAAAAGTGCCTTAAAGTTAATTAACCAATTTAATAAATATGTTTAAAATTAATTAATTAATTTAAAAAAGTTGTCTAAAGATGATTAATTGGTTTATTAAAAGAAGTTTATAGGTTTGATTTATTATCCATCGGGATAATTAATGTTATTTTAAATTTATAAAAAAAATTATATTTGATTTATTTTCTTTGGGGAAATTATTGTGGTTTAAAAGTTACAAAAGGATTTTATAAATTATCCTTCAAGATATTAACATTTGATTTAAAATTTATAAAAATAATTTAAATTGGTCAATTATCGTTTAGGATAATAATGTTGTTTTGAATTTATAAATGATAGTTTATAAATGAGAAAATCCTTTAAAATGGATTCTTTAAAAATAAAACTAAGTGTATATTGTTTTGGGTTTATATAAGTAATGTTTTAATTACATTTGTTAAAACCCTTGTTTTAATACAGTTAGTATTATAATTTGCCCTTTTAAAAGTATATTTCAAAGAGCATTTTTAAAATGTTTAGAATATTTGAAATGTGAAAATCAAGCCTAAGCGTGAATCAAATGTTTTAAAAGTTTGTTTCACTTATTAGTGGTAAGCGTTGGTAAGCGTATACGATTTAATTCTCATACACAAATCACTTTGTTATTCCCGATAATTGATCTTTTGACTATCGATTTTGATTTTGTTATCTTCTTTATAATCGTCACTCTAAGATGATGTGTCACATATTTGAGCTTTGCTATCCTTTGCTGGAATGACAAAACCCAAAGGGTGAGTATGGGCCAAGCTATGTGGAATTGCTCCCACTACGGTATTTTCACATCCATCTAAAGATTGGATTCGGTTGTGCGCATTAAGATGTGAAATACTTGTATTCTCGGTAACAGCTGGTGGAGTCTGTCTTGGAGGTTTCCAAGAGCAATTGTAGTTCTCAAGTATATTTCTAGAGATATACTTTCGATAAGGGGGGTGCACCCTCATAGTCGTTGTTGGAAAAACTTCCCTTTTTCTTATTGTTAATTCAAATCTTTGAATTGTTTCCATAATTGCATTGAGGACTGTCTTATGCTCTTCTCAATGTTTAATTATTTATGTCCATTCTTTCATGTTTTGGATTACTGCCTTGTGTTATCCATTCTTTCAAGTTTGGATTTTGTTTATATTACTTCAATTTTTTTAAGTCTTGATTTCGATATTATTTATGCCCATTCCTTAAGTACGGGATTTGTTCTTACTGTTACCCAGCCTTTATATTTGGATTTTTTTTCCTGTTATTTATTTAGACTCTTTCCTGTATGGATGTTGTTCTGGTGAGGTTAAAACCCAATCCATGTTTAGTGCGTGGTCTCAAAGAATTTTTATATGTTCATTCATCATATTACTTGAATTTTCTCACACTGGTTTTTCAGACCGATCCAGGTGTTATTTTATGATAATGCTCCAGTTAAACCAAGTATTTTCCTATGTTGGCTTTGGTGATATGGAGTTCTTGGAGAAGAGCTGGATGTTCACCTATCGTAATATTTTATATTCCACTATTTTATACAATATTCCTTTCAGCAATTGTATGGCTAGGAGTTTATTACTGGTAGTTAGAGTTAATTAAGTAATTAGTTAAATTAATTATTTTAATTGATTCAAAATCTTATAAACTCAATATCTTCTCCATAAAAGGTTCAAATGAATGTGGTCTATTGTGCTGCTCTCATGGGCTCATTTGCTACGCGATGGAATTGGATCGAATGAATTTTGAGCTAATGAAATTTCGGGCCAAATTTGAATGACCGAACAAGAATGTAAAAGATCCATTGGAATTTCGGTAAGTTAACGAACATTTAGTTAAACTATATAAAATATTTGTGACGGTATAGACTATTGTTGTATGCTTGGATGTTATACTATTGTTTGATTTATTATTTGGTTGGGTTCCTGTTTAGGAAAATAAATGATAATTATCTAATTTACAGGGGAACCATTAAACTATTTATGTTGTTTGCAACCATTGCTCTGCAAGGGACATTTGTATAGAGACCCTATGGTGTTACTCACATGTATTTATTTATTTACATCCTTGCATTGCTTATGGTGTTGTTTGGTTAAAAATAATTGTGACATTCTATTTAAATTATATAAATGTCGTTATAGCAATTTTCGCTATACCGTCACTTATTGAATATCATCCCATAAACTTTTATGTATGTTGACTTGAGCTTGTATTTTCACAAAAAGATAATAAATCATTTTAACTAATGATATTTGAATTTTATTAATCATTTAGATTAAAGATATTTGAATTTAATTAATCATCCTAATTATTAATATTTGATTTTAATTAATCATTCTAATTTTTTATTTTTGAAATTAATCAATCATTTTAATTAATGATGTTTCAAAGTAATTAATCATTTTAATTAATTATGTTTGAATTTATTAGTCGTTTTAATTAATGATATTTGAATTTAATTAATCATTTTAATTGCTATTGTTGAAGTTGATTAACTAATTTTACATAAGTGCTTTAAAGTTAATTAACAGATTTGATAAAAGTGTCTTAAAGTTAATAAATTGATTTAATAAAAATGTTTAAGGCTAGTTAATTATTTTAACAAAGGTGTTTAAAGTTGATTAATTGGTTTATTGAAATAAGATTATATATTTGATTTATTATCCATCGGGATAATTAATGTTATTTTAAATTGATAAAAAGATTTCAAATTTGATTTGTTTTCTTCGGTGAAAATTAATGTGGTTTTAAAGTTATAAAAGGATTTTATAAATTATCCTTCAGGATATTCACATTTGATTTAAAATTTATAAAAATAATTTAAATTGGTTTATTATCTTCCAAGATAATAAATGTTGTTTTGAATTTATAAATAATAGTTTATAAATGAGAATTTTTTTTAAAAATGGATTGTTTGAAAATAAATATAAGCGTAAATTGTTTTGGGTTTATAGTATGAAATGTTTTAATGCAATTATTTTGACCTTTGTTTTTATAACCTTAGTATTATAATTTTCCCTTTTAAATGAACATCAAAGAGTATTATTGAAACGTTTTACAATATTTGAAGTGTCAATTTCAAGCCCAAGTGTGAAACAAATTTTTTAAAAGTTTGATTCACTTATTGGTGGTTAGTATATATAATTTAATTCCCATACACAAACTACTTTGTTATTCCTAGTAGTTGATCTTTCATCTATCAGCTTCGATTTTGCTATCTTCTTTATATTTCATCACTCTAAGACGATTTGTTGCTTATTTGAGCTTTGTTATCCTTTGTCAGAAATGACTAAACCTAAAGGCAAGCGGGGACCAAGCTATGTCAAGTTACTCCCATTAGGGTATTTTTGCATCCACTCTAGATTGGATTTCGTTGTACGCATTGAGATGTGAAATACACAAATTCTCGGTAACATTTGGTGGGGTCCAGTTTGGAGGTTATCAAAAGCAATCGGAGGTCTTAGGTATATTTCTAGAACTATACTTTCGGTATGCAAGGTGCACCCTCTTATTCATTGTTGGAAAAACTTATCTTTTTTCTTGTTTTCAATTCAAATATTTTAATTGTTTGCATAATTTCATTGAGAGTTGCCTTATGCTCTTTTCAGTGTTTGATTATTTGTGACCATTATTTCAAGTTTTGGACTATTAAGTTATGTTGTACATTCTTTCCAGCTTGTATTTTATTGATTCTTTTAGGTCTAGATTTTGATGTTATTTATGCTTATTCCTTAAGTATGGGATTTGTTTTTACCATTACACATCCTTTATATTCGGATTTGTTTTCTTGTTGTTTATTTCCACTCTTTCCTATGAGGCTGTTGTTCTTGAGAGGTAAAAACCTATTATGCGTTTAGCGGCATGGTCTTCCAGAATTTTTATATGTTCATCATATTACTTGAGTTTTCTCACATCGTTTTTCCTGACTAGTTCGAATGTTAATTTATTATAATGCTCGGGTCAGATTGAGTATTTTCCCCGGTTGCCTTGGGTGATACGGATTTCTTGGAGAGAGCTAGATGTTCGTCTATTGTAGTGTTTTATTTTTTGCAGTATTATGTAGCATTCTTATTAGTAATTATAAGGTAAGGATTTTATAACTGTCCAGGCGATAAGGTTCATTTTTAACTTTGATGTACTCTGTATCTTGGAGTGATAATTTATATTGTCTTTATGATATTATATGTTGTCATTTCCGCTGTGAGATTCTATTTCCCCTGTTCTTTGTTTCTTTTCTATTTATTTTACCCTAACAATCTTCTTTTTCGGTGATTGGATGTTTAGTATTTGGATACCATGGATGTATTCAGTGTAGACTTTCAATGGTCAAAAAGGTGGGTCGTTACAACTTAGTATCAGAGCTGAAGGTTAGGTGAGAACCTTGGCTTTGGTAGGGTATGACTCATTAGACATAGGATAAGTGACACCCTAGAATGAGTTTTAGAGTATTATATATATAGTATATTTCTCAATGTTGTAAAAACGTATTGTGTTAATTGGTCTATTGAGTTGTTTATGAATTCGAGTCATGATGTGGAACACCATGGTGTCTATACGAATTTCGAAACACTCAAACAGACATGATATTGACTTTTGAAAATTGGTAAATGAAATACTTTACCTTGGTTTATACACACACATATATATATATATATATATATATTTAAAGGAATAGGTTTCAAAATTTATATAGTTATAGAGTTTTTTTGCTTGTCTGAATGTGATAGTATTTATTTATTATCATTGTTGTTTGATCAATCATGCTTGATTAAATTAGGAACATGGATTGTGATTTGCCGATTGTTGATTACTTATGCTAAGCTTGTTTTTAAGCATTTATTGTTTTGATTATAAACGAACCCCTTGTGAATAAAGTTCCGCAATTTGTCTATAAGGTTTTCGATTATAATGTTGGGTGAAAAGTAAACTTCTAATAAAAGTTTTTTAAATAATCTAAATGGTAAGGTAAGACATTTCAAGAATAAATACTGTAGAAAATTTACTATGATAAAGGAGGACTATTATAGTATGAAATGATCGTATATAAAGGTAATTTTATATATTTTGATTTATAAAATGTGTTTTAAACGGGATTTTTTTATTAAATCCTAAAGTCCTTTGAAATAATTTCAAAAGGTTTTGGAAAATATATATACATACATACACACACACACACACACACACACACAAATATATATATATATTAGTACTAACTGGAAGTATTTCTAAATATAGCTATTTTGGAAGATAAATTTTAAGTAGAATGCATTTTCTTTAGGATAATTCGGAGGAAATCGTCTTGATTACTTCTGTGATAATATGAATAATATTCTAAGTGATAAATATATGTTTTCTTAGGCAAACATTGTAGTGCACTCAGTAAATTATTCATTTTATCATTATGCGATCAAAATAAGTCAAATCCCGATGAACTTAAAGTAAATTTTGTAAACAAACCGTTGAAGTTATTTCATAAAAGAAATATTTGCAATATGTTTTTTGAAAATGGGTTTTAAAATTATAAATAGGGTATTTAGTTTTTAAGTTCCCTTAAATGGAATTGATTTCAAAATAAAAAGCATTTCTATAAAAGGATGATTTGATAAATGAATTTTTGCCCCTGAATAGAAATAGGGATAATCTAACACAAATTTAAAATGGGTTAAATTAGATAGGGAGATTTTAATAGACATTGTTTTATTAAAACCATGATATTTGGTTAAAACATTTAAGTGGTGTGAAGTGTTTGGTATTATTGGGTCGCCCATAAACATCTTTGATTATAACACTCTAAGTTAAAGAGGTTGAAAGGTTACCCAATTTTAAAAGACCCATATTTTAATTAGGTCTCCATCAAAATTTTGAAAAGTAATCAAATTAGTGTTTTGTATGTACTCTTAGGATATAGAAGAGTATTATATAATTAGATAGTGGAGTAAGTTTCTAAGTTCTATTTATAAAGAAATGTTTTTATAAAATATTTATAAACTTAGGTGAAAATTTATGAAATAGTTCATAAATAATTTTGGTGTTGAATGAAATACTAAATAAAAATATAAATGATTTAGAAAAATTGATATAGTTAAGCAACCAATAATTATATAAAGGGACTTTCAATTTTATCTTAAGAAACTTAGATAATCTTATAAGCAATAACCATAGGCTGATGAGCAATATGGTACACTTCGGGAATTGTCTATATTCTTGGATAATCAAGAAAATTTTGAACTTAAGCAGAAATTTGATTGTTTTTCATTTAACATTTTAAATATTGTTAAGTATTAGTTTATTCCTATACGGAATTTGATTTGATTAGATTTGATTATGGTTGTGTGATGTGTATACGATAGTTTGCAAAGTTTGAATTTAGAAATAAAGGTATTTGGTTTGTTGTTTATTAGGTCTTAAATCCCGACGGTTTAAAAATCGTTATAAAAAGAGTTTTTGGAATGATTGTTTATAGAAATAATAATAGCATGATTCGAAGTATTTGAGAAATTTTTTTTTATTATAAGAGTTTGAAATTTGTTACAATAAATATTTGCAAAGATTTTTACAAAGATTTTTTTTGATGAATGACTAAAATCAAAGGCGATTGGGAGTTTCTCTATTTTGGGACTAGTTAGGTATATTTGTTTACTTTATTATGTTTAGGAGGAACCAGAACATCATTGGAAGCTCCGTTTTTATTTAGAGTTTTACCATGCTCGAAAAGGGGGGATGCACGCTCCTAGTCATTGTTGGAAATAGCTTTGATATATTCCTCTTTGGAAAGAGTTTTAAAAAATTTGAATAGAAAAACCCGGGGTTTTAGTTCGAAATTTCTTTCAAAAGATTGGCTGTGTAGTTTTGATTTTAGAGTATTCTTTGTATTTGGTTATATACGATTGTTATTTTGCTTTTGGTTGCATCATTATCATTAGTTGCATCATATTACCTAACTGCATATGGTTGTTACATTGTTTGTGTTGCATGTGCTAATAATAGGAATAATATAATAACTAAAGAAAATACAACTAATCAGATTTACTGAAAACCAAGTAAGTATATTGATTTTCTAATGTTGAGATGTTGCTTCTTCCACTTAGTAATAATTTCGGGGATGAAATTCTATTATGAGCAAAAATGTAACATCCTAGAATTTTATTGTTTTAAGCTTGAATATTTGATTAATTTTAAATATTTAAATAAGTGGTGTTTTAGAATATAAGCAACTTAAATTATATAATTTTACTTAACTCCTTTTAATTAAAAAAATGATAATGGTTAATTTATTTTGCAAATTTATTTACAATAATAATTGGTTAGAATATAATAAATAATAAGTAAATAAAATTGTAATAAAATGACTTGGTTTTTAGTGACATATTTGTAATTTAATTTATAAGATTTTTCCATAATTTTTAATTTGAAAAATAATTAAATTTCTGTTAGATGCATTTTGCAGTAAACATCGGTAATTTTTAAACTTTATAGAATTAGATAGGCAGTCTATTTTGTTGTTGTTTTACGATCGGGTGACATTTTCTAAAATAAATAGTATGCACACATACAAATATTTTCCCAAGTTTCTTGCCTTGTCACTTGTCTTGCCAGAAAATCTTTGTTTTGGAAAAACATAATCATTACGTTATTTTATTTGGTTATAAAATCAAGTAAATCCAACATAAAGCCATTTTTCTTCATTTCCCTCTTAATTTATTTAATTTCAAGTAAACAACATCAAGCAAAATAAATGGGCGCACTATTTAAAAAAATCATAGTAAAATGATTAAGGTCACCTAAAATCATGTAACGAGACTTATTGGACTCGTTTGTGCACACTCGTCAAATCCATATCCATTTCGTTATGTTTGAGCGTATTTTGGGTTACTCGATTTTAGACAGTGGAAACTACGGCTAGCGATCGAGGTTATTGTATGTGGTATTGGTTGAAATGGAGGGTGGCAGTGTTTGTCTCATTCGAAATAACACCAACGGTAAAAGATGAAGTGTTCCGGTCGAGTGGGGTGTATTTCATCCATCGTACGGACAAAGTGGAGTGTTGGGTCGCATTTTCTAGAGGTTATCGGGGTGTAATCGGGGACATTGTCTGATGCGGATCATCTTAGGGAGTGGTTTGATGCTAACGGCGATGGTCAGAGGTGGTTGAGGCATCAGGAAACGTCGGCCAACCTATGGTCAAGGACTTTGACTACTGTTAGGTTGGATTTGGGACTGGCTAATTGAACTTCAGTTGTGGTGTTCAATGCGATAAGGAGGAGAAGAGGGACTCGTAGGTGAAGTCATCATTTCATCGAGTATTGGTGGTTTAGAGGTCGCACGTGCACGAAGTGGTGCATGACGTTTCACGTACAGGTTGTGGCTGCAAAGGTTTGAGAGTTGGAGAAGAAGAGTTTTATTATGGGTAGTTAGAGTTAATTAAGTAATTAATTATTTAATTGATCCAAAACCTTGTAAACTCAATATCTTCTTCATACTAGGTCCAAATCGAGCATAGTCAGTTACGTTGCAGTCAAGGGATCATTAGTTACACGATTGAATTGGATCGGATGAATTCGGAGCTAGTGAAATTTCGAGCTAAGGTCATTTGATTTTAGACCAAACCGAAATGCAAAAGCATCTGCTGAAATTTCCTTGAGTTAACTCACCTTTAATTAAACTGTATATTATCTATAATGCTAAAGATTATTGTTATATGCTTTGATGTTTATATATCGTTGTTCGATTTATTGTTTGGTTGGATTCCCGTTGTGGAAAACGAACAACATATTATCCAATTTGCAGTAAACCCATATAACTATTTATGTTGTTCGTAACCATTGTTTTGCAGGGGACATTTGTAGAGAGACCCTAAGGGGTTTCTTGCCAATATTAATTTATTTACATCCTTGCATTGCTTATATTATTTTTTGATTCAACGTAATTATGACATCCTATTTGAATTTTTTAAATGTCGTTATAGCAATTTTCGCTATACCATTATTGAATATCATCCCATAAACTTTTGTGCGTGTTGACTTAAGCTTGTAGTTTCACAAAAATTAATAAAACATTTTATAATGATATTTGAATTTTATTAATCATATTAATCAATGATATTTGAATTTAATTAATCGTTTTAATTAATGGTATTTGATTTAAATTAATTGTTTTAATTTCTGATATTTTAAATTAATTAATCATTTTAATCAACTATGTTCAAAATTAGTGAATCGTTTTAATTAATGATATTTGAATTTTATTAATCATTTTAATTAATGATATTGAATTTAATTAATTATTTTAATTGATAATGTTGAAGTTGATTAACTAATTTAATTGAAGTGTTTCAAAGTTAATTAACTGATTTAATAAAAGTGCCTTAAAGTTAATTAACCAATTTAATAAATATGTTTAAAATTAATTAATTAATTTAAAAAAGTTGTCTAAAGATGATTAATTGGTTTATTAAAAGAAGTTTATAGGTTTGATTTATTATCCATCGGGATAATTAATGTTATTTTAAATTTATAAAAAAAAATTATATTTGATTTATTTTCTTTGGGGAAATTATTGTGGTTTAAAAGTTACAAAAGGATTTTATAAATTATCCTTCAAGATATTAACATTTGATTTAAAATTTATAAAAATAATTTAAATTGGTCAATTATCGTTTAGGATAATAATGTTGTTTTGAATTTATAAATAATAGTTTATAAATGAGAAAATCCTTTAAAATGGATTCTTTAAAAATAAAACTAAGTGTATATTGTTTTGGGTTTATATAAGTAATGTTTTAATTACATTTGTTAAAACCCTTGTTTTAATACAGTTAGTATTATAATTTGCCCTTTTAAAAGTATATTTCAAAGAGCATTTTTAAAATGTTTAGAATATTTGAAATGTGAAAATCATGCCTAAGCGTGAATCAAATGTTTTAAAAGTTTGTTTCACTTATTAGTGGTAAGCGTATACGATTTAATTCTCATACACAAATCACTTTGTTATTCCCGATAATTGATCTTTTGACTATCGATTTTGATTTTGTTATCTTCTTTATAATTCGTCACTCTAAGATGATGTGTCACATATTTGAGCTTTGCTATCCTTTGCTGGAATGACAAAACCCAAAGGGTGAGTATGGGCCAAGCTATGTGGAATTGCTCCCACTACGGTATTTTCACATCCATCTAAAGATTGGATTCGGTTGTGCGCATTAAGATGTGAAATACTTGTATTCTCGGTAACAGCTGGTGGAGTCTGTCTTGGAGGTTTCCAAGAGCAATCGTAGTTCTCAAGTATATTTCTAGATATATACTTTCGATAAGGGGGGTGCACCCTCCTAGTCGTTGTTGGAAAAACTTCCCTTTTTCTTATTGTTAATTCAAATCTTTGAATTGTTTCCATAATTGCATTGAGGACTGTCTTATGCTCTTCTCAATGTTTAATTATTTATGTCCATTCTTTCATGTTTTGGACTACTGCCTTGTGTTATCCATTCTTTCAAGTTTGGATTTTGTTTATATTACTTCAATTTTTTTAAGTCTTGATTTCGATATTATTTATGCCCATTCCTTAAGTACGGGATTTGTTCTTACTGTTACCCAGCCTTTATATTTGGATTTTTTTCCTGTTATTTATTTAGACTCTTTCCTGTATGGATGTTGTTCTGGTGAGGTTAAAACCCAATCCATGTTTAGTGCGTGGTCTCAAAGAATTTTTATATGTTCATTCATCATATTACTTGAATTTTCTCACACTGGTTTTTCAGACCGATCCAGGTGTTATTTTATGATAATGCTCCAGTTAAACCAAGTATTTTCCTATGTTGGCTTTGGTGATATGGAGTTCTTGGAGAAGAGCTGGATGTTCACCTATCGTAATATTTTATATTCCACTATTTTATACAATATTCCTTTCAGCAATTGTATGGCTAGGATTTATACCTGTGTAGCAAATAAGGTTTGTTTTTAACTCTGATGTACTTTGTATCGTGAAGTGACATTTTATACTATCTTCATTATATTATATGTTGTCGTTTCCATTGTGAAATTATGTTTCTCTTATTCTTTGTTTCTTTTCCTTTTATTTTTCCTTAAAATCTGCCTTTTTGATGATTGAATGCCATGGATGTGTTCGACGTCGACTTCCAATGATCGAAAAGGCGGGTTGTTACAACATACTTGTTATATATTTTTATTTTAAGAACTATATTGTAATATACACACACACACACACAGAGAGATATATATATATATAGTACAAAGTACAAAGTCACACTACACACGAGTACTACTTAAGCCGAATTCCTTATAGAGAGACTAATCGTCCTTATTATTGATTAAAGGATGAGTTTTCACACAAGGCATACTACTAAGAACTCTATCCCTAGAGCTGAAGAAGAAGCATGTAACAATCCGCACTGAAATGAATGTAATTTTGATCCAATAAAAGCTTACATAACCTTAGGCCCAATTTAAAACAAGCTGTTGGGTTGATAAAGTTGAAACAATAAATGATACATAGAGCTATATATCTATACTTTCACAACCTCATAGCGGAATGGATAATATAGAATATTAGAAACATGTACCTATTTCATAGAAAGAAAACCAGTTCAGAAACATGCAAGTTGTCACAACAGGTCAACATAAAACCTCCACAGTTCAATATTTCAAAATACACATTTGTTTGAAACTGGGTATATAAATTACCAGAAAGAAAAACATAAATAGATAGACAACTGTCATAAGCATTTTTCTCCATCTTTGTCTCCTAAATCAACCTGGTCTTCCCTAACATGTGTGTTCTGAGAAAGGAGTCAACACAACAAATGTTTGGTGAATGAAAATCATAGGTTTTACCATAATTGTATTTAGGCAGTATCATCTAGGTAAGTAATATGCCTTATGCATTTAAAATAACCATAAACTTCAATTATAGGCCCATCGGGATTTCCCAGTCCAATTCCAAACTCTAACGCTATTTTGTTAGCGATGCAAGAGAAAGCACCTGAACCACATAATCCCTTTCAATAGGAAGTAGGCAGACTCTGATCATTAAATACCTATAAAATAGATGTGTCCCGTTATTTAATACCTAACCCAAGGCGAGTCCCTCTATGGTACTCTCTAGCTATCATCATACGAAATCTCATAGGTCACTTAACACTTCTTATATCGAAAATCGACGAACCTTATAATAGTCACTTAATACACCCAAACAAGAAGCAGACCCCTCCAAAGGTCTCCAACCTATCATATCCAAAACATATTTATGACCCATAACCCAATTGGGATGACTCAAATTAGTTCGATCATTTGTAGGTACTGGTAGCTAGATTACTGGGTTGACTTACCCTATAGAATTGGGACTAACTATCGTCCACCAAGGTTCTTTACTATAGGCAATGTCTCACATCAGTCTGTAAAGTCACACTGCAGGTAGCCAGATTTAACTGGGCAGACATCTTTGTGCTTTAGACTGACCTCGCATCCCTATAACTTAGTAATAATTTAAATATATGCCTATTGTATATATACTTTCTCACACCATCAATACTCAAGGCCATATAAGGTAAACCGACTTATTTCTCCCTTGATTATGGATTAATTTCCATAACCATTAATTACTACCTTCATAAAAGGTGAAATGCTATTGACTACCATATTAATAATATTCATACGATCAATATACTATAATCAGTATGTTACTATTTTATAAACACACAAGATATACACACACACACACACGTGCATGAGATCTAAGGTAAAAATTATCATGCACAAAGAAGTCACTTACTAAATTTATTAAAATGTCAAACTCATACAATTCAACAACACTTTCATGGCCTAAGAACCATCGGATCAAAATAAATATTCCTAATCACATACAAAGAAGTCGCTTAATAAATATTCCTAATCGCATGAGACCTGAATCGTCAGATCAAAATAATTGAATCCGGGCCGTTCATGGCCTAGGAAAACCTAGCCGTCAATACTTTCACCGGTTGACCGCTTGCTCATGGGCGGTCAATTGGTCTTCATTTGTGACCATTGTTTTACTTCCCATCGCTTTATTTTACTTATTACCTAATTTAATTTCATCAATTCCTTAATATTATCACTAACGTTTTCTTAGACCTTAAGCCTATGTTAATCTTTCAAATTAGAACTTCAAATTTTAAATTTAAACTCATTTGAATTGTTTTAAACTCAAAAACCTCAAACATCCATAACTTCTCCATTTGAACTCCGATTACCAAACATTATACATGAAATTTGATCATAAAAGCACCATGTACGTAATGGTATAACTTCCGTAACCAAATTCTAACATATATAGAAAATTTCAATTTTAGCCCCATCTTAATTAATTAATTTCTTATCAAATTTTATGGGATGTTACACTCTACCCTTTTAACAATGGATTTCGCCCCGGAAATCCCCAAGGGAAAATAGTGCAACACACACTCA
This sequence comes from Allium cepa, assembly GCA_030765085.1. Lineage (NCBI taxonomy): Eukaryota > Viridiplantae > Streptophyta > Magnoliopsida > Asparagales > Amaryllidaceae > Allium > Allium cepa. The sequence goes on along the minus strand of CM060935.1, from coordinate 439,965,375 downwards.
ATAACAATATTGTATAACCAAGTTATCTATACAAACATCTACTCGAAAAAAATGCGGTGTGATTATGCATGGAACATGGTGTATGGAAGCTCGGCCTTAGCGTAAATGCAAGATTGTGACATATAGGCATGTATGTTAGCATTCAAAACATATGTGAAATTCTATATGAGTGCAAAAATAATAATAAAAATTGTGGAAAACATCTTCTACCATCCAATCAAGAAATCACAATGCGACCAAATATTAAATTTTGGAAAGAAAGTTTTATTCGAGAAAAACTTTAGATGAGAAGCCTTCATCTTTTCTTCAGTTTTCCATGTGCTTTTTACTGGGTTTTCTCTCTATTGTACTCGAACCAGCCTAATTACTTTGTCAGAAGCTTCATAATTCCATGTTCCACAATGCGAGCGGGAGCATGGGGGCTAAAGGCTACGCCTCAACGTCATTGAACTGATCAGGCTCTACTATAGTTGTAATGCCATGCAGACATTTCCTCGAGTGTGAAAAATGAAAGACATCATGAACTCTCATTAATTTTTCCGTAAGCTCCACCCTATAAGAAAGTTTCCTCACCCTCCCTAAAATCCAAAAAGGCCCAACGAACCTTGCCCCCAACTTCTCAGATGTACCGAACCTCAGAACCTTTACAATAGGAAAGCTTTATGAATACCATGTTCGCAACTGAAAACTCTAAATCCTTTCTTCGCCTATCAGCATAGAACTTTCGACGGTCCTGTGCAGCCTCTTTTCCATCTAATTAGTTCTACCATTTTCAATGTCTCGTGATTAAATCAGGTCCAAGTAAGATTTTATGGGTAGTTTTTCACCAACAATTAGGCAACTTACATGACCTTTCATATAAGGCTTCAAAGGGTGTCAGACCAGTCGTGGCTTGTTAATTATTATTGTATCCAAACCCTACCTAGGATAAGTGCTTCTCCGAAGGTCCTAAAAAATCCATGAGGCAAGCTTTTAACATATCTTCAAGATTTTTGTTTACCCTTTCTGTTTAGCCATCGGTCTGTAGGTGATAAGCGGTGCTAAGATTCAAAGCCATTCCTAAAGCAGATTGTAAACCCCTCCAAAATTCAATAGTGAATAAAGGTGTCCTTCACTGACAATGCTAACCGAAACTCCATGAAGTCACAATACTTCCTTGATATAAATCTGTGCTAGAGATGCTGCAGTCCTATTACTCTTAACGGGAATAAAGTAGGAGCTCTTAGTGAGTCTATCCACTATAACCAAATAGCTTCATTGCCTCTTTCACTTCAGGGTAGACCGTCTACAAAGTCTATACATATATGCTTCCATTTCTAAGTTGCACCTCTAATGGTAATAATAGTCCTTTGGGCTTCCTTTGCTTCACCATAATATTTTGGCACATTAAACACCTAAAGGCATACTATGCTACTGTTAATCGTTGGCCAATAGAAAATCCTTTTCATATCCATATGCATTTTATGCGACGACTCACATTTCGGGTGGTTTAAGTTGGCAATAAACAACACATGTCTAACTCAAACAAATAGGAACACAGATAATCAATGGGGTTAATTTAAAAAAATAAGAAAAGAAGAAAACAAATACAGAATCTCACAGTGGAATGAAAAAATATAATAATCAAATAAACAATTCATGAAACTGTCAACACTACACATTTGATTATACTTTTAGAACAACTATAAGAGTTATACATCTAATAGAGACAAAATAAAACAATGCATTCGAACAACATGATGAAGGGAAATACTACTACTAATATAATATACCAAATCTTCACCTTCCTCCTCTCGAATAATATGATCTTCAATACACTAAAAAACTCAGGGCTGATCCGAGCATAAAGTAAAACAATACACTCGAGTCAGAACTAAAATATTCTTATGTGAATCAAATCAATTTCACATATAACAGGAGTGTTATAATGTCAAAGATATTTATGGGGTTTTACATCTCCTATCCAATGTATAACATGCATGCAATAACTTAAGATATATCATGAGATTTTCCATCTCATAAGGATCCATCAAACTATATATATATATAGTAGAATACATAATATATGTAATGTCTAATCAATAAAATAAATATTTTATCTACAATTAAGGCTTTACATTAATCCCCTTAACGCCTTTTTAAGCATTAGCATAGGGTTTGCATATAATACCCCAGTAGAACATCAGGGGATAGGGACGCATCATGATACGACAACACTATATCAAACTCATAGTGGTTTCATATAAGGATAAAAGTATAACAAGGCACGTGAGGCAATGACCAAGGTAGTATACTGTAACGACCCAGAATTTTCAGAAATTAAAATTTGAATATTTAATTTATTTTAAATATTAATAAGTGAATTTATAAGTCAAATAAATTTTTATTTGAATTTTTGGATTTAATTGGATTATTAAATCGATAATTTAATATGTTAAATTATGGAAATAATTGAAAATAGAGTTAAATATGATTGAAAATGATTTGTAAAATTTTATTTTATCATATTGAAGTCAGAATGATATTTTAGAACTTTTAAAATCGAATTAAAAGTAAATCTGTGAAAATTGAATATTTTAATATTTAATAATCGACTGTAAAATAGCCAATTTTTGAACAGTCTCAGAATTGAACGAAACCAGTTCCATTGGATCCGTAATAGTTAGTTATTACCGGATTTCAATTTTCGTGTCAATCGGAGTTATCGTTTGATCGTGGCAGCTCGAAACGCATCGATTTATTTTTAATTTAAATTTGGCGAGTCAAAATAGCCATTTTTCAAAAAGTCTCGGATTTCGACGAAACCAGTTTCATCGGATCCGTAATGTGATATTATTGTAAGGTTTCAAATTTCAAGTCAATTGGATTTACCGTTTGTCCGGTACGAATTAAAACGCCTAGAAAATCGCTTAAATCGGTTTAATTTAAATTGAGCGTTTGTAGCCATAACTCGCACATACTTCCGAATTAGCTTCCGAAACCTGTTCCATTGTGTCCGGAACGCGGGATAAACCCTAGGTACGCTGGTTACGGCGTCTAAATCGGAGTTCGGAATTCCCGGGATGAATAGTGTTTACGCTTGCTTTTCTTATAAATAGACACCATTCTAAAAAAAAAAAAAAAAAAAAAATCTATCAAAACCCTAGCCAATATTGCAGCCGCCACTTTAGCAATGAAGGGCCAGAAATTCACAAGCTTCCTCCCTCAAAATCTCTCAATCCATTCATCGATTCACGAAGCCATCAACTACAAAGATGAAGAGCACGACGAGAGCTACGAGATCAACGGTGGAGATCGCATTTGGAGCTACGGATCTTCGTCAAAATGCTCGCGTCCATCTGCAGTTCATCACCGTGCGCACGCTAGAGGAGGAGGCCGAGTTCACTACTGTTGTGGCCGAACATAGCTAAGGTCGTGGGCTTCGTCATGGTGGTGTTGTGATCGAATATAATCGTGTGTGGTGGCCGAGCTATTTAACCCTAGAATTGTGCTATGGGTTCAAGGAGGTCGGCTAATTACCTGGAGATGAGAACGAAGAAGATGGGGGTGGAGACGTGCGGCCCAGATGTGAGGGGGGGTGAGATCAAAGGCTGTGATTTGTTTGGGTTTAAATTATAAAGTTATGTGTGATTTAAGTAATATAAATACGTGCAAACTTGTAAAATTCGTATCTTTTTCATACGAGGTCGAAAAAATGCAAACTCAGTTGCGTTGGAATCGTATGGACGAGCACTACGCGATGGAGTTGGTTTGGAGTCGTTTGGAGTTAGTGAGAATTTCGGGTAAAATTAAACGCGCGTTTAATTTTATTCGAAATAAAAGCTAAAACGGAAATTAAAACCAAGGTGAGAATTTCTCACTCAATCGAGTAGATTTCGATTTTATTTTAAATAGTTAGATTTAAAATATTTGAATGCATGTTTGAATGATGACTGTAAATTATTGATTGTTAAAATAGACATTATGCGCCGTTAGTAAGCGGATGTTATTTAATATAAACATATACCGCGAATATTTCATAAACAGTGAAATTGGTATTATATATAATATCAATATATATATATTGGCATATGTATATATTGCAGTTGATTGATTTCCCGTATTTTTTGCGGATGAGACCCTATTGCGCCGTTATTAAGCGGATAATATTTAATAAGAACATGTACCGCGATAATTTCGTACTGGAGCGAAATTGGTATTGTGCTAATGTTTTTGGATGCAGGAAACAGGTTGGAGGGATCCAACTGGATTCCTCAACAGTATTTATTTAATTTCAGATATTTTGATATTTGATTGATTATCATATCGATATATGATATCGTTGTTGTCGTGATTGACTATTTGGTGTGTAGCATCATTGGACCCGGATTTTGGGATTTTAAAATGATCTTTAAAATGATTTTTGAAAATATACTTTATTTCTGGAATTGATCCATTATAAATAAATAAACGTTATAATTTTTAAAGTTATAAAAATTATGGTTTTTGTGAAATATAGTTAAAAAGCTGATTTTTAGAAATACGATTAAAAGTCGATTTTCGAGAAATGAAAGGAACTAATGATTTTATAAAATAATTTAGATTGGATTTTTGAATATATGATAAAAGTTTAAATATAGGATTTATAAAATTTGATTATTTTATAAATCGAAATGAGGAAATTATAAAGGAATTTAAAGACGTTTTAGAATAATAATATAAACTGATTTATATTTAGAGATTTATAAATGGATATTTATAAATTGAAATATAGACATTATAAAACGAGTTTTTATAAGTGTTTGAATGTAGTGAAAGTGAATTTCATAAATGAATGAAATTTATAGAATTATAAACTGTGAAGTTATAAATGAAATTTATAAATAGTAAGATTATAAATTTGTGAAGTTAATTGAAGAATAGATTTGGTTAAATAAATAAATCTTATAAGTTATAAGGTTTATAAATTGAAAAGTCTTTAAAAAGAACGATTTTGTAAAATAATCGTTTTATAAGTAATTAACTTATAATGTGAACGTTTAGTTTATAATTTAGTTATAAACGGGAATAGGTTAATAAAGGAATTTATAAAAAAAGAAGTTTTTATAAATAAATAGAAATGGAATTTATAAACGTTGTTTTATAAATCCGCAAACGACTTATTTTGATAAGTTAATTGTTATAACTTATAAATGGAGTTATATTCACGTTTTAGACAGTGAATAATCCTTTAAGTTAAAGTGAATAGAAATAATGGAATTTGTGAACATAGTATATTCACGTTTTTGAATAGTGAATAACATGTTAAAGAAAATGTTTTAGAATGTGATATTTTAAACATAATTAAAACGATCTAACGATGTTTTAAAGGTGTTGAGATTCGAAACCATAGATTTCAACATTTATTGTTGAAATAGACGTTTTCGAGAAATAAAAGGAAATGGTGGACTATAACACTGTTGTTATAGTAAATGATTTCCGAAAGGAAATGTTTTGTATAGTATTGGGATTTATATATCTATTTTAATTTCGAATCCCTATACTAGTGATTTTGGGTTGTCGTAACGATGTTTTACGTAACATTCGTTTTGGCCCAAATAAAAATGTTTAAGAGAATGATTTCCCTTAAAGAATGAAATATATACTTAATTCGATTTAAGTATATTGAATATTTTCAAAGGTTGAAATAAAAGAGATTTGTGAATTACTTATGAATAAATAAGTATGGAAATGTTTTCCAATATGAAGTGAATAATTAGAATTTATCTTTTTGAGGATAAATTGAAATGGATTATTGAAATCGAATATGCATGAATATTTTGAAATATAAATTCATTATGGAATTTATATGTGAAAGTGAAATTTGTTTAAAAATAAATATTGATTTATTTTTGAAGTGTTGGAATTTTATATCTTGTAAAGATATTTTGGAAAATAAATAATTTGGAAAATTATTTGGAATCTGGTGATGTATGCATATCAATTGATAGTTCGATAGCCGACTATCAATATTTCCCTTTGAATGGGTATTTGATGTGATTTGATTGAATTTGAATGCACACTTATTTTTGAATAAGCGCTCACTATTCGGGTTAACCGGGAAAGGACCATGGGGTCGTATAACCCATTCCGAATATGTGATACGTCGTTATGAATTGCATTTGAAGATCGGTGTTGAAGACCGAGTATTTGTGAAAGCGATAGGATGACCTATCGATTGTCTCTGCACTGGGTAGCTCCTGGTATAGAGATCTCTTAAGTGATGGGAAATTCGATCGGGATTGTGAATACCCGTATTGCAAGGGCTTCGTAAGAAGTGCCTTCGGTTTTGTTCGAGCCTGGAACAAACTTGTATGGATTGTATGCCTGACATTACAATTTGAGATATAAAGCCGATTTCTTTCAAATATATTTCTGTTGGTGGCGGAGAATTTATTCTTTGCTTAACACCCTTCTTTGAGACGTACGAGCTCAAAGGTTATATAGTTGAAGTTATCAGCGATATATCCCATTTTGGTAATGTGACATGCTGAGTGATGCTGAAATGATCATTGTGTTGATTATTGTGATAGGATCATTTATTTGATCGTCTATCTTAGTGATCATTGTGTTGATCATTTGTTGACCCAAAGCACGGCTTTTTGTACAAAGTGTGTTTTTGTGGACGTGACTTCGTCGAGCCTCACATCCCGGAAATGGTCAAAACAGGAAAGATGCGGCAAGGTTATTAGGGGTTGCTGTAGCTCCCCTTAGGGTATGTGCATTTCCTTCTGGAAAGGGGTGGTATCATGGTATGGAGCCCAGATACTTACTCATGTTGAAAACACTTTATGATTGTGTGAATTGGATATCGAGCGCTCGGTTGAAAAGGTCCTAAAGGACCGGGGAATGGCGTGCTCGTGTCAGTAGTTACCCAGTTAGGGGTAACCCGGCCTTGTGTTGGCAGAGATCCGGTTTGGTTCTCGGGGATGTCCATCCAGAGGCATTCTCAGTGGCAATGGGAAGTTCCTTGGCCTGACCATTTGTTGGAAATCCAATTCCCAATACGAAACTTGTACGGTATTAGTTGTAGAACCTGCTATTCACTTATGGTGGTCACCACTGTTTGGATGGTAGCTATAGTAGGCATAGTTCGAAATGTCTATGCTGGCTAAGATTTATATTCTACTTTCGAAATGAATTTTTTCTACACTATACACTAATAATAATATCAAATGTTATTTTAAATGCGTATCAAGCATCTTTGACTATCATAAGGAGAAATCTCCTCCGATTCTGCGTTTGCATGTGTGTGTGTGCGGGAGGCCTTATGGTAGTCTCATTTTTAAAAGCATTGCGAATTGAATTAAAAATATTCCTCTATTTTGATTTTAAAGATAAATAAACTGTTTTGAGTTCTCACACCAGTCACATGACTGACTTGGAGTTTATTGTTTTCCTTCCTAAACTCTGGGTGCCCACCAATTTCCACACGGGCAGTTAAGAGTTAGGTTTATCAGGATATTCTGGATATTCTGGAGTTGCTGGAGGCAAGCTGGATGGCATGGCGTATTACTAGTATATAGTATTTCTTTTTCCGCTGCACTGTTTGATGTTGTATGTTGTTGTACACTCTGATGATATGATGTAATGTAATGTATGAAATGTAATAACTGATATAGTTCTTTGTTTAAAGATTATTCATTTATTATTATATGTTGTTCCGCTGCGAATTGTGAGATTCTGTTGTTGTTCTGTTGTTTCCTTTCTGTCCCGTCCTATTTTCTTCTGTCTTTCTTCTTTTTCTCTCTTCTTTCTTTTTCTTTTCTTAAATTTTCTTTTTAAAACCCATAACATTCCGTGTTTTCGGCCTTCGATTTCTCGGCAGTCGATAAAGTGAGTATCGATGTTGAATTTTCGAAGAACGAAAATCCGCGACGTTACATTTGGTATCAGAGCTCTGATGGTTAAGCGACAACCATGGTTCTGTAGGGTATAATTCATTAGAGATAGAGTCAGCAGTACTCTAGAATGAGTTTGAGTGTAATAATAGCTATGAGAGCGTATTTGTTAGTGAATATGAAATCGTTTTATATTGTGATGATTGGTTTGTTGAGTGGTATATAGATTCTGGTTAATACGAGTAATTAACGTTGTTGATAGGAATCTATAAACACTTGAATAGAACAATTCGGCACAATATTGATTTTTAATTGGGTAAATGAAATAATTTTGCCTTGATTATATTTTATATATAAAGAAATAATTTTTCAAAATTATTAAATTGTATATAAGTGATTGTTTAATTGTTTGAATAATCTAAATTAAAGAATAATTGTATAAGTAAAAGAATTATAAGAATATTGAATTATAATTAAAGTGATTTACAATTGTGAAATAAACTTATATATATAAGAAGTGAAACTATATAAAATATGAGTTGTAAATAAAGGATGTATAAATGGAATATAACTTAAGTTATGTAAATGAAATTCAACTTTGTAATTGAATTGAATTAATGGATTGAATGATTAATCAATTGAATGTGAATAATTGATATGGAATAATGAATGTAAGTGAAGTGAAGGAATTTGGTTGAAATTAATAAACATTGGTTGTTATATGATTGTTAGATGATTGTATATAATTCATTAAGAGTTAATGAAATTGAATTAGTGAAATTTAAAGCTATGTAATTGAATTCAAATTAGAAGTGAATAAATTTGAATAGAATTGAATGTGAATTGGATTTAATTAGTGAATGCAAACTAATTAAAATTGAGAATGAATGTGATAAAATCCAATGTAAATAAATCAAATATGATTTAAAGTGAAAACCCAAATTCATTGAATATGAATGAGAATATAAATGAATATTGATTGGTTATGGATGTAATTGGTTGATGGTTGAATATATATTGCTTTAGTTGCATTTGCTATGTGACATGTATAGTTATGTTGCTATATGTTGTATATTGAGATTATTTGCATATGTGCATGTTCTCATGTTGTTTGTTGAGTGATTAGTAGGTGCGGATCGCGTTTGCTTCGCATTTGGAGTTCGCTTTTGCGCTATATTAGCCGTATATGCTTGCTAATAAAAATATAAGGTACATATCTCGGATTAAATATCGCACTTTTACACTTTTTTTCCCTTCGGGATGCCTCATTACTTGATGAGATGTATATTTGTGATATATATACTGCCATTTTTTTTTCGGATCGAGCCGCGCAAAGGAGACATGGCGAATTTTTCCGGAAATTTAAGGCGTTAGAAAAATTTGAGAAAATTTGGAAAATTTTTGAAAACTTTAACTTTGTTTTGGAATTGAAAGTTAAACAATAGATAGTTGTTTTTGAAAAGATAACTAAGTATGATTGGAAAACTTAGTAAAGATTTGTAAGGAATTTAATTATGAATTTTGGAAAGTTAATAAATTCTGTAACCTTTCTTACTTGTAATTTCGAGGACGAAATTCTTTTAAGGGGGAAAGATTGTAACGACCCAGAATTTTCAGAAATTAAAATTTGAATATTTAATTTATTTTAAATATTAATAAGTGAATTTATAAGTCAAATAAATTTTTATTTGAATTTTTGGATTTAATTGGATTATTAAATCGATAATTTAATATGTTAAATTATGGAAATAATTGAAAATAGAGTTAAATATGATTGAAAATGATTTGTAAAATTTTATTTTATCATATTGAAGTCAGAATGATATTTTAGAACTTTTAAAATCGAATTAAAAGTAAATCTGTGAAAATTGAATATTTTAATATTTAATAATCGACTGTAAAATAGCCAATTTTTGAACAGTCTCAGAATTGAACGAAACCAGTTCCATTGGATCCGTAATAGTTAGTTATTACCGGATTTCAATTTTCGTGTCAATCGGAGTTATCGTTTGATCGTGGCAGCTCGAAACGCATCGATTTATTTTTAATTTAAATTTGGCGAGTCAAAATAGCCATTTTTCAAAAAGTCTCGGATTTCGACGAAACCAGTTTCATCGGATCCGTAATGTGATATTATTGTAAGGTTTCAAATTTCAAGTCAATTGGATTTACCGTTTGTCCGGTACGAATTAAAACGCCTAGAAAATCGCTTAAATCGGTTTAATTTAAATTGAGCGTTTGTAGCCATAACTCGCACATACTTCCGAATTAGCTTCCGAAACCTGTTCCATTGTGTCCGGAACGCGGGATAAACCCTAGGTACGCTGGTTACGGCGTCTAAATCGGAGTTCGGAATTCCCGGGATGAATAGTGTTTACGCTTGCTTTTCTTATAAATAGACACCATTCTAAAAAAAAAAAAAAAAAAAAAAATCTATCAAAACCCTAGCCAATATTGCAGCCGCCACTTTAGCAATGAAGGGCCAGAAATTCACAAGCTTCCTCCCTCAAAATCTCTCAATCCATTCATCGATTCACGAAGCCATCAACTACAAAGATGAAGAGCACGACGAGAGCTACGAGATCAACGGTGGAGATCGCATTTGGAGCTACGGATCTTCGTCAAAATGCTCGCGTCCATCTGCAGTTCATCACCGTGCGCACGCTAGAGGAGGAGGCCGAGTTCACTACTGTTGTGGCCGAACATAGCTAAGGTCGTGGGCTTCGTCATGGTGATGTTGTGATCGAATATAATCGTGTGTGGTGGCCGAGCTATTTAACCCTAGAATTGTGCTATGGGTTCAAGGAGGTCGGCTAATTACCTGGAGATGAGAACGAAGAAGATGGGGGTGGAGACGTGCGGCCCAGATGTGAGGGGGGGTGAGATCAAAGGCTGTGATTTGTTTGGGTTTAAATTATAAAGTTATGTGTGATTTAAGTAATATAAATACGTGCAAACTTGTAAAATTCGTATCTTTTTCATACGAGGTCGAAAAAATGCAAACTCAGTTGTGTTGGAATCGTATGGACGAGCACTACGCGATGGAGTTGGTTTGGAGCCGTTTGGAGTTAGTGAGAATTTCGGGTAAAATTAAACGCGCGTTTAATTTTATTCGAAATAAAAGCTAAAACGGAAATTAAAACCAAGGTGAGAATTTCTCACTCAATCGAGTAGATTTCGATTTTATTTTAAATAGTTAGATTTAAAATATTTGAATGCATGTTTGAATGATGACTGTAAATTATTGATTGTTAAAATAGACATTATGCGCCGTTAGTAAGCGGATGTTATTTAATATAAACATATACCGCGAATATTTCATAAACAGTGAAATTGGTATTATATATAATATCAATATATATATATTGGCATATGTATATATTGCAGTTGATTGATTTCCCGTATTTTTTGCGGATGAGACCCTATTGCGCCGTTATTAAGCGGATAATATTTAATAAGAACATGTACCGCGATAATTTCGTACTGGAGCGAAATTGGTATTGTGCTAATGTTTTTGGATGCAGGAAACAGGTTGGAGGGATCCAACTGGATTCCTCAACAGTATTTATTTAATTTCAGATATTTTGATATTTGATTGATTATCATATCGATATATGATATCGTTGTTGTCGTGATTGACTATTTGGTGTGTAGCATCATTGGACCCGGATTTTGGGATTTTAAAATGATCTTTAAAATGATTTTTGAAAATATACTTTATTTCTGGAATTGATCCATTATAAATAAATAAACGTTATAATTTTTAAAGTTATAAAAATTATGGTTTTTGTGAAATATAGTTAAAAAGCTGATTTTTAGAAATACGATTAAAAGTCGATTTTCGAGAAATGAAAGGAACTAATGATTTTATAAAATAATTTAGATTGGATTTTTGAATATATGATAAAAGTTTAAATATAGGATTTATAAAATTTGATTATTTTATAAATCGAAATGAGGAAATTATAAAGGAATTTAAAGACGTTTTAGAATAATAATATAAACTGATTTATATTTAGAGATTTATAAATGGATATTTATAAATTGAAATATAGACATTATAAAACGAGTTTTTATAAGTGTTTGAATGTAGTGAAAGTGAATTTCATAAATGAATGAAATTTATAGAATTATAAACTGTGAAGTTATAAATGAAATTTATAAATAGTAAGATTATAAATTTGTGAAGTTAATTGAAGAATAGATTTGGTTAAATAAATAAATCTTATAAGTTATAAGGTTTATAAATTGAAAAGTCTTTAAAAAGAACGATTTTGTAAAATAATCGTTTTATAAGTAATTAACTTATAATGTGAACGTTTAGTTTATAATTTAGTTATAAACGGGAATAGGTTAATAAAGGAATTTATAAAAAAAGAAGTTTTTATAAATAAATAGAAATGGAATTTATAAACGTTGTTTTATAAATCCGCAAACGACTTATTTTGATAAGTTAATTGTTATAACTTATAAATGGAGTTATATTCACGTTTTAGACAGTGAATAATCCTTTAAGTTAAAGTGAATAGAAATAATGGAATTTGTGAACATAGTATATTCACGTTTTTGAATAGTGAATAACATGTTAAAGAAAATGTTTTAGAATGTGATATTTTAAACATAATTAAAACGATCTAACGATGTTTTAAAGGTGTTGAGATTCGAAACCATAGATTTCAACATTTATTGTTGAAATAGACGTTTTCGAGAAATAAAAGGAAATGGTGGACTATAACACTGTTGTTATAGTAAATGATTTCCGAAAGGAAATGTTTTGTATAGTATTGGGATTTATATATCTATTTTAATTTCGAATCCCTATACTAGTGATTTTGGGTTGTCGTAACGATGTTTTACGTAACATTCGTTTTGGCCCAAATAAAAATGTTTAAGAGAATGATTTCCCTTAAAGAATGAAATATATACTTAATTCGATTTAAGTATATTGAATATTTTCAAAGGTTGAAATAAAAGAGATTTGTGAATTACTTATGAATAAATAAGTATGGAAATGTTTTCCAATATGAAGTGAATAATTAGAATTTATCTTTTTGAGGATAAATTGAAATGGATTATTGAAATCGAATATGCATGAATATTTTGAAATATAAATTCATTATGGAATTTATATGTGAAAGTGAAATTTGTTTAAAAATAAATATTGATTTATTTTTGAAGTGTTGGAATTTTATATCTTGTAAAGATATTTTGGAAAATAAATAATTTGGAAAATTATTTGGAATCTGGTGATGTATGCATATCAATTGATAGTTCGATAGCCGACTATCAATATTTCCCTTTGAATGGGTATTTGATGTGATTTGATTGAATTTGAATGCACACTTATTTTTGAATAAGCGCTCACTATTCGGGTTAACCGGGAAAGGACCATGGGGTCGTATAACCCATTCCGAATATGTGATACGTCGTTATGAATTGCATTTGAAGATCGGTGTTGAAGACCGAGTATTTGTGAAAGCGATAGGATGACCTATCGATTGTCTCTGCACTGGGTAGCTCCTGGTATAGAGATCTCTTAAGTGATGGGAAATTCGATCGGGATTGTGAATACCCGTATTGCAAGGGCTTCGTAAGAAGTGCCTTCGGTTTTGTTCGAGCCTGGAACAAACTTGTATGGATTGTATGCCTGACATTACAATTTGAGATATAAAGCCGATTTCTTTCAAATATATTTCTGTTGGTGGCGGAGAATTTATTCTTTGCTTAACACCCTTCTTTGAGACGTACGAGCTCAAAGGTTATATAGTTGAAGTTATCAGCGATATATCCCATTTTGGTAATGTGACATGCTGAGTGATGCTGAAATGATCATTGTGTTGATTATTGTGATAGGATCATTTATTTGATCGTCTATCTTAGTGATCATTGTGTTGATCATTTGTTGACCCAAAGCACGGCTTTTTGTACAAAGTGTGTTTTTGTGGACGTGACTTCGTCGAGCCTCACATCCCGGAAATGGTCAAAACAGGAAAGATGCGGCAAGGTTATTAGGGGTTGCTGTAGCTCCCCTTAGGGTATGTGCATTTCCTTCTGGAAAGGGGTGGTATCATGGTATGGAGCCCAGATACTTACTCATGTTGAAAACACTTTATGATTGTGTGAATTGGATATCGAGCGCTCGGTTGAAAAGGTCCTAAAGGACCGGGGAATGGCGTGCTCGTGTCAGTAGTTACCCAGTTAGGGGTAACCCGGCCTTGTGTTGGCAGAGATCCGGTTTGGTTCTCGGGGATGTCCATCCAGAGGCATTCTCAGTGGCAATGGGAAGTTCCTTGGCCTGACCATTTGTTGGAAATCCAATTCCCAATAAGAAACTTGTACGGTATTAGTTGTAGAACCTGCTATTCACTTATGGTGGTCACCACTGTTTGGATGGTAGCTATAGTAGGCATAGTTCGAAATGTCTATGCTGGCTAAGATTTATATTCTACTTTCGAAATGAATTTTTTCTACACTATACACTAATAATAATATCAAATGTTCTTTTAAATGCGTATCAAGCATCTTTGACTATCATAAGGAGAAATCTCCTCCGATTCTGCGTTTGCATGTGTGTGTGTGCGGGAGGCCTTATGGTAGTCTCATTTTTAAAAGCATTGCGAATTGAATTAAAAATATTCCTCTATTTTGATTTTAAAGATAAATAAACTGTTTTGAGTTCTCACACCAGTCACATGACTGACTTGGAGTTTATTGTTTTCCTTCCTAAACTCTGGGTGCCCACCAATTTCCACACGGGCAGTTAAGAGTTAGGTTTATCAGGATATTCTGGATATTCTGGAGTTGCTGGAGGCAAGCTGGATGGCATGGCGTATTACTAGTATATAGTATTTCTTTTTCCGCTGCACTGTTTGATGTTGTATGTTGTTGTACACTCTGATGATATGATGTAATGTAATGTATGAAATGTAATAACTGATATAGTTCTTTGTTTAAAGATTATTCATTTATTATTATATGTTGTTCCGCTGCGAATTGTGAGATTCTGTTGTTGTTCTGTTGTTTCCTTTCTGTCCCGTCCTATTTTCTTCTGTCTTTCTTCTTTTTCTCTCTTCTTTCTTTTTCTTTTCTTAAATTTTCTTTTTAAAACCCATAACATTCCGTGTTTTCGGCCTTCGATTTCTCGGCAGTCGATAAAGTGAGTATCGATGTTGAATTTTCGAAGAACGAAAATCCGCGACGTTACATATACTACCAATTAGAGCCGCCAGGCTGGTGGTAACGCATCTCCACAATGACCATCCACCACGACTACCATCCCATAACGAGTCAAAGGGTGGTTATCCCAAATCAAGGTGCACCAATCAAAACCAAAAACAAAGGTAATAGTACGCATCGAGTCTACAAGAAAAATCGAGAACAGGTGTCTGTTAGAGGTAGCTAACCCACTTGGCCTTGTTCAAGCCGTCATGTTTTTGTCATTTCAAGTTGACACAAGTGTCGGGGCTATCCATCATCGTTCTCTTTCTTCAAATCCAGCAAGTACACCAAATCCAACCACTTCATTTTGGAGTCTCCTCCATGTACACAATTGTTAAACAGGTTCTAACATTGAAAGAAAATATGTCAATAGTCGACTCTAGTCTCTTTAACAACAAAACATCATTTTACACACTGGTTGGTTCTTTTACATTTCAAAACACACTTGAAGTATCATATTCACTTCAAAATATCATCCATTTCAAAATTATCATATCCACTTTGTAATCAGTTTCATTTAAAATCATTTTATTCACTTCGAAATCAATTTCATTTCAAAATCATTTTTTCCATTTCGCAATCAATTTAATTTCAAAATCATTTTATTCACTTCGAAATCAATTTCATTTCAAAATCATTTTATTCACTTCCAAATCAATTTCATTTCAAAATCATTTCGAAATTTGACTTGGATTATTTCTTCATTTTAACCACATTCATATTTAAATCAACGATTTAAATATAAACAGTTCCCAATATGAATAGTTTGAATTTTTTTTAAAATAGTTTCAATAGTTAAAATAGTCTGAATAGTTAAAATAGTTTAGGTATTAAAACAGGTTATATATATTAAATGATTTGAAATTTAAATAATCTAAAACTTTAAAAAGATGAATTTTAAAACAGTTTATAGAAAAATAGTTTATAGTGAAAATAGTTTCAAATTTAAAACTGTTTATTTCCATTTGCCATAAATCTGGACTTAGGTCCAAATTTCAATCAAACCAATTAATTTTGATTTCAATTCGTGTTAACTTCAAATTCGATTCAACGATTCAATTTCATGGCTCGTTTAAATTCGATTCTTAGTTTAAACCATTTAAATTTGTATAAATTTCAAGTCCAATTTCAATTTACCGATTTAAATCACTTAAATCAAATTTAAGCTGCAATATTCAATTTAAGTTCCAAATCTTCAAACCAATTCCATTTCGAGCCCAAGTTTGAAATGTTGATTTTTATCACTTTTACTTAGATGGATTCCAAAGTTCGAATAAAGTTCATCTTTTAAAACAAATCAATTTCATAATTCAAATCATATTTCAAATATAACTTCAAATTTCAAATTGCTTTCTTTAAACAATTTCATTTATCCAATTTCAATTTCAACATTTCAAGCTCGAGTTCGAAAATAATTCAATTTCCATAAATCAATTTTTTTTCTTAAAATAATATCATCTAAAATGAATTCAATTTTAAGAATTTAAAACCATTTAATTTAACCAACCTGGTGCCTATATATAATTTTCTATCCTATGACCAAGTGAATAGTTATTTCAATTTTTAGTTGAAGGGATTGATATATATCATTTAACTCCAAATCTTAGTGTCATAGGTATATATCGTTTCAACCTATTTCTTAATTTATTCGTAATAATTCAATCTATAGTTTTATATACTATCAATAATATACAGGATGTTAAGAGGGATATATAAAATAAATAAACACCAAATCATTCAATACATGAACCAATAGACATCCATCACAATCAACATCCAATTAGCCAAAATATACCAACAATTGACTGAATATCAAAATCGGAAGTCTAATTAGTAGTTCAATTTCAATTTCCATCTAATTTTTAATTCAAATTTCTAACAGACCAATTTCAATGTCGATCTCCATATCAACTAAATTACCAAACAACAATTGAAAAAAAATTAAAATCACTTCACGATTTCAATTTAATGAACACCAGAAATATTTTAGTATTCATGAGCGGGTTTGATCACTCACCTCATTTGAAACTAAAAAATATTCAAAGTCAAACAAATTTGAGTCCAACTCCATGTCGTAGATGACTTCGATATGAATCCAACATGACTTATTTCGCTCGAATTCGATCTCGTCTGAAAAGGTTACGGATTAAATAATATTCGATATAATTAAAAAATAATTAACAAAATTAGCTAAAAATTAAAACTTAATTTACCTTTTTCCTTCCATGCACGAAAGACAGCCTCACGCGACTTCGTTTCTTTTTTTCTAATCGACGATCGCTCGCGCCACTATGACCGTCCCCGACCACCACCGAGCCATCCATGCACGCCTCACATGCTGCCGCGTCTTGTGCTACCTCCGCTTGTACTCTCGCCATGCGCATGCCCATGAAACCCCATTTCACTGTTCATAAATGCGACGACTTTGTCGCCATCTCGCAGTACCATTTAATGATTCAACCAGCAGGTAGCTTCCTCTTATCGAGCTGAACAACTTTACTATTAGGGTTGAAGCTTAAAAATAAACGTAGTGGCGCTGATCATTTTTGGCCGTTAGATGGAATTCATTTTAATGGCAGCTGTTGATTTAGATTTAAGGTTTTTCCAAATGAAAAAAGGTTAAGGACTATTTATAGAAAATTTTCGTGGCACTATTCATCCATGAAATTTTCAAGTGAGGCGTTCCGCCTAGCGTTCTCTATGTTATACCCCTATTCCGAACATAATGGAACATATATCGGGTGTGACGACCCATGATTCCATATCATTTGATTCGACAATAAACCACTCATGTCTAACTCAAATTGCATGAAAAGTCGAATCACCAAGGGTGAATAAAGAACATAGAAGAACAGAATAGAATCTCATACTAATGGAATAATATATAATATTGAACAATATCTTTACAGTAGAAAACTTTTAAAATACATATATCAGCGTCTGGCCTAAATTCAGCTTGGACAGTTATAAACATTTGTCCTTACAAATGCTGAAAAACATCAAACAACAGTAGCGAATAATAGAATATGCGCATACATAGATTAATATCTCAAACTCTCCTCTGAAAACTCCAACTGTTTTCAACTAAACCTGAAACTGCTCGGATCTGACCCGAATATTGAAAATACCTAGACCAGGCTTGATAAACCAACGTGAGAAGAATTAATAACAAATGACAGCGTCATATATTAGCCTTTGAATGATTTCCTTTTGAAAAGAAAGACTACACTCACACATAAAGATGGACGGTTTTTTACCTTATGATAACGAAAACACTTTTATATCAAAACATTTGATATTATTTTCAATGACATTCTTAGAAAACATTTGCAAATAAACTTATTAATCTTAACCAAAATTGTTACCATTATTAAATTCCGGGCATAGTCATTTAAGACTATACAAACAAAATTGCAAGTTCTTATTGGAGAATGGATTTTCATAAAAATGACCAGGTGAAGGGACTACCTTCCGATAGGTACACCTCAAGGTGGATGTCCCAAGGCACATAACATCTACCCTCTACCACACAAGACCGGCATACTCTATAACTAGATAGTACCGAATATGTCATCCCTTGTTCGTTACTGATCTTTATCCGAGCGCGCTCTAGCATACAAACCACAATAATTTACGTCTTGAATGTCATAGCGGGAAGAAATATGTCTAAAAGGGATGATCTTACCCTGATAAAAATGACCCACATACCCTTGCTGCATCTACCCTGTTTCGGTTATTTCCGGTTGACAAGGCTTGAGGCAACGATTACCTTTTCACATAGCACATCTTCTTTTACTTTGAATGCCATGTTGCCATTTAATAATCACATTACTGAATTCTATAAACATATAACCTCCGAGCTCATATGTCTCAAAGAAAGGTGTTAAGCTAAGAGAAGTTGACTTTTCCGCCACCTTGTAGATATACATTTATAGAGACACTCAATGCAATTTTGAATGCAAGTTCAGATATTCATCTATACAAGTTCGTTCTGGGACTCAACGAAACCGAAGGTACTTTCCTCGGCCATTACTAGGAAAGCAACCATTATGTTTCTGAGGCTTTTCATAACAAAGAGACCACTGCTACAATAAGTAAATCGAAAGTTTATCCCTAATTAATCAACAAGTAATCCTTCGTTATTATTCGTCTCAATATCTTCGTCTTCAAATAGCTTCATTCTTCGGACATGAAAATTGGTTCGAAGTGGTTTTCGGATAGGAATTACCCAAATCCGACCTTGGTTCTTTTGAAATCCAATTTTCAATAAAAAGTGAATACGAGTATACAAGATCTATTAATTATTTTTTAATTTTTACTAAATCTCTTTTTACTCTCAGAGTAATTCAAAGTTCATTCATTTATTAATTTGGGAAAACATTTCCTATTTTCTTAGTTATCATCGATCTAGAATTTCTTGACTTTTAGGCGGATCAAAAACAATGTTACTTAAGACAATGTTTACTGTAAACCCTAAAATCAACCTTAACAAACATTATTGAGTAAATATGATCATAGAAATCATTCAAAATTTATCCAACATTAAATTTCATATTCAATAATTACTATAGGCGGAATAATGGTGAAATCGCCTTTTAAATTCCACGTGTAGGACGAGTTCCCTCTTTGAAATTTAATACCAAGTATAAGAAGATTATCTCTATGCAATCCAAGTGTAGTTTATACATTTTGGAGATTGCTTAAGTTTTGGATAATACTAATCTTTTTTAATTTTGGAAAACCTTGATATAATTTTTTAGAGAATCCGAGCTTTCCTTTCGATATGTTCCACCCCTTGTCTAAGAAGAGAAAATATAGGCCAATAAGTTTAGGGCACTGGTTGCTTCATTTCTAACCTTAGTTAAACACCTTGTTTTATCTTCTCAGATCTCACAGGCGGGACAAATGTAATAGTCGTTTCCGCATACTCAGTTATTAGCTTTTATTTCGAAATTGATTAAAAAGATTCCAAATTTTTATTTAAACGCTTAATTTTATTTTTAAAAACATTCATAATTGATTGTAGGAAAAATCGTTATGTTTAAACCTTCATTTTAAAAAAGTCGTAGAAACGACAACAGAAAAGTGCTACGGAAAGTGTTTTATAAACTTATTCGATTTAAACAACTATTTAATATTTGAAAATTCATAGTTTCCACTTCTAATCTCTTTAAACTATTTAAATAGATTTATCAAATTTATTTCATATTTTTCCACAATTAAAAACATCTGTTTAAAATGATTTCCCGTTATGGCCACTTAACTGCACAAGTGCGATTTTTCTAGCAAATTTTTTGGACATATTTTAAAATCTACTTAATGAAATCTTGATTTTATTTTCTTTTTTAGAAGATGTGAATATAATAGTACAGAATTTTCTTATTTCGAAGAATTCCGAGCTATATTCCACTCTGTGGACTTATTTGAATTTTTTGGGGGCGAAATCGCGAACTACCGTTGCACGATGCGTCTAGTTTTAACTTATTTCTCAATACAAGAAATAATTTATTCAAGTTTAACTTTATTACTTTTAAAATTATTACAAATCATTTTAAATCAATATTTTCACCTTTTAAGGTATTTAGTGTGTATCTTCACTATTTTCATATTATAATATTATTTTATTCGTATTATTTTAAATTCAATTTCAATTAAATTTAAATTATAACTTCAAATTAAACTCAATTAAAACTTCAAATTCAAATTTGATTTCAAATCCATCTTTAATTTCAGCACAAATTTCAAATTCAATTTTAATTTCAATTTCCATTTTAACTTCTATTTCAAATCCAATTTCACTTTTAAATTCAAATTCTATTTTACTTTAACTTTATTTCAGTTTCACTTAAAAAGACACTTATTTTTTCAAAGTACCACATATCACCAAAACTGGATCTTATTTAACAAAGGTGATTACTTGGTGAAATAAACATATTCACTATTTATGATTACCACTATCACATCCAAATCAACCAATCACATCAAATAATCACTAACATAAACACTTGCTACTATTCAAACATAACGCAAACATAACCAAACATCAATAACAACATTTCAAAGGGGTGTATACTTGCATATGTCATAAGATGATTATTATAACAAAATCAAAGTACGATCTTTTAAAAGAAATGAGAATTTCTCACCTTCATATTCACTCCGTCTAACTTTACGTGAATTAGTGTGCTCTTTCATGAACGTCTTGAATTCTCAATTTCCTTTCCTTTTCTCTTTCTCTCCCTTTTTTATTTGGACTGCGGGTATTTTGTAGGGGGTATGGACTTGGGGATGGAGTGTGGAGGAGGGTGTGTGAAGTAGGCAGGAAGGCTTGGCCTAGGTGGAGGGAAGTGGTGTACGGACGTGGTGGTGGATGGGTGGTGTGGCTGAATGTAAGAGAAAGAATGGTGGTGCTTTTATGGAATTGGAGGTGAAGTTCTTTTGTATTTGTTTTATATATTTTTTTTCTAGAAAAATGGTTTAGATGGTGATGGTTTTGGAGGAGAAGATAGCCATGGAAATAATGGAAGGAAGTGGAGAAGAATGAAGAAGGTGATGTGTGAAAGAAAGTGGAAGAATGGCAAGGTATTTATAGTTGAAATTTGCTACAAAAATTACCTTATTACCCTTGTCTACTTTTTGACATTTAACCGTATTAGAAACTCCTTTCCAATGCATGAAAAGAGAGGTATTAGATGTGAAATGATGTTAGGATTTGATTTTGCCCTTAATGAAATGATTTTGCCTTTTTTCTATACTTTCTAAATTACATAAATACCCTTTTGATTCTTTTCCATGCAAGAAAGGACTTGTGCGTTTATGGTGATAGATATAAGTGTAATGACTTGTTTTTAAGTTTTATTTAAAAATTTAAATTAGTCAAATCATGTTCTTTTATTTTTTATATAAACTTTTCTAATATAATTTTTTGTATTATATGCTAAATGTATATGTGTTTAAAGTTTGTAAAGTTGTATTATATAAGTTATAAAGTGAATATGTTTATTCAACGTTGCAACAACTTATTACGGTTGAAAACAGCATTTTTATTGATAAATTTTATAGTCAGATTTTGACGTTTTTGTTAGCTATATATTCAAGTAAACCAAAATTAAAAATGAACTTCTTACCTTCTTAAATAAATTTAAACATGTCTATTCATATTATAAAACCATATTTAAATAATATTAAAATCTTCATTTTTACAGTGTATGTAAAACTGACAAAATGCAACAAAATCTGAATATTTTTGTAAAACGGTTATAAACCTATTTTTAAGTTCTTAAATATACTTCTATTATTTTTATTTAGTGATTTTAATATAATTTAAATTTTCAAACAAATATTTAAACATATCTATTTATGCATTTATTTATTTTTTCATAAAATTTAACTTTTGCTGATTTGTTCAAAAATCCAAATTTTATATTTTTTTTAATTACTAACTATAAGAATAAATATTTATATATTATTATTTATAATATATAATTTATTTACTTAAGTTTTAAACCCTTTTAAATTTGAGACAAAAAAAATTCCTTATTTTCGAAGTAGTGAAATTACATGTCGTTACATCGGGAGACAATTCCATTATTTTTAGAAGATAACTTTTAAAACCGAATTATATTAATTAATATTTTAAAAATAAATTCTATGTGTTTCAAGCTCGCACGACCAAACGATAAGTCTAATCGCTACAACACTTGAAATCCTATAATAACTCACTATTACGGATCTGATGAAATTAGTTCCGTCGAAATCCGAGAAAGTGCCCAAAAAGACTATTTTTACACATTAATTAAAACAAGAAATTTACAAAATAAATTTAATCACTCTTAAAATTCAAATTTAAAGTTTACAATTTTCCTTCTTATTCAAATAGATTTGGAATCAACTTTTGAAATCAATTTCATCCATATCAAATTTAGAATTCAATACTTTAAATAATTTTTATATTAAATATAACAATTAAATTGTCAAATAAATCATTATATTTAAAATATAAGTTATTTGACTTATAAAATTCTTTTAAAACGAATTTAAATAATAAAACAACCACCTCTATTTTATAGTTTCAACATCTTTGCAATTATTGTATGCAATAAAAGTTGTTCATTTCATACCAAATAAATGTTTTCTTATTTTCGAAATTTATACTTATCAAAAATACAATTTCATATAAATAAACTTATGCTTTTATTTTTAATTACGTTTATTCGATTTTTTATTAACTTAACATTGATTATTTCAATTTTTTTATCAATTACTTACAATTCAGTATCATTTAATTTACTTTCTAAAATAAGTTATCATCTTTTATCTTATTGGATTTTGTTATTTAAAATCTTTTTATCTAAATTCATAACCAATAAATTACATTAATAAATCATTAAATTTTTATTTCTAACCATTCTTTTCAATAATTATATCAAAAATAATAATTTATAATAGTTAAAAAATACGGGTTGTTACAATCTCCCCCACTCAAAACTTTTCGTCCTAGAAAAGAAATTAAGTAAAAAAATCTAATATTAGACGTATTTACTCAAAATAATCAACACATAAAACATAAATCTATTTTGCAAAACCTTTACCACGCTTCTACTACGCCGCTCTTATATTGGCTTATTGTAAAACAAGTTATAAAATCTCAAATATTTCTAACACCCAGATTTACGGAAAATTTCGACGGCATCTCCTTTATGCGGCTCAATCGAAAAAATTTACAACATACACATACATACACACATATATATATAATAAACATACATCTCATCCCAATGACGAGGCATCCCATAGGGGAAAAATATAAAAGTACAGTATGTAATCCATGATATGTACCTTATTATTATTAATGTGAGCTAGTATACTCATAAGAGCAAAAGCGTGTTGAATCACATATAGTCCAAACTAGTTTCATATGCACCTATCCCAACTCAAGTTTGAATATTAGTCACTTATAATAAGATATAGAAAACATGCGTGAATTTATTAGGACTATATAATATGTATTCTTAATCCAAATCATCTACATAAGCACTAATGCACAACATACAATCATATGTAACCGACAACAGTTATAACGATGATTTGCAACAAAAGAAACCATTCAACAATTAATATTCATCCAAATAATTAATAACCATATCAATCTAAATTATCCAATGTCAATTGTTTATTTGCACATTTTCGTCTCTTGTTAACATCTACTCTTTATTAACATCCACTCTTTATTAACATCCAATTGGTTTACTTCCAGTTTATTCACATCTATTTCATTTACATTTAATTTATTCAGATTTTAATTATTTTGCTTTATGTCTAACAAATTTCATATCAAATCATCCATGGGACATTTTATAAATTATTTTGTTAATTCATTTCAGTAAGTGAAAATTGTTAATTTACAGAGGTAGTAAGAACTAAACACCTGGTTTCTTTCCAAATCATTTTGAAATAATATATATACTCATATATTTATATATATCAAACCATATTTTGAAATTTTAAATCAAAATCTATTGATCAAACCAAATGCGTAGCAACACTACTAAGTGGCCTCCCTCACTTTGAGACTCGAAAATGAATGTTGAGGATGCGCTTGTCATGAACGAAATTATTTTCCAACGACGGAAGAGGGGAGTATAGGACTTATTTCCTTTTAAAATCCTTTTTCGAAAATAAATTCTATTCATAAGTATTTTAGATAATACTAATATTGTTTTCAAAATCTTTGAAAACAATTTAAAAAGCACTGGAATTTAAGTTCTCAAATTCTCAATTTAAATTTCATTATTTTAAATCAAACTAAAGTTAGATTGTATTTTCATAACTCATTACTTAAGCTTATAAACATCAACAAACTCAAATTTGTTAAGTTATTATATTCAAACTTGGTTTTATAACCTATTCACTTCATATTCAATTTATTTTTTATATCCGTTCATTTCATAATTTAAACACAAAGTTTAAATTATTTCTTACCACTTATGCTTAAGTGAATAAACATTCCTTGATTCAAATTCAAATTAATATAATACTCTCATATCCTAAATAGTATACACAAATTCAAATTTCATTTTATTTACCCAAATCATTAAATAACTTTCAAGCCTATTTATTCACAAGTTCAAACACTTTTAAACTTTATCAAACAAGTTCAAATACCTTTAAAATCCATGTAATCGTTATAAACTAGCTTAGCTGAAAATCTCAAAATTTAAACGCCAAAATTTACATTTCAAATCATTTTGAAATAATATCATACATATTTACTTTATATATCAAATTATATCTTTGAAATATAAACAACTTGTTTTAACCAGAAATAAATCCTTTTTGGCAACAATTCTCACTCGGAAACTTGAAAATGAATACGGACGATACTGCAGTCATCCTCGAAACAATTTCCAGTGACTAAAGCGAGTTCAATGCTTTTATTTCTTTCAAAATATTTTCAAAATATAATTCTAGTCCAAATACTTCGAAATAATAATATTATTATTTCTGAAAACTTTGAAAATAATTTTTTGTTAAATTAAAGGGATTTAAATTCTAAAATTCTCAGCTTTTAAATCCTTTCTTTGTATAAGCTGGTGGGGCAATATTTTGGAGATCCTCTAAACAGACTTGTATAGCAAGATCAACCATAGAATTAAAATTTATTGCCTTAGACAAAGCCGTAGAAGAAGTGGATTGGCTTCGAGGTTTCTTAGAAGGTATTACGTATTGGGAAAAAACCTATACCTCAAATAAGCGTACATTGCGAGTTGCGACAGTCAATCGGCTATTGAAAGGGCCAATAGTAAGCTTTATAATGGAAAGTCTAGACATATTTCTTGTAGATATAAAACTATTAGACAACTTCTCTTCAATGGGGTTATCACAATTGATTACGTAAGATCTAATGATAACACTGCGGATCCATTAACAAAAGGTTTATCTAGAGAGGAGGTTAATATCTTATCGATGGGAATGAGATTAAGACCCATAAACTAAAAGTTCTTTAAACGAAAACCACACCTTGCTGATTGGAGATTCCAAGATATAGGTTCAAAGGGACAACTAAGTTTAGATGGACTTGATAGCACTGTAAATATTCAAACCATTCCAAAGATAAGTCAAGGCACTATTCGCTGGAAAATAAGACAAGTTTTGATAATTTTAATGATGTCTATACTTGGTAATATTAATAACCAAGTAGACTATTGTGAAAATACCCATTATAGAATCACCTACGTGAGTGCTAAGAAGCCGCTTCATGGAGAATTGTAAGGCCAAATTCTCCAAAACATTGATGAGCCCAAGCTAATGTTCATGGCAAAAACGAACACAACCAGAGAACCAAGGAGGATTAAGATCACTTACTGCATGTTGACTATTTTAGATTTACATAAAAGGTTACAGTTCAAAGACAATCTAGTCCACTGATTCACCAGCAAGTCAAAAAGATAAACACTAGGAAAGTTCAAGGCCGGTGTGCTACTTTAACCGATACGATAAACTCGCATAATTTTAAGAACAAATTGAACAATTACTCATTCATGTGGGGGATTGTTAGAAATGAATAAGAATGGTATTGGAAAATGTGAAGGCATTAATTGCCTTGGAAGTTGAATAGTCCCACGTCTTATAATAAAATAAACTGTTTGTGTTTATATACTAAGATGTGGATACTATGATAATTCTTATAAACAAAGAGAGACATAAACCGTGACCACTGCGTGCCACCAGCATGTGCGAGCCCGAGCTCGAGTTCTCATCCACAACGTGGGCGAATGGGCATTTGAGGCATATTAGAGATTAACACTTTGCAGTTAGCAGTTGGCTTGGTGTGGCTATTCAGACCTAATAGTTTTTATTTCTATTCATTCAAATTCGAACGATCACACCGCTTGGTAAATGGTCGCAACATTTCAAATGGTCGCTTCCGTTTGAACATGCACCTATTACCGAATAGGTGCACCTCCTCGCGCCTATATATAGGCAGAAAGAAAACAGTAAACATACATTAATTTTTTGTGCATTTTCTTTCTCCTCACAGCACTCTGTTCTTAAAAATACTCTCTTGAGTTCACCATTGTTTTACGATTGCTGCGCTGCATCACAGAGAAGGTCCATTTTATCTTGGAAAACAATTGCTCGATATCATTAAACACCCTAGACAGAGTAATATTATTTCAAGGACGGTTTTTAAACGCTGGACTTGGAAAATACAATCGGTACGTTGTTTACTGCTTTAATTGTTATCTGCACAGTTCTACTCGTAACATTTTTGTGACATGCCTATGACAGTTTGTTCTTGTTGCAATTTGCAACATAGTTGTAACAGTTTTGTAACACTTTTGTAATGTTGCTGTTAATAATTTGTGTATACAATTACGTAATGCTTTTTAACATTATTGTCTAACAATTTAGTAACGCTTCTCTCACGTTACTGTATAAAAATTTCGTAACACTTTTCTGACATTACTAATAACAAGGATTTGGCTCAACTATTGATGAAATTTCCTTACCACATTCTATTTCATTATTCTTCCATCTATGATGTATTTTGTGAACACTATCTGTTTTTAATGTTTGTTTTACAGAGAGTAATTGCATTGTGCATTCAATTCATTTCACCATTCTATAACTAATTAAATGCATCATGAATTTTAAGTTCCTATATTAGCAACAACTAATGAAACATGAACAATTCCTATATTAACAATAATATTGTATTAGCAAACTAAAAATAAACCAACTAAATGATAAATAACCATAAATAGAAAACAAACGGCTAAAGTTTAAAAGTTGTCGATGTAATAAATTTGGTCACAAATTCTCAACCATTTGTAGGATAAAGTTTTAAAACAAAAGTGGCTAAACAAAATAGTCCACTGAAATTCATTGTATTTTGGAGATGTAGACATGTGGAAAAATACACATATACCTGAAGCTTCCAAATCATGTTATATTTGAAACTAATTAGAAAGAATTATAACTAGATAAATGATATAACAATTCTGTTAACTTATGCATATATGTTTTGAGATGCCGACAACCCATTATTTGTTGTAACATATTAAAAGTCTTTATAAGCCAGTGCTCAGGTTTCCATGCCAATAGTCAGGGTACATCCTTCTTGCTTATTTATTCTTCTTTTTATGTGTACATGATTTTTAAAAGGAAAACGAGCAACGAGTATAAAAGTAAGAATACAACCGATGATAAGAAAAAGGAATCAAGTACATCAAGTGGGAAAACAAGAGTTCGGTTAGAATACTCGATATCATCCAACCATGGTGCTATTGCAGCATCATCGATGTCCTTGGTTTGCTAAAAAAGAATGAAATGAAAGAGTTGAAATTCAAGGAGTTGCTGAAAATACTTGCAGAATTATTTGGTAGGAGCAGCCTTGGGAGTTTGTATTGAGTAATGATAAGCAATGGAAGTGTGTACGGAGCAAAAAGAATCAAAGATTCGACGCTATCTTCTGAAGAGATTCAAAGGAGAATGGAGAGGTTGGATAGAGTAAAGCATGATATGCCTTCATGTGCTTTGAGATCAAGCAATGTTTTCACGTAGGTTAGCGCTGCACTTACCGGTCAACAAATGTTCTTTAATAGCTTGATGGAAAGTAATGTTAACGGTAATAGGCATGTTAGGAAGAAGGTGCTTACTTTGAGTAAACTTACAAGTAATGCCTTGTTGCTCGTCAATAGACTTGGGTCAATATACTAGTTAATGTCTGCTTATATGTTTGATGATCGTAACAAATTTTGATATGTTATATAAATTCTTTTGTTGATACATCATAAGTTAGGACATAGTTATGTAAAGTCCAAATTTCCTTGGATTTTGAAACAAATATAGTGTTGCTATCTATATAAAACCAACAAATATGGTATCTATAATGGTTATTCATCCCAACATTTACAGCAAAACTTCAAATTTAGGTGTAACAGGCATCAATATTTCAGAATAAAGGAACGGATAATCCTAAATTTCACTAATGCATAATAAATTGAGTAAAAGCAAAATCTCCTAAGAATCACATTTTGGTCATTTATATTATCTAGATTTTTAAATATTTTTATTTTTGAATATCAGGAGCTATACTAAAAATAATAGCTCAAAATATTTATCTGGATTCAAGCAATACTTCTCTGTGTACTCGTACGGCCAGTTACGTTTGGTGCTTGATCCTACCCCTAAGGGTTCGGTGCATGACCTCATCCATAAGAATTCGGAGCCTGGCCTGATCCATATAGGTTTTGGGCCTAAGCAGGTCCATATTTATGGTTTATGAGCACCTTTCAACTATTGCATTCTATTGCCTGAAGCAAGAGAAACTTGTTCTTTACAAGTACATGCCTGATGGAAGTCTCTTTGCACTTTTTTCATGGATGTTTATGTGTCACAGCACATGCACGTGCATGCAAAATATTCAAATATGTAAGCATACATCAAGGATTTTTTTAACTACTAGTATGGGTCCGTGCTTCGCATACGGGCTATTTGTACTACTGTATATATTAATATTTTGTTTGAGTGCGAAACATGTAAACGGAAAGCAAGGGCATTTTTGGAATTTCAAAAGGACACCAAATAAATTTGTTCTACCAATTTTCATTATTAGTAGTAGATACACACACGCACACACACATGCACGCATGCACGCACAAACTAACTTATTCTATGGTATTACTACTCTATCTCTAATGTGTCAATCCCCATCAAAGCTAAGGTTATCGCTAAATCATGGCTCTGATACCAACTGTGATGATCCGCATTTTAGGAGGTTTAAGTCGATAATAATCTACATATTTCCAACTTAAACAAACCGAACATAGATAATCAATAGGGTTAATTAAGAAAAATAAGAAAAAAAACACAGAACCTCGCAGTGGAATGAAAAAATATAATAATAAAATAAATAGTTCATAAAACTGTTTACACTATACGTTTCATTGTACTTTTACAACTACTAACAGAGTTATACATAAAACAGAGATAAAATACAACATTGGAGCAGAACAACATGATGCAGAGAAATACTGCTAGTAATATAATATACCAAATCTTCGTCTTTGTCCTCTAGAATAATATGATCTTCAATGCACTAAAAAAATCCGGGCTGACCCGAGCATAAAGTAAAACAATAAACTTGACTCAGAACTAAAGCACTCTCATGTGAGTCAAATCGATATCACATATAACAGGAGTGTAATAACGTCAAAGATGTTACGAGGTTTTACATCTCCTATCCAATATATAACATACATGCAATAACTTAAGAGATGTTACGGGATTTTTCATCTCATAAGGATCCGTCAAAATATATATATATATATATATATATATATATATATATATATAGTAGAATATGCTATATATGTATGTCTAATCCATAAAATAAATATTTTTCCTAGTGTTAAGGCTTTATGTTAATCCCAATTAATGCGTTTTTAAGCATTGGCATATAGTTTGCATATAACACCCAAGAAGAATATCGGGGGATAGGGATGAAAGTTAACCAATAATTCAAGTTATTACGTAGGATCGAGTAATATGGAATATAATTAAATCTAAATGCGGAAACAGATGATAATAGCAAAGTAAATAAAAAATAAGTAAAAATAAAACAAGCACACCAGGGATTTTTATACTGGTTCAAACTTCCTGTTCTATGTCCAGTCCCGGAATCCTTTTGGAATTTCAACTACAACAACCCTCAATTAACCCGGAGGAACAGGTTTACACTGCATGAGCAATCGAACAGGACTTCACCCGCCTAAGCAACCAAATAGGACTTCAATACAAATAACAAAGGTATCTGACTGTATTGTGTTCTTAAATAACACTGATAAGTCAATTGAGTACAATCTTCCTATAATCTTTTCCTTAATGATATATAGTGATGTGCTTTGAGAATTGTGGAAGATAAAGTGATCAAAGATCAAAGTAAGTAATTTGAGTGTTGTTTGAAAGCTTTGAGAATAGATGAGAATTTAAGAATGCTAAGAGTAAATTCGGTGATTTGTTTGTTGAATTCTATAATCTATTTATAGTATATAAAGAGTTGCATCTTTAAATGAAAAGTTATATTGGAAAGAACAGATGCAACTGTTGATTTAAAAGAATGTTTCTCTTGGTGAAAAGAAGTGACTTTTCAAAAAAATATCAATTGCGGATATTCAGACCTCTGAATAAAAAAATTCAGACTTCTGAATTAGATTGAAACACAAACAGCAAGGAAATAGTTCATTTTTGACCTCATTCAGACATCTGAATATTTTAGTTCAGACGTCTGAATATTGTGAAGACAATATTCTATTTCAGTACCCAAACGTCTGAATGAATGGTTTCAGACGTCTGAGTTTGCTATTTTGTGCATGTATAAGCATGTGTGTGCATGTGTGTACACATATTTATATATATATATATCATGTAAGGAGAGATTTTAACAAATTTTCTAAGTAATATACAGACTCTAGACACATAATATACAGCTATAAACATCTGTAGATGAATTTGCAATAAATCTCCTGCAAAGATGGTTTAATATACACATAACATTTTATATAGGTTGTTATAATCAAATTCGCGAGTCTAACATTCTCCCCCTTTTTGTTGATGATAACTATATAAAATTAATAGACTAGATACTCCCTTATCAATATGCACAATTTAAATTTATCCCCCTTTATCATCGACAAAAAGAAAGAACATGAATCATAATAGATAAAACATTTCATTAAGGCAAACAGAGGAAATAGTACACAAAGAAATAATGTTTTAGACATTTCTCATACGACTAACCAATAAAAACGACAAGTAAAAAAATAAACCAAGATAATTTAAAAGTGACTTGAAAGAGATGGATCATTGTGATTAGAGCTTGAGCTTGAGGAAGACCATTCAAATGGAGATGGATTGTAAGCTTGAGTAGATGTAGAGCCGGAACAAGAAATTCGATCCCATATCTTATTGAGAAAGCCTTTGATAGAATTGAATTTTCTTTCCGTCTTCTTCTCAAGTGCTTTTATGTCCCGATGGATCTTTGATTGATTTCGGGAGAGAGTGACGATGGCTTGTCTTGAAGAAGTATCTGGGCCAATTTCTTGGATGGTGTCATCGTCCTCCTCTTCTTCTTCATGTTGGGTGCGGGAAGAAGAAGCAATACTAGTGTCTCGAGGTTGAGGAACACCTTGTTGAATATTTTGTAACCATTGTTGAAAGGAAATGATTTGTTGAGAAGGATGCTGTATAGGAAGACCCATCAACCCTAAAGTTTTAGCGCCTAACTCACTAATACTTGTAAAATCGGAATCAAGCATTGGTACACCGATATTTAGGAGAATGCGCATAATATAGGCACCATAATGAATAGTTCTATACTTCCTTCGGATTGTGATATCTTGGAATTCATCCAAAATAATTTTCCTCCAATTTACTTGTTGATTAGAATAGATAGAATAAAGTGCATGAAAGTTTTCTTTATACACTTTTTCATAGCTGCCCGTTCTTGATTGGACAGAGCGAATAAAAGCGCGGTGAATTAGCCTAGCTTGTGTCCTTAAGTAGGTAGATTATTTTAAATTGCCCATATTTATGAGTTCATCAGATAAAAATTGATGTGAAACTTCATCACGATGTTCCATATCAACTTCAATTCCATTAATATCAATTCCTTGATAAGGGCAATTTAAAATATGACCTAGTTTTTGTAAAGGTAAGAAGATTCTTACGCCATAAACTAACGACCAAACACAATCTTGACGGTTTAAGGATTTTGATGATCCAAATTTAAGTTTGCAAGAAAAAGTTTAATCATAAGATGATTAATCTTAACATTGTTAGGAGTATACCCAATCAAGCTGTCGAAGTGAAATTGCTCTGCTAATTCTCTAATACGATATGCTGCGAAGTCTGGGAATTTCATGAATGCTCCTTCGAAGATGTTGGAGTTCTTCATGAAATTGAACCGAGAAATAGCAACATCGTTCCATAGCGATTATAGGATTTGGTCTTCAGATGGTCCGAAAGTTGATTCTCTTGTTCTCTTTGATCTTGGTGCCATTGGAAAGTTAGAGGAAGGTTAAAAGCTTTGAGGGAGATGAAAAATGAGGGCTAGGGTTATGAAGTAAGAAGTAAAGAAGTGAAAATTTTATTATATAGATGATGAAAAGGCAGGGGTAAAAGGTAATAAAAAAAGGAAGGTGCAAAAAATTGCTCAGAAGGGATTAAGACATCTGAATAATTCAATTCAGACGTCTGAATTGAGTTGAATTGCAACCCACAAGGATTTAGTTCAAAAAAGAACTAATTCAGACGTCTGTTATTTTTGATTCAGATGTCTGAATCTGGGGCAAAAAGTTTTTTATATGAATATTCAAACGTCTGTTTAAACCAATTCAGATGTCTCAATTGTGTACAGAAACGTATATAGGCAATGGAAAGAATAAAAAATAATATATATTATTGAATAATTTTCAATATTACAGAATTAGAATAAGTGGAATGAAATGACAACATAACAATTTATATTAACAACAAGAAACGATTAAATAGATTTTGAAGAAGATGATGGAGTATAACAAGATTCTTCTTCAACTTTCGTGTTCTCAACATATGGTTGAAGCGGAGACCATCTGTTACCACGTTCCCAAGAATTTGGATTTGTTGGCGGACGTTGTGGTGATGGTTCCCAAGGATTACGACGACTTGGAGATCAAGCTGTAGATGGTTAATGAACAGAATCTTTTGATGAAGAACCATAAAACTTTAACGCTACTTGTTCCAAAAAGCTAAGCCGTTTGGCATTAACTTTTTGCTTATAGTATAATTCACGTTGTAAGTCTAATGTTTCTTTTTGATAATGATGAATATCATCGATTTTCTCTTTTGTGGATGGTGATCCAAAAAAGAGAGATCGTCTTGTTTTTTAGCTGGAGGAGTATATCCAGTATGAGTAGAGGGTGGAACGATCGGAACCGGTTCATATATAGGAGTAGGTGTTGGTAGATTCTCCGATCCCGACGAAGGAGAGGTGTAAGATAGCTTAGATGACACGAAGTTATTTTGAGATGACATGATTGAAAAGAATTGTTGAAGAATCAAATGAATTATTGGTGAAAAGAATTGTAAGAATGCAAACAATACATAGGAAGAAGCTTGTTTAAAAATAGAGAGGACAATGTATGGTTAAAGAAATAATATCCATAGGAAAATATGGAAAGAACGGAAGGTATATATGAATTCAATGACATCCTTATATTTTAGAAAACAATAGAGAGTGAAGTGGTAGTGTAGAGGACTACCGAGTATGAGGTCTTAAGTTTGAGTGCTAGACTGCACTTTTTATTTTTCCTTTGAAAGAAACTATAAATTCTCCCCTTTTTATATATATATTTTTTAATATATATATATATATATATATAATTTGAACTTATAAAACTTTAAGAGAGACGATACCAAATTCTCGTCTTAAATTAATGAAAGTATTTTCATTTAACGGTTTTGTAAAGATATCTGCTAATTGTTTGTCAGAGGACACATATTCTAGATTTATTAAATCTCTTTCAATATTATCACAAAGAAAATGGTGATGAATGCCAATATGGTTTGTTCGTGAATGATTTACAGGATTTTTAGGTAAATTTATAGCACTAGAATTATCACAACAAATAGTTGATTTACATAAATTAAACCAAAATCTTATAGTGTTTGTTGCATATAGATAACTTAAGCACATGCCAGAGCTGCAGAAATATATTCTGCTTCACATGTCGACAATGAAACACAGTTTTGTTTCTTACTAAACCAAGATACAAGAGACCGTCCAATGAAGTGGCAAGTCCCACTTGTACTTTTTCTATCTGTCCGGCTTCCTCTAAAATCAGCGTCACTATAGGACAGTAATTCGGAAGGACGTTCCTTTGGATAGAATAGTCCAAAGTCCTTGGTTTTATTAAGATATCGTAGTATGCGTTTCACTGCTCGTAAATGTGATTCTTTGGGATCTGCTTGAAATCGTGCACTCAAACAAACACTCATCATTATGTCAGGTCTACTAGCTGTTAAATATAGTAACGATCCAATCATACTTTGATATTTTTTTGGTCAATACTTTTACCATTTTCATCTTTATCAAGATGTATGGTTGTACTCGTATGATTTGGTTTGGTAGAAGTTCTATACCAAAGCGTTTAATTAGATTGTTACAATATTTTTCTTGATTAATAAAAATACCATTTTCCAGTTGTTTTATTTGTAATCCAAGGAAATAATTTAACTCACCCACATGTGACATTTCAAATTCTTTAGTCATTATTTTAGAAAAATCTTGACAAAGTCTTTCATTTGTAGATCCAAAAATAGTATCATCAACATACATTTGAATGATTAAAATATCCTGTTTATTTCTTTTAATAAAATGAGTTTGATCAACTTTTCCAATTTCAAAACCAGAATCTATTAAATATCTTTTAAGACAATCGTACCAAACACGGGGTGCTTGTTTCAAACCATATAAAGCCTTTTTAAGCTTATAGACATGGTTAGGAAATTATTCGTGTATGAATAATGGAGGTTGTTCAACATAAACATTTTCTTTTATGAAACCATTTAAAAAAGCACACTTGACATCCATTTGAAATAATTTAAAGTTATGAAAACATGCAAATGCTATTAAGATTCGTATTGCTTCTAGTCTAGCGATTGGAGGAAACGTTTCTTCATAATCAATTCCTTCTTCCTGGTTATATCCTTGAGCAACTAATCTAGCTTTATTTCTAGTAATATTTCATTGTTCATATGCTTTATTTTTAAAAACCCATTTTGTACCAATAACTGATTGATCACTAGGCCGTGGAACTAAATCCCAAAAGTTATTTCTTTCGAATTGGTTTATCTCTTCTTGCATAGCGATCAACCAATTTTCATCGGTAGATGATTCTTTAATATTTTTACGTTCAATATTAGATAGAAAATCTACATGACCCATTTGATTTAATTGACTTCTTGTCCTAACAGATGAGTTGAGTTCTCCAATAACATTAACATAAGGATGATCTCTTAATATTCTAGGTGGAGATCTTAATTCATTGTTATTGTGATCAATGATTTCATTATTTTCAATATTTGAAATTTCTGTGTTTGTGATATTATCAGGAAATGCTTCATCATCTCTCATATTTGGGATTTGTTTAAAATTTTCATCGAATGATACATGAAGTGTTTCTTCGATGATATTTGTTCTTTTATTATAAATTCGATAAGCTTTGCTTCGATCCGAATATCCTAAAAAGATTCCTTCATCGGATTTTGGATCGAATTTACCAAGCTGATCTTTTGTGTTTAAACAAAACATTTTGAACCAAAAACTTTAAAATAAGAAATATTTGGTTTTCATCCATTAAGAAGTTCATAAGGAGTATTCTTAGTTAGAGGTCGAATAGAAACACGATTCAAAACATAACAAGCTGTTGCAACTACTTCAGCCCAGAAATGTTTTGGCAACATACTTCCATTTAACAAATTCCTTGCACATTCTTGTAAGGTTCTATTTTTACGTTCTACAACTCCATTTGGTTGTGGAGTTCTAGGAAATGAAAAATTATGGAATATTCCTTTTTTCTTTCAAAAATGTTCAAAGGCTTCGTTTTTGAATTCACCTCCATGATCACTTCTTATGTTTTTGATTTTCAAACCTTTAAAATTTTGAATTCTTTTGACAAAAGTTTTGAAATTATCAAAGGTATCACTTTTATTTTTCATAAAAATAGTCCAAGTATATCTAGAAAAATCATCAACAATAACAAACACATATCTACTATTATTGATGGATTGTACTTATGTTGGTACAAATAAATCCATATGTAATAATTCAAGTGGTTGTAAAGTTGAAATGACCTTTTTAGATTTAAAAGATGACTTAGTTAATTTCCCTAACTGACATGCATCACAAATATGATCAATTTTAGAATTCATTTTTGGTAGACCTTTCACTAAATCATTTTTAGAGAGCTTGTTTATAGTTTTGAAGTTAATGTGACAGAATTGTTTATGCCATAACCAAGGATCATTTTTTTGGCTATTCAACAAAAATCTGAATTATGTTTTATTTTCATATTCAGAACATAGATGTTTCTGTCTCTATTTCCTTCAAAGATAAGATTTTGATTTTGATCAAAAATACTACATTTGTTTTCAGAAAAAGTGATTTTGAATCCTTTGTCACACAATTGGCTGATGCGAAGTAAATTATGTTTTAAATTTTTGACAAGTAAAACATTTGAAATAAGAGGTAAATTTGAAATACCATTATTGCTTACATCGCCTTTGCCGATGATATAGCCTTTGGAGTTATCTCCAAATGTGACGGAGCCTCCATCTGAGTAAGTAATATTTGATAACATATCTTTGTCTCCTGTCATATGTTTTGAGCAACCACTATCGAGTATCCATTTTCCTCTTTTCTTGAGTGGGACCTAAAAAATAAGAGATAATATTGGTACCCACTT
This sequence comes from Allium cepa, assembly GCA_030765085.1. NCBI lineage: Eukaryota > Viridiplantae > Streptophyta > Magnoliopsida > Asparagales > Amaryllidaceae > Allium > Allium cepa. Next base: position 439,927,790 of record CM060935.1, on the reverse strand, counting down.
TTTCAATAGGGTCCTATGAGTTAAATTTTAGGAAACCAAACCCAAGAGGGCTCAGTATCCCGTTTAAAAATGTAATCTTTATTTTTATGAACAGTTTCAAAAAAGGTGTTTATATATTTCCTCCTAATCAAACTGTTGTTTGTTTTAGGAACCCAGATTTTTATACTTTTTGGGTTAGAATCCTTTTTGTCTGTTCAATAGTAGAATTAATATTTCTCCTAATTTTCTTTCTAGGTGAAATTGTTGTTTTCTTAACATGTCCTAATCCATTTCTACTAGAAAAATATTGAGAGCTATTAATAAATTTAGATAAAGTTTATCTTCCTTTATTAAAATTTGAAATATTTTTAGTAATGCTTTCTAAATTAGCTTTGAGACTAGTATTATCCAACTCTATCAATTTTACCTTAGTTTTTAATTCATGGTTTTCAGACACAAGAGCACCATTCTTTTCTTTTTGAGTTTCAATTTCATGACTCAAAAGAGTAGGTTGAGAATTTATATTAGAGAATGATTCTTGTAATTTTTCAAGTTCTTCCTCTAGTATTTTCTTCTCATCTTTAAGCATATCTCTTTCGAATTCTGCTTTGTTCTGATGTTCACGAGTCTCCTTATATTTTCTTTTGAGATTTTTCAAAGTATCAACTAGTTCTGAATTTATCTCAATCATGTCATCAAAAGTAAAATCATTAACCTCATTTTCAGTAGCCATGAATTAGACATTTGCTTGCTCGTTTTCACTTTCACTGCTGTTATCTAACGAAGAAGTATCTGAATCATCCCATGTTACGGAGAATGCTTTCTTTTTCTTATCTTTTCTGCTCTTGTTGAAGTGTTTTTTCTTTAATTCTGGACATTCTTTCTTTCTTATGGCAATTAAAGCATCTAGAATTGAAGATGATGGTTTGTTTGGAAAGTTCCTTTTTCCATTATTTCTGTTATTTTTTCTGAATTTCAAGAATTTTTTGAAATTTTTGGCAATAAATGCTAGATCTTCTTCATCCGAATCTTCATCTTTTTCTTCTTCAGCATGGAAAGCTATGTTCCTTTTGTCTTGTGCTTGTACTCATTTTACCTGCAAATTCACTTCAAAGGACATTAGATTTCCTATTAACTCTTCAGGTTTTATGGTAGAGAGGTCATTAGCTTCTTCAATAGCCAAGACTTTTCTTTCCCATTAGTCCGTTAAAGAGTTTAGGATTTTTGATACAATATCAAAATCAGTGTACTTTTCTCTTAATCCTAATTGTGAATGATAGATATCTTGAAATCTAGAGTACATATCATTTATGGATTCATCTTGTTTCATTCTAAAGTTTTGAAACTGATTTTTGAGCATGGAGATTTTGCTTTATTTAACTTTGTTAGTTCCTTCATGAGTGATTTTAAGTGTTCTCCAAATTTCATAAGCAGTTTGACACATGCTAACATGGTTAAATTCATTTCTATCTAGTGCACAGAATAACAAGTTCATAGCTTTAGCATTGGCAGTAGCATCTAATTTTTGTGTGTTTGACCAAGTGGAGTATTCTCTTATAGGAGGAATGTATTCATTTTGTGTAATATTCCATGATTCAAAACTATTGGATTGCATATAGATTCTCATACGAATTGCCCAATAATTATAGTTCAGACCATTGAAAAATGGAGGTCGTGCAGTAGATTGACCTTCAATAAAGCTAGCTTTATTGACAAAGTTATTGGTAGTGCTGGTGTTGTTTTCCATATTTGTAAGATATCAGATAACTTTGTAACGGTTATAAGATGCCAAGCTCTGATACCAAATGAAAGTTAACCAATAATGCAAGTTAATACGTAGGATCGACTAATATGGAATATAATTAAATCTAAATGCGGAAACAGATGATAATAGAAAAGTAAATAAAAAATAAGTAAAAATAAAACAAGCACACCAGGAATTTTTATACTAGTTCGAACTTCCCGTTCTACGTCCAGTTCAGAATCCTTCTGGAATTTCAACTACAACAACCCTCACTTAACACGGAGGAACAAGTTTACACTGCCTGAGCAATCGAACAGGACTTCACCTGCCTAAGCAACCGAATAGGACTTCAATACAAATAACAAAGGTACATGACTGTAGTGTGTACTTAAATAACACTGATAAGTCAATTGAGTACAATCTTCCTATAATCTTCTCCTTAATGATATATAGTGATGTGCATTGAGGATTGTGAAAGATAAAGTGATCAAAGATCAAAGTAAGTAATTTGAGTGCTATTTGAAAGCTTTGAGAATAGATGAGAATTCAAGAATGCTAAAAGTAAATTTGGTGATTTGTTTTTTGAATTCTATAATCTATTTATAGTATATAAAGAGTTGCATCTTTAAATGAAAAGTTATATTGAAAAGAACGGATGCGACTGTGGATTTAAAAGAATGTTTCTCTTGGTGAAAAGAAGTGACTTTTCAAAAAAATAGCAGTTGGGGATATTTAGACGTGTGAATAAAAAAATTCAGACTTCTGAATTAGATTGAAATGCAAACGGCAAGGAAATTGTTCATTTTTAACCTCATTCAGACGTCTGAATATTTTAGTTCAGACGTCTGAATATTGTGAAGACAATATTTTTATTTTAGTACTCAGACGTCTGAATGAATGGTTTCAGACGTCTGAGTTTGTTGTTTTGTGCATGTATGAGCATGTGTGTGCATGTGTGTGTGTGTGTATATATTTATATATATATGTATATGTATATATATATATCATGTAAGGAGAGATTTTAACAAATTTTCTAAGTAATATACAGACTCTAGACACATAATATACAGCTATAAACTTCTGTAGATGAATCTGCAATAAATCTCCTGCAAAGATGGTTTAATATACACATAACATTTTATATAGGTTGTTATAATCAAAATTGAGAGTCTAACAAGGGATGCGTCGTAATACGACAACACTAAACCAAACACATAGTGGTCTCGTATACGGATAAAGTGTGACAAGGCACGTGAGGCAATGCTCAAGGTAGGATGCTACTAGTTTGAGTGACCAAGCTAGTGGTAATGCACTGCCGTAACGACCGCCCACCACGTCCACCCATCCTATATCGAGTCAAAGGGAGGTTATCCCAAATAAAGATGCACCAATCGAAACCAACAATAAAGGTAATAGTATGAACCAAGTCCATAAAAAAATCGAAGAACGGGTGTCCGTTAGGGTAGCTAGCCCACTTGGCGATTTGAGCCATCCTTTTTTAGTCATTTCAAATTGACACAAGTATCGGGGCTATCCATCATCATTCTCTTTCTTCAAATCGAGCAACGTACAGTTGTTAAAGTGGTTAAAACATTGACAGAGAGTATGTCAATAATCGGACCTAGTCTCTTTAACAACCAAACGTCATTTTAAACATAGGTTGGTTCTTTTAAATTTCAAAATGATTCATATTTGTATCATATTCACTTCAACATATCATTCATTTAAAATTATGATATTCAATTCGAAATCAATTTCATTTCAAATCATTTTATTCACTTCAAAATCAATTTCATTTCAAAATCATTCCTCTTTGCACTTTGAAATAAATTTCATTTCAAAATCATCTTATTCACCTCGAAATAAATTGCACTTCAAAATCATTTTATTCACTTCGAAATCAATTTCAATTCAAAATTATTTCGAATTTTGACTTGGACTATAACTTCATTTTAACCACATTTGTATTTAAATCAACGATTAAATATAAACGGTTCCCAACTCGAATAGTTTGAATTTTTTTGAAAATAGTTTGACTAGTTAAAATAGTTTGAATAGTTATTTGAATAGTTAAAATAGTTTGAATAGTTAAAATAGTTTAAATATTAAAATAGGTTATATATTAAATGATTTGAAAATTTAATAGTTTGAAAATTTAAATAGATGAATTTTAAAACATTTTATTATAAAATAGTTTAATAGTTTCAAATTTAAAAAAAAATCTTTCCATTTCCCATAAATCTAGACTCAAGTCCAAATTTCAATCAAGCTGACTAAAGTTTGATTTCAATTCGAATTAACTTCAAATTCAATTCAATGATTCAATTCAATGGCTTAAGTTTTAATTCAATTCTCATTTTAAACTATTTCAATTTATAAAAATTTCAAAACTAGTTCTAATTTATTAATTTAAATCACTTAAATCAGATTTAAACTTTAATATTCAATTTAAGGTTCAAATCTTCAAACTGATTCAATTTGGAGCCCAAGTTTGAAATGTTGATTTAAATCACTTTTACTTAGATGAATTCCAAATTTTGGATAAATTTTAAATCTTTTAAAACAAATCAATTTCCATAATTTGAATCGTATTTCAATTATAACTTCAAATTTCAAATTGCATTCTTTAAACAATTTCTTTTAACCAATTTCAAGCTCGAGTTCGAAAATAATTCAATTTCCATAAATCAATTTTTTTATTTCTTAAAACAATATCATCTAAAATGAATTCAATTTCAAGAATTTAAAACCTTTTAATGTAAACAATCCGGTGCGCACATATAATTTTCTATCCTATGGCCAAGTGAATAGTTATTTCAATTTTTAATGCAGGGATGGATATATATCATTTCACCCCAAATCTTAGTGTCATAGGTATAAATCATTTTAACCTATTTCTTAATTTATTCGAAATAATTCAATTTACAGTTTTATATACTGTCCATACATACAGGGTGATAATAGGGATATATGAAATAAATAAACACCCAAATCAGCCACATCAACCAATAGATCTCCATCACAATCAATAGCCAATCAGTCAAAATATCTTAACAATTAACTGATTATCAAAATCGAAAGTTTAACTAGCAGTTCAATTTCAATTTCCATTTAACTGTTAATTCAAATTTCTAATAGGTCAATTTCTATGTCAATTTCCATGTTATTTAAATTACGAAACAACAATTAAAAAAATTAAATCACTTCATGATTTTAATTTAACGAACATCTGAAATATTTTACTATTTGTGAGTGGGTTTAATCACTCACTTATATTTGAAACTAAAATTTTTTCAAGACAAACAAAATTGGTTCAAACCCTATGTTGTGGCCAACTTCAATATGAATTCATTGCAATTTGTTTCGCTCGAATCCGACCTCGTATGAAAAAGTTACGGATTAAATAATATTCGATATAATTAAAACATATATAACAAAATCAACTAAAAATTAAAACAAACTTTACCTTCTTCACTCCCATGCACGAAACCCAGGCTCACGCAATTTCGTTTCTTTTTTTTATAATCGATGATCGTTGGTGCCACCGTGACTGCCGCCGACCCCCACCAAGCCGTCCATGCACGTGCCACCCACGCCGTGTCCTACGCCACCTTTGCCTGCACCCTTGCCATGCGCAGGTGCATAAAACCCCATTTCACTATGGACAAACGTGGCAAGTTTGCCACCACTTTACACCTCCATTTGTCGATCCGACCAGTAGATGGTTTCCTCACATTGAGCTGAAGAACTTTGCTGTTGGGGTCAAAGTTTAAAAATGAACGTGATTGCGCCAATCGTTGTTGTCCGTTGGATGGAATTCATTTTAATGGTGGCGTTTAGTCTGGGTTTAGGGTTTATCCAAATGAAAGAAGGTTAAGGGCTATTTGTAGAAAATTTCTATAGCACTATTCATCCATGAAATTTCCAAACACCAAACGAAGCATGTCACATGGCGTTCTATATGTTACACTTTTATTCTAAACACAATGGAACATATATCGGGAGCTAATTCCATCATATTTAGAAGATAGCATTTCAAAATCGAATTATATTAATTAATGTTCTAAAAACAAATTCTACACGTTTCAAGCTCACATGACCAAATGATAAGTCCGATCGCTACGAAATTTGAAATCCAATAATAATTCACTACTAATAATCCGATGGAACTGGTTCCGTCGGAATCCAAGACATTGCCTTAAAATACTATTTTTACATGTTAATTAAAATGAAAAATTTCCAAAATCAATTTAGTCACTGTTAGAATCCAAATTAAAAGTTTACTATCTTATGTCTTATTCAAATAGATATGGAATTAACATTTTAAACCATTTTCATTCATATTAAATTCAGAATTCAATTATTTAAATAATACCAATAAATATAACAATTAAATTATCAAAGAAATCACTATATTTGAAATATAAGTTATTTAACGTATAAACTTTTCTTTCAAAATGAATTCAAATAACGAAATAACCACCTCCATTTTACAGTAATTCAACATCTTTGCAATTATTGTATACAACAAAGGCTATTCATTTCTTAAAAAATAAATGTTTTCTTATTTCTAAAATTTATACTTATCAAATACTAATTCATATAAATAAACTTATGCTTTTAATTTTAATAACATTCGTTCAATTCTTTATTAACTTAACATTAATTATTTCAATTTATGTTATCAATTACATACAATTCTATATCATTTAATTTACTTTTTAAAATAAGTTATCATCTTTTATCTTATTGGATTTTGTTATTTAAATTTTTGTATCTAAGTTCAGAGCCAATAAATTACATTAATAAATCACTAAATTTTTATTTTTATGCATTAAATTACATTCATGATATTGACATGATGCATAATGAAAAACACATGTTTGACAATGTGTTTAATACAATTTTTAATGTTAAAGGGAAGACTAAGGATGATGTGAAATCTAGACATGATATAGAAGAATTATGTATTTATCCCAAGCTTCATATCAAGCCAGATGACACTAAAAAACCAAAGGCATGCTATGAGATAGACAATAAACAAGTAAAACCTATGTTAAAATGGATTGAAGAATTAATATTTCCTGATAGGATTTCTTCTAATCTTGGTAGATGTTTCAACTTTATTACAATAAACTAGTAGGATCAATTGCCATGTAGTGACAGAAAATTTATCACCTATAGTTTTCAAAGAACCGTTGCCCATAAAGATTTAGAGGGTCATAACGGAACGTAGTTTGTTTTATAAAGAGCCATGTTAAACTAAACTAAAAGTTGAGTACGTAAATTTAAGTAGATATCCCTATACTCTATGCAAACTAGAGAAATTCTTTCCTTTGGATTTCTATAATGTAATGGAGCATTTACATATTCATCTTCCATCTGAAGCACTTCTTTGAGATCCTATGCAATATTGATGGATGTATCCATTTGAGAGGGAATAATATTGAGTAGGTTAAATATTAGTTTAATTTCAAATTAAAAATTATCTAAGTAAATTTAGTTTGAATCAATTGTGTAGTAGGTACTTAAATCATTTGAAGAAAAAAGTTAGACAAAAAGCACGAGTTGAAGGTTCGATTTGCAAATTATGTACTAAAGAAGTAGCTTCATTCTTTTTCTCTTATTATTTCAGTAACCATGTGAGCTTATAATTTGAAAGTGTTTCACGTAATAGTGAAGGCATTGAACATGATTATTCTCATGTAATACTATCTTTTTTTAGACAATATCGCTGACCTAAAGAAAAATGTATAGAAACACGGTTAGACGATAGAGATTACCATGTAGCAAAAATATATGCACTTCTTAATTGCGCTGAAGTTGCGCCATTTGTTAGGTATTATAGCTTAATAGTTCTCTATATATGAATTCTTAAATTTATATTTATTTCATCATACTTATAGAATATGTGTAATATATAATATTTGCAATATTTAAGAATCACAACAACCATGCGACAATCTCAGTAAAGAATTTGCTAATTGGTTTTGAAACTACGTTTATAATCCAAGAAATTGAATAGTTGATGAAGAATTGAAACATATCGCGATGGCATCAAAAAGAAATGTCATGACATATCAATATTCTTCATTAATGGATTCTACTTCAATACCAAAGGATATGGTGCTGAAAAATTAACTAAAAATATTGATGTATATGTTAAAGGTAGTGATGATCTAGGTGAACATATAAAAGATATTTATAACGTCTTAACCCAGGTCTTGGAATTGACATATTTTATACAACCCGTAGAGAAGTTTGTTTTATTTGGATGCAGTTGGTTTAACAATGTTCTAGGTTCTAGAATCAATGTGCAAATATTATAATCTTATTGAAATAAATCATAACTCGCATTACCTTAAGTATGATCCTTTTGTATTAGCTAAATAGACACTATAAGTTTATTTTACTCCACATGCATCTTTAGAAAGAGATCAAGAATATTAGTCGATGATTTTTAAAACGAAGGAAAGACTACATTTGATGGAAATAATATTCCAGACGAACAAGCTTATCAGGCAGATCTTAAGCAACATAATGAAATAATAATAACTAATGATCTTACTGATTTTGGACCTATAAGACAATGAATCAAATAAATAGTAGAAACATTTGAGACTATAGAGGAAAATGACATACTGTACGAGATTGAGTATGAATCAGAAAATGATGAAGACCGATTACTAATGTGTGTTTTGATATAAGGTAATTTATGTGATTATTAATATTACATGTTTTATCATAAAAAAGATATGTTTTCCCATAATAAAATGGTATATCCTCCCATAGTAAATGATATGTATGTGATGGATATTATGTTTCCACGTCGACAATCTTACCATTCATCATATTCACCCTCTTCTAGTTAGAAATGGACTTCCGTAGGAGGCGGCAGCGGCAGCCTATCACATGTGTTTCATCCTATAGCTAGATCAGCAAGTAAAGCGAGTGTGTACATATCAAATTTATTGCAACATCATAAATATTTTATGTATGATATATTGTTCATGATTTATTAAATGTCTTTATCATAATTAATACATGGTTTTTGAATTGGAGCATTCAAATATTGTGCTTGATAGGCTGCCAAGAAGGGCAGAATGACTGCTTTCTAACCTAAGTGGAAGAATATCGCACCCCATAATTTGGAGAGTATTTGGCAAGATTTTTACGTTAGTATAAATATGTATTTCATTTTGTTGGAACTGAGCAGCCAGTAGTGGAAGTTATGAGTGAATTTAAATAAAAATCTTTCTTATTGGATCTGTATTGGGACTATGAAGTCTAATTCATTTAGAATATTTCTAAATTTTATTTAAATAAAATATCTTATTTTATTTATGTTTATAAATTATATAGTTCTATATAATTTGTATACTAACACACACACACATACACATATATGTGTGTGTGTACGTATCATATGCATATATGTGTGCATGTGTAAAAGTCAGCCCATGCAAGTATAACATGTCCATGTATAGATGTTGGGATTTACATCGCAACAAACACGTTGGCTCATCCGATATGTAATGTATATTATCCAAATATATGTATGTATATAAAATTATTACTTATATACATATACATATATATTATATATATAAATGTATATGTTAATTTTGTTTAGATAATTATATGTAAATGAAAGATATATACATATATATAATTTATAAATAAAATACTAATAATATATATATGCATATTATAATAATACATCCATTTAAATATAAATAATTTATTTAAATATTAAAATAATTTTTAGATATAATTTTTTAAACCGTAAATAATATATGTACCAATATATATATATATATATAATGATAAAATAATATTTTACTAAAATTGATATATATATATATATACACATATAAATACATATAGTATGAAAATACAAGTGTACTTGTTAATTTACCAAATAATTTTTTAAATTCTAGATCATCTATACAACACACAATAAATTATTACGAATTTTAAAATATATTTTAATTGAATAATTATTCAAAATTACATAAAAAATTATTTTCAAAATAATTTCCAAATTTTAAATTTCTAGTAAATCATATGTAATATTTTAAGTTTGAAAAAAATTTCCGTATTATTTTTTAGTCAAATTTTGCTTTTACTAATTTTCATCGATTATAATAATATTTTTTCAAATAACAAAATTGATTTTTCTTTAAGTTTTATTTTCTGGCTAAGTGCTTATCTTGTGATAGAATAATTTTATAAAATTTAGAAAATAATTTTGATAACATATTTGATTTCTATGGTTTACGATGTAATATATTATTTTAATAATATTAAATATTAATAAATAATTATAAAAATTAATTTCTTAATGTCGAAATAACAATTGCAGTAAGTTTATATATCTGTATATAATTATATGATCAGTTTTAACCATAGTATGATATTGTAATTAAATATAGATCACTTACATATAATTAAATTTATATATAATTTAATAACATATTAATTGATATATATATTAGGCGGCTACACATATCTTATAATATAAAAATATTTTTTAAATTTATAAGTATATACATATATATAACCAATCTAACTTGCGATAACAATAATACATATCAAAATCGTCACATAACTAACAATATATTAATATATACATAATAAAATATTATTCTAAAAATGGTAAACTATTATTTGATAAAAACATACCTAAGTACCAAAGAGGTAAAGAAAACTTTGAAAAGATGAACTCTCCCCTTTGAAACCTTTTAGATTTAGCAGATTGTTAGTCCTTGAACCATTGACCTTTGACTATTGGATAGTTATCGACTTTGACTTAATTTGAGCTTGATACGATGGAGCACTTATGGTGTATTTCGGCCAGTATGGAAAGATGAAGGGAAAGCAAAAGATCATTTGCAATTAGGATAGATACCTTTAAATAGTGGATAAAAGAGAGAAAATAGTGGATCTCATGTGATACTAGTTATCTCTCAATCCGAGGCATCCAAAATCTAACATCTCTACCCATTTTGAGCCACTCCATATGTCCATATTGCAGCCAAAAATGTCACCTACCATGATGGGCCAAAATCCCATTCAGTTCCCAAAAAAGATTATGTAATTAAATCCAATTCAATCGCCTATCGATATCATATATGGATTGATATATTTATAACTACTACAAATATATTTAATAAAATTTATTCCCAAAATCATAATTAAAATTTTATAATTAATATTTCATGAATATTAATCGATTTATAACAATTATAAACTAATTAAATATTTTGGTCATTCAGTGTTTTGGTTGTGTGACTTGTCAGATGTAATTTTGGTCAGCAATTAATATTGAACTATTCGAATATTAACGTTTATAGGTCACTTACCTGGTGGTGTGACGTTTTGGCCAAATTTATCGCTTCGGTAAAATTAATTTCACATTGTTAAGCGTTACCCGGTTATGAGTTTTATTTACACCAATTCTCTCTATAAAAACTATATCATTTTGGAATTATGGAACTTGGTAATGGTCAAAATTCCAATATTTTACATATTCAACTCTATAGTACAATCCTTGGTTCAATAATAACAATTATTATTAACCATACTACTATAGTTAGAGATTTTGATTTTGATTTGACTTGAGTTTACCGTGATACTAAACCCATATATTTTAGGAGACGAATCCTCTCTTGAATAGTGCTTAACTTCGCTCGACCCACCTATAGCTACTCGATGGATACCGTGCCATGATTTGACATAATCAAAGTGGAACTTTCATACTGAAGATCTATAGTATCTCAAGTTGAAAGAACTTTGTAAATTAGTTTGGTTGACATTTTCTGTTTGACCTTGGTGATATTAACCAATAGAAAACTATCAAGTGGGTCGTTCCATAATTATACATTAATTGTCACTACTTAACCCCCAGATGCCCTATCAGTCATGAACAATCTACTGCCCAACATTTGGAGGGCATTGCATACTCTAGTCTTAATAGATACATCGATATCCAGCCTCGATGCCCCTTGACTATGAACATTTAAAATGATGCTTTTTATAATATTGTGATACAATACTTATGATTACAACTATTTGTAATTACTATCACAAACACACCACTTATGGATTTTATATTAAGCTTTTAATTATTTAACATTATAGCAAATATATAATAGGAAGGAAAGCACGTTTAATAAATGATAGAATAGCCCCTAGGGCATACCCATAACTGTATCAATCTCCCACTTACATGTGGGGCCAATTACGGAATCTCAATCTCATCCCTTCAGTCAGCTTCTTGAGAGCCGATCGGTCTTAACTCTTAGTAAATGGATCTGATATGTTTTCCTTAGTATCTACTTTTTGAATCATGACCTCTTTCTTCTCAACGAATTCTCTAATAAGATGGAATTTTTGAAGAATGTGCTACGGCTTTTTCTATGCTCCAAGCACCTTTGCGATTTGTATCACTGCATTGTTATAACATAACAATGCTATAGGATTCTTGGTAGCTAAAATCATTACAAGATCACTCAAAAACTTGTCCATCCAGACCGCCTCTTTAGCTGCTTCATTGAAGGCGACGTACTTTGCCTCAATTGTGGAACCAACAACTGTTTCTTATTTGGAATTTTTCCAACTAACGACTAAACTGTTAAGAGTAAAAATATAATCATACACTGATTTACTATCATATATATCATTGTGAAAGTTTGAATCTGTATACCCAAGCCTAAGGATGTCTCCATTCTCGTATATGAGCAATAAGCCCTTAGTATTTCTCAAATACTTAAATATATATTTTATGGCCATCCACTATTTTTCTCCTCGGTTAGATTGTTATTGGCTTATGTATTCTAATGCGTATGCCACATCCAATCTAGTACATAGCATAGTGTACATTGTTGATCCTAAGGCTAAAGTATAGGGGATCCTCTTCATACACACTTTCTCCTTATCGGTACGAGGACTGTCCTTCTTAGCGAGGATGTTTCCAAACTGCATTGGAATGTTTCTGTGCTTGAAATTCTCCATACTAAACCTTTTAAGTATGGAATACATTACGTGGATTGGACAATCCCAACAGCATCTTAGATTTACTTTTATAAACCAGTATACCAGGTATATAGTATGCTTCTCCTAAATCTTTCGTGGAGAAGTTCTTGAAAAGCCATGCTTTCAATGATTGCAACAGAAAAGTTCCATTGCCAATAAATAATTGATCATCGATGTAAAGTACTAAGAAAATGATAGCATTGCCCTATTCCTTTCTATATACGAATGCATCCTTTGTGTTATGATACAAACCAAATTGTTTGATTACTTTATCAAATACTTGTTCGAACTACTTAAACTTTTTTAAGTCCATAAATGGACTTCAACAACTTATAAGCCTTGCCCTTATTCCCACTGACCACGAATTCCTCGGGTTGTGATACAAACGGCTCCTTCTAAATAAAAGCATGGCTACAGGTGAAAAGGTCTCATCATAACTGACATGTTGAATTTGGCAAAATCCTTTTGCAACTAGCCTTTCTTTATAAGTCTCCACTTCTCCATCTGCATTTAGATTTTTCTTAAAAGTCCATTTGTAGTCGACAAGCTTTATCCCTTCGGATGCCATCCATCTCGAATTTCATGGCTCCTATTCAAAGTGTAGAGTCTTTACTCTACAATGCTTGTTGGAAAGATAGAGGAGTGTTATCATCTAAGACACAGTTCTCCTCCTCGTCATCCACGTGAAAACCATAATATGTATCTGGTGCACGAGACTCCCTACTAGACCTTCTAATAGGTTATGTATTTTTGTATACAAGTGAACTTGGTTCTCCCATTGGTTCGGCCTCTGTGTTAGTTTCTTAGATCTCATCCAAATCTACAACTTCGCTATTAATTTCTTTCGACGTAAATTCCTAAAAAGATAGCATGGGTGGAGACAATCACCTTTCATTCCTCTGCATTGTAGAAAATATATCCCCAAGAATTCTTGGGATATCCTATAATCTTACACAATGCCGATCTTCCCTCAAGTTTATGCGGCATAATGTTCTTAACATACGCTGAACAACCCTACACCTTAAAATAATTGAAGTGAGATTCTTCCCATGCGACATCTCATATGGCACTTAGGTGCAGACTTAGTAGGCAAAAAGTTCAACTTATGCGCTGCAGTTTCTAGTGCAAATCTCCAATGTGAAATATGTAACTCAGCCTTACTCATCATGGAACGAACCATATCTAATAAGGTTCGGTTCCTTTGCTCTTACACACTGTTATGTTGTAGAGTATGCGGTAGAGTACCTTGAGTGATAATCCCATTATCTTTTAGGTATTGTTTGATATCCTGTCCAACAAACTCACCTCCTCGATCTAATCAATGAATTTTAATCTTACGGCCCATTGATTTTCTACTACATTTTTATATTCAACAAATTTCTCATAGACATCAAATTTGTTCTTCATAATAAATACATATCCTAGTCTCGAGATATCATCTCCGGAGATAATAAAGTAAGAATTATTATCCTCGGTAATTACAGGCATTGAGCCACATACATCACGATATACTAACCCTAAGAGTTCATCAACTCTTTCTTTACTCCTACTAAAGGGGTGCTTGGTCATTTTTCCTTTGAGACAAAACTCACACATGTCAAATGATTCAAAATCAATTGACAGGAAAAAACCTTTGGTTTTCTATTTGTGTAGTTATTTCTCACTAATATGACCTAGCCTATAATCCCAAAGATAACTATCATATATTGTTAAAAGCATTATCCATCGAACACACAATTAGTATTAATGGCATAAATGACATTTTCAAGAATACTATCGCAGACTTTATTTCCATCCAAGTTAACATTCGTAGCATTATTTACACAATGAAATATATATCCAATCTCAGACTAAATAGCAATTATTAAATGCTAATAATTAATGTTCCCATAAATAAAGTCTTTTATAAAATAGCAGTTATTTAATACTAATACTAATCCACTCGGAAAAACTAAATGATAGTCTCTTACCGCCTTGTATCTACCATAGTTCCATCAGCAACTTGGAGCCTCATCTTTCCTTTCTCCATGCAACGCTAGTTCCAAAGCCCTAGTAACGAATTACAAATATGAGTACCAAATCCAGTATTTAAAACCCGATACATTTTATTGATTACAAAACAACTTTGAATCATAAATGTAGCTAATGGTGCTGTAGAACCATCCTGCTTCTTTTCCCTAAAGATCTTCAAGTTAGGACAATTCCTTTTCCAACGACCTTTCTTGTAACAATGGCAACATTCACCTTGTCATCAGTTTTCTTACTTTTCTTTTTCACACCTTCTCTTTTCTACTTGTTCGAACTCTTCAAAGATATTGCACTACCCATAACAACAAGTACAGCCCCTTGATCCTTTGATCGTGACTAGACCGACCTCAATATATTGAGACTCCACGAGACTTATATTCTGATAGTTCATGTTATAATTCAGTATGAATAAACTAAGACTCAAATCTACTTGCAATTACTTGCTTATTTGTACGTCCAACTACGAAAGCCTATCAATACAGCTCTTCATCAGTAGCCCATAATTGTCCACTTTCTACCCTTTGGTCATCTTGGTATTGAACAACTTCTTCTTAAGCTCATACCCTGTAGAACATAACCATTCACCAAAAAGCGCTTTGAGAGTATCGAATATCTCATGGACAATCGTATTTCTATGCTACCTCTACAATGACTTATCTAAAGTAGACTTCATAAAAAATTAGGCAATTTCTAATTCTAACATCCATTTTTCATAAGCAAATCATGCTTGGGGTCTGCATCATCGGCAGGTTATTCTTTAGGTTCGCGTGTAGTGCTAGTACAAAGGCGCTTGTAAGTCAATGTTATTTTAATTGCTTTTAACCAGTTGGTATAGATAGGTCCAATAAGATTATCGGTTTTAGAAAATAGTTTTGGAGTTATCATTTTCTACAAGTTTAAATGGTACATTATTAGGATAAAACATTGTGGATGTTCTTATAATATTACAAAGGTTAAATGTTTCATTTTACTAGTAAGCACCCACTAATCTTTTATGTTTTGCCAAACCCTATGCCAAAACATAGAATTCTTTTGACTTCATTAGTACATTTCAAGACTCGTTTGTCTTTGGATTCCAACCTTGGGAAAGCTCAAAAAATAATACTTTCATGTACGATGGATAACTCCTTATCGGTTGTATCATATACAAGTCCTAACCCAAAGTACCTTGTCCTATTCTACAATTAGCTTAAGGAAAGCTCAACAAATAAAGTTGGATTATTCACTCAGACCTACCATTTTGCGACGGCCTAAGTATGATGCACATACCTTGAAATAAGCTCACCGAGTATATGCAACTATCTTACCTCGTCTATTCAATATATTAATAGTACCACACATAATATCATTAGCTTGAGGAAATCTCAACAATTAAAGAATATGAAAGTAATCTATTAATATATAAATGGTAGAGGAAACATTATGCTAAAGAATCATAATCTTTAATATATATAATATTGAGGAAATCAACTTATGGAGATAGTATAATTTATTATGAATTACACTCTTGATTCAAGTATCGGACACATCAAAAATTGCGGTATATGTAAATTTACATATGTATTTAATCGTTAAGTCTATTGGAGTTTCTTTAATGTTCCATCTTCAGTATACATTCACTTTATATAAGTTTTTTTATTATATAATTTTTATATAGTCTTAGGTATACCATTATATTAAATTAAGTCTTATTTAATTAACATTTAATTAATTACATATTAATATAACATTTATATTCATTAATTATTATATAATATAAATTTTATAGTATAACACCTACGTCATATACATGTGTATGTTATTTAATTAACCAACCATTTAATTAATTTATTTAATTAAACAATTTAAGTAAATTATATTAATTTCAAAGTTTATTTCATATACATACATGTATGCTTATGTTATTTTAAAATTTTAAAGTAACATGCCTTGCCAAAAAAAAAATTTGAAAGTAACATTACATACACTATGATATACAATACATTTATTCATTAATTAATTAATTTATTTAATTTTGTTTTGTTAATCCTATTAATAAATGTTAAAAATATTCAAATCAATTTAAATTATTTTCAAACATTTTGAAAACTTTATTATATTATAAATTTTATAACATATTTATATTTTATTTTAAATTTAACTTTTAAATTTAAAATTTAAAATTTTTAAATTTTTAATCAAATCAACCCACGGCCTAGTTCAAATTAGGCAACTTCTATTAGGGGTAATGGCTCACATATCTGTTTGGGCCAGGCTGGCTGTAACAAACCCGGTTAGGAGATTACCGCTAATATTAAATTATAATGATGACTATAATTTAATATTGGAATTAATTAACTTAATTAGAGGTAAAATGGTGAAAATATTGTTTATTTAATATAAACAATGAAGCTGAGTAAATTGAGCTAATGAAATTAAGAAAATAAAGTTAATCACTTTATTTGAGTCTTGGGATAGGTTGTAAATTTATTTGGGTTTAATAAAATGATATTGGTAATTTAAGACCAATAATCCATTTTTATTTTAAAATAAAATATGGAGAATAAAGAAGAAATAATTTTGTTGAGGATGAAAATGTTGGACATGTGTGAAATAAAGTGTCACTTTATTTCATGAGTTTTTAAATGTAGTTGTATAACTATATTCGAGTAAAAATGTTAATTTTGGCAATATTGTATTTTTTTGTCAATCTGCATTTTATTGATCAAATGCAAGAGAAATGGTTAATAAGTTAATTAAACATAATAAAAATGATATATAATAGTGTATTAATGTTTTAAAAGTGTTAAGACATTTATTTACACTTTATTGGTTGGAAAATATAGTTTTATTTTGCAAAATATGTCCAAATTTGCATATTTTGTCAAAATATGCAAATTTGTAGAAAATGAGAGTTAGTGCTAAAATAACATCTAAATTGGTGGAAAATAATGATTTATTTACTTTAATAAAATTCTAGACGAAATAACGATTCCAACGCATTTAATTTTGTTGAAATCGGATTGATAATGCAAAAGTTATGAATTGTTAATGATTGAATATGTGAGTAATTAGGGAAAAATAACATTTCTAAAAATTTCATAAGGCATATTGGATTTGGGTTGGATCCAGTACCCAAAAGAGGCTTCTGGTAGGTGAAGGAGACTTCGTACAGGCTTCTCATCTTTCTCCTTCCACCAGAAATTAACATAGAAACTTCAAAACACTTAAAAATGGCTTCCTCTCATATATCACTAATCAAAATTCTAAAATTAATTAGCGAATTAGAAAGATTTCCTAGCTCAAAACATAAATAATGTAATCTCTCATCCCTTAAATCCCAAATCCTTGAGAGGTTGCAATTTTCTATTTACAGTCATCTCATTTTGATGATGATTTCTTTTTGCATGTCTCTTCTTAAGCTTCTACAGGTCCTGCACGAGCGTGAATTCGCCTAAAGCTTTGCCTTTGCTGCCTAAAATCATCATCTTTTGCTGCAAATTGTAAGTATATAGCTTACAGCAACTAAATTGAATGCCTGTGCAAAATCTGTAGCATTTTGTTGCAAATTCGTACTAGTTTCTTAAGTTTTTCGTATATCTTGTTTTGCTGTAAATGCATCATAGTAAAATGGTCATAACTTTCACGTTTCTTGTCCGTTTTACCTCAATTTTTTTTGTTGAAAACTGCATTCGATAAGCAACAATTTACTTTCAGATCATATCCTGAGATTTTGCAGTTTTAATGACCGAAAATGAGTTTGATGTCAGAAGCCTGATTCTGCCTTTAACAAATCAGGCTTAGTTTGTATTTGTTAGCAAAATAGCCATAACTTTTGACACACAAATCGGATTTTGATAATCTTAACCTTTCCGGAAAGCTTATTTCATATACTACAACTTTCATTTGTTGAGTTTTCTGTTAATTTGAGATTAGCTATGACAAAATTGAAATTTTTTACTGCTAACCCGAGAGCAAGACTAGAAATTCTCTGTTGTTGAATCTGAAACGGAATCGGCCATAACTTTTTCGTTCTTAAGCCGAATTCGATATTTTTAGATGTTCTGGAAAGCACGTTTTATAAGCTACAACTTTTACTTTAGTCATATTGCCAGATTCGAATGTTTACTATGCTGAAATTGTGAATATTTTCTCAGTCCTGTCAATATATGCATACACACTATATGCTACAGGCTTTGTATATGATTTTTAGTAAAAAGATCATAACTTTTAGATCTCTGATCGTTATTCAATGATCTTGATCATTCTGAAAAGCTTAGAAACTAAGCTACAACTTTTTTTTTAATCGCATTGCCAAATTTTGGCGTTTTCTATGCTGAAATCATAAATGTTTTTAAGCATTTTTAAGGTTTTTAAAACAAGTATTCCTTATTTCCAAGGCTTTTATAAATCATCAAAAAAAACCCCTTTTTCTATGAAAAATATTTTGTAAATAATTTTATTTATTTTAATCATTTTTATGTTATTCGGGTGTATATTTGACGTTTTGATTGTGTTTGAAGCTTTTTATCATATTAGTCTATTTGACTAATATTATGCAGATATGGTCCGATGACTCGTATATTCGATAGAGGACCATATGGATGTAGATTTGCATTTGCCGAGGATATGAGGCGAGATTATTTATTATTATGATACTTGTCGATGAAAGGAGACAAGTGTGGTAGTCACATTGAACTCATCATAGTACGAAATACGATGAGTTGGAATTTTCTATATTTTGCCGATGAAATGAGGTGATGTATGTTTTTTTAATAGGCTTTGATGTTAATTTATGATTACTTTACGATGTGGTATCGACCGGCGATTAGTAAACCATTAGGTGCTGACACATGGTATGTGACGTGTGTTAATACCTTTTGGGTTCCTAGTCGAAAAGTTGAGGCACATGGAAGTTTGGACTAGTACTACGGACCTGGAGTGGAGTGGGGTTGCAGATTAGTAGTCAACCCCGAAGCATTATGATATTATTATTACTCGGGTCTTTTGACGCCACCGATTGGGATGAAGGAAATTATAGGCTACGTGGTCGTGTGCATAGGCAGGATAGGTAGAAATGAAGGTGATCCCAATCCTATGATGTATGGTACCGAAGTACAGTACTAGTGGAAGTAAATAGCACGTGCAAAGTATTCTTTTTATTGATGATTTTGATGTTAATCTTTTTGGGTGATGTTTATGTTTTGAATAGCCTCGAGTAAGAATGAGGCGACATGGTCCATGATGTTTCGACCATATTATTACTACTTGTTTGAGATTATGTGATTTATGAAGTTTGATGATCTCTATGATTGATTTGAAGTACTTCAAAATAATTTCCCTTCTTTTGATATAAGAATGATCCTTGATGATTCTCATAGATGTATATTAATGATGAACCTTATATTCATTCCGTTGGGAACAACGAAATGATTATCTCATTATCACTTATCATCATTGAGGCCCTTATCTACTGATGAGTTTAGTTGCCTGACCCGTGTGTTTTTCACTCGGGTCAGACCGAGTTGCAGGCTAGCATGGACAACTTCTCTTTTTGGATCAGCTTATCACCTTTTGTGGGACTTATCGATTTGGCTAGCTTTTATCTTTAGACCATTTTGTTGACTATCATGATGTATATTCTTTTTGTGGGATGGTTGTATGTGATTATCAGTACCCTTTTTTTGGCACTCGTGTATGATGTAATATGTGGGCATGTATGGTGGTGTATGTGTATATATATATATATCTGGTCTGGGTTTACTGTTCTGTGACTGTTATTTACTTTCCGCATATATGTATATTACATTAGTTCTGAAATGTTTGTAAGCCGCCATAGTGTGCAATAGTTATGGACTAGACATGTCAACCACATATGAGGTAAATGAAAAATAAAAATGATGACACTACTTGACATGTTTAGTTCTCAGCTAGTGTACGCTATGTTGGTCGCCCTTATCCAACCCTATTCTCTGCGTTAGTAGATAGAATTACTCGTTAATTTCCTTTACTAACATGGGCCTCGGGGTGGGGCGTCACAACTTGGTATCAGAGCTACGTTTCAAAATATAATGTGATATATACAGAACAGTGCACGAGATACCATACATCAAGTATAATACATCTACATGTATCATCCCATAATCATGATTCGGTTCACCTTACTTTTAATTTTGTCCTTTCCCATATTTTGACCCGTGTCCCTTTTCGATTACTTTGGGGTAGATAGAAAGGAATACGTCTAGGAATGTTCAGTATATTTCATAATATTCCTTATTTTCTGTATTTGAATTTTTAATATAACTATTTACCCTGCGAATGATCCTTTTAATCTTTTCTCTCAGCTATGTCTCATCGAGGTAGAGGACGCCACTCAGCGGCGGGACCGTCCAGTGGTTCTCGCCCTGAGGGTGTATATATGTCCACTGATCAGATTCTTGAGTTAGTGCGGAGCATTCAGCCTCCCACTACTACTACTCCTACCTCTTCTCGCCGATCAGCTTTTGAACGTATGTGCAGTGATTTCACTCATCTCGGTGGCAAGGCCTTTAAAGACACCGAGTCTGTTCTTGATGTTGAGGCCTGGCTCAGTTCTTGTGAGCGTATTTTTGGCCGTATGGAGATATCTAGCCATCACCGTGTTCTTGTAGCATCCAGTATGTTTCAAGAACGAGCTCTTCATTGGTATGACCTTCTGATTGCTGAGATTGATGAGTCCACACTTGAGTGGGATCAGTTTCGTGAGCGGTTTGAGCTCAAGTTTATTCCTGATGCTGAGAGAGCTACTCTAGCTCGTCGCTTCCTTGAGCTCAAGCAAGGAAAGCTTTCTGTTTCTGAGTATGTTGCTTCGTTTGAGGGTCTTTCTAAGTATGGGCTTGAACATATTACTACTCCATACAAGAAGAATCTTAGGTTCATTTCCGGACTTAAAAAGTATTTGAAGAAGGACCTTATGCTTCGCCTTGAGCTTACTTTTGAGAAGCTTGTTGATATGGCCCTTCAGCTTGAAGCGGTCGAGAAGGAAGAGGATAGTGATGATGATGTTAGGTTTCGGGCCAACCCGAATAAGAAGAAGTTCTTTCGCAAGTCTAGGCCCTTTCCTCCTAAGAAGAAGAAGAAGCATGGTGGTTCTTCTTCTCAGCCTCAGTCTACTCCTTCAGCGAAGCCTTTTGCATGCTTCAATTGTGGCTCCCCTGATCACCCTGTTAGAGAGTGTCCCAAACCCAAGCGTTGCCTCCACTGCAAGAAAGAGGGACACTTAGTTGCTGCTTGCCCCATTAAGGGGAAAGGTTCACGCCAGGGTTAGCTTAATGTGGCTTCTACCTCTGGTGATGCTTCTCAGCCTAGAGGTGCACACTCTTCCGTTTTAGAAGGTTCCTTATTATTTCATGATCGTATTATCCGAGTGCTTTTCGATACGAGTGCTTCTCACTCATTCGTATCGAAGGAACTCGTAGATGCTTTGCAGTTGGATGTTTCTTGCTTGCTTACTTCATTGCGAATTGCTAATCCTATTGGAGGATCCGCCACCCTTAGCTTAATTTGTGATCACGTTGAGATCATGATTTGTGGTTTTCCTTTCCGTGCGAATCTGCACGTGATTCCTTCGCTTGGTTTTGATATGATATTTGGTATGGACTGGCTAGTTCGATACGATGCCAAGATTCTTTGTTCTGATAGAGTCATTTATCTTCGCCATCCAGACTCGCCTTCGCAGTTATCTCTTATGCTTCGGGATACAGATTGTGATTCCATAGCATCCTTATATGCTCTTGATTCTCGAGATGATGAAGATGATGTGTCTCGAATTTCGATCGTTTGTGACTTTGTTGATATTTTTGAGCCTGCTTCGGGGTTGCCACCCAAGCGGGCCATAGAGTTTCGTATTGATCTCATTCCTGGTGCTCAGCCAGCTAGTTGTGACGGCCCGCAAATGCGTACCCCTTGAGTCAACATTATTCTACTTAAATCAACTCAAATTATACGGAAATACGAACCATTTGGGTTAAAGAAGAAGAGGTAGAAGAAGAAAATAGAAAGCAACATCAGAATCTGACCATCGCAGCGGAATAAAATATAATAGATACTAAATAATCTTTACCCAGAAACAAATATTTATGTTTATATATATTACATCATCAGAGTATATCGGTCACAGCTCAACATCAATATCATACAATGTATACACAACAACTCAAGATACACAACAACTCAAACACAGCGGAATAATATATATATACAAGTACGGGAGTACGTCTCGTCATCCAGCTCGTCTCCTGAGCTCCACAGCGTCGTATCATGTATTCTATAATGCTCGGTCTGACCCGAGCATTACAGTTAAATAATACCCGAGTCAGTCTAGAATACCAGCGTGAGAAAATCACACCCAATTATTTATTAAAGTTTCAAAAAAATTCTTTGAAAACAAAAGCATCTCGTAAGACCACGCCACAACTAAACATGTCGGGTTTTTACCTTACGATAGCTAAAACAATTTTTATAGAAATCCTCTGATACTATAATAGGGTCTATTTACAAATACTTATAAAATAGCCGAAATTGTTACATTCATTAAATTCCAGCTACTAGCCACCGAAGTGGGTAATACAAACAAAACTCGTACAAGGCTCGTAGGGAAAATGGATTTCCAACAATGACTAGGCACTGGGGTACCACCTGTCACAGTACGGGGTCTAGATCACCGTACCGAGGATTACTCCCTTCATCCCCTGCAACACAAGGACGGAACCATTCCTTACTGAACAGTCCCGAACAAGATAAACCCCGTGGTTGGCGCGACCAACCACCCACTAAGCCGAAAGATATATAAGGGACATCTAGACAGGGGAATTATCTTGTCCTGCTTGGGCATGACCCACCTAACCTTGCTGCATATCCCCTGGTTTTCAGACATTCCCGGTTGATGAGGCTTGAGGCTAAGCGTTACCTTTTAAGAACATTTTCACTTAGAATGCCCATTGTCCACCTGACGATGTTTCGCAAGCATTCATCCATAGAAGTCCGTCCCAGGTTCGAACGGAACCGAAGGCACTACTCCTACTACATCCATTTTGGAAATATCCTCAGGATTAGTAGCGACTAGCCCTTGCACTTCACTGCTCCATCTTCGACTCCGAACACGTTTTCCGCACGAAACGTACAAACCGGATCGAAGTGGTTTTCGAGAAATTAATCTCGATTCCGGTCTCTTCGAAACGATCAACGCATTTGTCCAATATTGATAGTCGGTTATTTAACTATCAATTAATATTCACAAACAACCATCAACCAATAAATAAATTCCCAAATTATTTATTTATCTCAAAATATCCTCAAAGATATATTTCTATTTTCAATCCTTTGAAAACAGTTTCAAAACCATTTTTCTTTCCAGAATAAACTTCCCAAATATTTCCTATCTCCTCTGAATATTACCAAGCACAAAACTAGATTTTTAAAATAATTTAAAACACTTTACTTTGAAATATATATACTATAAAACATTTAAGTTAAAAACTACTTTGATAATTTGTTAAAAATACATACTATATAAATATTAGAAAATAAAGTTACTAAATAAAATATAAAACTAGATTTCCACTTTTGAAACAAAATACCAAGTCACTTTTTCAATAATTACTACTATAATAGATTTGAGAAAATACTTACTTTAGAATGTAAATATTAGAAATAATAAATTTTCAAAATATACATTTTAAAACAAATTTCAAAACTATTAACTTGTATTTATAAAAAAATACTTGAGAATGTACTTAGTTATCCAGGGAGAATTCCAACTTTAACCACTTAAATCAATTTTCCAAATTGATTCCCAATTTATTTCCTTTGAAATAAATTTCTTTACTTGCTCGGTTCTTTTCAAAATTCATTAATTATGGACTTTATTTTTTTTTTATTATTATTTCCTGTTAGATTTTAAATGTTTTTACTGAAATATACAAATTTCAGGCTTTCCCATTTCCTTCTTTGTTCTTTTCAAATTTTAAAATCTTACATTTAAAATAAATGTCATGTTCTTTGAGATATTAGCGTTTGAGTCTACAATTCATTAACTTTCAATTAATTCAAAAATCTTCTTTCTATATTCAAGAGTTATTAACTAAAATTCTTATGTCACTTTATTTTATTTTATTTTTCATTCTTAAAGTTATTCAAATTTCCATAATTATTTTACATACCAATTCACTTTCTTTCTTTTCTTTCCAACATCCAAGTTATATATTTTTTTCTGGAAATTCATTACACTCAATGATCCAATCAACCATAGCATTCAATATTCCAACATAATCCATCATAAAATATCAAATCATCATAACAGGGTAATTTAAATAATTTAAATAAATACTGAGGGATCCAGTTGGATCCCTCCAACCTGTTTCCCTGCATCCACAGACATTAGCACAATATAAAATGCCAATTCTAATTATATATACCACACTACAGCACATAATCAATTCAAGCAGTTCAAACAATTATTTAAATTTAATCGTTTAAATTTAAATTAACTGAGTGAGATTAACTCACCTTTGCTTTTGATTTGCAGTCTATTCCACCTTGACTTGTTTTCCATTGTTGTTTTCAGACCTTGTAAAAAACATTTTTCATTTTAATAACACCTAAAGCAATCGAACAGTCATTTACCAATTATTATATTAAATTTCAACCAATTTTCCCTCAATAATTTATTCTTTTAAGTGCCTAAGATAATTAAATAGATTAGTTAGACAATTAATCTCCATAATACATTATCTTAAAATTAACTAGTACGTGAAAATGTGTATATATATTCTTATATAGATAATTTACCTTTATACATATTTTATTTGAATCCATACACTTATAAAATTCTATTTGTAGAGATTCAAAAATCAAATTTTATATAAACTTTCAAACAATTTAAAACTTCTAATTTCCTTTCCTCAAAATCTTATATATATATATATATATATATATATATTCATATATTTTCCTAATCTACATATATTCTCATATACAATCCAATTACAGTAAATAACAAGGTTAAAATGTTACTTTGTTGTAATATGTATTTATATATATATATATATATATATATATAACTTACTGTATAAATATATGTATGAAAATTACATAGGAAAAAAATACCTTCAACCCAGAATTTCAAATGAACTGCCCACCAAATCACGTCGTTCGAGGATCGCGACTGCTGCCCTCCCCTCTCTGTCACAACGACGCACCCCAAATGCACGAACGACCCCTAGCTCCCAAATCCACGAACCCTAGCTCGAAAATGCGACTCCAAAACCCTACCGACCATCGTGCTCGAGCTCTTCTCGTCCTCCTATCATCGATCGCCTCCATCTCGTGATGCCGCTCATCATCGCGAGGTTACAACTGGACAGTTGGACATCAAACGCGAAGCTTCAACTAGCACTAGAGACGACGAGTATCGGCCACGAGAATGAATCAATCTGCCCTCCTTAACTTGAAAACGATTCAGTTTGGATTATTACCAGAGGCCGCCCCTTCTCTTTTTTTTTCGAACGACATGAATTTGTATGAAAAAAGGGAAAAAAGGGGAATGGGTTTCGAACTCGTGAAATTGGAAGAGAGAAAAGAAGTAGGGCCTTCGATTTCTGAAAGAATTTTGAGAGAAAGCTCGGCCATTTTTTTTCGTTTGATAACGATTGGAAATGGAATTGAATGAACGAAGAAGGAACAGGCAACTTTTAGAAGGAACGAGAAGTGTACCATAGAAGATGAGGATGGAACGAAATAAAAATGGAAAGGAGTGGCGTATAAGAGAAGACTTCGATTTTAATTAAATTAAATTTCATTAGATTAATATCAATTAGATTTTCAGCGTGTTTATATATCATGCTCTCACACCACAATCCCGATCAATACGAAATTTGAAATCCGATAATAATTCAATATTACGGACCCAATGGAACTGGTTTCGTCGAATTCCGAGACTGTGCCTCGAAAGGTTATTTTTAAATTCGATTTAAACGATATAAAATTTCTAACTTAACAAACCATTTTTAAATTTGATTTCATCACTTCTATCCTCTTCAGTATTATGAATATAAATTTTACAAGCCTTCAAATTATTTTTAACAATCTTAACATTCTAGATTCAACAATTTACTCAACTTCTAATTATTAAATTCTATTATTTAAGTATCAAATAATTAACGATATTTGTAATTCAAGTTAAAATCATTATATTGAATATTTAAAATCGATTTAATATTCCGATTTAAATTGCTTAAAAATCCGGGTCGTCACACTAGTCGTCCTCCCACGAGGATGTCTACTAAGGAGAACGAGGAACTTAAGAAGCAACTCCTCGAGCTCGAAGCTAAGCACTTCATTCGATCTAGCTCTTCACTGTGGGGTGCCGCGGTGGTATTTGTAAAGAAGTCATATGGGACTCTTAGGCTTTGCGTCGACTATCGCAAGCTTAATGAGTTAACCATCAAGAATCGTTACCCTTTACCGAGGATCGACGACATGTTCGATCAGTTAAGTGGTGCTAGAGTCTTTTCACAGTTAGACCTTGCCACTGGTTTTCATCAGCTCCGAGTTGCGGAAGATAGTATTCCTCTCACCGCATTCCGCACTCGCTATGGTTCTTTTGAGTGGATCGTCATGCCGTTCGGATTGACGAATGCACCTGCCTACTTTGTCGATCTTATGAATCGAGTATTCCGGGAATATCTCGATAAATTCGTTCTTGTATTCATCGATGATATCTTAGTATATTCCAAGCCCGAAGAGGACCATGCTCGACATCTTAGAATTGTTTTGAGTACTCTCCGAAAGCATCAACTCAAAGCAAAACTTTCTAGGTGTCACCTCTGGGAAAAGGAAGTGAAGTTCTTAGGCCATGTTGTATCTTCAGAAGGTATTTCTGTTGATCCTTCTAAGATCGAGGCTATTCAAAATTGGAAGAGGTCTGAGAATGTTCATGAGATTCGTAGCTTTTTGGGATTGGCTGGTTATTATCGTCGCTTTATTAAGGATTTTTCTCGTATCGTGCTTCCTCTTACAAACCTTACCAGGAAGGGTGTTCGTTTTCTCTAGTCTGACAAGTGTGAGGCTGCCTTCCAGCGATTGAACGAGCTTCTCACACATGCTCCTGTGCTTGTGGTTCCTGAAGGGAACCAAGATCTCATTGTTTATACTGATGCAAGCCACAGTGGGCTTGGTGCGGTTCTTATGCAGAAGGATCGGGTTGTTGCCTATGCTTCAAGGCAATTACGCCCGAACGAGGTTCGGTACGCGACCCATGATTTAGAGCATGCAGCCATCATCTTCGCCTTGAAGATATGGCGTCATTATCTCCTTGGTGAGCATTTCGTCTTTTATACCGATCATAAGTCTCTCAAGTACCTCTTTTCGCAGAAGGAATTGAATATGAGGCAACAACGATGGTTAAAGTTCCTCGCCTCATATGATTTCGATATCGAGTATACCCCAGGGAAGGGTAATCGTGTAGCTGATGCGCTTAGCCGCAAGCATTCGGCAGTTGTTTCTATGATGTTAGCCGAATGGGATGTTCTTGAGACGTTATCCAGCTTCGACATTCGTGATCGAACACCATCATCTGATTCACCGGTCTTATTATTCAGTATGGTGGCTCGACCTTCTCTTCTTGATCGTATCTCTGAGGCCCAGAGACATGATGCTTATATTATGCGCCTCATTCAGTCTTGCTCATCTAAGTCCCGTGATGAGGAGTTACGGGATTATTCGATTGATTCTCATGGTTGCCTTCGTCTGAGGAACCGTATAGTTGTTCCATCTGATTCAGCACTTAGGCGTGACATACTTGATGATTGTCATCGCTCTAAGTACACCATTCATCCGGGTAACAGTAAGATGTATGCAGATATGCATAGACTTTATTATTGGGAAGGCATGAAGCGTGACATTGCAAGTTATGTAAGCAATTACATGACGTGTCAGCTAGTCAAGGCCGAGCATCAGCGGCCATCTGGTCTTCTTCAGCCTCTAGAGGTTCCACTGTAGAAGTGGGACCAAGTTTCGATGGACTTCGTTGACGGCCTACCTCGTTCGAGGTCGGGTCATTCGAGCATTTGGGTAATTGTTGATCGCCTCACGAAGTCAGCTCATTTCATTCCTATTAAGTCTAATAGGAATGCTCCTCTTTTGGCAAAGCTCTATATTAAGGAAATTGTTCGATTGCATGGTGTTCCTTCATCGATCGTTTGTGACCGTGATCCTCTATTTACCAGTCACTTCTGGTCCAGCTTTCAGCAAGCTTTGGGAACAAAGCTGAATCTTTCAACTGCTTATCATCCTCAGTCTGATGGACAGACAGAGAGGGTGAATCATATTCTTGAGGACCTACTACGTGCATGCATTCTTGATTTTGGTGGTTCTTGGGAGGATTACCTTCCATTGGTAGAATTCTCCTATAACAACAGCTTTCAGTCTAGTATCCGTATGGCACCATTCGAGGTACTTTATGGTAGACCGTGCCGTTCTCCATCTTGTTGGTTAGAATCTGGCGAGAAGTTTATTCTTGGGCCGGATTCGATTCGTGATTCTTCGGAGAAGATTTCCCTTATTAGACAGAGAATGAAAGAGGCACAGAGCCGTCAGAAATCCTACACGGACAACCGTAGGAAGCCTCTTGAATTCTTCATCGGTGACCATGTGTTCATTCGTATATCTCCAATGAAGGGAGTGATGTGCTTTAGCTCCACAGGGAAATTGGCTCCTCGCTTTATAGGACCATTTTCGATTACCGAGCGCATCGGTCCAGTTGCTTATAGAGTGTCACTTCCGCCTCATTTATCTGATATTCATGATGTTTTCCACGTCTCTCAGCTTAAGAAGTGCATTCGAGGTTCTGATTCCGTTGTTGATCCTTCCGAGCAGCTAGAGCTTGAGATCTCACCGAGTTTATCCACCGGTCAGCGACCTATTCGTGTGCTTGATTCGGAGGTGAGGCGCCTTCGAAGCAAGAACGTTCCTCTTGTTAAGATTCAATGGTCGGAGTATCTCAATGATTGCACTTGGGAAACTAGAGAATCTATCGAGCGTTCTTTTTTGGGTTTTCTATCTTCATTTGAGGATGGTGAGAACTATTATCTCAAGCTATTTCTTTTTCCTTTTGGGTTAAATTGTTATATTTGTTACGGTTTCCCTAGAAATTGCGAGGACGCGATTTTGTTAAGGAGGAGAGTCTGTAACAAACCCGGTTAGGAGATTACCGCTAATATTAAATTATAATGATGACTATAATTTAATATTGGAATTAATTAAATTAATTAGAGGTAAAATGGTGAAAATATTGTTTATTTAATATAAACAATGAAGCTGAGTAAATTGAGCTAATGAAATTAAGAAAATAAAGTTAATCACTTTATTTGAGTCTTGGGATAGGTTGTAAATTTATTTGGGTTTAATAAAATGATATTGGTAATTTAAGACCAATAATCCATTTTTATTTTAAAATAAAATATGGAGAATAAAGAAGAAATAATTTTGTTGAGGATGAAAATGTTGGACATGTGTGAAATAAAGTGTTACTTTATTTCATGAGTTTTTAAATGTAGTTGTATAACTATATTCGAGTAAAAATGTTAATTTTGGCAATATTGTATTTTTTTTGTCATTCTGCATTTTATTGATCAAATGCAAGAGAAATGGTTAATAAGTTAATTAAACATAATAAAAATGATATATAATAGTGTATTAATGTTTTAAAAGTGTTAAAACATTTATTTACACTTTATTGGTTGGAAAATATAGTTTTATTTTGCAAAATATGTCCAAATTTGCATATTTTGTCAAAATATGCAAATTTGTAGAAAATGAGAGCTAGTGCTAAAATAACATCTAAATTGGTGGAAAATAATGATTTATTTACTTTAATAAAATTCTAGACGAAATAACGACTCCAACGCATTTAATTTTGTTGAAATCGGATTGATAATGCAAAAGTTATGAATTGTTATTGATTGAATATGTGAGTAATTAGGGAAAAATAACATTTCTAAAAATTTCATAAGGCATATTGGGTTTGGGTTGGATCCAGTACCCAAAAGAGGCTTCTGGTAGGTGAAGGAGACATCGTACAGGCTTCTCATCTTTTTCCTTCCACCAGAAATTAACACAGAAGCTTCAAAACTCTTAAAAATGGCTTCCTCTCATATATCTCTAATCAAAATTCTCAATTAATTAGCGAATTAGAAAGATTTCCTAGCTCAAAACATAAATAAGGTAATCTCTCATCCCTTAAATCCCAAATCCTTGAGAGATTGCAATTTTCTATTTACAGTAATCTCATTTCGTTGATGATTTCTTTTTGCATGTCTCTTCTTAAGCTTCTACAGGTCCTGCACGAGCGTGAATTCGCCTAAAGCTTTGCCTTTGCTGCCTAAAATCATCATCTTTTGCTGCAAATTGTAAGTATATAACTTACAGCAACTAAATTGAAAGCCTGTGCAAAATCTGTAGCATTTTGTTGCAAATTCGTACTAGTTTCTTAAGTTTTTCGTATATCTCGTTTTTGCTGTAAATGCATCATAGTAAAATGGTCATAACTTTCACGTTTCTTATCCGTTTTACCTAAAATTTTATTTGTTGGAAACTGCATTCGATAAGAAACAATTTACTTTCAGATCATATCCTGAGATTTTGCAGTTTTAATGACCGAAAATGAGTTTGATGTCAGAAGCCTGATCCTGCCTTTAACAAATCAGACTTAGTTTGTATTTGTTAGCAAAACAGCCATAACTTTTGACACACAAATCGGATTTTGATAATCTTGACCTTTCCGGAAAGCTTATTTCATATACTACAACTTTATTTTGTTGAGTTTTCTGTTAGTTTGAGATTAGCTATGACAAAATTGAAATTTTTTACTGCTAACCCGAGAGCAAGACTAGAAATTCTCTATTGTTGAATCTGAAACGGAATCGGCCATAACTTTTTCGTTCTTATGCCGAATTCGATATTCTTAGATGTTCTGGAAAGCTCGTTTTATAAGCTACAACTTTTTCTTTAGTCATATTGCCAGATTCGAATGTTTACTATGCTGAAATTGTGAATATTTTTCTCAGTCCTGTCAATATATGCATACACACTATATGCTACAGGCTTTGTATAAGATTTTTAGTAAAAAGATCATAACTTTTAGACCGCTGATCGGTATTCAATGATCTTGATCATTATGGAAAGCTTAGAAACTAAGCTACAAGTTTGTTTTTAATCGCATTGCCAAATTTTGGCGTTTTCTATGCTGAAATCATAAATGTTTTTAAGCATTTTTAAGGGTTTTTAAAACAAGTATTCCTTATTTCCAAGGCTTTTATAAATCATCAAAAAAAAACCCCTTTTTCTATGAAAAATATTTTGTAAATAATTTTATTTATTTTAATCATTTTTATGTTATTCGGGTGTATATTTGACGTTTTGATTGTGTTTGAAGCTTTTTATCATATTAGTCTATTTGACTAATATTATGCAGATATGGTCCGATGACTCGTATATTCGATAGAGGACCATATGGATGTAGATTTGCATTTGCCGAGGATATGAGGCGAGATTATTTATTATTATGATACTTGTCGATGAAAGGAGACAAGTGTGGTAGTCACATTGAACTCGTCATAGTACGAAATACGATGAGTTGGAATTTTCTACATTTTGCCGATGAAATGAGGTGATGTATGTTTTTTTAATAGGCTTTGATGTTAATTTATGATTACTTTACGATGTGGTATCGACCGGCGATTAGTAAACCATTAGGTGTTGACACATGGTATGGGACGTGTGTTAATACCTTTTGGGTTCCTAGTCGTAAAGTTGAGACACATGGAAGTTTGGACTAGTACTACGGACCTCGAGTGGAGTGGGGTTGCAGATTAGTAGTCAATCCCGAAGCATTATGATATTATTATTACTCAGGTCTTTTGACGTCACCAATTGGGATGGAGGAAATTATAGGCTGCGTAGTCGTGTGCATAGGCAGGATAGGTAGAAATGAAGGTGATCCCAATCCTATGATGTATGGTACCGAAGTACAGTACTAGTGGAAGTAAATAGCACGTGCAAAGTATTCTTTTTATTGATGATTTTGATGTTAATCTTTTTGGGTGATGTTTATGTTTTGAATAGCCTCGAGTAAGAATGAGGCGACATGGTCCATGATGTTTCGACCATATTATTACTACTTGTTTGAGATTATGTGATTTATGAAGTTTGACGATCTCTATGATTGATTTGAAGTACTTCGAAATAATTTCCCTTCTTATGGTACAAGAATGATCCTTGATGATTCTCATAGATGTATATTCATGATGAACCTTATATTCATTCCGTTGGGAACAACGAAATGATTATCTCATTATCACTTATCATCATTGAGGCCCTTATCTACTGATGAGTTTAGTTGCCTGACCCGTGTGTTTTTCACTCGGGTCAGACCGAGTTGCAGGCTAGCATGGACAGCTTCTCTTTTTGGATCAGCTTATCACCTTTTGTGGGACTTATCGATTTGGCTAGCTTTTATCTTTAGACCGTTTTGTTGACTATCATGATGTATATTCTTTTTGTGGGATGGTTGTATGTGATTATCAGTACCCATTTTTGGCACTCGTGTATGATGTAATATGTGGGCATGTATGGTGGTGTATGTGTGTATATATATATATATATCTGGTCTGAGTTTACTGTTATGTGACTGTTACTTACTTTCCGCATATATGTATATTACATTAGTTCTGAAATGTTTGTAAGCCGCCATAGTGTGCAATAGTTATGGACTAGACATGTCAACCACATATGTGGTAAATGAAAAATAAAAATGATGACACTACTTGACATGTTTAGTTCTTAGCTAGTGTACGCTATGTTGGTCGCCCTTATCCAACCCTATTCTCTGCGTTAGTAGACAGAATTACTCGTTAATTTCCTTTACTAACGTGGGCCTCGGGGTGGGGCGTCACACTGACTGTGGTGACCCACCTCATCGACCCTCATAAATTGATACTAATACATCCTCGGTGTTCACATGCCATAAATCCAAGTGCCAAAGAGGCAGATTAACATGGGGTAAAGAAATAAAGATAGAAGATAGGCAAAAATAGAATCTCACATCGTATTTAACGCATAATTATACGTATGAATAGCACATGCAATTACTCCAAATTGTTCCATACTATAGGTGCTAACCCAGCTAGGATACTTATAACGACAAATCCTTACATTGCTAGTAGATACTAATATATCATAGTAACACAACGGAAAGTGATAGATGACTTCAACAAAAGACCCAAAATGCCCCATGCTCCATTCCAAAATGCTCCAAGCTTACCTAATTAGTTGGTTGCCCGGGAAAATAGGCACACGGAGTGAAAAGAAAAGAAACTCAGGTCAGTCATTGGATTGGTGTGATAAACTCAAAATACGATGTTTGAAAACAAAAGGTAACTCATAAGACCATGCCGCACATAAACACGAACAGGTTTTTACCACATGTTAGCCAAAACATTTGTTGCGCAGAATAGTGGATATTCTTTCTAATGGCATACTTTTGAAAACACTTTTCAAGTAAGTATACATAATCTTAGCCGAAATTGTTACATTATTAATTTCCAGCATACTGGGCTCTACAATCAAATCCGAAGACGCTTATTAGAGAATGGATTTTCGTACAATGACAAGGTAAGGGACTACCGTCCGATAGTACATCTCTAAAAATATGTACCTAAAGCTCCAACCTCTACCAACACAGAAACGGCCTACCTTTACCGTATATAGTATCGAATATGCCATCATCCTGGTCATTCCTGACCAATTTGAGAGCTCCCTTTGCATACACCACGTTAATTTAAAACCCGACGTCATGGTAGGAATAAATATATCTAGAAAGGTGATGACTATACCCTAATGGAAGTGACCCACTTAGCTCAGCCGCATCTACCATGTTTTTGTCATTTTCGGGGGGTGAGGCTCGAGGTAACTAATTTCAACAAATGTATAACTTCTGAGCTCGCATGTCTCTGAAAAAGGTGTTAAGCTAAGAGAAATTGCCTTCTCCGCCACCAATCAGATGATATATTCATAGAAATCAATCAATGTAATTACAATTATAACGTCAGACATCCGTCCATGCAAGTTGTCCAGAAATATGACAAACTGAAGGTACTGTCCTACCACATCCTGTCAGGAGTTACTCCTAGGATTAGTAGCGATTAGTCATTGCATTGGATATTTCAATACAAAGAGACTACTGCTCCTATATGTTTATTTGCAGTTTATCCCAAATTATCAATAAGCAGTCCTGCGTTACGAAAATCACAAATATTTTATCCATGTCTTCACTAAGAATATGCAAATTGGTTCGAAGTGGTCTTCGGATAGGAATTACCCAAATCCGACCCCAATTCCTTCAAATATAATCATCGATAAAAAAGATGTTCGATGAATAGGGAATCACTCTTTAATTAATTAAGTTTTTTTTATCAAAATCTCTTTTGGAGATATATATTTTTAAAACCTTTTTTTTAGGACATACGGAATCATTAACCCTCTCTTATCAAACCTTTGACTACTTAAACCCTTTTTGAACCGGGAATAAATTTGAAATCATTTCATTTTTTCCACTTAGGAAAACATTTCCAATTCATTTAAGTCTTAACAAAGATTTATTAATTCAAAAGTCATAATTTTAGTTAAAACCATGTTATCTAGGATGTTAATTCAAAACCAGTAAATATTAAGTGACCAGAATCTACAGAAATCATTTGATTCTACTCAATATCAATTCCTGTATTCAACAAATACAATGGGCGGAATAAGAGTGAAAGTACCTTTTAAATTCCACAATAGTATGAGTTCCCTCTTCGGCCATTAACACCGAGTACAAGAAGATTATCGCCATAAAAATCAAGTTATTTATATTTGGCGAATTAAATCCTTTAATTTTGAAAAATTTTGATCCGAGTAAATTAAATTTACTATCACATCCGTTGGGCCAGTCCGAATAGCCAGAGAGAGTAGGAAACTGGTTTTCCAAACTCAAGCCTAGGCACTACCTCTCTAACACCCATAAGGCGGTCAAGTAATTTGATCGACTCTAAATAATTTAATATTTAACCATTCCACAAATCCTTAAAATCATTTCAAAATACTTTATTAACCATTTGAAAACATTTACAAAATATTTGGAAAAGAATGGTTGCCTTTAAAACTACATTTCAAAGTTATAGAAAAGTGCTACGGAAAAGTATTGCGGAACGTGCTTTTTAAGCTATATTGATAAAATGATTTTTTTTATCATTTGAAAACTCATTTCTTTATAACTCAAATCACTTTTAAAACATTTTAAACGAATTTTAGAATTTATTTCATTTTTTTAAATAATTTTAAGAGGTTTAACATTCCATATACACCAATACATTAAATAAAGGAAAATGATTTCCTTTATTCTTATCGACATGTATTTCCGCGACTTGCAAACATTCAATATTCATATTAAAAAATCATTATCAATAATCATAATCGAACATATATAACGTCCAATAGCATATACTACGATAGTTTAGGAGTTTACTCACCTTGGGTTTAAACGACTAATTGAAAATTGGCTATGGCTTTGCTAACTCGAACTTTTAGCTCACAATCACTTGGATTATTGCTTCTAGATAGCTCAGCCTATGTATGAGTGGATGGAGGTGATGGAAGACATTAAAGTAGAGGTGAAGAAGAAGAAGAAGGAATGAGATTGAGAATTTATGAAGCCTTAGGGTCATATTTATAGCCTTACGAAAATATGGCAAATTACTAAATTACCCTTAGATATTATCAAAATATCTCCTATACCGCATCACTTCAACATCAAATCATTATCAACGTACTCAAGTGAATGCATTAATGAGATGTAATGTGACAAGACATATTTCACAAATATTTTAAGCGTGGAATGACATGCATTAATGGTAGATTGATGTTTGCTTTTTACATTTTAATAGTGATTAGATATTGCCTTTTTCGCTTATACTTTGTAAAAATATCTTAGATATTTTCTTTAGATTTGATTTGACTAATTGTGATACACATATGTATGTGTATGTGTGTGCATGTACAAACAATGTTGCAACAACTTGAAACAATTTCCATTTGTCAAACCGTTGAGATTTTGAGATCCAATTTTCGGTCATATTTTCAGTTTTTCATCAAACTATTTATCTATGTTAACAAAATTTGAAAATAAATTTCTTATCGTCTTTAACTAATTAAAACTAGTTCGTTTAACTTATAGAGCTATATTTAAAATTTATTAAATATTCCATTTTCAAAGTGGTAAAATTACGGGTCCTTACATACTTTCCCCTTAAAAGAATTTCGTCCTCGAAATTAAGGACAAGAATAAAATAACTTGAAGACAAATATATATAATGAAGTGATACACATGTATAAGATAAAGAAAGTGACATCATCATAAGCCGGTGAGTACACCATACACATACAACTATGTATCCATTCTAAACTCAGGATAGGCTTTATGCATTCTTTCTTCCGTCTCCCATGTGCAGTCTGTTGACAACTCCATTGGACTTTATCCAATCTTATAAACTTCCTCCTTAATCACTTCTCGTCGTGATCTCCGATTCCATTGGTCAGCTGATAACCGCCAAATTTGGTTCAACTTCTAAATCTTCTTGGGCAACTGTTTCTATAATTTGCTCGGGATCATGCACATATTTTCATAAGTGAGATACACAAAAGACATTATACATACCAGATAACCTTTCGGGCAGTTCCACATGATAAGCTAATGGGCCAATCCTTTCAAGAATGGGAAAAGGTCCAATAAATCGAGGTGCTAACTTCCCTGCCCGACCAAATCTTATCATTCCTCTCATTGCAGAAACTTTCATGAATACATAATCTCCAACTGAGTACTCTAAATTTATTCGCCTTTGATCAGCATAGCTCTTCTACCTACCCTAGGCTTCTTTCATTTTTTTTCTATTCATTTCAACCTTTTCTGAAGCTTCTCTAATCATGTCAGGACCTGGTACTAATCGATCTCCTGTCTCGATCCAATATGCTGGTGATCTACACGGACGACCATACAAAGCTTCATACGGGCCATGCCAATGCTAGCCTGACAACTGTTATTGTAAGAAAATTCTATCATATGAAGGTAGCTTTACCATGAACCTCCAAAATCTAAGATGCAAGCTCTTAGACAATCCTCCAACACCCGATTTACTCTCTCAGTTTGCCCATTGGTCTGGGGTTGATATGCGGTGCTTATGTTTAGCTTAGTTTCTAAAGTTGTTTGCAATGCCGCCTAGAACTCACTGGTAAAGATATGGTCTCGGTCACTAACTATACTACTGGGGATACCATACAATCGAACTACTTCCTTCATGTATATTTCTACCAGATTTGTAGCGGTTCTCATTGGTTTTACCGAGATAAAATGTGTACTCTTGGTTAATCTATCTATGATAACCCAAATGCCTTTATTTCTCTTCCTTGATCGAGGTAAGTCATCGATGAAATCCATCGATATTTGGTACCATTTCCAAGTCGGAATTTCAAGAGGTTGGAGTAAACCAGCAGTCTTTCACTGATCACTTTTGATCTATTGACAATTTGAACATGGTTAGAGATATCATTCTTCATGCCATCCCATCGAAAAATTCTCTTCATATCTTGATACATTTTGGTAACTCCGGGATGCACAGAAAGTCGAGAATTAGGACACTCTATTAAAACTTCTTGCCTTATCCCACCGACATTGGGAATGCATATACTTCCATTCATTCTTAAGATTCCCTGCTTATCTACTTTGAACCTTATCCATCTTCCAGATATTATATTCTCCTCTACTTCCCTTGCTATTCTTGAAATGATTGGATCCTTGAGCTGGCTCTCTTTTATACGATTAATCAAGGTTGGATGAATCATTAAATAAGCTATAACGGCATGCCTTCTACTTAGCGCATCTGCCACTACATTGGCTTTCCCGGGTGTGTATAAGATATTAAGATCATATGATGCAAGAAACTCTAACTAACATTGTTGTCTCATATTTAAGTCGTTGTGAGTTAGAAGATACTTAAAAGATTTGTTATCCGTGAAGATCTCAAACTTTTCACCTATTTAAAGAAGGAACGTTATTTACTAGGGTC
The DNA here is from genome assembly GCA_030765085.1 of Allium cepa. Lineage (NCBI taxonomy): Eukaryota > Viridiplantae > Streptophyta > Magnoliopsida > Asparagales > Amaryllidaceae > Allium > Allium cepa. The sequence continues at coordinate 439,888,832 of CM060935.1, read as the reverse complement.
AATTAAAGTTTATTTATAATAAACTATATGGAGTTCTTACCTAGTAGATAACGCCTCCATATTTTTAATGCGAACACAACGACTAATAATTCTGAGCCGTATGTTTCGTAATTCCTCTTAAGAGTCTTTTGTTGTCTACTTGCATAAGTGATGACCTTTCCATGCTGCATCAGTATATACAGTCAAACCGCCGCTTTCATCAGCAATAGCTAGGATTGGAATTGTAGTTAACCTTCTCTTGAGTTCCTTGAATGCTTCTTCACATTTTGGTGTCCATTCAACTTTAACATCCTTTATAGTCAATTTTGTTAGATGGCAGGAAATTTTGGAGAAGTCTTGAATGAATCTATGATAATATCCTGCCAATCCTAAGAAGCTACGAATGTCCTTCGGGGTTTGTGATTGCTTCCAATCTTGTATAGCTGAAATCTTTTCTGGATCTACTGAAATCCCTTCACCTGACATAAGTATGCCCAAGAAATCTTACTTCTTTCTCACAAAAGTGACATTTCGAGAATTTAGCTTTAAATACATTTCTTCGTAATATTTTAAACACAATCTCCAAATGCCTTTCGTGTTCTTCCTTGGTTTTGGAATCGATAAGAATATCATCAATAAAAACCAACACGACTTTGTTTAGCACATCTCTGGTTAATTTATTCATAAGGTCTACAAAATAGGCGGATGCGTTAGTTAACCCAAAAGGCGTAACTAACCATTCGTAAAAGCAATCTAGACCCCTAAATGCAGTTAATGGAATGCCATCCTCAACTATTCTTAGCTGATGGAATCTTGTGGGTAAATCCATTTGTGAGAATACTCGGGCACCATGAAGTTGATCAAGTAAGTCATCCATGCGGGGTAGAAGATACTTATATTTAATCATTTACTTATTTAGGTCTCGATAGTCTACAAACAAAGCCTTAGGGATCCGTTAGACTTAGCTACAAAAACAACCGCTGCACCCCATATTGAGCGACTAGGTCTAATGAGTCCTTTTTTTAACAACTCATCAGTTTGGTTTGCCCGCTTAATACTTTCAATCAGGCCCATCCTTCGAATACGGTGAATAATGGTTCTTGCACCAATAATTAAGTCAATTCAAAACTCAATTTCCCAATGTGGGGGCAAACTTTTAACTTCCTAAAAAACATCATGAAATTCTTTGACATCTGGTATTGTCTCCAAATCTTTTTGAAATAGGTCTAGTGCATACATGAAACTATCCCTTATCGGACTAGGTCCTTCACAAGATATTTTTGTAAACTTTCCGAAGCTGGTCCATAAAGTTACCATCCTTTTAACACAATCAAGAACAGCTTTATTCTTGGATAACCAATCCATGTCGAGCAAAACTTCAAACCCAATAAAGTCAAGAACAAATAGGTCACTTGAAAAAAAATTGGTACAGATGAGTAACTCGGACATTTTCACAAATCATATAAAGATTAGTTGTACTGCCTATGGGATTTGACACACAAATAAGGGTATCTACTATTTTTATGGTTGGTTTTAATCTATCAACCAATCATTTAGCAATAAAACTATGAAAGCCCCAGTATCAAATAATACTTTAACTAAATCATCATTGATATAAATATTACCTTCAAGAACTCCCTTGCCTTTTACATCAGTCGTGGTTGAAGGCTCATCTTTGATAGAATAGACCTTAACCTGCTCTCCTTTATTCATTATTGGGCACTTGTTCTTCCAATGGCCAGGTTGATGGCAGTTATGACAGAGGCTTTACTACACCATAGGAGAGACGGTTCCTTGCTGCTGCCTTTGAACCTTAGGACTCCTGTAGTACTTTGAATAATGGCCTTTCTTTCTACAATTAAAACATTCAACACCTTTAAAACGGTTTTCCTAAGATCCTCCTTCGGGCTTGCCTTACCATGGCTTCTTTTCACGGTTATTGAATTTCCTATTGTTGTTGTTTTGGGTTACGACTGGATTCCTCTTATCCAAAGCTTCGTAACGGAAACCCATATTTATTAAATCCACAATGGTTCCTTTAAGATGGGTGGTCATCCTATCCTGATACTACTCCTTTATCCCAAAAATGAACATCTCATTTTTGTTTAGAGGCGTGTCTATCAATCCACGCCCAAGGCGAAACAATTCATTAAATTTGTGCAAATACTCTTCCATAGACATCGCTTCTTGTTTTAGATCCATGAAATTTATATAGAGGCGGGATTTGCCAGCGGCGGGCATGTATTATTCTTCAAAACTTCTTTAAATCTTTCCCGATAGAAATTATCTTTAGATTCATTAAGAGTAATGGACTCCCACCAAGCTAGATCCCCATCCTTCAACTGCCAGGAGGATAAGAACCGCTAGTTCTTTAAAAAAAATTCACAATATCTGAGCCAGGCTTGAACTTCAATAATAGATACTATGCCTTAGAATGGCTTTCCTCATAAGCTAGCATAATCTTTGAAAAGAGTGGCAAAGTTAACTTGAGGTGGTATAGGAATTACGGCTTCCTCCATTATTGTAGCCTTTAATCGATCATTGGTGATCGTAGTGTTGCTACCTCCCCTCCATCCTCTTCTATTACCCATCTCCTACTATATCCATTTAGTAAGGTAACATCTTTAAAAATATAGATGAAGTTATTTTAAGAAATGGGAACTCGAATAAACTTATTTGTATAGAAATTTCAAATATGCGCTCTCTCAGACTAAACTCATTCTATGGAAATACTAACCATATCTCTAATGAGTTGACCCCATGTAGGCTTAGGTGTTCACTCAACCATAAGCTTTGATACCAAATGTGATAACCTACCTCCTCGACCCTCAGTAAGTGAAACTAATACATCCTCGGTATTCACGGGCATAAATCCAAGTGCCGAAGAGGCAGATTATCATGGGTAAAGAAATAAAGATAGAAGATAGACAATCATTGAATCTCACATCGTATTCAACACATAATTATACATATGAATAGTACATGCAATCACTCTAAATTATTCCATCAAAGTCACGACAAGTACTAACCCAGCTAGGATAGTTATATCGATCTATCCATACAGTGCTCGTAGATACTAATACATAATGCAGACATAGCAGAAAGTGATAGATAACTTCAACAAAAGACCCAAAATACTCTATGCTGCATGCTACATTACAAAATGCTCCTAGCTTACCTAACTAGTTGGCTGCCCGGGAAAATAGTGCACCCAAAGTTTAAGGGGAAAATAAAATAAACTCCAGGTCAGTCATGAAACTGGTGTGAGAAACTCAAAATACAATGTTTGAATACAAAAGGTATCTCAGAAGATCACGCCACACATAAACACGGAATGGGTTTTTACCTTATGATAACCAAAACATTTGCTGCATAGAATATGTGTATATTATTTTTAATGACATTCTTTTGAAAACACTTCTCAAGTAAGTACACATAATCTTAGCCAAAATTGTTACATTATTAAATTCCATCATGCTAGGCTCTATAATCAAATCTGAAGGCACCTATTGGAGAATGGATTTTCATACAATGACAAGGCAAGGGACTACCATCCGATAGTACATCTCTAGAAAGTGTACCTGAGGCACCAACTTCTACCAACACAAAAACGGCCTACCTTTATCCTAGATAGTACCGAATATGCCATCGCCCTAGTCATTCCTGACCTATCCGGGAGCTCTCTTTGCATACACCACATTAATTTAAAACTGACGTTATAGCAGGAATAAATATATCTAGAAAGGTGATGGCTATACCCTAATGGGAGCAACCCACTTAGCTCTGCCGCATCTACCCTATTTTTTCATTTTCGGCCAGTGAGGCTCGAGATAACAATTACCTTACTCATAGCACATTCCACTTTGAATGCCTCATTGCCAATCCAAAATCACACAATTGATTTCTACAAACGTGTAACTCTTAAGCTCGTATGTCTCAGAAAAGGATGTTAAGCTAGAAGATGTTGCCCCCTCTGCCACCAATCAGATGATACATTCAAAGAAATCAATCAATGTAATTATAGTTGCAACATCCGACATCCATCAATGCAAGTTGTCCAAGAACAGGACAAACCGAAGGCACTCTCCTAACACATCCTATCGAGAGTTACTCCTAGGATTAGTAGCGATTAGTCCTTGCTTTGGATGTTTCATAATAAAGAGACTATTGCTACTATATGTATATTGGGAGTTTATCCCTAAATTATCAGCAGGCGGTCCTTCATTATGAAAATCCCAAATATCGGATCCATGTCTTCACTATGAATACACAAATTGGTTCGAGGTGGTCTTCGGATAGAAATTACCCAAATCCGACATCGGTTCCTTCGAATCCAATCATCGATAAAAAGATGTTCTACGAATAGTGAATCACTCTTTAATTGATTAAGTTCTTTTTATCAACTCTCTTTTGGAGCTATATATTTTTAAAACATTCTTTTCGATATATAAGGAATCATTAAACCTCTTTTTTCAAATCTTTTGATTACTTAAACCTTTTTTGAACTGGGAATAAATTTAAAATCATTTCATTTTTTCACTTAGGAAAACATTTCCAATTCGTTTCTTTTATGTCTTGACAAAGATTTCTTAATTCTAAACTCATAATTTTAATTGAGTTAAAACCACATTATCTAGGATGTTAATCGAAAATCAGTAAATATTAAGTGACCAAAACCCATAGAAATCATCTGATTCTACTCAATATAAATTACCGTATTTTATATATTCTATGGGCTAAAAACGGTGAAAGCACCTTTTAAATTCCATGAGTAGTATGAGTTCCCTCTTCAGACTTTAACACCGAGTACAAGAAGATTATCTCCATAAAATTCAAGTTATTTATATTTGGAGAATTATATCCTTAAATTTTGGAAAATTTTGATCCGAGTAAATTAAATTTACTATCCCATCCATCAGGTCAGTTCGGATAGCCAGGGAGAGCAGGAAACCGGTTTTCCAAACTCAAGCATAGACACTACCTCTCTAACACCCATGAGGCGGGCAAGTAATTTGATCGACTCTAAATCATTTAACATTTAACCATTCAATAGATCATTCAAATCATTTCTAAAATAATTTATTAATCACGTGAAAACATTTACAAAAGATTTGGAAAAGATCAGCTGCGTTTAAAACTATATTTCAAAAGTTATAGAAAAGTGTGGCAAAAAATTACTGCGGAATGTGCTTTTTAAGTTATATTGATCAAAACGATTTTTTTATCATTTGAAAACTCAATTTTTTTATAACTCAAACCACTTTTAAAACATTTTAAAAGATTTTTAGAATTTATTTCATATATTAACAAATTTAAAGAGGTTTAACATTCCATATACACCAATTCATTAAATAAAGGAAAGTGATTTCCTTTGTGCTTATCGACGTATTTTCATGACTTGCATACATATTCAACCTTCATATTAAACAACCATTATCAATAATCATAATCAAACATATATAAATCTAGTAGCATATAATACGATAGTTTAGGAGTTTACTCACCTCAGGTTTAAACAACTAACTGAAAATGGGCTATGGCTTTGCTAACTTGAACTTTTAGCTCACGATCACTTGGATTATTGCTTCTAGATGACTAAACTATGGATGAGAGGATGGAGGTGATGGAATCCATTAAAGTAGAGGTGAAGACGAAGAAAATGGAATGAGATGTGTGAATTTGTGAAGCCTTAGGGTCTTATTTATAGCCTTAGGAATATGTGGCAAATTACTGAATTACCCTTAGATATTATCAAAATATCTCTTAAACCACATCACTTAACATCAAATCCTTATCACCATACTCAAGTGCATGCATTAATGAGATGTAATACGATAAGACATATTGCAAAAATATCTTAAGCATGGAATGACATGAATTAATGGTGGATTTGATGTTTGTTTTCCATGTTTTAATGGTAATTAGATGTTGCCTTTTTCACTTATTTTTGTAAAAATATCTTAGATATTTTCGTTATCTTTGATTTGACTAATTGTGATACGCATATGTATGTGTATGTGTATGTGTATATGTGTGCATGTACAAACAATGTGTAACAACTTAAAACAATTTCCATTTGTCAAACTGTTTTCAGGATCCAATTTCCGATCTTATTTTCATAATCAAACTATTTATTTATGCAAACAAAACATGAAAAAAAATCTTATCATCTTTAACTAATTAAAACAAGTTCATTTAACTTATAAAGCAATATTTAAAATTAATTAAATATTCCATTTTCATAGTGGTAAAATTATGGGTCGTTACGCTGGTAGCAAAGTAGGATAGAGTATTTGATTACCCAAACTCAATCCTTCGACACTACCTCTCTAGACACCCTACTATCAGGGATGTGACCTTAACTAGTTAACCCTAACATGACTAATTTAGATCGCATAAGCTATTGGCCTCCGATACGATTGTTAAAACTGGACTAGTCTAGAGTGGAAGTTATAAGTGAATTCCAAAAAAAATTCCCTTATTGGATCTATATTGGGCCTACGAAGTTTAATTCATTTAGAAAATTTCTAAATTTTATTTAAACAAAATTTCTTATTTTATTTAAATTTATAAATTATATAGTTTTATTTAATTTACATATTAATATTAAGGGCTACCGATGAGTACCTGAAAAATCCAAAATCTATTCGTATTCATATTTGAATTATGAAAAATTATCCCATATTCGAAAAATGGATACAGATGTGGATATGACATTTTACATATTCGATAATTATCTGCTCGGTTTTCATCAAGATTATAGTTATTTTTTCTATATTTTAGTACATAAAACGATTTTCATCACTATTTTATCTAGTAAAAAAATTAATATGTATATAAAAGTCAGTATTTGTTGCTTAAAATTATTTTACTTACCGTACTTATTATTTTCTATATTTTTAGTACCGAAATGAGTTTATAATAAATCAAATTTTTTTAATTATTTGTTAAGATTTATTATTGTGAACTGATCGTAGAATATCTGATATCTGCTTGCATTAGCGAATACAGATACTCGATATCCGAAAATGATTTCGAATACGGATACAACAGATACAACACTATTTGAATTTGTATCCAACCATTTACAGTCCTATTAATATGTGTGTGTGTGTGTGTTATACATGTACATATGTGTGTGCACGCGTAACATGTTAGCACGTGCAACGTATAACATATCCCTGTATAGATGTCAGGATTTACATCGCAATGGACACACTAGCTCATCAAATATGCAATGTGTGTTGTCCAAATATATGTATGTTTATAAACTTATTGATTATATCTAAATATATTTATAAATGTATATGTTAATTTTATTTAAATGAAGTATATTTTAATATATACATATGTATGTATGTGTGTATATTTATATATATGTATGTATATATATAATTTATAAATAAAATATTAATAATATATATATATATATATATATGCATGTTATTATAATATATCTATTTAAATAATAATAAGTTATTTAAATATTAAAACAACATATAAATATAAATATATATATATATAAAACCATGAATAATATATGTACTGATATATATGGACACTGCTCGAGCGATAGAGGAAATAGAGTACAAGGAGATAAGGGAGTAAGTATCTTGTGATCATCGTTTCTTACACTCAGATCCAGTTGTATATTCATCGGTCAAAGCAATATTTTCCATTAAATATATAATGATAAAATAATATTTTATTAAAAATGATATATATATATATATTCACATAAATATATATATATATGCCGTATATAAATATATCCATATTAATAAAACAAATATATTTTTTAATTGGAGATCGTATGTACAGCACTACAAAAATTTGTTACTAAATTTTTATTATTTAAAAGTATATTTTGATTGAATATTTTTTTTTGAGAAAAATATTTTGATTGAATATTTTTTTTGAGAAAAATATTTTGATTGAGTATTTATTCAAAATTGCAGAAATATTAAAAGAAATTATCTTTTAAACATTTTTTTGAATTTTAAATTTCCAGTACATATATGATATTTTGAAGGTTTAAAAATTTCTATATTTTTGGTCAATTTTATTTTTATTAATTTATCAATTTTCAACCGGTTACAATAATCATTTAAAAATAACCAAATGAATTTCTAATTCTCTAGAATAGTGTTTCAGTTCCGGTGATTCCACTCAACCGAACTATAGTAATTCTATGGACGTCGTGCCATGATTAAACAATAATCAAAGCAGAGCTTCCACATTGAAGATCAACAGTATTCTTAAGTCAGGAGAAATGCGTAATATTATCATATAGATATTTTTTGTTTGACCCTATTTGTATTAATCAACAGAAAACTATTGAGTGTGTCGTTCCATAGTTATCTAATAACTATCAATACATAACCCTAAGTACTTCCAGTAGTAATGAGTAATGCATTGCCCAACATTTGGAAGGCGCTATGTACTATAGTCTCAATAGATCATAAATTGATATCTAGTCTCGATGCATCTTAACTATGAACATTTAAAATGATGTGTTTTATAATATTGTGATACAATACTCATGATTATGACTAGTTGTAATTACTATCACAAACATACCTTTACTATAAGTGAGAATTCATTACAGAGTTAATTAATCTACAATAAATTATAGAATTGTCCCTGGAGCATATTCCTAACTCTATCATGTTTAATAGATAACTGCCATGCAATTTGTTAACTAAGTATAACTATATAACTCATTTTAATTTTAGTGTGCAAGGAACAATAGATTTATAGGAAACAGACTTGTCCATTTGCAAAAATTATAGGACTAAAAAAATATGGAAAAATTACCGTGATCTAATGTCAAGCATTCAAAAAGTGAATAAATTTCCTGACTGGATGAGTGCAACCATCTAGGAAGCTATAAGTGCTTATTGGAAAAGTTCAAAAGCAACTATAAGTTTACTAGTCCTTATATTTATTGAAAACTTAGTAAAAGTTGGTATATTAATTGCATTAATTTACAAACGTGAAATATAATGTTAATATAAAATTTATAGGCAGAATCTAAGTGGAATTCTGCAAATAGGAATGCAAATCCTATTACATACCACGGAAGTTTAAAATCATTCCAGCATTACCATGAAGAACTGGTAAATTTATAAATTGAAATTATAAATACTTATAACATTGTACAATCTTTATATATAATAATAATACATAATAATTATTCAAAAACAGAGTGTGATCGTTCCGTCTCCTACTAGGAAGTTTTTACTCGTACTCAACTATCGAGCATATCAATGAGGATGACTCAAAAACATACATATGGCATGACACAAAATCACTAGAGTTCATTGTGAGCATGTTTTAAATTTTAAATTATTGATAAACACTTTAAATTACACATTATAAATAATTAAAATAATGTAATAAGAATTTTAATTGTAATTCTATTTTTAATCGTAGAATAATTTCGTTAAAGAACAAGGCAGACTGCTCTAGGGAACAGGTTGAGATGAACTAGCAGCTGATTAGGAGGACATGATTTCTGACATTATCGTGGAACATCCAACGTGGAGTAGGTGCTGTATTTTTAAAAATCAAGAGGTAATATTTATGTATAATATATTTATGAATAACATATAACACATTGACTTTATTAATCTCACTATATGAAACTCATACACTTTTGGTAAAACGTGTTGCAGGTTGGACGAAGGCAAGAAAGCTATAGGACAGGCCAGGACGAGCAGGAAATAATAGATTGAAGAGCCCATATTTCTAACCTCTCAGATCGAGATAGCGTCAGACTGAGGAAATGTACCAGATGCTGGATGAGCACGTTGCTGCGTATATGCAACAATATAGTAGATTTCCTTCATCACAAGGATCTAGAAGCGATAAGGGTAGGTATGATTTTTTTATGCTAAAATATTGTATATATGTACTTTGATGTTGTAATGTAGTATGAGAGTTATATATACTTTGTGAAATGTCCCGCCATTTTGACCATCGAAAGTCGACGCCAAACACTACCACTGCGATTAAATGTCGTGCATCCAATTGACGAAAGAGTAGATTATTAGGTAAATAAAAAGAAAAGGATGGACAATAGAGATACAAGAATCTCACGGCCGAATCGATTACATATAATATAACAAGGACAATAGAAGTTGTCGCTTCCAAAAATAGAAAGTATATAAGGGATAAAAATAAACCATATCAGCTGGACAGTTATAAAATCCTGACCATACAAATTCCAATAGGTATACTATATAATACAATGGAAAATAAAAGAACATGATAGGTGAACCTTTAGCTTCCCTCCACATGCTCCAAAACTCCAAAGACAACCTGGGAAATACTCGGTCTAACCCGAGCATTATAAATAAATAACACCGGATCAGTCTGGAAATACTAACCTGAGATAATTCGAATAATGGGGAACATATAAAAGTTCTGTGAGACCACACCACATGCAGAATGGGTTTCACCTCACAAGAATAACATCCAAACAGACAAGGGCAGAAATAAATATTAAGAACCAATCCAAACATGAATGAATATAAATAATATTAAACCAAACTTGAAAGAATGGAAATAAACTAAGTAAAATACAAACCGGACAAAATGGATAGAACAAGGAAAAGAGTCCAACTTGATAAAATGGTCAAAATAAAGTAACAATCCATACTTAATAGAATGGACTAAATCAATACTTAAATGTTGTGATGAGGAGTTGGCTCTACTCATGTCAATTAAAGATAAATAGATTCAGGGATTCGAATCAACTAAGGAAAGAGAATTTCCTAACAAATGACAAGAAAAGTGCACCTGTAACGACCCACTATTTTGGACCATTCAGATCGACAATGGCAGACACACATGACAGACTTGAATAGTTCAAAATAACAGATTGTAAGAAAATTTGGCGCAAATAAAATCATTCATAGAATCGTAGACATGGAAATATCAGAATACTCGCAGCGGAAATAAAATACCATAGTAGTTCATGAAGCTACTATATACGTACTCTCAAAACATATACAAAATCCCATAGTAAAATAGATACAATAGAAGACAGGATACATAAACAACAACATAGAGATGGATACCGAATAGGAACTAACTAGAAGAAGTAGACGAATAGATAGACAGATAAGCTCCAGCAAAACTCTAGCTCCAGAAGGTGAATCCAAAGCCGTGATTCTCAGGCTATCCTGAGCCTAAAGTAAAACACAAACACTCGAGTCAGGACATACATACGTATATAATGAAAACCAACTCAAGTGAACTATAATAGCAATGCACAATAACTTAAAGGATGTTTGGGATTGCCCATCCTTTAAGGATCAGTCAAACCATCAATTAAGTAGTAATAAACACTATCCTAGAAATATCCATATTTAAAGTAAACAATGCAGATAACAGTGTTATTGTGACTAGGGTAGTGTAGAGCTGCAGTAACTGCTCACCTCTAGCCACACTCTTAAAATCAAAGGTGTGCATCAAAAATCACAAGGAAATAACATTACACACAAAATAGTGTACCCGTGGTTATAAATTTCAAAATGATTTATAACTCCGGATTAAAATCATTCATTTAAACCATTAAAAGTGAAGTCATTATTCCTTAAAATCAAATATTCATTTCCTAAAAATTTAGCCTTTTCTGAGTTCATTTATTCAGTTAAACACTTCAAATATTGAAATTTCAGCCACAAATAAACTTTGATTTTAACCCTTTAAACATTATAAAAATCACATTTTTAACACTCAAAAATGTTCATTAAAATACCTTTTAACTTATGATTTTTATAAAGTAAATTTCCAATAAATAAAATCAAATTTTCAATAATTCACTTGATAAATTCAAGTGTACAATTTCTTATTCTTCACATTTTAACAAATTACTTAACACTTAAATTTTTATTACCATTTTCCAAATATAACTTAATTTACGTTTTATTCATATAATTTAAATTCCATTTTTAATTTCTTAACTTAACCTTTAATTTCAAACCATATCACATTTCCAAGTTACGTTAAATTCCAAAATTTCCATTTAACCATCAATTTTTTTAACATCTTAAACTAATTTCCTAAATTCAAAATACACTATAAGTTGCTTAACTTTATTTTACAAATAACTTGATATTTTCTTTTACTTTATATTTATCCAATTCATACATCAACTATATTAATTACCAAGTTTATCTCATAATTCCATTTTACTTAAATTCCCATTATTAAGTTAAATCAAACTTTCACACTACAACTCAAACCATCTATTAACTTATACCATTTATCCTGTTAGAAAATCACTGCTTAACCATTTTAAATCCAATATAAGTCAAATTTCATATTTTTATTTTTTTCATTCATTTACCATATATGAAATTTATAAGAAATCATAATTTGAAATAAACCATGGGTCCGGATAATATTTTACACCTAAATCAAGTGTATATCATTTATATCCGAAATCAGTAAAATTTCTAGGGTTTGATTATTACAAACCCGCAATCCCAAGACAAATACAAATAAATAAAAATCACTCAGGCCTATCATTTCAGCCCATAATGATTTTTCCTTATTGTAAAGTCCATTAGGGTATGTATCATTTCAACCCATAGTGATTTCTATACTAACAGGGAACTTGCAGTGATGATCAAAATAAATTGAATAGTAACAACATATAGTAGTATCAAATGATATGGCAGATAAATAAACAAGATTAACATTATCTAACTTATAACATAGGCAGGTATAACAAGATAATAAAATCTACAGATTTACATGGTGTCAATTTACTAATTATATAAGTACTGATGTCATGTGTGAATTACTCACCTTTTATGCTGGAGTTAGTAAAACAAACTACACGAATGAACTCCAGAAGGCATGATGACATGACAATAGATTCAAGTGGAAGAGAACCAAGCTAATGATCTTGTCACAACCTATAAACAAAACCAAATATAAATATATATTCAATACACATTGAATTTGAAACAACTTTGGAATTAAAGCAAATTGAACACAATAATTTTTGCCATGCTTTCAACATCTACTTGCTCAGCCTAGGGGTGAATATGGTCGGGTTTGGTATGGTTTTGGATCAGGTTTGTGTCTATGGAGGCACGACTACGTGTGCTAGAAGTGGAAAAGGAGTCACAACACATGAATGTGAGGAGACAATGCAACATAGTGGAGTTTTTGTCAACTTTTGGGCTCGACTACATGGTCCTAGGGCTCGGCCATGCATGTTTCAGATCTGCACAGAGGTAAGGCTAAGGGTAAATGGTCATATCATGGTGGTGGTGGAGCATGGGGAGGTGGCCAAGGCAATCCAAGGTGATGGTGATGAAGACTAGGCTCGGTTAGGCATGTTTTAAGGAGTTTGCAACATTTTTGTGGAGTTTTTGGTCATGGGGAAGGTATGGCCAGATATGGTCAAAGGAAGAGGATGTGATATGTGCTTGATGATGAGGAGGAGGTGGTGGTGGAGGTGATGGCCAAGGCACTAGAGTGGAGAGCATGAAGCATATGTGAAGAAATCATGGCCAAAATGAGGCAAAAGGAAGAAAAAAAGAAAATGGAAATATATATATATACACGCACCCATTACTTACAGAGAAGCAAGCTTCACATGAGAATATGATCAAATGAGATGCAGCAAAGAAATTTGTAAGTGAATTTGTATTTAACAGAAAAGTTCCACGTTGATTTAGAGGGAAGAATGGCAGGAAATAAATAATTGAAACGTTAGAGAAATGTAAGGATTTTATTCCTATTAAATCAATAGAAACAAATGGAAAAGTGGGGAGATGAAATCTTATACGTGAAATGTAAGGCAAATAGGCGGCTGTTGATTTGAATGGCTAAAGTATAGAATCAAAGGGATTTGTATTATAAAGGCAATAAATAAATTGAAACGTATGCCCAAAATAAATAACAAAGTAACGTATCTTATATTTATTTGTTTCCTATTTATTCAATAAAATATATGTTAAAGAATAATTCAGTAAATAACGTACCGTATAAATAAACATCAGAGAAATAAACAAGAAACAAATATAAAACGTATCAAGTAAAACGTATAATTTAATTGTTATTTACAACTTTGTTTATTACTCAACTTAAAAAAAATGATTTGTTACATATCCATTTGATTTGTTTATTACTTAACTATGAAAATGGATGTGGAACACATACAATAAAATGTATAGAGTAGTTGCTTTTTACAACATTGTTTATTACTTAATTCACAAAGTATATATCCAAATTGAATGGAAAACAGAACAAATGTTGTAAATATACACAATTTAAATAAAAATTGGAAGTTAGAATTTAAATTTTAAAGTTTCAATTAGAGTCAACATTTAACCCAAAATCTAAAATTCCAGAAATTTTTAATATTAAATAAAATGGCAAATGATTTATAACCAATTCAGGAAAATTCTAAAATTCAAACTTTTAAATAATTAAACATCAAAGTTTTTTAAAATAAAATGAATAAAATATTTATTAAAATTTTGGGATGTTACATAAAATATATGCATAACATATCATGTTACACAAATTAGAACATGATTTTACAAACAAAGATATTATTTATATAAATTTAAAATAAACAAATTTGTTAAATAAAACAATTTACACACAATATTGTAAAAAGCATAACTTTCACAATATTAATCCGATTTCAACGAAATGAAAAGCAGTATTCTTGAAATTAAATCTATTTTCATAATAAAGATAAAATTCAAAAATTCAAAATTTTAAATTTTAAATTTAAAAGTCAAAGTTTGACCATTTTGACCAAAATCCACTTTTTTGAAAAATATTATATTTATTCATGTTCGGAATTATAATTCACATAGACAGCAAAATTTGTATTTAAAATAACAAAATTTATCCATTTTAATAAATAAAATAAAGTTTTTAAATCAGGAATTTCAGTTAAAATAATTAAAAAAAATAAAAATAATCAAAAAATACAGGGTTGTTACGCTCTCCCTCACTCAAATCTTTTCGTTCTCGAAAAGAAATGAGGTACGGGAAAACACAGAAAAAGACAGAATAAAATAAGATTAAGACAAGGTGACAAGAAGATTAAAATTATACCTGATAACTGTTGTTATAGGTAAGTTTAACAAGGTGGAGAATAGGAATAGCTAGAAGGGAAAATAGGTGGATAGTAATATCTAGGAAGGAAAATAGGTTGAAAGACAAGGACGAACCGTTATCTTAAAGCTATATAAATTTCAATTATTTAGAAAGGTAAAATAAATGATCAAAATATCCTTTATATAATACTTTATCAAAATACTTTTATAACTCGACGTCTTAACAAGTTTATCCTTGTTCCTACGGGCTCTGGCTATGCGTTGATCAGGCGCAAAGCTAAAATTCTCCTGGTACTTAGTAGACTTGTTTCAACACCCAGTGAAAATACTTGAAAAACTTTTAAAAACAAATATGGAAAGTACAATCCAAACAAAACAACCAAACCAAAACCTTTGTTTAACCATGGTTCGCAAATACACAATGGTTACGCCTGGATCCTCCAGGAAACAATCCATATTCGTAAGCTTTCTCAGACATGCGAGTTACGCCATGATGACTAGTAGACTGCAAGATACACAATGATTACGCATGGATCCCCCAGGAAACAATCCATACCCCTAGGCCATCTCAGCCAGGCGGATTTCGCTACTATTGCGACCTACATAGTTCATAGGATACATAATGATTATGCCTGGATCCCCCAGAAAACAATGCGTACCCCTAGGCCAGCTCGGCCAGGTGAATTGCGCTATGCAGTCGCGCTCAAAAGAAAAACCATGGAGATCACCATGGTGGGACACTCGAGTATCACATCCGAAAAAACAAAAATCAGAGAGAATAATATTGATAGTATGAATCCACAGTGTCGCCACAAAGCGGATATCAAGCAGATGGCACTTCCCATATCTTTACTTCGAAAATATATATCATATAGTATCTTTTCAAATCACTTCCAAATATCATACTAATATAAGGTCCATTATATATAGGATTCCATTTTCAAATCGAATACTTTCCAAATCAATAGTATATCAAATCACACTTATATAGGCTTCGATTATATAAGATTTTTCTTTCCCAATTGAGTACCTTTCAAATCAATAGTTTTCAAATCAACTTTATACTTATACAAATCCATTTTATATAAGTTCGACAACTCCCAATTCAAGTGCTTAATAATACAAGGTTCTCAATTTCAAATCATTTCAATATCAATTCAGTTTCAAAATCATATACGATTTCACCAAGTTATTTCTTCCAAATTAACATCTTCAATTTCAAAGTTTCCAAAAATAATAGGTTTAGAAAATAATTCAAGTTTCCAAATCGATATAATTTAGGTCAAACAAATTCATTTTCAAAATCATCATACAAATACTAGGTTTACATTCCAATCTATTTTCAAAACCAAATATTTTCTCAAAATCAATTATACCCAAACTGGTTACTAAGTTTAGAACCATCCCCTTTAAAAACCTTTGAACTATTTATTTCAATTCAAAAGATCCAATTTACCTTTTGCAAATTATTTACTTAAAAAAGGTTTCAAATTTATTTAAGTCACACTCTTCATACTTTACACATACAAAACTAAACTTATATACTTTATCAATTATTTTATATTTTTCAAAATTACTTAGCTTGGAAAAGTTAACCTTGATTTGGAAGTGTTCGAACCTTCAAAATAGTTGGTGAAATCAAATTTCAAATTCAAGAGTTGGAAATCAGCAACAATCAATAAATCAGTTTTTGTAAATAGAGTTATACTAGATCAAATTCGAAATTCGAGGACTGAACACCGGGCTCACTTCAAATCATTTCAAATATATATACATATATCTTTCGAAAATCAAATCATCCTTTGGAATTTTGAAATCAAAATTGGTTTCACAAAAAAATCACTCGCATAGCAAAGCTACTAAAATGGCCTCTCCCCCACTCTGAAACTCGAAAATCAATGTCGATGATGCATGCACTCATTACCGAAATTATTCTCCAGCGACACAAGTGGGTTTTGGACTTCTATTTCTTAAAAACTTCTTTGGAATTTCTTTAAAATCATTTGAACTCATTTGAAACATTTTTATTCTAAAAAATACTTTCAGATCTTATTATTATATATTTTCGAAATCTCTAAATCAAATTTCAAAATATCGGAGTTCAATCTCTCAAATTTCAATTTCAAAACCATTCCATAAAATCATTTTTATATGAACCAAACTCTTATATAATTTTCAAAATTTCAAATCCTTTGAAAACTTCATATTTCCATTTATAAAGTGTGTATAATCCTTATCGAAAACATTTCACTTTTATACAAAAATGCCGTTAATTTCGATATATACACAATTTCAAAATACAACCAAACACAAATTTCTAAGGGATGATCAAGGATGGATTTCAAAACAAACAGAGATTCAAATTTAGAGGAACCCTAAACAAATAGAATTATGTTTCGAAGATAAGCTCTAACGAAGATGAGATAATTTAAATACCAAATAGAAGATGGATAAGCCTAAACAAATTGCGGACGACCTTAACCGGGTCAACCGTGACTTTAGGAATATAATCAATGTGGAAATCTAAGGCAAATCGACATTCGATCGCCAGAGATAGAATCCAGGTATAGCAGAAGGTAGATAGCATCGTAAACCGAGGATACAGAAATCTCCGGTGAATCAATGCCAATTGTAAAGGAGTTTCACCCCTTTAAACATCATTCAAAAATTTATGGAATCATCGATCTTTATAGAGGTCATTCCAAAGTGGAGTTATGAATACCCAAAATCAAAAGGATAGAAATAGGGAAGACAAGACTGGATTTCAGAACAAGTGGGAGTGTTCCAAAATTCAAGGAATCCTAATCGACAAGAATCCTACCCAAAGAGATCACTAACAAGGTGGATACAGAAGGGATGAAGTTTAGAAACTCTTGATTTCGAAATAAGAAATTTTATACCAATACAATCTTTGAAAATCCTTTAAAAATCATTTGGAAATCATTTTATACTTCGAAAATACGTTCTCTCACAAGGAAATGATTCTGAGATTGATTTCACTCATTTTAGGGTATTTCTACCCTATCTCTAATGATTTTTTGCTCCTCAGGCTAAGGTTTGCCTAAAACCAAAGCTCTGATACCAAATGTAATGACCCACTATTTTGGACCATTCAAATCGACAATGGCAATACACATGTCAGACTTGACTAATTCAATTGTAATAAAATTTGGAGCAAATAAAATCATTCACAGAATCATAGACACAAAAATATCAGAATACTCGCAGCGGAAATAAAATACCATAGTAGTTCATAAAGCTACTATATACATACTCTCAAAACATATACAATATCCCATAGTAAAATAGATACAATAGAAGTCAGGATACATAAACAACAATACAAAGACGGATACTGAATAGGAACTAACTGGAAGAAGTAGACGAATAGATAGACAGATAAGCTCCAGCAAAACTCTAGCTCCAAAAGATGAATCCAATGCTGTGATTCTCAGGTTGACCCGAGCGTAAAGTAAAACACAAACACTCGAGTAAGGACATACATATTTATACAATGAAAACCAACTCAAGTGAACTGTAATAGCAATGCATAATAACTTAAAAGATGCTTGGGATCGCCCATCCTTTAAGGATCAGTCAAATCATCAATTAAGCAGTAATAAACACTATCCTAGAAATATCAATATTTAAAGTAAACAATACAAATAACAGTGTTATTGTGACTAGGGTAGCGTAGAGCTGTAGTAACCGCTCACCTCTAGTCACACTCGTGAAATCAAAGGTGTGCATCAAACAATCACAAGGAAATCACATTACACACAAAATAGTATACCCGTGGTTATAAATTTCAAAATGATTTATAATTCTGAATTAAAATCATTCATTTAAACCATTAAAAGTGAAGTCATTATTCCTTCAAATCAAATATTCAATTCCTAAAAAATTAGCCTTTTCTGAGTTTATTTATTCACTTAAGCACTTCAAATATTGAAATTTCAGCCACAAATAAACTTTGATTTTAACCCTTTAGATATTATAAAAAACATATTTTTAACACTCAAAAATGTACACTAAAATACCTTTAACTTATGATTTTTATAAAGTAAATTTCCTATAAATAAAATCAATTTTATCAAGTAATAAATTCAAGTGTACGATTTCCTATTCTTCACATTTTAACAAACTACTTAACACTTAAATTTTTATTACCATTTTCCAAATATAACTTAATTTCCATTTTATTTATATAACTTAAATTCCATTTTTAATTTCTTAACTTAACCTTTAATTTCAAACCAAATTTTGCATTTCCAAGTTAAGTTAAATTCAAAATTTCCATTTAACTATCCATTTATTTAACATTTTAAACTAATTGCCTAGATTCAAAATACACTGTAAGTTGCTTAACTTTATTTTACAAATAACTTGATATTTTCTTTTACTTTATATTTATCCAACTCATACATCAACTATATTAAATCCAATATAACTCAAATTTCATATTTTTATTTTTTTCTTTCATTTACAATACATGAAATTTATAAGAAATCATATAATGAAATCAACCACGGGTCCGGATAATATTGTACACCTAAATTAGGTGATAGGAAATTATCATTTATATCCGAAATCAGTAAAATTTATGGATTTTGATCATTTCAAACCTGCAATCCCAAGATAAAAAAAAAAAATCACTTTGGCCTATCATTTCAGCCCATAATGATTTTTCTCTATTCTAAAGTCCGCTCGGGTATGTACCATTTCAACCCATAGTGATTTCTATACTAACAGGGAACTTGCAGTGATGATCAAAATAAACTGAATAGTAATAACAAATAGTAGTATCAGATGATATGACAAATAAATAAACAGGATTAACATTATATAATTTATAACATAGGCGGGTATATATGATAATAAAATATATAGATTCACATGGTGTCAATTGACTAATTATATAAGTATAGATGTCATGTGTGAATTACTCACCTTTTATATTGTAGTTAGCAAAACAAACAACACGAATGAATTCCAGAAGGCATGATGACATGACAATAGATTTAAGTGGAAGAAAATTTAAATTTTAAAGTTTCAATTAGAGTCAACATTTAACCCAAAATCTAAAATTCCAGAAATTGTTTATATTAAATAAAATTGGGCAAATGATTTATAACCAATTCAGGAAAATTCTAAAATTCAAACATTTAAATAATTAAACACCAAAGTATTTTAAAATAAAATGAATAAAAATATTTATTAAAATTTTGGGCTGTTACATAAAATATATGCATAACATATCATGTTACACAAATTAGAACATGATTTTACAAACAAAGATATGATTTATATGAATTTAAAATAAACAAATTTGTTAAATAAATCAATTTACACGTAATATTGTAAAAAGCATAACTTTCACAATATTAATCCGGTTTCAACGAAACGAAAAGCAGTATTCTTGAAATTAAATCTATTTTCATAATAAAAGATAAAATTCAAATATTCAAATATTTAAATTTTAAATTTAAAAGTCAAAGTTTGACCATTTTGACCAAAATCATTTTTTTGGAAAATATTATATTTATTCATGTTTGGAATTATAATTCACATAGACAACAAAATTTGTATTTAAAATAATAAAATTTATCCATTTTAATAAATAAAATAAAATTTTTAAGTCAGGAATTTCAGTTAAAATAATTAAAACAAAATTTTAAAATAATCACAAAATACAGGGTTGCTACAGCATCCCCTTTGACGTATACCTCCTGTAATATTCTTCTGAGAAGCTCATTTACATCATGACACTTCTCGGACAATACCAAGCCAGACCCCACCGGATATTACCTAGTATTTGAATATTTCCACATCTAAGCGCAAATCGAATCTAAACTAGATGAGATGTGAAAATACTCTAATATAAGCAACCCCACATAGCTTGGCTTCCTCTCATGCTTTTGGTTTAGTCACTATTGACAAAGGATAGCAAATGCTAAACGGAGTAATAAATTGTCTTAGAATGACGAAAATAAAGTAGCTAAAGTAATCGACCTGAGATACTAACTATCGAGGATATAAAATAGTCGTATATGAAAATTAAGTATTGTATATTTATCACCACTCATTGAATTCAAACATGTATGTCTTCTTGGTAAACAATAATATCGAACAAGTCAAGTTAGTGTTACCTCAAAGTCATGTCCAATGATTATTCTTAACTTTTGAAATAAGGACAAGTTTACTTTTTCGATGTTTAGTGCTAATTATACAAATAAATCATTTCATATAATTGATTTTCTTTACGGAAATAATTAATTTCCATAAACAAATAAGACTTTTTCTTTAAAAACAAACTAAAATTGTACTTGATTTCCATATTAGAATTAGTTCCTGATTGAAAAACGTCAAGAGAATAATCTTTCCCAACGCTTGACCCTGAAGGCCTAAACCAACATCAGATCGACACCCAGGAGATTATCCCAAAGGAAAATAAAACAATTTAAATACCTTTTATGACTTTAAAAACAATATTAAATAATCCAAAAGATAAATAATCACATTTAAAATCTCTTTTAAATAAACAAATCCATTATCTTTGATAAAGTATATAATTATTTCCAAACACCTATATAACGTTGGTAAATTAACTTTAAAATTAGCTGATTCAAGCAATTTTGTCATAGTAGTTAATTTACTTAAATCATTTTTATTAGATCAATTAATTAACTTTAAATATCATTATTTAAAAGATTTATTAAATTCAAATAATCATTAGTTAATAATGCATAAGTCATCTCAAACACCATTTATTAAAAAGATAAGTAAGTTTTTAAATACCATTAATTAAAACACTAATCAAGTTCAAATAAGCATAACTTAATTGAATAAATTAAACTCAAACTCCATTAGCTAAAATGATTAATTTAAACGTCATTTGTTAAAATGAATTATTTAATTACAAAACATCATCAATTAAGACGGTTAACTAATTTTAAACACTATTAGTTAAACGAATTAATTAAATTTAGACAATTATCAATTAAAATAATAAATTAAAGTTTATTATCATTAACTAAATGAATTAATCAAAATCTAATATTATTATTTAAAATGATTAATTATTTTTAAATTTCATTAAATTACAATGATTATTAATTTCAATTATCATTAGTTAAATAATTAAATAAACTCTATCATCATCAATTAAATTAATTATACTCAAATATTCATTAGTTAAACCATTAAATAAGTACAAAAAATCATTAGTAACAATGATTAATTAAATCTAAAGATAAATCAATTTTCAAATCATCATTTATTAAATTGGTTAATAAATCTCAAAATCATTAGTTAAAATGATTATTTATTTATAAATTATCATTAATCCAAACGTTACTAAATTTTAATATTCTGTCAAGTGGAAACACAAGCTCAGTTTCATACGATATGGTTTTGGGGATGAAATTTTATAAATGACGATATATCGAAATCGCTATAACGGTAATTAACGAGTTAAATGGAATATCATGATTTAATTTTGTTATTACGACATAAAGATGAAAATAAATAATTTATTGGCGAGAAAACCCCCTTTGGGTCTCTTTACATATTTTCCCTGCAACACAATGTTATGGATAACATACATACATACATATAAATATATATATATATCCTATGGGTTTATAACGATTAAATTTATATATCATCCATTTTCCAACGTAAATTCAACCAGGCAGTCAATCAAACAATTCAAGCAACCAATAAACATTTATAACATCATTGATATGATAAAATAAAATTTAATGTGAGTTAAACTCACACTGATTCTAGTTATCGGCGAAGAATTTGGTTTGAACTAACATGGAGCAAACTCTCAATTTTTGCATAAAATTCAATAAGCTCCAGATTCCTTTAATTATATTCCAAGGCGTAGTTAACAATATTATGAATCCAACGTGATTGATCGCGTGTGATTTGGCCCTTGTATGAAAGAGTTATACACTTTATAAATTATCAATTTTAAATAAAATTATTTAATCTCTTAATCACAAGATTTAACTAATTACCTAAGCTAATACATTTTCCTAAATAAAAGATTGGCTTATACATGGGCATGTTGATACCACGTGCATCACCATCCCTAGCTCATCCAATCCCCAATGAAATGACTCAAGACCCCCGCTGACGAACTTCTTCTTTCGAGTGCTTCACCAACGACTCCTTAATTCACAACCTGGCCACTCCTCTATAGTCGTGACAACATAGCTCCTCCACATCCAAGTGAAGGTCATGATCTACCAAACCGCCATAGCACCCTCCCAAGTCACGTCTCCAAATGCACCTCGGTTCCTCGAATTTGAACCAATCCACGAAATCCCCCAACAATGCCTACAACCATCGAAAACCGAAGCCTTAGTTATCGGCTAAAAAAGTCGATCTTGTCTATTCGACAACGCGAGCAATAAAACATATAGGGAATCATAGAGCTCATTGATATGATCTCAAAAAAATTGGTGTTTTTTTAGTGGAGAATAGTATTCGGTTTCAATTTTAATGTACATGTGGCCATTTCGTTTTCTTGCTTAACTGTGAACGAAGAATGAGAATGAAGGTAGGAGGGAGGAAGAAATTCTACATCTCTAGTTGTGTGTTAGTTCATTTGATTTTATACCAAATAAAAAAATGATGATTATTTCTTCACCAAATCTAGGATTCACTAGTAAGATACAAAATAAGGCAAGAAACAGTGAAAAACATTTGTGAGCCAATGTTAAGTGTTTACCTATGTTGATTTTAATTTTAAATTATTTAGCAAAATATACTCGAAAATGTTGAATTCCAAACGAGGTGTGTCGCATGGTGTTCTATATATTATACCCATATTCCAAATGCAATGAAACTTGTTTCAAGACTTAATTGGACCGTATGTAGAAGATAGGTTTTTGGACCTAGTTATAATATTAAATTTTCGATATTAATTTCAACGCGTTTCGATCTTGCACGACTAAATGATACTTCTGATCGCTATGAAATTTGACGGCGTAATATAATTCACTATTATGGATCAAATGAAACTAATTTCGTCAAAATCCGAGATTGTACCGGGAATGACAATTTCATAGATTTAAATATTTAATTATCGATATTTAATTCGATTTATTTATATTTTAAATAAGTTTACAAATTGAATTCACCAATATTCTTCATTGGTCAAAAGGAGTTAAATAAAATTATTAAATCCATTTAATTAACATTTAATTCAAAATTCAATTATTTAATTATTTTCGATATTTGAATTCTAATTTATCAAATTCCAAAATTCAATTATTTTAAATATTTCAAATTAGTTAAACGTTTAAAATCAGATACCTAAAACTTTGGATCATTACATTCTCCCCTCCCCCTTCCCTTCCCTTCCCTTAAATGATTTTCGTTCTCGAAATTCCTAAGGAAGAAAATGTTTTCAAACCCTTAAGTTTAAAACTATTGATTAAAATGAGCTATTAAACTTATTAAATTTTCAAAACCAATTAGTTGGAATAGATTTCAAAATTTCCAAGACTTTTTAAATTCACCCACCAATACCAACTAATTTTCTTCCGTTCATTCATTCTAAGTTATAACTCAAAAACCAAATTTTAGTTATCAAAAAAAATTCTAACTCCTAAATTAACTGAAACTTTTGCCAGTGTCTCCTTTGCGACTCGATTGGAACAACTACAAATTGCCTCTGTGGGCCTCAATCCAATCAAATGAAAACAAAAGCCAAGTGGCCTCCTATATCTGGGGCATAAAATCATCAATGAACTTAAATTTTCTAAATTTATTACGTACCATTTTCCGTTTGATTTATATCCTCTGCTAGCAATTTATTATCTTCTATGCAATGCAGGTGCACAAGAATCAAATAGCAATCTCTTACATACATGTACTTATGAAATCTAAACGAAAATCAGGTTGACCAAAAACAATATGATGTAATTCTATATGCAACAACTAGTCTGTTATAGATCTACATACAACCAATAATTCCATCTCAATCATATGCAACAAAATACAGAGAATGTTCTGTAATAGATGATATGCATCCAATTATTTCAAGTGATATTTAGAACTAAATACCCGAGCTTTTCAAATTCAAAACTTTATTTTCACATTTCTCAAATGAGAAAAATCAAAAATCAAAATCAACGTAACAAGGAGGGAATTCTTCTAAAAATCATGATGAAACTCTAGAATCAAAATAACCTAGAGCATTCAATGGTATTCCGACCTGTCCAAAAAAATCAACTATAGTGGATAAGTATCATTCCTTTCCAAAAATCTTCAAATATCTCCTTTTTCAAAATCACCAGGATTTGGATCTTAATAACAATAATAAAATCCTTTGTCTATAAATTTAACTTTTTATAAACAACGGTATATGAAATCATACAACCAATCAATTCAATTCATTCAAAATTAAATCAATCAAATTCCGTGAAGGAATAAACTAACACTAGCAGTCAATCAAATTGCATAAGGGAAAACTATCACTTAACATTGTTTCGAAATACCAAATGACTAGCAACCAAATTTTAACTTAGGTTCAAAAATTTCTTAAATATCCAAAAATATAGATAATTATCTAAGCGTACTGTTTTGCTCATTAGCCTTTGGTTATTGCTTAAAAGATTATCCAAACAAACTCGGACAAAACAGAAAGTTATACTCTAAATTTTATTAGTTTCTTGGTTATATTAAAGAATTTCCAACTCATTTATATTTTCACTTAGTATTTTATTGAACATTAAAATTATTTATTAATTATTTCACAAATTCGCACCCAAGTTTTAAGATATTCTTATAGAGTTATTTCTTTATAAAACATCAAACCATAACTTATTCCACTTTATTTACTTATATAATATATTTTTTATCTAGAGAATACATACAGATTTTATTTTACTTTTTCAAAGATCTGGATGGAGATCAAATCAAATTATGGTTTCTTAAAACCGAGTCAACATATTAACCCCTTTTCATTTAGAGTGTTAAAATGAATAATATTTATGGGTTAACCCAATCAATAAATAGTTTATATGACTTATATGTTTTTAAACAACTATATAGTTTTAATAAAACAATGTTTATCAAAACTATCTTATTTAATTTAACCAAATTTACCCATGTTAAATTATCCCTTATCTTATGTAAGGGTAAAATTTCATTTAACAAAAAAATCCCTTAATATTAATACTTTTTGTTTGTCAACCCAATTTCCCTTTTAGGGAACTCAAAAGTTAAATACCCGGTTTTAATTTCAAAACTTATCTTTGGAAGCATATCACACGTAATTTGATGTATATCAACATCAATCGATTTATTTATTAAAACATACTTTGGATTTATTCGGATTTGAACTCATTTCGATTGCACAATGAAAATGAGAATAATTTACTAAGTATTCCACAATGTTTGCCTAAGCAGACATCCGATCACCACTTAGAAGATTATTGAGATTACCACCAAATTAATTAAAACAAATTTCCTCCTAATTATCCCAAAGAAAATGCATTAAATTTCAAATTTTAATTCCTAATGTATTGTCTGTTTTTAAATATTTCTCACAAGTATAGCTATTTCATTTCTCAAAAATTCCTTTGGAAATATTTTTCAAATTTTTTAGGATTTAGATTCAAAAAAAATTCACACATTTCTCAAACTAAATTTACATAAAATTTATTTTGTATAAATATTATTTCATATTTAATAATTCTTCATTATTACTATCAAATTTTCTCAAATATTTATTATCTAAATGTTTTACCTTACCATTTAGACTATATTTACAACTTTTTATTAAAGTTTAATCTTTAACTCACTATTATTGAATGGCGAGTTTTTAACTTAATCATATTCTTCGAACACTTATAGTCAAATCATAGAAATTAATTCACAAAGGGTTCGTTTTAAATCAAAGCTATAAATGCTTCTAGATAAACCAAGCACCATTTAGCAGTTAACAAACAACAGTCGATGTTTATTTAAATTAAGCATAATCAAGTAAACAATAGTGATAATAAATAAATATTATCACATTTAAACCAACACACTATATAACTATGTAACGTTTGAAAATTATTCCTTTGTATATATGAAATATAACCCTAGGCAAAATATTAAATTTTCCCAAATTTTCAAAAATTTCAATACCATGTCCGTTGGCCTTGGTCAAGTGTTTAGAAATCCCTACCGATAAAGTGGCTCTCACATCTCGACCAGAATTCATAAAAAATCAATAGACCAGTTAATATAATACATTTTTATAACATTAACAAATATGCTCTCATATAAATAATATTCTCAAACTCATTCTAGGGTGTCGCTTACACTATCTCTAATGGGCCAAACCCTACCAAAGCCAAGGTTCTTACTTAACCTTGCGCTCTCATACCAAATGTAACAACTCGCCATTTTGACCATCAAAAGTCAACACCAAACACTACCACTGCGTTCAAATGTCGTGCATCCAGTCGAAAAACGGTAGATTGTTAGGGTAAATAAAAAGTAAAGGACAAAGACCAGAGAAATAGAATCTCACAGCGGAATCAACAACATATAATATAACAAGGACAGTAGAAGCTGTTACTTCCAAAAACACAAAGTATACCAGAGTTAAAAACAAACCTTATCAGTTGGACAGTTATAAATTCCTTGCCTTACAAATGCCGATAGGTATAATATATAATACAGCTGAAAATAAATGTAACATCCTCTATCTAGAGGCCCAAGGCTAAGCGCTACAGATGTTATAGTCATCCATAGTATTAACTTCCAGCGACTATAAATGGCTATACTAATGGTATCTATAATATCAGAAGCAATTGAAATGAAACAAAACACATATTTCAAAACCACTTTTTCTCCATTACAATTAAAATAGATGTTCCGTATTCATTTCACATAATTCCAGTATATTCCCAAGCATAGATCAAATATACTTATTATAAAATATACCAAGAGCGGTATATGAAGATACCCCTTTAATGATCAGAGTCATATAGTCATAATAGAGTTAGTACAAACATAGCGGAAATTAAAAAAATATAAAACAAACACTACGAATCCTAAATAGCACCATTTGCCTCCTGCATGCCTCCGGTAGCCTTATTCGTCATCCTACTAAACCTGAAAAGGCCTTAAACCCTCAGCCTACTCAAATTAGTTTTGAGCACCGAAGAGTTTAAGGGGAAAACATAAACTTTGAGTCAGACATAAAGCCTGGTGTGAATAATATTATACATCCCGGAATATATATGTTAAGTGAGACCACGCCGCTTGGAACAGGTTTCCCCTCATTAACATTCTTTTAAAACATATCTTTGTGAAACCTTTTTTCTACAACCAAAACTTGTTATATACTGTAAAGCATCATATGTAAACATACACAAATATCAAGTGATAATGAACTCTCTATTCCAACACTCAAGTTTGTTCAGATAACTTTTAACCCTTAGCTGAATCGGGCCTACCAGACAATATAATTAAAATTAATCTATCACCTATTAGTTATTCTTCTTCTAGATTATATATCCTTAACTATTTGTTAAAACTTCGTTTTTGGATGGTCGGTCCCTAGCTTAATCATTTCCCAGGTCTTCCTGATCCTAATGCTTTTTCGGGCTCACTAATAACCTATCTATGTACAAACATATATTCCTTTCGGTGTGTAATCATAATTTTAGCCCACCTATGACCAAGTCCTACACATTGGAATTCTGGACAATAATTAGTTGGGGCTAATAGCTAATGTATAGACCGCGGCCCTATACTAGTCCCATCTGGTATTCTAATATCTGAGTCATTTTCATTTAAGGATCCCCTTACACAATTTTCATTGAAAACATTTTCAAAATGATTTAAAACCTTTAAATCAAACTTAAACAAGGAAAAATATATAGTCTTTATGCTTAACTCAAAACTATATCACCATGTTATATATATATATATATATATATATATATATATATATATATCTTCTTTACTCAAATCTTGGTTGATGAAAACATTTAAACTCTTGAAAGAACATCTTTCTAAACTTTTGAAAACATCTCTTTCAAAATCAAACATCAAACCTTCCGAAATCATACCATTTGAAAACAATAAAACTTTTAGACATCTTTCTTTAAAGTTACTTTAAAACATTGCCTTGGGAAAACCCTGGACAACCTTTCATATCAAACTTTTCGAATCCTTTCGAAACAAACCTTTCAAAATCATCGAACTCAAACCTCTCAAATCCATTGAATCAAAACCTTTCAAAACCATTGAATAAACAAGCCTTCCGAAACCGTTCAGTGAAAAAACCTTTTGAAATCATTGAACTAAACCTTTCAAAATCATTCAAAATAAACCTTTCGAAAACATTAAACTAAACCTTTTAAAATCACAGAAATAAACCTTTCGAAATCATTCAAAATGAACCTTTCGAAACCATTGAACTAAACCTTTCCAAATCATTGAACTAAACCTTTCGAAATCATTCAAAATAAACCATTCGAAGTCATTGAACTAAATCTTTCAAAATCACTGAATTAAACCTTTCAAAATATTCAAAATAAACTTACAAAATAATTGAACTAAACCTTTTGAAATCATTGAACTAAACCTTTCAAAATCATTTAAAATTAACCTTTTGAAGACTTACTAGGTTCAATTTAGAACAAGTGAAAACCTTCTTTCAAAACCTTTCAACTTCATTGGAAGCAACCTTTCGACTTTGTCGAAAGCTCTGCTTCAAAAGTTTTGGTTATTGTAACGACCCGCTATTTTGGACCATTCAAATCGACAATAAAACCGTACATGTCCGACTTGAATAATTCAAAATACCGAATTGTTAATAAAATTTGGCAAAACTTAAAATATACAGTAAATAAATCAATCATAGATCACTTACACAGAGTAATACAATGCAGCGGAATAGATAAAGAATAGTAGTTCATGAAGCTACTATATACCTCAGAGTTAGAAATAAAATACAACCGAATAGTTCAAATGCCATGAAGTCTCCAATGCAACAGATGGCTTCTCTGAACCAATCAACTGGATGACTGAAGGGATAGATAGCTGGATCTTCAAGCAAAGCTCCAACTTCGAAGATGAGTCTCAAATGCTGTATCTCTCAGTCTGACCCGAGCGTAAAGCAAAACACAAAACACTCGAGTCAGGATTAACATTCTTATATCTATAAATCTAACTCAAGTGAAATATCAACTGAAATATAATTAACTTAAAGGATGTTTGGGATAACCATCCTCTAAGGGTCCAGGGAACTATCTAAAAGATAGAAATATACACTATAACACCGTAGTCTTTTCAACTTAATTTATACTTCAAAACCAAATATCATTTTCACTTCAAATATCTCTATACTTCCCAAATAGTATTTTTATATATTAAATAATTTGTACAGTAAAGAAATTTCAATTCCCTCAACTTAACAAATCGTTTAACATCAACCCGACCACCCCATTTAAATCTATTTCAATCTCAATTTATTAATTTAAATTCAACTCAATTTCTAAAATAACCACTTCAATTTTATCGATCTCAAATTCGGATTTGAAATCACAAAATACCCTTTATGTTCAATATATTTCAAAACTTTAAGTATTCAACGTTTCAAACTAACTTTTTAATCAATTTAGTTTCTAAATAATAAATTCAACTATACTGATTTCAAATACATATCCGGATCTCAAAATAAACCATTTAAATCCCAATATAGTTCAAAGCTTTAATATTTAATTAAATGTTCAATTTAATAGTTCCATATAGATCTCGATTTAACCTCATTATTATCTAGTCTTAAAATAATCCCTCATTAGATACAATATCATTTAAGTAACCTTAAATTACATTTTACTCAATATTTTCTTTAATTTATTTAAACGTGAAATATTCATTAAATCACTTAAATAAAAATCCAGTTACAAAATCATACCCTTAAATTTCCCATTCAATAATTTCAAATTGATTTAATTGAATAAATTCTTATTTAAATACCACTTAGATAAACCCACATTTATCTCCTAATCTTAGTAAATTGCAGAATACTTTTTGGAATAAAATTTACATAAATATTTATCATAATTTATGTATTAAATAAAATTTTGACTAAATTAAATATTATTAAATCTATATATCATTACCCTTTATATATAAAAAAATTTAAGGATTAACATTTAATAAGACCATATATTTCTTTCCAAAACAATGAATTAAATTTCAAAATATTTATATATATGGACTAACGATGTCTGTATATATTTCTTATCATATGGTCAAGTGTTACAGATATTTATCATTTCAATCCGTACACTAAATGTATACGGGTGGATAGCATTTCAACCCGTAATCCCAATTCAATTAAATGAAAATCGCTTGGGTTTATCATTTCAACCCATAACGATTTTCTCCTATTCTAAAGTCTGTTCGGGTATGTATCATTTCAACCCATAGTGATTTCTATACTAACAGGGAACTTGCAGAGTGATAACAGATATGTAAATAATAATAACAATAGGCATATATCATCACAATAAATATACAAACAATAGGATATGGTGTCATATCCCATAAGTGAATAGTTACAGATAATAGCATATATAACAATTTAAATAACTACAGCCTCATATTTCAATTGTCATCTCAATTGAAATCAAATTTAGTAAAAAAAGAACGTTAATCGTGAGTGATTTCTCACCTTTCGAGGCCAGAGAAAAAGAAGTGAGTTATGAAATCCAGATCCGAATTCCAAAACAAAGCTAGATGGACACGGTTCAATGATCAAAGCTGATAATAGGAATAGACGAATTCAGATAAGAATTGGATCAAGGAAGATAAATAGGATAAGTGAGCTTATATACAACTAGCCAACATATGCAGACACAGTTTATAAAATATGCAACAAAATATGTATACCTCGGTTAATATATATACATAGGTGTGCAGACCGACTATATTAATATAACCATATATATACTATATAACATTTCCTCTACCAATTTGTATATGACTATACATATGACTATACTTGAAATCAAAATACACATCCCTTAAAAAAAAAATCCAACATATATCAGTCAGTGCAAACAACCTTAAGGCTGACATGAAATAAACTTTTGAAAGCATATACTGTTGAAATTATAAAATATTGATATAACTTATACTGTAAACTACCATAGAAAATTTTATATATATACCTACATTTTAAATATAACTTATGTAAATTGTTGAAAATAAAATAAAATATAGTACGGTAGACTCTAAAATACTAAAACAATCATAAATATATATATATTATAAATTGACCTATCAAACTTGTACCCACCAATTTTATATAATATATATACCAAAACAAAAACGAAAATTGAAATACTATATTTTATATATCTAACATATGAAAGCTAATAAAATAACATATTTTATTATAGTTGAAACTGTTATAACCAAATATATAAAACATATAAAAATACGTATATTAATAGAAGGCTGCCAAACTTATACCATATATACCGTAAGCTATCAATACTAAAATAAAATGCGTATATATATATATATATATATATATATATATATTTAACTTATCAACTAGTTAGTAAAACATACGTATCTAAAAGCCGTACGATAACTATATGCTAACAAAAGTCAAAAACTATATACCGTAAAATCTTAAAATAATATACATAATACAGTATAAATATATACTAACCTTTATATATGAACAGAAGTTAAATATTTATATACACGTTTATAAATATAACAATTATCATATATATACTATTATGAAATATATTATAGTTTTTAAAGTTCAACTGTTAGGGAATTCAAAATCCCCATAGTTGCAGTAAACATATAAAACAAAACTTATGCACAATCTATACTGTTCTTATTATATAAAATAGACTTATATCAAATAAAATGCGTACTTACTTTTAAAAACCAGAGAGGAAATGTTTTGCCAACTAATGCATGCGGCCATGGGGAGGAGGCAGGCCAAGGAAAAGAGAGAGCTCACGCTCAGGTTTGGAAGAAATAAGAAAAGATAGAGGGGAGATGAGAACAGGCGATTTTTAAAGGAAGAATGCATGCGTGATTCAAGCAACATGACATGGCGAAGGGCATTCTTCAGGCAACAGAGAAAATGCTAGTTTCTTAAATATAAAGGTAGGTCTGCATCTGATATGTGAACGTGCTATATGATTTTATATAATATTTACAAAGCTCTCTCCTCTTTTAATATTAATTTGAGGGAAACGAATAGCCTACAGAGAGAAAAGAAGATGCAATCTATGCTATACCATATATATATATATATATATATATATATATATATATATATATATTCGTAGAAGCACAAAAACGAAGAGGTAAAAGAGGGAAGAGAAAGAGGCGTATAAATGAATGGTAAATAAATTTAGATTTCAAATGAAATAAATGGAACAGCAGAGATTAAAGTATGGATGTAAATCCTGGAATAATAAAAAGAAACGTTTATTTGTTGATTAAGAAAAATAATTAAAACAATTAATGGCTTAAATGGGGCAGCATGTTTCAAATTTTTGAAATGCAAAAGAAACGTACACTAAAATATAAAGTTTTCAAAAGCAAAAGAAACGTAAAGCTGTCCATTAATTCATCAAAACGTTATTTAAGTAATAAATTGAAATGAATATAAAAATAAAAGTAATTGTAACGGTCAATAGTTGATTTAGCTATACACTTAAAGCAATAAATTTTTGTTTGTTTGTACAACACATAATGAGTTTTGAAAGTCAAGGATATAAAAATGGATAAAAGGAAAGAAATCAGGAAATTTTTGTGAGCAATAGCTTCCCAAGGAAAGGTAGGCTTACATTATATATACATACTGAGATGATTAGGCACGTTCAAAAATTTTGAAGCAATGAAGGAATTGGAAATAAATATAAAGTGAAAGAAATTTGAAAAGTCCGTAGCTATGATTTAGCCAAAATTTATTAAAGCCATTTACTAGGAAGGTTGGAACCGAAATAATAGGGAGAGTAAGGCACATTAAATTTGATGATAAAGTTGTGTTCGGATCTATAAGCAAGTGGTTTATATATCATAGGCCTTATGAAAGCGAGGGAAGGAACGGATGCTACTAGCTTGATGATTTGAGATTCTTTCAAGCGTTAAAAACAAAAATAAAGAGAGACCAGAATAAACGCACCACCATAAATATAAATATACGCTTCAATTGCAAAAGAAACGTATA
Organism: Allium cepa; assembly: GCA_030765085.1. NCBI lineage: Eukaryota > Viridiplantae > Streptophyta > Magnoliopsida > Asparagales > Amaryllidaceae > Allium > Allium cepa. Next base: position 439,854,509 of record CM060935.1, on the reverse strand, counting down.
GAGAAAATTATGGGTAGTGGGAAAGGTAAAGTCAGTGCTCGAAACTACAAGGAATAATAAAAGCAAGGTCGATGATCTCAAATTTATTAATGGTTACGAATGGAAAAGTCTACCTGGATTGGAAAAGTATTAAGCAATAGAAATCTTTAACGATAGTAAAAAGAAACCGTTACGCACTGATTCAGAAATCAATTAAAGCAATTAATAGCTTGAATTGGACAGCACGTTTTCTCAATTAAATAAACTTCCGTAAAATTATTTGAAAATTTACAATCTGCTATATTTAAATATACGTATTCTAAATATATAAACATTTTATTTAAAAATTCAATTATTATAAGATTTCACAAATATTCAATTAAATACGTTATAGAATCAATTAAAATTGTTAAAATTTTCCGGGTCGTTACACTCTCCCCCACTCAAAACTTTTCGTCCCCGAAAAGGAAGGAGGTAGGAGAATAAAACAACCAGAAAAAAAAATAGATTGAAAGCCAAGATAAACAATAAATTTTAAAACTATATAAATTTTATTTAAAATATTTATTTGAAAATTTCATTTGAAATTAAATTTTCTTTAATAGTTAATACTTCTCAAACTCCTTTGCAAACAATTATTTACATTATTACTTCTATTTACTAAGACTACTGAAAATATTAAATCCAAAATTTATGAAATTTTTAATTTTTCTCAAGATACCTTTCAAATATTATCAATAAATTAATAATCATTTTCTTTAAAGATGTTTTATTTAATTTATAACTTCAAAAATATTTATAACACTAAAATTTTATATAAAACAATGTAGTATACAAACAAGCAATATTTAAAAGATTTATTCAAAAAGGAAAGGAAGGTAGATTCCGAAAATGGAATATAGGTGAAAAATGAAGCTGAGCAGATGAGGTAGATTCAAAAGAATAGAATCGGGCACGAATAATTTATTTCAAACCATAAGAATTTTAATTTCAAATATTAATACAAAATTTCTTTGTTGGGAAAAATACTTTTATAATAAATACCTTTATAATAATACGTTTATATCGAAATAAATCTTTCTTTCGAAAATATTTTTATAACTCGATGTTTTAACAAGTTTATCCTCGTTCTTGCAGACTCTGGCCATGCGTTGATCAGGCGCAAAGCTAGAATTCTTCAAGTACTTAGTAGACCTGTTTCAACACCCAGTGAAAATACTTGAAAAACCTTTTTAAAAACAGATATGAAAAGTACAATCCAAACAAAACAACCAAACCAAAACCTTTGTCCGATCATGGTTCGCAAATACACAATGGTTACGCCTGGGTCCCCCAGGAAACAATCCATATCCGTAAGCTTTCTCAGCCCTGCGAGTTACGCCATGATGACTAGTAGAGTGCAGGATACACAATGGTTACGCCTGGATCCCCCAGGAAACAATCCGTACCCCTAGGCAAGACTCAGCCAGGCACTTGCGCTACTATTCGCGACCTACACAGATTGCAGGATACACAATGGCTACGCCTGGATCCCCCAGGAAACAATCCGTACCCCTAGGAAAGACTCAGCCAGGCAGTTGTGCTATGCAGTCACGAGAGAAAAAAAACCATGGGTTACGCCACGGTGGGAAACACTCGAGTATTACATCCGGAAAACCGAAAATCAGAGAGAATAATATCGATAGAATGAATCCACGATGTGGCCACAAAGCGGATATCAAGCAGAAGGCACTTTCCATATCTTTACTTCGAAAATATATATCATATAGTACCTTTTCAAATACTTTCAAATATCATACTTATACAAAATCCATGTATATATATATAAGATTCCATTTTCAAATCGAATACTTTCCAAATCAATAGTATATCAAATCATACTTATATAGACTTAGATTTATAAAAAAATTCTCTTTCCAAATTGAGTACCTTTCAAATCAATAGATTTCAAATCACTTCATACTTATACAAATCCATTTTATATAAGTTCGACCACTCCCAAATCAAGTGCTTAACAATATAAGGTTCTCAATTTCAAATCATTTCAATATCAATTCAGTTTCAAAATCATATAGGATTTCACCAAATTTTCTTCCAAATTAAGTATCTAAATTTCAAAGTTCCCAAAATAATAGGTTTAGAAAATTATCCCAGTTTCCAAATTAAAATAATTCAAGTCAAACAAATTCATTTCCAAAATCACCATATAAGTACTGGTTTTTAATTTCAATTTAATTTCAAAACCAAATATTTTCTCAAAATCAATTATACTCAAAATTGTTTCCAAATTTATAATCATCACTTTAAAACTTTTAAACTATCTATTTCTATTAGAAATATCCAATTTACCTTTCTGAAAACCATTATTTGAAATTAATTTTTTTTTTCCAAAACATTTCAAAACTAAATTCCATATTATTATAATTAAAAATAGTCATATTCACTTACTTAACAAAAGGTTTCAAACTTACTTAAGTCATACTCTTCAAAACTAAACTTATATGCTTTATCAAAAATTTTATACTTTTCGAAATTTCTTAGTTTAAAACTTTTAAACCTTGATTTGGAAGTGCTCGAACCTTCAAAATAGTCGATGAAATCAAATTTCAAATCTAAGAGTTGGAAATCAATTTTTTATATATATAGAGTTATTACTAGTCAAATTGAAAACTCGAGGACTGAACACCAGTCTCACTTTAAATTGTTTCAAATATATACATATATCTTTCGAAAATATCAAATTATACTTCGGAATTTGAAATCAAAAACGGTTTTACAAAATCACTCACATAGCGAAGCTATTAAAGTGGCCTCTCCCCCACTCTGAAACTCGAAAATCAATGCCGATGATGCGTGCACTCATCACCGAAATTATTCTCCAGCGACATAAGTGAGTTCTGCACTTCTATTTTCTTGAAAACTTCTTTGAAATTTCTTCAAAATTATTGGAATTCATTTGAACCCATTTGAAACATTTCTTATTCGGAAAAATACTTTTAAATCGTATTATTTTTATATATTTTCGCAAAATCTTAAAACCAATTTCAAAATATCGGAATTCAATTCTCGAATTTCAAATTTAACCCTTCAGTTATAAATCCTTTTTATATAAATCACTTTCTTATAAATTTTCAAAATTTCCAATCCTTTCAAAACTTTTATATATAGAATAACATTTCTTATTCGTTTTATATATAGGTATATAATCCTTATCGAAAACATTTTCACTTTTATATATAGAATAAAATCATAGTTATCAAAATAATAATTTCGTATAAAACAATTTTAAAATACAACAAACCCGATTTTCAAAGGATGATTCAAGAATGGATTTCAAAACAAAGATAGAGATTTAATTTAGAGGAACTCTAATCAATAGAATCCTGATTCGAAGATAGGCTCAAACAAGGTTGAGAAAATCAAATTACAAAATAGAAGATGGATATACTTCTATAAATCTCGGGTGACCTTAACCGGGTCAACCGTGACTTCAGGAATATAATTGATGCGGAATTCTAAAGCAAATCGACATTCGATTTCCAGAGATAGAATTCGGCATACCAAGATATAGCTGCATCGTAAACCAAGGATATAGAAATCTCCGGTGAATCAATGCCAATTGTAAAGGAGTTTTCATCCCCTTTACAATTCATTCCGTGGAGTTATGGGATACTCCAGAATCAAACGAATATAAATAGGGAGAGACAAGAATGAATTTCGGAACCGAGGGACATTCCAAAATTCAAAGGAAATCAAGTCGAAAAGAAGGGATTCAACTCGAACGAAAGTGATTCTATAAATGAATTTACCATATATGCTAGGTTTTGCCTAGAACCTGGCTCTGATACCAACTGATACCAACTGTAACGACCCGCTATTTTGGACCATTCAAATCGACAATAAAACCGTACATGTCCGACTTGAATAATTCAAAATACCGAATTGTTAATAAAATTTGGCAAAACTTAAAATATACAGTAAATAAATCAATAATAGATCACTTACACAGAGTAATACAATGCAGCGGAATAGATAAAGAATAGTAGTTCATGAAGCTACTATATACCTCAGAGTTAGAAATAAAATACAACCGAATAGTTCAAATGCCATGAAGTCTCCAATGCAACAGATGGCTTCTTTGAACCAATCAACTGGATGACTGAAGGGATAGATAGCTGGATCTTCAAGCAAAGCTCCAACTTCGAAGATGAGTCTCAAATGTTGTATCTCTCAGTCTGACCCGAGCGTAAAGCAAAACACAAAACACTCGAGTCAGGATTAACATTCTTATATCTATAAATCTAACTCAAGTGAAATATCAACTGAAATATAATTAACTTAGAGGATGTTTGGGATAACCATCCTCTAAGGGTCCATGGAACTATCTAAAAGATAGAAATATACACTATAACACCGTAGTCTTTTCAACTTAATTTATACTTCAAAACCAAATATCATTTTCACTTCAAATATCTCTATACTTCCCAAATAGTATTTTTATATATTAAATAATTTGTACAGTAAAGAAATTTCAATTCCCTCAACTTAACAAATCGTTTAACATCAACCCGACCACCCCATTTAAATCTATTTCAATCTCAATTTATTAATTAAATTCAACTCAATTTCTAAAATAACCACTTCAATTTTATCGATCTCAAATTCGGATTTGAAATCACAAAATACCCTTTATGTTCAATATATTTCAAAACTTTAAGTATTCAACGTTTCAAACTAACTTTTTAATCAATTTATTTTCTAAATAATAAATTCAACTATACTGATTTCAAATACATATCCGAATCTCAAAATAAACCATTTAAATCCCAATATAGTTCAAAGCTTTAATATTTAATTAAATGTTCAATTTAATAGTTCCATATAGATCTCGATTTAACCTCATTATTATCTAGTCTTAAAATAATCCCTCATTAGATACAATATCATTTAAGTAACCTTAAATTACATTTTACTCAATATTTTCTTTAATTTATTTAAACGTGAAATATTCATTAAATCACTTAAATAAAAATCCAGTTACAAAATCATACCCTTAAATTTCCTATTCAATAATTTCAAATTGATTTAATTGAATAAATCCTTATTTAAATACCATTTAGATAAACCCACATTTATCTCCCAATCTTAGTAAATTGCAGAATACTTTTTGGAATAAAATTTACATAAATATTTATCATAATTTATGTATTAAATAAAATTTTGACTAAATTAAATATTATTAAATCTATATATCATTACCCTTTATATATAAAAAAATTTAAGGATTAACATTTAATAAGACCATATATTTCTTTCCAAAACAATGAATTAAATTTCAAAATATTTATATATATGGACTAACGATGTCTGTATATATTTCTTATCATATGGTAAGTGTTACGGATATTTATCATTTCAATCCGTACACTAAATGTATACGGGTGGATAGCATTTCAACCCGTAATCCCAATTCAATTAAATGAAAATCGCTTGGGTTTATCATTTCAACCCATAACGATTTTCTCCTATTCTAAAGTCTGTTCGGGTATGTATCATTTCAACCCATAGTGATTTCTATACTAACAGGGAACTTGCAGAGTGATAACAGATATGTAAACAATAATAACAACAGGCATATATCATCAAAATAAATATACAAACAATAGGATATGGTGTCATATCCCATAAGTGAATAGTTACAGATAATAGCATATATAACAATTTAAATAACTACAGCCTCATATTTCAATTGTCGTCTCAATTGAAATCAAATTTAGTAAATAAAAGAACGTTAATCGTGAGTGATTTCTCACCTTTCGAGGCCAGAGAAAAAGAAGTGAGTTATGAAATCCAGATCCGAATTCCAAAACAAAGCTAGATGGACACGGTTTAATGATCAAAGCTGATAATAGGAATAGACGAATTCAAATCAGAATTGAATCAAGGAAGATAAATAGGATAAGTGAGCTTATATACAACTAGCCAACATATGCAGACACAGTTTATAAAATATGCAACAAAATATGTATACCTCGGTTAATATATATACATAGGTGTGCAGACCGACTATATTAATATAACCATATATATACTATATAACATTTCCTCTACCAATTTGTATATGACTATACATATGACTATACTTGAAATCAAAATACACATCCCTTAAAAAAAAATCCAACATATATCAGTCAGTGCAAACAACCTTAAGGCTGACATGAAATAAACTTTTGAAAGCATATACTGTTGAAATTATAAAATATTGATATAACTTATACTGTAAGCTACCATAGAAAATTTTATATATATGCCTACATTTTAAATATAACTTATGTAAATTGTTGAAAATAAAATAAAATATAGTACGGTAGACTTTAAAATACTAAAACAATCATAAAAATATATATTATAAATTGACCAATCAAACTTGTACCCACCAATTTTATATAATATATATACCAAAACAGTAACGAAAATTGAAATACTATATTTTATATATCTAACATATGAAAGCTAATAAAATAACATATTTTATTATAGTTGAAACTGTTATAACCAAATATATAAAACATATAAAAATACGTATATTAATAGAAGGCTGCCAAACTTATACCATATATACCGTAAGCTATCAATAGTAAAATAAAACGCGTATATATATATATATAACTTATCAACTAGTTAGTAAAACATACGTATCTAAAAGTCGTACGATAACTATATGCTAACAAAAGTAAAAAACTATATACCGTAAAATCTTAAAATAATATACATAATACAGTATAAATATATACTAACCTTTATATATGAACAGAAGTTAAATATTTATATACACGTTTATAAATATAACAATTATCATATATATACTATTATGAAATATATTATTATTTTTAAAGTTCAACTGTTAGGGAATTCAAAATCCCCATAGTTGCAGTAAACATATAAAACAAAACTTATGCACAATCTATAATGTTCTTATTATATAAAATAGACTTATATCAAATAAAATGCGTACTTACTTTTAAAAACCAGAGAGGAAATGTTTTGCCAACTAATGCATGCAGCCATGGGGAGGAGGCAGGCCAAGGAAAAGAGAGAGCTCATGCTCATTTTTGGAAGAAATAAGAAAAGATGGAGGGGAGATGAGAACAGGCGATTTTTAAAGGAAGAATGCATGCGTGATTCAAGCAACATGACATGGCGAAGGGCATTCTTCAGGCAACAGAGAAAATGCTAGTTTCTTAAATATAAAGGTAGGTCTACATCTGATATGTGAACGTGCTATATGACTTTATATAATATTTACAAAGCTCTCTCCTCTTTTAATATTAATTTGAGGGCAACGAATAGCCTACAGAGAGAAAAGAAGATGCAATCTATGCTATACTATACATATATATATATATATATATATATATTCCTAGAAACACGAAAACGAAGAGGTAAAAGAGGGAAGAGAAAGAGGCGTATAAATGAATGGTAAATAAATTTAGATTTCAAATGAAATAAATGGAACAGTAGATATTAAAGTATGGATGTAAATCTTGGAATAATAAAAAGAAACGTTTATATGTTGATTAAGAAAAATAATTAAAACAATTAATGGCTTAAATGGGGCAGCATGTTTCAAATTTTTGAAATGCAAAAGAAACGTACACTATAAATATAAAGTTTTCAAAAGCAAAAGAAACGTAAAGCTGTCCATTAATTCATCAAAACGTTATTTAAGTAATAAATTGAAATGAATATAAAAATAAAAGTAATTGTAACGGTCAATAGTTGATTTAGCTATACACTTAAAGCAATGAATTTTTGTTTGTTTGTACAACACATAATGAGTTTTGAAAGTCAAGGATATAAAAATGGATAAAAGGAAAGAAATCAGGAAATTTTTGTGAGCAATAGCTTTCCAAGGAAATGTAGGCTTGCATTATATATACATACTGAGATGATTAGGCACGTTCAAAAATTTTGAAGCAATGAAGGAATTGGAAATAAATATAAAATGAAAGAAATTTGAAAAGTCCGTAGCTATGATTTAGCCAAAATTTATTAAAGCCATTTACTAGGAAGGTTGGAACCGAAATAATTGGGAGAGTAAGGCACATTAAATTTGATGATAAAGTTGTGTTCGGATCTATAAGCAAGTGGTTTATATAACATAGGCCTTATGAAAGCGAGGGAACGAACGGATGCTACTAGCTTGATGATTTGAGATTCTTTCAAGCGTTAAAAACAAAAATAAAGAGAGACCAGAATAAACGCACCACCATAAATATAAATATACGCTTCAATTGCAAAAGAAACGTATAGAGAAAATTATGGGTAGTGGGAAAGGTAAAGTCAGTGCACGAAACTACAAGGAATAATAAAAGCAAGGTCGATGATCTCAAATTTATTAATGGTTACTAATGGAAAAGTCTACCTGGATTGGAAAAGTATTAAGCAATAGAAATCTTTAACGGTAGTAAAAAGAAACCGTTACGCACTGATTCAGAAATCAATTAAAGCAATTAATAGCTTGAATTGGACAGCACGTTTTCTCAATTAAATAAACTTCCATAAAATTATTTGAAAATTTACAATCTGCTATATTTAAATGTACGTATTCTAGATATATAAACATTTTATTTAAAAATTCAATTATTATAAGATTTCACAAATATTCAATTAAATACGTTATAGAATCAATTAAAATTGTTAAAATTTTCCGGGTCGTTACAGTTATACTTCATTTAGAAAATAAGGGTAAATCGCCTAAGTCAAAAGCTTTCCTTCAAAAGCATGGAGAAGCGACTAGTTTAAAAAATACGCAAACCTTTCGACTTTGTCGAAAGTTTCAAATCGAAACCAAACAAAAGCGACAATAACCTTTCGACTGTATCGAAAGGTTCAAAGCATAAAGCGAGGCAGTAACCTTTCGACTTTGTTAGAAGGTTCAAAACATAAAGTGTTAGTAACCTTTCGACAGTGTCGGAAGGTTTAAGACCTTTATCTTAAATAATTGACTAGGTCGGTAGCAACCAAGTCGAAAGCTCCTTTACGAAAGCAAAGCGGGCTACCTTTGATTTATAAAACAAACACACTTCAACCTCTTTGGCAACCAACCTTTCAACTTAGAACCTTTTGACTCCGTCCAATTCATTACGTACCAAGTAACTTAATACCATATGCATTGGTTTGACCTTGTCGAATGCTTTGAACCTCTCGACCTTATCAGAAGGTCTGGGTCGGAAGTTTTAATGCCGTAAAAGGCTGAAACATGCTAAAAGTATGATTTCTTTGTTTTTAACTTAAAAATGATAACTTTACAACTAACTTGCCTTTGTCAAATTCTCATTGGTTAACGAATATTTTTTAGAGAAGTGTTGCTACTATTTTTCAGAATTAAATAATCATTTTATTTTATAAAATGCCCATTCTCCTTTATTAAATATATAAAACATTTAAGTTTCATACCTTAAATAATTTTATATATTCATCAAATAACTAAGGAAAAATCTAGAAAAAATCCAAAAAAAATTATATTAATATGTTTTCCAACGTATTAAAATTTCAAACCCAAATAATAATCATCTTAGTCATAAATAATTTATAACCAAATGAATCATTTTCCTCGCTAGAGAATTTATATAAAATTCACATTGATTCAGAAAATTATGAAAATTGAAAGTCATCTCAAAAATATCATTTCTAACCTATATTTAAATTTTCAAGGAATTCAGATGTCATTTAATTGGGTTTTCATGTTAAACACATCATAAAACTAACATGTATAATTCATCAATCAAGCATATATATAACTTTCATCATCAAAACCTGGCATATACTTGCAAAAAAAATTTAGATCTAATTCTTAAAATCGAAATCATAAGAAAATGGATTGTAGTAATTATTCTCCTTAGCTTTGAGATTATAAGAGTGAGATTTGATTGTTGATTTAGTTTATTATCTTCTTTCTCTTAAATCCTAGCTTTATCTTCTCTTGAGAACAATAATGGTGGCCTGCCTTGGTATAATTTTAGTTTCAGTGAAAATGAAACGAACATGAGTTTCATTTTCTATGGGTTTAGGGTATGGGCCTTTCCTATTTCTCATAGTGCTCTTACTCATTCCTAACACCATTGTTTATGTTATTTCATTTTAATTGACACACTAACATGGCACGGCAACCCTTAGTCTAATCAAATCTAAACCTATTAATCTTAACATTATTTAATTTAATTTACCCAACTAATTATTTTAAATAATGTTATAAAAATATGGGGTGTTACAGACTCCTCACCTTAAATAATTTCCTCCTTGAAATTACTATAAGGTACTCAACAAAACAATCAAAGGTAAAACATACCATTAAAAACATTAGGGTAATCCTCTATAATCCTTATCTTAGTTTCCGAAGTACACTCTCTTGCATCATCACTCTACTAGACTTTCACTAATCTGACTGTCTTGTTCCTCGACTGCTTTTCATCTTTCTCGACTATCCGGACAGGCTTCCTAACAATAGTCAAATCTGGCTCTACTACAAAGTTTTCTAAGACTGTAGGTGCTATAATGGTCTTCAGGCCTCTAATACACTTCTAAGATGAGAAATATGAAAAACATCACGGACTCCTGCTAAATTATTCCATAACTCTACTCTATAAGCGAGTTTCTGGATCCTCTCAATAATACGGAAGGGTCCAATGAATCTAGATGCTAACTTTCCCGACTTTCCAAATCTAGTCACACCTTTCATCGATGAAACCTTAATATACACAGACTCTAACAGAGAATTCCAAGTCTTTCCTTTTTCTATCTGCATAACTTTTCTGCCAAGACTGAGCTTCCTTCATCCTAGCTCGGATCAACTCAATCTTCTTTGCGACTTCCTTTACCAAATCTGGACCAAAAACCAATCTATCTCTAGTTTCTAACCAACATATGGGAGATTTGCATGGTCTTCCATAGAAAGCTTTAAATGGTTCCATCCCAATACTAGTCTTATAACTATTGTTATACAAGAACTCGACTAAATGGAAATGGTCTTCCCATGATCCCCTGAAATCCAATATGCAAGCTCTTAACGAATCCTCCAAGGTTTTGTTAACTCTTTCTGTTTTCCCATCAATTTGTGGATGGTAAACGGTATTCATATTGAGCTTGGTTCCTAATGCTTCCTGTAGGCTCTTCCAGAACTCATTAGTAAACAAAGAATCTCTATCACTGATAATATTACTAGGAATCTCATGCAGTCTAACTACATTCTACATAAACAACTTCGACAGATTAGGTGTCATCCTGTTTGACCTAACGGAAAGAAATGGGCACTCTTGATCAGTCTATCCATTATGACCCATATACTTTCATTCCCTCTACTAAATCTTGGCAACCCATCAATAAAATTCATAGAGATAGAATCCCAACGGCTGAAGTAATCCACTCGACTTCTGGTGTTCTTCCTTTGCCTGCTGGCAGTTCAAGAATTGCTTAACGCATAAACTAATATCCTATTTCATTCCTTCCCATAAGAAAATTCTCTTCGTATCCTGACACATCTTCGTTCATCCTGGATGGATAGTGAACTTTGAACGATGACATTCATCTAAAACTTCTTCCCTTATGTCCCCTATATTTGTAACACACAACCTTCCTTCCTTTCTTAACCATCCCTTTTGGTCAAGACTGAATTCCTTTAAGTCATCACACTATGTGCCTTCTTTTAGCTTTCTGATCTGCTCCAAAACCGAATCCTCCTCCAGTTTAGAAGCTATGTTCTCAATCATTACTGGTCGAACTTCTAAACATGACAACACAACACTTCCAACCCTAGAACCTGCCTCGGGTCTAAACTGCACTCTATAAGTTGATAAAGCTTCCAGGTCATTCCATTTAGCAATCATAGCCAATACTGCATTCTAATGCTTCCTACTAAGTGCATCCGCTACCTGGTTTCCTTTTTCGGGTGTGTACACAATTCCAAAATCATAAATAGCAATAAACTCCAACCATCTCTGTTGTCTCATGTTCAGCTCTTTTTGAGAGAACAAGTACTTCAACGACTTATGATCTGTATAAAGCTCAAATCGTTCCTTCAAAAGATAATGCCTAAACATCTTCAAAGAAAAATTAAGGCAGCTAGCTCCAAATCATGTGTAGGATACCTAATTTCATGTGGTCTGAGTTGTCTAGTAGCAAAAGCAATCACTTTAACTCTTTGCATCAACACAGCTCCCAATCCAGTTACATGCACATCAGTATAGAAAAACTAAAGCTTGATTCCCCTCCGGAACCACCAACACCAATGCATGGGTCAATAAGTGTTTCAAGGTCTGGAATGCTTCCTCACACTTATCAATCCATACAAACTTCACATCCTTTCGTGTAAGCTTAGTCATCGATGCAGCTATTCGTGGAAAATCCTTTATAAACCTCCGATAATATCCAGCCAATCCAAGAAAGCTCTTTATCTCGATCACCGTCTCGGGCCTCTTCCAATTATTCACCGTTTCGATCTTGGTTGGATTAACAAACAACCCTTTCTCTGAGACCACATGACTAAAGAATTTTACTTCCTTCTTCCAGAAGTGACAATTCGAAAACTTGGCTTTAAACAGTGCTCCCTCAACGTCCCAAGCACAACTCTAAGATCCACTTCATGCTCATTCTCATACTTAGACCATATCAAAATATCATCTAAAAGTCCAACAAAAATCTATTCAAGTGCTCTCGAAAAATTTGGTTCATCGGGTCTACGAAGAATGCCGGTACATTAGTTAGTCCGAATAGCATAACTAACCATTTATATGATCCATAGCGGGTCCTAAACGCCGTCAACAGTATACAATCTTCTGCAACTCGAAGCTGATGAAATTAGATAGCCAAATCCAACCGAGAAATATCTTTGCTCCATTCAACTGGTCGAACAAATCGTCAATTTTTGGCAATGGGTATCGATTCTTTATCGTCTTCTCGTTCAACTTACGATAATCGATAAATAGCCTCAACGATCCGTCCAGCTTCTTAGCAAACCTATGGCGGCTCCCCAAGGTGAACTACTTGGCCGAATAAAACTCTTGCCTTCCAAATCTACCAACTACACCTTCAGCTCTATGGGAATCATTCTACTTGGTAGCCTACTCACTGGTTCTGCTCCAGGCACAAATCTATTTGAAACTCAATAGCATGTTTTGGTGGTAAACCGGTCACCGACTCAAACACATTTGTGAATTCTCTTACCACGAAAACCTGACTTAACTCATCTTTCAACTCCATAATACCCAATAAAGGATTCACTTCGAAATTAGGGCTTTCTACAGTATAAACAATCCGCTCACTGCAACTAGGGTGACTAAGTGATATTTTCTTATCATGGCAAAATATCCTATCATCATACTCACTTAACCAATTCATACCCAATATAATTTCGAACCCTACAAAATAAAATACCTGCAAACTGCAAGAAAAGTAGTAACGTAGCAAATCAAACTCTAAGTGGTCACTTCTCATCCTAAGTATTGCATACCCTCCTATAGGATTTGCAACCCTTAAGGAAGTAACTAAATATGAGGGTTCTAGGTTAAGCTTATACCAAACTTCGAGAAATAAAAGAATCTGATGCACTAGTATCAAACAGAATGCTAATAGACATACCGTGAATATGTATTGCGCCTCCCAAAACAGCCTTCCCTTTCTCCTGCACAACCGTCCTTTAAATAGCAAGCTCCAATGCATACATTTGTCCCTTTCCATCTTTAGTAGGCTCTTTGCATTGGTTCTTATAGTGGTCGATCTAATCACAATTAAAGCATTGGGTGTTCTTCTTTCCAGCTGCTTCTTTCCCTTTTCCTTTTTCAATTTGACACACATGAGCATAGTGTCCATTCTTATCACATTTATAACACACCACCTCAACTTTTGCCTTCTTTTGCGCTCCTCCCTTCTGAGCATTCTTCTTATGGAAAAACTTTATTTTCTGGCCCTATCACTCCTAGGCCTCCTTCATTTTTCTTCCTCGAGAAAGCTAACGCCTCTTCCTACCTCTGTGCCATGTCTACCACTACATCACGGGGATCTCTTAAGTGCTGCAAAGTAGCACTAATCAATTCCGGCCTCAAGCCTCTTATAAATTTTTCATTCCTCCTAATCACCGTATCAACCAAAGCATACCCATACCCGACCAACTCTTCGAATTTTCTTGCATACTCTAAAATAGACATTTTCCCTTGCTCTAGTTCAACAAACTTCCTAATCATTGCCGACTACGCCATCAATGACATAAACCTTTCTTGAAACCTTCTCCTAAACTCCGACTAAGTCGTGGTTTCCTCATCAACACCAGCTACAAGGTATTCCACCAAAATAAAGTAGCTCTTTGAAGCTATCTCGAAGCTAATCTCCTCTTCTACTCATCGTTCAATCCTAGGTCAGCAAAAATTCTCTCGCAATGCAACAACTAGTTTTCAACCATAATCACATCTTTAGTTCCAATGAACGGCTTCCCTCCAAACCTGGTATAGTATCTGCTCATATTAGAATACTGGTTGGCCATTGGAGCTTCATAAACTCCTCCTCCAATAGCATTCCCTCCAACAACTCCAGTTGCAATACCAGCTTGTATCATGTTTACGAAGAACTGATACATGGCACCCATGTCCACTTGGGGAACCCCAGTACCAACAATTTTAGCTTGAGCCTGACTTGGACCTCTTCAATCATTTTGTCGGGCATTTTCATTAGTGGTGGTGTTATCTCCTCCGAGATTAACTCTGCCTCGTCTTCCTTCCATATTTATATTCAAACCTCATGAGATGCAGGTGAATAGCCTAACTAAAATAGGAGTCCAGAATATAGTGTATACTTATATACATAACAAAAACAAGTACTTAACTATAGCGTTATCCCATAGCCCGATCTTATTTCTAATTGTTATGGATTATGTTTTCAAAACCATTTTTTAGTTAAAAGTATTTCATAAACCATGCTCTGATACCAAGCTATAATATCCCTTATCTAGAGGCCCAAAGCTAAGCACTACAGATGTTGTAGTCATCTATAGTATTAACTTTCGATGAGTAAATACGACTATGTTAATGGTATCTATAATATCAGAAACAAATGAATATGAAACAAAACGCGGATTTCAAAACAAATTTATCTTCATTACATGTAAAAAAGTTGTTCCATATTCATTTCGCATAATCCAAGTATGTTCCAAAGCATAGATCAAATATACTTATTACAAAAGATGCCAAGAGCGGTATATGAAGATACCCCCTTGGATGATCATAGTCATATAGTCGAAATAGACTTAGTACAAACAAAGCAAAAATTTAACAAAACATAAAACAAATACTGTGAATCCTAAATATCTATCTGTTTGCCTCCTGCATGCCTTCGGTAGCCTTATTCGTCATCATACTAAACATGAAAAGACCTTAACCCCCTTAGCCTACTCAAATAAATTTTGAGCACCCGAAAGTTTAAGGGGGAAACATAAACTTCGAGTCGGACATAAAGCCTGGTGTAAATAATATTATACATCCCGAAATATATATGTTAAGTGAGACCATGATACTTAGTGGAACAGGTTTTCCCACACTAACATCATTTTAAAACATATCTTTGCGAAACCTTTTTCCTGCAACAAAAACTTGTTATATACTGTAAAGCATCATTATGTAAATATACATAAATATCAGGTAATAATGAACTATCTGTTCAAACACATAAGTTTTGTTTGGATAACTTTCAACCCTTGGCTGACTCGGGCCAACCAGACAATATAATTAAAATTAATCTAACACCTATTAGTTACTATTTTTCTGGATTATCTATCCTTAACTATCTGTTAAATACTCCACTTCTGGACGGTCTATCCATAGATTAATCATTTCCCAGATCTTCATGATCCTAATGCTTTTTTGAACTCACCAATAACCTATCTGTATACAAACATATATTACTTTCGGTGTATAATCATAATTTTATCTACCTGTGACCAAATCCCTACACACTGGAATTTTGGACAATAATTAGCTGGGGTTAATAACTGATGTATTGGGCGCGACCCCATACTGTCTCATCTGGTATTCTAAATCTGAGTCATTTTCATTTAAGGATCCCCTCCAATAATTTTACTTGAAAACATTTTCAAAATGATTTAAAACCTTTAAATCAAACTTAAACAAGGAAAAGTATATAGTCTTTATGCTTTACTACAAATTATATCACCATGTTATATATATCTTCTTTACTCAAATCTTGGTTGATGAAAACATTTAAACTCTGGAAAGAACCTCTTTCTAAACTTTTGAATTCATCTCTTTCAAAATCAAACATCAAACCTTTCGAAATCATATTTTTCAAAAACAATAAAATTTTTAGACATCGTGCTTTAAAATTACTTTAAAACATTACCTTGGAAAAACCTAGGAAAACCTTCCATACCAAACCTTTCAAATCCTTTCAAAATAAACCTTTTGAAATCATCGAACCCAAACCTTTCTAATCTGTTGAATCCAAACCATTTGAATCCACTGAATAAACAAACCTTTCGAAACTATTCAGTGAATAAACCATTCGAAATCATTGAACTAAACCTTTTGAAACCGTTCAAAGTAAACCTTTCGAAACCATTGAACTAAACCTTTCGAAATCATTGAACTAAACCTTTCAAAATCATTCAAAATAAACCTTTTGAAATCATTGAACTAAACCTTTGAAATCATTAATTTAAACCTTTTGAAATCATTCAAAATAAACCTTTCGAAATCATTCAAAATAAACCTTTCGAAGACTTATTGGGTTCAATTTAGAACAAGTGAAAAACCCTCTTTCAAAACATTTCAACTTCATTGGAAGCAACCTTTCAACTTTTTCGAAAGCTCTACTTCGAAAGCTTTGGTTATACTTCATTTAGAAAACAAGGGTTAATCACCGAACTCGAAAGCTTTCCTTCGAAAGCATGGAGAAGTGACTAGTTTTAAAAACAGGTAAACCTTTTGACTTTGTTGGAAGGTTCAAAACAAAACAAAACAAAAGCGACAATAACCTTTCGACTGTGTCGGAAGGTTTAAAACATAAAGTGGCATTAGCCTTTCAATTATGTCGGAAGGTTCAAAACATAAAGCGTCACTAACCTTTCGACTGTGTCATAAGGTTCAAAACTTAAGTGGTAGTAACATTTTGACTGTGTCGAAAGGTTTAAAACTTTTATCTTAAATACTTGACCGGGCCGGAAGTAACCCAGTCCAAAGCTCCTTTTAGAAATCAAAGCAGGCTATCTTTGGTTTATAAAACAAAAACATTTCAACCTCTTTGGCAACCAACCTTTCTACTTAGAACCCTTCGACTTTGTCCAATTCATTACGTACAAGTAACTTGATACCATATGCATTGGTTTGACCTTGTTAAAAGTTTTGATCCTCTCAACCTTGTCGGAAGGTCTGGGTCGAAAGTTTAATGCAATAAAAGACTGAAACATGTTGAAAGTATGATTTCTTTGTTTTTAACATAATAAAGGATAACTTTTCAACTATCCTGCCTTTATTTGTCAAATTCTCATTGGTTAACGAATATTTTCAAAGAAGTGCTGCCACTATTTTCCAGAATTAAATAATCATTTTATTTATAAAATGCCTCTTCTCCTTAATTAAGTATGTAAAGCAAGTCTCATACCTTAAAAAAAATTTATATATTCATCAAACCACAGAAATTCTATTTTAATATGTTTTCCAACACATAAAAATTTCAAACCCAAATAATAATTATTTTAGCCGTAAATAATTTATAACCAAATGAATTATTTTCCTTATTAGGGAATTTATATAAATTCCACATTAATTCAGAAAATGATGAAAATTGAAAGCCTTCAAGAAAATATCATTCCTAACCTATATTTAAATTTTCAAGGCATTCGGATGTCATTTAATAGGGTTTTCATATTAAACGCATCATAGAAACTAATATGAACAAATATAATTCATCAATCAAACATATATATAACTTTAATCATCAAAACATGGTATATACTTGTAAAAACATTTCAAACCTAATTCTTAAAACCGAAATCATAAGAAAATGGGATGTAGTAATTATTCACCTAAGCTTTGAGATTATATGATGTGAGATTTGATTGTTGATTTAGTTGATTATCTTCCTTCTCTTGAATCCTAGCTTTATCTTTTCTTGAGAACAATAATGTTAGCCGACCTTGGTATAAATTTAGTTTGAGTGAAAATGAAATGAATGTTAGTTTGAATTCCTAAGGGTTTAGGGCATAAGCTTTTCCTATTTCCCATAGTGCCCTTACTCATTCCTAACACCTTTGTTTATGTTATTTCATTTTAATTAACACACTAACATGGCATGGCTACCCTTAGTCTAATCAAATATCAACCTATTAATCTTCACATTATTTTATTTAATTTACCCAGTTAATTATTCTAAATAATGTTATAAAAATATGGGTTGTTACAATAAAATACTATGATAGGTGAATCTTTAGCTACCCTCCACGTTCTCCAAAACTTCAAAGAAAACTTAGGAAAATAGTCGGTCTGACTCGAGAACTATAAATAAATAACACCCGAATCAGTTTGAAAATACCAACATGAGATAACTCGAATAATGGTAAACATATAAAAGTTCTGTGAGACCACACCGCTAACGCGGAATAGGTTTTCGCCCGACAAGAATAACATCCAAACAGACAAGGGAAGAAATAAATATGAATAACCAATCCAAACATGAATAAGCATAAATAATATTAAACAAGACTTGAACGATTGGAAATAAACTGAGTAAATCCAAACTGGACAAAATGGATAGAACAAGGAAAACAGTTCAACTTGATAAAATGGAATAAATAAAGTAACAATCCAAACTTGATAGAATGGACTAAATCAATACTTAAATGCCGTAATGAGGAGTTAGCCTACTCATGGCAATTTAAAGATAAGTAGATTCAGGTATTCTAATCAAATAAGGAAAGAGAATTTTCCAACAAATCACAAGGAAGGTGCACCCTCCTTGAAGTTTACCTTTAGTAATAAACTTCTGAGAAGCTCATTTACTATGTGATACTTCTCTGACAATACCAAGCCGGACCTCGCCAGACTTTACCGAGTATCCAAATATTTCCACTTCGAAGTGCATAACCGAATCCAAACTAAATGAGATGTAAAAATACCCTAATGGGAGAAACCCCACATAAATTGGCTTCCTCTGAAACTTTTGGTTTAGTCATTTTTGACAAAGGATAGCAACGCTCAACAGAGCAATAAATCATCTTAAAATGATGAAAATAAAGTTGCTAAAGTAACTGATAGCTCAAATACCAATTATCGAGGATATCAAACGATCATATATCAAAATTAAGTCTTGTATACTCATCACCACTCATTGAATTCAAACATGTACTTTTTCTTGGTTAATAATAATACCGAACAAGTCAAGGTAGTGTTACCTCAAAGCCATATCCAACGATTATTCTTAACTTTTGAAATAGCAACAAGTTTTACTTTTTCGATGTTTAATGCTAATTATACAAATAAATCGTTTTCATATAAGTGTCATTTCCATAAAAAAATCAAACTTTTTCTTTAAAAATGAACTAAACTTGTGCTTGAGTTCCATATTAGAATTTGTTCTTGATTGAAAAACATTAAGAGAATAATCTTTCCCAGTGCTCAACCCTGAAAGCCTAAACCAACATCAGATCGACACCCAGGAGATTATCCCAATGGAAAATAAAACAATTTAAATACCTTTTATAACCTTAGAAACAACATTAAATATCCCAAAAGATAAATAATCACATTTAAAATATCTTTTAAATAAACAAATCTATTATATTTAATAATGTAGATAATTATTTTCAAAAACCTTTATAATGTTGGAAAATCAACTTTAAAATCAATTGATTCAAGCAATTTTATCATAGTAGTTGATTTACTTAAATCATTTTTATAAATCAATTAATCAACTTTTTAACATCATTAACTAAAAGGATTTATTAAATTCAAATAATCATTACTTAAAAATGCAGAAGTCATCTCAAACATCATTTATTAAAATGATAAGTAAGTTTTTAAATAACATTAATTAAAACACTAATCAAGTTCAAACAAGCATAACTTAATTGAATTAATTAAACTCAAACTCCATTAGCGAAAACGATTAATTTAAACATCAATTGTAAAAATGCTTTATTTAATTACAAAACATCATTAATTAAGATGGTTAACTAATTTTAAACACTATTAGTTAAACCAATAAATTAAATTTAGACAACTATCAATTAAAACAATTAATTAAAGTTCAATATCATTAATTAAAATGAATTAATCAAATTCAAATATCATTATTTAAAATGATTAATTATTTTTAAATATCATTAAATTACAATGATTATTAATTTCAATTATCATTAATTAAAATAATTAATTGAACTCCATCATCATCAATTAAAATTAGTTAGACTCAAATAATCACTAGTTAAACGATTAATTAAATGCAAAACATCATTAGCAACAATGATTAATTAAATCTAAAGATAAATCAATTTTTAAATCATCATTTGTTAAATTAGTTAATAAATCTCAAAATCATTGGTTAAAATGATTAATTATTTATAAATTATCATTAATCCAAATGAATATAAATTTTAATATTCCGCCTAGTGGAAACACAAGCTCAAGTTCATACGACATGGTTTTGGGGATGAAATTTCATAAATAACGATATAGTGAAATCGCTATAACGACAATTAACAAGTTAAATGGAATATCAAGATTTAATTTAATTATAACAGCATAAAGATGAAAATAAATAATTTATTGGCGAGAAACCCTATTTAAGGTTATATATATCCTATAGTTTTATAACGATCAAATTTATATATCATCCATTTTTTAATGGAAATTCAACCAGACAATCAATCAAACAATCCAAGCAATCAATAAACATTTATAACATCGTTGACATGATAAAATAAAATTTGATGCGAGTTAAACTCACATTGGTTCCGGTTATCGGCGAAGCATTTGGTTTGAACTAACATGGAACAGACGTTCAAATTTTGCACAAAAGTCAACAAGCTCTAAATTCCTTTAATTCTATTCCAAGGTGTATTTAACAATAATAAGAATCAGACGCGACTGACCGCATATGATTTCGACATTGTACGAAAGAGTTATACAGTTTATAAATTATCAATTTTAAATAAAATTAGTTAATATCTTAATCACAAGATTAAACTAATTACCTAAGCTAATACATCTTCCCCAAATAAAAAATCAGCCTGTAAACAAGCACGATGATACCACATGCATCACCTCCCCTAACTCATCCAATCCCCCACGAAATGAATTGCATTTTTCCAATAATTAAAATATTGAATTTAATTAGGTTTCATGATTTATGTTGGAAGAAATAAAATTTTGTGATTAAATAATAATAATGTAATTGGATTAAAATGTGAGTATATTAATTTAAGGTAATTTATAATTGCTTTGAATGAAATTCCAATTAATTGAAATGATTTAAGAGTTATAATTGATTTTGCATTATAAATTAATTGTAATAACATGTATTAGAAGTAACTGATAATTTAAAGGTTGTATTAATTAATGAAATGGTATGTAATAAATTGTAATTGAAAAAGGTAGTGTTGTGGCAGTAGTTATGACATTTGTGTGTAGATAACAAACTTACAATTGTTATTGAATTAAGTAAAGGTAACAATTGTCATTTGTTACCAATTAGTTTAATTGTTGAATTAAATTTGAAATCAAATGCAATCAAATGCAGTAAAATGTTATGTTAATGTAAATTAAGATGAAAATGGAGAATATTAATGTAATGAGATATAAACTAAATGTTAATTGTATCCATTTGATAATGATTTGGTTGAGTAAAAGATTGAAATCAAGATTGATCAATTTATTGGAATTTAAATTTTATTAATTGGATTTATTAAATAATGTACTGAAATATTATTTTAGAGAAAACTAAGATAATAACTGTGAAAAGAGTGTAATAAGATAAACAAATGTTAATTGCAGCCATAAGATGCCAATTGATTGAATAATAAGATGCTAAGGTGAATAAATGGATTTAGTAATTATCATTGTATTTATTTCAATTAGAATTAAACATTATAACTAGTAGAATAATTGACATTGAATTAATATGCAAATTTGTTTTAAATTATTGTAAATGTCTAAGTAATCAAAAAGAATAAAAATTTGTTAGTTTATAAATATTGAATCAAAAAGTGATTGATTAATTAATTCAATATTAATTTATTTAATTAACAAAAAATTAGCCATTTTGACCACTATCTCGGATTTCGATGAAACTAGTTTCATCGGATCCATAACGGTAAATTATTGTAAGATTTCAAGTTTCGTAGCGATTGGACTTGTCGTTTGATCGTATCGGCTCAAAATGCATAGAAATCGATTTAATTAAATTCAATTAAAACCAATTTGAAATAAACTAATTTTAAAGCTAACTTCTTCATACAATGGAATTAGGACTTAAAACCTGTTCCATTGAGTTTAGAAATATCGAAAAACATCTATTTCGATATATGGAATGACCCACTTTTGTTTCTAAGGCAGAACAGGCTTTTGGATCATTATTGTCAATTCAAATTTATTCGAATGTTCATTAATTCTTATCGGGCTTTATAAATATAAATAGTCATGTTTTTCAAAACCCTAGCAGTCATTTTCTTATTTTGTACGCACAGTTCTATCGGTCTGCTGCTTCTTCTAATTGGCAGAAACAAAAATCAAATTTACAAACCCTCAATTCAATCTCCAGATCAACTTCAAAATCAAACAACTCAAGACTATGTCATATTATATATCGATTCAAAGCTCTCGACGAGCGCAAGTCAATTCGGCAGTTTGTTTTTCAATTTGGGTATTTATATGGTCAGAATTGGGTGATGAATTAATTAAATATAAGAGAGCATATTTGTTAGTGTTATAAAAGGTTTTTATATTCTATTAATTTGTTCTGATTTGTATTTATAAATTTAGGTCGGTACATAAGACGCTATGGCATCGATAGGAATTTCTAAACATTTAATAGGACAGATCAGCACAATATTATTTTAAAATATAGGCAAATGAAATAATTTTGCCTATTATATATATTTTGTATATGAAATAATATATTTTATAAATGATATAATTGGATGTGCTATGCTGTTTGTTAGGTAGAAAATTCTTATTAATATTGATTGAAAAATAGGATTTGTAAGTAAAGTAAATATAAAATGGAAATTTAGAACTTAAGTTACGGGATTTTTAAGATTTCTTTCAAAAATATTTTTTGAATATAATATTAGTATTATTTGAAAGTATTTTCAGATAAATATTTCCAATATGATTTGAAAGACAGTTCTATACTCCTCTCTCAATCGCTGCAACATAATTTTGGTGATGAGTGCATGCATCATCCACGTCCATTTTCGAGTTTTAAAGTAGGGAGACAGGTGTAGTAGTTCTACTGCATAATTGTTTTGATAAATTAATCTTAGTTTTGAATTCCAAATATGATTTGATATATATAAAAGATATGATTATATATATTATTATTTTAAAATAACTGAAATGAAACCCGGTTGTTTAGTTCTTAAGTTTCTTTAAATTAGAAATTGAAATTATTGTAATAAATGGAATTTTAACTATATTAATAATTGGAAACTTATAAAATGAAAGTAAGAAATTTGATGTTGAAATGATTAATGAAGTAGATAAGAAACTGAAATTTTGAGAACTGTAAATAAAAAGGAAATGAAAATAAGAAATGGTAACCATTGAACATTTTGTTAACTAAATAAATAAGAGAAACTTGGGTAATACTCAATTTCATTCTTAAGATATATATATATATATATATATATATATATATATATATATATATGTCTAACTCACCAAACTATTAAAGGTTGAAATGTTAATAAGAATATGTAATAAATATTATACAAGTAAAACTTAGGAAATGAGAGTGTTCAATAGAATTATTTCAATATATAAGAATTCTGATATTATAAAATGGTATAAACTTAGGATTAATAGTTGAAATGTCACTAATCAAATGTAATAAAAAGTGAATAATGCAAGAAAAATGATTATAAACTTAGGTTAACATTTTAAGCTATTTATACTCAGATTTAATGGTAACGGTGAATACTGTAAGTAAGTAATTATAAACTTGAATTAATATTGAAGCCATTTATAATTAAAATGGGTACTATATAGATTGAATGATTATAACTTTAGAAAACATTGAAATGATTTATAAACGGAGTTAATACTCAATAATACTTTATATGAAAGAATGAACATGGAAAAGAAATAATCTAAATGGTGAATTGAATTGTAAAGAAACTTACCTAAAAATGTATAATCCAATAATTGAGATAAAAATAACTTATTTAAGCAATGAATATAAAGTAATAAAATGAAAGAAAATGGCATTGTATGAATAAAGGAGAAATGTACTTCTGTAAGTAATAACGAATGTAAATTAATGAAAATAAACATTATACGAATGAGAAGATAAAAGTAAATGATGGAAAAAGGGAAAATCAAACTAAATTGTAAATATGGAGTAAACTAAAGTAAAATGTATACAATACTTCAACAATGAATTCATTTATGATCCAAATAATTGAAATGGATATAACTTATGTAAGTAAAGAATGTAAATTAATAAAATAAGCCTTATATGAGTGAATGAGAATTAAAATTTTATAAGAAATGAATGTGAATTTAAGAAAATCATTGTATGAAAAAAAGGACGATAAATGATGTGAAAAAGACAAATAGAGTAAACTTAAAAATGGGTTGAATCATTTGTTTGTTTGGCTTATGGATTGGATGGAAAGGATACTTCTACTTTGTATAGAGATGTATAAATAATCTATAAAGTTTTATCTACGACTGTTGAGTGTATGAATTACTTCATACTTTATTTATCATTTTTATGACTAGAGGTTTCTAAACCCGAACAAACCAACGGTTGGTTGCTATGGATGTAAAAATTAATATTTTTGACTATATGTGAGGTTTGATGATTTGTTTGTAAGTAATTGTTATTATGTTGTGTTGTTTGTCGTTATTAGTTGAAACAACTTAAATATTTCTCTTTTACTTAATTATTAACTCTTTTGTATTATATAAGTGGAATATAGGTTATGGAAGCAATTGCTACTGCTTTTGGTTTCATAAATTAGCGTTTGTTTGCCCGACAAATAGGTACGTCTTCGGATTATGGTTTCTAGCGATACTATATTGTTTTTCCGTGGTTTGGGATATTTATTTTGAAAAATATGATATATATTGTATTATTGATAATATTATTTCTCTCAGGCCTCTCCGTACAAAGGAGACTCTACCGAAATTTTACGAAAATTTTGGAAAAATTTTGTGAAATGTTTTCCAGACTTTCATTAACCTGAATATAAAAGGATTTTTTTATTTTTAAATTGGTATATTTACTTAACGTTATTTAATTATGTAAATTAATTGTTTATAAATTTAATATTTTGAATAAGATATATTGATTACTTAATTCCTTCTTTTCCCTTTTCGAGGACGAAAAGTTTTGAGTGGGGAAGAGTGTAACGACCCGCATTTTTTCGATAATATAAATATTGAATTTAATAACGTTTCGTGATTTAATGTTGGAAGAAATAAAATTTTGTGATTAAATAATTAGAATGTATTTGGATTAAAATGTAATAGTATTAATTTAAGGTAATTTATAATTACTTTGAATGAAATTCCAATTAATTGAAATGGTTGAATGGTGATAATTGATTTTAGATTGTAAATTAATTGTAATAACATGTATTAATTGATATTGGATTAGATGAGTAATTAATAATTTAAAGGTTGTATTAATTAATGAAATAGTATGTAATAAATTGTAATTGAAAAAGGCAGTGTTGTGGTAGTAGTTATGACATTTGTGTGTCGATAACAAACTTACAATTGTTATTAAATTAAGTAAAGGTAACGATTGTCATTTGTTACCAATTTGTTTAATTGTTGAATTCAATTTGAAATCAAATGCAATTAAATGTAATAAAATGTTACGTTAATGTACATTAAGATGAAATTGGAGTAATGTAATGAGATATAAACCAAATTTTAACTATATCCGGTTGATAATGATTTGGTTGAGTAAAAGACTGAAATCATGTTTGATCAATTTTTTGGAATTTAAATTTTATTAATTGGATTTATTGAAATTAAATGTAACTAAATATTATGTTAAAGAAAATTAAGATGATAACTGCAAAAAGATTAGTGTAATAAGATAAACAAATGTTAATTACAGCCATGAGATGCCAATTTATTGAATAATAAGATGGTAAGGCGAATAAACGGATTTATTGGAATTTAAAGTAATTATCAATGTATTTATTTCAATTGAAATTAAACACTATAACTAGTAGAATAATTGACATTGAATTGATATATAAATTTAAATTATTGTAAATGTCTAAGTAATCAAAAAGGATCAAAATTTGTTACTTTATAAATATTGAATTAAAAAGTGATTAATTTATTTATTTAATTAACATGAAATAAGCTGAATGCTGTCTCGAATTTCGACGAAACCAGTTTCATCGGATCCATAATGGTGAATTTGTGTAAGATTTCAAGTTTCGTAGCGATCAAACTTGTCGTTTGATCGTACGGCCTCGAAACACATAGAAATCGATTTAGTTAGACTCTATTGAAACCAAATTGAAATAAGCTAATTTTAAAGCTAACTTCTTCATACAATGGAATTAGGACTTGAAATCTATTCCATTGAGTTAGAAATATCAAAAACATCTATTTCGATATATGGGATGACACACTTTCATTTCGGGGCAGAACGGGCTTTTCGGATCGTTATTGTCAATTCAAATTTATTCGGATGTTCATTCATTCTAGTCGGGCTTTATTAATATAAATAGTCTTGTTTTCCAAACCCGAGCGGTCATTTTCTTATTTGCACGTATAATTCCATCGGTCTACTGCTTCTTCTCAATGGTAGAAACAAAAATCAAATTTACGAACGCTTAATTAAATTTCCAAATCAACTTCAAAATCAAACTCCTTTAAGACTATGTCATATTATATATTGATTCGAAGCTCTCGACGAGCGCAAGTCAATTCTGCAGTTTGTTTTTCGATTCGTGTTTTTGTGTGGCCATAATTGGGTGATGAATTCTCGGCCATTCATCACTTTTCGATCAACATCGACGGATTGTCGATTTGAGGGTACCATAGCGTGGAGATTGGCAAGGGACTGCATCTGTGAGGTTTGTTTGGAGAATTGATGGTCGAATTGTCACCTAAAATTGGCCTAGAATTTTGGGAATGGGTGGCGGCTGGAGCGTTTTGGACTTCAAGCGGGGGGTTGACCTGCGAGCCTAAGGGGTGTCGGAGTTACCTGGGAGGCCAGGATGGCCAACGACGGCAGAGCGGAGGCATTCGTGGAGGAGCGTGGTTATTGGTTGAGTGTGGTTCATATTGTATAAGGGAGAGCTGTAGGGTTCTAACGCAACTTCCTGGGGGAAGCATTGCGTGTTGACGTGGCATGGGTAGGGTGTTTATGTTTTATTTTAATTTAAATTTTTTATTTCAATCTTCTAATTGTAATAACTTTTACGTACAAGCTTTGATTCACGCGCGGTTTATTTCGTTGGGATCGTATTGAAATTCTGGACAATTTGATGATGGTTTGGACAAATTCTGAGACTGCTCAATTTTGGGCCTAAATTGGATTTCAAATCGATTTGAAATCAAAAGCTTAGTGTTTTGACCCACTCACAACTACTAGATTATCTTATGTTAGTTAAAATAAATTTATGATTTGATTAGAAATTTATTGAATGATGTTTGGTATGTTTAAATTGTCATTCTTGTTAAATCTGACTTTTATTGCATTTAATCATCGTTTAATTTAACATTGAATTTAATTATATATTTAATACTTGTTAATGATAATCAGTTATCCATTGATGTTTATTGGTTTATTTGGATGATGATTGTGATGGATATTTAACTTGTTGATATTGGCTGACTGGATGTTGTATTTTTATATTGTTATAACACTGCAAGTTCCCTATGGGTTGAAACGGTACATACCCGAATGATCTGTAGATTCGAAAAA
Organism: Allium cepa; assembly: GCA_030765085.1. Classification (NCBI taxonomy): domain Eukaryota; kingdom Viridiplantae; phylum Streptophyta; class Magnoliopsida; order Asparagales; family Amaryllidaceae; genus Allium; species Allium cepa. The sequence continues at coordinate 439,826,351 of CM060935.1, read as the reverse complement.
AATCGTTATGGGTTGAAATGATAGACTCGAGCGATTTTATAGATTTTAATTTAATACAGGATTGCGATTTGAAATGATATATAACCGTAAAAAATTTAAATTGTGGATTGAAATGATAATCGCTTGACCATAGGGTAGAAAATTATATACGGATACCGAATTGGTTAAATTAAATGATTTTTAATTCTTTAAATTTTTAATTCAGTTAATTGACATTTTGAAATAGGAGTTTATTTATATAAACTGAATTATTTTCGCTAACCAAGCGTTAATGCTGAAATTGGAATTGATTTAATGAATGGTTTGATTTAAATTGGAATTTCAAGTTGAAGTGTCAAATATAAATGAATTTACCGGAATTGAGTTATTGAAATGTTTGGATATAACTTTAAAATCTATTTTAAACTAATTCAAACTATTTTACGTAAATTAACTATTTTAATCAATTTTAAAACTATTTTTAATTTATTTTCATCTATTATAACCTATTTAATCTATTCTATTTTACCAATTTTATACTATTTTAATTTATTTTAATCTATTATAACCTATTTAATCCCATATAATCTATTTTACCAATTTTAAACTAATTAAATTTATTACATCTATTTAATATAATTTAAATCCATTTAATCTACTTTAAATCTATATAAATCAATTTAAATCTAATTAAATCAAATTTAAATCTATTTAAACTATTGTACTATTTAAACTATTTCAACCTATTTTAAACTATTTTAAAACTACTAAAACTATTTACGGCTATATAAACTATTTTCTAAAATTGCAGAATGTGTAATGTGGAAGTATTTATATTTAAAAAATTTCACGATGATACAACCTAAGTTGGAATTTGGAATTAGATACTTTTTTGTGAAATGACATATTTGAATCGATATGATGATTTTGGAACGAGGATTTAATTAACCTATCTTATCGATAAATTCAAAAGTGAATATGATTTTGAAAGTGAATATGACTTTGAAAGAGATATGGTTTGGAATAGAATATGATATTTTGATATTAATTATGAAATGGTTTTGGAAATGTAAAAGAACCATCCGGTGTGCAATAAGCGTTTGGTTGTTAAAGAGATCGGGATCGGATATTGTCATACTCTCTGCCGATACCGAAACCACTTTAACAACTGTGTACGTGGTGGAGATTCTAGAAATGATGTAGAATCGTTTGGCGAACGATTCTGTATGAGGTATTTACGTGACCCTGACTTCCATGAGTCAGTTTATATGTGACTAAAACAAGAGCCACGCCGGGCCAAGTGAAGTTGCACCTCTGATCAGACATATTTCTTCAATGCCATATTATGACTTTGTGATGATTTGGTGGCCACCCCTTGGTTTTGATTATGGGAGTGTGTTCTGAGGTGGGCGGTAGTAGCTGTACGCGTTACCACCAATCCGAATCTGCAATTGATATATCTACCCTGGCATTGCCTCGAGTGCCGTGTTCACATGCCCTAGAGCGCCTTCTACGAGTTTGGTTTGTATCATACCGATGGATTACCCTCTGTGTAAACCTCATGGAGGAGCATACGGTACTGTATAGACTATGAGAATATGTAAAATGTGTTAAAGGGAATATGGGTAACGCCTTAACGCTATTTTAATACTTTACTTCACTGTAGACGCTATTATAATAGTGTATTGTACTACATACTGGATAATTTAACGGATCATTAGGGAATGGTAATCCCAAACATCTCTTAAGTTATTGCACTCACACTGGATAGGAGATGTCAAACTCCATAAACATCTCCGACGCCGTGACACTCATATTTATTTACCGTTGATTTAACTTATGTAAGATTTTTTAGTCCTGATTCGAGTGTTTTGTCTTTCCAATTCGCTCAGGTCAGTTTGAACTTTTCAGTTTATCGAAGACTGCTTTTTGGAGGATGAAGACGAATATTTTGTACTATTATTACTTATTGTATGTATTCTACTGCATCATGTTGTTTCACTGAATTTATTTATTCCTGTTACATGTAACTCCGTTTTTGTGTCGTAAAAGAATAATCAAATGTATTTGTAAAATAGCTTCATGAACTGTTATTTGATTATTATATTTTGTCATTTCGCTGCGAGATTCTATATTTGTTTTATTTCTTTTTTTTATTTATCCCGTAACAATCTGCCCCTTTTAATGGATTGATTCCGACGTGTGTGGTTTATCGTCGATATAAACCATCCAAAAACGTAAGTCGTTTCAACCCCCGCTGACGAACTTCTCCTTGTGAGTACTTCGCCAATGACTCCTTAATTCAAAGCTCGGCCCCTCCTCTGCAGTCGTGACAACTCAGCTCCTCCACGTCCAGGCGAAGGTCGCGACCCACCAAATCGTCATCGCACCCTACCAAATCACATCCTAGGTACATCTCAGTTCCTCGAACTCCAATCAATCCACGAAATCTCCCAACAATGCCTACAAGCATTGAAAACCGAACCCTTAGTTATCGGCTACAAAAGTCGATCTCGTCAATTCGACAACGCGAGCAACAAAACATATACGAAATCGTAGAGCTTCTCGAGACGATCTCAAAGAAATTTGTTTACTAGTTTTTAGTTGAGAATAGGACTCGATTTCGATTTTAATGTATATGCGGCCATTTCGTTTTCTTGCTTAACTGTGAATGAAGAACTAGAATGAAGGTAGGAGGGAGGAAGAAATTCTACATCTCTGATTGTGTGTTAGTTCATTTGATTTTATACCCAAATAAAAAAAATGATGATTATGTTTCCCCCAAATCCAGGATTCACTGGAAAGATACGAGACAAGGAAAGAAACAGGGAAAAATGTTTGTGGGCTGATGCTGTGCAGTTAAAACGCTCGACAAATTCAATGCAGCGGAGGTGCAAAAAGTCATAGTGGGGATACAGCGAGGATACAACGGGATATGCGGATGACTCTAAAATAGCATATAAAACTCGTACTTAATGTTTTTACAAATATATAAATGGTAATTAAATGGAAAATTAATATTCAATTGAAATATAATTAATACATAAATAATTTTAAATAAAAACATGTGCGAATATACCACAAATAAACATAAAACTGCTATATAACACAATTGAATTTAATTGAATATATGATTATTTTTGAAAATATATTAAAATTTTGAATTAAATAAATTAATTTCATAGAGTTTATAATGTATAAACGTCATTTTTCAACCCATCTCTTTTAAAGAAGATATAGCGCAATTAACGGAATATAGCGGGAATAACGGAATATAACGAAAATAGCGGGACTTAAAGCGGAAAAACTGTATAGAAAAATCGTAACGGTAGAAATCCAATATGAGATATACCAGGGTTATAGCGAGATAATAACGGGGTATTAACTGCACGGAGCTGATGTTAAGTGTTGACCTATGTTGATTTTAATTTTAAATTATTTAGCAAAACATAGTCGAAAATGTCAAACTCCAAATGAGACGTGCCATCTGGCGTTTTATATTTATACATCTATTCTGAACACAATGAAACTTGTTTTGAGACTTAATTCGATTGTATGCAGAAAATAGTTTTTTAGACCTAGTTATTATATTAGATTTTCGATATTAATTTCAACGCGTTTCGATCTCGCACGACTACACAATAGTTCTGATCGCTATGAAATTCGACGTTGTAATATAATTCACTATTACGGATCCAATGAAACTAGCTTCATCGAAATCCGAGACTATGCTTTGGAACGACAATTACACAGATTTAAATATTTATTTATCGATATATAATCTGATTTATTTATATTTGTAAATAAATTTACAAATTGAATTCACCGATAGACTTTGTTGGTCAAAATTAAATAAAATTATTAAATCCATTTTATTAACATTTAATTCACAATTCAAATATTTAATTATTTCCTATATTTGAATTATAAATTATTAAATTCTAAAATTCAATTATTTTAAATATTTAAAATTATTTAAACGTTTAAAATCAAATAAAAAAAACTTTGGGTCGTTACACTTTGAGATGGGTAGGTTGGTTTGATGTAATGTATGGTATATCTTGACATGTTGAAGGATGTTTGAGATGCAACTTTGTGATAGACTTTTGAGATTGAACTTATGTTTACTGTATATATTGATGCATTTTTCATTGTTGATGTGATAGATTTTGTGGTATATGTGATATGTATGATTTGAGTTTTAATAGATACGATTTATATGTGTAAAACTGTGTTGTGATACATATTGTTGTATATGTATTGTTTGAGGCACGAATTGTGGCAAAATTGAAAAGAAAAAGTTCTAAATTGTCAATAGCTTTTGACGGCCAATTGGCCAAAATGGGACAGCCTTAATGCTTATTACATGTATTTGACGAGACGACGAAAATTGTCGAATAACCGATGAACGTCGTTGAAAAGTCTATCGATGAGCAGTTGCTCGATGGATGTTATTTTGACGGCTATTTTCGTCGTCTTTCGACGGCCGCCGACGGTTGTTAGCCACCGAAATAATTGTCCCCTCTTATAGTGTGTGTATTCCTTAACACCTTATTTTGTACCTCTACGGTTTTCAGTGCGACACAATTCCAAACCAAATGCAACTTCGAGGATGCTCAACCTACACTATAAAAATCATGTCCATGGAAATTTAGATGAATTCAAGGCTCATAACATGTTCAAAATATTATGTTAAATATCAACCACTAAAACACTCATTTTAACCGTTGATTCAAAACATGATTTTGAACATGTTAGGATTTATGAAATTATACCAAATTTTGTAGAGATGATTTTGAGTTATGTAAGAACATATCTATAAATTTTCGTTCGATTTTGAATTATGTAGGTAAAAAAAAAAAGAGTTGTAGTGAAGAGAGGTGAAGCGGAATCTTCACCCACACACACACATTGTGCGTACGCACGCATGCGTGTGTGAAGATCTCTTCTCATATTTATCACCTCTCATTCCCCTCCCTTCTTTTTTGTATAAAAAGAATTCTCCTCCCTTCTTTTTTGTAATTTTTGTTGATGTGTCAACAGAATCGTTTGTGCAAGATTTTAAACCATTTCAAAACAGTTCACTCCTTCAAAACCGCAAATTAATATGAATCATTGAAAAATGATTATTTAATCGCTAATTTGAAGATAATTTTGAAAGCGTTAAATGTTTTGAAATAATTCACAATTTTGAATAGATGATGTTGTTAACACGTAGAACATATCTCCAAAAGTTTAGTTCCATCCAAACACATTATAATGATTTAGGATGATAAAGCTTTGAGGAATTAACTTGATTTTTCTCTGTAAATATTGGCATAATGAGTCAGGAGATTATAAAAGAAGAAAAAGTAAGGAACTTAAGAATTGATCGGAGAGAAATATATTTCATTGCATAGATTTTGGTTACATTTAACATTGGGTTCCTCTCTTTTATAACCATATAGTTGTTCTAGAAAGAATTCTTGTCACAACCATATTCTAGTACTTTTGACAACTGTCCTGGACCACTATACATACAGCTATTATAGTGGAAATACTTAACTAAATATGACTTTTATTAACGCATAATACTATGTCTTGGCCACCTCCCCTTCTAGTAGTCTGTATTTAATTCTCATATCCTCGATCTTACATCACTAAAGTGGTTGCTAAGGGCATTATAGAGTTGTGTTGTTTCCTGGAGTTGAGAAGTTGAAGCTGCATTGAAGGTAACCGTGGATGTCACTCGTGAATGTTGTGTAAACATACAACTATGTACTGGTACCTAACAAAAGAATTTAGTAACATTGCAAGTGAGTAAAATGAAAATACAATTTAACAGAATGGAAACGAGTAGCTCAATCAACACTCAAACAAATGTTGCAGCATGCATTAACAAAATATACGAGGTAGAACGAAGAGAGTTTTGAGTAATCACTTCTTGGATGCTTATGGTGAAGACTCAAATACAATACATAACAAAATTATCAAGAGACCGGAGATTATTGAGTTGATGCGTCTTAAGAAGAGGTAATATCAGTATAGTTGGAATTTAGTTGCAGGGTCACACATTAGAGCATCTCCAACAGTTCAGAGTGCGGAAATTGCATTTTCCACACTCCGAAATGTTGAAGGTCTCATTTCTCCAACAGAAATGAGGCCAGGCGCCTGTTGAACAAGCGTCTGAAGACCAGACGTCTATTCAACAGGCGTCCAAGTTCGAAACACATTGGACATCTGAAAACCAGGCGCCTGTTCAACATGCGCTTGATATTCGGGTGCCTGTTTAACAGACACCTCGTGTGATCCGGCTTTTCCAAACCCCAATCCCTCCCTTTCCACACTGTCCACATTTCTGCACCTTGTTGGAACAGCTTTTGGGTGTAGATTTGAGATCTTTGTAGCTGTTGGAGAAGCTCTTAGTATGATGTTTGATATCTCCAAGAATTTTTTTGCAGTAAATACATATCAGGCAAGGGTCATGCATTAGTCTAGTATTTGATATGAAATGTTGTAAAAATCATGTTATACTTTTGAAGGAACCATTGCTCATTTAACAATTAGACAAGTCTTACTTCACGAAGTATAAGTTACCTTGATACTTGATTTGGAAAATGTAATGCAAGCTTGATTATCGATGTCTATTCACACCATGCCAATAAGTTTAATTCATATTATTTCATTGAGGTTTTCTACATTATAACACTGATTAAAAGAAGATGATACAATGACAGTTGAAAAAAGAATATACCAATGTACTAAGACGCATGGCAAGAAAAGCAGCTTTTTAAGAAACTCAAATGGCCTGATGTACTGACTAAAGAAGCATTTTTGCTAGTCCTTCTATTTTGATTGGATTTGCAAGACCTTACTTTGCTTCGCATTTCTTCTGCCTTTGCTTGGGTAGACCTAAGCTTGTTCAAAATTTTATCCATGGACGAAGATCTTTCTTTTTCTAGTTTCAACTATAAAAAATAAGAGAAATTATTAAGCATGCGCAGATATGATATTGCTACTTTAATATGTTCGTTAGTTGATTATATGGCTACAAGTAATAAATTCCAACACAAACCACCTCTAATTTTCGAATTGCTTCCTCTACTTTCGCTTCCTGCAAGTTTCTCAATGCTCCAGTTTTGGCTTCATCTCCGTAGTCCCTTCTGGAAACAAAAAATGAAAGATGTTCTTTTACTTGGTTGGTAAAGATCAAATATAAAGCACAATTTCTTGAATACAAGTAGTAAAGATCAAATATGTTGCGTAATATAACATAAGAACTATGAGATCTTTAAACGCTTACATTGATGAGTACTTGGATGAATCTGTAATTTGATAAGACGAAGACGAAATATCATCCTCGGTAGTGTTCTTCCATTCTATGATATTTCTTAAGCATCTATCAGAAGTGGTATGTTTCTTTCGCTGCCTAGTCACAATAAATTGATCATCTACTTCCACATCTCTAATCTCTATCTTTGAGAAATGTGCCTCCACATCTACAATAGGATCAACTGAGACTAATCTCTCTTTTGGAGATGAATGAGCGGTTATGGAAGGACTCATCTGTGTCACCATGTCCTTTAAAATTACTCTTGGAGAGCACAACATCGATCCTTCTATACTATCAAGTTTATCCCCTAGATTCAAATTTAGTATAAATGTGATAGATTCAAATTTAGTATAAATGTGATAGCGAACTTAGCGTAGGATGAAACCTATGGAGTTACTATTACTTAACACAAAATTAATTAGCACATTGACATAATAAGAAAATACCCAAAAGAAAGAATATGGACATGTCAAACCTTGAGTGTTGCTTTCAGAACTCAAGTCTGACGACAAATAACTTCCATTACCACCTCTGGCACTCTTATAGCATTGAGGATTGCCCACTAAAACACCAGCAAGAAAAGGCGAATTTGAAGCCATATTTACAACTCTACCGCTATCAAAGCAAGGTATAGTAGTAGAATGAGGTCCATAAGGGCTACTTTTCGACTTGGGTTGCCTTAAGTGATAGGTAGGAACTCGCTCTGAACTACCGATCCATCTTTCTGCATCTTCCCATTTTGAAGGAATTTGTTTTCTTCTGTTCATATGCAGTGGAACTCGTTCTGAACTCCACCCTTTTTGGTAATTTGGTGTCCATGGATTTTTATTCAACTTTGTGGTGGCTCCCATTGAAAATAGTGGAGACGAGATTGTGGCATTATGGCTGTTGAAATCGAGAGAGGTGGTTCTGGGAAATCTATGCTTGTTGACCGTTGCTAAATGATGTATCTCAGAGTTAATCCTCTGGTTTCGATATTTTTCTGTAAAAGGTAAGGTTTTAGTTATTTTGCTGTGTGCTACAGCTCAAATAGTAGTCGGTAACATATCATAATTACTCATTTGCAGTTTCTTACCAATTGGAGAATGAGAGCATGAGTGATTTACTCTCCTGAAGAATACTTCTTCCTCAGATTTGATTTCTTCTTCAGAATCTGCCTCCATGGCTGAACTGAGAAAACTAGCATTAGTTTTCTAATTTGTGGAAGAAACTAGAAATCAGTTAGTATACTTACCTAAAATGTAATGTTCCGGATTTAGAGTTTTTTCGTTATCCTCCTCCCTTTCTTCTCCAATCAACTGCATTTCAGTTTTTTATTTTTTATAATGATTTAAAAATTACAATTCCCTTTTGTAAACGCTATACAGAAACAGTAATTAAAATCAGTAAAACAGTGACAAGAACAAACCTTTAGGCCTAAATGACAAAAAAGGTCAGGTGCTGCGAAATTTAATATTTTATCCAAATCATGTACCAAATTTGATATTTAGTAGTCCATTAAACTCGTCAGATCAAACTCTGTTTACAATTATAGGAAGAAAACAAGTAAGGAAAAACATGAAAATGAGATTCAACTGAGAGAAACTGAATTGAAGATAATGATAGCGATGTTGCTTTTTCTTCTTCATCCACTTTAGCTTTTGTAGGATTTTACACTAGAAACCTAACCCTAATTCTCGCTTTATTCTCGTTGAGTTCTTTGATTTTCAAAAGAAACGTTAACGCTTTTATTAGTTGATTAATTGGCGGGTGGTGAATGTCCACTTAATTACCATTATGACACCGGATAATTTATCTTGAATTTAAAATGCTAATTTAGTCTATGCATACACTTAGTCAACTAGAAATGAAGATTATCCATTAAAAAAATTAGACCCACTATTTTTATTTTTATTTTATTTTTTTGACTTTTTTGAAATGGTATTTTATATACAACAAATCATTGTTACAACATATCACATGTCAATAAACGTTCGAATCACGCTACGCAAGTTTCGAACTTGTGACCTCTCACACCAAAGCCACGTCACTTAACCAAGCTTCGTCCTATGATGTTTCCTACCGCTGGTCTAAGCTGATATAGGGGCAATGGTGCTTGTCTCTAATTTCCTTCTTCCATCTGAAGATTTGTTCCATCTGAAGATTTGTACTTCTCATGGTTTATTCTACAGGTCGAATTAATATTACACTTTAGTTTAAAATGACAAACTTTCAAAGTGTTTTCGCCTAATGACAACTCTTCAAAATTTAGCAAAAAGACAAAACATCTCGTTACTCACTTAGGTACAATGTAACACCCAATATTTTTATAACTTTATTTAGAATAATTAATTGGGTAAATTAAATAAAACAATGTGAAGATCAATAGGTTGAGATCTGATTAGACTAGGGGTAGCCATGCCATGTTAGTGTGTTAATTAAAATAGAATAACATACACAAAGCTGTTAGGAATGAGTAAGGGGAAAATGGGAAATAGGAAAGGCTTATATCCTAAACCCTTAAGAAATAGAACTCACGTTCATTTTCAATTTTTGCAAACTAAAACATTTAAGGCCGGCCACCATTATTGTTCTCAAGAGAATATTAAGGCTAGATTCAAGTAAAGGAAGATAATCAACATAATCAACATCAAATCTCACACCTTTTAATCTCAAAGCTAAGGTGAATAATTATTACATCATATTTTCTTTTGGTTTTTGGTTTTAAAACTAGATACGAAATGTTTTTGCATATATATGCCATGTTTTGATGATTAAAGTTATATATATGTTGTTGGTAAATTATCCATGTTATTATTAGATTCTATGATATGTTTGACATGAAAACTCTACTAAATGACATCCAAATGCCTTGAAAATTTGAATATAGGTCAGAAATGATATTTTAGAAATGGCTTTTAATTTTTATAATTTTCCGGATTAAGGTGGATCTTATATTAATTTTCGAGTGAAAAAAATGATTTATTTGGTTATAAATTATTTACGGCTAAATTAATAATTATTTTGGTTTGAAATTTTTATAAGTTGGAAAACATATTAAAATAGATTTTCTGGAGTTTTTCCAGATTTTTCTTAAGTGATTTGATGAATATATAAAATTATTTATGGTATGGGACTTAAATGTTTTATACATTTAATTAAGGAGAAGGGAATTTATAAAATAAAATGATTATTTAATTCTGAAAATAGTGGCAGCATTTTTCTGAAAAATACTTGTTAACCAAGAGATTTTGACAAACAAAAGTAGGTTAGTTGAAAAGTTATCTTTTATAAATTAAAAACAAAGAATCATACTTTTAGCATGTTTTAGCCAATTCTAGCATTAAACCTTCCAACCCAGGTCTCACGAGTAAATAGAAAAGTTATACTTTTCAACAAGGTCAAACCAATGCATACGGTATCAAGTATCTTGGTACGCAATGAATTAGACAGAGTCGAAGGGTTCTTAGTCGAAAGGTTCATTGCCAAAGGGGTTAAAGTATGTTTGTTTTATAAGCCAATGATCGCCTCCTTTGCTTTCGAATAAGAGCTTTCGACTCGATTTCTTTTGACCAGGTCAAATAATTAAATAAAGGTTTTTAAACCTTTTACACCCGCTTTGTTATTTGTTTTATTTTGAACCTTTCGACAAAGTCCAAAGGTTTTCCTGTTTTAAAATCAAATGCTTTTCCATGCTTTCGAAAAAGAGCTCTCGACTTAGGTTATTTACCCTTTTTCTTCTAAGTAAAGTATAACCCAAGCTTTCGAAGGAGTTGTTTTAAAGGTTGAAGCCTATTGTTTAAAGGTTAAGTTTTAAAGCTTTCGAAGTAGTGCTTTCGATTAAGTCAAAAGGTTGCTTCTAAAGAAGTCAAAAGGTTTTAAATGAAGATTTTCCACTTATTTTAAATTGAACCCAGTAAATCTACGAAAGGCCTATGTTTTAAAAGGTTGAATGATTTCGGAAGGTTTTAGTTTAATGGTTTCGAAAGGTTTGAGTTCAATGATTTTGAAAGGTTCGAGTTTAATGTTTTCGAAAGGATTGAGCTGTTCAATGATTTCAAAAGGTTTGAGTTCAATGTTTTCGAAAGGTTTGAATTCAATGATTTCGAAAGGTTTGAGTTTAATGGTTTCGAAAAATTTTATTCGATGTTTTCGAAAGGTTTGAGTTCAATTATTTCGAAAGCTTTGAGTTCAATAATTTTCAAAGGTTTGCTTTGAATGGTTTTGGAAGGTTTGAATGGAAGGTTTTCCAAAGGTTTTCTAAGGCAGTGTTTTGAAACATTTAAAGTATGACGTCTAAAGTTTTATTGCTTTTGAAACTGTCAAAACAAGGTTTCAAAGGGGATACTTTTGAAGGGATTGGAAACTTGTTTTCTTTTAACCTTATAAAATAAATGTACCTTATAAAATAAATGTTGTTTATCCTTGGGGATACCGGGTTGGGCTTAATGAAGTTCAACAATGGCTGGGGACCAGCACTTATATGTTTTGACAATCACAAGGGGATACCAATGTAAATTATAATGAATACGACATAATCTCTAATGGAAATAGGTTATTCGTGTGGGTAGCGTCAGATAAGTATATTCAACGGAAATTTGATGGATAATTAACATCGAGTTGGAGATGGATGGTCTCTATATGATTGAAGAAGGGTTCATAGTCATTCTAGGAAAACTATGTGATGTTTGATGGATAGTCAAAAGTGTGGAGGATTGATAGTCTCCATATGTTCAATGAAGGGTTTATAGTTATCCTAGGAAAACTATGTGGTGTGGGATGGAAAGTCTACGTCAACTTAAGTGAATTAAATATGGGATGGATAGTCCATCTTTAAGGCAATTAAAACCTAAATAGGGGATGGGGAAATCCTAATTAGTTTCAAGTATGCATATCATCATAATGTTTTAAAATATATGCTCTAACCATTGTGGATGCAAAAGTATAGAATATGGTTTTAAAAACGTTTTAAGAGAATGTTAATGAGGGGAAACATGTTCCACTAAGCGGCGTGGTCTCACTTAACATATTAAACCGGGATGTGCAGTATTATTCACACCAGGCTTATATCTGACTCGAAATTTATGTTTTCCCCATAAACTCTCAGGTGTTCAAAATTAATTTTGAGTAGGCTGAGGGGTTAAGGTCTTTTCAGGTTTAGCAGGATGATGAATAAGGCTATTGGAGGCATGTAGGAGGTAAACAGATAGCTATTTAGGAGTTGCAGCTTTATGTTTTGTTGTATTTTCGCTGTGTTATGTATTAAGTCTATTATGACTCTATGACAATGATCATCCAAGAGAGTATCTTCATATACTGCTCTAGGCGTATTTATAATATGTATATTTTATATGTGCCTGTGAAAGTATTGGCATATTGTAAGTTGAATACAGAACATCTATTTTAAATGCAATGAAGTAAAAGTTGTTTGAAATTTGTGTTTTTTTCATATTCAATTACTTCTGATATTATAGGTACCATTAACATAGCCGTATTTAGTCGCCGAAAGCTAATACTATTGATGACTATAGTATCTGTAATGCTTAGTTTTGGGCCTCTAGATAGGGGATGTTACAGCTTGGTATCAGAGCATGGTTTATGAAATAATTTAACTAAAAAATGGTTTTTGAAAACATAATCCTTAGTAATTAGAGTTAAGATCGGGGTATGGGATAACGCTATAGTAATATGCTTGTATTTACTATATATAAGTATACTTATACCTCTAGACTCCTATATTAGTTAGGTTATTCATCTATATCTCATGAAGCTTGAACACAGATATGGAAGGAAGAAGAGGAAGAGTTAATCTAGGGGGAGAGAGTACCGCCACAAATGGAAATGCCCGACCAAAAGCTAGAAGAGGTCCAGGTCAGGCTCAAGCTGAAAATGTAGGTGTTGGGAATCCGCTAGTAGACGCAGGGATGGTGTATCAGTTGTTGGCAAATCTTTTGCAAGCTAGGGTTGTTGGAAATGTTGGGGGAGCTAATCTTGTAGTTTCAGTTGGATATAACTATGCTAAGCTAAGTAGAGATTATATCAGTCAGGGAGGAAAGCCATTTCTTGGAATAGAAGATGATGTTGAAGTTGAGAATGGGTTATTGAACTATGAAAGGATCATTACAGATTTAGGCTTGAATGATGGATAGAAGAGAAGACTGGCCTCTAGACAGTTGCAAAGGTTAGCGCTTCACTGGTGGAGCAGTGTGACAGCCGGTGTACTGAAAGAAGAACAGACATGGGATGATTTTAGAAGGAGGTTTGAGTAGAGGTTCTTGACCGAGTTTTCCTAGTCAATGTTGATGAGGAAGTTTATGGATCTTGTCCAAGGGCAGATGTTTGTGATCGAGTATGCTGCTAAGTTTGATGAGCTATCTCGATATGGTTATACTTTGGTTGACGTTGATGTCAGAAGGAATGAGAGATTCATTAGGGGATTGAGGCCAGAGCTAAGCAGAATGACTATGGCCCATATCAGAGATCCTTTTAATGTGGTGGTGGAAATGGTTGTTCGTCATGAAGAGATGCTTGGTATTTCAGCTAGGGAGTAGCCGGTTGGTTCCCAGATTCCTCAGGCCAGAAAGAGAAAGTTCTTTAAGAAGAATGGCGCTTAGAAAGTAGGAGCCGCCAAGAAAGGGAAAGCAGAATATAGTTTGTTATAATATGATAAGAAGGGACACTATGCTAATGAGTGTCATTCGGATGATGGATGGTTGGTTGTGGGGAAGCCGAATGTGCAATGCTATAATTGCAACCAGGTGGGGCATTACACAAATAAGTATCCTGAAGCTGCCAAGGCAAGAAGAGGAAAGATCTTTGCTTTGGGGCCATCATCCTCTAAACGAACTACTGCTGAGAAAGAAAAGTCTGTGATGCAAGGTACGCTTTTGATTCTTAACATACCAGTTAGGGTATTACTTGATATCGAAGCATCACATTTATTTATATCACGGTATTTGGTTAATAGGTTATGTATAGAACCCACATATCTTGTTACTTCCTTAAGGGTTGTAAATCCAATAATAGGTTATGAAACACTTGGGATGGGGTGTGACCATTTAAGGTTGGATTTGCTAGGCCAAACTTTTGATTGCTGTTTGCATGTATTTGACTTTGTAGGATTTTGGATTAACCTTGGGATGGATTGGTTAAGTAAATATGATGCTAGGATATTTTGCCATGATGGGAAAATATCACTTAGTCACCTAGATTGTAGTGATCGGATAGCATACACTGTACAGAACCCTAGTTGCAAAGTGAATGCTTTATTGAGTATCATGGAGTTGGAGGATGAGTTGCATTGATTCCTTATGGTTAGGGAATTTGATAATGTTTTTAAGTCGGCAACTGGATTTCCATCAAAACGAGCCATCGAGTTTTGGATTGATTTAGTATCTAGAACAGAACTGGTGGTAGGCCAACAAGAAGGATAACACCCACGGAGATGAAAGAGTTGAAGGTGTAGCTGGTGGATTTGGAAGACAACAATTTTATTAGGCCGAGTAGTTCGCCTTAGGGAGCTGCCGCGGTGTTCTCTAAGAAGCTGGACAGATCATTAAGGCTATGTATCGATTATCATAAGTTAAATGAGAAGACGATAAAGAATCGATATCCACTGCCAAGAACTGACGATTTGTTCGACCAGCTAAGTGGAGCGAAGATATTTTCTCAGTTGGATTTAGTGATGGGATTTCATCAGCTTAAAGTGTAGAGGATAGTATTCCCTTGACAGCGTTTAGGATAAGGTATAGATCGTACAAATGGTCGTTTTTGCTGTTTGGACTAACTACTATGATGACTTCTTTGTAGATTTAATGAACCGAATTTTTCGAGAGCGCTTGGATATATTAGTGTTGGTCTTCATAGATGATATTTTGATATACTCTAAGGATGAGAAGGAGCATGAAGTACGCCTTAGATTGTGCTTGAAACGTTGAGGGAGCATCAGTTGAAGGCTAATTTTTCGAAGTGTCATTTTTGGAAGAAGGAAGAGAAGTTCCTTGGTCATGTAGTCTCAGAGAAAGGGTTGTTTGTAGATCCGATTAAGATTGAGATGGTGAATAATTGGAAGAGGCCCGAGACGGTGACCGTGATAAAGAGTTGTCTTGGATTGGTTGGATATTATCAAAGGTTTATAAAGGATTTTTCGTGAATAACTACACCTATGGTTAAGCATAAGGGAAAAGATGTGAAGTTTGTATGGAATGATAAGTGTGAGGAAGAATTCCAGAGTTTGAAACACTTATTGACCCATGCACTGATTTTAGTAGTTCCGGAAGGGAATCAGGATTTAGTTGTTTATACTAATGCATGTGGAACTGGATTGGTAGCTGTGATGCAACAAGGTAAAGTGATTGCTTATGCTTCTAGACAGCTCAGACCACATGAAGTTAGGTATCCTATGCATGATTTGGAGTTAGTTGCCGTTATATTTGCTTTAAAGGTGTGGAGGCATTACCTTTTGGGAGAGTGATTTGAGCTGTGCACATATCATAAGTCTTTGAAGTACTTGTTCTCTCAAAAGGAGTTGAACATGTGACAGTAGAGATGGTTGGAGTTTATTGCTGCTTATTATTTTGGAATTGAATGCACACTCGAAAAAGAAAATAAAGTAGCAGATGCACTTAGCAGAAAACATCGGAATGCTTTATTGGCTATAACTGCTGAGTGGAAAGATTTGGAAGCATTATCAGCCTATACAGTGTGGAATAGATCCAAGGCAGGTTCTAATGTAGAAAGTGTTGTATTGTCTTGTTTAGAATTTCAACGGATAATGATTGAAAAGATAGCTTCTAAGGAGGAGAAGGATCGGGTTATGGAAGAACGGATCAAGAAGTTATGGGAAGGAACAGAAAGCAATGACTTACAGGATTTCAGTCTTGACCAAAAGGGGAGGTTGAGAAAGAAAGGAAGGTTGTGTGTTTCGAATGTTGGAGATAAGAGGAAAGAAGTTTTTGATGAATGCCATCATTCGAAGTTCACTATCCATCCAGGAGGAATGAAGATGTATAAGGATATGAGAAGAAGTTTCTTCTGGGAAGGTATAAAGCAGGGTATTGGTTTATGTGTTAAGTAGTGCTTGAATTGCCAACTGGCAAAGGCAAAACACCAGAAGCCAAGTGGATTGCTTTAATCGTTAGAAATTCCATTATGGAAGTGGGATTCTGTCTTTATGGATTTTATCGATGGGTTGCTAAGGTCTAGTAGAGGAAATGAAAGCATATGGGTCATAGTAGATAGACTGACAAAGAGTGTTCATTTCATTCCAGTAAAGTCAACTAGGATGGTACTTATTCCGTTGAAGTCATTTTTGAAGAATGTAGTTAGACTGCATGGAATTCCTAGTAGTATCATCAGCGGTATCGATCCTTTGTTTACTAGTGAGTTCTGGAAGAGTCTACAGGAAGCATTAGGAACCAAGCTCAACATGAGTACCGCTTATCATCCACAGATTGAAGGGAAAACGGAAAGAGTTAACAAAGTCTTGGAGGATTTATTAAGAACTTGTGTATTGGACTTCGGAGGATCATGGGAAGACCATCTTCATTTAGTCGAGTTTTCATATAACAATAGTTACTAGATTAGTATTGGATGGCACCGTTTGAAGCTTTGTATGGAAGGCCATGCAAATCTTCCATATGTTGGTTGGAGACCAAGGATAGGTTGGTTTTTAGTCCGGATTTGGTGAAAGAAGCCACATAGAAGATTGAGTCATCCAAGCTAGGATGAAGGAAGCTCAATCTATGAAGAAAAGTTATGCAAATAGAAGGAGTAAAGGCTTGGAATTCTCTGTTGGAGACTATGTGTTTATTAAGGTTTCACTGATGAAGGGTGTGATTAGATTCGGGAAGTCAGGAAAGTTAGCATCATGATTCATAGTACCTTTCCGTGTTGTTGAGAGGATCAGAAAACTCACTTATAGAGTAGAGTTACCGAGTAGTTTAGCAGGAATCCATGATGTTTTCCATTTTTCTCATCTTAGAAAGTGTGCTAGAGTCCCGGATACCACCCTAGCACTTACAATGCTAGAAGATTTAGTAGTAGAACTAGATTTGACCATAGTTAGAAAGCCGATTCAGATTGTGGGATAAATACGAGAAGAAGTTGAGGAACAAGACAGTCAAATTAATACAGGTCTAGTTCAGCAACGATGCTAGAGACTGTATTTGGGAGACTAAGAGCAGGATCAGAGATGCTTATCTAGAGTTTTTTGATGGTATGTTTACCTTTGGTTGTTTTGATTGTGTACCTTATTGTAATTTCGAGGATGAAATTCTTTAATGTAGAGAGTTTGTAACACCCCATATTTTTATAACATTATTTAGAACAATTAACTGGGTAAATTAAATAAAACAATATGAAGATCAATAGGTTGAGATTTTATTAGTAAGGGTAGCCATGCCATGTTAGTGTGTTAATTAAAATAGGATAACATAAACAAATGTGTCAGGAATGAGTAAGGGAAAAATGGGAAATAGGGAAGGCTTATACCCTAAACCCTTAGGAAATAGTACTCACGTTCATTTTCATTTTTAGTAAACTAAACATCTAAGGCTGGCCACCATTATTGTTCTCAAGAGAAGATTAAAGCTAGGATTCAAGTAAAAAAAGATAATCAACATAATCAACATCAAATCTCACACCTTTAATCTCAAAGCTAAGGTGAATAATTAGTACAACCTATTTTCTTTTTGTTTAAAGTTTTAAGACTAGATCCCAAATGTTTTTGCAAATATATGCCATGTTTTGAAGAAAGTTGTGTGTGTGTGTATGTTGTTGGTGAATTATCCATGTTCATGTTAGTTTCCAAGATATGTTTGATATGAAAACTCTATTAAATGACATCCTAATGCCTTAAAAATTAGAAAATAGGTCTGAAACGATATTTTAGGGATGGGTTTCAATTTTCATAATTTCTATATTAAGGTGGAATTTATATTAATTTTCGAGTGAAGAAAATGATTTATTTGGTTATAAATTATTTTCGGCTATATAAATAATTATTTGGGTTTGAAATTTTTATATTTTGTAAAACATATTAAAATAGTTTTATGGAGTTTTTCCAGATTTTCATAAGTAATTTGATGAATATATAAATTTATTTAAGGTATGGGACGTAAATATTTTATATATTTAATTAAGGAGAAGGGCATTTTTATAAAATAAAATGATTATTTCATTCTGAAAATAGTGGCAGCATTTTTCTAAAAAATAATTTTAACCAATGAGATTTTGAAAAATAAAGGCAGGTTAGTTGAAAAGTAATCCTTTTTAAGTTAGAAACAAAGAAATCATACTTTTAGCATGTTTTAGCCAATTCTATCATTAAACCTTCCAACCCAGACCTCTCGACTAAATCTGAAGGTTATACCTTTCGACAAGGTAAAACCAATACATACGGTATCAAGTATTTTGGTATGTAATGAAATGGACTGAGTCGAAGGGTTCTTAAGGTTGCCAAAGGGGTTGAAGTATGTTTGTTGTATAAGCCAATGATCGCATGCATTGCTTTCAAACAAGAGCTTTCGACTTGATTGTTTTCGACCGGGTCAAATAATTAAATAAAGGTTTTTAAACCTTTCGACAAAGTCAAAAGGTTACTGCCGCTTTGTTATTTGTTTTGTTTTGAACCTTTTGACAAAGTCGAAAGGTTTGCTTGTTTTTAAATCAGACGATTCTCCATGCTTTCGACAGAGTGCTTTCGACTTAGGTGATTTAACCTTGTTCTTCTAAATAAAGTATAACCCAAGCTTTCGGAGGAGTTGTTTTAAAGGCTGAAGCCTATTGTTTAAAGGTAAAGTTTCAAAGCGCTCGAAGTAGAGCATTCAACTAAGTCGAAAGGTTGCTTCCAAATAAGTTGGAAGGTTTTAATGAAGATTTTCCACTTATTTTAAATTGAACCCAGTAAGTCTTCAAAAGGCCTATGTTTAAAAGGTTGAATGATTTTGAAAGGTTTTGGTTTAATGGTTTCGAAAGGTTTGAGTTAAATGATTTCAAAAGGTTTGAGTTCAACGTTTTTGAAAGGTTTGAGTTCAATGATTTCGAAAGGTTTGAGTTCAATGATTTCGAAAGGTTTTAGTTCAATGATTTCGAAAGGTGTTCTTTGAATGGTTTCAAAAGGTTTAAATGGAAGGTTTTCCAAAGGTTTTCTAAGGCAATGTTTTGAAATATTTTTAAGTAGGATGTCTAAAGTTTTATTTCTTTTGAAAGGGTCAACAACAAGGTTTCAAAGGGGATACTTTTAAAGGGATTGGAAACTTGTGTTATTTTAACCTTATAAAATAAAACTTGCTCGGGGGAGAGAGTGCCACCACTAGTGGAAATGCTCGACCAAATGCTAGAAGAGGTCCAGGTCAGGCTCAAACTGAAAATGTAGGTGCTGCAAATCCGCCAATAGATGCGGGGATGGTGTAGCTGTTGTTGGCAAATATTTTGCAAGCGAGGGCTGTTGGAAATGCTGGTTAAGCTAATCCAGTAGTTCCTCTTGGATATAACTATGATAAGAAGAGTAGAGATTATATCAGTCTGGGAGGAAAGCCATTTCTTGGAATAGAAGATGCCATTGAAGTTGAGAACTAGCTGTTGAACTATGAAAGGATCTTTACAGATTTAATCTTGAACGAAGGAGAGAAGAGAAATCTAGCCTCTAGATAATTGCAAGGGTTAGCTCTTCACTGGTGGAACAGTGTGACAACCGGTGTACCAGAAGAAGAATTGACATGGGTTGATTCTAGAAGGAGGTTTGAGCGGAGGTTCTTGACTAAGGTTGCCAAGTCGGGGTTGATGAGGAAGTTTATGGATCTTGTTCGAGGACAGATGTCTGTAATCGAGTATGTTGCTAAGTTTGATGTGCTATCTCAATATGGTTATGCTTTGGTTGACATTGATGTCAAAAGGAAAGAGAGATTCATTAGAGGATTGAGGCTAGAGCTAGAATGACTATGGCCCATATCAGAGATTCTTCTAATGAGGTGGTGGAAATGGCTATTTGCTACGAAGAGATGCTTGCTATTTTAGCTAGGGAGAAGCCGGTTTATTCCCAGGTTCCTCAGGTGAGAAAGAGGAAGTTCTTCAAGAGGAAGGGCGCTCAGAAAGTAGGAGCCGTCAAGAAAGGGAAAGTGGATATAGTTTGCTATAAGTGTGATAAGAAGGGGCATTATGCTAATGAGTGTCGTTCGGGTGATGGAAGGTTGGCTATGGGGAAGCAGAATGTGCAACGCTATAATTGCAACCAGGTAGGGCATTATAAGAATAAGTGTCCTAAAGCTACCAAGGCAGGAAGTGGAAAGATCTTTGCTTTGGGGCCATAATCCTCTAAACCAACTGCTACTGAGAAAGGAAAGTCTATGATGGAAGGTATGCTTTTGATTTGTACTCGGGTCAGACCGAGGTTTTTCAGGTTAGGTACATTCGGACTTAGCATATTCTCCTTCTGCATGGACTATTCTGCTATCTCCTTTTGTTATAGCTTTTTGTGTAGTTCTTTTTGGTTGTAACTCTGATATGTATATTCTTTTGACTCGCGTGTATATTGTGGTTGCTATACCACTTGACATGTATCATTTTGTATGCTCTATGATGTATCTGTATATGTGTACATGTATGTGATGACCTACTGTTCTGTGTTGTGGCTTACATTTGAGTTGTTATATTTTGTTCTATTAGATCTTTTAGCCATTATAGTTTTGTATTAAGTGTCTATTGGATATGTCTATCCACATGGAAAAAAAATGGTACATTTATCGACGTATTCTATCCAGCTCTATTCTCCGTATTAGCAGACAGTATTACCTTGTAATGCTCTTTGCTAATGTGAGTCTCGGAGTGGGGTGTTACAACATACTAGTTAGGGTATTATTTGATACCGGAGCATCGCATTTATTTATATAATGGTATTTGGTTGATAGGTTATGTATAGAACACACATATCTTGTTACTTCCTTAAGGTTTGCGAATTCAATAGAAGGGTATGCAACACTTGGGACGAGGTGCGACCATTTAAGTTTGGATTTGCTAAGCCATACTTTTGATTACTGTTTGCATGTGTTTGACTTTGTAGGATTTGGGATTATCCTTGGGATGGATTGTTTAAGTAAATATGATGCTAGTATATTTTTGTCATAAGAAAATATCACTTAGTTATCTAGATTGTAGTGATTGGATAGCATATACTGTAGAGAACCCTAGTTGCGAAGTGAATGCTTTATTGAGTATCATGGAGTTAGAGGATGAGTTGCATCGAGTCCTTATGGCTAGGGAATTTGCTGATGTGTTTGAGTAGGTAACTAGATTGCCACCGAAATGATCCATCGAGTTTCAGATTGATTTAGTGCTTGGAGCAGAACCGGTGAGTAGACCACTAAGCAGGATGACACACATGGAGAAGAAAGAGTTGAAGATGTAGCTGGTGGATTTGGAAGGTAAGAATTTTATTAGGCTGAGTAGTTCGTCTTGGGGAGTTGTGCGGTGTTCACCAAGAAGCTGGACGGATCGTTAAGGCTATGTATCAATTATCATAAATTGAATGAGAAGGCGATAAAGAATTGATATCCATTGCTAAGAATTGGCGATTTGTTCGACCAACTAAGTGGAGCGAAGGTATTTTCTCGATTGGATTTAGCAACGGGGTTTCATCAACTTAGAGTGGCAGAGGATAGTATTCCCAAGACGGCGTTTAGGATAAGGTATGGATCGTACAAATGGTTAGCTATGTCGTTCGGACTGACTAATACATCGACATTTTTTATGTATTTGATGAACCGAATTTCCCAAGTGGACTTGGACAGATTTGTGTTGGTCTTCATAGATGATATTTTAATATACTCTAAGGATGAGAAGGATCATGGAGTTTATATTTGAGTTGTGCTTGAGACATTAGGGGAGCATCGGTTGAAGGCTAAGTTTTCGAAGTGTCAATTTTGGAAGAAGGAAGAGAAGTTTCTTGTCATGTAGTCTCAGAGAAAGGGTTGACCGTAGATCTATCTAATATTGAGGCGGTGAATAATTGGAAGGGACCCAAGATGGTGACCGAGTTAAAGAGTTTTCTTGGATTGGCTGGATATTATCGAAGGTTTATAAAGGATTTTTCGTGAATATCTGCATCGATGACTAAGCTTACGCAAAAAGATGTGAAGTTTGTAAGGACTGATAAGTGTGAGGAAGCATTCCAAAACTTGAAACACTTTTTGAACTATGCACTAGTGTTAATACTTCCGGAAGGGAATTAGGATGTGGTTTTTTATACTGATGCATGTGGAACTAGATTGGGAGCTTATATTAATATTCTAAATTAAGGTTAGAAATGATATTTAGAGATGGGCTTCAATTTTCATAATTTTCTGAATTAAGATGGACCTTATATTAATATTTAAGTGAAGAAAATGATTTATTTGGTTATAAATTATTTACATCAAAACAAATAATTATTTGGGGTTGCATTTTTTATATGTTGAAACGTATTAAAATAGATTTTCTGGTTTTTTCAAGATTTTTCGCAAGTGATTTGATGAATATATAAAATTATTTAAGGTATGGGACTTATGTTTTATATATTTAATTAAGGATAAGGGCATTTTTGTAAAATAAAATGATTATTTAATTATGAAAATAGTGGCAGCACTTTCTTAAAAGTACTTGTTAACCAATAAGATTTTGACAAACAAAGGCAGGTTAGTTGAAAAGTTATGTTTTTTAAGTTAAACACAAATAAATCATACTTAGTATATTTCAACCAATTCTGGTATTAAACCTTCTGAACAAGACCTCTTGACTAGATCGAAAGGTTATGCCTTTCGATAAGGCCAAACCAATGCGTATGGTATCAAGTATCTTGGTACATAATGAACTGGACAGAGACAAAGGGTTCTTAGTCGAAAGGTTGGTTACCAAAGGGGTTGAAGTATACTTGTTGCATAAGCTAATGATTGCCTGCTTTGCTTTCAAACAAGAGCTTTCTACTGGATTGCTTTCGACCAGGTTAAATAATTAAGTAAAGGTTTCTAAACCTTTCGACACAAATTCGAAAGGTTTGCCTGTTTTAAAATCATCCACTTCTCCATTCTTTCGAAAGAGAGCTTTCTACTTAGGTGATTTATCCTTGTTCTTCTAAGTAAAGTATAACCCAAGCTTATGAAGGAGTTGTTTTAAAGACTGAAGCCTATTGTTTAAAGGTTAAGTTTTAAAGCATTCGTAGCAGAGCTTTCGACTAAGCCGAAAGGTTGCTTCTAAATAAGTCGAAAGGTTAAATGAAGATTTTCCACTTATTTTAAATTGAACCCATTAAGTCTTCGAAAGGCCTATGTTTTAAAAGGTTGAATGATTTCCAAAGGGTTTATTTTAATGCTTTCGAAAGGTTTGAGTTCAATGTTTTCGAAAGGTTTGAGATCAATGTTTTCGAAAGGTTTGATTTCAATGGTTTCAAAAGGTTTGAGTTCATTGATTCGAAAGGTTTGAGTTCATTGATTTCGAAAGGTTTGAGTTCAATGATTTTGAAAGGTTTGCTTTGAATGGTTTTGAAAGGTAAATAGAAGGTTTTCCAAAGGTTTTCTAAGGCAATGTTTTTAAAAATTTTAAAGTAGGATGTCTAAAGTTTTATTGCTTTTGAAAGGATTAAAAGCAAGGTTTCGTAGGGGAAACTTTTGAAGGCATTGGAAACTTGTTTTCTTTTAACCTTATAAAATAAATTTTGATTGTCGTTGTTGATACCGGGATGAGCTTGATGAAGTTCAACAACGGTTAGGGATCAACACTTATATGTTTTGACAATCATTGGGGGATACCAATGTAAATTGTAATGAATATAACCTAAAGTAGGGATACTAATTGAATTAGGTTACTCATGTGGATAGCATGAGATAAGTATATTCATGGAAAGTTTGGTGGATGGTCAACATCAAGTTGGAGATGGATAGTCTCCATATGATTGAAGAAGGGTTCATAGTCATCCTGGGAAAACTATGGGATGTTTGATGGATAGTCAACATCATGTAGGGGATAGATAGTCTCCATATGTTTAATGAAGGGTTTACAGTTATCCTCGGAAAATTTGGCGATGTGGGATGGATAGTCCGCATCAACTTAAGTAAAATAAAGGTGGGACAGATTGTCCCTCTTTCAGGAAATTAAAATCTAAATAGGGGAGGGGAAATCCTAATTGTTTTAAAGTATGCATATCATCATAGTGTTTTAAATATATGTTCTAACCATTGTGGATGCAGGAGCATGGAATATGGTTTTAAAAAGGTCTCAAAAGGATGTTAGTGAGGAGAAACCTATTCAGTTAAGTTGTTTGGTCTCACTTAACATATTAAATCGGGATGTATAGTATTATTCACACCAGACTTTATGTCCGACTCAAAGTTTATGTTTTCCCTTTAAATTCTCGGATGCTCAAAATTAATTTGAGTAGGCTGAGGGGTTAAGGTCATTTTATATTTAGTAGGATGACGAATAAGGCTACCGGAGGCAAACAGATAGCTATTTAGGAGATGCAGTTTTATGTTTTGTTGTATTTTCGTTGTGCTATGTATTAAGTCTATTGTGACTCTTTTGCTCTGATCATCCAAGGGGGTATCTTCATATACCGCTCTTGGCATATTTGCAATAAGTATATTTTATATATGCCTGGGAACGCATTGGGATATTGTAAGTTGAATACGGAACATCTTTTTTAAATGCAATGAAGTAAAAACTGTTTGAAATCTGTGTTTTGTTTTATATTCAAGTGCTTCTGATATTATAGATACCATTAACATAGCCGTATTTAGTCGTCGGAAGCTAATACTATAGACGACTGTAGCATCTGTAGCGCTTAGTTTTGGACCTCTAGATAGGGGATGTTACATACAACTCAAAACTGCCACATCTAACATTGTTGCTTCACACACCACCATCCCACTTTGGTGCATCTCCATGCCACCTTACACCTGCATAACTGCACTCCGCCACCACCTGTAGCCGAAATCTCCCATAGACACTACCACTCATAGTCCCCGCCTCCTCAAAAACATAACACCAACAAATAAATTCATGCCTCTTCTCGTCACCCACCATGTCGCATACATCTTCCAACACATCACAATCGTTGCTCGCTTCCTGTTGCATGCCAATCTTCAACTACTGAAAAAATAGGAGCAAGTAAGAAAATGATATTGTACATCATTGTTTTATGAGAAAATGGTGTGTGTATGTAGCAGATAATGCTACTGAGTCGTATCATGTAAACATAAAATGCCAGTAAGGGGTAAGATCGACTATTACATGATAAAAATGAAATATAAGTGCTTTATTTTTTAAATTCGATAAATACAAAATTAATACTATACAATAGCATTATAAAATAATTTATGAAAAAATAGCACAATAAATATTTAAGAAATTAAACAAAAATGATATCACCTTTTTACAGAGCTATGTGGTAGCATTATAAATTAATTTATGAAAATAAGTATTAAAAGCTTACAAAAAATAAAAGAAATTTCATATCACCTTTACAAAAATCGTAAAATGATAATATAAGACGGAATTTTAAAATATTAATTCAAAAATGACATTACAGCACATAAGACCTATTATAAACAAAAAATGCTAATGTACTTCATAAACTAATATATAATTCGTAAATGCTACTAAGATACAATATATACATCATTTAAAAAGATGCTATTATTATTTATAAACTGCCACTATGATTTAAATAATGATACTACAATTCACAATTTCCTACTACAATTCATAAATGCTAGTATAAAATAGCTATGAACAAAAATATATTTAATTATTTATTTATTAAAAACAAAAAATAATTTTACATAGTATAATTACTACACACACCTACAAAAATGGTAAATTATCTATAAATTGCTGCTACAATTAAAAAAAATGTTATTACAATTCAAAAACAACTGTAATTCATAAAATACTACTATAAAATAGCATTATAAACATATATATACATAATTAATTATTATTTTAAAAACAAATAAATAGTACTATTTAGCGGCATTATTACATACATCTAAAAAAGTGCTATCAATGTTTATGAACTATTACTACAATTTAAAAAATGTTATTACAATTGATAAACTATTATTACAATTCATAAAATGCTACAAAATAGCATTATAAATAAAAATATACATAATTAATTCATTTAAAGGAAAAAAGTGCTACAGGATAGCATTGTTAGAGACTGTCTTATTCTATATTAATTTGTCGCTTCTCCTCTAACATCACTCCTTTATTCATTTAAAAACTCGAAATCATTGCAGTCAACGGAACCCCCCACTCCATCCTTACTCGCCGCAGCCACATCGTCAAAGCACATACACTTCGCGCTCCTCCAAATCCCTAATAGACCACTATCGCATCCACATTCATCATCACACCTTCACAATGAATTGTGGGGATTTTTCACGCCTTAACTATACTGGCTTCAAACCTCCTCCATTGTTCAGACTCTAACTCACGTGCATTGAGCGTGTATCCTTCACACCAAATTTTTGATATGTTGTTGTATTTAGTTAAAATGCTTGTCTTTCTTAATGAAAAATTAAGAATATATCATTGAAGCTAAAAAATTGATAAGATTTATCCTTCACACTATTTTCTCGATTTTAAATTATGTATTTATCATGCACCTGCCTTCACTTATATTTGTAAATAGTTATTAGCTTGAAAGTTTAATCCAAATTCGCTTTTTTCATCATGGTTGGAGGTTTATTTAATCATGTCAACTGGACTCAATTTGAAATTCATCTGAAAATGGTAAAATATCTAAAATTTGAGAAACTAATAATAATATGGGTAACCACTTTCTAATTTTATATTATCTCGATTTTTAATAAGATAATAGTTTATATTTTATGTATCATTATGTGTTGATATTGGCATTTAATGTATAACTCAGTAGTAAAATTATGTTTTTTGGATTCCATAAGATATGTTAACGCATATTAATACACCAATTTCATCGAGACATGTGCGATGGACCGGTGCAAAGGATATAATTAATATCCACATTTTCTATATCCTCATGTGACACATTAAATCTTATTCATTGATCACTATAGTTTTGTTCATAAGTAGGACCCTAATATTGGTAAGATAGATGCTTATACTAATGTTTAGAATTAAGTGGGTACATGGGATATGAAATATGTGGATTGAGAACTTGAATTCCCTTATGCAATATGGAAAGTAATAAAACTTCTAAAAATAAATTTGTGCACTTATAATAAATATTCTATTATGAAAATTAATTACAAATTAATTTTCTTGATAAATGTATATTATGAAAATTAATAGTGTAAATTAATTTTCTCTTAAGATATAATTATAAATCAATGATTAATTTTTCAGTGATAAGGATATAAAAATAATTTGCATGCTAATAACGCAATGTATCCTTTATGAAATACACCATAACAAAATTTAGTTATGTGAATTGGTTACAAGTCCATTTCCAATTAAACTCCTTAAATAATTCATTATGTAATTACGTATTGATAAATCGATGGCTAATCTCTTTTGTTATCGGATTTAACTTCACGGTATGAAAAGGAAATTGTGTAGTAAATATTGTAGCTGGTGCAGATATGATGTATATTATTGTGTAACTAATGTTATTTTAGTATACATATTTGATTATTTGGTTGCGTAATTAATAATGTATTAGCATGCATTTTTTATTAATTTGTTGAGAATTTTAGTCAAACTTAAAGATATCATTAAGGACGATATTAGCAAAAAATTGGTTACTAATATCTTAGTTGCAAAATGAAAAATAAAGAGACAATAATACACAATAAATAAATAAATAAATGAGAGTTTAGAGTAGTTTAATCAAAGTGGGTCTACGTCTACTATGAGAAATTTCTAACTGCTTCATTTCTACTTTAACATCATAGATTATGAGAACTACTGATAAGAATACAATGATAACTAGAAGCCAATGTTATTTAATCTTTGTAAGAATGCATGTCTTGGTCTATTTATAGTTGTTGAAGTTAATGCTTGAACGATTGAGATTGTGCTGATTCAACGCAGGAATAGCTCTGGGATATCGATAGAGATACACAATTGATACGCCAGCTTGCATAGGTGGCCTGCATAGTGTTGATGATGACAGCTATCGGGTCGTATAGTGGACATACTTGAAGTATGGCTGATGGCGTGGGATTAGGGGCTGGTTGCAGTAGAGTACTTGAATAGCAACAAAGGACATGGAAGAGTTACTATACAGTAGGGCTTTTGTTAGGCAAACATTGCTCGTTGATGCCATATTTCTTAGAGGAGTAGTTTATGTGAAGCTTATCTAGGAAAAGGCAGTTTGGTGCTTGTAAACATGGTTGAATGCTGCTAGAGGAACTTGTGGGCTAGGGTGGACAAGGGAAAGGATGAATGAAGGTTTGTCCAGTGGTCTGCTGAATGGGCAGCCTGGCCATTGGTAGGGCAACTTAACTTGGCCTCGCCGTTCGATGATTGCAGAGATGCTAGTATGGCATCCATACCGAGGTGGCTGAGGTGTTCCTTGAGAAGGCCTTGTTTGCTTGGGTTGGTCGGTGGGCAAACAAGGTGGATGAGCGATGTAGTAAACGGGTACAATGCATAGGTTGGTCACTGCAATCTGAGCAGGATTGGGTAAAGTGCTGGACAATTATTGTATGTAGCCAAGATGGGTATAGTTGCATAGATAGGTCGGTTGAACAATGCGGGTCGATCTGATACACTATTATGAACATTCGAGCAATATTTTGTCCTCTAAGTTCATGCTTGTGCGGAGGGGTGGGCTCGTCTTTCACACGTTTAATGCTAAATTAAATGTTGTAACACTTATCATCAATTTAATGGTGGAAACGCTTTGTTTTCTCTGGCTCTATAGAGATCAAACCTTTTCGACATGGTGATTTGGCTTATGCATTGATGATACCTAGACAGTTCAGATTACTCCATACATGGCAGATTGAACGGCCCACGTTGTTGCCCTTCACTTATATATTCTCTTCTCCATTTCAATGTTTACTAAGTTCTTAAGTATATTTGCCATTAACAACTTTTAAAGCTTTTCATTTCCTCTAGCAAACTCGACTTCTCCTTCAAGTTTTACCATACCATCAATAATTGATTTTTTTTCTGTACTTTAATCCATGCACTTTTCATGTTATTACTTTTAATAGCACATTATTTTCTCAAAGCTTTTTTAAAATATTGTCATCGAAAATTTTCTTTTGACTTCCTCCTTGTTTTGCATGTTGTGACATTGCATTTTTAGGACTAGTTGAAAATTTTCATAGAACATTCTGTACTAGTGAACTTCCCTAGTGCATTCTCACAATCTTCCGTGTTTGATGGTTTTCAATATGCCACCAACAGTAGTCATCTAATGTCGAACACCGTAGAGAATACCATAAGGCCTTAGGTGCCAATATTGCTGAACTACCCTTATTTGTTTAGAAATAGGAAAATTGCAGTCTGGTCTCGTAGAAAGAGCTAGGTGGTGGGCTAAAACAGACATGGGCCACATACCCATCATAGGTAGTAGTACGAGTGTATCTTCTGGGTGACAGTTGTTTTCCCATACTAGTGTGAGGAATAGACTTGCACCCGGACCCTAAGCCTAGTTAGACTTCTTTTTTAATAGGTTAGGGGTGGTTGAGTAATCTAGGTGGTTTGCTATTGATTGCAGGTGGTCAAAGTTGCTTCCACTAGTAGCCGACAACCTCTCCTAATGCGGGCTTCCAAGATCTGGGAGGATCGAACCAACCTCGCTCGTTCTTCGGTTGATTTTGGCTATAAGAACTTTGTTCCTCTTTAACCCTAATCGTATATTGGGCTAACAAACCCCCAACATGCTTCTTCTCCTGGTTGTTTTTATATATGAAAGTCGGGGCGACTCTTCCTCTTTACCCTTATTTTATTAGGTTCCTGAATGCGCACCTAAAGACGCTAGGGTTGCTGGCCCCGAATAGTTATAAGCTTTTGATTGGGTCCTTCATATTCTACCACTATTTGGAAATTCCATAGGTTGAACCTACCTTGATTAGGCTGATTTTCAAGCTCTTCCGATAGGAAAAAGTTAAACCGGGCAGTGACTACTATGTTTAGGGAAACGAGGCACCTCACCTCTTCTTCAGCCTTTCAAGTAAGGTGTCGTCTTACAAGGACCAATTCTTTTTTTGTTCCAATGACCATCAACCAGAACCTCACTATGCAGGCGTTCAATATGCTAGGTATGTTTCCTTAACTTGTTTTTATGAATTTTCTGTTGGTGTTTTTAGTAATCATTTCCCTTTTTACGTTATAGTGAATCCTGTTGGAACTATTATAGGCACTCATATGTATGATGACTACATTCTCCCGTTTAAGGCGACTGGGTACAATGCCACGAACCTAGCAATGATATCGAATAATGAGAACCTATGAAGGGTAGGGTTGTTAGACCCAAGGAAGACTATGGACAGAGAGGTTGCTATAGCGATGGTCTCCATTGTGCAACTAACAAGGCTGGTGCGGTTTACGATTAGGGAATCCATGGTGGTGGTGTACAATGAGGTCGTAGTGTCGGACCTAGGAAGGTGTATAGTGTAAGATCATGGTAAGTGGGAACCTTACTACATGGCCTTCTTGGAGGACATCATGATCCCCTTTCATGAATTTGGTATTGATTGATATATTGAATATTCTAGCACACCAGGGATGCACGAGGCAGAAAGGATAGACGATTGGGTACATGAGCCAAATATACCAACAAGCGAGTGCTACTCCTCCATGACCATCTCCGTCGATGAATCTTCGACACAAGTAACCCACACCATGCCTCTAAACAGACAAAACCTTAAAGGTGCGCTTCTAATAGTAATAGCATAGAGTTTCCCTACCTACGTTTAATTAGGAGGTAGAGGGGGGATAATCTGACAAGGGTAGCTTAGTTTGCATTGCACTTTCCATACTTTTCTTCTTACCTTTTTCTAATTTTTATCCTTTTTTCTTTGTAGTGGTCTGCCACTTTTAACTCCATGCATGTAGGAGGAACCTAGTCGGGGAGCCTTCTTCGCAATACCGCATCAGCACCAGCCCTCATTAGTAATTGCCGGATATCGGTGCCTTACAACAGATGCTGACCATCTCCCAACCGCCTTTTACAAAGGGATGTATCTCTCCTCTCCATGACCTGACACTAAAGGAGCAAGCATCGGTCAATTTAGGCCGTCAAGAGGCCGAAGCGGAGAAAAGGATGTAATATAAGAAGGCTCAAGCTAGTGAGTTGGAGAGCTGCGGGAGTGGCCCTTCGTATAGGTTTTCTAAGGAGGTGGAGGTGGTAAGACCCTTCTGGTGGTTGCTCGGTATGAGATGGTGGATTCGATTATCCTTAGTATGGTCAAGGAGGATGGTTCCCTATAGATGTTGGTGCATTCAGCGGCTAAGGTAGCCTCGAAGGCCTGGCTAACAGACATTAGCTAAGGTTGAGCTAGGAGACTCATCCTTAGAGGTCATTATAAGCACCTAGCTATGGATGCCAACTTGGTGAGAATCTTTGTGCTTAAAAGATCTCCTTTTATTTCCGTTTCTTCAAACTAATTTTTTTATTTTGACGGCCTTATTGCGAGCCCTTCGAATGAACACGGGTCTGATGGACCTAAAGAAGAAGATTGACGAGGAGAAGGCGGCACATCAAAAGGTGGAGGAGATGAAGGAAGAGACGAAGAAAAGGACTTTGGATACCAAAGGGAAGGCTGGGGCCTACAAGAGAAGGAAACTAGAGGGAGAGGTTGCTCTACATGTGGTAGAGAAAGCTAGGGACACTGCTGTCAAAGAATTGTTAGTACCTTAGGTATTGATTTTGATGACAACAACCATATGACATTATATAAAATATAGATACTGATGCTTTTATCAAGTTATATATAGTATATATTGCATGATATTAGACATGTGTTGATTAAGAAGACGGTACAGATGCAAAAGCAGATTCAAGAGGCAGTTATAAAAATTCAAGAATTAGAGATTGAAGACCCATGGGTATTGAAGATTCAAGATATCCAGATAAGGTATAGAGTCATAGATTATTTTGTCAAAACCCAAATAGCACTTCTTTGATCTCTCTCTTCTCGTTTTTCAAAAAGGTTTTTAAATCTATTTTTATTTTTAATGATTTAAATATTTTGAATTTCAAAACTGATTTTAAAAGAATTTCTATTTTCAAAACGGCTTTCAAATAATTTCTTACCTTTTGATTTTATATTAAGTAATTAAGTTTTTAAGTATTTTGTATCTTAATATACTTTAAACTGTTATACTTTGTTATAGTTTTATGCTTTCTAAATATTTATGAGTATATTATAACGTTTATTATGACTTTATTTTTAAATGTATATTCACTTATACTTCGCATATATTATTTCAAAAGAAATTCATATTTAAATCCTATATACATTTAAAATATTTCAAAACAATTTTATAAAGTTTTATTATGATTAAAATATATATAAACTATGTTTAAATGATTTTACCAAGTATTAAAATATTTTACAAGGCCTAATATTTTCAAAACAAATTTTATAAAGTGTTTTTCAAAAATAGAAAAGATATGTCGACATAAATAGTTATGATATGTCGACATATAGACCGATTTTTTCATAATTCAAATTTGAATGGAAGTGTCTTTTGTCGTAACTCTTCACGAATGAACATGGTCATTGTTTCAATATAAATAAGGGTTAAACCAACGAAATTTGATTATCTACTTTCTCATATTTCAATCATCTTTTTACTCTCTTGTTTTCTGAAAGAAATTATACTCAAACGCTTCTCAAATTCAATTAGAATCAAATCCAAGCTTCATTGATTTGATTCTCTTTTGACTACTCTCTGATCTCTATCATCTCTCTGACTCAAATCACGATCAAAGTGTTATTCAAGAGGTTATAGAATTTTCGTACTCAAAATCAAGAAACTAAGTTTGTAAAATTTATCAAATCATACTCTTATACTTTATGGTGTGCTTTGTGTTCCAGAAATCCAAATGGTTTGCTTGAGTCCCCATCTAAGTCAAGTGGGTGTGCTTGGCATCTCGAAAATCCAAGTAGGTGTGCTGGTGTCTTATCCAAATCTAGTGAGTGTATCCAGAGCTCAAAAATTCTAGAGGGTGTGTCTCGTAGGCTTGAAATCGAGATTGTATTAACTTTAATATTTGAAAATAAATCTATACAAGAAATTGTACGATACTGGATGTAGGGTAATTCCGAACAAATATAAAATTTGCATTGTTGTCTCTCCAACCCTTTACATTTTACTCTCACTACATTTATATCTGTTTGTATTTGCATCAGTTGTTGTCGATTCTACATTATTTAATCATAACCTTAAAAGAACTTAAAAAGATTTATAAAAGTCAGTAAACCCTATTCACCCTCCCTCTATAATGCTAAATTAGCCTTAAGGTCCATCTTCCGCAATTCTACATTTGGTAATGGTATTTTCATAAGTCATGAAAAATACACTAAAAATTTAGTTGAGAAATTTTGTTTGTCAAATACCAGTGGTAAGCCAGCTTATATGGCAACAAATAAAAAATTAAATAAGGAAGAAAAATTAAATAATGTAGATAAAAAATTAAACAGTGGAATGATTGGATCGCTGCTCTATATAACTGCTAGTAGACCAGATATAATGCACAGTGTATGTCTTTGTGCAAGGTATCAATCACAACCTATGGAAACTCATCTAAAATCTGTAAAACGAATATTAATATATGTAAATAACACATTAAGCCGTGGAATTTTTTATCAAAAAGAAGATTCCTTTGATTTAATTTCATATAGTGATGCTGATTATGCTGGTTGCAAATCAGACGGAAAAAGTACAAGCGGAACTTGTCAGTTTCTAGGACACTCACTAGTTTCAGGTTTAGAAAAAAGAAAAATCTGCATCTTTGTCCACAACAGAAGTAGAATATATTTTAGTAGCATTAGCCTATTCTTCGGTTATTTATATGCAAGGAACATTAAAAGATTTTGGTTTAGATTTTACTAAATCACCAATATATTGCAGTAATATTACTGCAATTCATTTATATAAAAATTCTGACGACCCGGAATTTTAAGCAATATCAATTTAATAATCTTTGATAATAATTAAATTGATTTGATCATTTTATATTATAAATTGACAAGTTAAAATTCTTTTCAAAGGCTGAAAATAATAATTTGTTAATGTCTATTAATATTTTCTTTGCAATATGAATAAGCAAGATTAAATTCTTTTGAAAGTTAATAATAATTTAATTTGGAAATATTTATTTTGGTAAATAAGAAGTTTTTAATGTAATAAAATTTTATATTAAAATTGTAATATATATGAATGCATATATTGTGATTTGATATTTGTTTTAAAATTTAATATGGAAATTAATAAATTTAATGTTAGAATGTTTCTATTTGAAATGTGTTTATATATTTGAATATATATTTGAAATAGGAAAATTATTAATTTGAATTTAATAAGAGTTTTCAAACTTGAATATATTTAGTTTTGAAATTTGAAATGATAATTTGATTTAATATCTTTGAAATGATATTTGAAATTTAAATTTTAAATAATAAAGTTAATTTCTTATTTTATAAACATATATTTTAGCTTTTGTTTTTGATAAGATAAAATTGTTTTAAAAACTTATATAAGGAGTTAAACTAAGTTTCTCAATTTATGAACAAATGATAAAATTAAATTGATTAAAATACAAGTTATTTAAAAATGCCTATATGAATTTGTTTTTAAGATAATGAAAGCCTAAAGTTTATTTTTATAAGATGGAAGCATTTTATAATTATCTAAAACATTACACAAATACTTATATATAGCTTAAAGAGATTATTAAAAGAAAATAACATTTTAAAAAAAAACATTTGTTAAACATTTATTTAACATTAAAACAACACTTGTAAACATTTAGAGTGGGTTAAAAACAAGTGTAAGATCCTTATAACATTTAAGTGACAAATGTCTTCCTCTCTAATAATTTAATTTAAAATTTAATTGTAAAATACAAATGAGCTTCATTTTCAGAAAAAAATTCCTTTACTCTCTTCAACAACAAAATTAATACAAATCTGAAAGGGAAAATGTAAATCAAAACAAATAAAATAAAGATCAAAAGAAACAAATGCAGAAAAACTGTAAAGTCTGGAAATTCAAACAGAGGCTAAAACAAGATTCTCAAACGAAGTTAGAGGCAAGTTCAAAACAGAGAATAGCAGGAAAATTTAATCAACATGCAAATATGGAGAATCAGCAGATTAAAATTCAACATGCGGAAATTTTCAAACCTGGAAACCATTTTTCTGTCTTCTGCTCTGTTCTTTGATAAGGTGAGTAAATGAATTTAAAAACAGTTTAAAACCCTGGATTTCAAGTTGTTTTTGTGAATGAATAGTGTGATATTACCTGAATACTTCAGTTAATGTTGAATGCATGTTGGATTTATGATATTTGATTACCCGTATAATGCTACTTTAGTGTCTGTAAAGAACAGGTTTACAATTTCATAAATAAAATCCAATAACTTGACTTTGAATTCGAATTAGACTTAGAGTTGCAAACAGAAGTTGATTGTAAGCAAGTAATCTATCTCAAAAAAATATTTATAGATTTTTAAAGTGTATAAATGGCTTGGTAATTTGAAATTTACAGTAAACCTTAAATTTGGGTCAAAAACTTTTGTATTCAAATTCAAGTTTTGATATTATAATTGGTTTACCATTAGGAAATCATGAATTTTAGGGTTTGAAACATGATTTTTACTTTGTTAGTTTAAGAGAATTCAGGGATTTTCATCTTTGGGCATATTGGTCGATTCATGGCGCACGGTGGCGAATTGAATCTTGTCTTTGAGCATGAAGGAGTAGGGGATAATGGTGATTATGGGAAAAATGGAATTTGAATTTATTATGGATCGAGTTGATCATGAATAGAAGAATTAGGGTTTTAGTACTTGTTTTTAAGTCGATGGGTTCTGTTGGGTTCGCGGCCACATGAAGTAACCGGAGACGATCGGGTTGTTGCCGAAGGTTGGGGGGGTCGTGGCGAAGTTGGAGTGTGGAGGGCACGGCGTCTCGAGTGACGATTCGTCGGCGGTGATCAGATTCTTCAGGTT
Organism: Allium cepa; assembly: GCA_030765085.1. Taxonomy (NCBI): domain Eukaryota; kingdom Viridiplantae; phylum Streptophyta; class Magnoliopsida; order Asparagales; family Amaryllidaceae; genus Allium; species Allium cepa. The sequence goes on along the minus strand of CM060935.1, from coordinate 439,789,932 downwards.
ATTGGGTTCAGGCAGTGGGGTTGAAATCAAAATTTCGATTTTGATCGAGGCTTTGTTTGCTGGGTTGCGCGTTTCATTGTTGAGGTCATTCGTGACTTGGTGGATGCCGGAGGAGGTTCAACGTCGGCCGAACGTGGGCATGCACGGTTGCGTGCATCAGAGGGAGTGGGTTCTGGGGAGAAGGGGGAACTCGGAGGTGGCCTCGGGTTTGTGTTGTTTTGTCTCGATGAGGTCTCGGGAGTTTTGAGTTACTACTCGAAGCAAGAAGGAAGGTGGGAAGCACGGAGTTGCCGCGATATTTTCGTGTGGGTTACTCGGGTTGTTGTTGTGTTTGCCGAGTGTAGCTCGAGTCTGTAATGCAGTTTTGGTTTGCTGTAGATTTTTTTTTAATATAAAAGAAATGTTAAAGATTTTGAAAGTAAGAGGATTTTGATTTTTGATTTAATTAAAGTTTATAAAAATATAAACAAGCTTTCTCTTATAAACTAATTTGGTTTTAAAGTTAAGTTTTAATAAATTTTTATATTCTAGAACATAAAGGTTTAAGAAATGAAATAAGTGGATTTTAAATAATAAGTATTATATTTTATTTAATCACTTCGGAAAGTTCAAACATTTTTAATTTTGAATGTTTCAATTGTTTTAGTTAAAAATGATTTCTAAAGTATTTTATTTTAATAAGTTAAATAATAAAGATTTAGAGATCAATAAAGATAAAGATTTTCTTTAGTTATTTTGAATTTTGATTTAATTAAAGATAATTAAATTTGAAAAAAATAATTAAGATAATTAGATTATTAACCATTTAAGGTTATTAGTTAATATAATGATTTAATTAAGACAGTGTTTTCTTAATTAAGAATTTTTATAATATTAAAAGTTAAGAATCATTTAATTAATTTTAAATGATTAAGTTAAATAATTAATTAAATAATTAACTTGTGATTAATTAAGATAATCACTTTGGATTAATCTGATATAATTACCTAGGGAAGTAATTAAAGTAATTAAGTGGTTAATTACTAAAGGTAATTAAGTAAAGTTAATTACTTTATTAAAAGTAATTAAGTAAATGTGATTAAGAGTTAATCACTTTAGTTATTAATTAAAGAATTAATTAATAATTAGTTAAAGATTTGAATTATTTGATTAATGATTAATGAATAAAAGAATTAAGAGTAATTAATTAAGTGATTAATTACTTGTAAAAGTAATTAATTAAGAAAGAAATTTAATTAATGAAGTAGTCATTAATTAATAGAAATAATTAATTAATTATCAATTAATAATTTAAGAATAATTAATTTATAATTTAGTTTTAATTACTAAATGTAATTAAAGTAATAAATCAAAGATGATCAATTAAAAGTAATTAACTGATAATTAATCAGGATGGTTAATTAATATGGTAATTAAGTAAGAATTACTTAAAATAATTAAGTAATAATTAATCAAGGAAAGATTAATTGAAAATGGATAATTAAGTGATGTTAGTTAATTAATTTGTAATTAATTAATGAATAATAAGTTGGATTGTAGATAATCCAAGTGATTAATTAAGGATTAATTTAATTTAAGAATTAATTAAATTAATCAAGTTTGAATCAAACTTGTTTATGATTGATTAATGATTGGATGATATATATCATTGGATGAGTAATGATATTGGTTGTTGTTGGATGACATTGATTAATATGTGATGATGTGAATATGTTATATCTGAGATGTGATTTATATGCTGCTTTGTGATATGTATAGATGCATGTGATAATAGATGCTTATCTATCTGAGTAATATGATACATCCATTTATGTTGAGTGATATTTTCTGAAATATCCATTGTTTAAATTCCTTAAGTATAACTTGGACATTAAAATGGCGTTTGGTTTCGGTGAGACCGGGATCGGGTTTCCATATTTGGATATCCGAAAAACACATCGATTCCAATTAAACGTAGGTCGTTAATCCAAGTGGAGCAAGTGAAGACTCGAGGTGTAAGGGCTATACGTCAGTATAACTCTGTGGGTGATTCCGTAATGAGTTTGACGGAATAGTACTTATAGATTCGAGATGGAGAATCAGAGTACAAGGGCTATGGTCGTTGACTCTGAGGGTGATTCCAAAATGAGTGCAACGAGATAGTGCCTTCGGTTTCGTTCGAACCCGGAACGAACTTGTATGGATTGAATGCTTTCAGCACATCGTCTGGCGGACGATAAGCATTCTGAGATAATTGGTCCTATAAAGGTAATCGCAGCCTCAAGCCTCATCAACCGGGAATGGCTAAAGCAGGGGAGGTGCAGCAAGGCTTCGTGGGTCGCTCCCACTGGAGAGCGAGATACATCCCTGTCTAGATGTCCCTTTTTATTTCGGCTTTGTGGGCAGCTGGAACTACAGCCAACTGCGGGGTGGTCTTGTTCGGGACTGTTCAGTAAGGAATGGTTCCGGCCTTGTGTTGCAGGGGAGTGGGAGTACTCCTCGGTACGGTGATCTAGGCCACGTACTGTGACGGGCGGTACCCCAGTAGCCCTGCCATTGATGGAAACTCATTTACCCTACGAGACCTTACGGTTTTTTTTGTATTATCCACTTTTGTGGCCAGTAGCTGGAATTTAATAATGTAACAATTTCGGCTTTTTCTTATTTACTTGAAAACCCTAGATACTATTATAATATCACTGGATTTCCTATCAAATGTTTTGGTTAGCGTAAGGTAAAAACTTTTCCATGTTTATGTGTGGGAAGTCTTACGTGATACCTTTTCTTTTCAAATGATTTTCTAAAGTTAAGCAATCTTAAACCGTTTACTCACACCAGACCCCTGTCTGACCCGAGTGTTTATTTTCTGTTTTATTAAACTCTTGGGAACTCATATTATATATGAGTAGTCAAGTGATTCAGGTTATCTCTTGACGAATTCTGGAGGAGCTATGGAGCAGGAGGCTTCAGCATGTAGATATATAGTTAGAGTTTCCGCTGTGTGTTATTCTGTGATGATGTTCTTGTATTGTATTAGACAGAAATGTTATAACTATCTAAATTGAGATGTTTAGTTGTGTACTCTGATGTATATGATACTATGTATATGTTCTATATTATATTTAAATCGTTCCGCTGTGAGATTCTGATGTGTTGTTTTCTCTTTCTTCTCTTTCTTTTCTTCTTCTATCCCTTTTCTTTCTTAATTAGTGATGCGATTTTCCGAGAGTGGAAAGTCGGGTCGCTACAGCTGGTATCAGAGCGTTAGGTTGAGTGAATACCTAGGCTCTGGAGTGGTGTCTATCTTGAGAGAGTGTACTTGTAATTTTTATATATAAATATATATTTATATAACTACCTAATCTGTTGGGTTATCTATTCGGATTTTCCAACATAGGTTATAAAGGTAGATAAGGTAGGAGTGTGTGGAACACGACTACCACTAATGGAAGAGGTTTATATGTTGTGGTTGGAGGTGTTTATCGAGATTTTTGACCTAATACCGTCTCGAATAAGATTTGTAGATTGGTAAAAGGATTTCTTTGAGTCCAAAGGAAGTATTTGCAAGAGGTGGTGTATATTTTTGAAGTGTGAGGTTGATTTGCTCTCAAATGAGCAGGGATTTCCAAGAGTTGAGTTTGTCAGATAAATAGAAGCAAGTGGTGGTACCTTGATAGCTTCAGGAAGAAATAGCTGTGTGATGAGATGCAGTTTCCATAGATGATTCTGAAGATATTTCTTTTGGAGCCAGATTTAGATGGTGTTGGAAAAGCATTGATACTTACTGCAGGGAAGATTAGGATGTTTAGAGATTCTCTGGATCTCAAGTAAGGGTGTCATTATCTTTATTGAAGTAGGAGACTAAGGTCGATGAGTTACCTCATTTCGGACATGGTCTCATTGTTTTCTTAAGAAGATAAGTGGTTGGTGTTTGGTTTTGAGCCGAGTTTCTTTGAGGAGATGTCTACTCGTCTCAAGGATGTTTTAGAGGATTTGGGTGTTAGTTTTGAGTTTCAGGAGTTTGTGGTTAAGGATGATCTTTTGGCCTAGTAGTATAATTGAAGTGAAGTTTGGAAGTAGCAGCATAGACCTATTTCTTCGATGATTCAGTAATCTTTGGGATTCTACTATCAGCAGACCAGGCAGATGGTGAAGGCTAATTCTTTTCTTGGAAAGGCTCAGCAGAGCGAGATATCTGTTGGAAGTGATCTATCAGTTTCTGATAGATAAGCCATTCTGGAAAGATTGATCTTGATTAGGAAAGCTGTTCTTGTTAGGAGACAGTTCTTTGGAGTCTGAACTGAGTGAGATCGCAAAAGTGACTTGCGATTAGTTGGGAAGCTTTGAGTATTCTTTAGCTTGGGAATTGAGGCATCTCGAGTAGAGGTGAAAGCTATGGAAATAGTCAGAGATTTTCCAGATGTTTTTGGATGAATTCAGAAGTTGACCTTAATCGGAGATTGAGTTTTCTTATCAACTTGGATTTCTAGGAGCAGTATTGATGATTCAATCATGAAGAGGGATGACTCTTAGAGCGAGAAGAGTTTGGTGAGGCAGCTCAGGGCTCTTTGGAGAAGGATTGATCATCTTACTCTAAGTTGGGATTCTGCTGAGATGTTTTGACCAAGTGGAATGGTCACTGAGATTTTATGAGTCGAATGAACTGTGTATGGAGAAAGTTTTTGCTTGTGTTCTTCGATGGCATTCTTATCTGCTCTAGATCAGAGTTGTGCAGCGGAAGCCAGTTGGCAATTATTCTGGTATGGGAGCAACCGGGAGTTGCAGTAAAGAAATTTCTACAGGAAATTCAAGTCTGAAGGAATTTTCTGGATTTGGGAGGCAAGGTTGTCAAGTACAACTGTTTGGTTATTCAGATATGAGATATAGGTTTGAAGTCCATTGACGTTTGTGGTATAGAGTCGTATTTTGGATTTTAGAAAATTATTTTTGGAGAGCCATTTTGTTGAGTAGAACCTGGAGATTTAGTTTTAGTTGGTCCTGTTGTTTCATGAAGAAATCAACAAGGGTTAGGCTGATCAGGAATATTGAAGGTGACTCAGGAGCATCGGAAGAGTTATGCGGTTAGAATTGAGGAGATTTGGAATGTGCAGTTAGAGTTTGGATATTGACTTGGTTTTATCCGATCAAAGGAGATATAAGATTTGGTAACTGGAGAGTTCGCTCTGGAGGTATTTTGAGTTTTTCTGAGTTCTCTGGAGATTAGATTTTGGATCTACAAGATTGAATTGCCAGTTTGGATAGTTGGAATTCATTGTATTTCACATATCTCTGAGGAATATGTGTACGATTCTTTGAGTGATAGAATTAGCAGTTCAGAAGGATCTGGTAGTTGAGCTGGTTTTAAGTTTAGTCTGATATCTTGTTCAGATTTGAAGAATCAGATGAGGGAGTTCTTGGTTTTAGTAGTGTAGTTACTTAAGGTTCTGTAGAGCGAGTATTCCAGTATAGATGCCTGGAAAACACTTGATAATATTAGTAGTTCTATTCAAAATTTTGCCTGAATAGATAAAATTATTTGTTTGAATTGGTTGCTGTGATTGGTAGTGTATGATTGAAGTATGATTGCTAATTTAAATTTAAATTCTTTAGCTGGGTTATTAAATTATCTTTGCTTTTAAATTTCGGGGACGAAATTCTTTTAAGGGGGGAGGAATGTGAGGACCCGGAATTTTGAGCAATATCAATTTAATAATCTTTGATAATAATTAAATTGATTTGATCATTTTATATTATAAATTGACAAGTTAAATTTTTTTTCAAAGGCTGAAAATAATAATTTGTTAATGTCTATTAATATTTTCTTTGCAATATGAATAAGCAAGATTAAATTCTTTTGAAAGTTAATAATAATTTAATTTGGAAATATTTATTTTGGTAAATAAGAAGTTTTTAATGTAATAAAATATTATATTCAAATTGTAATATATATGAATGCATATATTGTGATTTGATATTTGTTTTAAAATTTAATATGGAAATTAATAAATTTAATGTTAGAATGTTTCTATTTGAAATGTGTATATATATTTGTATATATATTTGAAATAGGAAAATTATTAATTTGAATTTAATAAGAGTTTTCAAACTTGAATATATTTAGTTTTGAAATTTGAAATGATAATTTGATTTAATATCATTGAAATGATATTTGAAATTTAAATTTTAAATAATAAAGTTAATTTCTTATTTTATAAACATATATTTTAGCTTTTGTTTTTAATAAGATAAAATTGTTTTAAAAACTTATATAAGGAGTTAAATTAAGTTTCTCAATTTATGAACAAATGATAAAATTAAATTGATTAAAATACAAGTTATTTGAAAATGCCTATATGAATTTGTTTTTAAGATAATGAAAGCCTAAAATTTATTTTCATAAGATGGAAGCATTTTATAATTATCTAAAACATTACACTAATAGTTATATATAGCTTAAAGAGATTATTAAAAGAAAATAACAATTAAAAAAAACATTTTTTAAACATTTATTTAACATTAAAACAACACTTGTAAACATTTAGAGTGGGTTAAAAACAAGTGTAAGATCCTTATAACATTTAAGTGACAAATGTCTTCCTCTCTAATAGTTTAATTTAAAATTTAATTGTAAAATACAAATGAGCTTCATTTTCAGAAAAAAATTCCTTTACTCTCTTCAACAACAAAATTAATACAAATCTGAAAGGGAAAATGTAAATCAAAACAAATAAAATAAAGATCAAAAGAAACAAATGCAGAAAAATTGTAAAGTCTGGAAATTCAAACAGAGGCTAAAACAAGATTCTCAAATGAAGTTAGAGGCAAGTTCAAAACAGAGAATAGCAGGAAAATTTAATCAACATGCAAATATGGAGAATCAGCAGATTAAAATTCAACATGCAGAAATTTTCAAAGCCTGGAAACCATTTTTCTGTCTTCTGCTCTGTTCTTTGATAAGGTGAGTAAATGAATTTAAAAACGGTTTAAAACCCTGGATTTCAAGTTGTTTTTGTGAATGAATAGTGTGATATTACCTGAATACTTCAGTTAATGTTGAATGCATGTTGGATTTATGATATTTGATTGCCTGTATAATGCTTCTTTAGTGTCTGTAAAGAACAGGTTTACAATTTCATAAATAAAATCCAATAACTTGACTTTGAATTCGAATTAGACCTAGAGTTGCAAACAGAAGTTGATTGTAAGCAAGTAATCTATCTCAAAAAAATATTTATAGATTTTTAAAGTGTATAAATGGCTTGGTAATTTGAAATTTACAGTAAACCTTTAATTTGGGTCAAAAACTTTTGTATTCAAATTCAAGTTTTGATATTATAATTGGCTTACCATTAGGAAATCATGAATTTTAGGGTTTGAAACATGATTTTTACTTTGTTAGTTTAAGAGAATTCATGGATTTTCATTTTTGGGCATATTGGTCGATTCATGGCGCACGGTGGCGAATTGAATCTTGTCTTTGAGCATGAAGGAGTAGGGGATAATGGTGATTATGGGAAAAATGGAATTTGAATTTATTATGGATCGAGTTGATCATGAATAGAAGAATTAGGGTTTTAGTACCTGTTTTTAGGTTGATGGGTTCTGTTGGGTTCGCGGCCACATGAAGTAACCGGAGACGATCGGGTTGTTGCCAAAGGTTGGGGGGGTCGTGGCAAAGTTTGAGTGTGGAGGGCACGGCGTCTCGAGTGATGATTCGTCGGCGGTGATCAGATTCTTCAGGTTATTGGGTTCAGCAGTGGGGTTGAAATCGAAATTTCGATTTTGATCGAGGCTTGGTTTGCTGGGTTGCGCGTTTCATTGTTGAGGTCATTCTTGACTTGGTGGATGCCGGAGGAGGTTCAACGTCGTGTGCACGTTGACGTGCACGTTGACGTGCACGGTTGCGTGCATCAGAGGGAGTGGGTTCTAGGGAGAAGGGGGAACTCGGAGGTGGCCTCGGGTTTGTGTTGTTTTGTCTCGATGAGGTCTCGGGAGTTTTGAGTTACTACTCGAAGCAAGAAGGAAGGTGGGAAGCACGGAGTTAACGCGATATTTTCGTGTGGGTTACTCGGGTTGTTGCTGTGTTTGCCGAGTGTAGCTCGAGTCTGTAATGCAGTTTTGGTTTGCTGTAGAATTTTTTTTTTAATATAAAAGAAATGTTAAAGATTTTGAAAGTAAGAGGATTTTGATTTTTGATTTAATTAAAGTTTATAAAAATATAAACAAGCTTTCTCTTATAAACTAATTTGGTTTCAAAGTTAAGTTTTAATAAATTTTTATATTCTGAAACATAAAGGTTTTGGAAATGAAATAAGTGGATTTTAAATAATAAGTATTATATTTTATTTAATCACTTCGGAAAGTTCAAACATTTTTAATTTTGAATATTTCAATTGTTTTAGTTAAAATTGATTTCTAAAGTATTTTATTTTAATAAGTTAAATAATAAAGATTTAGAGATCAATAAATATAAAAATTTCTTTAGTTATTTTGAAATTTTGATTTAATTAAAGATAATTAAATTTGAAAATAATAATTAAGATAATTAGATTATTAACCATTTAAGGTTATTGGTTAATATAATGATTTAATTAAGACAATGTTTTCTTAATTAAGAATTTTTATAACATTAAAAGTTAAGAATCATTTAATTAATTTTAAATGATTAAGTTAAATAATTAATTAAATAATTAACTTGTAATTAATTAAGATAATCACTTTGGATTAATCTGATATAATTACCTAGGGAAGTAATTAAAGTAATTAAGTGGTTAATTACTAAAGGTAATTAAGTAAAGTTAATTACTTTATTAAAAGTAATTAAGTAAATGTGATTAAGAGTTAATTACTTTAGTTATTAATTAAAGAATTAATTAATAATTAGTTAAAGATTTAAATTATTTGATTAATGATTAATGAATAAAAGAATTAAGAGTAATTAATTAAGTGATTAATTACTTGTAAAAGTAATTAATTAAGAAAGAAATTTAATTAATGAAGTAGTCATTAATTAATAGAAATAAATAATTAATTATTAATTAATAATTTAAGAATAATTAATTTATAATTTAGTTTTAATTACTAAATGTAATTAAATTAATAAATCAAAGATGATCAATTAAAAGTAATTAAGTGATAATTAATCAGGATGATTAATTAATATGGTAATTAAGTAAGAATTACTTAAAGTAATTAAGTAATAATTAATCAAGAAAAGATTAATTGAAAATGGATAATTAAGTGATGTTAGTTAATTAATTTGTAATTAATTAATGAATAAGAAGTTGGATTGTAGATAATCTAAGTGATTAATTAAGGACTAATTAATTTAAGAATTAATTAAATTAATCAAGTTTGAATCAAACTTATTTATGATTGATTAATGATTGGATGATATATATCATTGGATGAGTAATGATATTGGTTGTTGTTGGATGACATTGATTGATATGTGATGATATGAATATGTTATATCTGAGATGTGATTTATATGCTGCTTTGTGATATGTATAGATGCATGTGATAATAGATGCTTATCTATCTGAGTAACATGATACATCCATTTATGTTGAGTGATATTTTCTAAAATATCCATTGTTTAAATTCCTTAAGTATAACTTGGACATTAAAATGGCGTTTGGTTTCGGTGAGACCAGGATCGGGTTTCCATATTTGGATATCCGAAAAACACATCGATTCCAATTAAACGTAGGTCGTTAATCCATGTGGAGCAAGTAAAGACTCGAGGTGTAAGGGCTATACGTCAGTATAACTCTATGGGTGATTCCGTAATGAGTTTGACGCAATAGTACTTATAGATTCGAGATGGAGAATCAGAGTACAAGGGCTATGGTCGTTGACTCTGAGGGTGATTCCAAAATGAGTGCAACGAGATAGTGCCTTCGGTTTCGTTCGAACCCGGGACAAACTTGTATGGATTGAATTCTTTCAGCACATCGTCAGGCGGACGATGAGCATTCTGAGATAATTGGGCCTATAAAGGTATAGCCTCAAGCCTCATCAACCGGGAATGGCTAAAACTGGGGTGGTGCAGCAAGGCTTCATGGGTCGCTCCCACTGGAGAGCGAGATACATCCCTGTCTAGATGTCCCTTTTTATTTCGGCTTTGTAGGCAGTTGGAACTGCAGCCAACTGCGGGGTAGTCTTGTTCGGGACTGTTCAGTAAGGAATGGTTCCGGCCTTGTGTTGCAGGGGAGTGGGAGTACTACTCGGTACGGTGATCTAGGCCACGTACTGTGACGGGCGGTACCCCAGTAGCCCTGCCATTGATGGAAACACATTTACCCTACGAGACCTTACGGTTTTGTTTGTATTATCCACTTTTGTGGCCAGTAGCTGGAATTTAATAATGTAACAATTTCGGCTTTTTCTTATTTACTTGAAAACCCTAGACACTATTATAATATCACTGGATTTCCTATCAAATATTTTGGTTAGCGTAAGGTAAAAACTTTTCCATGTTTATGTGTGGGAAGTCTTACGTGATACCTTTTCGTTTCAAATGATTTTCTAAAGTTAAGCAATCTTAAACCGTTTACTCACACCAGACCCCTGTCTGACCCGAGTGTTTATTTTCTGTTTTATTAAACTCTTGGGTACTCATATTATATATGAGTAGTCAAGTGATTCAGGTTATCTCTTGACGAATTCTGGAGGAGCTATGGAGCAGGAGGCTTCAGCATGTAGATATATAGTTAGAGTTTCCGCTGTGTGTTATTCTGTGATGATGTTCTTGTATTGTATTAGACAGAAATGTTATAACTGTCTAAATTGAGATGTTTAGTTGTGTACTCTGATGTATATGATACTATGTATATGTTCTATATTATATTTAAATCGTTCCGCTGTGAGATTCTGATGTGTTGTTTTCTCTTTCTTCTCTTTCTTTTCTTCTTCTATCCCTTTTCTTTCTTAATTAGTGATGCGATTTTTCGAGAGTGGAAAGTCGGGTCGCTACAAAAATCCAACTCATCATGGAGAAACTAAACATATGACATCACTTTGCATTAGACGATGTAAATAATGGAATAATATCACTCAAATTTATAAATACCGAAAATCAAACAGCTGATATATTAGCAAAACAGTTAAATCAAACATTGTTTATAAGAAGAGAGTTAGGAATATGTTCCTTCTCAGAAATATAAATATAATAACATATAAATCAAAAAATTCAAACGAAAAACAAACCAACAAAAATACACCAGATATATTGATATATCCATGATATGTTTGTCAACTTATGTATTTATTTTCTGGTTTCAAATTTCCCTCCTCAATTCAAAACTTAAAACCTCTCTCTATATATATATATCCATTCTACTTCGAAACCAAATCCATTATGCAATCTTCGTCTTTTTGAAAAACTCAAATAAAATAAAATAAATGGATCCTAAACATTCCAAACATCCAAGGATTTAATCTACACCATTTTCCATCGAGTCTCCCACTCTAGGCTCTCTCCAAAACTTTGATTTACCCAAAAACAAGGACTAAGAGCAATCTAATGAATACTCTCAATATGCTTTCTAAAATGTAAGAAATTCAAATAAGAACGAAGAATGAACAAGAGAAATAAGGAAAAATTATTAGAAATCTACAAAAGTATCTATTGGATAACCTACAAACCTAATAGTCATTAATGATGATGCTACTAATTTAGCCATTCATGATCCTTTAAATGGTAGTGAAGAAGAAGAGGAAGAGGAGAAGGAAGAAAAGGAAGTCAATAATGATGAAGTCCGGTGTGTCAGTGAAGTATGCTTCGATTGGGATGGAAATTTGGTTGAGAAAAAAGGAAATTTCTATCTTCACTATCCCTTCCGTCCCATCCAAAAGTCTCCCATTATCAAGAAGAAACCACTGGACTTGGGATTAGCACATTTTTGTATGATTTGTTTGGATTCGAATTTGATTTGGTTTTAATTTTTTGAGAATTTTCGTTTGACATGTATGGTTTGATTTGGATTGATTTTGCTATAAATTGGTGTGTATAGATCTATAGTAGGATTTGAGTTGATTTTCTTCTAGTTTGTTGTGTCTTTAGTTTGAGTGTGTGTAAAGGATTTGTGTGATTAATAAAAGTGATTTATATTATCACTTATTATTCTAATATCATTCTTATCGCTTTTTTATATATCATTTAGTACTTAAGGGATTTTTTGGTAGATTTTTGTTGATGACAAAAGGGGATAAGTATATAAATATAGGCACAGATTAAGGGAGAGTTTTGTATTTCAGAGGGAGTTGTAACATATTTTATATACATGGTTATCATCATCAAAATGGGAGAGATTGCTAGTGCCTTAGGCATTAGTTTTGATGGCAATAATATGATATTATATAAAATATAGATACTAATGTTTTTATTAATTATATATAGTATATAGTGCAGGATATTATATAGGTGTAAATTAAGAAGAATGTATAGTACCAAGAGAGGATTCAACAGGCTGATATAAAAATTCAAGAATTAGAGATTGAAGACCCATGAGTTTGAAGATTCAAGATATCCAGATAAGTTATAGAGTCATAAATTATTTTGTTAAAACCCTGATAGTAGTTCTTTGGTCTCTCTTCTCATTTTTCAAAAAGGTTTAAAAATCTATTTTCCGTTTTTAATGGTTTTCTAATATTCTGAATTTCAAAAATTATTTCAAAAAAAATTCCTATTTTCAAAATGGCTTTCAAATATTTCTTACATTTTGATTTTAAATTAAGTAATTAAGTTTTTTAGGTATTTTATGTCTTAATATACTTTTAAATCTATTATACTTTGTTACAGTTTTAGTCTTATGTTTTCTAAATATTTATAAGTATATTATAACATTTATTATGACTTTATTTTTAAATGTATATTCACTTATACTTCATATATATTATTTTCAAAAGCAATTAATATTTGAATCCTTTATATATTTAAAATATTTCAAAATAATTTTATAAAATTTTCTGAAGTTTTATTATGATTAAAAAACATGTATAAAATATGTTTAAATGATTTAGCCAAGTAAAAAATATTTTACAAAGCCTAATATTTTCAAAACAATTAAAGGGTTTTTCAATAATATCTAGGATGTCGACATATATAGTTATGATATGTTGATATATTGATCGAATTTTTAAAAATTTAATTTTGAATGGAAGCTTCTTTTCATCGTATCGCTTCATGAATGGATATGTACGTTGTTTCGCTATAAATAAGGGTTAAACCAATGAAATTTGGTTAACTGCTTTCTTATATTTCTCTCCACTTTTAACTCTCTTGTTTTCTAAAAGAAATTATACTCAAACTCTTCTCAAATTCAATCAGGACCATATCAAACTCTATTAATTTGATTCTCTGCCGATTATTCTCTCTTCCCGATTATCTTTCTCACTCAAATCATGATCAAAGTATTATTCAAGAGGTTATAGGATCATTTGTACTCAAGATTTAGAAACCGAGTCTGTAAAATCTATAAAATCAAACTCTTATACATTGTGGTATGCTTGATGTCCCTAAAATCCAAGTGGGTGTGCTTGTGTCCCATCTAAATCAAGTGGGTGTGCTTGGTGTCTCGAAAATCCAAGTGGGTGTGCTTGGTGTCTCGAATATCCAAGTGGGTGTACCCAGAACTCGAAAATTTCGAAGGGTGTGTCTCGTAGCCTTGAAATTGATATTGTGTTGACTTGGATATTTGAAAAGATATCTATACATGAGATTGTACAGGACTGGATGTAGGGTAACTATGAACCAGTATAAAATTCCTAGTGTGATCTCTCCATCTCTTTACTCTTTACTCATATTGCATTTGTATCGGTCCATGTTTGCATCTATGGTTGTTGATTCTACATTGTTTAATTATAATCTTAAAACAATTTAAAAACATTTATAAAAATTGTAAACACTATTCACCCTCTTCTAGTATTAAATTGGCCACAAGATCCATCTTTCGCAATCTGAAAGGAACAGACCAAGAAAAGAAGGATGGTGGGGGAGATGCTCAAGCAGGTAAAGGCGGACTTGGAGTTAAGCCGCAAGAAGGTTGATGAGCTAAGGGAGAAGTGCAGCAGCATGTGAGCTGCATTGCCCTAGAGGAGCTTTTGGGGGAGAAGTGCACCTTGGACAATCAGTAAGAGGGTATATCAACCAAGATATTGACGTTGATCTTTTTGGCCAACTATTATCTTCCATTGTTGGTTTCCTTCCTTGCCCCGGAGCAGTATAATGAACTCTTCACTGAGCGTGCAGCAGAGATGGCGGCTACATAAATGGCTTCCCGATGATTTTTGCCTATGAGCGGATTGCCTTACTAGTAGGAGGCTGAGCGAGGAAACTACTACCGATCCTCCGATGGTGGACAAGGAGTTGGTTTATGATGACTGTCAGATCATCGGGCATCTCCAGCCTCCATGAGTAGTTGAGTCGGTCATTTTTTGTGTTTTCTATATACTAGTCAGTTTGTGGCAGTTAGTGTTGTACAAGGAAATGTTGGATACTATAAATTGTTTCTTTTGTAATGAAATCTATCATCGTAGATTAGTTATCTATTTAAATTTCCATGCCTACTTTGTATTTTCTTTCCAATAAGATGCTTTCTTCTTATGATTTGAAGATGGGCAGCACCCTGGCGTTCGTTAAGTAAATACATAGACTTAGCTTTCTTTGCACAATATGATAAGTAAATAGACGATAGTAAAGTCTACCTAAACTAAATAAGCTTATCTTTTACTGGTGAAGCCTGCTTGCATCTTTATGCAACTGGGAATAAGATGATGTAGGTGCGTCCTTAAGCAATAGCCTAGTGCTTTTGGTAAGCTTTTCTCAGTCATGTGTGGGCCATGGCACTGGTGCCCCATCCTATTAAAGGGACGAGTAACATCGAGGGTCAACGAATCAGGACAGCTGCAAGGGTGGCCTCGCCATTGGTTCTTCTATGTATTCGATGAGGAAGGAAACATTGAGTGACTTGTGCATCCTCGTAGAGCAGCACTACGGGTGCTAGGTTTGGAGTTACAATATGAGTTACTGAGACACCATGGCACCGGTGCTCCATCCTACTAGAGCAATGGACAACATCACTAGCAAACGAATCAGGACCACCATGTGGTTGGCCTCGCCATCAGTTCGTCGATGAGGAAGGAAGCATTGAGTGGCTTGCACGCATCCTCACAAAGAAACACTACAAGTGCTAGGTTTGGAGTTACAACGCAGGCAACTATGTCACCATGGCACCAGTGCCCTTTCCTACTAGAGGGACAAGCAATATCACAGGCACACGAATCGCGACCACCGCATGAGTGTTCTTGCCATCGGTTCATCGATGCCTCCAAGGAGGAAGGAAACATTTAGTGTCTTGCGCATCCTCGTAGAGCTGCACTATGGATGTTGGTTTCGGAGTTACGTGTGTAATTGCACCGTCACGGTACCAGTGCCCATCCTACTATAAGGATGGGCAGTATCACGAGCGAACGAATCAGGACCATTGCATGGGCAGTCTCGCCATCAGTTCATTAATGTCTTGGGTAAGGAAGGAGCGTTGAGTGGCTTATATATCCTCGCAGAGTAGTTTTATGCATTCACCAATCATAGAGTTGGGCTTTTCTGGCCCAACCCCTCTAGATAGCCGCGGCTGTGATGCCTCCAAGTAATGGTGGGGGTGTAGAAAAGTTGATTCTAACCGGTTTTCCTTCTTGTTACTCAGATCAAGAATACTCGAAGATGTTCTTTTTTACATTCCATGCACAAAACAAGTTCATACAAGTTCATACAAGTTCAACTACCTTATAATTATGGCAACATTTTATATCTTTATAACAATGGCTCATAAAACTTCATACATAATACGCTCGATGGCGCTCTGCATTTTATATGTAGGACACATTGGTGCCATAAGAGTGTGAGAGGCAGTAGATTCCATTGACGAGCACGATACCAATTACATATGGCCTCTCCCAGTTTAGCCCCAGAAATCCCTCGATTGGGTTCTTGGTGCTAGCAAAGACGCGACCTAGCACTATGTTCCCGACCTTGATTTTGTGGAGCTATACCCTCGCGTTGTAGTGCTTGGCTATTTTTCTTTTGTATGCTTGGTGCACAGTTCAGCCTCCACTCTTTTTTCTTCCAAACCGTCGAGCCGAGCTTGAGCAACTCCTCATTTTGCTCTGGGTCATGAGTGAGACACCTTGGAGATCATATGTCAACCTCAATGGGCAGTATAGCTACATAGCAGTAGGCCAAGGAGAAAGGAGATTGCCCAGTTGATGTACGCTGGTGGTGCGGTATGACTAAAGTATGAGCAGTAGGTCATCAGCCCATTTCCTTTGGCTTTTGTGAGTTGCTTTTACAATGTTTCCTTGATCATTTTTTTCAAGACCTCAACCTGCTCGTTCGCCTATCTATGGACCATTAAGGAGAAGCATTTTGCTATTCCATTTCGCTTGTAGAATCCTTGGAAAGGTCCACCCAAAAATTGGGTATCGTTATCGTTATGATCTTCTTTGGGAGTTCAAATTGGCACATAATGTTATTAATCGCAAAGTTGAGGATCTTTGGTGCAATGACCCCAATAAGAGGCTCTACTGCAACCTATTTCGTAAAGTAGTCGATAGCGACTATGGGATAGTTGTATTCACCTTGTTGATTAAATCTACTACTCGTGTGTCAAATGGCCAGGGGGATGCAATAGGTGTTAAGAGACTCAAGGAGGCTTTTAGGACTTTGGAAAACCTCTGGCATCGGTCGCATATCCTAACATTATTCATTGTGTCCTTCATCATGCTTGGCGAATGACAGGCTTGGTAGGCAGCTTTATTTGCTAGGCTCTACCCCCTCAATGTGATCCCCATAGAAGCCTTCATGCAGTTCCTCTAGTATGTAGTTGGCTTCCTCTCTAGTGATGCACATATAGTAGGAAGTTAAGTTCCTATTCGGTATAGCTTTGTATCCATAATGGTAAATGGGGGCCTATTAAAGAATGCTTTGGGCCTCTTGTCGCTCAATAGGTAAATCACTTCGTAAGATATTTTAACAAAGGTGACATCCAAGAGCTAAGGCGGGATTCATTAATCTCCATAATGGTTTCCCTCAATTCAAAGCATGGGGTAGCCCTCACCTCCATCAAGATCCAGGGGATGCTCTCTTCAGGATTGCTTGCTGCCTTGGCTAACTAGTCAGCCATCGCATTTCTCTTGCAGGGGATCTATTCTATCCTGAAATACATACAGGTGGCGATGTGTTTCTTGGATCATGCAACATATAGGGCTAATGTCTTTCTCTTGACCTAAAATCATTGTTCAATCTGGTTGATAACTAGTAAAAAGTCGCTGAGCAGTGTCAAGATTCTACCCATAACTCTTTAGCCATCCAAAGATTGACCATGATAGCCTAATATTCAGCTTCATTATTTTTGGTCTTAAAACCGAGGCAGAAGGTGAAGTGAAGTTATGTAACATCGGGCATGATTAAGCCCATTCTTTCCCTTATTCCTTTCTCGTTATATGCACCATTAACAAAGAGATGCTAAGAAGAAAAGTAGGCTGTTACACACACGTCGCCGATATTCGAGAAAGAATATTCTATTATGCAATCGACCATAGCTTGTCCCTTGATCAAGGTGCAAGGATGGAAGGTGATATGATGTTGTACAAGCTCTATGGAGCACTTTAGTAGTCAGCTCCATACTTTCTTCAATGGTTGGTTTGTTAATGAGGAGAGCTTGGAAATATGGACGTAGATGTCAGGTGGCTATTAGCAGGTAGTATGCTAGCTTCCCCAACATAGGGTATCTTGTTTTAGATCCCGCTAACCTCTTTCTCATGTCGTAGATGGGCCATTGGACTTTCTCTTCATAGTGAAGCAAGGCGAAAATGATCGTGTGGTTAGTTACCACAAGATATAAGTACAAGTCATCCCTATTGATGGGCCTTGAAAACATGGGAGTTATGGCCAGGCATCTTTGTGCAATCTTCACTCCATACAAATGACTGCCCTTTCTTGATGAGGTCGAAGGAGGGTACACAACTGTCCATGGCTTTTAACATAAATCAGTTAAGCACCATGATCATTCTGTTCAGATTTCATACCTGTTTAGCTATGCAGGCTATTTGCATTTCTTAAATTTCCTGAATCTTGTTAGAATTTACCTCAATGCCCTTGGCGCTCACCATAAAAAGTAGCAACTTCCCAGATCGTACTATAAAAGAACATTTCCTAGGGTTGAGCTTTAAGTTTTACCTATGACGGATGTTGAAAGTCTAGGCCATGTTGTTCACATTCCCCCGGCCCTTTTCGACTTGGCTAACAAGCCAATCACGTCGACTTCCATCGAATGGTCGATCTGTCGATATAACATTCGGTTGATGAGCCATTGATATGTAGCATCTATGTTGCAAAGGCCGAAGGGCATAGCTCAGTAGTAGTATAGTCCGACATTAGTGATGAAAGAGGTATCACTTGATCTGGGTCGTTCATGGCAATCTGATTATACCCGGAGTAGGCATCCATGAGTGTTTGGAGCTCATGCCTGTTGGTTGCATCTATAAGCTAGTTAATGCTACGCAGAGGGAAACCATCTTTCGATGGGGCCTTATTAAGGTTCGAGAGATCGAGGCAATTACTATAGGCCCTACTAGGTTTCTAGACGAGGGCTGGGTACATTACCAATACCGGGCATGTTGCATCACAGATGAAACCATTTGCCGAAAGTTTCTCCACTTCCTCCTTGAGTGCTCTTTATTGCTTGGGATTAAATAGCTGCTTCATTTGTCGGTGGTGACTCACCGAGTCATTGAGGGCATGGCATATGATTGAGGGGTCTATGCTAGTCATGTCGACATGCCCCCAAGAAGATGCATATTTTCTCTTCTTTAGGAAACATATTAAATTGTCACTAACTTCCAGGCTTAGCTCTTTTCCTATCTGGACGAATTTGCTCGGGTTATCCTTGTCAATTGATACCCTTTTGAGTGGCTTATTTGGCCTGCCATTGGGGCTAAACTCTCCCATACGAGGATTAAGCAGATCATCATTATCATCTCCCATGCTTTCTTCTCGGTTACATTGGTCCAATGCATATACCATGCATTTATTAACATCCTTGTCCACGACAGACGTCTGTTCTCGAGTTGTTGGGCCATCGTTGCCCTCGATTCTCATAGATGAGTCTTTCAGCATTAGGAGGAAAGGAGTGGTCATAACTTCTATTCTCGCATACCAGCGGGGGTGAACTTGTTATTTCGGGTGGCTATAAGTTCCTACTTGGGCAGGCCAAGGAAAGATTACTCTCGTTAACCATGCTACCTTGTCTAGGGGCAGTGATCAATGCGGTTGGTTAGCTTTTAATAACTTCGGTGACCCCATTGCAAAAGGGAGAAATGAGTTGCTCATGTGTTCTCTGTGGAGTGTCAGCACCAAGGATTGGTATATATTATTCTAACACGTGTTCACTTGTTGCAGGGTGTTATAAAAATCTACCGAGGCTTATTGGTTGCCTCGTACATATCCTGTCCATTTTCTATTACCAAATTCATTGTCAGATGCTGGTAGGCCACTATTGCATCCATGTTTGCCAAGTCGAGCTTGCCTATGAGAATGTTGAACGCGGACAGACAGTCTACCATAATGAACTGAACTTGAATATTAGCAACCAAGGTTTCCTCGCCAAATATGACCGCATAAGAGGTAACCCTGAGGAGTACTATATGATTGCCCCTGAAGCCATAGATTAGTAATGCAAAAGGAGCAAGGTTGGAGGTAGGAGGCTTCATTTGGTCAAAAAAATCTTAAAAATTACATAACGAAGGTCCCCGTCAATGAAGACCTGGTGGACCTTGGTACTAGACATACTGACTGAAATGGCCATAGTTCATAATGGAGGGAACCCACTCCTCTCTTGTCTTTAGAGGTAAATGCAATGTCAGTCGAGTCCTATAGCCAATGGGACCTTTGGGATCAAAGATCTACTTAATAAACATGATTGGAGGAGGGATCCCTCCTATAGCGGACCTGAGCCCGACTACTTCCAGCCAGTTGAGGGCTGTTAAAAATTGATAAGATTTACTATTGACTACAAGGTACATTGTTTTCATCCATCCGCAAGGGTAGGTGGATTTTGTCATATGTTGCGCTACTTTACTTGTTGTCTTATATACTTAAAGAACACTCTTTCGAGGATCAGTCGCTCCATCTCATCTTTAAGGCGTAGGTACTCATTGGTCAAATAGGCATTGAATTGGTGGAACTCATAAATATTTAAACATCCTAATATTTTATTTAAATATTTTAAATTATTTCATTTAATATAAAAACTATTTTTGAAATTTATGAATATTTATATATAAATTTAAAATATGTTTCGTGATAACCATTGCATGTTTTGTGAATATGTTGTAAATGCAAATCTCAGCTATACACATATACATTAACCATGTACACATTATTATATTGAACATGCATAATATACACATATGAGTATATGATATAGTCTTAAACTATGTATATAAAACATTATTTAATTAAGGCATTTATTAATTAAATTAGAAAATTAAATAAAATTGGATTTTGTTAAAATAATCTAGATTGGATCTAGTACCCCAATTAGACTTCATAGGTCCACTACGACCCAAAATTAAATCTACCAATTTCACCCACTATAGACTGACTCGATTTCATTAATAGTATCAGAGCCCTGATAGTCTCTGTGATCCAAATTAGAAACTTTAGGGTTAATCAATAATGCTTACCTATAATTTTAGTGTCTAAAATAGTAGTATATGGGCTTAGGGTTGGACAATCATGTATTCTCCCCTCCCTGGTTACTAGCCTGGTTCAATGATGAATAATTCCAAAAGACTAGCCCAATTGTATAGGCCCAAATTGATTTAGCCTTTGGTCTAATTTTCAAAGTTTAATTTCAAAATTAGTTAGTTGAAACTCAAATTTACTTTTAAACTATAAAATAAGTTCATAAATGTTATAGATATTTTTTGAATTTTTTTTAAAAATAAATGTTAATAATTTCAAAAATATTTTAATCATAATTAATTTGATTGATTAGTTCAATAATTAGTTAAAAGTTAAATACTTTTAAATAACTAAAATAAAACATATGTATTAATATGTATATATATAACTATAAATGTACATTATAACAATATATGTATGTATGTATGCGCACATACATATACATATTTATCTTAAATTGTTTAAGGTAAATTAAAACAATTTTTGAATGCATTAAAATGTTTAAACTAATGTACTTTTATTAATAAAATACTTATTTGATAAATAAATAAATTAGATGTTAATTAATAAAATAATATATATAATGATATATGTATATAAAACTATTGGTGTTATAGTTAATATTCATGTTAAACTGTTTAGATGAATAAATCAAAATTTTGAATTTTAAAATAAGGTATCAATTTGTTAATTAAATTAATAAATTAAATCAAATAGTTGTGATTTCATTAATAGTATACACAAGAATATTATATGATTAAATTAAATTATAAAAGGTTTTAATTGAACTTGTATAATATGAATATATAAAACTTAAGCGAAACTATAAGAAACCCAACATAGATATTAGGAACAAATACATGCGTAACATATGTACACCATGAGTTCGGATGCGTCACAAAGGTATTTCATAAGAAATATATTATTCTCTAAATCGATATATTCAATGTATATATATTAAAGATTAAGAATCAATCATACATAAGTTGCCCTCTACCATTTATGTTTTAATAGATTACTTGCATACTCTTTAGTTATTGAGATTCCTTATGATATCGATGTTATGTTTAGCATTATTAATATATTGACTAGACGAGGTAAGTTACATGCATGCATTTGTTAATCTTCCTCAAGCTACATGCATTATACTTAGCCATCGCGAAATCGTGGGTATGAGTGAATAATCTCTCTCAATTTGTTGAACAGTCTTAAGGTCGAGATGTGACTAGGTCAAAGAATGCGTGCCAGGAGTCATGTATAATATAACCGAAGTGTGTTATCCATTGCTTGATGGTCTATGATCTATTGAACATCCTCAAGGTTAGAATTCAAAGGCAAGAGAGTACTACTTCCCAATAGAGAAATCATAAGATTTCTATGTTTTTCTTATAGTGTTGAGAAACATAAATATGTAGTGCGAGACTTATTAGAAAAATTAAATGAATTCATTCAGCCTTTCTTGTATTGTAAGAATACATGTTGTATAAAGTTAAAATAATCTACTTAGATAATTTTGTACAACCATTATAATCGATGAAATGTTTACCGGTTAAAATATACATACCAATTGAATTAATATTAACATAGAAATATAAAATGTACTTACCATTAATTAGGTCACATATTGTCAGTTCAAGACCCATGGAAGAGCCAAATTATACAACCACTAAGTACATTCATACCTTGGTAAATTTGGTTTTATTTGCTCGAAATTATGTGTTGTATTCAATGAGTTTTGAACTCTAAAATAATACAAGAATATGTAAATTTGGTTCATATTCAACCACAAATAAGTAGTAAATAGTGAATAGTCGCAATTCATAATGTATGAGACTTTGATGAAAATAGTCCATATGATATAAACAAGTAAATCGTAATGAAAAATAGCGTATTTAATATGATTGATTAAAGTAAGGATCTTGTTGTGTTAGTGTGACAGTCCACACCTCTAGGCACCTCGAAAATCAGACATGACTAGAATCACGGGTAGTCGGGTGAAATAAAAATCCATAACATAGCACAGAGACAAAGGCAACAACATAAAACATAACAAATTTCACAATATTGGTCCCTATGTGTAGAGTAAAGTACGGAAAAGAGAAACGAAGTACATGAAACAAAAGAAATAAAAACCGAAGATAACAACTGCTCCAATGACCCTCCAAGTTGCAAAGAACTACAACCTAGACCTACCTTCCTGTGATTTGGGGAAAATAGGAAAAATAAAAATGGGTCGACATAAAGTCTGGTGAATGAGAAATAAAATGAATTGGAAAGAATAAAACAGCTTAATTCCAGGTCTTCCCTGGGTACTGCAGAGGGTGAATAATATAATACGGTGAATACTTCTTAGATACAGTTCATACACTTAATGGTTATCCATTCTAGCCTATACCAAGCACTCAACCATTAAAATTTAGCCATCTCATCCTATTACATCACTGGAGCGAATGGGAAGGCGCCACATGTCAGAAACAACGCTGAAATACGTAGGAAAATCACTCGAAACGAACCAACTAAAAAAACTTCGCTCGTGATTTTGGGCGACAACGAGACTTGATCCTTAGTCACTAAGGAAGTCAACATGTGCTTTTACCATTGTACCAAATGCACTTTTAATTTCTTTTTTAATTATATTTCTCATAAAATATAGGGGGGTTACATTCTTCCCCCTTAAAGGATTTCGTCCCTGAAATCTTCAAAGATGGAAGAATGTAATCAACGACCAGCATCCAAAACTACATCCATCTACTCAACCATCACCCACTTCTACCATTGTCCTTATTTTTAACTAATGCAATTTATGATTTATGCAAAGTGAAATAGGTAGTCCATCTACCGATTCAGTTGACCTCCTGTAATGCAAGTATGCTTGTGCCATGCAACCAAATGTATGGAATTACCCTAGTATAATTTATAATTCTATATGTATGTTTCAATCATTCACCAAAATGTACCATCCATATGTAACATCCATTTATATATACACACACACACATACACACAAGCACAACCTTGTGCAAATGCAATAGGTAACATGCATGCTATGCGGTTGTGTATACCTAGTTGGCCGATTATCCTAATAAATATCTATCCAGTGCATGCAATGCATCCATTTGCAAACATTGGCATCCATTTGCAATCATTTTCATCCATCAAATATAACATGCCCCAATGAAATGTTTACAACCAAGCTACAATTCATAGGTTTCACCTAAAGATTATCAAAAAAACCTAATTAAGGAAAGATCAAAGATCAAAGATAGAACATTTGAAGTGTACCTTCCAATAGAAAAGGATAAGAAGTTCGAATTCTCCCCCCAGATATCCATGTGCACTCCTTGGGGTCATCTGCCCACTGAACCTTCACTAGACGAACTTTCTTATTGCATAATCTCTTGAAGTGTTCGAATATACGGGTGGTTGTACGATGCACAAGTGATTCATGCTCTACCTCCACTTCCCTTAGCTGATCGGGTTCTACTACTACTGCAGAATCATGTACACATTTCCTTAGATGCAAAACATAAAAAATATTATGAACTCTTGCCAACTTATATAGAAGATCAACTCTATATGCCACTTTTCCAATCTGTGCGGTAATAAGGAAGGGTCCTACAAATCTCAATGCCACTTTTCCACTGAGCCAAATCTCAAAACGTTTCTCAAAGGAGAAACCTTGACAAAAACCATATCTCCAACCTTAAACTCCAAGTCTGAATATCTTTTGTCGGCATATGACTTTTGTCCATCTTGTGCGGTCTTCAACCTCTTGTGAATCAAATCCACCTTCTCGGAAGTTTCCCTCACCAAGTCTGGTCCAAGCAAGATCCTATCGGTGGTATCCCACCAACAGGCTGGTGATCTACATGATCTGCTATAGAGGGCCTCGAAGGGTGCCATCCCAATGATTGCTTGATAACTATTATTATGCACGAACTCCACCAAAGGTAAGCGGTCTTCCTCAGAGCCTCCGAAGGCAATGATGCACAATCTAAGCAAATCTTCCAAAACCCTATTTACCTCTTAGTCTGTCCATCTGTCTGAGGGTGATATGCCATGCTTAGATTCAATTCCGTTCCCAAGACTTGCTGAAGACTCCTCCAAAACTCGCTAGTAAATAATGGATATCCTTCACTCACAATGCTGGAGGGAACTCCATGAAGCCTAACTACCTCCCTTACATAAAGAGTCGCCAAAGAAGCTGTCATCCTATTACTCTTAATATGTGTAAAATGAGCGCTCTTCGTCAGTCTATCCACAATGACCCAGATGCTCTTTTTCCCTCTCCGTGACCTTGGCAATCCATCCACGAAGTCCATCGAGACACTCTCCCATTTCTATAGTGGAATATCCAATGGTTGCAACAATCCTTCCGGCTTCTTCTGTTCTGCCATTACCCTCTGTAAAGTGATGCACTTCGATACATACTATGCCACCCTCTTCTTCATTCCGAGCCAATAGAATACCATCTTCATATCCCGGTATATCTTATCACTATCGGGGTGCACTGTCATCCTAAAATGATGTGACTCAACCAATATCGCATCTACTAAATCCTCACTAAGGGGAACACAAAATCTACTATCCCTTCTAAGCCATCCCTTAGTGTCCATGGTATAGCACCTAAGAAGTGGTGATGACTCTCCTCTACCAAGCTTCTCTAAAGCGTCCTTTAACTCTTCGTCTTCACCTTGCCTTGCTCCAATCTACTCCATCAAAGTAAGCTGGACGTTGAGGGCTGCTAACAATCCCGAAGCTAAATCTGATGGAGGTCTAAAATCAAAGGTAGCAATGTACTCCAAATGCTTCCATTCCAAAAACAGAGGACTTTAAACCACTTTGTGTCTACTTAACGCATCTGCCACTACATTACCTTTGCCAAGGGTATAGGAAATCTCAAAGTCATATGAGGCAAAAAACTCCATCCATCTTTTCCATCTCAAATTCAATTCTTTCTTAGAGAATAGATACTATAAAGACTTATGATCCATGAAAAGCTCAAATCTTTCTCCTAAGAGATGGTGCCTCCAAGAATTGAGAGCAAAAACTATAGTTGCCAACTAAAGATCATGCGTCGGGTAGTTCTTCTCATGAGTTTTCAACTGTATACTCGCATAGCACACTACCCTACCCTTTTGCATCAGTACCAACCTTGGTCCCGTACCACAAGCATCCGTATAAAATGAGAATAGCTTGGTTCCTTCTGGTAATAGCAATACGGGAGCGGTAGTCAAAGCTTCTTCCAATCAACCAAAGGCATCCTCACAATTGGCATCCCAAAAAAGCTGAGTTTTCTTGGTAAGGCAGGTAAGTGGAGATGATATCCTAGCAAAGTCCCTAATGAACTTCCTATAGTAGCCCACAAGACCGAGGAAACTCCTTATGTTTGCTGCATTCTTAGGGGTCTGCCAATCCAATACTGCTGCCACTTTTGCCGGATCAACTTCAAGTCCATCATCTGAAATGATGTGTCCCAAAAAGCGAACCTCATCCATACAAAAGTGGCATTTGGAGAACTTCGCCTTCAACTTATGTGCTCATAGGGTCCTAAGCACTCCTTCCAAGTGAACAGTATGCTCCTCCTTACTTTACGAATAAACTAAAATATTATCGACGAGAGCCCCTGCAAACTTGTTTAGCGATTCACGAAATACTCAACTCGTCAGGTCTACAAAATATGCCGGAATATTGGTTAGCCCAAATGGCATGATTAACCACTGAAATAACCCATCTAGAGTCATAAATGCAGTCTTCCCGATGCTATCCTCTGCCATATGTAACTGATAAAATCCCATGGCCAAAAGGAGCTACGAAAATACCCTGGCTCCTACGTTGGTCAAAGAGATTGTCTATACGGGGAAGAGGATAACGATTCTTCTTCATCAGCTTATTAAGCTCCCTATAATCCACACAAAGCCTGAGAGAGCTATCCGTCTTAGTGGCAAAGACGTTGGGTGCACCCTACCCAAAAATGCTCCTATGAATGAAGCCCTTCTCCAAAAGCTCTCCAATCTGCTTGATCAACTCATGACGTTCCTTAGGAGGCATATGCCTTACCGGTAAAGCAACCGATTTGGCATTATCGACAAGGTAAATCTTGAACTTGATCTCTCTTCGAGATTGAAGGCCAGCAACCTCCTCGAGCTCATCTGGAAAGTCTCTAACAATGGGTACCGAACTCGAACTATCTGGCGATAAGTCAAAAGAATAAAGGTAGCTCAACATGATTGATTCTCTAGGATCACAAGATACCTCCAAGGTACGTCCACTGCAAGTGCCTAACCTCACTACCCTCTTATTGCAATCAAGAATAGCACTATACATGGATAGCCCATACCAAGAATCAACCTGAACCTGGAAAAGCCCAATACGAAGGAACTACAGTCAAACTCGACGCCAAAAATAAACAGTTTCAAATCCCGACAAAACATGGACAAATAGGCTGATCCTCCTACGGGGTTTGATACTGCTACCAGGTCGGTCCTAAGCAAGCATCAAGACCAAGACCCTCTACCAGAGTACTAGGTATAAAAGAGTGCGAAGCTCCATAATCAAATAGGGTATGAACAATAAAATCAGAGATTGATAACACACCTTCGATGATCACTTTCTTTCCCTTGTCCACAACCGTACGAGTATTAGAGGAAGGAGCTGCCTCTAAAGCATATGCCTGAACAGGCTGTGAAAGTGTCTATGAATTGTCCTTGGGCTTCGACGGATAGTCCTTTTCCATATGCCCCACTTGATTGCAAAGATAGCACCTCAGTCTCGGTCGCTCTCTTGCCCCTCTATAATCCTTAGCAAGATGACCTGCTTTCTCACAAGTATTGCACTTCTAGTCCTTCCTTGGAACTTTCCTTTTACCACCTGACCCTCCTCCTCTCTCCTCTTTCTTTTTCGCTGCTTCTTCCCATCACTCTTCTACGCCGCATCTCCTTTCTTCTCAATATCAGCAAGTAAAGCCATCTCTACCAATCCCTCAAAAATGGATCTCATCGAATGTGGCTCACTGCCAAACTCTTCAGTGGCTGACTCAAACCCTTAGTGAACTCCAAAGCCTTCTTGTGAGGAGTATTGATCAGGTCTATTCCAAATCTGGCAAGCTTATTGAATAGATTAACATATTCCTTAATTTCCATATCCCCTTGCATGAGATGTATAGATTTCTCTAGTTGCACTCCCTCTTCAGCCTGCGATAAGAGTTTCCTCTTGAGCCTAGTACAAAAATCCGCCCAAGTAAAATTATCAACCTCAGCCTCCACAATCTCCCACCAAAAAAGAGCCTCTCCTTGCAATTGCCATAGAGCCAACTGCCTCTGAGCTAAGTCCTCCAATCCTATATGTCCAAATATCCACTCACAAGTACGGATCCAAGCTCTCGCCTCAGTATATGACTCGGTGCCAAGAAACGGCTTGCCTCCTAAGGTGGTGTAGCCCTTGCATAACTTGGGAAAATCTGGAATGCCTAGTGAACGGGTTGGAGCCCCTTCCGCCGGAGCAGCATCCCTAGTTGGTGGCTCTGCTTGTGGAGTAACCTAAAAATAAGTCTGAATCAAGCGGGCATATTAAGGCCTAGAATTTCAGGGATATCTTGCGATTCAGACATTTCAATCTGTTGATGTTAAAAAGAAAGGATTAGGTATTCCATAAATAGTTCAACAGATACGGAGGAAGAGATACGAGGGACCCATTTCTAAAATTTCTTTTTTTCAAAAATATATACATATACTTTTAAAAGTATTATTGGGAATACTCATTAAAAATTATTCGAAAATCTTTATATTTCTAAAGTATTTTTAGGATTATCGAAACCTATGTTTTGATACCAACTGTAACAACCCACACATCTAGGCACCCTGAAAATCGGACATGACTGGAAGCACGAGTGGTCTGGTGAAATAAAAATCTATAACATAGCAAAGAGACAAAGGCAATGACATAAAACATAATAAATTAAACAATATAGGTCCCCATATATAGAGTAAAGTACGAAAAAGAGAAACGAAGTACATGAAAGAAAAGAAACAATGATGAAGATAATAACCGCTCTAATGATCCACCAAGCTGCAAAGAACTACAACCTAGGCTTGCCCTTCTGTGATTTGGGGAAAATGGAAAAAATAGGAATGGGTCGGACATAAAGTCTAGTGAATGAGAAATAAAATGAAGCAGAAAGAATAAAATAATTTAATTCCAGGTCTTCCCCGGATATCGTAGAGGGTAAATAATATAATGAAGTGAATCCTTCTTAGATACAGTTCCTAAGAAGCAAAAGTCCATGGTCACTCTATGGAAGTCAACCATGTAGTAGTACTAAATATCAATTGGCCTATGGGACCTGTTGTCCTTGCCTATCCACGTGCTACAGTGTGAAAGTCATGCTCTTCACCCATGCACAGTGACTAAATGCCTCTTACGTCTGACCTGCGCCGACTCAAACAACCTCACAGGACCCGAAAGTTGCGCTCAGGCTCCTCCAAACTAGACTCCTATCGTTCTATCTCCTCGGCCACCAAAGTGGACTTGCTCCTATCGAAAATGTCGGTCCTCCGAAAGAGTGCCTGTAGCTGGGTCGGCGGCGCAATATCCTATAATGATCTGCCTAAAGAAGCCTACGTCGGAGTGCACTTGTCCTATTGCATCCACGTCGATCTACCTAAAGAAGCCGATGATTGCGGATGTTGTCTATCTTATGTACTAGCAACCAATGAAAGGAAACAATTATCCTTGCGAACTAACTTGCCCGCTCCTAGTACGTATGGCCAAAAGTATATTTTGGTCCTAACTACATGAAACACCTGTACTGACCTTCACAAGATCTGCCTACCAAATCGCATCCAGATTAATTAATTTTACTATTATAGCTAACATACTATTTATTTCAATTAATCTGCTCTAGACCATTTTTACAATCGATTTGGTTGTTTCATAATTTTTCTTTTTCTTACATAAATTGTATTTCAATTTCAGGTCTGTTCAGACCATATAGTTTGTCTGTAATTTTTATGCCATTTTGTTACAGATTTACACTAGTGTTTAGGCCGCCACATATAAAAAACAACGCTGAAATACGTAGGAAAATCGCTGGAAATGAACTAGCTAGAAAAAATCGCTCCAGATTTTGGGTGATAACGGGACTTGATCCCTGGTCACAAAGGAAGTCAACATGTGCCTTTACCACTGTACCAAATGCACTTTTAATTTCTTTTTTAATTATATTTCCCATAAAATATTGCGATATTATAGTTAGATCTAGCACTAGACCAAGAACTATAAGATGGATATAGGAACTCAATCATTGAAATGCCAATTTGATTAGTTTAAGTGCAACTTATTCGACATCCATAAATGTTAAGGATGACAGAATGTATTTTATGAAAAGTTCATTACTATCTCGTAATATGGGTTTCTTTTAATGGTACGACCATTAGAAAAGAAAGCGAATGTAGGGAAGTGAATGTAACTTAGGTATAGTTGGGAAGAAGAGAGTGAATGGTCACCTCTACTTCATAAAGAGACATTGGAAATGAGAATTTCATAAAATACAAAAGGATACTTAAAATGAAATGAGAAATGTGATTTTGATTCCAAATGAATTTTCATATAGAAAATTGTTTTCTATGAAAGTTATTTCTTCGAATTCATGCTACCTAATCTGAAACTCTCAACTGTAAACTAACTAAAGTGTATAAAATTTCTATAATAAGTGGCTGAATGGGCCTCATATTTCATATGTTATTATAGTAATAGTGAAAATAATGGAAGCATACCATATAACATTCTTAGTGCACACATCAAGTTACAAAAAATTGTTTTTTTAAGTATACCTAATATTATTTATGAAATAATAACCGTTTTTAGTATTGACTAGAAATAGATATATTCTATTTTGGTATGAATATTATGAATATTCATTACAAAATAAATATGTAGTATTGGTATCTTAACAAAAGTGATGCATTAGAAAATATAGGAGTACAATTACGTTGTAATTATGGACAATGTCACGATTATGAGAAATAATTCTTATTCATATGATTATGAATCATAACGTACTAGTGAACTATATCTCAAATGACCGAGGGTAACCCCCTCATTTGGTCAGAGTGGTGAGCTCCTTGGAATGATACATATAGATGTATCCAGTTCAAAGCCTAATATTACCAAAATAGAACCACTTACTTCATTAAATCACAGATGAATTATTATAGAAATGAACATGTGTATTTAACATACAACTAGTGTAATTGTGATAAGTTCGTTAAATCTAAAATAAAAGTATAATAACATACCAGGAAAAGAAAATTAATATTCAATTTGGTCGAATAGGTGAGCGCATCGAAAATACTTCCATAAGTAGCTAAAGATAAAGAAGATTCAATCTTAAAAATCACTTCTCCCTATGATACAAAATAATGTATACATAAGGAGTAATCAGACTTTGTCTGATAAAGTGTGATTGTTGATGAATGAAGTTAATCCCTTCCTATATAGACGTGTACTTAAGAGTATGTACATAAAGTTAAATTTAATTTCATCCAAAACCCAGTTTACTATATCATACAAAAAGTAATTGATAACAAAACTCCTACATATCCTAGGTCAAGAGTTTGACAGGTTGTGTGAGTTAAGAAGCTACACGTAGTATTTGCTCGTAAGGGTTTTGCAAAGGTCAACCCAAAGGAGCGATCAATATTATTGACCAGCTTATGTTATAACTATAAGTTTTGTAAACTAAATACTCATTTTTATACACATAAAAGGCAATTTATAAAATGTTTATGAACATCTATTCCATTGCATTGAGAAACAATTATTGTTTCAAGAGAAAGCTGACTTCGTTACGAAGGAATTTCTTCTAGAAATTTTTGGCAGTAAAATGAATTTGGACATGATTCAAAGACAAAACCGATTACAAAGGAAAAAATGAAATTAACCAAATCTAAATGAACACAACACATTGGAATATCTAATAAGAATTCTACGAGAGGAACTATTCTTATCGATATCGAGAAAAGGATTTCCCCAATTGCCAATAAGCCATAAAGAATATTGACTCTGTCATGTGGCATGATGTGAAAATCAAGAATAAATAACAAGTATAATATCAAAATATGATTTTGATAGTAGTACCCGAAGGGTTATGATCCATCGGCTACAGATATATCTTCAAGAAGAAAACCAATGCGGTTTCAATATAGGAAGCATCATTGATAAAAATAAATATCGTAATTTTAAGTTTTTGAAACTAAAGTATCATAAACATCATTCAACATACTTGAGTTAGTTGGAATTTTACTTCCAAAATGATCACCTGGTATGATTTTGAGTTTTGGTGCATGCATGTTGAAAGAGAATGTAACATCTTGCCCCTATACCCATAATAACAAAGAGTATTACTAGGTAATACTATCTGATAATACAGAGAATGAGGCAATATCAGGTTTACAAACATGAACATTCCCTTGGGGTAACATCAGTACATTTCCCTACTCATATAACACTTGCCATTATGTACAGATGTTAGCACAAAGCAATATACATGTGTGGTTCTCAAGCTAGAACAATACATAATACATAACGAATAAATAGAGTTCACGGAGCAAAAATGCAATGATGAAATAAAGGCATCAATATTACAATGTCAAGGTAGTTAAGCAGAATGCTAATCCAACACCCATGGTCGTAAAATATACATATCATAGTCTAATAAATACATCATCATAATAAATGAGGCAATAAAAATGCATAAGTGAAACTAATATCCTATACTAGCCTCCAAAAGGTACCCTACTCGTCAAACAAGCTACTTCGCCACTAGACCTAAAATATCTCGGATTGACCCAAGTATAATAAAATAACACATAGGTTTGGCCATGACTAAAATGCAAATGTCAACATGCGATAGTAATGGCAGGTATAACATGAATCTCGTAGGTTGCATATGGTCATCCTCAAACATAAGCATATAACAAAGGCCATAAGCAACATTAAACAACATATAACCAAACATCCGATGAGTGAATCAACCAATGGTCCAGTAATCAACCATCACACAAAATCATCTACAAAAGGATACGACATGCATTCCGCTTAGCCTAGTCTAGATCCAAACCGATCTTAAAATTAATAGGAATATATGGCATCAGCTTACCCAAAACGACCTACTCTCGGTAGTGTCCGCAATCATCTCATCGACGAGCATATAATAAACTCAAACATGGGCTTTATTATCTCAAGGCTCTTAGTCACAAAAATAATCCCTTCGACCCATCACCGTTCTTTAAAAGATCTTCCATAAGTGTAAAAATGTATATCTCTGTAACCACATAGATAGCTGGACGGAAGGTTGACACTCTCAGCCTACTCCAAGAGCCTTCCTCACAAGCTCTTAAAACTACCCTTATAGTCTTAGTTACCTCAATGGCCATCGTTATCCAATATCCATCGGGTCTAAGACAACGGCATGCAATGGCCACTCACCTGAAATTTCCTTAAATGGAAACAAATTATTGGTGCCTGGGGAATGAGGCAGTGGCTCTCGAACTTGGCTTTCGGTCATACTTCAAAAGGTATGTCAACAACAATCAGACATACTAGTGGCTCTCATCCTACTCACTCTCAATTCGCAACACCATAAGTATAACCCTATATAACTCGATCCCATATGAGGGACATCATCTTAAAAAAGTAAACGACACTACAAAAAAACCATTTATAGTAGCAATAATTCGTGGCATTTCAATCTAAATGCAGCTTATACTATTTCGTACTACACTATAAACATAACAAAAAATATTTTTTATTCCCGCCTTCACCTAAATAATTTTCGCCTAACCCAATAATCGTAACCCAAAAGTTACCGCCTCAAAGCTCCTTAGTACTTAGAAATTTTTTGCCTCTTCACTCCTAAATCCCCAGTTCCCAATTCCTTGGTACATAGAAAATTTTCTCTCTCTCTCTATTCATCATAAAAAAATCATTGGTTCTTACTTCGTTTCCCCATCCTTCTATTAAACTCGATTGACCGATTCAGCTGTTGATCTTTGCAATTGCGGTTCATCAAATTCCGAACATTAAGAAAAGCAAGTGAGAGTTGAGGTTTTTATCGGAGTCTCTAACAATGCCAGTCAGGCAAGGCTATCACAATCAGATGAACTCTCGGGCAAGCATCGCTAAAACTATTGATACAGGTATGATTTGGTAGAGGCATGGTATTAAGCTTTGAATTCCCATGTATCAGTTTTAGAAAGCCCCATTGTTGTACAAATTTATGTTAGTAAATTATATGTCGACAACTTTATACCTATTTTCCTGTTATGTTAGGTGTATGTAAGTATGAGATAATTGTCTGCTCCTTTCGTTCTTTGCTATCATTCAACTTGTCTAAAGCTTCTTCTCAATTGTACACATTCAACTTCTACTTTGAAAACTGATTTAGTTAACCAAGTTGACGCTGTTGAGATCTTATCTACAATATTAATATTCAGAACCATAACACACGGTGCAAGGTATGAAATTTACAATTTGTTATTTTTTTCCATTTCTAACTTATGTTATTTTGCACAAGATAAGATACTGTGCCTGATTTTGGACAGCCACCACTGTAGCTATTCAAATGTTTATGAAAGGTAACAAATTTATATATATATTAATTTTGTGATTCTGCCCATGTTAGATGCTAACAATTGTGAACTTTGTTGAAAATATAAGTATTCATGTTCATTATTGACTGTACTATTGTTTACTTGATGTATTTTTAGTTCATAAGCCATAGATATTTAGGTGAATGGTGGTGTGTCAGTGCTTATCGTTCTAAGATCAATGTTTATTTGACATCGTAATATAATTGCATATGTTAACATACATCTTTAATCAATAATTGTACTGCTGTTTGAATTAAATGATGATGTAGACACCGATTAGCACGATTTCTTTGATTGTAGATTATGTCCTTGAATTTGGTTGTTATGTGTTACAACTAGGTGTATGTTTGTAAAGAAAATTGTTTTATGTTGTTTGGCTATAAAAGAATCGTTGAACATAACATTATGAAAGCTTTGGGTATAAATGGAAACAAGGCATGCCAGGTAGGGAAATACATATTGGTTTTTACAATAAATCAGTCTAAACACCTCATATTTACCAAGTTGGCTTCTTATTAAATATAATACGCTTCATCCTTGCATTCATGATCATCAAATCCAATCATCTTGCGGTATATAGTTATTTCTCTGTTACAATGTCCAAGCCAATATGGTTCAAGTGACAAGGAAATATTGATGCTATGGTTCCAGATAATTGTTATACTAATTTGATATTTAGTTTTTGATTAGTTATTGGATTCATAAACGATGACGAATGAATAAAGGCATTGTCAAGTTTGTTTCCATATAACAAGACATTCAACTTAATGATATCTTGTTTGCGGTTGTATGTATAAGAAGGGTATTTAATGTGTATTTTTTGACTAAAATCAACAACTCGTATAGCCACAAAACAAAACTTGAATCCGGCTGGTTCTTCAAATATATGCATTTACTTATTTGTTTTGAGCTTGTGTATGTGTTTACTTGTGTGCATGTGTTGCATCATATATGTGTGTTTGTATGGGAGCTGTGTGCATTTGTATACATAGGTGTGTGCTGTATGTACTCTTGTTTAAGCATGTGTAGGTCTGTCGGATGCAATATCTAACCTCTGATATTAGTATAAATCATTAATGATTACTATTGTTGTTCGATACAACTATGGCAGGCAGAGTCGAAGTATAGGGATTGAGCTGAGGTTTGATAATGGTACTATTGTGGTGTTTGAAAGCAATGGTTTAGGAGCAACCAGAGTTGGGATTTGTTTTGATAAAGAAGCAACATTCATTACACTGAACAATGAATGGTCTAATGCCACAACGTGGATCTGTTGATGCCTTAATGAAGTGTACCTATGACAAGTATGGCAGGTAACAGTATCAGGTTAGTTTCTTTGTGATTTTAGCTGATTAATTGTTTATATAACATTATCATCATTCAAGAGATGCATAATCCATGTCTCTAGCTTAGCATTTTTATATAGATATTCAAATATCAAGGCATTTGTTAAGTAGTTGTATAAAAACCGATTAATGTTTTTTGACTAAAACATTTGCATATAGCCATTGTAAATTGATATAGCTATTGTACACTGACTAAAAGTGGTATGGTTGCACAGAAAATGCATTTAGGCTCCTAGCCTAGGTGGCTGGCTGGAGCAATTTCTACAACAGTGTTAAGCACACACATTAAAATATGAACTGTTTGAATTTGCAAATATGTCATAATTCCTGTTTTAATTTATAACCTTCATTCCACGATGTGAATCCAAGTCGGAGCTGCCTGTCTACATACACATGCATATTTTTCAAGTAGTCACTACAATATTAAAATCGATAGAATAGAAATATTATGGCAACTATTACACACATTCATCCTAACGTAATTTTTACCACAGAGGATAGATATAGGTTCGTTAATATAGAAACAACTCCACAGTAATAATATGTCTCTTCTTTTACAAAAAATAGTCAAATAAAAGCGGACAAAGAGAATTTGAACATTTCTTTGAGGTAAGAGCGTGCGAAATCATGGAATATATTAAGGCTATATATCCATCGGTAGGCAAAAAAGACAAGCAATATGAGCCAACTAACCAGTGGCGAATAAAAGAGCATCGAATTTCCATAGTAAATCAAAATGTTGAAAATGGAACAACATGAGTCATAATATTTAAAACAGTATCAAAGTTTCTTCCCATACAAAGGCATAGCACGTGCTGCACTGGTGAATTGTTTTTCTATAAATTTTATATGCTTTAACACATTTAAGAGAAATTATTTGTATAAACATTAAATCATATTTTTACGTCGAAATTATGTGTTCTGTAGTTAGTTTGAATTTTTATTTGTAAGTTGCAATAACTTCTTTATTAGTTTTAATTTTTATTTATATTATTAGTTAATAAACAACGAATTTGTGATCGAAGTTTAATTCTTAAATCTCACTTTTAATTTATGTAAAGATTTGATAATATTTTTAAACGAAATTTTGAATTTGTAAAAGAGGTTTTATCACTAGGTCATATTTTTAAGTGATACCAAGGTTTATTAATATCTACAGTGAGACGCTTTTGGTAGTTTGTGCTAAAACAAAACAAGAGTGGCAGCAAATTTACTATTAGCATAAATGGCGGTTGTAGAATGTGAAAACTACAAAGTAAATTAAGTGCAAAGTGTTGCAATCAATTTTACTAGTCACTTGTCATTTTCGAAATAAATACGTAGCATGGGAATGTGTATTTTTTCATATTGAGAAAAAATTCACAAACGTCGTAAAAATATATGATAATTAAATGATCCAGAAGGAATTTTAATGGCGTATTTAAAGCTGATGCTATCCATGTTAGCTCAAGACAACAATACAAGTTTGATCTAATCTGGCGATCAACTTGTCATATATGATATTTTTGAGGGGAGGGTCTGCAAATCAGTGGACAAATTTTAAGGCGAGATGGGTAATTTTCTATGGATTGATGGTCGAGAACAGTACACAAACTATTTTGGATGGATTTCTGATATAATTTAACAAAAACTCATTTGGTCTTGCAATTGGAGGAACTCTACAGGTGATATTTCCCTCTTGAATATGCACCGACAATCATATACAGTTTAAAATATTTCTAGTATAAAACCATTCAATTCCTAACACTTTAGTATAAGATTTAAAATTTTGTTGTGAAGTCTTCCAAATTAGAGTTTATGACTTTAAAACTGAAATGGCAGCAGTATCGCTGCTTTATTAACAGCTGTTCTTCCACCGCTAGCTTAAATTATAGGAGATGATAAAAGATTTAAAGATTTGATAGATTGATATAAGACAAGCTTAAGATTGAGTGAAACGTGGTAAACAAGGCAAAATATGTTAGTCCATGAGATGATAGTTTTGATGACAACAACCTTAGAATAGGATTATAAAATATAAACACTAACATTATAGTTTAGAAATATATGTATATGCAGGATTTAACCATGCAGGTACCAAGAATGAAGACTGTACAGTATAGAGATTCAAGATATCAAGATTGAAGACTCATGAGTATTAAGAATATCAAGTTTATCAAGTGTTCAAGATTTCAAGAATAAGTAATTTTAATTAGGAATTTTTGTTAAAACTCCTAGAAAAGCACTGACATCTTAAAATCCAATTTATTCGTGGAATGGAATCCACTTTGAGCCAATAAAAGGGATGGAACCCTAAGTAGGATAAACCTACGAAAAATCTAGAGGAACATTGTTTTGTATCCGCTAATTTTTATTCAAAATGATTAAAAAAAATTATATCTTGTTTTTAAAATGTTTTCAAAACTTTCCTTTTAAAAGAACCAAAAATATCAATCCTGATTTCAAATACTTTTAGCCTCAAAATAATCATTAACTTCAAAATCAAATTATTCTTAGTTTTAAAACTATCTTTAATAATAATATATTTAACTTTTGATATTTACACTTAGATTGAAATATAAATTTTTATATATATTACTCTCTATATTTACTTATGTAGTTTGATTATAATCAAGTATATTTATAAAGTTTAAAATTATTTTTAATATAAGATAAAAGTTATTTTCAAAAGAAAAATAAACCACCAAAAATTCCTTTGGGATGTCGACATGCTCAATACACCTATGGACAGAGTCAGTTAATTTCAAAATTTAAATTTCAAAAGAAGTTTCTATTAGTCATATCTCTTCACGAATGCACATGGCTGTTGTTCTTCTATAAATAGGGGCTGTTTTCAACGAATTTTTGATCATATTTTCTGGTTTTCATTTCTCTTCTTCTTCCACATTTCTTTATACACATTCCCACCATTACTCAGCCGAAATCAAAATTGAATCTAACTAGATTATCTCTGGTTTGATTCCCCATTACTATCTTAACAAGATCCACAGTGTTATTCAGAGTTATAGGCTTCTTTTTAATCAATTAAACGAGGAAAGGTGTGATTGTGGCCTTGAAAATCAATCAAGCGAGAAAAGGTGTGATTGTAGCCTTGGAAATCAATTGGGTGAACTTGTTGCCCGTGAAATCAAGTATCTCTACCCAGAGGACTGTGAATCTGGAGGGTGTACCTCTTAGCCTTGAAATCGAGGGTGTAATCGTACAATTGCTTTTGGAAGGAAATCCGTACTTATGTGCAGGACTGGATGTAGGGTAACTCCGAACCAGTATAAAATCCGGTGTGTTCTTTCCTTTACTGCTTTTACTTTATTTCTGCATCTATGTTTGATTCTGTGATCATATCTGTGTCTGAATATTGCATACATTTGTGTTTAAATTAACAAAAACTCAAAAAGATTTAATAATTTCTTAAAACACTATTCACCCCCTCTAGTGTTTATCCTAGCCTTAAGATCCGTAATCCGCATTTCTCACATTTGGTATCAGAGCAAGGTTTTCAAAGTTTCATAATCTGATTTTTGAAAAAGTTTTTAAAATGGCTATGTTTGTTAATACTAGTTTAGAAATATTCATATCATCATTGTCCCATGAGTCTGCATATAATCAATGTTCAAATTCAAGTTGTCTACCAAAATTGTTTGATGTGCAGGAAACATGCTTTATGGGAGTTGAGGAACCAACCCACAATGGACAAATTATGCAGATCAAAAAGAACAAATGCATACTCCATAGTGGATGTTCTAAACACATGGCTGGCAATCCAGATATGTTGAATGATATAATATACAAAGACGGAGGACTGTTAAACTTTGGAGATAATTCAAAAGGATATGTGATTGGCATCGGCAAAGTCGGTAACTCTGAAAATCCTATTATTACTAATGTTTTGCTAGTTAAGAATCTGAAACATAATCTGCTAAGTATGAGCGATAAAGGATGTAAAATCAAATTTGAAAAAGATAAGTGTCACATTGAAGATATTAATTCAACCATAATATTTGAGGGAATTAGGAAAAAGAATATTTATATTCTTAGTATGAAAGTTTCAAATGATAATCAGTGTCTGTTGGCAAATACAAGTGACCCTTGGATTTGGCATAAGAGATTTGGGCATTTGAATTTCAAACTCTTATCTAGGCTGCCAAAACATGATCTAGTAAGAGGTCTCCCTAAAATGAATTTAAAAATAGATAATCTATGTGATGCACGTCAATTAGGAAAACTTAGAAAAAGTTTTTTTAAATTAAAAGATATGATTTCAACCTTAAAACCTCTTGAATTACTTCATCCTAATTTATTTGGTCCATCTCAAATTCTGTCAATAAATCATAGTAAATATGTTTTTGTAATTGTAGATGATTATTCTAGATTTACATGGACAATATTTTTGAAACATAAAAGTGATACTTTTGAATGTTTTAAGAACTTTACAAAAAGGATTCAAAATCAACTTTCTTTAAAAATTATAACCATTCGTAGTGATCACGGTGGTGAATTTGAAAATGAAAAGTTTAAGGAATTATGCAATAAAAAGGGAATAACTCACAAATTTCCATTTCCAAGAACTACACAACAAAACGGAGTAGTAGAACGTAAAAATAGAACGATTCAAGAGCGTGCGAGAACTATGCTTTCAGATAGTAAATTACCAAAGTATTTTTTGGCAGAAGCAGTTGCTACCGCATGTTATATTTTAAATAGAATTTTATTAGACCTTTAACTAATAAGACATCTTATGAATTTCTTCATAGAAAGAAACCTAAAGCATCTTATTTTAGAATTCTGGAAGTAAATGTTTTATTTTAAATACTAAAGATAACTTAGATAAATTTGATCCTAAATCCGACAAAGGTATCTTTATCGGATATTCTAATAAAAG
Source organism: Allium cepa (assembly GCA_030765085.1). Taxonomy (NCBI): domain Eukaryota; kingdom Viridiplantae; phylum Streptophyta; class Magnoliopsida; order Asparagales; family Amaryllidaceae; genus Allium; species Allium cepa. Next base: position 439,749,333 of record CM060935.1, on the reverse strand, counting down.
TAAAGCGTACAGAGTATTTAATTTAAGAACTAACACCATCGAAGAAACAATGCATGTTTCGTTCGTTGAAAATCCCAAAATTTTTGAAGATACAAATGATGAAGATGGTTTAATCACTCAAAATCAAGAATCAACTAAAACTTATAATGAAATTGATCATCCTAATAAAAGGACTAAACTTTTGAAAGATCACCCTATTGAAAATATACTATGAGATATGTAATCTATTGTTAAAACTAGAAATCAACTAAGTCAAATGACTAATGTAGCTTTTATATCAACTATTGAACCCAAGAATCTTAAGAAGCATCAACTGATGATTCATGGATTTTGGCTATGCAAGAGAATTAAATCAATTCACTAGAAATGATGTTTGGAAATTTGTTCCTAGGCCTGAAAATAAAACTATACTTGGAACTAAATGAGTTTATAAAAATAAAATGAATGATCAAGGAGAGGTAGTTAGAAATAAAGCTGGATTAGTCGCTCAAGGATATTGTCAAGAAGAAGAAATAGATTTTGATGAAATCTTTGCTCCCGTAGCAAGATTAGAAGCCATTAGGATTCTACTTACTTTCGCAAATCATAATAATTTCAAATTATTTCAAATGGATGCTAAAAGTGCCTTTTTAAATGGTTTTGTAAAAGAAGAAGTATATGTTGAACGACCACCACTTTTTGAAAATGAAAAATTACCAAATCATGTTTACAAACTTAAGAAAGCTTTATATGGTCTAAAACAAGCTCCTAAAGCCTGGTATGATAAACTAAGATCTTAATTATTACAATCAAACTTTGAAATTGGTAAAGTAGATAATACTCTTCTTGTTAAACGGAATAAAAATGATATTCAACTAGTACAAGTCTATGTAGATGATATCATTTTTGGATCAACTAATTTTGAAATGGATAAAGAATTTTCTGAAATAATGACAAAAGAGTTTGAGATGAGTCATATGGGTGAATTAAACTTCTTTCTAGGATTAAAAATAAAACAATTAGATAATGGTATCTTTATTAGTCAAGAAAAATATGCTAAAGACCTAATTAATGTATTTGGTTTGACTACTGCGAGTGGAAAACCCATTCCCGTGGCAACCAATGAGTACCTTAGTAAAGAAGGTCTCTTGAAAGATGTAGATCAAAAAATATATAGAGGAATGATTGGATCACTACTCTATATTACTGCTGGTAGACCTGATATCATGCATAGTGTTTGTCTCTGTACAAGATATCAATCCCAACCTAAAGAGACCCACTTAGAAGCCGTAAAACGTATCATAAGATATGTTAAACAAACCTCTGACTATGGCTTATTTTACCCTAAAAATGATTCTTTTGACTTAATATCTTACTGTGATGCTGACTATGCTGGTGGTAAATCAGATCAAAAAAGTACAAGTGGAACTTGTCACTTTTTGGGGCACTCTCTGATTTCCTGCTTTAGTAAAAAGCAAAACAAATTTTCTTTATCAACAACTGAAGCAGAATATATTTCTGCTGCTTTGGCTTGTTCTCAAGTAATATATATACAACAAACTTTAAAAGATTATGGCTTAAATTTCTCAAAGTCACCAATTTATTGCCATAACACTAGTGCGATATATTTATCCAAAAATACTACTCAACATGCTCGAACTAAACATATTGATATAAGACATCATTTTCTTAAAGATAATATAAATAAGGAAGTAATTACTCTAGATTATATTAATTTCGAGAATCGAATTGCTGATATATTAGCAAAACCATTAAATGAATCTATATTTACTAAATTTAGAAGAGAATTAGGTATTTGTTCAATAATTGAAATATAAAAAATATAAATAACATTAAAAATTAGATCAAAATAAATTAAATAGAAAAAATTCAAACACAATGTCGATATCCCCTTGAACCCCATGTCGGCATACAACGATTTTTTATTTTTGAAAATTTTCCCACCAAAATTCAAATAATTGGTTATATATTATTCCTATTTTCGAAATTCTATTCATTCTTTCTGTTATTTCTCTGTTCTATCTTTTGAAATTAATAATAAATGGCCTCCTCTTACAAATCAAACATAAATTCAACCTTTTCATTCCCTACTCCTACTTCTGGACCGTTTCAACGAACAACGCTTGCTCGTATGACAAAAATGGAGGATTCTCTGAAGGATGCACTTCAGTTAATGAATGAAATCCAAGTGATGCAACTTCGAATGGCCAAAGAACAAGAAAGGCAAAGCAAAATCCTTTGGAATTTGCAAAAGTTTCTAATGGATAATCATGCTAACCCAATCTTGATTGACGAAGACTCTTCAGGAGATCAAGTACAAGAGGCAACCGAGGAAGAAGAAGAAGAAGTCCCCATGGAAAAAGTGCACGCGAAAGATGACGACAAAGTCGTTTGCGTTAGTGAAGTGCGCTTTGACAAAGATGGAAATCTTGTCAAACAACGTGGAAATTTCTGTTTCCACTATTCGAATTGTTCGATTCATAGATCTTCCATTTTCAAAGACACTCATTAACTTCTTTTCTCCTTTTCCTATTGATGTGTTTTCTTTCTTACGTTTCCCACGAAAATGTAAATATAGCTATATGATTAATAAATAAGTTGTGTTCTTATATGTGTTCTATCAAAAGTATTATTATATACTTAGGATAGTTAGTAGTTTAGGACTAAGTTTTAAGTTTTAGAGATAAGTGTTGATTATTTGTGACAACACTATCATTATAATCACATATCATAGAGTATTAGATTAAGGGGGAGTTATATAGTTTGGAGTTAGTTTTTGTTGATGACAAAGGGGGAGAAATATAAAATTGGATAGTTAGGCATAGTTAAGGGGGAGTTATTACGATAGAAGTAATATTTTATAAACAAAGGTTGTCATCATAAAAAAAGAGGAGATTGTTAGTCCATGAGATGATGCTTTTGATGACGACAACCTTAGAATAGGATTATAAAATATAAATACTAACATTATAGTTTAGAAATATATGTATACGTAGGATTTAACCATGTAGATACCAAGAGTGAAGACTGTACAGTATAGAGATTCAAGATATCAAGGTTGAAGACTCATGAATATCAAGAATATTAAGTTTACCAAGAGTTCAAGATTTCAAGAATAAGTAATTTTAATTAGGATTTTTTGTTAAAACTCCTAGAAAAGCACTGACATCTTAAATCCAATTTATTCATGGAATGGAATCCACTTCGATCCAGTTAAAGGGATGGAACCCTAAGTAGGATGGAACCCACGTAAAATATAGTGGAACATTGTTTTGTATCTACTAATTTTTATTCAAAACGATTTTACAAAATTATATCTTGTTTTCAAAATGTTTTCAAAACCTTTCTTTTAAAAGAATCAAAAATATTTATCCTGATTTCAAATACTTTTAGCCTCAAAATAATCTTTAATTTCAAAACCAAAGTATTCTTAGTTTTAAAACTATCTTTAATAACAATATATTTAACTTTTAATATTTATACTTTGATTAAATATAAAATTATATATATATATATATATATTATTCTCTATATTTACTTATGTATTTTAACTATAGTCAAGTATATTTATAAAGTTTAAAATAGTTTTTAATATGAGATAAAGGTTATTTTCAAAAGAAAAATAAACCACCAAAAATTCCTTTGGGATGTCGACATGCTCAATACACCCATGTCGACACAGTGTCGGTTAATTTCAAAAGAAGTGTTTATTCGTCATATCTCTTCACGAATGGACATGGCTGTTGTTCTTCTATAAATAAGGGCTGTTTTCAACGAATTTTTAATCATTTTTCTGGTTTTCATTTCTCTTCTTCTTCCACATTTCTTTATACACATTCCTACCATTACTCTGCCGAAATCAACATTGAATCTAACTAGATTTATCTCTGGTTTGATTCTCTATCACTATCTCAACAAGATCCTCAGTGCTATTCAGAGTTATAGGCTTCTTTGTAATCAATTAAACGAGAAAAGGTGTGATTGTGGCCTTTGAAATCAATCAAGCGAGAAAAGGTGTGATTGTAGCCTTGGAAATCAATTGGGTGAACTTGTTGCCCGTGAAATCAAGTATCTCTATCCAGAGGATTGTGAATCTGGATGGTGTACCTCGTAGCCTTAAAAATCGAGGGTGTGATCGTACAATTGCTTTTGAAAGGAAATCCGTACTTGTGTACGGGACTGGATATAAGGTAACTCCGAACTAGTATAAAATCAGATGTGTTCTTTCCTTTACTGCTTTTACTTTATTTCTGCGTCTGTGTTTGATTCTGTGATCATATCTGTGTCTGAATATTGCATACATTTGTGTTCAAATTAACAAAAACTCAAAAAGATTTAATAATTCCTTAAAACACTATTCACCCCCCTTTAGTGTTTATCCTAGCCTTAAGATCTGTAACCCACACTTCTCATGAAATATTCTTATCATTGATGCTTGATTATTGATCATCAATGACAAAACATATGTTTTCTTCAAACTCTTACTTTGTCCAATTCCACCTGGTGTGTCAGCCAAGACTCTTCTACCAATGCTTCCTTATCAGAATATCTCACAAGGTCCCCCTAGCACATGTTAACCAAGTTAATATAACTAGGTTAATTGAGTTTTATAACCAACAACAACAAGAAGAATAATAATAATAAATTAAATAAGTTAATGAGTTAATAAAAATTAACCAAGTTTTGTTAAAATTAAACAAGCTTTATGAAATTAACTAAGTTTAAGCTAACTAAATTTTATGAATAATAATAATATAACTAATTTAACAGATTTTTATAAATAATAATGATGATGAGGAGGAATTAACTAAGTCTATAAAACATAACTAAGTTTATAATAATGATAATATAATTAAGTTAACCAAGTTTTATAATGAAAATGATAATAAATTAACTAAGTTAACCAAATTAACAAAAATTAACAAAGTTTTTTTAAAATTAACTAAGTTTAAGTTAACTAAAATTTATAAATAATAATAATATAACTAATTTAACAATGATTTATAAATAATGATGATGAAGGGTTAACTAAGTTGATAAAAAGTAGCAATTTTATAATAATGATGATAATAATAAATTAACTAATTTAATAAAAATTAACTAAGTTTTGTTAAAATTAGACAATTTTTATAAAATTAGTTAAGTTTAAGCTAACTATATTTAATAAATAATAATGTAACTAATGTAACAAAGTTTTATAAATAATAACAATGATTATGATGATGATGAGTTAACTATGTTTATAAAAATTAACTAAGTTTATAATAATAATGATAATATAATTAAATTAACCGATTTTTAGTAGTAATAATAATAAATAAACAAAATTAACTAAGTTAATAAAAATTAACTAAGTTTTGTTAAACTTAGCTAAGTTAAGTTAGTTAAATTTTATAAATAATAATAATATAACTAATTTAACAAAGATTTATAAATAACGATGATGATGATAAATTAATTTAGTTTATAAATTTTAATTAAGTTTATAATAATAATAATAATAATAATAATAATATAATTAAGTTAACTGAGTTTGAATAAAAAAAAATGAAGTTAACCAAATTAATAAAAATTAACTAGGCTTTGTTAAAAGTAAACAAGTTTTATAAAATTAACTAAGTTTAAGCAAACTAAATTTTGTAAATAATAATAATATAACTAATTTAACAACATTTTATATATAACTATAAGATCGGACTTTATTTATTTCATTTCGTTTATAACTTTGATTACTTATATGGCATTATTTATAATATAATATACTCGTACATTGTTGTAGATGTTTGATATTAGATTTGAAGTCCTACGAATTAATATAATTGTTTAACTATATGTTGTGCTTTCACTTGTGCAGGCATTGGATTTTCGAAGAGAGCAAGGTTAGACTTTTATGATGCTAGCTCTCACTTGTGCATGCGACAAACAATTATGGGTAATCAAGTGTTTTGTTAGCTGCAGTTTGTATAACATTTTATTAGTACTAGGTGTGTAAATTTGTATATGAATGGTTATTGTATATGAGTTTGGTCATTTTATCAAAAAAAGTATTATATTAGAATGGTTATGGATATCTCATTTGATTATATGATAATATGTTTATTTAATTGTTTGAATATGATGATTATGTGTGTGATTGTTGATTGATATAGTGGAAAGAAAATAAACCATCAACAGGAAATATAGCATGAAAAATGGTGCAAAATGATCAACAACTTTCATAGCATTTCAAAAATGCTGTAGAAATACATATAGTCACATTGAGTAAACGCAACTGTAAAGTAGGGGTAAAGTTGAAAACTCTATTGGTAGCGCTAAAAAGCCTTTTGGTGGCGTTTCTAAAACGCTACAAAAAGATTTATAGTGGTGTTTGAGGAACGTTGCAATAAAATGATTTTTAGTGGCGTTGAAACAAATGCAACTAAAAATCATGGATTTTTAGTTGCGGGTTTTATCACGGCGTTTATCAAAACGCTACCATAAGTTTTGGTAGCGTTTTTTATACGCCACAAAAAAATAAAATTTCTTGTTGTGCGAACAAATATCAACCCTGATGCCCATACCACCAAGTGATACTCACTCATTTACTCCATGTTTGTAAATTATACCCGTGCATCGCCTGTGCAATTAAAGCACTTAGAGGTTCTATAATGGCAGAGGTGCAAAAAGTTATAGTAGGGATGAAGTGAGGATATAGCGGATGTGTAAAATGCTTCATTAAATATAAAACCATATATTTGGAGTTAATTTATTCTTATTCTTACGTTATTTATGTAGGAAAAAAAATTATGTGACAAAACTGAAGAATATTATGATTTATGAAGTCTAGATTTGATGATTACAATATATTTCTAACTTATATTGATCACTAGTACCTTAAAATTAGGTCTTTATCCTAAATTTGTTGATTTAGTTTAAAAGAGCTGGTCAAATAAACCTTTTTATATTAATATTGCTAAAGCAGATGCTAAAAAGCATTGATATAGTGTGTGTAGTAGAAAATAATACGGCTTATGGTGAATCTACTATTTAATAACACTAAATTGAAAAACCAAAGCGGTTTAGGAGTATCATGCGTTATAGATGGATTTTACAGGGCTATAGCTGCTTTAACTACACAGCGCATTACTATCGTATTCTATATAACAAGTCAAAAGAATAACTAGAGATAAATTATTGAAAGTTCTATAATAAACGACATTATAACTCTATTTATTTCAATTCCTCATTACAAGAAAATGCAATTACACATCATCAAAACCACCTATAGAGCAATTTTATTTATAAGCAAATTTTAGCAATTTATCCCAAAAGCTACTTTAAATTCCCTAGGATTTTTTATGTACTTATTTAATTTCAAAATTAGGATCCTAACCGAAGAAATAATTTTCTAAATATCTTTTAATTCAACAAAATATGGAAAATACCTTTAAAATCATGTGATAATTAATACCATTCTATAATTTTCTAGAATTTACTTGGATTTTAAAATAAAATTTTAAACCTAAAAATCAATTTTTGTTCGGTTAAATGAATAAAACTTCTTCTATTTATTTTTGATGAAAATAAACTCTTTTTCATAAAATAGTTTCACTTTAAGTATATGTCAAATTCATACTTTCCATAAATATTTTAATTTTACTTTCTTCTAAAATTATATACATATGTGTGTCAGCGTGCACGCGCACGCGTGTGCATGTACATATACATACATATTAAATAGAATGGGGTAACACTGCCTGGAGCTTACACTTTTGGCTACATCCACAGGTGTATTGGTCCATTTGGGATTGTTGACCGCGGATGGACCGCCTGGAGAGTGAAGCCTCAGCCTTTCCATATATTTTCCTCCCCTTTAACTCCAATCGAACCTCATCACCACACTACCCTATACATTACTTTTTCAATCATGTTTCTACATCAATATTCAATCATTAAGCAAAGCATAGGTGGGTAACGGAAGATGTACAATGACGTGTTATAGACATTTCACATTTTAGGTAAACACTAATAATCCATCAAGCAATATCAAGCATATCCATATATAAATAACTAATGATGGGATTCAAAAACAAACACTCACATTGGGTTTAAGCAAGCCAAAATCCCTCCAAACTTCATTGCTATTCTTTTTTCCACTCTTTCTTCACTAGTTGCAAATTTCCAAGCCAACCGAACTTGATCAAAACTCTTACTTTGCCTTGCCTAGTGGTGTAAATCCATGTTGAGAAGCTTATATCTTGATTTAGATATTTTTAGGATTTTATTTTATTTTGATTTTTGAGTGAAAATTTTACTGTTTTAATTTTTAGAGAGAATTCAAAACACTTTGCCATAAATGGAAAATGAGGTACAGAGAGAGATATCCGATGAAGTGAGGAAACGTCTAGATTACCCAAGGGAAGTTGTTTGGCTGAAATTTCTTTTACAAGTGATTTTTGGGTTGTTGGCCTTAATTAAACCCCAAATTGTCATTTGTTCACTCTTTCATTTTGCCAATAATTCCATACCTGACTTAACTCAATTCAAAACCCAAAAATAAAAACATATTTTCCTGTAATTAATATTTAAACTATTTTATAATAAATTATTTACCATAATTTGACTTAATTTAATTATTTATTTCTTAATTACATTTTTGAGCCCATTTGCTCGATAAACTGCAAATTCCGTTTTTAAATAAAATTAAACTCCTTCACTGTCGCAATAAAATTTCTAATCTCGTGTATTTTGAAATTTAATTGTTATTAAATTTATTTAATCACTTTTAATGTGTTTAAAAATCATTTTTTCTTTCAAAAGAACTAAACTCATATTTAAAAATCAAAAATTACCTAATTAAATTACTTTCTCATTTTATAAAAAAAATTATCATTTAATTTTCAAATATATCTATTTATCCATATTAAATAATTAAAACCCTTTTTAATTAAATAAACTTTATTATAAAATCCTAGTTTTATACTTCTCAACAATGAACTGTTACAGACTTCCCTTTTAAGAAAATTGCATTATTAAAATTTCACCCTAGGGAAAATCTATAACTTAGTTAATTAATCGCTAGCTTTAACTACACTGTCTAATATTGAAACAGGCAAATGATCAAACAAAACAAACAAACAAAATAGACATACCAGACTTATATGCATTAGAAAATAGATTGTGTAGGTCCATACCATATGCTCTTTAGTCTCATAGGTACAATCCAATAGGTTATCGGACCATTAATTGAACCTTTACTAATGGGACTCCCTTGGTCCTAAGATGTTGGACCTTCGAGTCAACTATATGAATAGGATGCTGCACATAAGTCAAATTTAGAGAATATCAGGCTCCTCAATGTGCTTCGACTACAAAACTATCTCGTTATTCCTCAAACACTTCTACAAATGAGAAATATGAAAGACATCATGAATACTAAAGAACTAGCTAAGAAGAGAAACTCGATAAGTAACTCGACCACTACACGCAGTAATCAGGAATGGGCCAATAAAGCGAGATGCAAGCTTTCCAGACTTACTGAACTACATAATACTCATAAGAGGAGATACCTTTATAAAGACAAGATACCAACCTCAAACTCGATATCCTTCCTCCTATTGTCCGCATAAGAACTATTCCGATCTTGAGCTTCCTTCATTCTCTATCTAATCAACTAAATCTTCTTGGAAGCTTCTTTAATAGAATCTAGACCAAGAACAAACTTGTCTCCTGTCTTAAGACAACAAGAAGGTGATCGACATGGTCTACCATCTAGAGCCCTAAACGATGACATGCCAATGATGGACTGGTAGCCGTTGTTGTAAGCATACTCAACTATATAGATATGATCCTACCAGCTACCTCCAAATTTAGAACATATGAACGAAGAAAATCTTCTAGAATCCAGTTAGCCTACTCTGTCTGACCATCAGTCTAAGGATGATATGTAGTTTTGAAGTTCAGCTTTGTACCCAAAGATGGTTGAATACTCTTCCAGTGGTCACTAGTGAATAGTGGATCACAGTCACACACAATGGAACTGGGAACAACATGAAGCCTCGCTGCCTCCTTCACATAATGCTTGGCTAGATTTGAAGTGGTCCTACTTGACTTCACTGGTATGAAATGTGACAATTTGGTCAAGTGATCAACTACTGCCCAAATGCTATCATAGCCATTCCTGGATCAAGGCAGGCAATCCACAAAATCCTTAGACACCTAAAATGAACACAACCTTAATGAAGTCCTTACTAGATTTCGCATAGGGATTTAGATAAGTAAAATATAGATAAATTTAGACCCACTAATACCTAATCCCACTTCCATAACGTAATCTCCAAAGGCTGAAGAAGATATCTAGGCCTCTGATGTTTGACTCTAGCAAGCTAACAAGTCATGCATCACTTCACATATTTACCAATGTCATGCTTCATTCCCAATAATATAGATGCTTAATGTCTATATACATCTTACTTCCTCAAGACGAATGGTATAGCAAGAACGATGACAATATCCACCACTTCCTTGTGAAGATTATCCAAATTAAGAACAAATAAGTTTGTTCCTTCTCTTGTTCCTTCTCTGTAAAAAACTACGAGTATCAAGTGCATAACCTACAAAATAATCTCTGCATCACCAGACTCTGATCTCTAGATAAGAGCAAGAGTAATCTAATCTCTCCTTTGAGTATCGACAATCTGATCCATCAAAGATGGTTGGGCTACAAGACTAGCTAGCATCGTACCCAAACTAGCAACAAAATCTCTATCACGCATATCACACATCGAAAGCAACACAAGATCCTTTTACTAAACTATCTTCGTGGAAAAAACTGCCTTATGCTTCCTGGTCAATGCATCAGCTACTCTATTCCCTTTCCTAATGGTGTACTGAGTCTCAAAGTCCTAAGCTATAAGAAACTCAAGCCACTGTTACCGCCTCATGTTATTATCCTTCTAAGTGAACATACACTTTAATGACTTATGACTAGAATAAAGAATAGTTTTCTCGCCAAGAAAATAATTTCATCATATCTTCAATGCAAGGACAGTGGCGGAAAGCTCCAAATCATAAGTGGCATAACATAATTCATTTGGCCTCAACGGTCTAGATTGCATATGTAACATTTTGCCCCTCTACATAAGAATTCCACCAAATCTAGAACCACATGCATTCTTATGAACTTCCAGATCCTAGTTTTCTTTAGGAAAAAGAAGAACAGGTGCATAAGTAAGCAACTCCTTCAGCTTTTGAAATTTTGCCCCACATCTATCTGTCCACCAAAACTTAACTACTTTCCTTGTAAGATTAGTTAGAGGTGGGCCAGTCTTTGAGAAATCCTTTATAGTGTCGATAATAATCTGTTAAGCCTAGAAAGCTTTTAATCTCTGTAACTATCTGGGGTCACGTCTAATTCTAAATAGCCTCAACTTTAGTTCGATCTGTAGAACTACCAGCCTCTAGTACAACGTGGCCCAAGAATTTCACCTCCTTTTTTCGAAAATGCATTTGGAAGGTTGTCCTTTAACTGATTCCATTTGAGTGTCTCTAGAACTATACTGAGATGTTGGTAATGCTCTACCTCAAACTTAGAATAAACTAGGACGTCATCAACAAAAACCATAAATTATCAAGGTAATCTCTAAAATACTATTCATTAAATCAAAGAAAATACACGAGAACATTTATTAAACCCAATACATCAAAATCCATTTATAAGAGCAATAACTTGTTTAGAAAGCTGTCAATATGATGCTATCTACTGCTAGTCTAACTTGATTAAAATTAGTTGCTAGGTCAAGTTGAAAAAAGAGCATAGCACCACTTAATTGATTAAACATATAATCCATTCTAGGCAGGGGATATTTATTCTTTACATTGAGGTCGTTCAGCTTTCGATAATCTATGCATAACCCGAGTAAACCATCTGCTTTCTTCTCAAACACTGCTGCGACACCCAAACATGAACTACCAAACTAACAAAAATGCTTAATTTCCAATTTTGACAACTACTTCAGCTCTTCATTCTCATTGGAAGACATCCTCATGGGAGAATGACTACTTGGCTAAGCTCCGGGAATGAGATCAATTCGTATCTCTATATCCCATATTGAAGGCAAATCATTGATAGGCTCAAAAATATCTTAATAATCTCAAACAATATGGATTCTAGAAATATCATCATCTTCTCGAGACTCAAGAGCGAAAATAGAACCACTTGAGCTTTGATAAATATTTCCAAGAGCTATACTGAGTCGCTCTATGGAGTTTGGATGGCTAAGAGTGATGACTCTATTTGGAGAGAATAAGTGAGCCTCATATTAGTCATGCCAATCCATTCCAAAAATGATGTCAAATCCTGAAAATTTGAATACAAGCAAATCAGATAATAATAGAAAACCACATCAGTCTAACACTATACCCTTGCACAACATCCCTTAGGTTTCATATCCCCTAATAGGATTAGCAATCTTCAAAGATGTAACCAAGCATACAGCATCAAGATCAAATCTATCAACTAGTTCCTTCGACAAGAATAAATGAGACAAACCCATGCCGAACAGAACTATAATGTGAGAATCTCTGAATAAGATAATACCTTCAAGCATGGCTGGAGCATCTCCTTTGGTCTGAGAAGGTCCATAAGCAGCTTCTATAGCATTTAGCCTTCCAACCTTCTTTAGACAAGAGCAACTAAGATGACTAACCTCTCTGCAAATCCTACACTTCTACTGAAATGCTAGAGGATGTGGCTTGCTGCATTCTCTAGAATAATGCTGCACTCTTTGCAATTAAAGCACTCTACTAGGTCCGTATCTTGTCTCTTGAATTTTGGAGTCTTCCCCTGAACTTGCTTCCTCTAAGAGTTAATTTTTTTTCTTATGAAATGGGAACTTTCACTTTTGACTAAGTGCCCTAGCCTTTCTGTACTTTGTCACCACTTTCTCTATCAGCCTCCTAATCTCAAAGAACTACCAACAAGCTTCTCAAATCTAGTCTCTAACCTTAGAAGCAAAGCTTTCTTCAATGCCTTAGTCAAGCCATTAATAAATTTCTAGTTCTCTTGAGAGGTGTTTTGATGAGATTTATACCATACTTCAAAAGAGCCTCAAAGGTAGCTACATACTCTGCCACTTACATACGCCCTTTCTTTAAATTAATAAACTTCCTAGCCATAACTGCTTTCTCTACTTCAGGAAGGAACTTTTGCTCAAAGTGAAGCTTGAATTGATCCTAAGCCAGCTCAGCCTCATTAATCTCAGCCACCAAACAACTCTTACCAACAAAGAGCCCTCTCCAGAAATTGACTATATGCAATCTTCACCTTCAAATGATTAGTGACTTCCATGTTATTCAACATGTGCTCGCATATCTTAAGCCAAGCCCAAACTCCAATGACTCCCTGAGTTCCCTTGAATGTCTTTCCTCCAAGACTAGCATGGTTACTACACATTCGAGCAAAGTCAGAATTGGGAGTAGGAGGATTAGTAGTTATGGAGGCACTGGATGCCTAAATGCTATACACAAGCGCCATCAACAGATTGATGGTAATGAACACACCCTCATTACTATATCCACTAGACTATCTCGCATCAGCTCGAGTAAAAAGACCACTAGCCATTCTCACTTCCACATTAAATTGAGATTCACATTAGGAATAAAAAAAATTGATGTATTCATATATCCAAACATACAAATAACAAGAATTCCCCAGTTGACTGCCCCGGCAATCACCATGTATTCCAAGCATATACTTAAAGAATTTACCAAACATCCAAGGGGATAGGACTCCTTAAGTCCATCTAAGGTCAATGACACGTGTCTCTTATATTATGTATTATTATAAACATACTTTGATACAAACTGTAACACTCCACGTCAATACCCATACTACCAAGGAGTATTACTAGGTAATACTGCCTAATAATACGAAGGATGAGGCAATGTAAGGCTTACACACATAAATATTCCCTTGGGCTAACACCAGTACATTTCCCAAATCACATAACACTTACCATTATGCACATGGTATCAGCACAAAGCAATAAACATGAATGGTTATCAAGATAGAACAATACAAAATAAATAAACAGAGATCACAGAGACAGAATGCAGTGATAATATATAATACATCAATAGTACAATGTCAAGGTGGGTACAATATGCTAGTCCAACACCACCATCATTAAATATACATATCATAGTCCAGTAAATACATCATCACTAAAATGAGGTACAAAAATTCATAATGGAAACTAACATCCTAACATGTATACTAGCCTCGAAAAGGTACCCCACAAGCAAGCTACTTCGTCACTAGACCTAAAATATCTCGAAATGACTCAAGTATCATAAAATAACGCATAGGTCAGACTATGATTAAAATGAATATGCCAATATGTGATAGTAATAGCCGAGTATAACATGAATCTCATAAGTGGAATATGGTCATCGTCAAATGTATTTTTATATCTAAGGCCATAAGAACCATCAAATAATACATAAACATCCCAAAAGGGAATCAACCAATAATCCAATAATCAACCATCACACAAAATCATTTACCAATGGATACGACATGCATTCTGTTAAGCCTAGTCTAGCTCTTAACTAATCTCAAAACTAATAGACATATATGAGATCCACTTAATCAAAATGACCTACTTTCAATAGTGTCGATAATCATTTCCTCGATGATCGTATAGTCGACTTGCACATAGGGTTAATTGTTCATGGACTCTCAGTCATATAAAAAATCCCTTCAACCATCATCATTCTCTAAAAGATATTTAATAAGTGTATAAATGTATATCCTAAGCCACATCAATAACCAGATGGGAGATAAATAGCTCTCAGCTTGTTCTAGGAGCCTTCCTTACATGCTCATAGCGCTACTCCTATTGTCTTAGTTACCTCGACGACCGTCATGACCCAATATCCATCGGGTGCAAGATAATATGGTCATGACCCTGAAATTTCTCCAAATGGTAATAGATTGTTGGCCTTTATGACATAGGGCAGTGGCTCTCGGCATTGGCTCTCAGTCATGCTTCAAAAGGTATATCACGGATTCAGGGAGCAACCCCACAATCAGGCCGCTAGAATGTTTACTAGCTTTTTCTGGTTTACTCCTCACAAAATAACATACATACACTAAACAAATAGATATACTTGTGGCTCTCAGCCCGCTTACTTTAAGTTTGCAACAATAGATGTTTAAATACCCTGTATAATTCAATCCCTATGGGTGACATCTACTTACGAAAAGCAATTGAAAAATATCAACACAAGTGCCCTCACACACTATTTTACTCCATGTTTGCAAACTACAGTCATGCCTCACTATCATATTCTAACAATTCCAAAGAATAAATAGAGATACAATACCGAAAGTCGCATACTAGATGGTATTATAACTGTTTATTCAAATTTCTCCTTACGCAGAAAACGTGCTTGCACATCATCAAAACTACATAAGTGCAATTTTATTTACAAGAAAATTTAATTTATTCATTCTAAAGCTACATTAAATAACCAATTGAAAATATAATTTTTATACATTTATTTAATTTTAAAATTAGGCCTTAACTAGAGAAATAATTTTCCAAATCTCTTTATAATTCAAAAAGTCACAAAAAATATCTTTAAAATTATTTCATAGTTATTAAAAACCATTTTGTAAATTTCTAGAATATATGTGGATTTAAAATAAATTCTTAAACCCAAAAATAAATTTTTATTTAATTAAATGAATAAAAATTATCCTATTTTATTTTTTATGACATTAAAAAAAAATTCACAAAATAATTTCATTTTAAGAAAATATTAAGTTCATACTTGCAATAATATTTTTATTTTATTTTTTCTGAAATTATATATATATATATATATATGCATGTATATGTATGTATGTATGTATTAAATGGAATATGGTATCAATGCCTAGAGCTTACGCTTCAGGCTTCACTCGTCGGTCGACCACCTGATGGGCGACCGATCAATGAGTTCCCATTAGATTATCGATAGCGGCCTGACCGCTTGGAGAGTGAATTCCTAGGATTTCCATGGATCTTCATCCACTTTAACTCTAGTTGAACCCCATCACTTCACTACACTATCTACTACTATTTCAACCATGTTTCTACATCCATATTCAATCATCAAGAAAAGCAGTAAGTAAGTAGTGAAAGTTTTATAGTGATGGTTATAGCATTGCACACTTCAAGCAAATACTAATCATATATCAAGCAATATCAAGCACAACCATATACACACACACACATTCATATACATATACATATACATATACATATACATATGCATATACATATACGTACACAAATACATATACATATATATATATACATATACATATACATACACATATACATATACATACACATATACATATACATATACATACACACACACATACATATATGGCTAATGATGGAATTCAAAAATCGACATCACAATTTAGCATGGATATGTGAGTAAATAACACTCACCTTGGGTTTAAGCAAGCTTAGATCCCTCTAAACTTCACTGCTCTTCCTTCTTCCCTTCCTTTTTCACTAGCCACAAATTTCCAAGCCAAACAAACTTAGTAAAAACTCCAAATTTTCTTTTCCTAGTGGTGTAGATCCATGTTGAGAAGCTTATATCTTGTTTTGAATATTTTTGAATTTTTATTTTAATTTATTTTGATTTTTTCATGAGAAGGTTAGGGCTTTAATTTTTAGATAGAACATAAAACATATTACAACAAATAGAAAATGAGCTATGGGGAGAGATATTCAATGTAGCATGGAAGTGTCTAGATTACTCAAGAGAGGTTGTTTGGCTGAAATTTCTATTGCAAGTGATCTTTGGCATGAGGGGCCTTTACAAAACCAAAATTCTCACGTATTAATTCTTTATTTTGCTAATAATTCCACATTTAACAATTCAAATGAAAATCATATTTGTCTCCATTTAATATTTAAGCAATTTAATAAAAATTTATCAACCACAATTTGGCGAATTAAATTAATTATTTGTAACACCTCATTATTTTACGGAAAATATAATTAAAAA
Source organism: Allium cepa (assembly GCA_030765085.1). Lineage (NCBI taxonomy): Eukaryota > Viridiplantae > Streptophyta > Magnoliopsida > Asparagales > Amaryllidaceae > Allium > Allium cepa. The sequence goes on along the minus strand of CM060935.1, from coordinate 439,732,278 downwards.
GAAATTAAAAGCGCATTTGGTACAGTGGTAAAGACGCATGTTGACTTCCTTAGTGACCAAGGATTAAGTCCCAATGTAGACCAAAATATAGAGCGATGTTTTTTAGCTGGTTCATTTTTAGCAATTTTCCTACGTATTTCAGCATTGTTTCTGACATGTAGCGGCTTCCCATTCGCTCCAATAATGTTATAGGATGACATGGCAAAAATTTGTTGGTTGAGTGATGTGTATGGTCTAGAATGGATAACATTAAGTGTATGAAAGAACCAGATTTAATCTAAAATAATCTAATGGATTATATTCACTCAAAAAAATCTATAAATAAACCATCTAACCTAAACCTAATCTCTTACTCAGCAATCACCATAATTCTACAGTAAAATTAGTGTGTATTATTCTTTCTCCTTTTCTCTACTAAATAAACAAATCTCTACCAAATTAAATTATATATTGAAGCAATTTGGGGAATTTAGAAGAATCAAAGGGAGAAAGATGAAAGCAAAGCTTTTTCTAATTTATGCAAGCTCAAGTGCCAGGTGAGTGAGAATTAATATGAAATAGAAAAATAAAGCAGTTCAATTTCAGTTCTTTTCTGGCACATTAATATGAATTTATTTCGGTTATTAATTGAGAATAGATATAAAATATTGCAACTTCTTCTTCTTCCACTTCTCAAATTTAATTCATCTTTGGTCTAAAATATGGGACATATAAATTGTCTGTTCACGTTTTATGGCATAAATAAGATTGAAATTTATGTAAATTATCGTATCTTTTCTTCTTCCACTTCTCAATTCTAATTCATGTTTGGTTTGAAATTTAGAACAAACAAATTGTTATTCACTTTCAATGGCATAAATAAGATTAGTTTAATTAAATTAAATTAGAATTATTATTCACTTTCTAATGGTAGGACAGGTTAGTTGAATAAATTCAGAATATGTTACTTGAATAAAATTATGGTTTTGATTGATATAATTACATAATTTTGATTCTGCTTTTGGAACAAAATTGGGAAGTCTAATTGGCATATTTGTTTGTTTCATATATGGCCTATAAACGTAGAAATAGAATTTTGTATAATTAAATGGTTTATGGCTATTGGATAATAATTTTGTATAGATTAAATCTCTAAAAGAAGAACGTAAATTAGGGTGGGAAAAATGTAAGTTAAATGGACCCTAAAGGCTAGTGTAAATCAGTAACAAAATGACATAAAAATTACAGACAAACCATACCATATGAACGGACGTGAAATTAAAATACCATTTATGTAAGAAAAGGAAAATTGTGAAACAACCAAATCGAATGTAAAAATGATCTAGAGAAGATTAATGGAAATAAACAGTATGTTAACTGTAATGGTAAAATTAATTAATCTGGAAGCGATTTGATAGGAAGACCTTGTAAAGGCCTGGATATGTGTTTCATGCAGTTAAGACCAAAGTATTGTTTTGGTTGTACATACTAAGAGCATGCAAGTAGTTTCGCAAGGATGTTTGTTACCTTTTATAGGTTACTAGTACGTAGGATAGATAGCATCGCAATCGTAGGCTTCTCTAGGCAGATCGATGTAGACGGAACATGGAAAGGGTGCTCCGACGTAGGCTTCTTTAGGTAGATCGTTGAAGGATTTTGCGTAGCCAACCTAGCCACGGATGCTCTTTCGAAGGACCGACAATTTGGATAGGGGCAAGTCCACGTTGGTTACCGAGGAAAGAGGAGGATATGATCTAGTTTGGCAAAGCCTTAGCGCAACTTTAAGGTCCTACGAGGTTGTTTGAGTCGACGCCGATCAGACCTAAGAGGCATTTAGCCATAGTGCATGGGTAAAGAGCATGACTTCCACGCTGTAGCACAAAGATACGTAAGGACAACAGGTCCGATAGGCCGATTGACGTTTAGTATTACTGCATGGTCGACTTCCCTAGAGTGACCATGGACTTTGGCTTCTTATGAACTGTATCTAAGAAGGATTCACCGTATTATATTATTCACCCTCTACAATATCCAGGGAAGACCTGCAATTAAGCTGTTTTATTCTTTCTGCTTCATTTTATTTCTCATTCACCAGACTTTACGTCTGACCCATTCCTATTTTTTTCTATTTTCCCCAAATCACAGGAAGGTAGGTCAAGGTTGCAGTTCTTTGCAGGTTGGAGGGTCAATGGAGCAGTTGTTATCTTCAGCTTTTGTTTCTTTTGTTTCATGTACTTTGTTTCTCTTTTTTGTACTTTACTCTATATATAGGACCTATATTGTGAACTTTGTTATGTTCTATGTTTTGAGGGAGACTACTTGGTACTTTTGGTTTCAAAAATAAATTAGGGATAATGTTGTTTCTAATGAAGCTGTTTTGTGATTAATTTATAATTAGTGAAAGTTTTCTTCCGCTATGATATTTTAATCATTTTATGTTGTTGCCTTAGTCTTTGTGCTATGTTATGGTTATTTTTCACCCAACCACCCGTGCTTCTAGTCATGTCTGATTTTCGGGGTGCCTAGAGGTGCAAGGTATCATAGTTGGTATCACAGCAAAGGTTTCGGTAATCCTAAAAATATTTTAAAAAATATAAAGGTTTTTGAATAATTTTTAAAGGATATTCCAAATAATACTTTTAAAAGTATACGTATATATTTAGAGAATTTTTTTTTTTTAAAAATAGCTCCCTCATATCTCTTCCTCATTATCTATTGAATTATTTACGGAGTACCTAATCCCATCTTTTTAATATCCAGATAGAAATGTCAGAACTGCAAGATACCCCCGAAGTTCTAGGCCTTAATATGCTTGCTTGGTTCAGATGTTATTTGTAGGCTACTAGAGCCACCAGTTAGGGATGCTGCTTCGACGCAAGGGCAGTGGAATGGGCTCCAACCCGTTCGCCAGGCATTCCCGATTTTCCCAAGTTATGGAAGGACTACACCAGCTTAGGAGGCAAGCTGTTTCTTGGCATCGAGTCATATATTGAGGCGAGAGCTTGGATCCGTAGTTATGAGTGGATATTTGGACATATGGGATTGGAGGACTTGGCTCGGAGGCAGCTGGCTTCATGGAAGATGCATGGAGGGGCTCTTTGTTGGTGGGAGATTATGGAGGCTAAGGGTTATAATTTGACTTGGGTGGATTTCGTTCTAGGTTTGAGAGGAAATTCTTATCGCAAGCTGAAGAGAGAGTGTAGCTAGAGAAATTTATATAGGTTAAGCAAGGGGATATGACAGTTAAGGAATATGTTAGTCAAGTCAATGAGCCTGCAAGATTTGGACTAGACCTGATCAATACTACTCACAAGAAGGCGCCACTGCAAGAGAAACAGTCTTTTATAGCAGCATATAGCCGCTATTAAATACAACTATAGCGGTTTGATAAACGCTATATATCGATATGTGATAAAAAGAACTGCATATTTATAACACAAAAAAACCAAAAGAGCGTGATTTCATAGCCTAAAATAGCCGCTATGTTACATAAAGACGGTAGCTCACTATTACCGCTATAAAACATTCAATCTTAACGAAAATTACAGAATCTTTATAACAAAGTATAGCCGCTATAAATAGTTATTCTACAGTGCCTATTTCGCGCTATATATCAACATGTTTATAGTGTATTTGTAGTATATTCTACATCCGTTTATAGCATATATATACACATACCACTATAAAATTTGTAGATACAATAACGCCTATTTGCTGCTGTCCTTTGACAGTAACATCGTACATTACATTATCTTTTTATACACTTATGTCATGTAGTTATATTTCTTTTTAGGAGCTATGCTTTATTTTACTATATATTTGATGCACCCCACTATTACATTTTAATAATAATAATCAGAAAGAATATTCTTTAAATAGATAACAATTTGAACAATGTTTGAATGAAAAAAATATAATAATCAGCAAATGTAACACATATTCATGATAAACAAAATATTGTATCAACTAACAAAAAATTAGTTCAATACATGAGTTACCAAATTCAATACATATTTATGATAACAAAAGACAACATATTTCAAAGTTAACGTCTACAAGTACCAAATGCATCACTAAGAACTTGAACTGCTCAAAGCCTTTCTTCATGCATGTCTTCAGTCATTGGCAGTACTTCCTGAAAATTCAAAATAATTTAAAAATAATTATATATAACTGTGATGAAAACGATTATAAATATTGGTTGTTGATAATCTGTTAGCAAGAAGAAATCCTGGTTCAAAGTCTGTTATCTAACAAGAAAAGTGTTGGACATGACTTCCCTGCAAAAACAAATTTTGAAGTGCTTTATTTTCCATGCACCCCCATTAATTTTCCTGATCCAGCATCTGTGAAATCCCACCATCATCTTCAAGCATTCCCTGTAAGTTTGAAAATATGCAAGTGAAACTTGTAAGTCTTAACATCAACTGTCGGTTTTGTCTTCTTTTTGGTAAATATAACTTACAAAAGCCGATCTTCAGTGCACATGATGTACATGTCACAAGTCCTTGTCCAAACTTAAATCCATTGAGACTGCTTTGAGCAGTGTATATGGCAGCAGCAGCCAGCAGTGAGGGTTGAAACTTAAGCATTTGATTCTCAACAAGACTAAGCTCTATAATGAATGGTGAAAGCAACTCTAGCTACACATTATGAACCATAAATACATTTCTTTAGTTTCAAAGTCAAAAATGTATATGTACTATAGTTGTAAGGTCAACTCCAAACCTTCTTATTAGAATAAGCTTCCTTAAGGAACCTTCTTAAGAATACAAATGGGGTCGGCACAGACATGTTGAACTGCAAAGTTTTCGCTATCTGTTTTTCCATGTCAAGCACTTCTTTTCATGTATATGCACGATCAAATAAGGTAACTAAGTCATCGACTGCTGGAACTGATGCTTCTTCATATTTGCAACCAAGAAGCATGGAGGTGACGCCTATTAATTGAAACTTCTTCCTAACAACTGCTTGCCTTGATAGAAATCTATCTATTATGTTCACAGTAAGGTACAGTGTTTCCTCTATCCGCTTAAACTTGTAGTGAACCTACATTTATTCCATTTTTAAATTATTTTCACATGTCATAGCAGATATTACTTCTTATTTGAAAATAAAATGAATCTAAGTATTATTCACCTCGACGGGCCAGTCAATAAGAATAGCTCTCATTTGGTCGTTAATGTCAAATTGGTTAGACATATAATTGAACACATCTGCTAGCCTGTACAAATTAGAATATTATGATTTCAAATATTCAAATAAACTTCACTCTCTTATTACCTTTATATACACAATACACCATACTATGTTATAGTACAATAAATGGTTGCAATACTTAAAAGCGAAAATCCAAAACTAGTTTACTTTTGTCTCAGTATTTCCTAAATAGGAGATACCTTTTGGAACCAAACATGTGATTCAAAATCATGGTTTAAAGGAAGAAAAATTGAAACTAATATGGACTAATTTTATTTACAACAACTCGCTTATAGTAGCTGTATATATCATCAACATTAGCCATAATAGTTAGTGGATTTCCTACATCACCTATATAGATATCTTGTGCATGGTCAATCGCAATATCTTCCATCATCATTACCTCAATGAGCTCACAAGCCTATACAAATGTATACATGGTTTAATATAAATTTTTGCAAATTAAAATAGCATTAATGACATAAATTCTATACCATCTCTTATGATTCTGCAACCATTGGCACATACTAATCAATAGTAATGGGATTGTGCTTCTCATTCCCAGTAATTTGACTGCATTTATTACTAGTTTCCTACATAAAATAGACATTAACTTTGAGTCATTTATCCAAACAGACAACTATCTATGAAACTATTGAATCAGATCAAGTAAACTACCCCATGACTTTATTGTGATTTGCTTGCCAAAACTTCATCACCGAAACTTGTTTGGCCAACCCAAAACTTCATCACTAAAACTGCAATACCCAATCTCCATCCCCTTATCCTAAAACAAACACTACAATACCACTTCCTACACTACCCAACCTGTTGCATCATCTCATCATCAACTCCTCTTCGTGCAATCTAACGCAAATCCGAGACCAAATTACATATTCCACAAACATCACCCGAACACTGCAGCGACTTGCAATAACTAATCATCACGATCCTACAGCACTACAATCTCCTACGGCCTTCAACCTTCATCATCTAATACCATCATGAACAACATCCATGCCTGTAACACAAAACCAAACACCTTCATAACTTTCCATCTACCTCAAACACGAACTGAATCAACTAAGCAAACAACCCATACAAACTCAAACGGTTATATCCCCTGCAAGTTCATCCTCATCTCAACATCCACTCAAAATTCAAAAATTGACTTCTCCGTCCTCCAGCAAACCGCAACCCGAACCCAAGTCTGAATCCACTATGTGAAGACCCGCAAATCCGTACTCCTTGAATATGCACTAATCTCCATAGATTAACTCAAGATGAACAGAAATACGAATTATCAATGTTTAAGAAAAAGAAAAAGAGAGAAGAAGAGAGAAGAGAGAGAAAAATAGAGAGGAAGAAATATAGAAAATAGAACGGAATAGAAAACAACAGAACAACAACAGAATCTCACAATTCGCAGCGGAACAACATATAATAATAAATGAATAATCTTTAAACAAAGAACTATATCAGTTATTACATTACATCACATCATATCATCATTACATCAGAGTGTACAACAACAACAAACAACATCAGACAGTACAGCGGAAAAAGAAATACTATATACTAATAATACGCCATGCCATCCAGCTTGCCTCCAGCAACTCCAGAATATCCTGAATATCCTGATAAACCTAACTCTTAACTGCCCGTGAGGAAATTGGTGGGCACCCAGAGTTTAGGAAGGAAAACAATAAACTCCGAGTCAGTCATGTGACTGGTGTGAGAACTCAAAACAGTTTATTTATCTTTAAAATCAAAATAGAGGAATATTTTTAAAGTCAATTCGCAGTGCTTTTAAAAATGAGACTACCATAAGGCCTCCCGCACACACACACAATGCAAACGCAGAATCGGAGGAGATTTCTTCTTATGATAGTCAAAGATGCTTGATACGCATTAAAAAGAACATTTGATATTATTACTAGTGCATAGTGTAGAGAAAAATTCATTTCGAAAGTAGAATATAAATCTTAGCCAGCATAGACATTTCGAACTATGCCTACTATAGCTACCATCCAAACAGTGGTGACCACCATAAGTGAATGGCAGGTTCTACAACTAATACCGTACAAGTTTCGTATTGGGAATTGGATTTCCAACGAATGATCAGGCCAAGGAACTTCCCATTGCCACATGAGAATGCCTCTGGATGGACATCCCCGAGAACCAAACCGGATCTCTACCAACACAAGGCCGGGTTACCCCTAACTGAGTAACAACTGACCGAATATGCCATCCCCCGGTCCTTTGGGACCTTTCAACCGAGCGCTCGTAATCAATTCACACAATCATAAAGTGTTTTCAACATGAGTAAGTATCTGGGCTCCATACCATGATACCACCCTTTTCCAGAAGGAAATGCACATATCCTAAAGGGCGCTACCCCTCATAACCTTGCTGCATCTTTCCTGTTTTGACCATTCACGGGGTGTGAGGCTCGACGAAGTCACGTCCACAAAAACATACTTTATACAAAAGCCATGCTTTGGGTCAACAAATGATCATAGAAATGATCACTAAGATAGACGATCAAATAAACGATCCTATCACAAATAATCAACACAATGATCATTTACAGCAACACTCAGCATGTCACATTACCAAATTGGGAATATATTGCTGATAACCTTCAACTACATAACCTCTGAGCTCGTACGTCTCAGAGAAGGGTGTTAAGCTAAAAGAATAAATTCTCCGCCACCAACAGAAATATATTTGAAAGAAAATCTGCTTTATATCTCAATTTGTAACGTCAGACATACAATCCATACAAGTCTGTTCCGGGCTCGAACAAAACCGAAGGCACTTCTTACGAAGCCCTTGTAATCCGGATAATCTCTAATCACGTCCGGACTTTCCATCACATAGGGAGTCTCTATACCGTAGCTACTCGGTGCAAAGACAATCGACGAGTTGTCCTTTCGCTTTCAAAAAGATCCGGTCTTCAACACCGGTCTTCAAATGCAATTCATAACGACGTATCACATATTCGGAATGGGTTATACGACCCCATGGTCCTTTCCCGGTTAACCCGAATAGTGAGCGCTTATTCAAAAATAAGTGTGGCATTCAAATTCAAACAAATCACATCAAATACCCATTCAAAAGGCAAATATTGATAGTCGGTTATTGAACTATCAATGGATATGCACAACATCACCAGATTCCAAATAATTTTCCAAATTATTTATTTTCCAAAATATCTTTACAAGATATATAATTTTCAATACTTCAAAAATAAATCAATATTTATTTTTAAACAAATTCCACTTCCTTTTGTAAATTCCATAATGAATTTATATTTCACAATATCTACTGATATACGATTTTCCATAGGTTTCAATATTCATTTTCAATTTATCTTCAAAAAGATAAATTCAAAATATTCACTTTATATTGGAAAACATTTACATACTTATTTAATAAGTAATTCACAAATCTTTTTATTTTCTACACTTGGAAAATATTCAATATAATTAAATCGAAATTAAGTATATATTTCAATCTTTAAGGAAATCATTCTCTTAAACATATTTATTTGGGCCAAAACGAATGTTGCGTAAAATATCGTTACGACAACCCAAAATCACTAGTATAGGGATTCGAATTTAAGATAGATATATAAATCCCAATACTATACAAAACATTTCCTTTCGGAAATCATTTACTATAACAACAGTGTTATAGTTCACCATTTCCTTCTATTTCTCGAAAACGTCTATTTCAACAATGAATGTTGAAATCTATGGTTTCGAATCTCAACACATTTTAAAACATCGTTAGATCGTTTTAATTCTGTTTAAAATATCACATTCTAAACATTTTCTTTAACATATTATTCACTATTCAAAAACGTGAATATACTACGTTAACAAATTTCATCCTTTTATTCATTTTATTTCAAAGGATTATTCACAGTAAAAATGTGAATATAACTCCATAAATAAGTTATAACAATTTACTTATCAAAAATAAGTCGTTTGCGGATTTATAAAACAACGTTTATAAATTCTATTTCTATTTATTTTATAACAACTTCCTTTTATAAATTCCTTTATTAACCTATTCCAGTTTATAACTCAATTATAAACCAAAAGTCCATATTATAAGTTAAATACTTATAAAACGATTATTTTACAAAGTCGTTCTTTTAAACTTCATAATTATAAATCTTATAACTTATAAGATTCATTTATTTTATCCAAATATATTCTTTAATAACTTCACAAAATTTATAAATCTTACTATTTATAAATTTCATTCATAACTTCACCGTTTATAATTCTATAAATTTCATTCATTTCCGAATTTCATTCATAATTCATTCTAACACTTATAAAAACTCGTTTTATAATTCAAAATATTCTAATTTATAAATATCCATTTTATAAATCTTTTATACAAATCAATTTGTATTATTATTCTAAAACGTCTTTAAACTTCTTTATAATTTCATCCTTTTGATTTATAAAATAATTAAATTTTATAAATCCTATTTTTAAACTTTTTATAATAAATTCAGAAATCCCAATTAAACTATTTTATAAAATCATTAGCCTCATATTTTCAAAAATCAACTTTTAACTATATTTCTCAAAAATCATAATTTTTATAACATTAAAATTATAACGTTTATTTATTTAAAATGGATCAGTTCCAAAAATATTTTACAAACGTATACTTTCAAAAATCACTTTGAAATCATTTTAAAATTCCAAATTTGGTCCAATGATGCTACATACCAAATAGTCAATCACGACAACAACGATATCATATATCGATATGATAATCCATCAAATATCAAAATATCTAAAATCAAATAAAAACTGTTGAGGAATCCAGTTGGATCCCTCCAACCTGTTTTCGTGCATCCACAAACATTAGCACAATACCAATTCCGCTCCAGTACGGAATTATCGCGGTACATGGGATTTATAATATTATCCGCTTAATAACGGCGCAATAGGGTCTCATCCGCTAAAAAATGCGGGAAATCAATAACTCCAATATATACATATGCCAATATATATATTTCTATTATATATAATACCAATTTCACTGTTTATGAAATATTCACGGTATATGTTTTTAATAAATAACATCCGCTTACTAACGGCGTATAATGTCTATTTTAACAATCAATAGATAAAAATCATCATTCAAACATGCATTCAAATATTTTAAATCTAACTATTTAAAATAAAATCGAAACTGATTCGATTGAGTGAGAAGTTCTCACCTTGATTTCAATTTCGTTTTAGCGATTTATTTCGAATAAAATTAAACGGACGTTTAATTTTACCCGAAATTTTCACTAACTCCAAACGACTCCAATCCAATTCCATCGCGTAGTGCTCGTCCATACGATTCCAACGCAACTGGTTTCGCGCGTTTTCGACCTCGTATGAAAAAGATATGAATTTTCAAAGATTGCACGAATTATATTTTATATAATTTACAACATTTTATTTATTTTAAAACCTACACTAGCTCATGGCCGTTGGATCCAACCTGCAGTGCATCACAGCCGTGCGCGACCCCCCCCCCCCCCCCCTTCTCCCTCTCTTCTCATTCACGCGATCCATCTCCAGAACATGCCGAACCCAAATCCTAAAACTAGGGTTCGACTTCGCCATCACCACGTCGTCATATAACCCGATCAAGAGCCACCACGTCGCGCGCTTCCCCAAGCTCCACCCACGGCCCAAGTGCGGCTAGGTCCGGTCGCTGCGTTTGCATGCAGTTCGAGGCCGAACGCGCGCGCTTCCTTCCCATTTTCTGGCCACCACACTGCTCGAAACTCGATCACCACCGGTCATCATGAAGCTCTCACTGCCGTCTACAATTCTCTAGTTGAAAGTTTGTTGCAATACTTCACGGATTTGAAGAGATTTGAGGGAGAAGGGTTGACAATTCTGGCCGTTCGTTTGAGGGGTGGCGGCTGGCTGGGGTTAGGTTTAGATATTTTTTTTTTTTAATTTTATGAAGGGTAGGGGCTATTTATAAGGAAATCGATCGACACTATTCATCCGGGAATTCCGAACTTCGATTTACGCGCCGTAACCAGTGTTTCTAAGGTTTATCCCACGTTCCGGACACAATGGAATAGGTTTCGAAAGCTAATTCGGACATCTGTGCGAGTTATGGCAATAAACGTTCAATTTAAATTTAAACCGATTTAACGATTTTCTAGGCGTTTTAGCTTGTACCGGACAAACGGTAAATCCAATTGACACGAAATTTGAAACCTTACAATAATATCACATTACGGATCCGATGAAACTGGTTTCGTCGAAATCCGAGACTTTTTGAAAAATGGCTATTTTAACTCGCCAAATTAATATTTAAAAATAATTCGATGCGTTTCGAGCTGCCACGATCAAACGATAGCTCCGATTGACACGAAAATTGAAATCCGGTAATAACTAACTATTACGGATCCAATGGAACTAGTTTCGTCCAATTCTGAGACTGTTCAAAAATTGACTATTTTCACTAGTCGATTTAAATATTAAAATATTCAATTTTCACAAATTAACTTTTAATTCGATTTTAAAAGTTCTAAAATATCGTTCTAACTTCAATATGATAAAATAAAATTTTACAAATCATTTTCAATCATATTTAACTCAATTTTCAATTATTTCCATAATTTTAACATATTAAATTATCGATTTAATTATTCAATTAAATCCAATTATTCAAATAAAAATTTATTTGACTTATAAATTCACTTATTAATATTTAAAATTAATTAAATATTCAAATTTTAATTAAATAAAATTCTGGGTCGTTACACACTAATTCCATCTCCTCAATCTACAAATCACTACAACCTACAAACAAACTTCACTTCGAATCAAACCCGTTATCTCATTTAACCGCGACCCCTGATCAAGTTTTGGAATCATGAGTTTAGTTTAGCGAATTTTCGAATCACGATTTCAATAATCGGGTTTTCTCTTCACTTTTTCCAGTTCTTGGAAGTTTTGATTTTTGAAATATGGAGTTTTTCGAAAGCAATTATGGAACAAGATTTGTGAAGTTTTGAAATTTGATTTTATTTGAGTCGTAGTGTTTGCGTTCCTACACCCAAACAACCTAGACCGACAGCTACACTCCCATACAAACTGCTCCTTCCATACAAACTGCAACTTTCCTGCATCCTCATCTTCCACACAAACTGCTCCTCCTATATCACAGCAAGCTTACCCATACAATTCCCTCACAACTTCAAACAACTCCGTCAACAACTCTATTCAACCATCACACTTCCTGCATTTCGACAATCATATTCTGTTAACCTATGCACAAACTTCACTGTGCCTTGTACATTCAATTACCCACTGTCGATCTCCTGTCACCACTATCCACTTCACAAACAAAACGACACTCCATTTACTCAAAACCATACACACCAAACTCTGCCTAATCTTCTCGAAGCCATACTCCTCAACAACACTTCACCATCAATTCCAACAACACCGGCAACTCTTCCCTGCCACCACAAATCCTTGCTGATCGCAAACGGTGAACTCTAATCCATTCACCTTCAACAATCTCCATCCCACACAATTGGCGTAAATAAGACATAATTATTGACTAAAGGTGGCTAGGTGCACTTCAAGATGGTAGTTAATTTTATAATTTATTGTTATTGATATTATTGTTGTTGTTATTATAAACTTAAATTATTATTATTGTTGTTGAAAAAGCAGATAACCATATTGTATTCAGTTTTCAAAACTGAAAGCATAATGTGGTAATCAATTAAAATTGAATTATCAGCACCTCAATATGGGCAAATAAATAGTAATGAATAAACTAATAGTGCCTCAATGCTTTGGATTGATGGTGAGGAGGCACCCAATAGTGTTATATCCGTTCAAACTTTCTAGATCAAGAAAAGGTTGGTAATAATAATAGAGCATGGATGGAAGTAAATATTTGTACTGTTTACAGTTGCTATAACAGTAATCACAAAAAGAGAAAAAATATTAAGAGTGTACTATAAATTGTATTTAACGTCACTCGAATATAAATATTATTGGATAACTATAAATCGTGGGAGTTTATATACCTAAAAATTTAAGAATATTATTGCCATGACTAAGTAGGAAAAGCATAAACCTGAAAGAGATATGATTATCCTTGGGGTTAATTTTAATTTTCTTTTTCATGCTCTCGGGATTTTCAGATTGTAGTAAATGTATTCCTACTTTATAGTTGACCAACCTGTAAAACAAACACTACGTTTAGTAAGTAATGTGAACTAAACTGCCAATAGTTTGTCAAAGTGAAATTGTACAAGTTACATAGGAAACACCATCAAAATCAAAAGAATCAGGCTTTCGAGCAGGGATGAAACCGAGAACATTTTTGTAGAAACAAAGAGACATGTCGAGATTTGTACAAACTATAGAAATGTGGTTCATTGAAGTCAGAGGCAATGACAAAGCACTTTCAGTATTATTATTACCGCTATTATAAAATTAAATTAATTTTATAGTTTGTGGCACTTTTGTTCATAGCCATCTTATGCATTATTTTATATTTTTAGTTTTTTTCGGTAGGTTCTGGTTTATGTGAATAATTCAGGCATTAGTTGTGATCTCTGGTTGCTATCGTTTGTTTTGAATAATCCACTTTTAACCATTTCATTGCATTTATTTTCTTGTTGGCAACCACAGCTGCTTTGGTTCTTTGAATGGCACTTTGTTCTATTAGTTACTAGTTTGCGTTTTTTTGATTTTTCTATGGTTTATTTGTTTTGTTATGCATTGATTTAAGTTACTTGTTCATTTACTTGTTTTATGACCTGTGGTACTCTATAGCATATTTGTGGAGTTGAAATGATGGCTGAAGATATAGTTTGCTTTTTTTGACATATTACTCCATTTCAAGTTTTTCAACAGTGAACATCAATTTTCTATCAATAATACAATAGAAAAAGCATCCAATTTTTCTCTAATAACATTAAATAGCATTCAAATTGAACTTAAAGGGAAGGCAATAACAATTCTTGACAAACTAGAATATAATCATAAAATGTTATTGTGACTATAAATCACATAATACAATGAAACCAGAGTGAGAGAAGTAGCGACAAACAGTAATTAATTATTACTGTTACTGTTAAAATATTCAAAAATTTCAAATTATACATTCATACAATGTGTTTGTATGTTGAAGATGAGATGGTATAACTAAGCTGTGTAGGGAAAGGCATACAATGAAATATGATATGTGTACGGCGTAGAATGATAGCATGTCTATTTACTCATCTTCCTTTAACTTATAAGTTGTAACTGAGATGTAATATCTCGCTCATAATTTTCTTTAACTTAGTAAGCCATATCAAATGATAGACTTGTTTCTTACTCAAATTAACCACGGATACATGAGCTGCCATTAATAACACAGCTCAACAATTGAGATTTTGGTACGGTTTAATGATAGAAAACTATCTACATGAGGAAATTAGGTAAATACAGAGTTGTCCTTGTAGGTGCTAGGTTAAATTGCACAACCCAGACTTATAGTGTATGTATGAATTTTTTCTTGAAACGACATCAAAGGCATATATTTGTTTAAGCACATTGCAATCGGTATCTTATGTTTATCAATTAAGTTGTCCATGGAAAATACGGTGGGCGGTTTGCAAGGAACCAGTTCTCTCGATGAAACTGTCTGAAAGTTTCACATGATTAACGTGTTCTTATTGCTTCCGAACAAACATTTATATGTTATTATATCAGTCCTAATAACCACCTTATAAGCAAACATGGTTGTGTAATTGTTGTCATATTTAACAAAAATGTTTTATATAAAATTTCAAAATATTTTCACCACTGCACTCGTGTATGTTTCAAATATATTAAACTGAATATCAAGATAGACTAGTTGGTTTTTCAACCATGAGGAGGTTATGTATTAGAAAAGAGAAAGAACAAGAAAAGAGAAAGCTTACCTCCGACTGCAAAATTGCTAATGCTTCCCCAACATAAAGAACAAATTCCTCATGAATAAAAGCTTGCACTCAATCGACATTAGCAGATGTACTCAATGGGGCATATATTACCGAGCCTTTTACTTTGACAATGTCAAATGGTATGTTCATCCCAGGAAGAGGCGTGAGAATATCAGAAAATAGTATTACCTACAAGGATATGGTAGGCAGAAAAGGATCAGTTTATATAAAATTGATAAAATATAACGAACGAAGGATTTTCAATTTTTTTCCCATAAAGAACATTGGTGACACGACAAGGTTTACTACCAATGATTTTCGGGTAGATTACTTGTGATTTATACAAAGAAAAATTAGAAAACCATAAAATATTTTTGGTTGATAATCAACCTGCGTTTCATGAAATCATTGTTATTCTGTGTACAAAAAAAAGTCTAATATTTTAGCAGATATACACATAATATATGGTATGTGGATGTTACATCAGTACTAGGGTAATTAATAACAGGAGTGATTTCTAAGAATAGATTTTATATTTTTGTGATTTTATTCCTAGTGTATTTTTTACTCTTTCTGGTAAGCAAGTTGATAATCCAAATGGGATATGCAGATAGAAAATCAGTTCAGAATGGCACTCACCCCATCAGGCTTGAAAACTTTCCATGGCTGTAGGGACATTTCAACTACCAGATCCATATTTTTTGACCTTTCACGAAAAGAAGGACGCTTCTCCTATAATTTTCGATAGCTTTATTAGAAAATTAACATGGGGATTAATATTACTAAGTGTACTAGTCATAAATGTCTTAAATTAATTCATATGTTCTTACTGATCCATGTTATTTGTAGCATAAGATAATAATAATCAAAACATGCAGTCGGGACTTATATGGCTCAAATGTATGTCTATTACTTAATAATTTTGATAACTCTAAAACAAACAAGACATAATTTAACCATTTAGCTTATTATGGAGGATACATTATCTATATGTTAATGAATAATATGCTTTTTATGTTGTTTAATATAAGTTAGCGTCCTATGCACTAGTGCACATATACTTGAATTAGTGATTCAAGTATCGTAACATTAAAATTGTTCATAGTTCATATTGATGAAAAGTGTAAATATTCTCCATTATAATCTCAATCTTAATTTATAATAGAATTGCAAAACCCATTAGCTCATTAAGTTGTTTAAACATTAGTTAATATAGTTGCACCAAGTTATGAAACTAAACATGCCTTCATGTACCTCCCTGCGTGTCTCATAAGCCAAACTGAAGGTCTTTCAACATTTTCCCCTTTTAACTGCTTCAAGTAACAGAGGTTCACCCATACTAGTTGTTCTTGGTTCGGTGATTATCTCTATATTATAGAATATCAAATTTGTTACATCTAGGCCATGATGAAAGTAAAAGAAAGCTAGCCCTGCTTTCAAAACTATTTGAATCTTGGTACAACTATAAACAAGTTAAAGAACTGTATAATTATTACTTAAAATATGAAATAGGGAATAAACAAGTGATGCATAAAAATAAGAATACATGATAATAAGGGACATACTCTACAAATATTATCTTACAGTTATATAAAAGCATTTTGCAAAATTTGTCATGTTATTATATTTAAACTAGTTCACATTCTTCAAATTCTTAATTATAATCGTTCTTTACCGTCTCTCCTTTTCTGGCCACTGCAATATCATGCCCACAAACTATCATAATAACTCGTTTTCATTATCAAATGCATGGGGGGAATTTGGCTAAATAACACAAACTGGTATTATATATTATCACGTGAATAACTTAGGGTTTGACAAAAGAAATAAATATAAAAACCAAATCCAATAATACCACCGAAAGTCAATTATCATAACAATTCACCAAGCAGTCAAAACAGATCACGATTGCATCAACTAATATATTAGACAACATATAGAACCTAGTATATGATTCCAAGTTAGTAGAATTTGTAATGACTATGTGTATATATATCACATCTACCACTCCACAAGCTTTTACTAATAAGTTAATCCACGTAATCTAGTAAAGAGCATGCATTTGAATGAACATTTTCATATACCGAGGTATTGAAAAGATACATTTAGAAAATGCATACGTAAATAGAGCTCCCTCTCATGAGATACAGTAAGCTTCTCTTACGTTACGCTCAATCATCATGTTCATCGGGAATAGGAGGCTTCATAAACAATTTCTCTCTCCTAGGTGCAAACCTAGTAGGCATAAGGTTTCAAAATTTACACAAGGTTTAAAGTTCCAATTTTATTTCATACCTTTTTAACATAGTTGTGAGTAGAACTTTAAGTTCTCATATAATGAAACAAACAACCCTAAGCTAGGAATAAAAAAATCGTAACAAATGCTCAAACTTGAACTATGATGGTCTTTATATACTAAATAATACCTTTACCAAATTAAATCATCAATATATCATATTATACCAAATAAGAATTTACAGAATAACACCTTTTCCACTTTCGAGCCGAGAAAGATGATTGTTTAACTATAACTGGTTGCTTAGACCATGGTGTTCAAGCCATTCCATCGATTAGAATCTGGAGTCGCAATTTGAGTCACGTCTAGAGGATCAGATGGCCATGTAATGTGTTGTTGCTGTCAATTGGAATATGGAATCGATGGTCGCGTGACTACCGCCTGCCTTCTTGCTGTCTATTGAGTCGTGATGTTTTTCCTCTTCTCCCTCCTTTTCGGTTGCTGCATTTATATATTATTATGGGTGATTTGGGGATTTGATTTGAGAATTTGGGGATTTGATTTTTCCGGTGTGAGAGATGGAGAGAAATAGCAACACTAAATAAATAAAACAAATAAAACAAATAGTAACACTATAGAATGAAGCCTTATCATTAGTGTTGTAAAAGTGAACTTTTCTTGTAGTGCGTGGAACTTCGCTAAGGGTTTGAGTCAGCAACTGCAGAGTTTGGCGGTGAGCGAAATTCCGATGGGAGCCACTTTTGAGGGATTAATAGAGATGGCTTTACTTGCTGATACTGAGAAGAAAGGAGATGTGGCATAGAAGAGTGATGGGAAGAAGCAGTGGAAAGGAAAGAGGAGAGGAGGGTCAGGTGGAAAAAGTAAAGTTCCAAGGAAGGACTGGAAGTGCAATACTTGTGGAAAACGAGGTCATCTTGCTAAGGATTGTAGAGGGACAGGAGAGCGACTGAGACTGAGGTGCTATCTTTGCGATCAAGTGGGGCATATGAAAATGGACCGTACGTTAAAGCCCAAGGACGGTTCGTAGACACCTTCATAGCCTGCTCAGGCTTATGCTTTAGAGGCAGCTCCTACCTCTAGTACTCGTCTGGTTATGGACAAGGGAAAGAAGATGATCATTGAAAGTGTGTTATCTGTCTTTGATTTTCCTGTTCGTACCTTATTTGATTCAGGGGCTTCGCAATCTAGTACTCTTGTAGAGAGTCTTGGTCTTGATGCTTGCTTAGTGACCGACCCAGTAGTAGTATCAAATCCCGTAGAAGGAACGACCTATTTGTCCATGTTATGTTAGGATTTGAAATTGTTTATTTTTATGGTTGAGTTTGACTGTAATGCCTTTATATTGGGCTTTTCCGGGTTCGGGTTGATTCTTGGTATGGATTGGCTATCCATGTATGGTGCTGTTCTTGATTGCGATAAGTGGGTAGTGAGGTTAGGCACTTGTAGTGTACGTACCTTGGAAGTATCTTGTGATCCTAGAAGATCAGTCATGTTTAGCTACCTTTATTCTCTTGACTTATTGTCCGTTTGAGTTTGGTAGTTGTCGTTAGACACTTCCCATATGCGTTCGAGGAGGTTGTTGGCCTTCTACCTCAAAGGGAGATCAAGTTGAAGATTTATCTTGTCGACAATGCCAAACTGGTTGCTTTATCGGTAAGGTATATGGCTCCTAAAGAACATCGTGAGTTGAGCAAGCAGATTAGAGATCTTTTGGAGAAGGGCTTCGTTCATAGGAGCATTTCTAAGTGGGGCGCACCCGTCAGCTTTGCCATTATGGCAGATGGCTCTCTCAAGCTTCGTGTAGATTATAGGAAGCTTAATCAGCTGATGAAAAAGAATCGTTATCCTCTTCCCCATATAGACGATCTCTTCGACCAGGTAGTAAGAGCCAAGGTATTTTCGTAGCTTGATTCGGCCACAGGACTTCATCAGTTGCGTGTGGCGGAGGATAACATCGAGAAGACTGCATTTAGGACTTCGGATGGGTTATTTGAGTGGTTAGTCATGCCATTTGAGCTAATTAATTCTCCGACGTATTTTATGGACTCGATGAGTCGAGTATTTCGTGAATCGTTAAACAAGTTTGTAGTGGTGTTCGTCGATGACATTTTGGTTTATTCGTGAAGCAAGGAGGAGCATATTATTTACTTGGAAGAAGTGCTTAGGACCCTACGAGCACATAAGTTGAAGGTGACGTGCTCCAAGTGCCACTTTTGGAGGGATGAGGTTCGCTTTTTTGGGACACATCGTTTCGAAAGATGGACTTGCAGTAGATGCGACGAAAGTGGCAGTGGTAAAGGATTGGAAGACCCCTAAAAATGCCATGGACCTGAGGAGTTTCCTTGGTCCTGCGGGCTGCTATAGGAAGTTTATTAAGGACTTTGCTAGGATATCAGCTCCACTTACCCGCCTTACTAAGAAGAAATCATCTTTTGTTTGGGATGCCAAGTGTGAGGATTCCTTCGGTCGATTGAAGGAAGCTTTAACTACAGTGCCCGTATTGGTGTTACCGGATAGAACCAAGCCTTTCTCAGTTTATACGAATGCTTGCGGTACGGGGCTTGGGGCAGTACTGAAGCAAGAGGGTAGAGTAGTTGGCAGATATAGTTTTTTCTCTCAAATCTTAGAGGCACTATCTCTTAGGACAAAATTTGAGTTTTTCATGGATCATAAGTCTTTGAAGTATCTATTCTCTCAGAAAGACATGAATTTTGGACGGCAAAGATGGATGGAGTTTTAAGCCTCTTATGGCATTGTGATTTCCTATACCCTTGATAAGCGTAATGTAGTGGCAGATGCGTTGAGTAGACGCAAAGTGGTTTTAAGTCCTCTGTTTTTGGAATTGAAGCATTTAGAGTACATTGCTACCTTTGATTTTAGACCACCATCGAATTAAGCTCCCGGATTTTTAGCATCCCTCGACGTCCAGCCTACTTTGTTGGAGCAGATTGGAGCCAGGAAAGGTGAGGACGAAGAGTCAAAAGACATTTTAGATAAGCTTGGTAGAGGAGAGTCATCACCACATCTTAGGCATTATACAATGAACACTATGGGATGGCTTAGAAGGGATGGTAGACTATGTGTTCTCCGTAGTGAGGATTTAGTAGATGCGGTGTTGGTCGAGTCACGTCATTCTATGATGACTATGCACTCCAGTGGTGATAAGATGCACCAGGATATGAAGAGTATATTCTATTGGCTCGTACTGAAGAAGAGGGTGGCAGAGTATGTATCGAAGTGCATCACTTGTCAAAGGGTAAAGGCAGAACAAAAGAAGCCCAGAGGACCGTTGCAGCCATTGGATATTCCATTATGAAAATGGGAGAGCATCTGTATGGACTTTGTGGATGGATTACCGAGGTCATGGAGAGGGAACATGAGCATTTGGGTCATTGTGGATAGACTGACGAAGAGCGCTCATTTTATACCATTAAGAGTAATAGGATGGCAGCTTGTTTGCCGACCCTTTATGTAAAGGAGATAGTTAGGCTTAATGGAGTTCTCGCCAGCATTGTGAGCGACAGTGATCCATTATTCACTAGCGAGTTTTGGAGGAGTCTTCAGCAAGCATTGGGAAGGGAATTGAAGCTGAGCATGGCATATCACCCTCAGACAAATGGACATACTGAGAGGTTAAATAGGGTTTTGAAAGATTTGCTCAGATTGTGCATCACTGACTTCGGACGCTCTTGGGAAGACCACCTACCTTTGGTAGAGTTCGCTATAAAATAATAGTTATCAAGCATGCATTGGGAATGCACTGTTCGAGGCCCTCTATGACAGATCGTGTAGATCACCATCCTATTGGTGGGATACCACATAGGATCTTGCTTACACCAGACTTGGTGAGGGAAACTTCTACGAAGGTAGATTAGGTTCGCAAGAGGTTGAAGACTGCACAAGATAAACAAAAGTCATATGCCGACAGAAGACGTTCAGATTTTAGTTTAAGGTTGGAGATATGGTTTTTATCAAGGTTTCTCCTTTGAGAAACGATATGAGATTTGGCTCAGTGGGTAAGTTGGCATCGAGATTTATAGGATCATTCCCTATTACTGCATGGATTGGAAAAGTGGCATATAGAGTTGATCTTCCAGATAATTTGGAAGGATTTCACGATATTTTTCAAGTTTCGCATCTGAGAAAGTGTCTACATGATTCTGCAGTAGTAGTAGAACGCGATCAGCTAAGGGAAGTGGAGGTAGAGCGTGAATCACTTGTGCGTCGTACACCCACTTGTATATTAGAACATGGCGTTAAGAGGTTATGCAACAAGAAAGTTCGTCTAGTGAAGGTTTGGTGGGGAGATGTCCCCAAGGAGTGCACATGAGAATCCGAGGAGAGAATTCAACCTTCTTATCCTTTTCTATTTGAAGGTACGCTTCAAATATCTTATCTTTGATCTTTGACCTTTCCTTACTTAGGGTCTTTTCGATAATCTTTAGGTGAAACCTATAGATGGTAGCAGGTTTGTAAACATGTCATTAGGGCATGTTATTTTTGATGGATGAAAATAATTGCAAGTGGATGACAATGTTTGCAAATGGATGCATTACATGCACTAGATAGATATTTATTAGGATAATCCGCCAACTAGGTACACACACTTGCATATGCGTGCCTGTTATCCATTGCATTTGCACAAAGTTGTGTGTGTGTGTGTGTGTATATATATATATATTTGTGTGTGTATAAATCGATGTTGCATATTGATGGTGCATTTGGGTGAATGATTGAAACACACATATATAATTATCAATTATACTAGGGTAATTGCATACATTTGGTTGCATGGCATAAGCATACTTGCATTACAGGAGGTCAACTGAATCTGTAGACTGGCTACCTTTTCGCATTAGGTAAGTTTATATGCATTTCACTTTGCATAAATCATAAATTGCATTAGTTAAAAATAAGGACAATGGTAGAAATGAATGATGGTTGAGTAGATGAATGTAGTACTTGGATGTTGATTGTTAATTACGTTCTTCCGTCTTTGGAGATTTCGGGGACAAAATTCTTTAAGGGGGAAGAATGTAACATCCTGATATTTTACGGGAAATATAACTAAAAAAGTTTAAAGCGCATTTTGTACAGTGGTAAAGGTGCTTGTTGATTTCCTTAGTGATTAGGGATCAAGTCCCATTGTCGCCTAAAATCTAGAGCGATGTATTTTTAGCTGGTTCATTTCCAGTGATTTTCTTACATATTTCAGTGTTATTTCTTATATGTGGCAGCTTCCCATTCGCTCCAGTGATGTAATAGGATGAGATGGCTAAATTTTATTGGTTGAGTAATGTGTATGGGCTAGAATGGGTAAACATTAAGTGTATAAAAGAACCAGATCTAATCTAAAATAATCTAATGGATTGTATTCACTCAATCAATCTATAAATAAACCATCTAACCTAAACCTAATCTCTTACTCAACCATCGTCATAATTCTATAGTAAAATTGGAGTGTGTTATTCTTCTTCCTTTTCTCTACTAAATAAAATAATCTCTACCAAATTAAATTATATATTCAAGCAATTTGGAGAATTTAGAAGAATTAAAGGGAGAAAGATTAAAGCAAAGCTTTTTTCAAACTTATGCAAGCTCAAGTGTCAGATGAGTAGGAATTAATATGAAACAGAAAATAAAGTAGTTCAATTTTAGTTCTTTTTTAGCACGTTAATATCAATTAATTGAGAATAGATGTAAATTATTGCAACTTCTTCTTCTTCTTCTTCTTCCACTTTTCAAATCTAATTCATGTTTGTTTTAAAATATGAGACATATAAATTGTCTATTCACGTTTTATGGCATAAATAAGATTGAAATTTATATAAATTATTGTATCGTCTTCTTCTTCCACTTCTCTATTCTAAGTCATGTTTGAGTTGAAATTTGGAACAAACAAATTGTTATTCATGTTTCATGGTGTAAATAAGATTAATTTAATTAAATTGAATTAGAATTGTTATTCAATTTCTAATGGTAGAACAGATTAGTTGAATAAATTCAGAATATGTTACTTGAATAAAATTATGGTTTTGATTGATACAATTACATAATTTTGAATATGGTTTTGGAACAAATTGGGAAGTCTAATTGGCATAATAGTTTGTTTCATATGTGGGCTAAAAATGTAAAAGTGGAATTTTGTGTAATTAAATGGTTTGTGGTTATTGGATAAATTTTTTGTACAGATTAAATCTCTAAAATGAGAACGTAAATTAGGGTGGAAAAAATTGTAATTTAAATAGACCCTAAAGACTTATGTAAATCTGTAACAAAATGGCATAAAAATTACAAACAAACCATACGGACTAAACGGACATGAAATTGAAATACCATTTATGTAAGAAAAAAGGAAATTGTGAAATAACCAAATCGGATGTAAAAATGGCCTAAAGCAGATTAATGAATATAAACAGTATGTAAACTGTAAGTGTAAAATTAATTAACCGGGCAGTGATTTGATAGGCAGACCTTGTAAAGGTCTAGATAGGTATTTCATGCAGTTAAGACCAAAATATAGTTTTGGATGTACGTACTAGAAGCAGGAAAGTAGGTTTGCAAGGATATTTGTTACCTTTCATAGGTTTCTAGCACGTAGGATAGATAGCATCTGCAATCGTAAGCTTCTCCAGGCAAATCAACGCGGATGGAACATGACAAGTGTGCTCCGACGTAGGCTTCTTTAGGCAGATCGTTGGAGGATTTTGCATAGCCGACCCAGCTGCGGACGCTCTTTCGAAGGACCGACACTTTGGATAGGGTCAAGTCTACGTTGGTGACTGAGGAGACAGGAGGATAGGAGTCCAGTTTGGCGTAGCTTGAGTACAACTTCGGGGTCCTACGAAGTTGTTTGAGTCGGCGCTGGTCAGACGTAAGGGGCATTTAGTCATAATGCATGGGTGAAGAGCTTGACTTTTACGCTGTAGCATGTGGATAGGTAAGGACAACAGGTCCGGCAGGCCGATTGACATTTAATATTACTGCATGGTTGACTTCCTTAGAGTGACCATGGACTTTGGCTTCATAGCAACTGTATCTAAGAAGGATTCATAACATTATATTAGTCACCCTCTGTGATTTCCGAAGAAGACCTGGAATTAAACTATTTTATTCTTTCTACTTCATTGTATTTCTCATTCACCAGACTTTATGTCTGACTCATTCCTATTTTACCTAAATAACGGGAGGGTAGGTCTAGGTTGCAGTTCTTTGCAGCTTGGAGGGTCATTGGAGCAGTTGTTATCTTCAGCTTTTGCTTCTTTTGTTTCATGTACTTCGTTTCTCTTTTTCCTACTTTACTTTATATATGGGACCTATAGTGTGAACTTTGTTATGTTTTATGTTTTGGTGGAGACTACTTGGTACTTTTAGTTTTAGGGATAAATTTAGGATAATGTTGTTTTTAATGAAGCTGTTTTGCTATTAATTTGTAATTAGTGAAAGTTTTCTTCCGTTGTAATATTTTAATCATTTTATGTTGTTGCCTTAGTCTCTGTGCCGTGCTATGAATTTTTATTTCATCCGACCACCGTGCTTCTAGTTATGTCCGATTTTCGAGGTGCCTAGAGGTGCGGAGTGTCGCATTATTTCTTAACTAGATTTTTGAGTCCATTTGCTCAATAAATTACAAATTCCATATTTAAATTAAATAAAAATCCTTCTCTTTTGTAACAAATTTCTAGTCTCATTTATTTTAAATTTTATTTTTTATAAGATTTATTTAATCACTTTTTGATGTATTTAAAAATCATTTTAGCTTTTGAAATAACTAAATACATTTATATAAAAATAAAGAAAAAAAAATAATTTAATTACTTTCTCAGTTTATAATTATTTTACCATTCAATTCCAAATTTCCTCTATTTGTCCATAATTTAATATTTAAAACCCTTTTTATTTTATTAAGCTTCATTTTTATTTCCTAATTTAATACTTCTCAGCAAGCTGTTTCATAGAAACTCTAAATAATGATTTAGAATGGACTGTTTTGCACATAACAACCAAAATGTCTCGAAGTCAGTGGGAGAGATACTCGGTTTGTAAGTTTCGAATATGACCCAAGAACTGATACAAAAGTATCATTCGAGAGAATTATAATTGAGCAAATATTTTGATAAGGAAATCAAACAGTTTGATTTTCAATCAAAATGCAGAGAAAGCATGTATTGGTAAGAAAGAATTATAGAGGCACTAAAATATTTCTAAAATTATAAGTAAATAATAAAATTATGGTGGCTATGATGTACCTGTGTTAAATCATTGTAGTTTGGTTGTTTGATACTCAATATCGAATCTCAAATTGACATCTTAAATATAATCAATATAGAGGAAAGTTAGGATTTTCTCGAATAATATACATAGTTACCATACTAAAATGTGTAATGTTGAGCATATGAGATGGATTCCTTATATCTCGGCAAAAGGAATAATCATATATGATGTGTTGTCTACTATAATGCAATTTGCTTATGTAACTGGTACAATGAGCTAGTTTCAAATCCGAACTAACTTCACTAAATGATAGTTAAGTGTATTATTGAGTATTTACGAAATAGTAGAAAATTGTTGGTATAAGTGTCTGAATTTAAACTTCATAGTGATTTCGAGAATAGTATATCAATCCTAAATTCATGTTCAACTTTAGTTAAGGAGCTTTAATTCGAAAATGTTCTAAACAAGATTTATGACTATTCAACCAATATGATATGTACATCGCATAAATTTATGGCCAAGCTATGGGTGATTCCAAATGTTGAGAATCCCTTAGCATTTTTATGTGATTACAATTATGTTATATAGATCATGAAAGAATCTAGAGCTAACTAGAAGTTGAGAGACATATTCTGAAAAGTTCCATTTGATAATGGCAGTTTACAACAATAGAGAGACTTGATTGAAAAAGTAAATAGTTAAGACAATGTAATATATCCATTCACTAAGGGACTAGCTCGATCATTTTGAGAAAACTGACTGAAATGATGGGATTAAGATTTCATAATTGACACCAAGTGAAAGTGGGAGGTTGAGAGAGTTAAAGATACGCCTAATGGGCGATTACGTAATTTTTTTACATATATCTTACTCTCTAACCAATCTTGTTCATAATAATGGTATTTAATTTCTACCATATACTTTGTTATATTTTGATATAACTAATTAAGTAATCAATTTAAAGTATATTATTAGAAAAACCTTAAATGATATGTTATGTGATAATAATTACAAAGAGTTGTAATCTCAAGAAAATTATCACAAAATAAAATAACATTTTATTTAAAATATTCCTGCTCAAGATGTTTCAAAAAATAATATTAATACATCTGCTGAGACTAGAGTACGTAACGCTCTTTAAATGTTGGGCAGTGTATTGCTAATTCAAGGAGCAACAAAGGGTTATATATGATAGTTATTGTAAAACTGTTGAACGACTTTGATGAGAATTTCCTATTAGTTAATAATAACTAAAGTCAGGCAGGAAATCTCAAAATGATAGTATTACACGGTTATCTTGATGTGAGAATACTATTGAAATTTCAATGTGTATTATATTTAAATTGCGACATGGCGTCCATCGAACAACTATAGGAAAATCTAAGTTAAAGCATTGGTAGCGAAGCACTATTTGATGAAGAATTTATCTTCTTAGTTATATGAGGTTAGCATCATCAACTATAGTCAAAGTTTTTTGCTAGAGTAGTACAGTTAATATTAAATGTTATTGTTGAACCAAAACTTTGTTTATGGATTAGTCGAGTTGAGTGTGGATGATACTAGGATTTTGACCGAAACTAAATTCCATAAATCCTAAAGTGATATGATTTTGGCAAAAAAAACTGATGTAACTAAATAGTACCGCTTAAATTGTAAAATAGGATTTACTGATAAAGACTTATAAATGATAAATTTAACCAAATTATCGCTCCATCAGCTAAGGTGATGAGTGAACATTAATTCGAACGGTTTGATATTAATGGCTGACTGAATTATATATACCACATGATTTAATTGATTTATAATTGTTATAAACTAATTAAATTAATTAATATTAATGAAATATTAATCATTTATTTGATTTATTAGGTGTTATTGCTATTTTTGAGTGTCACTATAATTAATTGGGTATGTATATAAAAGATATATTATGCATTATAACGTATAAGTGCGTTTAACACAATTATAAAATTAAAATTCAATAAAATCACTTTTTTAAACAAATAAAATAAAATAAATATTTTATTTATTATATT
The DNA here is from genome assembly GCA_030765085.1 of Allium cepa. NCBI lineage: Eukaryota > Viridiplantae > Streptophyta > Magnoliopsida > Asparagales > Amaryllidaceae > Allium > Allium cepa. Next base: position 439,704,608 of record CM060935.1, on the reverse strand, counting down.
TTAAATTAGATCTAAAATCAATTTTGACTTCATAAGTCAAACAAAGATTTAAAATGCATTTTTTTTAAATTCACTCCTTAAATCAGGTGCAACCCAATCAGTTCCTTCAATATTGGATATTTTAGTATTTTTTGGGTGCCATTAGCAATGAACATGGTGCGTTTATAAAATTTATATATATACATATTGATATATAATATCGGTACACATTTAAATATGATTTAAATGATATTAATCACTTAACGGGTTTAGAGTGATTTGATGACCCATGTAGCCAATATCATGGCTAGCTATAACATAAGGGAATGAGGATTGTTTTTGTTTTGAAATTCTGAATTTGGATCTAGAGTTGGTAGACAAAGAAATAGTAAAATGAGGAGAATTTTCTTCTCCCTTTTCTCTATTTAAATAAATATACCCTTTCACTTTTTCACCTCTCTCCTAGCATCTAGTTCATGCTCATGTCCCTTTGGTTGAAAATTAATTTGTCCCAAACAACTTAAGTCAAATTATATTATGGTACTCCAAGATGTTGCAATGCTAGCATATTGGTTCAAGGTGGATCTAGGACAATACATCAATCAATCTGTGTTCAAAGGCAACATCCTAAAGGTATAAATTCTGATTTACATTAAAAATTTATTTTTCATATGTCCTCCATAGATCGATTTTATATGAGCAATTGTTGTCACATAATTTTCTGATTTTATATTTATCAATAAATCATCTATATTGATTGAAATTGTTATTTTCTTTACATAAAATCATAATAAAAAATCTTTTCAACCATGTGTATACCGAAGCTTTGTTTTTGACATTTTGAAATATCAAAATGTATTTAAAGAATTTAAAACCCAACTGCTCGTCCTTAGAAGGTGTAGAGCCACATAGTCCATAACTGCAAGCTTTTATAGCTAATCGTAGTCTACTTTGGATTTCTACTACACCGAGCAAATTTTACTCGAGGGATAGTTGCTCAGGGCAGGAAACGAACCTGCGTCTTACCACCAGGGAAGAGCCCCATGTCCAGTAAGCTACCACCATGGACACATATGTGTGTGCATGCGCGCGTGCATGTATGTGTTTATGTTTATGCTTTTGGCTTTATATTTTTTATCAAATCAAAATTTTAAATATAATACAATTGTTTTTAAAAGTTTAATGATTTAAACTTCGTTTTAAACAATTTTAATAGATACATACACACACATACATACATATGTTATTAATTTATTTTATTACAAAAATATCAAAAAAAAATTGGATTAAAAAAGTTAATTTTTCAAAGTTGTATTTTAATTGTGATGTGATTTAGCTTAAACTAGTAGTTGTTTAAACAACGTTTTAAATCATTTTATAGTATGTATTTTAGTAAGTTCGATTTTTAAATTAAAAATGAAATTTCAACTTATTCGAAAAGAGTTTTTAAATGTATAATTTTTTTAATAATTATTTGTACAATATATATATATATATTAATTCTTTCATATAATTAATTATTTTATATATATATATATATATATTTAATAATAATAATAATGTATTTTTAGCAATATCATTATTTATAATATATATTTAAATATTTTTATTTTGAATATTCAAAAGATAATTTAATTATTTTATAAATTTATGTTTGAATGTAAAAGAGTTACTTGGTAAAATAAATTGTTTAAGATATTAATTTTAAAACAAAATTTGATTATGTGGTAAAAGTCTATTCAAATACTTTAAATTGTTAATTTCGTTTAATATATAACGGACAATGTACAAGTTGAAAATGCAATTTCAACATCCATATATATATATATATATATATATATATATATATATATATATATATATTAATTATGTACACATCATCATGTTATATTTGTACATTATACACAGATGAGAGAGAAGGAGTGCGTATGTCACATTATTTAATGAAACCTAAATTATTTATTTAAATTAGATTGGATTTAGTATTTTCAATCAGACTTCATTGACTTACTAGATACAAAATAAAAAAATAAAAATAAAATCCACATGGTTCATTCGTTGCGGAATGATTTGTTTCCATCAATAAATTGTCATATTTTTATTATTGGATACTTGTTAACTACAAAGTAATTATTAACATTAGCAACAATTAAGTATTGTTAGCCGCAATTATTACCCTACAATTACGAACATTCGTTCCTCCTTCACTTCCATTTACAGTATAAAAATGTATTCCTCCTTTAACGCTTTTTAACTTTTTATGCTTATGCCCAGTTTAGAATAGCCTGGTCCTGTAGTGCTTCATGCAAGGTCGTGTATCTTTTTCCAAACATTGCAGCTTAAGTCGGTGGATCCGATGCTTGCCTTAAAACACCAACATGTTCACTCTTTTGTCTTTTATGTTGTCTATTATGTGAAATTATATGTGGGGGCACATTTGCCACTTCTTTAAACAGTTGACAAAGAACGCACAATGCAATAGGTATATTTTTTTTTCGCCCTAGGGAGATTGAGAATTTCGTCAAAAACAAAGACTACACTGATAGAAGTTGTCATTAACATTTTGAGAAAAAAAATTGGAAATTAGATTGGAGGGCTTTTATTTGCAAGGTAATAAGTTTTAAGGACATCACTTTTGAATAATTAGTTTTAAGGACAATTTACAGCATAATGATAAATTCATTTATCTTTTTATGTTATACAGGAAAATGATAAATCCTTTTATCATTATTCCTATGTAATTGAAAATGATAAATTCTTTTATCTTTTTTCTATAAAATGTACTTAAAACTAATTTTTCAGAAGTAGTGTCCTTAAAATTTATTACTCTGCACAAATAAGCTCTTGAAGTGAAATTCCCCTTTTGAAAATACCTTGAATTTACCGTTTTTAATATAGCTGGTATACCAAAAATTTGCAGTACAAATCAAATTTTGATATTATTTGAACTGTAATGATTGATTAGGTCACTCAATAAAAACTTAGCCGTACAAAACGTGGAATGGTTGTATGTAACAAACAGAGAAACTTACTCAGACCAAATCCTCTGTACCAAACCTTCACTGTTTCTCTGTTTCCAACCAATCGGAAACACTGATTTTCAGATATTTTACAGTTAAATCCATTTTCTCTCTACTGCTGTTGGGGGTTTAATTGCAAAACGTCTGAAAATATTTGTCTTCGATTGATTGGGGACAGAGGGAACAGAGAAGTTTGGTACGATGGACGGGTAAATGTCCAACCTTGTACTTGGCATATTGTGCGGGTCAAATATGAAATGAAATCCCACATCGTGGCATCAGACACCAATTTAGCAGTTCGGCTGAAAATGACGGAACAGCAAAGGGCACATGCAAAAGGCAACTTCAAATCAACTTGTGGGGGCACCTTTGTCTTTTGTCTGATTTATAGATTTGTGAAACAGAGTTATTGCAGAGGTCGTGATGAAGAATGGAAGGAAACAGTGGCATGCTTATAAAAGCTCACACTTTCATTAAAATGGAATGTGATTGGAATCTGATGCTGCTTCGTTTTGTAAATAAGTTCTTGTTTTTTTTCCTATTTCGAGCAATGCGTTCTTCGTACAATTTTATTGTCCCTTTAATAGCGTGGTTGGAGTTTGGATACCTTTTCTTGACTTGGTTGTCACTCTCCGTTCTTTTTTTAAGAATACGTAAACCGTGTAATGTAATTTTCAAAATGAGTTGAAGTTTGCTGAAATGACACTATTTCGTGCTAGTGGTGGCTAATCTTTAGTTAAATCAAATAAACCAATCAAATCAGTTTATTTATGTTGATTTGGTTTCATTTAAAACCAAATTGATTACTAATCAATCTGTAAAACAAAATTAGTTTAGTTGTAAATTTAACCAATTGTAAAAATTAATAAAGTTATAATGATTTTTTTTACCTTAGTTTAGTGGTCTAAATAAAATTTATTTATTATTATAGAAGGTCAAAAATTACGATTATTACCCATATTGTTGTTTTTATGTTCTTGTTATTGTTTTCTTTATCGCAATTTTGAGCACAAGATTCTTTATAGCAATATCTTATAACACCCCTAATTTTTATATAACATATGTTTTAAATATTTAATTATGTGATAGTTAAATAAGAAATTGAAATTATGAGATTTGCTAAAATCAACTAATTAATTAATTTGTGTGAGTTGACCTTAGTAAATGTAATATGGATAATACTTTAAATGAATTAATAAACATGAATAAGGAAGGGTAAATAAGGAAACGAGATAAACATGCCCCTTTCTTTTCTTCCTCATTTAGCTTCATTTTATTCTCTAAACAAAAACAAACATAGCAAAAGAAAAGGCTACAATTAGGAAAAAGAGAAAGAAAAGAAAAATAAGGCAAAATCCATCATTTCAAATAGAATCAAGGCGAACAATATACAACCATCTCATAATTTTATGTGTTTTAATTTGGATTTGATTTAATTTCAAATTGGATTTGACTGTTTATCATATTTGTTAAAGGAATAATCATGTGTAAGATTGAGTGATTATTATTTAAGAATTTTTCCTAATCGATTTTAATGCGATAAACTTAGTTTTTAATCTCCAAATGATCTAAATTTTTGATATATTCAAATTATTATTTTGAAGATTATTTTAAAATTTTATAACTTTTGGAGTTAATATGTATATTTGTGAATTTTCTAAGTAAGAAAATGGTTGAATTTAGAAAATTAGTTATTCAAAATACGAAAATAATCATTGTGGCATGAAATTTTTACATGAGATATAAATGATAAATAGATTTTTGGTGAATTTTTTGGATATTTTCTATTAGCTTTCTATTTTATATGAATTAATTAGTGAAGGAAAATGTTAATTAATTATGAAAAAATTAATTAATTAATTATGTTAATTTTGAGAGTTAACATTTTCTTGAAAGATAACTGAAAAGAAAGAGTTTGACCAATGGAAATCCAACAACAAGTGGATTTTATGGAAACGAATTGGTGTAAAGGGGCAACAAATCAGTTTTTAATTTAATCACAAAACTATTATTGAACCATTTTTGACTAAACAAAGCTAATCATTTAGGGCTAAACTTTATATTCGATAAGGAAAAACTATACTTGAAAGTTAAAAAAAATAGTGGATATCACATGGGTACCCAGTATTTTAATGTAAAACAAAAATTTAGCACCGAAATGTAGGCGCCGGCTCGCATATACTTATTAGCGACAACTCCAAACTGATTATAGGCGACGCATATTTGATTTCAAGCGAAGGCATATCCTTTTTATTTATTTGCGATGGTATTTTGTTGGCCTTAACTATATATATGTACTAGTGCGAACCCGTGCTATGCATACGGGGTTCACCATATATTATAATATATGTAAATTTAAATAGTGAATATGCTATATACTATTTTGTATTTAGTCCCACACCGTGGGATTAGTTCTATCCCAAACTCCTAGGCATTTATATAAAGGTGCTAATGTAATGGAAATGTATTACTAATCTCTGAATGAATAAAATTGTTCTCTCTCTAATGACTTCCACTTTCTTCATTTCATAACACGTTATCAGCACAATCTTTTTCTCGAATGTATTGAATATTCTAATCCAGAAGATTAGATCCGTTTTTTTTCATGTAGGTACATCTTTTTCTCTTATTAAGTTACTGAAATCAAATCTATCTCTTCCTCTTATTCAATCATTGAAATCAAATTTGAAATTTTCTAAATATGCTTTTCTAGATTTATTTTGCGATTAATTTAGATCTAGATTTAAGTATTCTTGTTTCACAATTCTATATCTAAACATGGGTAAGTTTTTACCTTACGCTAACCAAAACATTAGATAGGAAATTCAGTGATATTATAATAGGTCTAGGGTTTTCAAGTAAATAGAAAATAGCCGAAATTGTTACATGATTAAATTCCAGCTACTAGCCACAAAAGTGGGTAATACAATCAAAACCGTTGGCACTTATTGGATTATGGATTCCATACAATGGCAGGGCTACTAGGGTACCGCCCGTCACAGTACGTGGCCTAGATCAACGTACCGAGGATCACTCCCGACCCCCTGCAACACAAGGCCGGAACCATTCCTTACTGAAAAGTCCCGAACAAGATAACCCCAAAGATAGCCGTCGCTACTGCCCACTAAGCCGAAATAAAGGGACATCTAGACAGGGGAATATCCTTGTCCTGCTTGGGCATGACCCACCTAACCTTGCTGCACCTCCCCTGTTTTAGCCATTCCTGGTTAATGAGGCTTGAGGCTACGATTACCTTTAGAGAATACTTTTCTTAGAATGCTCATCGCCCATCTGACGATGTGTTGAAAGCATTCAACCCATACAAGTTCGTTCCGGGTTCGAACGAAACCGAAGGCATTATCTCGTTACACTCATTTTGGAATCACCCTCAGAGTTAACGACGATAACCCTTGCATTCTGAATCTTCATCTTCACTTCAGATTCACGACCTATCGTAAATTTGGAATTGATGTGGTTTTCGGATGTTCCAAATGTGGAAAATCGATCCCGGTCTCATCGAAATCCAAAACATGTCTTTTAAGGCCAAGTTGTCTACTTAGTCTTAACAGTTCAATTCAATATTATCAATATACACACAGATAGATAATTCACATATCACAATAGATAATCACATTCTCATCATAAAAGATAACCTGTATTATCATCAAAATAGATAATTAAATATTATCATACTTAAACCAAGCATCCGTATCACATAGATATTACTCATATCATATCTGAGATCAGAATCAATCAATGAAATATTAATATCATTCATCCATAAGCAATGATTTATGATTATACCATTTGTAATTAATTTAAAATGAATTAAATTAACTAATTCTATCTCTAATTAATTTAAAGTAAATTAAATTAATTACTTCATCCATAAATCTTGCTTATACAATTATTAAATTAATTATAAATCAAATTAATTAATTATTCTCCAGATATTCAACTTGATTAAACACCCTTGATTAATCTCCTTCTAATTACAATAAGTAATTAGTCTTTATTTAATTTCACAGATTAATTATCCTAAATCATTTATAGTAATAAACATTTAATTACTTCATTTATTAATTAAATATAATTAATTACATTTATCCTTAATTAATCACCACATTATTAATTATTTCTTAATTAAACTATTCTTAATTTCATCATTAATTACATTAATTAATGATCTCTAATTCAGATTTAAATTAAATTACTTTATTTAATTTAATTACATTAAGTTATTAATCTTTAATTAAACACAATTATGAATCACCTTTAATTAATATCAACCAGTAAATTAACCACCCTTAATTACTTATTAACAAATTAATTATTCCATGATCAATTATCTCCATTAATTAATCCCTTGATTAATTACAAAAGTAATTATCCAAATTACTTCATTAACACATCATCTTTCACTAATTACATTCAGTAATTAACATTAATTACTTCCTTAAGTAATTATGCTCCATTGAATACACTAAGTAATTACGCTTATCAATTCCCCAAATGATTTCCTTAAATTAATTAACCTAAATTAATTAACTTAAATTAATCGTTTTATCAAATTAATTACAATAAGTAATTAATCTCTTAATTACTTTTATCAAGTAATTACATTTAACAATTTATAATAGATTATCTAATTAATCTGATTAATTCACTACCCCCTTAAAAGAATTTCATCCCCGAAATTTAAAACAAAGGTAATTTAATAATCTAATTAAAGATTTATTTTAAAACACAAGCATATATTAATCATATGCTAACAACCATAGCAACCAATTCATTCAAACAAACAAATCTAACTATCCAAAATTCCGGACAGAATTTTTCTCGAGTTTTCCCCAAGTATAGATACCGGGTTACTCGCTCTATAGAATCTAAACAAACAATACTACTAAGCTACAGAACTTCTACTCATCTAGATCTACAAAACAAGACAGGATATCAGACTACAGACAAGTCTGAATCAACAACCAAAACTCCCTGAACTGCTGGTTCTATAACCAGAGATAAATCTTACACGTACTCCCTCAGAGATACGTGAAACACAATAAATCTCAGTTATCCAAACTGACAATTCAATCCTGAAGACTAACCACTTATCCAAAATCAAATCTCCGTCTTCGAGATCCAAATTCCTCCGTGTCTTATCCACAAACTCTTCGAATGATCCTGCGTTGCCTATATCTTTCCTGATCAGCTCAATTCTTGCTGATGTCCTTAGAAATAAACTGAACCAAAGACAATCCAACAAAATGATCTTTAAGATCAACTCAAAAATCAGAACTCAACTCAATTCCAAAATCAGCAGACTGATCTTACTTCTCTCATATGGAAAGATAATACAGATGCATTCCAATCTGGCCTTAAGGTCCTGAAAAATTTCCAGTAGAAACTCTCTAATCCAAAACACTGCAACATCCAAATGGTTCCACACTAAAACAGTTGCCACCATGCTTCCACTGCGCAGCTCTGACGGAACAGATGAAAATGCTGAAGTCGAACAAAGACCGGACAACACATTCCAAAAATAAAGTTCACATATCCAAAAATAAACTCAGAAGTTCCTCCAAAATCTGAGCTGCTTCACCAGACTCAAAACCATCCTATTTCTAAGCTGATCCATCGGTACCACTTCTGGAATCCCGTCGATACCAAACTCAATCTTCAGATGCTGACCAAACTCTGACTTTCTGAAGACATCAGAAAAATCTCTGAAACATAAGAGAACACTCAAACTATCGCAAGTCACTTTTGCGATCGATCCAGCCTAATTCCAAAATACCGCTCTCTCTTTACAGACCAGAACAGCTTACGCCTATGTGGCCAATCCATCGAAGAAATGGAACCACTCTGCTGCCTCTGAACTCCACTGCTGACGCGGAAGTCAAAAACTTTCTTGCCAATACACCAATGCCAAGAAATTCCTAATCTAGAGCTCTTCGAGAAACTCGGACCTCAAAGCAAACAGGAACACCCAACTGAACACAGCCACAACACCGAAGTAGACACGCTTCCTTAACTTGTCCCAAAGAAACATCTTCGGAGACATCCATAGTCACTGTGTCTCATCACACAGCTACTGCATCTTGATGTATCAAGATAACATGACTTGCTTCTGTCCAACCAACAGATCCAAACTCTAGCTCATCCAAACTACACTTCAAAAATGAACTCCGAATCTTAACAGATTTCCTTCAGAGATTAATGAAATCTTTACACCACCCAAAGCTCACTCGAGACGGTATTAGGTCTACAGTCTCGACAAATACACTTCCAACCTCAAACATTCAAACTCCAACCATTGGTAGTCGTGTTACACACACCACTACCCTATCTACCTTTATAACTTATATTGGAAAACCTGAATAGGTAACCTAACAATAGGTAGGAGTAAATAAATAAATATATTATATATCAAAATTACAAATACGCTCTCTCAGGAAAGAAATCACTCAAGAGCCTAGGTATTCACTCAACCTAGCGCTCTGATACCAACTGTGACGACCCGACCTTCTACCACCAGAAAACTGTTTCGTCTTGAAGAAAGAAAGGGGTGAGAAAATAGAAAAGATAGAGAAGAAAGAACAACAACATCAGAATCTCACAGCGGAACAAATAAATTATAATAATCACATAAGTATTTACATAATATACAACATCAATCAGAGTTATACAGATAATACATCACATACTAAACAGTTATAAACACCTGTCTAGTTATACAACTCAATACACAAGTCAACACAGAGATATCAACACAGCGGAACTATATGTATATCTACTACGCTGAAGCCTCCTGCTCCATTGCCCCTCCAGGATTCGTCAAAGCTAACCCGAATCCCTTGGCTACCCGTAAAAATTTGGGTACTCGAGAGTTTATGAAAAATAAAAATAAACTCCGGGTTAGACATGGGTCTGGTATGAGTAACAGGTTAAAGTTGCTTAATTTTGAAAATCCTTTGAAAATAAAAGGTATCACGTAAGACTCCCCACAAATAAACATGGGTAAGTTTTTACCTTACGCTAACCAAAACATTGGATAGGAAATTCAGTGATATTATAATAGGTCTAGGGTTTTCAAGTAAATAGAAAATAGCCGAAATTGTTACATGATTAAATTCCAGCTACTAGCCACAAAAGTGGGTAATACAATCAAAACCGTTGGCAATTATTGGATTATGGATTCCATACAATGGCAGGGCTACTAGGGTACCGCCCGTCACAGTACGTGGCCTAGATCAACGTACCGAGGATCACTCCCGACCCCTTGCAACACAAGGCCGGAACCATTCCTTACTGAAAAGTCCCGAACAAGATAACCCCGCAGATAGCCGTCGCTACTGCCCACTAAGCCGAAATAAAGGGACATCTAGACAGGGGAATATCCTTGTCCTGCTTGGGCATGACCCACCTAACCTTGCTGCACCTCCCCTGTTTTAGCCATTCCTGGTTAATGAGGCTTGAGGCTACGATTACCTTTAGAGAATACTTTTCTTAGAATGCTCATCGCCCACCTGACGATGTGTTGAAAGCATTCAACCCATACAAGTTCGTTCCGGGTTCGAACGAAACCGAAGGCATTATCTCGTTACACTCATTTTGGAATCACCCTCAGAGTTAACGACGATAACCCTTGCATTCTGAATCTTCATCTTCACTTCAGATTCACGACCTATCGTAAATTTGGAATTGATGTGGTTTTCGGATGTTCCAAATGTGGAAAATCGATCCCGGTCTCATCGAAATCCAAAACATGTCTTTTAAGGCCAAGTTGTCTACTTAGTCTTAACAGTTCAATTCAATATTATCAATATACACACAGATAGATAATTCACATATCACAATAGATAATCACATTCTCATCATAAAAGATAACCTGTATTATCATCAAAATAGATAATTAAATATTATCATACTTAAACCAAGCATCCGTATCACATAGATATTACTCATATCATATCTGAGATCAGAATCAATCAATGAAATATTAATATCATTCATCCATAAGCAATGATTTATGATTATACCATTTGTAATTAATTTAAAATGAATTAAATTAACTAATTCTATCTCTAATTAATTTAAAGTAAATTAAATTAATTACTTCATCCATAAATCTTGCTTATACAATTATTAAATTAATTATAAATCAAATTAATTAATTATTCTCCAGATATTCAACTTGATTAAACACCCTTGATTAATCTCCTTCTAATTACAATAAGTAATTAGTCTTTATTTAATTTCACAGATTAATTATCCTAAATCATTTATAGTAATAAACATTTAATTACTTCATTTATTAATTAAATATAATTAATTACATTTATCCTTAATTAATCACCACATTATTAATTATTTCTTAATTAAACTATTCTTAATTTCATCATTAATTACATTAATTAATGATCTCTAATTCAGATTTAAATTAAATTACTTTATTTAATTTAATTACATTAAGTTATTAATCTTTAATTAAACACAATTATGAATCACCTTTAATTAATATCAACCAGTAAATTAACCACCCTTAATTACTTATTAACAAATTAATTATTCCATGATCAATTATCTCCATTAATTAATCCCTTGATTAATTACAAAAGTAATTATCCAAATTACTTCATTAACACATCATCTTTCACTAATTACATTCAGTAATTAACATTAATTACTTCCTTAAGTAATTATGCTCCATTGAATACACTAAGTAATTACGCTTATCAATTCCCCAAATGATTTCCTTAAATTAATTAACCTAAATTAATTAACTTAAATTAATCGTTTTATCAAATTAATTACAATAAGTAATTAATCTCTTAATTACTTTTATCAAGTAATTACATTTAACAATTTATAATAGATTATCTAATTAATCTGATTAATTATCAAAATTAATCACATATATTAATTAATAATCTTTTAGTTAATTATCATAATTACATTTCTAAGTTTATTTCTTAATTAATTCCTAATTATAAATTAATCTAAATTATCAATTTATAAATTAAATACATAAGTCATTCATTAATTAACTTATTCATTAAATCATTTTAATATCTTAGTTATTCCTAAGATAATTTATTTCTTTACTAATGACTTCATTAATATTTAAGTGTGTTAGAACTTTACCTTCCAAAATTTTAAATTCGAATTCCATTTGGAATTTAAGATTCAAAAGTATTATTTATTTAAACATTAATCAAATTTAAATTCAATTTATAATCTTGTAAATAACATTAATTACGTAAATATGAAACTTATATAAGAAAGGCCTTTAAATTCAACTGTTTGAATCTTTATTTAAATTTCAATTTCCAAAAGACATTCATATTTTAAAAACTGATTTAAACCTACATATTTGAATTCGAAGTAAATTTGAATCCATCCATTTTACCTTTGATTTAAAAACTTTGATTTAAACTTCCCTTTAACAACTTGAATTAAAAACTTGATTTTTCAAATCCATATCTATTTTAAAACCTTAAGATTAAATAGTTATTCAAAACTGAATTTAACCGTAGGATTTAAATCATTGTTTAAATCATATATTTCAGGTTTTAAATTCTGTCAGGTTTTAAACCTGGAACCCAACTTCAAACCTTTTAACATTTAGTTCATTTCAAAAATGAATTCAGAAATACAAGATTTGAATTCAAACTTCAATTTGGATTTGACTTTCATTTGAATCTAACATCACACTAGTTTTAACTCTGGTTATAACTAGCTTACAATTTAATTTGCTTTTAAATTTAGTTTAAATTTAAAACTATAAGCAGTTTTATGCTACCTATAGCAAAATTATCCAACCCGAGACCAGAGCAAGAACGCTTCGGGTCAATTCTTCCCCTGCTTCGAGTGAATCCTGAAATAACTTGAGTAAAACTCGAGTGTCCTCTGCTCCAACCCAGCTACCAACTCTTCAGGTTCCAGAACAACCCAAACAACATCCTCCAATGGACACCGTGCACATGCACGGAGGCAGCGCCGGACTCTGGCGATCGAGACTACCCCCTTCAAGTCGCAAATCGCTCCAACTTTGACCACGAATCAATGAACAACCCTAATGCATTGTCGATCAAAATCGAGTATAACTCGATAACTTACGAACCCATCACCCACTCACAAATGCGCCTCGGCATGGCAACTCCGACCATCTGAATTCGCACAACTTCGGCCTCGACTTCGTCACTCTCCAAACCACACTTTCCCAGAGTTTTGTACCACTCGGTCAAACATAGGTGATGAATTCTCCTCATCACAGGCCACAACAAATTCCAGAGCTAAACCCTATATCATTCTCGTACCATCATAGTTTGCAACAGAAAAATTATTCAACATTTTTCCTAGCTACAATGATGTCTAAGAAAGCTTCAGACACAATTTTACCATTCACAGATTCTTTGATTATCGAAAAAATTGATCAAGATTTATTTTCCATACAATTCCAAAATCTACATTCAATTCAATAGTAAAAATTTGGATTTTTGTTTTAAAAATCATACTTTTCAAAGATGATTCGAGGCATATACTTGAATCAATATAATTCGACATTTGATTTATCCCATTATTTAAGTTTCCACTGTATTTCCTTGCTTACAGGAAATTTTCTAACTTAAGCTACTTAAACTTGTTTTCAAAAATCTAGATGGTGTTTAAACAATCATGTTTAAAGTTTTTAAAACCTAACAATGATCTGTTAAGGGAATTTTAATTTTTCCTTATTTCTAAATCTCTGCAGTTTGAATACAGAGAAGAGCAATCAATATATACACAGAAGAATCATCACAAACCAAGCATTCAAGCATACTCATTTACAGGCAACTGATAGTTAACATTTATGTTTTAAAATATGAAATTATTTACCTTAAAGTGAAGACAGAGCAGTTTTACTTGCAACTGTTTGATGTTTGGAAAGCAGTTTAAATTTGAAACTTTAAAATTTTAACAGGATATCTTACTGGGCATACATTATGCAGTAATTTCATCACACAAATGCCCAGAGAAAAGAATATGTACAAATATTCACACAAATATATTGAGCATCCCAATATTAGCATGCAACAGATTTTAAAACTCAAGTTATTTAAAAGTGTTACTCACCTTGCTTTTGAAAAAGAACAGAGCATGCTTGTATGAAAACTTTGGATTTAAAAACTGGAAAGTTGTCTGCCTTCAATTCCTTAATTCTCTTGCTTATGTTCAGTTGTAAATATTACTTAAGTTGGTGTAAATGGAAACATTTGTTATTGTTTCAGATTTTCCATGTAGTAATGAAAGAACTAAATAAGAAAGGCATGTATATAAAAGAGTTTCAGGGGAAGGTGGCATCTGAGACAAGTAACTTTTGCAGGTACACTTATGTGTTTTGTTTTATCAGGCCAAATCTTTGCATTAGGAGGCTGACTTGATTTTTAAGCAATTCGAACTGACTTAAGTTGTGCTAGCGTTTAATGTTTAAGTACTTATGTTCCCTACTTAGCTAATTTTATCATTTCTTATGTATAGATATTTTACTTAGCTTTCCACTCCTCTTCTCTAACCTGCATACTATATTTTGTTTTATACTTGATGTTTATACTTGTCTGAATCTTAATCTACAAGCTACAGACCTATTTTATATTTAGATATTTTGCTTTTTCTTACTTTGTTTAAAGATTTTTCCTTGCCTGCAGCTTAAGTACACATTTTTGTTTCATATCAATCACTTTGTTTTATTTGTCTGGTTTGTACAAAGATTTTTGTTTTATTATTTTACTTTGTTTATAAATTTTTCCCTTGCCTTTACTTGCCTGCATATTAAACTTTACATCATATAAAATTTACTTGCCTAGCTTGCTTTTATACCTATGTACATATACATTTTCTTTCTTTTACACTTGTTTTTACCTTTACATTTATTTTACAGGCATGTTACAAACAAAGCCTGATTTGCATTATTTATTTTTTATATGAAGTTGTTTCAGTCATTGTTATAAATTTGAACTTATATATTTATTTTACTTATGGGTTACTTTTTATTTTAAACTTAAACAATTAAATACTTATGTTAAGATTTATAAAGTATTATTTTATTTTAACATTTTTGAAAGACTTTATTTTAAATTTACAAATCATAGCTTCTTTCAAAAATATACATATATTAAAATAACAACTTCTATTTATATTAAAACCCATTTTCAAAGATATTACAATATTGATATAGTTTAAATATAACTTATTATTAAATTAAAATAATTTATAAAAGAACTATTCTTTTATAATATAAATCACTTATTTTATCAAGCTATAAAACAAAACAATTTTCGTTCAAATTTAAACTTAAGCTATAATCAATTTTAAATAATTAAATTAAATCTTTTTTTTTAACTTGAGTATTTTAAAGTCATATGATTATTTATTCAATATTAAATTAAATCAAATTTCCAATTTACCAAAAATATTAGAATTAGAAATCATGCCTTTATTTTATTAAACTTAAAACAAAGATTATCTATTTACAATGTATACAGATATATATATTATAAATAGAAAACAATTTAATTAGCTTTCAAAAGATAAATTATCAGTTAAATATTTATTTAAAAGAAGATTATTAAATCAATTTAAATATTATTAACAAATATTATCAAATCAATTTAATTTTTAATGTAGATTATTAAATTGATATTGCCCCAAATTTCCGGGATATCACATTCCTCCCCCCTTAAAAGAATTTCATCCCCGAAATTTAAAACAAAGGTAATTTAATAATCTAATTAAAGATTTATTTTAAAACACAAGCATATATTAATCATATGCTAACAACCATAGCAACCAATTCATTCAAACAAACAAATCTAACTATCCAAAATTCCGGACAGAATTTTTCTCGAGTTTTCCCCAAGTATAGATACCGGGTTACTCGCTCTATAGAATCTAAACAAACAATACTACTAAGCTACAGAACTTCTACTCATCTAGATCTACAAAACAAGACAGGATATCAGACTACAGACAAGTCTGAATCAACAACCAAAACTCCCTGAACTGCTGGTTCTATAACCAGAGATAAATCTTACACGTACTCCCTCAGAGATACGTGAAACACAATAAATCTCAGTTATCCAAACTGACAATTCAATCCTGAAGACTAACCACTTATCCAAAATCAAATCTCCGTCTTCGAGATCCAAATTCCTCCGTGTCTTATCCACAAACTCTTCGAATGATCCTGCGTTGCCTATATCTTTCCTGATCAGCTCAATTCTTGCTGATGTCCTTAGAAATAAACTGAACCAAAGACAATCCAACAAAATGATCTTTAAGATCAACTCAAAAATCAGAACTCAACTCAATTCCAAAATCAGCAGACTGATCTTACTTCTCTCATATGGAAAGATAATACAGATGCATTCCAATCTGGCCTTAAGGTCCTGAAAAATTTCCAGTAGAAACTCTCTAATCCAAAACACTGCAACATCCAAATGGTTCCACACTAAAACAGTTGCCACCATGCTTCCACTGCGCAGCTCTGACGGAACAGATGAAAATGCTGAAGTCGAACAAAGACCGGACAACACATTCCAAAAATAAAGTTCACATATCCAAAAATAAACTCAGAAGTTCCTCCAAAATCTGAGCTGCTTCACCAGACTCAAAACCATCCTATTTCTAAGCTGATCCATCGGTACCACTTCTGGAATCCCGTCGATACCAAACTCAATCTTCAGATGCTGACCAAACTCTGACTTTCTGAAGACATCAGAAAAATCTCTGAAACATAAGAGAACACTCAAACTATCGCAAGTCACTTTTGCGATCGATCCAGCCTAATTCCAAAATACCGCTCTCTCTTTACAGACCAGAACAGCTTACGCCTATGTGGCCAATCCATCGAAGAAATGGAACCACTCTGCTGCCTCTGAACTCCACTGCTGACGCGGAAGTCAAAAACTTTCTTGCCAATACACCAATGCCAAGAAATTCCTAATCTAGAGCTCTTCGAGAAACTCGGACCTCAAAGCAAACAGGAACACCCAACTGAACACAGCCACAACACCGAAGTAGACACGCTTCCTTAACTTGTCCCAAAGAAACATCTTCGGAGACATCCATAGTCACTGTGTCTCATCACACAGCTACTGCATCTTGATGTATCAAGATAACATGACTTGCTTCTGTCCAACCAACAGATCCAAACTCTAGCTCATCCAAACTACACTTCAAAAATGAACTCCGAATCTTAACAGATTTCCTTCAGAGATTAATGAAATCTTTACACCACCCAAAGCTCACTCGAGACGGTATTAGGTCTACAGTCTCGACAAATACACTTCCAACCTCAAACATTCAAACTCCAACCATTGGTAGTCGTGTTACACACACCACTACCCTATCTACCTTTATAACTTATATTGGAAAACCTGAATAGGTAACCTAACAATAGGTAGGAGTAAATAAATAAATATATTATATATCAAAATTACAAATACGCTCTCTCAGGAAAGAAATCACTCAAGAGCCTAGGTATTCACTCAACCTAGCGCTCTGATACCAACTGTGACGACCCGACCTTCTACCACCAGAAAACTGTTTCGTCTTGAAGAAAGAAAGGGGTGAGAAAATAGAAAAGATAGAGAAGAAAGAACAACAACATCAGAATCTCACAGCGGAACAAATAAATTATAATAATCACATAAGTATTTACATAATATACAACATCAATCAGAGTTATACAGATAATACATCACATACTAAACAGTTATAAACACCTGTCTAGTTATACAACTCAATACACAAGTCAACACAGAGATATCAACACAGCGGAACTATATGTATATCTACTACGCTGAAGCCTCCTGCTCCATTGCCCCTCCAGGATTCGTCAAAGCTAACCCGAATCCCTTGGCTACCCGTAAAAATTTGGGTACTCGAGAGTTTATGAAAAATAAAAATAAACTCCGGGTTAGACATGGGTCTGGTATGAGTAACAGGTTAAAGTTGCTTAATTTTGAAAATCCTTTGAAAATAAAAGGTATCACGTAAGACTCCCCACAAATAAACATGGGTAAGTTTTTACCTTACGCTAACCAAAACATTGGATAGGAAATTCAGTGATATTATAATAGGTCTAGGGTTTTCAAGTAAATAGAAAATAGCCGAAATTGTTACATGATTAAATTCCAGCTACTAGCCACAAAAGTGGGTAATACAATCAAAACCGTTGGCAATTATTGGATTATGGATTCCATACAATGGCAGGGCTACTAGGGTACCGCCCGTCACAGTACGTGGCCTAGATCAACGTACCGAGGATCACTCCCGACCCCTTGCAACACAAGGCCGGAACCATTCCTTACTGAAAAGTCCCGAACAAGATAACCCCGCAGATAGCCGTCGCTACTGCCCACTAAGCCGAAATAAAGGGACATCTAGACAGGGGAATATCCTTGTCCTGCTTGGGCATGACCCACCTAACCTTGCTGCACCTCCCCTGTTTTAGCCATTCCTGGTTAATGAGGCTTGAGGCTACGATTACCTTTAGAGAATACTTTTCTTAGAATGCTCATCGCCCACCTGACGATGTGTTGAAAGCATTCAACCCATACAAGTTCGTTCCGGGTTCGAACGAAACCGAAGGCATTATCTCGTTACACTCATTTTGGAATCACCCTCAGAGTTAACGACGATAACCCTTGCATTCTGAATCTTCATCTTCACTTCAGATTCACGACCTATCGTAAATTTGGAATTGATGTGGTTTTCGGATGTTCCAAATGTGGAAAATCGATCCCGGTCTCATCGAAATCCAAAACATGTCTTTTAAGGCCAAGTTGTCTACTTAGTCTTAACAGTTCAATTCAATATTATCAATATACACACAGATAGATAATTCACATATCACAATAGATAATCACATTCTCATCATAAAAGATAACCTGTATTATCATCAAAATAGATAATTAAATATTATCATACTTAAACCAAGCATCCGTATCACATAGATATTACTCATATCATATCTGAGATCAGAATCAATCAATGAAATATTAATATCATTCATCCATAAGCAATGATTTATGATTATACCATTTGTAATTAATTTAAAATGAATTAAATTAACTAATTCTATCTCTAATTAATTTAAAGTAAATTAAATTAATTACTTCATCCATAAATCTTGCTTATACAATTATTAAATTAATTATAAATCAAATTAATTAATTATTCTCCAGATATTCAACTTGATTAAACACCCTTGATTAATCTCCTTCTAATTACAATAAGTAATTAGTCTTTATTTAATTTCACAGATTAATTATCCTAAATCATTTATAGTAATAAACATTTAATTACTTCATTTATTAATTAAATATAATTAATTACATTTATCCTTAATTAATCACCACATTATTAATTATTTCTTAATTAAACTATTCTTAATTTCATCATTAATTACATTAATTAATGATCTCTAATTCAGATTTAAATTAAATTACTTTATTTAATTTAATTACATTAAGTTATTAATCTTTAATTAAACACAATTATGAATCACCTTTAATTAATATCAACCAGTAAATTAACCACCCTTAATTACTTATTAACAAATTAATTATTCCATGATCAATTATCTCCATTAATTAATCCCTTGATTAATTACAAAAGTAATTATCCAAATTACTTCATTAACACATCATCTTTCACTAATTACATTCAGTAATTAACATTAATTACTTCCTTAAGTAATTATGCTCCATTGAATACACTAAGTAATTACGCTTATCAATTCCCCAAATGATTTCCTTAAATTAATTAACCTAAATTAATTAACTTAAATTAATCGTTTTATCAAATTAATTACAATAAGTAATTAATCTCTTAATTACTTTTATCAAGTAATTACATTTAACAATTTATAATAGATTATCTAATTAATCTGATTAATTATCAAAATTAATCACATATATTAATTAATAATCTTTTAGTTAATTATCATAATTACATTTCTAAGTTTATTTCTTAATTAATTCCTAATTATAAATTAATCTAAATTATCAATTTATAAATTAAATACATAAGTCATTCATTAATTAACTTATTCATTAAATCATTTTAATATCTTAGTTATTCCTAAGATAATTTATTTCTTTACTAATGACTTCATTAATATTTAAGTGTGTTAGAACTTTACCTTCCAAAATTTTAAATTCGAATTCCATTTGGAATTTAAGATTCAAAAGTATTATTTATTTAAACATTAATCAAATTTAAATTCAATTTATAATCTTGTAAATAACATTAATTACGTAAATATGAAACTTATATAAGAAAGGCCTTTAAATTCAACTGTTTGAATCTTTATTTAAATTTCAATTTCCAAAAGACATTCATATTTTAAAAACTGATTTAAACCTACATATTTGAATTCGAAGTAAATTTGAATCCATCCATTTTACCTTTGATTTAAAAACTTTGATTTAAACTTCCCTTTAACAACTTGAATTAAAAACTTGATTTTTCAAATCCATATCTATTTTAAAACCTTAAGATTAAATAGTTATTCAAAACTGAATTTAACCGTAGGATTTAAATCATTGTTTAAATCATATATTTCAGGTTTTAAATTCTGTCAGGTTTTAAACCTGGAACCCAACTTCAAACCTTTTAACATTTAGTTCATTTCAAAAATGAATTCAGAAATACAAGATTTGAATTCAAACTTCAATTTGGATTTGACTTTCATTTGAATCTAACATCACACTAGTTTTAACTCTGGTTATAACTAGCTTACAATTTAATTTGCTTTTAAATTTAGTTTAAATTTAAAACTATAAGCAGTTTTATGCTACCTATAGCAAAATTATCCAACCCGAGACCAGAGCAAGAACGCTTCGGGTCAATTCTTCCCCTGCTTCGAGTGAATCCTGAAATAACTTGAGTAAAACTCGAGTGTCCTCTGCTCCAACCCAGCTACCAACTCTTCAGGTTCCAGAACAACCCAAACAACATCCTCCAATGGACACCGTGCACATGCACGGAGGCAGCGCCGGACTCTGGCGATCGAGACTACCCCCTTCAAGTCGCAAATCGCTCCAACTTTGACCACGAATCAATGAACAACCCTAATGCATTGTCGATCAAAATCGAGTATAACTCGATAACTTACGAACCCATCACCCACTCACAAATGCGCCTCGGCATGGCAACTCCGACCATCTGAATTCGCACAACTTCGGCCTCGACTTCGTCACTCTCCAAACCACACTTTCCCAGAGTTTTGTACCACTCGGTCAAACATAGGTGATGAATTCTCCTCATCACAGGCCACAACAAATTCCAGAGCTAAACCCTATATCATTCTCGTACCATCATAGTTTGCAACAGAAAAATTATTCAACATTTTTCCTAGCTACAATGATGTCTAAGAAAGCTTCAGACACAATTTTACCATTCACAGATTCTTTGATTATCGAAAAAATTGATCAAGATTTATTTTCCATACAATTCCAAAATCTACATTCAATTCAATAGTAAAAATTTGGATTTTTGTTTTAAAAATCATACTTTTCAAAGATGATTCGAGGCATATACTTGAATCAATATAATTCGACATTTGATTTATCCCATTATTTAAGTTTCCACTGTATTTCCTTGCTTACAGGAAATTTTCTAACTTAAGCTACTTAAACTTGTTTTCAAAAATCTAGATGGTGTTTAAACAATCATGTTTAAAGTTTTTAAAACCTAACAATGATCTGTTAAGGGAATTTTAATTTTTCCTTATTTCTAAATCTCTGCAGTTTGAATACAGAGAAAAGCAATCAATATATACACAGAAGAATCATCACAAACCAAGCATTCAAGCATACTCATTTACAGGCAACTGATAGTTAACATTTATGTTTTAAAATATGAAATTATTTACCTTAAAGTGAAGACAGAGCAGTTTTACTTGCAACTGTTTGATGTTTGGAAAGCAGTTTAAATTTGAAACTTTAAAATTTTAACAGGATATCTTACTGGGCATACATTATGCAGTAATTTCATCACACAAATGCCCAGAGAAAAGAATATGTACAAATATTCACACAAATATATTGAGCATCCCAATATTAGCATGCAACAGATTTTAAAACTCAAGTTATTTAAAAGTGTTACTCACCTTGCTTTTGAAAAAGAACAGAGCATGCTTGTATGAAAACTTTGGATTTAAAAACTGGAAAGTTGTCTGCCTTCAATTCCTTAATTCTCTTGCTTATGTTCAGTTGTAAATATTACTTAAGTTGGTGTAAATGGAAACATTTGTTATTGTTTCAGATTTTCCATGTAGTAATGAAAGAACTAAATAAGAAAGGCATGTATATAAAAGAGTTTCAGGGGAAGGTGGCATCTGAGACAAGTAACTTTTGCAGGTACACTTATGTGTTTTGTTTTATCAGGCCAAATCTTTGCATTAGGAGGCTGACTTGATTTTTAAGCAATTCGAACTGACTTAAGTTGTGCTAGCATTTAATGTTTAAGTACTTATGTTCCCTACTTAGCTAATTTTATCATTTCTTATGTATAGATATTTTACTTAGCTTTCCACTCCTCTTCTCTAACCTGCATACTATATTTTGTTTTATACTTGATGTTTATACTTGTCTGAATCTTAATCTACAAGCTACAGACCTATTTTATATTTAGATATTTTGCTTTTTCTTACTTTGTTTAAAGATTTTTCCTTGCCTGCAGCTTAAGTACACATTTTTGTTTCATATCAATCACTTTGTTTTATTTGTCTGGTTTGTACAAAGATTTTTGTTTTATTATTTTACTTTGTTTATAAATTTTTCCCTTGCCTTTACTTGCCTGCATATTAAACTTTACATCATATAAAATTTACTTGCCTAGCTTGCTTTTATCCCTATGTACATATACATTTTCTTTCTTTTACACTTGTTCTTACCTTTACATTTATTTTACAGGCATGTTACAAACAAAGCCTGATTTGCATTATTTATTTTTTATATGAAGTTGTTTCAGTCATTGTTATAAATTTTAACTTACATATTTGTTTTACTTATGGGTTACTTTTTATTTTAAACTTAAACAATTAAATACTTATGTTAAGATTTATAAAGTATTATTTTATTTTAACATTTTTCAAAAGACTTTATTTTAAATTTACAAATCATAGCTTCTTTCAAAAATATAAATATATTAAAATAACAACTTCTATTTATATTAAAAACCCATTTTCAAAGATATTACAATATTGATATAGTTTAAATATAACTTATTATTAAATTAAAATAATTTATAAAAGAACTATTCTTTTATAATATAAATCACTTATTTTATCAAGCTATAAAACAAAACAATTTTTGTTTAAATTTAAACTTAAGCTATAATCAATTTTAAACAATTAAATTAAATCTTTTTTTTTAACTTGAGTATTTTAAAGTCATATGATTATTTATTCAATATTAAATTAAATCAAATTTCTAATTTACCAAAAATATTAGAATTAGAAATCATGCCTTTATTTTATTAAACTTAAAACAAAAATTATCTATTTACAATATATACAGATATATATATATTATAAATAGAAAACAATTTAATTAGCTTTCAAAAGATAAATTATCAGTTAAATATTTATTTAAAAGAAGATTATTAAATCAACTTAAATATTATTAACAAATATTATCAAATCAATTTAATTTTTAATGTAGATTATTAAATTGGTATTGCCCCAAATTTCCGGGATATCACAGTACATTGTTTAAAAATAAAATGCTATGATTTTTTGAATTTGGATTTGCATTGATTTCAAACTTGCTTATTGTTGCATGTTTTTTTTGAGTTCATTAATTTGGAAAGCAAGTTTTTAATTTGACAATTTTTGTTGTTGATTCTAATAAATTTATTGATCTTGATTACGTTTTGGTTTGTGATATACATCTAAGTAATATATACATGTTTGATAAATGAAGTTTTCATTTTGAAAACTCTTTGATTTGGATTTTGATTTTGGAAATTATTTTTATATATATTATTTATATTTCCATAAGATATATTTTATTATTTCTTAGAGAAACATATACAAGAATAATGCATATTTAGAAGATCATATTAGTTTAGATCCAATATTAATATTGATTTAGTACACCTGAAGTGAATGGAAACATTAATGAAAACATATACGGTAAACTTAATTTCTAGCATTTGAAATAAAAGTTGAGAACTTGCAGTTCCTATAATGCTAAAAGCGAGTTTCCATAAATTATTAAATTTCAAGTTTTCTTATAATAAAGAACCAGAAGTTTCAATAAAAGAGCAGAAACTTGAATTATAAAAAAAAGGATATATATATATATATGTATGTATGTATGTATATATATGTATATACATACATATATATATAAGAGTTATTTTAGTTATTTTAGAAATTTTGACTATTAAGAAATAAAGTTTCTCTTATGGTATTCATTTAATTTTATTACTGAGTATGTTAAACTTAGCTTTGAAATTAAATTTTGCTAACTAAAGTTAGTTAGATTGATTTATTTGTTTGTAAAGAAATCAATTCGTTGTGATAATATTTTATATTTTATGCCACAATAATGGTAAATTGCATTCATTTTTTAATCATAAATGCATTAAATGTTGTCGTCATAGTAATAAATTAAATTACCATATCATCATAAATGCACTGGCTATAGTAAATTAAATGATGTTATATTTTTATGTTTGGAATAAGAATAGACATATGGTTTATTATATGGTATATTCATTTTGGCAAACAATGCTCGATATAATGAAAGAAATAAGTTTGAACAACAACCTAAAGTTGCGCAAAGATTTTCTTTTTCAACCAGAAGTTGTATAACTCGAATTCTTGTCAGTATTTTTTTGTCAAAATGTACAAGTCTTGAAATAAGAATAGACTTTTATTTTGTAACATATAGTACAAAAAAAGGGAGAAGTTTACACAAAATTTGAGAACCTGAAGTTCATAACAAATTAATGAACTTGAAGTTCATGAATTAGAATCCCGAAGCTCTATTGAAATTATGTAAAATGATAAGGTTGTACTTCCTAAAGAAGTTAAAGAAAATTAATAAATAATCATATGAGAAAATGATTTTGCATTCAAGAGAATACAAAAATCTCCAAATGAGTTATACCTTACCTTATATCTTAACATTTACACTATATTAGCCAAATATCCTGAAGATATTATGTTATATGATATTTCAAACATCATTGGATGTGTATGTGTGTATATTAATCTCTTGAAAAGATGTTTTAGAGACTTATTTATATTGCAAAATCTAACATCCCAGAAGAGATGTTATAGGAATTTTATTTTTGTTACATTGCAATTCCTTAAAAGGAAATACTATATTCCCTGAAGGAATAATGATATAATTTTTTTTGAGTAATAACAATAATTTGTCCAAAAGTAAATGATATTGTATACCAATGTTACACTCCAGAAGTAGTGGTTTTATCTCTTGCATCTTACTTTCAGTTGGTGAATCTAATTTTGTCACTGTATTTAAGGTTTGATACGCCATTTTAAAAGCAATTACAACAAAAATCTCCAGCATGGATATTTTATGCTACTGTAAAAGTAGTACTTATGTAATTTATATAAAGTAAATATTGTATATTGATATGGCATTCAAATAGTGCATATATATATATATATATATATATATATATATATATATAGAAGAGAAAGTTCACTCCAGAAGTGGTGATACTAATATATCTCTAGAAGAGATTTATAAATTTGAAAATGATAACATATATCTAGAAGAGATTTAATTATATATTTGGTAATTTTATTAAATCAAATAAGTGTACATAAATATGATTATGACGGATCCTAATTTAGTTTAGATTAGATCCAAAAGGTTTAAGATTATCTCTAGAATATATTGTTCTATGTTCATATGTCTAATTATATCATAAAGGTCATGTTCCTATTTATTATTTCATAAGAAATATTGCACATATAATCAATTCTTGAAGATATATTTTTAAATATTCTCCTGAAGAGATGGTCTATATTTCATATCATAATTTTCATGCAAGCTATACATACGGTCTTGAGGAGATCTGTATCTGTAATATTCCAAGTATCTAGAAGATACTCTTATTATTATTTTTGTTGTAATTTTTTTTCAAACTCTCAAAAGAGATGTGTAGAAATGTCTATATGCAATTATAAATTATTCTTTGATAAGTAATATAATTAATGTTCAAAACTTATACTTGAGATATAATTGAGGAACAAAAATTAACAACTTGAAGTTGTTCGAACCAGAAGTTCGATATGGTTCCAAACCAAATGTCTTGGATCCTTGTAATAGTTTGTTCTAAAAAAAATTACTAATTCAAATGAGAAAAAATGTATGAGAATTTATAATATATATGTAATACGTGGACGCACGTATACATCCATATATGTAAATATTCAGCTAACAACCTAAAGTTTGTTATGAGCTCATCTTATAGATCATGTATAGATATTATTTGGTGATTTAAAATTCAATCAACATAAATGTTGAATGACCTGAAGTTATGTATGTGGTCAAATGATCTATACAATAAGTAAATTCGTCCAACTGACTAGATCAATGAATGAGAACAAAATCTACTAAGCAATATCAATTGAATGCATCTTACCAACTAATAAAATGATTATCCTTCTATAACTGATATACACATAATGTATTTGCTAGCAGCAATGTGATAGTGGATTAAGATGAGAATCCAAAGAGGATTATTATTTAATGTGACAATTGTCATCATTAAGGGGGAGAATAAAGGGATACAAGTTCATTTTGATCATCAGTGTTAAATATTTTATACAATGATGCAAAATATTATCAATATTATCCCTAGTAGACTTTCTCCAATATAGATTTGAATCCCTGAAGGATCAAAATTTTAAAACACATCTGAAATATGGTTCAAAAGTCAGTTCAAAATATTTTTGGAGTAAGTAATAAAGATGCCAAATAATGGAGGTGAGTGTTCTTGAAGAAACATTTAAGGGTGCTCTTGAAGAGACCAATGGCATGATTGTCAAATTACCCAGAAGTGGTTTAGGTACCTAAAACATAATTAAAGAGATCTCAATAAATCATGTTTAGAACTGACAAGAAATAATCACCGATGATAAATTTATAAATAATAAAGCGCTTATGTTTATAAATGGATTAAAGATCCTGGATTAAGGGAAAACATGACTGACCATCATGAATCTTTTACCAATAGAGAAATATGGACATGTAGTCCGCAAAGTAGCGAAAGTACTTGAAATGCTTAATATACCCCGAAGGTATAAACATGGTTTAAAATCATATTAAATAATGAAAGTATACAAATTCGTAAAGAATATAAATAACTTCCATTGTTATAAAGAATGCAAAGAACAAGGAGAGTAGATTTCAACCTACTTTTAAGTATTGTTGTAATGAAAATCTTGATATAATTCATGATGAGTAGATTACTTCCTATTTTTAAGTATCGTTGTAATGAAACTCTTAATATCCATTGAAGTGATAGTTGCGATATGCAAATACTTATTAAAGTATACAAATTTCTGAAGAATATAAATAACTTTTGTAGTTATAAAGAATGAAAAAATATGAAGTGTAGATTACAAATTTCTTCTAAGTATTGTTGTAATGAAAATCTTGATACATCAAGATGAGTAGATTACTTCCTGCTTTCTAGTAATGTTGTAATGAAATTTTTAATATTCATGAAAGATGTATAATTGTAATGCGCAAAACTAATCTGAAGCACAAAAATGAAAGCACATGAAGTGTTTTTCATAAAAGTTGCATATAAATGCAAAAAATGCAAACCATGTTTGAAGAAACAATCTTAGAAAATTTGATTGTATCGAAGGAAACTATTAATAAATTGTATTATTAACGAGATACATATTTATGGATCTAGAAGTAACTATAACCAATTTAAGTTATCGAAAGACGAATACGAGTTCAGAGGAAACTTTAAATCAGGATGAGCATCCATAAGTATTTTATAATGCACTCTTTTTCCTTAACTAAGATTTTTCCCACTGGGTTTTTATTAGTAAGGTTTTAATGAGGCATTATCTTGATCCAGAAGTATCAACTCTCCAGTAACATTTGAAAATAAGTTACAATGTACTCTTTTCCCTTATTTAAGATTTTTCCCACTAGGTTTTTCTTACTAAGGTTTTAACTAGGCATTGTCTTGATCTAAAAGAATCAAACGTCTTTTCAAGAAATAACATCTCAAATATGTTATTTAAGTTAAATTGTATTTTTATCCTTGACTAAGGCTTTTCCTACCGGGTTTTCCTTTGTAAGTTTTTTAATGAAGTATTATATTGATCCAGAAGTATCAAACTCCATTTGATTCTGTAGATTATTGAAATATCTCATACTATATTGTACTCTTTTTCCTTCACTAAGATTTTTCCCATAGGGTTTTTCTTAGTAAGGTTTTAACGAGGCATTAGTTTGATCCATAAGTATCAAGCTTCATTTAAAGAAATAAGAAAATAAAATATGTCATTGTACTCTTTTTCCTTCACTAAGATTTTTCCCATTGGGTTTTTCTTAGTAAGGTTTTAATGAGGCATTATTTTGATCCCGAAGTATCAAACTTTTAGAAGGAATATCATTTTTAGTATGATATTTATGATTTCACAAGGTGCACTCTTTTCCTCTTTCAAGGTTTTTCCCATTGGGTTTTTCTTATAGAGATTTTTAATGAGGCAACAGACAATATCTATATCGACTGAATCAATAAATTCAAGCAAGATAACAATGAGGGGGAGCAATCATCATACACGTTATAAAAGGGATAATTTCAAGTTATCGGAAGATTCAAGATTTTGAAGACGCATATTCAGGGGGGAGTGTTATAATATATGTAAATATAAATATAAATAGTGAATATGCTATATATTATTTTGTATTTAGTTCCACATCGTGGGATTAGTTCTATCCCAAGCTCCTAGGCATTTATATAAAGGTGCTAATGTAATGGAAATGTATTACTAATCTCTGAATGAATAAAATTGTTCTCTCTCTAATGACTTCCACTTTCTTCATTTCATAACACCATATAATTTATTTAACAGTGTATTTTTGGATTTATTGCTACATGAAGATGAAAGCATATACTTTTGAATTATACTATTTTCATAAATTTTTATTAAACACTATTAACAAACTTTCATTGACAAATCTACTTAGGTAATTTCGAATGCAAAAGGTATAACTAATATTTGGACCTTAGTGACTTTATAAAACAAACGTTAACATCAAGTATTTGTTACTCTTAACTTGGTAAAAATTACATTACTACAATTTACTATTAATTTTCAAGTCTAAACAACATAAGTTCAATATGGGTTTATCCTATATTTGACATATAAAGTTCAATTATGTACACTATTTGCTACAATAATATCATTCTGAATCTAGAATATAGAAATTGTGCTCTAAGTGAAATAATGTTTCAAATTTGATTCAATAAAAGAAATTCCAACATTTGCATTATTATACATATTTTAAAATTGGGTACTTAGGTGATAGTACATAGTTGAATTTATATTAACTAAATTAGATAAAATATCACAGTAGTTAAGAAATACCATATTTGCTAACTCATATAACATAATATGACATGAAAATAATACATAAATATTTCATTAATGATGGCAATTAGATCAAATGATATAAGAAAACACAATAGATGAAACAACTATCAAAAGTGAGTTATTATTATTAGAATATATAAGTTATAGTAGAAGCTTATATTACAATACAGAACAAAGTATTTTGTAAAATAGGCACCTACATATTCATGGAATCGACAAATATTAAAATGATAGTAGGAATGTTGTATGGTAAAATAAGTAAAATGATGATTTTATGAAATGCAGAAAATAGATAAAGCTAACTTGTTTTATTGTGAATTAAAATCCATAGAAATTATTTTTCACTAGGAGATAAATTATTCTTTTTTCCACAAAAATCATAAATAAAACTTGCATTTTATTATGTGCATTAAATACCTTTGTTAGTTTTCTTAGAATTATTTATAATAATTTATTGAATAGAAATACCTGTCATATCTATCCTCCTTGAACGAATCTGTCTCACTTAATACCCAACTCTACATTCAAACATATTTTTCATTTAGTTCTGATGTTTTAATATAATACCCAACTCAACATTCAAACATATTTTTGATTTAGCTCTGATGTTTTATTTATTAATTTCCCACTTTGACCTTTTCACTCTTATATTCATGGCTAAAAATGTTGATCATAAGTTTTCATCGAATATCTAGTAATAATGGACATGAACTCTTTCTAGAGTATTGATCCAATATCGATACTAGCGTTTTTAATATTTTTCATTTACACATCAGACTATCAACACAATATGTAATTTATAACACAAATAAATTATTTATTCATGTCAGGCAAAATATATAATCATCTTCCATAATATATTGAATATATGATATTGCTTTTCAAGCATAGAAAAAAATGTAAATATTATATTTCTTCTAAAACCATAAAAATATATTAGCCTGCTATAACATTAACTACTAACTAAACTTAAAAAATAAAAATATTAGGTAAATTATGCATATTATCTAATAAATTTACAAAAATTTAAAATTTTAAACTAAGCTTGTTTCTCATAGTCAAAAAATACCACACCTCTACATTATTTTAATGTATAAATGTAACGACCCATAATTTAACAATTTGAATTTGGATATTTTTTTTAAATATTTAAATAATAGATTATATAACTAAAATAAACCTCTTTTAAATAATTACTAATGATGGTAATGTTGTTTTGATATTTAGTTTAAAAAACAATAAGTTCAGAGAAAAATCGAAAATGTGACCGGAAAACATTTTTCGATTTTTCGACTTTTCATCTTTAAAAGTTGTCGGAAAACCTTATGTACATTAGAGTATATATGTGCATACACTTATATAACAGCACATGTTTTATTAATAAGGTAATTTGAATAAATTTTGGATTAAAAATATACTTAAACAAATTTAGTAAAAAATGACTTTACTTTTAAATTTTAAAAAGTAAAATTTCAAAATAAGGTAAAAGGTAATTTCACATCATCAAAAGTGAAGATGTAATGGAATGAAAGAGAGGGTTGATGAAGATGTATGGAGCAAGGTAAGGAGGATATGGTGGGGTCATGTGGCAAAAAGGTTACGGAGGGTAAAATGATTAAGGGAAAAAGAGTAATTTTTCTATTTCATTTTGTATAAAAATAATTCTTTCTTTTAAATTCTCATTTTCATTTCATTTTCTCATTTTCAACACTTCACTCCTTCTTTCCAAGCTCCCATTTTTGTTTCCATGGCTTCCAAAAATTTTCTAAGTGAGAAAAAAATCCTTCTTTTCCTTTTAAAACCCTTAATAACTACTTAAAACACTTCCTTTTACTCTCTGATTCACTTAGCTCCCAAAACCAAGCCAAAACCACCTTTTAAAACCAAGGCCGAGCCCATCTTGCCCATTTAGGGCCTTAAAAGTAAAACTTTTAGGAAGAAAAACGAAGTTCGGGTGTTGGTTCAAGGTGTATTGTTAGTTTGACTTGATTTAGTTGCTTTTTAGTGAGTAAATCCCACCTTTATAAACCAAAGTTATAGTTCTTGGTGACTGGTTTTATATGTGTTAGAAAGCGATGATTGTTGGCTTGGTTTTCACTTTAAAAGACATCTTTGGTAATTAGTTAACGACTTGAAATTAGTCGAAAAGTGTAAGTAAATGACATAAGTGATGCTCTCCATGATATATAATTGTTATTTTCCTTTGTATATGTGGCCATACTTGTGTTATGCGATGCTTGGATGACTAAATGACATGTGAAAGTTAACGACTATCACTATATCGACACTTTGAAAAAAATATCATCTCTTTTGAAATCTTTTGTTTAAATCATATTCTTGGGTTTTTGCAAAGTTAATTAATTATTTAAATAATGATGTGTTTAAAGTTAATTAATCATTTTAAAGTGATATTTAAAATTAATTAATCATGTTAAATAATGATGACTATGGTTAACAATTATTTAAATAATGATGTGTTTAAAATTAACTAACCATTTTATTAATGATGATCCAAATTAAATAATCATTTTAACTAATGATGTTGAATGTTAATTAATCATTTAAATAATGATGTATTAAACTTAATTAATCATTTATTTAAGGATGCTTTAAGATTAATAAATTACTTCAGTGATGATGTTTTAATGTAAATTAATCATTTTAATAATGATGTTTTAAGGTTACTTTGTCATTTTAATAATGGTTTTTTAAAGTTGATTAATCATCCCATTGATGACTAAAGTTAATTAATCATTCCAAATAATGATGTTAGAAGTAATTAATCATGTTTAAAGTTAATTAATCATTCCAAATAATGATGTTAGAAGTAATTAATCATGTTTAAAGTTAATTAATCATTCTAATTAATGACATTGAAGAAATTAATCATGTTTAAAGTTAGTAAATCATTTATGATGGGGTTGTTTAAAGTTAATATTTTCAATGTAAAACCCCAGCACGAGTTCAGTCTTAAAAGTTAAAAGTTTAATTCGGTTATGGAAAGGATAAGAAATTTAATTTCTGTAATCCGATATCGCTTGTATGGAAAGTATTTAGTCATACTCTTTGCACTAAACGTCGATGTATGGAAACTCGTTCATATCTCGAAAGTTAAAAATGTCGACAAAGCATTGCCTAGAGGTAACACTACCTTCGCTTGCCTAACTTCATTTTCAATCTAGAAATATTAAAATTTTGAAATTGATGAGTAGTGATACAAGTATGAGATTTAGTTTCCATATATGATCATTTATATTATTCCTAATAGTAGATTTATTGACTATCGATCCAGCCTTCTTCTTTGTGTATCGTCAATTTAAGATGATTTGTTGCTCATTTGAGCATTGATATCCTTTGTCGAAAAAGACTAAAACCAAAGAGCGAGTGAGGGCTAAGCTATGTAGGGTTGCTTCCATTGGCGTTTATCACATCCGCTCTAGATCGGTTTTAGATATATGCGCACTGAGATGTGAAATATTTGGATTTTCGGTAAAGTTAGCGGGGTCTGGCTTGGAGATCCCGAGAAAGTTCAAGAGTATACGACTATCTCAAGTATATTTTCTAAAGATTTACTTTCAGTGGAGGAGGGGTGCACCCTCCTTGTAACAACCCAGCCCGTAACATGCCTAAATTTCGATCCAAAAAAGGCCCATCGAAACTTAGATCTATTCTAAGCCAAACTGTTGGTAGTAAAAGAAATAACATTGCACAACCATAACTAAACTTTCCGAACTCACAGCGGGTGGAACAAAATATAATAGTAAAGTGTACGCATTTATTTCAAAACCATAAGAATGTTACAATACAAAATGCCATAAAAACCGTAACATAATACCTGTTACAACAATTGTTTAAATCCATAGGTACATATAAAAGAAAATAATAATAAATACTGCCACAAGCCAAGATTTTCCATCTCCAAGCATCGTCACCGCCATCATTCCATCCTTAAACTGTGTTGCAGTTAGGAGGGAGTCAAAACAACAAGCGTCTGGTGAATAAAAACTTCAAGTCTTATCTTATCAGTACTTAGGCAGTATATTTCAAAATAAGAATATGTCTACGAACATAAAACCATTAAAATCATTTAATACTTATTTATGAGGAAAAGAGGGATATCCAACCATCTAATATCTTCTATTCCAAAAGCAGGTTTCTAATATCCCATATCCCAATCGTACGTCATAAATAGTTAATAATGTGAGAGATGGTATCCAAGCCACTTAATACCTTTTATTGTAAAATAGGCTGACTCTGGTCATTTAATAACTTAATTAAGATAGATTCCATCATTTAAGACCTATTTCCAAGGCATGCTCCTCAATGGTACTATCTAGATGACATCACATGGAATCTCATAGACCATTTAATACTTCAAAGTGAAAAATATGTAGACTCTGGTCATTTAGTGCTTCAATTAAGGCCGACCTCATCTATTAAGACCTATTTTCAGAAGTAGGCCCCTATAGAGATACCACCTAACGTACTCCCTTGACTATTTAATACTTCATTTGGTGAAAAGAAGCGGATCCAACCATTTAATACCTCATAATCTCAAAGCAGGCCCTTTTCTTATGGCACATACTCATAAGGACGTCTCACATTAGTCTGCTATTTGTAGGAACCGGTAGCCAGATTAGCCAGGCAAATTTCCCTTATTGAATTGGGACAACCTCGCATCATTACAAATATTTATTATTAGGATATCTCACATCAATAAAAGTTACACAACTACTGGTAACCTTAAAGTGAATAGCAGACTTCCATCATGTAACTCTATTGACCTCACAGGCAGACTTCCATCATGTAACTCTATTGATCTCGAATCCCTATAACTTAGCCACAAATCGGTTACTCTTCATACACACACATGTGCATCTCACTGATTCATAAATAAGATCGTATAAGGAATCTTCCTTATTACGCCTTAAAATAACAATTAAGCTATATTAGAGTTTCCTCTAATTTTTGCCTCACAACCAATTACCATCCTAATGAGCTGATGTAAATGTAAATAAATGTCTAATTAATTATGTCGTATATGCAATAATTATGGTTAATTATGTTAATAGAGATAAATAAATATTTGCGCCTAATAAGTTTTAAACACATGGATTTTACATTCTAAACTAGCGTTAAATATCAGTTCCCTAACCAGTTTTTATCACAGGTCCTTTTTATTCAAATTCCTAAGATTTCATGGAATTCTAATATCCAAAGCAGGGAATAAATATTCATAACGAAAATTGCAATAATAGACTTGTCAATAAAATAGAAACTAAATTATACTAATTCAATGGAATACCTTAAACAATAAGAATTGCAATCCAAACCTCGTATTCTATACAACTCCTCTCATTCGTAAAGAAATTGATAAGAATAAATGATGCAAACTACAAATAGAATTAATAATCTAAACCCTTTATTTTCTTGAAGAATCATAGTTTGACCCAACGAAGAAGGAGAAGTGGAATAAACTATGAAATTATCAAAAATTGCATTAATGAAACAAATTTCATCAAATTAATATGCATCTAAGCATAGAATTGCCTTATCGAGATAAAAAGGAATTTTGGGGGATTTTATTTATCATATTTTTGGAATTCCAAAATCCCTAAGGCGTGTTCAAATCTAAAAAGAAATACATTAAACAATTGTTGATAAGAAACACCAAGGTTTCCACTCACAAATTAGTCTTAGCTTCACTCAAATGGAATTGTACCTTTTCAATTTCTTCCAAAACCTATCTCTTTTGATACACACACACAGAGTAGAGTAGAGATATATATATTCATTAAATTTAGGATAATTGGGGAAAGAAGAAACAAATAGGAAATAAGTTGAATTCTTACTCAAATTCTCTATTGAGTTTCTGAATTTTATTAGAGAGAGATAGCAGTGGCATAATTTTGTCGTATTCTCCAAAAAAATATGAATAAAAGTGGAAAGGATAGGGTTCTATTTATAGGGGTTGAAACACACCAGATAGTAGGATGGAAGTAGGTAGAAAATGGATAAATCTAGAGAGCATAACCCAATATAAAATAGCTTCAAACCTTACCCGTTACAAGCAACAGTCATTGCTAAGCGATCGACCGCCTGTATGCGACCGGTCGACATGTATGGTCGACCGCTCCTCTATTTCGGGGAACGTTTATTTTGTTCTGTTGCATAATTATTTTATTCCGAATTAACATTTTGACGTTAAACGTTAATTAAAAGTTTACTTATCCCCCAAGCTAATTTTTGAAATTTAAACCTAAATTCTATTTCTCATCTGAATTTGAATTCAAAATAAAATAATTTAAATCTGAAAACTCCAAATGCTTATAATTTCTTTTCTTGGGCTTCGTTTTCAGTATATTATATATGAAAACAAATCAGAATTTCGCTACGAATGCAACATAATAACTTTCGTAGTCAAATATAACTTTTATAAAATTTTCATATTCAACCCTTATCATATTTAATTTAATTTACTTTGTTTATTTATAGTTCATTTTACGGTGTGCTACATTCTCTCTCCTTAAAAAGGATCTTGTTTTGAAATCCTCCAATAAGCGAATAGCGTAATGAGTAATAACACCCATGTTATAAAACCAAGTTCTCTAAACAACTATCTACTCAAATAAAGGTGCAATATGATTATGTACTGCAGACATGCTAAAATAAGCTCAATCCTAGCTTGAATGTGTAATCGTGTCATGAAAGTATGTACACAAATATCCTAAACATGCCAAAAAAATTCTACATGAGTGTAAAGTGATTATAAAAAAAGTGTAATAACCATCACCTATCATCTAATCTAGCAACCATAATGCAATCAAAATCCTAATTTTAGAGAGAGAAATTACCAATGAAAAGCTCTAAGTGAGTGGTTTTCATCTTCTCCTCGGTCTCTCATGTGCTTTCTTGTCCCCCCATTATATTAGGACCAACCTAATTATATTACTGTGGAGTCTCCTAATACCGTGCTCCACAACACATGCGATGGCACAAGGCACTGTCGGCTCCATTTCAAAATTCCCCAACTGATCAGGCTCTATTCTTTTAGCAGTGTCGTGAAGGCATTTTCTAAGGTGAGAAACATGGAAAACATTGCGGACTCTTGCCAACTTATCAGGAAGCTCCACACGATGCACCAATTTTCTATTCTTTCCAGAATTCTGAATAGCCCAACAAATCTAGGTGCCAATTTTCAAGACTTGCCAAACCTAACAACGTTTCTAAGAGAGGTGTTTTTAACAAATACCATATCTTAAATCTCAAATTCGAGCTCTTTTCTTCTTTTATCCCCATAAGATTTATAACGGTCTTGGGCTACCTTCATCCTTTGCCTAATCAAATCTACATTTTGCATGGTATCACGGATCAAATCGGGTCTGAGTAATACTTTGTTGGTTGTTTTCCACCAACAACTAAATTTGCATGGTCATCCATAAAGTGCTTCAAAAGGGGCCATACCAATCGTCGTTTGGTAGCTGTTATTATACGTAAACTCAACTAAAAAAAGATCCTGCTTCCAATGTCCCTCGAAATACAAGATACAAGCTCTCAACAAGTCCTCCAAAATCCTATTCACCCTCTCTATTTGTCCATCAGTTTGTGGGTGTTATGTCATGGTAAGGTTCAAAGAAGTTCCCAAAGCTGTTTGTAGGCACCTCCAAAACAAGCTAGTGACCAAGGGGTCCCTATCACTAACTATGTTTACCGGTATTCCGTATAAAAGAACTACCTCTTTTATATAAACCTGTGTGAGAGAAGCGCTAGTCCTATTTCTTCTAATCGAAATAATATGAGCACTTTTAGCGAGACTGTCCACGAAAACCCAAATAGCCTCATTGCCCTTTTGACTTTTAGGCAATCCTTACACAAATCCATTGAAATATATTCCCACTTCCAAGTTGGAATTTCCAAAGATAATAATAATCCACTAGGCTTCCCTTGCTTAGCTTTTATTTTTTGACATGTCAAATGCCTATCAACAAACTCAGCTACGCTTCTCTTCATATCATTCTAAAAGAAAATCCTCTTCATTTCTTTGTACATCTTATCTCCTCCAGGATGAATGGTCATCCCTGAATAGTGATACTCCATAAGCACATTTCTCGTTAAATCATCAAGCGTTGGGACACAAAGACATTCATCTCTTCTTAAACATCCCTTTTCACCAACCAAATACCTCCTAGCACGGGAAAAATACTCTCCTTTTCTCAATTTCCAAAATCTCTGTCATCTTCTCATCTTTCACTTGCTCGTGCCCTATATGATCCTTAAGGATTGTCTAATCTCCATAACTGATAAAAAAATCTTGGATAGGTTCTATCAATGGTTGGAGTTTAAAAATCGATAAAAACTCCAACCATTTCCATTCATATATAGCAACTAGTAGCGTGTCTTCGACTAAGGGCGTCGGCGACTACGTTCCCTTTTCCAGGGGTATATTAAATAAAGTCGAAGGATGCTACATGGTCCATCAACCTTTGCAGCCTAAGATTCAAATCTTTTTGGGAAAATGAGTATTTGAGTGATATATGATCAGTGAATCGGTTATTTCCCTAAGAGGAAATGCCTCCACATCTTTTTAGGCAAAAACATGGATGCCAAATCTAAAAATGCACTAGATACCACTTCTCATAGTCTTCTCATGGTCCTTTAGCAATCTGCTAGCATAGGCAAACTACCTTCCCTACTTGCATAAGAAATGCTGTCATCCTTTGCCACATGCATCTATAAAAACCTTAAGCGTCTTAGTTCCATTTGGAATAGTGAGCATACGTGCACTAGTCAATGACTCCTTAAGCTTCTCAAATGCCTTGACGCATCTATCATCCTAAACAAAAACTAGATTCTTCTTAGTCAATAGGGTTAAAAGGGCTACTATTCGTGGAAAGTTCTCGATGAACTTCCTATAGTAGCCTGCTAACCCTAGAAAATTTCTAACCTGTGATGCATTACTAGGAGTTTTCCATCCATGGACAACTTCCACTTTGGTAAGGTCCACAACCAATCCTTTCTGAAATAATATGCCCAAGGAACTTAACTTCATCCTTCCAAAAGTGGCATTTAGAAAACATGGCTTTGAGATGGTTTCTTCTCAAGGTCTCCAATCCCTAAGGTGGTCCTCATGCTCCTTCTTTCCTTTAGAGAAAATGAAGTTATCATCAACAAACATCACGATGCATTTATTCAGTTTCCCTCTAAATATTCTACTTTTCAAATCAACAAAGTATGCTGGGGCATTCGTCGGTCCAAAAGGCATTACTTCCCACTCATAGCGCCCATCTGGAGTACAGAATGCGGTTTTCGACTTGCTTTCCTCTGCAATCCCAAACTAATGGAATCCTGTTGCTAAGTCTAATTGGGAAAAGACATTAGCCCTTACAAGTTGGTCGAACATGTCATCTATTCTAGGTAGAGGATACATATTCTTCCTTGTCAACTTGTTTAACTCCCTATAACCGATGCAAAGTCTCAATGAACCATTTGAAAACAACAGGGGCTCCCCACTCAAAAGTACTC
Organism: Allium cepa; assembly: GCA_030765085.1. Taxonomy (NCBI): domain Eukaryota; kingdom Viridiplantae; phylum Streptophyta; class Magnoliopsida; order Asparagales; family Amaryllidaceae; genus Allium; species Allium cepa. The sequence continues at coordinate 439,665,425 of CM060935.1, read as the reverse complement.
CTATGGATGAATCCTTTCTTCAATAGCTCTAAGATTTTCTTATCCAATCCCTTCTTTCTTTGGAAGCCATATGTCTCAAAGGTAGAGTGATGGGTCTTGCATCCTTCTCCAAATCAATTCGGAACTAAATCTCCCTATGGGGTAGGAGATCCGTGACCTCCTTGAAGATAGCAAGAAATTTACAAACTACGAGTATAGATGATGGCTCTCAAACAACAAATAGATTTAGTGAGTATAAATATCTTTAATCAACTAAAGCTTTGGGTGTACAAAGAACTTCTAGGTCACAATCTTCACAACTTCTTAATCTTACCACCCTCTTATCACAGTCAAACATAACTCCACAATATGACAGCCAATCCATACCTAAGATAAGCCCATATCCCTTAAAATTTAGAACGTATGTAGTACATATGAAATCAACGTCGCATATGTCTAACACTAGATCTTTGCATATAAGAGAAAATGGGTCGAACTCCTAATGGGATTGGAAACCTCTATTGGGCTGTTGACCATCTAGGTTTAAAGGTTTAAGGAATTTACTGCATCCCTAGCTATAAAGGAATTTGATGCCCCTGAATCAAATAGGGTATGAATGATAACCCCAAAAATATGAGTTATACCTTCTAGAGCCGCTTTTCCTTGGTCTCTTGGTGGCTTACTAGCAATAGGAATGGCTTCAATAACATAGGCATGTTTACTCGATCCTTCCTTGGCAACCTTAGGACATTGATTTTTGTGATGCCCTTCCTCGTGGAAGTTAAAGCATCTTCCTTTAAAGACTTCCTTTATCATACTCACCGTACAATCTTTAGCTTCATGACCCTTCCTTTGGCATTTCTCACACACCTTCACATCCTTCTTAAACTTCCCCTTCGATTTCCTGTTGGTCTAAAAGCTCCCCTTCTTGGACCCACCTTGCTTTTGGGTCAATGCAGACTTCTCCTTCTCTCTTCCCTTATCTTCCTCATTGGCCACGTGAACCATTGCCTTTTCTATCAACATCCCATACGTGGCCCCCATAAGTACTTGGGTCAACAATATTTCTCTTAGCCGAGAATTTAAGCCCTTGTTAATCGGCTAATTTTCTATCGGTTTAGAAAATAGTCGGAAATTTTCAAATCAAATTTACCACAAGCTCACGACGTACTACCATAGTACGTGGCGAATACGGGTCAGTTCGTAGGGTATTGTTGATTTTAAAATTCCTATTCAATTAAATTATACCAAAGTCGAGTGAAAGGTAAGCTAGAGAATTAGAAAATTAGCTAACTAACTAAAAGAAAAGAGATGCAAATATAAGAGTTATGTAACAATTTAGAGAATAAACAACTCTCTAGATCACATAGTTCAACATATATGAAATCATGATCTCTCTTTTTTGGTCATTAATGCTTTAATTAATGTGCTTGTCATAGGTATGGCATATTTGTGCTATTGATTAGCCAATATAAGCCGTCAAACTATAACACATCCCTTAATGCACTTACTAACTTTCATGAACCTTGACAAAGAAAATGAAATCTAAGTATGACCTATTAACTATTGATTATAAATATAGACCATCAAATTTTAATTTTAAATCGCTTTCTTTTGCCATAATCATATTTTGATGAAGAGGCATTTGTGTTAGTGATTGTTTAAGCATAGCCTATTTGGTGCCAACAATATAGGCTATCAAATTCGAAGAAACAATAACAAATAAAAGACTTCAATGATCATCATTAAGCACAAAAAGAGAGCATGAATAAACAAATAGTTGAAGCTACATAATTAGAGAGCTTCATTACCCGTAAATTGAAGGGGTTTGACCTCTCATATTTGTCATTCGATTAACAAATGTAGCTAGCAACATGAAAACCAAAAGAAAGGAAAATGAAAGCTAATGGAAAAGAGAAGCTAATTAACAAGAATTAAAACTAATGTACTTTGCATGAATATAAATCTACACCACCAACATTAAAGTAAATGAACAAGTAATTAAATTGCATAAGAAAAAGAAAGTTACATGAAAATAAAAACAATTGGCTAAGTAGCCATGAAAAGAAAGAAGAAAGCTTGATTTATTTTTGAGCCTAAACTAAAACTAAGAGAGACCAGGAAGAAGAGGGTTACATGAAACATAAGGGATATAAATACATGTGTTAAACCCTAACTCATATTTTTGGGGAATGCCCAAAATTCCCTTGAGAAATGTGAGATCAAGTAATCATTAGCTTCTACTGATCATCATTTAAGTGTACATGAAGTTATAAACTCCATAAGCATGTGCATTAGCCTCTAATTGAAAATCAAGGTAAGTGGGTAGGGTCCTCCATGTTCTTCACTTTGAGTTATTTCCATCTTCATTCTTTTGTATCTTCTTTGTGCATTGCATATTTTATCATAAAAACACTTGTAAAATTCATCAATTTTTTTACAAAACAACATAGAAAATTCCAAGTAAATTTTCACAATTTAATAAATGCACAAAAATGACCATTTTACCCCTGTATGAAGATGAATATGTTACAATTTGAAAATAATTTGAATTTTGGTTTTAACATGTCAAAATACCCAATATGATCATTAATTCAATTTAAATAGATTAAATATGGTGGTAAAAATATGCACATTTACATGCACATCGGCCCTTCACGAACCTCATGGCCTTTCTCATAGGTGTGTCTATTTGGCTTATCACGAATTTAGCTAATTCAGTAAACTTAGCTATGTACTCCTTAAGGGTAGAATCTCCTTGTCTCAGCTGAATGACCTTTTCCAATTGCAAGATAACCTCTGCTCTAGATAAGAATCTCATCTCAAATTGGTCCTTGAATTCATACCAAGAGAATATCCTTCTTGGGTGCTCATCAGTCAAAAAGTTCTACCAATTCAAGGCTTTTTCCTTGAGGTGCCAAGCTGCCATTTTCCTTTTTAGCAGATCATCCCAACCAAGCTCACTAAGTATCTTCTTGTATTACTAATCCAAACTTTAGCTTTCTAATATCCTTCAATTACAGAGTACGTCTCCCTCCTATATTAGGAAAGTCCTTACACAACTTAGAAAAGTCAACAGGAATAATGGATTATGGTTTACACATTATCTATTTTTTCCATTAACTAATGTTTAATACACTATTGCACCTTATGAAATTTTCCCTTAAACATATGAAGTATGCTTTTTGGCAAATCTATAATTCATCCAAGAGTCCATTAGCAACATGGACCATTTAAAATAACACCATTTTGTGCTAAGTCTTGGATGATAAGCCAATTTTTGGTTTGATAACAACTTGATGAAACTATCAAATGACTCCACTTCAAATAATGTCAAGGGTGTTAATCCCGTTTATTGTTTCAACATGGCATCATAGATGTTAAACCAATTTTTGGGTTTAACATTTTGGTGCTAAAAGGAGGACCCGAACCTCTGATTCATTATAAATTTATATTGAAACTAATTACTTGAAGTTTAGTTTCATGAAAATGGGAAGAGATAAAAGAATTCATGTTCTGAATGAGGAGATAATACAACAAACAACATTGGAAGATAATGCCACTCCACTCTTTAATCAGGAGAATGTAGAACCTGGTCAACCTCTAGAACTAGCAAAGCTAATAAATAGTGATGCCAAAATCAAAAACTTGATTCATCAAATGGCTGCAATGCAAGAAATACTAGAGAAGGTCTATCCATAGAAGTCTTCCAAAACAACAAGGCCCACTGAGGGAGAAGAGGTTGAATCACCAAGGTGAAATCCAGATACTTCCATGATCAGCAAGGATAAAGGAAAAATTGTTATGACCCCATAGAAAAGAGAAATCTAAAAGGTTTGAGCTGCAGCATTCTCTCCAAAATCGCTAGAAAATAACAAGGTTAAAGCTGTTCACCAGGAAGAATTAGCAGAAAGGCCTAATGAACTATTGGGAATTCAATCTCGTGCAAAGAGTTCAGGCCTTATAGAGGTGATTATCGCAATGATGAAGCCTACTTGAGAGATATAGCTAATAAAATGTTAAAGGACATGCTTGATATCCAAGGAAAAAGGACCCGTGATCCCAAGGTCAACAATAATTTTCATAGAGCTCCTTCATAGAAAGAACAATGTCAGTTAAAATTCCATCACAAATGAAGATTCCATCGCGAAGGTATAATGGGACCATTGATACCGATGATCATCTTCTTAATTTCAAGAGCCAAATGGACCTTTACAATGCTTCTGGAGCCATTCGCCATAGGCTCTTTCTGACCACTTTTCAAATAGCAGCTGCTAACAGGCATTATAGGGAAAAAACCATTTATTCTTGGAAGCAGTTCTCTTACGAATTCTCAACACAGTTCTTTGTGTTCAAGGATCCTACCATTGATTCTAGTGTGCTGGCCAATGTTAAGTAGAAACTGGGAGAGTTGCTCGATGAATGCTTGAAAAGATTCAACATAGGGACATCGAAAGTTGATAACATGACTGATAGAGAAACATTAATGGTAGTGCATTCAGGATTGATTGAGCAAACCCCCTTCTGGAAGAAATTTTATGTTTGTGTGAAGAGATTTTCAAGATTTTCACTTCTAAGGTAACAAGTTCATCCGCATGGATGAGATGTATCATGCTGAGAAAAAGTCTCAGACAAGCAAGAAGATCTGGCTTTGATCACCTCAATAAAAAGGCAAGATGGGATGAGAGCAAGAAAGGAAGATGGGAGGAGATCTCAAAATCTAACTACATGGCCCTAAACAAACCTATCTCCTATATTTTGCTGTAGTTAAATATGGAGGCAACTTTCTAACTTCTTACAAGGTAAGGAAGAACCCAAAGCCAAAAAGACGAGGAGATTAATTATGCCTATCACAAAGCAAACAGACACAAAAATGACGAATGCCATGTTTTAGCTGGAATCATTCAAAATATGAAATAATTAGGGCACTTGAAGGAATTTCTCAAAGAAAATCAGAACCTTCCCACCTTAAGGAAAGTAATTAGAGGCTGCCAAATAATGGAACTAATTTTGTGGAAAACGATCCACAACAAGATTTTATTTCACTGATTAATCAAATAGACGTTATCCATGGAGGTCCACATTTAGCTGAAAGCAGTAAGAGGGCCAGAAGCAGGTGCGTAAGAGAGGCTAGAGATTGAGTCTTTTCTATGCAGGAGGAACCATTGCTCAAAAACCACAAATATAAGCTTCAGTGCATAGTTTGATGATAACTTTGTAGGAGTTGACAGGGGTTCGCCATCTGCACAGTGACCCGCTAATGATAATTGCACAGATCGAACTTTCCATAATAACCAAAATTCTAGTTGATATTGGAAGTGCAATGAACGTTACCTTCAATCATGCCTTCGATCAGATGGGAATTCCAAAAGAAAAGTTTGATCCAAGCTTCAAGCCCATATTTGGGTTCAATAATTAAGCATCCACTCCAGTAGGGCAGATTAAGCCTCCAGTGTAAATTGGGATTCCACCCTATTCGAGAACTTTTGAAACCTTGTTCATCATAATGGACCAAGATTCCTACTATAATGATTTCTTTGGGAGAGCAGCCCTGGACAAGGTGGATGATTTTGTGTCACCAAAGTATATGATGGTGCAATTTCTAACCAAGAGTGGATGGGGAACAATAAGGGGAGAACAATTCAGCTCTCAAGAATTGTATTTTTCTACCATCAATCAATGCAAAAGGGATAATATTTCTTATTATGACTTGAAGAAAGATGAATCAATCAAAATTAAAATCAAAAAGCCTTTGGACGGTGGTCCTCTAAGCCAACCATTCAAGGCAAGTGAAATGACAAGAGCAATTAGGAAAGCCAAGAATGCGTTAAGAAGATTTAACTTTTCTAAGAGGAAAAGAAAAAGGAATGTGGAAAACCTGATAGACCGGGAAATAGATGGCGAAAAAATTGTCCCTTAATTAGATTGCAGAAATGAGCAGGAAAGGATAAAGCCAACCGAAGACCTTGTAGAAGTAAGTTTGGCTTCGCTTGATCCAACAAAAACAGCAAAGATCAGAAGGGAGGTAGACGATAAGGTCAGAGGGGAACTTATTCAGTTCCTTTGATCTAGCAAGGATGTATTTGCTTGGATCCGCTTGGATCCTCTTGGATATAGTCGGAATAGATCTAGCAATCATGAGTCATGCCTTGAACATAGGTTCAAACTTAATCCTATTCGACAAAAGAAAACGCAGTTCGATAAAGTTCGAGCTAATGCATTGAAAGAGGAAGATAAAAGGCTACTTGATAATGAATTCATTAGGGAAGTTTTCTACCCAAAATGGTTGGCCAATCTCGTGTTAGTCAAAAAGCCTAATGGAAAATGGATAACACGCATCGAATATACTAATTTGAATAAAGCATGCCCCAAGGGCTATTATCCCTTGCCTTTGGTAGACCAATTTGTCGACACAATAAGTGAACATGAACTATTGTCTTTTATGGATGCACATTAAGTATATAATCAAATCCTCATGTTCAAGCCGAATGAAGAATAAACAAGTTTCATAACAGAATGGAGAATATACTACTACAAAGTTATGCCTTTTGAGTGGAAGAATGTAGGAACTACGTACCAAAGATTGGTGAACAAATGTTTAAAGAACAAACTGGTCGAAACATAGAAGTACATGTAGATGACATGCCAGTCAAATCTCAATAGAAAGCCAATCACTTGAAAGATCTTGAAGAAATGTTTAAAGTATTAAGAAAATACAAGATGAAATTCAAACCGCAAAAGTGCTCCTTGGGGTTTCAATCTTGGAAGTTTCTTGGATATATTGTCAGCACCAGAGGAACTGAGGCCAATCCTGACCAAATCAAGGCAATTAAGGACATGAAAGAGCCAAAGACGAGTAAGGATGTGATTAGCTTAAATGAAAGAGTGGCAGTTTTGAATAGATTCATCTCGGAAGTCACTAATAACTACATACCGTTCTTTAATGTGATCAAGAAGAAGAAAAACCTTGAATGGGGAGAAAATTTCCATAAGGCCTTTAAAAAAATAAAAGATTATTGGAAAAGCCTCCAATCCTATCTAGCCCGGTAGAAGAGGAAAATCTTTACCTGTATATGGCAGCTTCTGAGCAAGCAGTATGCTCTATTTCCATAAGAGAAGAGAATGGAGTTCAACTTCCGATATACTATTGTTTGAACCAAAAGTTGGCACAAACACCGACAGATTTACGTAGAGAGTAGAATATGAAGAAAATAAATAAAAAATGAGGAAAATAGATCATACAACAATTTAAGTGGTTCGACGATGCAAGGCCTGCATCCACTTTGATATTTTATTACTTGTTTCTGACTTGGAGGCAGAAGTTCTTAGAGGTTGGTATAACTACGACACTTAGATTTTAAGAATTACAGGAATATAGCTTAGAATAGAACTAGAGGAGAAAGATCCCTAGAAATGAGCTATACCTTCTTATTTATAGAGTCAGGGAGTCTAAAATCTCATAGAAAATTCTCCAAGCCATTATCCATGCTGTAGACCAATTCTCCATGAAAATAGAGCTCCACATCATTAAACATTAGGGGTCGAGACAACTCCTTGAGTGAGAATCCGTACAAATCCCCAGTGGTGGTCGGTATGACTCACTAACATAGCCAAATTTTCCACCTTCCACCTCGGTTCGTCTTATGATTAGCTTCGTGATTCCATAGTTGTTTATATCAATAATAGCTTGTTTTGGGATCCAAATTATGTAGTTGTAAATGAACAATGCTGCAGATTTAGGAGTTCATTGAGATCAACATAGAATTGCATTTATTCAACAAAAAGACCTTGGAAATGAGCTTTTAGCATCGAGTTAGGCATTTAGGCAGAAGATAGGGTCCACCTAAGGTGGATTTGGGAGTCTGTATCGATCCTAGAGTGGGGTTGGTACTAATTCCCAACTTGGGTAGATTTGTGAATTCTTTAGTTTGGGTTGCTTCTTCTTGGAGTCCGACCCATGAAATTCAAGCGTTTACTTAGGGCTCAACCTTAGATTTTCATGTTCTGAGTTTTCCTTCATTTACTTGGAGTCAACCCAAGATTTTTGAGTCTTTGCTTCAAGCCATTAGAAGTCGATACCGAGTCATGTCCAGCGAGTGGTACCGAATTGCGCTTTGGGTTTTTTATTGATTGCTTCGGAACTGACTCAGGGATTTCTCAACTCTATTCTGCTTCAAGTTTGACCTACGAATTTTGCGGGTTTACCTTAGGTCGACTCTTCCAAAAACTTACACTTCCAATTTTTCAACCTTTTTTGCTTATTTTTTTTATATTTCTCATTTCTTGTCCTTTTATGATATTCCCAAGGTCCATGGATCATTTATTTGTCATTCACTCGTCTGATTTAATCATTTAAGTCCGTTCGAATACTGCTTGGTCAAAAGGCCAGATAACACTTGCCTCCTAAAGTACATCTTGTTGAAAACATGATGTGTTCTGAATCGAGACAAGTTAAGACTACTGGAATGGATTTCACTTGGTACCTTGAATTGACATTATCCTTTCATCGAGTGGCTTTCACGAAGAGTCGTGTCTCTAACTGTCTGTTACGATGCTTGGTCCATATTTGACATGTAAATTCGAAATTTATTCTCTCAGTAATTGCCTGTGCTTGATTCCATTGAGCTAATTGATTGAACTGGTACGCCTTAGTTATCTGAACTGGTTTCTTTTTTGAAAGTCCCAAGTAAGAATTTAATTTTCGTCGATTTAGGAAATTGCATGTTGAGTATGCATACGTGCTCATACGTCCATGTACATACTTTTTCCATTGGTTCCCAAGCATGTTCATATGCCTATAGGTCTTTTCCAAGTTCCATGAAATTTTAATCACAAGATGTTTTATTTTTTTAACACTAGGCATAAGCCACGGTGTTAAGCTGCCGTATTCAACTTTTGGGTGGTTGTACTCCATTCCCCAGTCTTGAGTTAGTGAAGTTAGTGCATAGTCAGTCAAACCTCGTCCTTATGAAGTTATATTCTTCCCATAAGGTCTAATTTCTAAGTAAATGAATGGGCAGTCGGTTCCTTCACTTCCTAAGTTTCTACTTACCCTAACAGATCAAAGGTAGGAGTTAGCCGATAGATGGTCAGATCACATCCACCATGGGTTGGACGGTCGAGTCACGTCTTAGGTGGTTTCATACTCCTCCCGTCAAATTGTAGGACAAAGTTAGTTGATGGATGGTCTGATCGCATCCATCTTGTATTGGACAGTCAAGTCACGTCCTTTTGTGATTGATACTCCTCCTATCGGGTCAAGGATAAGTGTTAGGTGATGGATGGTTGGGTCACATCCGTTTTGATTCTTTGATGACCAGTGGATCACATCCTTTTCTGATTTATAATCCCTATGCTTGGTCAAGGGTAAGAGTTGTTACATGGACGGTTATGTCATGTCCACTTTAGATTGGATTTCGAGTTCGTCGAGCTCCAAGAAAGGCATAAATGTTCTGGAAAACTCCAGGAACGAGCTTGAAAGTGGATGGTTGAGTCACACATACTTTGGATCACATTCATGCCCTTGAGTTAAGGGCAAGAGTTGGCTAATTAGTGGATGAATCATGCTCGTCTTGGTAGAGCCGCACAGATCTAGTCACAGGCCATGGAGATTTGGTTGGCACCTAATTCTAGGTACCTACACACCTGCATAGTTCGCATGCAATTTCATTCAAGTCTGTCATGTTTCATTACGTATATAGCATGCGAAGACAAGGTTGCATGACTGGAATGTAATTTTATTGAAAATGAAAAACAATAGAGTCCGTCTTATTAGAAAGTTGCAAGTAAATAAGCATAAGATTTATTCTACGATGAAACGACTTTGTTATGCTTGCCACTCCATCTCACTCTAACCTTTCTCAGCTGGAAGATGGCAGTCAGTAGTCTAGTTTACATTCAATCTCCTTTCGGGACACCTAGGATCGTTAGCACTAGAGTAGTCGGTCCTTTTTGGGAGTCAGATGTCCCCTACCCACCGTCCTCTGGTCCTTTCACAAACTTTTGGAGCTTTTTCTTTTGGATCAGCTCTTTGATCATATCACTGAGGTATTTACATTCATTCGTATCATGACCAAATATCTCATGAAATCTACAAAACTTTCTAGACTTCTTTTGATCCGGATTTGACTCTATCGAGACTAGTTACCTGTACTGCTTTGAGTCATGAGTAGCTAAGTAAGTGTTTCCAATTGAATTGTTTAGTGGGTGTATGTGTCAAATCTTAGGATTCTCGATTATCTCCTAGAATCTAGATTCTCGTTTGTGACCCCATTATAGCCCTTGTTCACACCCCCACTCTTGCTTTACAGATTTATGTCAATATTCCTGGAACTCACTGCGGACTGTTTCACAGCAACGTTGCTTTGCACCGCTTAGTCCCGATGGCCTATACCATTCCCTCTTCTAGTCAGATTAGTCTCTCTTTATGCAAGTATTGGGCTATCTTGTTGAAAAAATGATCTAAAGTAGCAACTGGCTTTCTTGATAACCATTCTCCAAAGTCTATATCTGGTGGATCCCCCTGATCAAAGCCATCAATACTATGTTCTCCTGAGGGTTTCTCACCTCAGTCACAATTGTATTGAATCTTTGCAAAAAATCCTTGAGTGACTCCCCTGGTCCTTAGAATAAGTTAGACAATGACATGACATCCTTGGGGTGAGTGGCATGCATCCTGAATTGCTTAATAAATTTCCTCACCAGCTGATCAAATGATGAGAAGGAAATTCATGATAGTTGAGTGAACCATGTAGTCGCTACTTCTTTTAGGGAAATAGGAAAGCATCTTACTTGATGGCATCCATGTCCCTTAAAAAATCCATGTGTCATTCATACTTCATAAGGTGCTGTCGGGGGTCAGTTTTCCCTGAATATGTCGTCATGGTTAGCATATTGAATCTCTGTGAGTACTCTTCATGTAGAATGTCTTCAGCGAAGTGATTTTGACTTGAGGAGGCACCCCCATCGTCGTTTGTTTGGCCTTGACTTTCACTCAAAAGTTGTCCCACTATCTTAGCCAAGTTCGACCCTTGATAACCTGCTTGGTCGTAGCAGTCGCAATCTACTCCATTTGCCTGGCCTGGTAAACGATCCTGGTTCGTGCCTCGTCGCCTAGGTTTTCCTAACATTGGAAGAATTTTTTGCTCAGCAGCTCCATGTTCTTTCCTTAGGGGAAATTCAGCAGCAAACTCCTAATTTGCAGCGCGTTGGTTAGTCATGGTGCACCCATGTTGCACGCCATCACCACCTGTAAATCCAGATCCTTAGTGAGTGGGTTTAGTACCGACCCCCTTGGTGGGATCGGCACCGACCCCTGTGCGTTGGTAAGGGTCAGTCGCATATTCCCGCCTAGAGGTTCCTGCTTCATATGCCTCCATCTTTTGCCTTCCGCTCCTTTGGAAATGTCAGATGATGTAGATCTGCCAAATTCTAATTATAGAGGAGTTGCTCTCTCCTACTCTTCCTACAGTGAATATTCAACTAGGTTATCAAGTTTCTATTCTCTTGGATTTGCCGGTTTGACTCTGCACGACTATCCTGTAGCTCTTTCATCATACGCTCGAAATCAATCTCGGTGATAACATATGAAGGATTCTAACATGAACAACTTCTTTCTACTTATCTTCCTCCAAGATATGGAGGTTAGCGTTCTTTATTTCATCAATAGCTCTTCAGGAAGCAACTGTTTTGTCTTTCCTAGAGGCCATTGAAGATAGCTTCCTATAGACTTTATACAAATCCGAATAGCATGGGAACTAGTTGAGGAAGAATTTGATCTCTTCCTTAGATTATAGGCAATCCAATAGTAGACAGGGTTTAAAAAACCCGAGAATCGTGCTCTCAATGAAAGCACCAAAATGTTTGAACCAAAAGTTGACGCAAACACTCCAAGTTTTATGTAAAGAGTAAAATATGAAGAAAATAAATGAAAAATAAGGAAAATAGAGCACACAACAATTTATAGTGGTTCAAAAAAGCAAGGCCTATATCCACTATAATATTTATTACTTACTTCTAACTTGGAGGTAGAAGTTCTTAGAAGTTGTACAACTCCAACACTTAGATTTTTAGAATTACAAGAATACAGCTTAGAATAGAACTAGCACCAAAGATCTCTAGAAATGAGCACTACCTTCCCAAGGTTGGGACCCTAAAGTCTTGTCGAAAATATCTCCATGCAGTTATCCTTGCTATAAACCAGTTCTCCAAGAAAGTAGTGTTCCACATCATCAAACATTAGGGATTTGTACAACTCCTTGAGTGGGGGTCGGTACAAATCCCTGAGTGGGGGTCGGTACGACCCCCTGACATGGCCAAATTTGCCACCTTCAAACTTTCACCTCGATTCGTCTTGTGGTTAGCTTTGTGATTCCGTAGTTGTTTGGATCAAAATAGCTTGTTTCGATGTACAAATAAAGGAGTTGTAGAAGAACAAAGCTGTAGATTCAGGAGTTTGTGGAGATCGATAGAGAATTGCATTGATTCAACAAAACAACCTTGGAAATATGCTTTTTAGCATCGAGTTAGGCATGCAGGTAGAAGATGGGGTCCACTCAAGGTGGAGTTGGGAGTCCGTACCTATACCTAGAGTGGGGTCGGTATTAATCTCCAATTTGAGTAGATTCGTGACTTCTCTAGTATGGGTTTCTTTTGCTTGGAGTCTGACCTGAGAAATTCAAGTATTTACTTGGGGCTTGACCTAAGATTTTCATGTTCTAAGTTTTCCTTCATTTTCTTAGATTCAGACCTGAGATTTTTGAGTGTTTCCTTTAAGCCATTGGGGGTCGGTGCCGAGTCGCACATGGGATTTTTAATGGATTACTTCGGGCTTGACTCAAGGATTCCTTAGGTCTGTTCTTCTTTGAGTCCGACCTAAGGATTTTGTGGGTTTACTCTAGATCGGCTCTTCCAAAAACTTAAACTTCCAAATTATAAACATTTTTTTCTCATTTTTTGATATTTCATTTTCTTAACTTTTTATGATATTCCAAAGGTCCTTGGATCATTTATTCATCGTCACTCATATGATTTGGTCGTTTAAGCCTATTCTAATATTGCCTAGTCAAAAGGCTGGATAACAACTATGTTTGCAAAAGGCTCAAAGATGCAGAAATTAGGTATTCGGTTCTACAAAAGTTGGCATATTGTTTAATGCTCACCACTTGATAGCTAAGGGCCTATTTTCAAGCACATCCAATCAAATTTCTAACCAACTTCCCGCTCAAGCAAGTTTTAGTAAACCTAAAACATCAGGAAGATTAGTAAAATGGGGACCTGAGCTTAGCCAATATGACATTGAGTTCCTTCATTTACGAACTATTAGAAAAGGAAAAAGATCTAAAGCCTAAGTGGTAATTATTTATTGATTTAGCATCATATGTATAGGGGGCAAGCGTAGGATACGTAATCATTACTGCTGAGGGACATCGATTACATTCTGCTATGAAGTTAGGTTTACCTACAACTAATAATGTGATTTAATACAAAATAATGGTCACATGACTTACCCTAGCTCTTCAATTAAAAGTTTCCAAGGATAGTGTTTATTCGGTTAAATCAGACATATCAAACAAAATATGCTAAACCAATCCTTTATGTCAAGAAGATACTAAAGATGTTAGCTCACTGAGGACTTTTCCATACACTAAGTTCCTAGATGAAAAAAATTCTCAAGTCGATTCTTTAGCAAAACCAGTTAGCATACGGTGAGCATCAAAAACTCGAATTATGCCTGTAGGTTTTTAAGAAAATCCCAGTATCAAAGAAAAGGCCCCTGAATTTGAAAGTGAAGTCATGGTATGGACTAGATCTCGATCCCTTATACAAGTAGATAAAGGAAATGAATTAAGAAATGGTAATGAAAAAACCAAGAAGGAACCATTCATATAGAAATTAATAGTCAATACGAAAATAACTAGATGACACCCATTGTTGTGTACTTGGTGGATGGAAAGATACCAAAGGACAAGATAGAGCTAGAAAGATAAGGCCCTAACGTTTACTATGATGAACAGAGTCCTTTATAAAAAAGGATATCCACTCCCTTACCTAAGGTGTGTTAATTTGAAAAATGGCTTAAGACCGTTAAAAGAAGCATATGAGGGACTCTGTGGGGATCATTCTAATGTAATACAATTATCTAAAAGGTCATGAGGCAAGGATTTATTGGTCTCAAATGAGTAATGGTGCAGTGAATCATGTAAAGAGTTACCTGAACTGTTGGAAATTTTCTACAACTCCATATATGCCCCTGAGTGAATTGACCCTGGTTTCAAGTGCATGGCCCTTTGATGTAAGGAGAAATGATTTAATCGAGCCATTACCTATATCCTAAGGTGGAGTTAAATTTACGATGGTAGCCATTGATTATTTTACCAAATGGGTAGAAGCAGAACTGTTACCAAACATAACACTGAAAAAGTATTAAAGTTTGTGATTAAAAACACAGTCACATGGATTGGAATACCATATAATATAATATTCGATAATGAAACTCAATTTGAAAGTGTAGAATTAACTAGATTTTGCGATAAGAATGAAATAATTGGAGGCTTTTCATCTATAGCTCATCCAAAGGCTAACGGAGCCGCTAATAAAATCATTAAAACTATTATTAAGACAAGACTGGATAAAGCAAAAGGAAATTAGGCAGAAGAACTACTGCCGGTACTATGGGCATATAGAACTTTGACTAAGACTGCTACATGACATATCCCTTTTTCTTTAACATATAGATGCGAAGTAATGCTTCCAATTGAAGTTGAGATTCCATTTCATCGAAGATTTACATATGCATTTAATCCTAATCAAGAATTGAGGAAAGAATTCGTAGATTTGATTAATAAGCTAAAGGATAAAATGGCCATACGAACGGTCGAATATCGCTAAAGGATATCGAAATATTATAACTCTAAAGTTAAAGGAAGATCATTTCAAAAAGGAGAATTAGTACCCCAAAAAGTCATGGCAAATGCCAAAAATCCATCGTATGGACCGCTTAGACCAAATTGGGAAGGTCCTCTTGTTATTCATGAAGTAATTCCATCAAAAACCTACCGATTATCCTGACTTGACGGCAGCATAAAAACGAGAACTTAGAAAGTCGAACATTAAGGCCTTACTTCCTAATAATAGATAAATAGATAAATTAAGACAAGCATATCTATGGAGTGAATGGTCAAATGAAAGAAAGTAAAAGGAAAAGCCTAAATCACTAACTAAAATGGCCTGGTAAAAGCGCCTCCTAGAGGGAGGTCGGAGCCAGCTTTTAGTCCCATCTAAGATGGCTTGGCCAAACCACTACAAGCCTTTGGTCTCGCTTAGGTTGCTTGACCGGAGTGTCTCTCAGAAGGAGGATGGAGTTAGCCTTTAGTCCTACATAAAAAGCCTCACTAGGGCACGAACCAGCCTTCAGTTCTGCCTATAAAGCTTGATTGGAGCGCCTCCTAGAGGGAGGATGGGCAAGACTTTGGTTCATCTTAAGATAGCAAATCAAACGCTCCAACCAGACCAAATCATTACCAATAAGTAATAAGGGGCCCAAGCCTAAATCATCACCCAAAGATTTATAAGGGGTAAAGAGAGTTAAAGCTTAAATCAACAAAGAGTGATAAGGAGCAAAAGAAATCAATCGATCAAGTTCAAATCTGCCCTAAAGATGGGTCAAAGCAATCTTTTAGAGTAAGAACAGTCAAACACATTCAATTTTTCATCAAGGAAAAGTTAAAGTAACCTTCAAAGGAAGGTCAAAAACAATTTAGTACCAAATGAGTTTTTGGTCTTCTATTCATATATTGTTGCCAAATAATTTCTGGTCATCTATTCAGATATTATTGCCAGATTGGTTTTCCATTTGGATATTATTACCATATAATTTTATAGTCATCTATTCAGGTATTATTGCAAGATTGGTTTTCATGTCTTCTGTTCGGATATTATTACCAAATAAGTTTCTAGTCATCTATTTGGATATTATTGCCAATTTCATTTTCTGGTCTTTATTCATATATTATTACTAGACGAGTTTTTGGTCATCTATTCGGATATTATTACAAAATAAGTTTATGGTACTATTCAAATATTATTACCGGATGAGTTTTTGGTCTTCTATTTAGATATTATTACCAAATGGTTTTCTAGGTCTTATATACAGGAAATATTATTGCCAGATCGGTTTACCGGTTTTCAATTTAAGAAATATTATTACCAGAATCTTTTATGATCTTCTATATAGAAAATTATGGTATCCTTACCAAATTGATTTCTGGTCTTCTAATCGAAAATGAGATATTATCATCAGATGGTTCTTTAGGCTACTATTCAAATAATATAATGGAAAAACAGGATTGAAGAGAAAATATTGTCGAAAGTTTGAAAAAGTGTAAGAATCCTTGGTTTTACAAGAAAGTGTAAAAAGCTTCTTTTATGCAAGGAGGAATGCAAATGTTATCCTCATATTTTCTACGTGGAATAAACATGGAAGCAAGGAAAAGGTAATGCTATTTCAACCAGAGGATGTCATGCCACAAAGAATGTCGAATTAAAGACAAGAAGGGATAAAAACTTCAGGCAACTCCAAAAAATATATCAAAATTCTATATAAAATTGTTGAAGAAAAATCAGTGAGACACTCAACAAAAGATGTCATCTTTCAAACATTTTAAGAAGACATCATTTCTTAAGATAGCTTCTAGGGATGTCGCACTCCAAGATTACTAAGAGATGATTGAAGTTCTAAACAACTTTAGGGGTTGTCAAATGCATAGAAGAGTGGAGATGTCTTTCCATCTTAAGTGATATCAAGTGGCCACAAATATCATACCTAAAGACAATCAATGGGAGATTTGATAATGGTAAAGATGTTGAACATCTAAATATCAGGCCCTTACAATTATAACCATTGCGGCAAAGGATATCGAGTGCCTCCAGCTGGCGATAATATCGTAAATAATAATATCAAGAAGGATATGGAAGTACATTGATACAAGAAAGGATATCGGCTATCAAATTAGATCTCAAGAAATTCAAGTTACATCAAGCCTCCATAACTTAATATTGTAGAGCACGAAGCAAAGGGAGGATGCCAAACTTCAAAGGGGTATGGTTGATATTGAATACGATAGGTGTCACTGATGACAAACGCTAACGGTTTTGAAAGATTTCGACCTTCGTCGGACATGGTTGGTTTCCTTAAATTAACAATGTATTGAAGGTTGCTACAAAACATCAATGTTCAGGGAGGTGCCGTAAATCATCAATATTCAAAGGAATGCCGTAAACCATCAAGGTAAAGAAGGTTGTCATAAATAATTATCTAAAAAAGGATGCTACAAGTCATCGATGCTTAAAGTAATATCTAAAATCAACATTATGAAGATTATTGTCGCATGTCAACAACACAGTGATGGATGCCGGAAAGCAACGATGCCGAGAGCCCTGTGGAAACCATGCCACCCAATTCCATACCTATAAATACAGACCTTATGGAAATGAAGAAGAAAGATTATTTCTTTCCTCCTTTATAAATTTGAAAACTTGTAACCCTAAATTGAATTGGAGCAAAATCAAGATTTGATTTGTAACTCTTGAAACTTATGAACAAGGACTTGGACCGATGGATTTGCATAGCCTATTAACTTGATCATGCGAATTTGATTATTATTTAACATTTATATTCACATGACTAGTTTTTGGACTTGATGTTTGAGCTCTACACTTAAATAAAGCTACTTAAGCCCTTGACTAAATTAACGTTATTTCCCATCTTTCCTATATTCACATGAACAATGGATTATGGTTTACACACTGTCTATTTTTTCTATTAACTAATGTTCAATACACTATTGCACCTTTATGCAAATTTTCCCATGAACATATGACATGCACTCTTAGGCAAAATTTTAATTCGTCTAAAAGTCCATTGTCACCATGGATCCATTTAAAATAACGTCATTTTGTTTAAGTCTTGGATGGCAGGCCAATCTTTGGTTCAATAACACCTTGATAAATCTACTAAATGACTCTACTTTACATAATATCAAGGATGTTAAACTAGTTTATTGGATCAGTGTGGCATTATGGATGTTAAACCTATTTTGGGTTAACAGCAGTCATAAACCTTTCTAAACAATAAAGTTAGTCACTATGATTTAATTTTCTTACTTAACTTGTATTTCATTCCTCTATAGAATTATTGTTCTTATTCTCACTTATCTTATAACTACTTAACGATAAATTGATTTACTTATAAATCATACAATTGGTATCTTCTTAACAAAAATGACATACTTATATAAACCCTTTTGTTGTCATTTTTAGTTTGTCCGTATGTACATTACTACTAGGTCGATGTTACTATTTTAATCTATTTATTACAGGCAAAAGTACATTTTGGTCCAAACAAAATCAATTTTGTTATATTATATTAGAAATTGAATCTTAACCAAATATTTAACTATCCCCACATTTCATCTTAGGCCGAATACTTGATTTAAGGTTAAATTTTCTCGTAGACCCCTATAGAAAATTTATATTGCTTCATGCGCAACTTTAATTCAAATTATTAATCCTCCCTTTTGCTTCTTCTTTTTTTGGATGCCTTTAATCCATACACTTTAATTCCTTTTCTATTTCATCCTTTACAAAATATATTGCAAAATCCTCAGAGGGAAAGCATTAAATCTGAAAATTAATGCTCAGTTTGTTTCATCATTTTCTGGATGTCTTTACTATTCGCACTCTTTAATTCTTTTTCTACTTCACCATTTACCAAATCAAAATGGTGATATGCTTGAAAGTTATCTAGAGAGAAAGCATTAAAACCAAACATTAATGCTCCATTTATCTCTTCATTTCTGGGTAGTTTCTCTTCATTTTGGATCCCTTTGGTTCATATTCATTAATTTTCCACTTCACCCCTTACAAAGTCAAGATGGCGATACATGGCAAGATAAACAGAGAGAAAACATTAAATTTAGACAATAATTCTCCCTTAGTCTCTTCATTTTCTAGATGTCTATACTATTCATACTCTTTAATTCTTTGTCACGACCCGAACTCGATGTCCGACAACAACATCAAATTCGTATCGCGGGAGCTTGCAACACCCATTAGATGATAAATAACACGGTGGAAATAAAAGACGATATCATAGATACAACATGAATACAATAATCTGATACATCAATTCGATACAATGATAACCATCAACATCAGAGAATATACAACATATAATACAGCAGAACACGATACAATATGAGATAAGTCTTCTCAGAATCCAATACTGTAACTCTGATCCAAAAGCTCCAAAACTTCAAGCTCGATCTACCATCCAGATTGCACCAAGATAAGCAAGGTCAGTCGTCTGTACCAAAGACTTCAATATCCAAGGTCTCCAAAGAATATCAAAGAGAAAGCTGAAGGGTATCAAATCGATATCTACCATCTACTATCTGAAAAACCCAACTCTAGACTGCCCGTGTGGAAAATTGTTGGCACCCAGAGTTTAAGAAGGGAAAAATAAACTCCGGGTCAGTCATGGGACTGGTATGAGCAAAGAAAAACATTTTATCTTTAAAACAAACAAAAGAAATTTTAAGTTGAAATTTGCAATGCTTTTTGGAAAATGAAACTGCCATAAGGCCTCCCGCCACACACACAATGCAAGCGCACACTTGGAGGAGATTTCTCCTTATGACGATTAAAAATGCTTGACACGTGAAAATCATTTGATATTATTATTATAAGTGCATAGTGTAGAAAACCCTTTCGAAAGTATAATATTAATCTTAGCCAGCATATGTACGATTATAGTATGCCTACTATAGCTACCATATTAGATGGCAGGTTCTACAACTAAAACCATACAAGGCGCGTATTGGATGATTGGATTTCCAACAAATGGCCTGGCCAAGGAACTTCCCATTGCCGCATGGGTCCGCCTCTGGAGGGACGTCCCGAGAACCTACCCAGCTCTCTGCTAACACAGGGCCGGCTACCCCCTTCTCGGGGAATAAAACCTAAGATATGACACCCTCGGTCCTTTGGGACCTTTCATCCGAGAGCTCTCAACACCAACAACATCACATAGTAATAGATATACTACAGTGCCCACATGAGTAAGTATCTGGGCTCCATACCATGATACTACCCCTTTCCAGAAGGAATGGTCACACCCTAAGGGAGCTACCCTTGAAACCTTGCCGCATCATTCCTGTTTCGACCATTACCGGTTTGTGAGGCTCAACGAGGTTTCGTCCACAAAGCTACGCTTTACACTAAAGCCACGCTTTGATCACAAATGATCAACAAATGATCATCAACACACAGCAGCACTTAGCATGTCACACTACCAAATTTGGAGTATAACGCTGATAACCTTCAACTACATAACCTCTGAGCTCGTACGTCTCAGAGAATGGTGTTAAGCTAAGAGAATAAATTCTCCGCCACCAACAGATATGTATTTGAAAGAAATCATCTTTATATCTCAAAGTGTAGTGTCAGACACACATCCATACAAGCCTGTCCCGTGTTCGAACAGAACCGAAGGCACTTCCGAAGAAGCCCTTGCAATCCGGGTATTCACAATCCCGATCGGATCTCCCATCACTTAGGAAATCTCTATACCGTAGCTACTCAGTGCAGATACAATTGATAGGTCATCCTATCGTTCTCGTAAATATCCGGTCTTCACCACCGGTCTTCAAATGCAATCCATAACGACGTATCATTATTCAGAATGGGTTATATGACACAAAGGTCCTCTCCCGGCTAAACCGAATAATGAGCGTAATCTTTTAAAAAACATATGGATATTGGGATTTCAATTAAGTCATAACTTAATAGTTCAAAACTTTCTTTCAAATGGTTTAAACCAATTACCATTTTCAAATCTTTAAACAAAAAGATTCACTTTACCAAGATCCATTCACGGATTTTTCAAACAATTTCCATTTCAATTGGATTAACTTGTTAAATCTTTAAATCAAGATTTAACTTATAGCTTTCAAAACTCGTTTCAAAATATTCATCCGTGTTTGCGCCAAAATTGGTCACAAACCCCAAATACCGTGAAAGCACCAGTGTATGAGCACAAACCAGTGATATTCAAGCACAAATAACAGATCTCAGCAAACATCAAACAACAATTCAGAAATAATGAACAAAGACACAAAATTTATAGTGGTTCGGCTATCTCCGGCCTACGTCCACTTCAAAGTTTTATCCTTTTATTGATTATCTTTGCTGGTTACAGATGATTACAGTAGTAATAATGAAGAATTTCGAGTACAACAGTTGTATTGAAGTGTAGAAATGAATCCGGCAGAGTCTGGCCGTCCAATAGCCAAAAGATCCTTTTTCTGTAGGCTCTGGGGCTCTATTTATAGGCGTAGGAGGCTGAGACCGCGCTCAAACTTCGGGAGACTTCTTCTGGCACGTGAGTGGGCCCACGCGACCGACCCCACCAAGTTTCGACTCTGTGATCGATACGAAGTGATTTCGTATCCATCAAGAAATGATCCAATCGAGCTGAAACTTAGCAGGAACATTCCTTACCTTGCATGCAAGCTGCTGTGAAAATTTCGTTGCATTTGGATCAGCGGTTTGGGAGATATGATTGATACGAATTTGGGTTTTCAGTTGGCTGTCGTCTTCGAATCCATCCGTTCGAATCCATCACTTTCGACTCGATTAGAAGTGCGTGCACATCGATGATGTGGCGCTACTTCCCAGGCCAGATCCTGAATTCATGCCGAGTTGAAGGCCTCTTCCTTCGAACCATGCTTGTTCTTAGCCGCTTTGAATGCCTCTTTGCTTGATTCACTCTCGCATCCATAATCATCGTTCATAATTTCGCTTCACATCTCTATCTATCTGCGCATCGTGCCATCCTTCGTATCGATGTTAAGAGGGCGTTTCGTATCGATCCATCCGATCGATACGGAACAATGTTATGTGAGGCGATCGATACGATAAACATACGAAAGGCATGGATACGAAGCTAGATACGAACGAGGCCTTACCTGATGGATACGAAAGTGCCATAGTCCATCTGCTATCGATACGAGAGCATCGATTCGAAACATACCATCTCTTCCTATTCTGTTCGGTACGAAGTGTATCGATTCGAACAAGCCCCCATGTCTGCTTTCCTACCAACCTGGGTGTGTTTCCATCGAGTCGAAGTCCATCTACCCTTCCTGTCCGATCGATACGAAGCCACTGAGTCGAACCTGTGCCGATCGATACGAACGGTATCGATACGAAATCCTCACTTTCTTATCGATACGAAGTGTATCGATTCGAACCACCATCTTCCTGATCAATGCGAAACGCATCGATACGAACCAATCCCTGTGTACCGATGATAGGAACAGCATGCTCTTCCTACCTTGCATGGATCATATCTCCTTCATACGAACTCCGATTAACCTAAATTTGAAACATAGCCTCTCCTAGTCCTCATGATCATCTCTAATCAATTTCGTCCCGATCGGAGCTCAACCAAATTTTGACGACATCGATTGCAGCCTTGATTCCAATCGATCTCCAATCCCGATATCCATCATTCCTTGCCAATTTGTTGATATTCCAGCCTTGATCAAAAGGTGGGATAACATTTGCCCCCCAAAACATGCCTTGTGATAAGAAGGCATGTTTTGAATAGTTCCGAATCCGATATCCAAAGTCCGTAGCCAATTCCAATTCCATGTCCATTCGAACTCGACAACCGAGTCCTAATCAATCCTTATCCAGTGGCCAATAACCGAATCCAGGACCTCTCCAGGTCGATATCCAAATCCATAACCTTTCCGGGGTCTTGCCAAGCGCAATCCACACCTGACGACCGTGGTCCAGTGTCCCTGGACGTTGAGCTAACCTCTCCGGGTTCTTGCCAAGCGCAATTCACACTTGATGACCGTGGTCCAGTGTCCATGGACGTTGTATAATGCCATGGCTTAAGTCCTAAGCCGAATCCTGGTCTCTCCGGACCTTTGTTGAGCATAGTCCATACTCAACGACCTGAAACAATAATCGATAATATGTGGCCTAAGTCCTAGGCCGAATCCTGGTCACTCTGGACCCTTGCTGAGCATAGTCCATACTCAGCGACCTGAAAATAACAATTGATAATACATGGCCTAAGTCCTAGGCCAAATCTTGGTCTCTCCAGACCCTTGTCGAGAATAGTCCATACTCGACGACCTGAATGAGTCAATTTACCACGTTCGGGCAAAGCGACTCACCCCTTGCCAGGCATAATCCATACCCGACGACCTTTTATCAAAAACCAGATAAAAATCCAATCAAAATCCAATCCAAAATCCAAATCAAAACCAGAATGATATGGATGTCTGTGACTGATTTGTGTTATGCTTATTTCTATATTTGCTTCCGAAGATTATTTATAGCCACCGTGTGATAAGAAATCACATGGATGGTCGCTCCTCAACAGCCTTATTCTCCGGGCTAGTTGACAACACTACACCGTAGTGTTCTTGGCTAGCGTGGGTAGAAGATATGAATATATAACTAACACATGAAAGTGTACATCAGAGTAGTGGTAAAAAAGATCCACAATAATACAAAAGAATAGCAACACGTGCTATACAAAAGAATACATCTATGAGTCTATATCTGAAGTGTAAACGACAAAAAACTGCTAATCTAAGAGGTCAGCCAAAAGTCAGAGTAGTAAATCCCTGGGGGAGAAGTCAAGCAGAAGCACCTGTAACATCTTGGTCTGACCCGAGTATTATTTATAAGAAAATAACAAACGGATCAGTCTAGCTATAAATATCAGATAACATGATATAAACAATAGATATGGCAAGAACATATAGTAACCATAAAGACGTACTATGATAAGCATGTAAATGAAGATCATCAAGAGATCAAACAATATCAAAAGAATCTTCTAAAAGATCCAAATTCACCTAAACATAAAAGTTGAAAAATCATAACAATGAAAGTCATGAAGATAGGTGAAGCACAAATTCCAGAAGACTACACAAGAAATCCAGAAATTACGATATAGGAGCATGAAAACTCACAAAATGGGAGCATGAAAACTCACCTACACGTGAACACAAAGCGAGAAGCTATCTCATGGTTGCAAGCCATTAATTTTGACACACGAATGGCCCGAAGACCATAGGGCGCTACCCCACATATGTGATGGCGAAACATCACACAAATGCGATGGCGAAACATCACAAGAGCGGGGTCTAGTCTCCCTCGCAGACAAAGAGACATCGCACAGTTGCTAGTCTAAAACACAAAAATGATCGTCATGATCATCAAGAAGTGTCAATTACACTAAGTTAGTAAATATAAAAGTTTAGCTTCATGTCCCATAACCACTTGCTTAACTCAAATATTTACTAACAAACTGTAGATCTCCACTAGAAAATTGTCACAAGAGATTCAATCGAACAAGTCCAAGAATTAACCGACGAAGTAAAAGCAAGCGTTTCATACCACTTGTTTTACTAAGTCGTTTAATTAGATTTCTCATACGAGTGAGGTAAAGGTTTGTATATACTAATAGATTGGAAATCGGTTTGAGAAAACGAGCTTTGTTATAAAATAGTGTTGAAATCATTTGAAGAAAGAGTTTTGATATTTACTACTAGTATAGAAAACCTTTATATTTTAAAGTGACAAATCATAGAAGTGATTGTAGAAACAATCAATCATAAAAACTCACATACGAAGACGTGAATAAAATCCAAAGAGACCAATAAAGAATCCATGGAAATAGATATTCAAAAATCCATAAAATCGACCGAGAAGCCAAAGATAGTTTGTCTCGAAGAGTGGTCAACTCAGCATTTCAACGAACAAGTTCTGTTGAATGCACTTCAGATAAGATCCCCTACGGAGGGGGGATCCAGGGGGTGGCAACCCCCCAAGGTGGGGGAGCGCGGGCAACGCCCCTGCTACGGGGTTCGACCTGCCCGGTCAGGTCGCGGGGGTCCAGGGGGTAGCGCCCCGTCCAAAACGGTACGACCTAGTGAAGACAAAATGAGGTCTAATGACCTAAGGGTCTAAGGGGTCAAGCGAACTATCGGGATAAGGTCCAACGACCAACGAGTTAAAAGTCCAACGACCAACGAGTTAAAGGTCCAACGACCTATAGGGTTATAAGGTCATACGACCTAACGAGCTATGGCCAAACGACCTAGTAATGGTAGTAGGGTTGAGCGACCTAAAGGTTTAACCGGTCAAGCGACCTAAGGAAGGTAAGGTCTAATGACCTAACGCTCGTGACCTAACGGTCTAAAGGCTAAACGACCTAACGACTCAAGGGTCTAACGACCTAACGACTCAAAGGTCTAACGACCTAAAAGTATAAAGGTCATGCGACCTATCGGTTTAAGAGGCGAGCGACCTAAGTGTTACGACCAAAGAGTCGAACGACTTAAGGGTGATGCGACCTACGACCTAAGCTCAAATGCGAGCTACGAGCTAGCGACCTAGCGAAGTGAGTGAGGCCGAGCGACCTACGACCTATCCCTACACGACCTAACTCTGAACACACCAAAATTGGCCAGAACGACCTAGTGTTGACTCGCGAGCGACCCAACTGAAGCGACCTAACTCCGAACGTGCCAAAAACGGCCAGAACGACCTAACAGCAGTTTCTCACCAAAAATGCTAAAATTTGGAGTTTTTCGCCAATCCAATCCAAACCAAATGCAAATGTGCATGCTAAAGTGATAGGGAATCATTCCCAACAGTCCAATATAGTTATAGACTAGAATTGTGAGATAAAAATCTCACCTTTGCACTAGAATTTATGAAGATGAATCTTGAAAGCAAGGAGAAGCAATACAAAGCTTGAATCCAATATCTTCTACTTGAATTTGGAGTTGAATGTTGGATTTGCAATTGAATTTGTGCTTGGAGTTTTAATTTCCCATTCTCTTCACCATTAATGCCAAAGCTTGAGTTAGTTAGGAAATTTGTGAAGAGTGAGGAGAAGGGGGTTGGAACTTGGGCTTAATAGGCTAAACTAACCCAAAGTCCAAAGCGGGAAAAGTTAGTGAAATTTCACTAACTTCAAACCTATCGATGTTTATACTTAAAAAAGTTGTAAACGACATTTCGAACTCAATGGAAGTGGTCTCGAGTCCTAATTTGACCGTTTGCAAAAAGTATCTTTTCGGACCAAAATCCGATTAACGATTTAATATTTAAATAAAATATTTAAATATAAACTCGATAAATATGCGAGTTGTTACAGACTCCCCTCCTTAAAGAAATTGCATCCTCGCAATATATATATATAAGATGGAAGTAAAAAGTAACAACCATAAAAGCATATTAACACAAGAGAAATTTGAAATAAGAAGTTCACCTTAAAGAGCAGGAGTAAGCAAGTCCGGGTGTGAACGCTCGATGAATTCTCTAGATTCCCAAGAACAATCCTTAGGATTTGAGGACCATTGAACCTTCACAAGCGGAACATCTTTATTTCGAAGTCGTTTAACCTCCGAAACTATAATTCAAATAGGATGCCGCTCATAAGTTAAATTCGGCGAAACTTCAATTTCTTCCACAACAGCAGGCTCAAGAAGAGAATCGGAATCCCGAAGGCATTTCCGTAATTGAGAAACGTGAAATACGTCATGCATAGCAGAAAACTGAGCCGGCAATGCAACCAGCGTCCAAAACCGAAAACAATCATCCAAAGGAAAGTCCAAACCAGAAAGCAAACAAAACTAGGAGTTCAATCCAAACTCCAATACCAAACCAGAAAAATCAAGTGTCCAATCCAAAACAAAAAGCAAATTTCACAAACCATAGCATCGCGGTTTATCATCATTCAGAGCATGCCTAGGGGCTATCTCCGTCCCCATACATGTGTAAATGACTTTGCCGTATGCTAGTAGCTTGTTACTTATTTCATATTATCCTGGTCAATGGATAATCAATTGACCGTCATTCCTGGGCCTCACATCATCATGGTGTGAGGTAGATGGTGGTTGCTCCTGTTCCACCGCTGCATTTCGAGTTCCGACATATTGTCGTAACTGTCCATTCCTTACATGCTCCTCGATTATATCCTTTAAGTGCCTGCAGCTGTTGGTATCATGTCCATCCAAATCATGGAAGAGACAGTGCCTTCCTGATTTCCTCTCCCGTTCTGATGGTTCTCTCCTAGCCGGCCTTCGGTAGGGAAGGCGATTCCGAGTATCCAGGTATATCCGCTCCAGCGTGTCGTTCAATCCTGTGTATGTAGAAAAATTTAGATCCTTCCATCGCTTTCTATTTTTTCCAGAATCATCGTCCAACTTCCTTTTTCCTTTGTCTTTATCCAAACCTTTGCTGGATGGTCCTCCACCCTCAATTGCATTCACCTCCTTCAACTTTAAATCTGCACACACATCCTCTTGTCGGAGGAACCTCTCAGCTTCGTGAAAGAATTACCCGAGATCCAGTAGTGGGTCTCATATCAAAGATACCTTGAAATCCGAATCCTCCCTGACTCCTGATACTGCCGCCATTAAAACCATCGATGGAGCAGGCCGATCCACCGAAGCAACCGCCGCATTGAATCGAGTTAGAAAAGCTCTAAGCAATTCATCCATCCTTTGCTTTGCCGATGTCAATGTCATCACGTTCTTCTGTCTCTTGATATGGACCCGAAACTGTCCCAAAAACCTATCCACCAATTCCCTCTAGGTCCTAATAGATCATTTTCCCAGCTTCCTAAACCACATTGCAGCTAAGTCCGTCAAGTACAGAGGGAAGCATTGGGCCATTACTTCCTCCGATGCCCCTAGCACCTCCATGTGTCTGGTGTACCTCATCGAGTGATCAGTTGGGTCTGCCTTGCCATCATATACTTCCACGCTAGGTAACTTAAACTTAGTTGGATTCTGGGCCATCCTCATTTCCCGAACGAACGAACTCCTGTTCACTCCTTCCAAGTCTCTATTGGTCAAGCCTCCACGCATGGTTTTCCTGATGATCTCCACTAATCCAATGTTGTCTGTCAGGGATTGCCCCCCATGCCCCCGAGGGAACTCCGACACATATTCTTCATGTGGCTCAGCAACGTTGGCTCTATCCTGTTGAACTCCTTCCAAAGGTCCTCCTGTGTCGGATCCTACGGGCCTGCCCCAAAGCCCTTGTTGATTGCCTTCCGGTTCTGTGTTCTGTCCTTCATTGGGTTCCATAACCCTAGCTCCTTGTCCTGCATCCACAGCCGCTGTAGCTGCTCCTAAGTTCTGCGTCCCTGCAGCTCTCATCTGCTCAAAGAAAGTCTGCATCATTTCCTGTTGACTCTTCAACAACCTCTCTTGCAGTGAATTTGTTATAGCTTCCATTTCGTCTCTGGTGATGTAGATGGAAGCTTGCCCTTCTCCAGCTCCGGAGGATGCTTCCTGGCTTCCTCCTTGTTGGCTTCTCTTAGCCCTTTGTCTTCTACTATTTTGTCTAGTCATTATCTTCAAATCCAAACTCCTTAAACTTTTCAAATCTGAACTTTGAATCCGATGTAGCGGGTGCTAGTCGCTTCTCAGTGAAAGCACCAAAGTGTTTGCGCCAAAATTGGTCACAAACCCCAAATACCGTGAAAGCACTAGTGTGTGAGCAAAAATCAGTGATATTCAAGCACAAATATCAGATCTCAGCAAACATCAAACAGCAATTCAGAAATAATGAACAAAGACACAAAATTTATAGTGGTTCGGCTATCTGCGGCCTATGTCCACTTCAAAGTTTTATCCTTTTATTGATTATCCTTGCTGGTTACAGATGATTACAGCAGTAATAATGAAGAATTTCGAGTACAACAGTTGTATTGAAGTGTAGAAATGAATCCGGCAGAGTCTGGGCGTCCAATAGCCAAAAGATCCTTTTTCTGTAGACTTTGGGGCTCTATTTATAGGCGTAGGAGGCTGAAACCGCGCTCAAACTTCGGAAGACTTCTTCTGGCACGTGAGTGGACCCACGCGACCGACCCCACCAAGTTTCGACTCGATCTGTGATCGATACGAAGTGATTTCGTATCCATCAAGAAATGATCCAATCGAGCTGAAACTTGGCAGGAACATTCCTTACCTTGCATGCAAGCTGCTGTGAAAATTTCGTTGCATTTGGATCAGCGGTTTGGGAGATATGATCGATACGAATTTGGGTTTTCCTTTGGCTGTCGTCTTCGAATCCATCCGTTCGAATCCATCACTTTCGACTCGATTAGAAGCGCGTGTGCATCGATGACGTGGCGCTGCTTCCCGTGCCAGATCCTGAATTCGTGCCGAGTTGAAGGCCTCTTCCTTCGAACCATGCTTGTTCTTAGCCGCTTTGAATGCCTCTTTGCTTGATTCACGCTCGCATCCATAATCCTCGCTCATAATTTCGCTTCACATCTCTATCTATCTGCGCATCGTACCGTCCTTCGTATCGATGTTAGGAGGGCGTTTCGTATCGATCCATCCGATCGATACGAAACAATGTTATGTGAGGCGATCGATACGATAAACATATGAAAGGCATGGATCGAAGCTAGGTACGAACGAGGCCTTACCTGATGGATACGAAAGTGCCATAGTCCATCTGCTATCGATACAAGAGCATCGATTCGAAACATACCATCTCTTCCCATTTTGTTCGGTACGAAGTGTATCGATTCGAACCACCATCTTCATGATCGATGCGAAACGCACCGATACGAACCAATCCCTGTGTGCCGATGGATACGAACAGCAAGCTCTTCCTACCTTGCATCGATCATATCTCCTTCATACGAACTCCGATTAACCTGAAATTTGAAACATAGCCTCTCCTAGCCCTCATCATCATCTCCAATCAATTTCGTCCCGATCGGAGCTCAACCAAATTTTGATGACATCGATTGCAGCCTTGATTCCAATCGATCTCCAATCCCGATATCCATCATTCCTTGCCAATTTGTTGATACTCCAGCCTTGACCAAAAGGTGGGATAACAATCCATAACTTGGAAAACTATTTTTATTCAAAATTGGAATTCATTTAATATAAATTTGAAAGTTCATTTCTTAAAGGAGACTTTTATCATTTGAAACCACCAGTTTATTTCAGAGAAACCTGATCTTATTTATACAAGTTAAACACTTTGGGTTAATTCAATCCCCCAAAACAATACTTCAAAAATGGTTTAAAAGTCATATAAAATTGAATAATCTTTTTTTTTAAATCATAAATACCAAACATAAAATTCAATTTCAAATATTGAATTCCAATTTGAATCAAATTATTCAAATTTTAAATCTTTATCAAGTTATTGAGAATAACTTCTATTTTTAGAATTCTTTTTCAAAAGCTTTTTATATTTGATTCAATTCATTTCCAAAATTATTTGAATGAAAAATTCAAATTCAAAACAATTTAAAAATCTGTGACTTAACCGATTTCCACGTGCAATCCATAATGTGTGTATAAGTGTAGTCCAACGGGTTTTACACAACAGTGCACAGCATCAATCATCATAGATATAATAATATTGATAGGCGGTATGAACTATAACGCTTATCTTTATTCACAGATTCATAGATAAAATAAATGTATCAATCATAAAGATTCATCATTATGATTCGATGTGGGTTTTGGATAACTAACCGGAATCCGACTCCCTGTCGCATCGAAATCCAAACGCCATTTTAAAGGCCAAGTTGTCAATTTAAATTTAAATAGTTTAATTCAACACTTTGAATCCAAATAACATTTATCACAGATAAGTCATACACGATCATCATATATATATATATATATATATATATATTAAGAGCAATATCATAGGAACATCACAGAATATCACCAAGTAATTATCACAAATTAGAGATTCTATATACGCCATTATCCATAAGCAATCATCTTAAATTGTTATTGTAACTAATTCAAATTTAATCAACTACTTGAGAATTAATTACCTAACCCTATTTAATTAATCATTAATTTATAATTAGTTACTTATTCCATTTCAAATTATGCAATTATTAGATCATTTCTTAATCAACTATTAAGTCATAATTAGTTAATTAATCACTTATTTTATCTCACGCCATTTAATAAATTACTTCTTAATCAATTTATTTAACTTAATTTCTTATTTAACTATTCCTTAATCAAAAATTAATGACCTTAATTATTATTTAATAACTTAATTATCCATTTATCTACTGCAAATCACTTAATTAATCATTTATTAATTCATAATTAAATTATTCGACTACTCTTAATTATTAATCATTAATAAGTTAACTTAAAGTAGTTAATTCTAAATTTAGTAATCACTTAAGCATTGATTTAATTCTAACTCTAATTACAATTAAAATGTAATTATTCATAACTACTTTCTAAAATAATTAATTGATGTTAATTATTCAAACTTGACTAACATTTTTAAAGAAATCTTCTTAAACCTTGGAAGTCAATTTAATATTAACTATAAACTTTTAATGTTAATTAGTTTTCATACTTATCTTAACTTAATTACTAAATTAAAATAATAATTAATTGTTAAATACATTATTAAGTATTAACTACATAATTAAGCTTTGAATCTAATACTACAGTTCAAATAAGCACGAGACCATCCCTATTAAAACCCGAGTGTAACTCGAGCAGTGCTTTGAGTTGTTACAGCTCCCACCCGAAATACCCACTACATATCTTCTTCTTCTCCATCTTTTTATTTTTTTTCTTTCCTGTAGTTTTAAGTTACTAAGTTAATTAGCATCAGCTACTCACTTTCGAACTTCAACAAACCCGAAGCAACCCACAAATAAACTCGAGAATGACCCGAGGTGCCACGAACCAAAAATACTAACACGAGATCCACCGCCGTACACATGCACGGCGGGAACCACTGGCCTCCCGTGAACACCCTTAACGTCGGCAAGTCCCAATTCCTACGTGGATACGAAAATCAAGCACGAATCCCCTAAAAAAATTCAAATCAAAAATCAATTGTTCGACACAAAAATGCAGAACTTAACCCATCGCTAAAATCACCTCGTCACCATCGCAGACACCACCGAGCGCGATGAAACTTCGGCCACACCTCAACCATGTCCTCCTCTACCTTCACCAAGAATTTTGGGATACTTGATCATGTCATGGATTCGAAAACAAGAATTAAACAGAGCACAGAAAAAAAATGACCCAAACCCTAAATTCGAATCGACCCCAAAATCTGCGCATTAGAAAAATTATTTAGCATTTTTCTGGGATTCGTGGATAATTAAACTTACTATATAACAAATTTCAGTAGCTATTATTTGTTAATTCAACTGGAATTGATGAAAACACAATTCGAGTTTATATAGAAACTGTATCATGTTTAATCCCCTAAAAATCATTGTTTTTGGTTTAAAATTTTTAGCTTTGTACACTAAATCAGGATATGAATTCAAACCACAGTTTTAAAACATTCGAATTTTTTTTACTTGTAAATTCTTTTTACTGTAATATGAACATCCAAAGTTTATATCACATTGTATACTTTCAAAACAAAACTTAGTTCTGATTGTAGTTCAAACAATCTTTTTAAATCTAAACTCCTAAGTTTTAATTTAATTATATGAAGAAGTTTTGTTTTAAATTTATTTACTTTCATTTGCTCTGTAGCCTGAAACATTGAAAACATGGCAAGATATCTTTTCCAGTAAACAAAATCATCATAGATATATCATATGTACCCAGATAGCTAGCTAACCCAAAATTTCTACAAATCAATCATCAAGTTTTAAATTTTAAAATAGTATATTCGCTCACTTATATGATTGAAGGACAGAGAACAAAAATTCAAAGCTAAATTGCTCACCTTGGGTTTTAAGAAGCAGAGACAGTTTTTTTATATATGTATTCTTTTATTTGTCTGTTAGATCTGGAACTCCACTTGAACTTACTGCATGTCTTGATCTCCAGATTTCAACTCAAGCTACACTTTGAATCTGAAAACTTTGGCTTGCTTGAGTTGATCACCTCAGGTTGATTTGCATCTGCCTTTTCAGGCTGTAGCTTTTGAAAACAGGTTTTGCTATTTATTTTCAACTTTGATTCCCAAATTCAAATGATGCAAGCTTCAGATTTGTTTGCCTTTGAACTATCTTGGATTCCAGATTTATTTCTTGCTCCTTATTTTTAGATTTTCCAGATTTTTGAAATGAATTGCATGTTGATTCAATTCCAGGTTTGTATTTTGATTTTGCAATTTGTTGTTTGTTTCTGGTATGAAACTTTGCTGGTTCTTTACTTTCTTTGATCTCCAGTTTTTTTTTTCTTTTCTTTGATATTTACAAATTTTTTTTTAAAAATAAATAGCATGAACACTTGTTAAATTCAAAACTTAATTGTAAACACTTGTTATTACATGGTCTTACTTGGTTTACATTTGTCATAACTAACAAAATTATGCCTAAATCATTTTCTTAAATTTATTTAAAATTTGTGTTTAAACCCCTACTTCAATTAAATTTATGAAACATGCTCTTTTTTTTATATTTTTAACCTTTTTTTATTTTAATTTACAACTTAGTTCATAGAAATTTTAAAAGAAAGCACTTTAAAACCTTTTTATTAAACTTAGATATTGTGTGTGTGTGTGTATATATATACATATAAATTATACTTGCATAATTTTTCCAAAAGAAAATTTTATTTAAATAAAATCATACATTGATAAATAAATTTCTAATTTATCACTCTAATAAATTTACCTTTAATTAATTTCATAAATTAATTCTTTTGAAATTAAGTAAAAAAATTAATTACTTACAATCTAATTATTAAAACAATTCAAAGATATTTAACTTTAAGCATTTTTAAATCTTTAATTACATAGATATCTTCTTGCTTGCCTAATGTATATGTATTACATTTATTATTATAAATTTTCATACTTTTATTATTAACATAAATTCTAAAATTTAATTTCTATTTATAGTTTAATTCCCAAACATTACATTTATAACATATAATTTTATTTTATACTTTACATTAAATATTGATAAGATAAATCTTATACTTCTTATACATCATAAAGAAAAATGGATTTAAAACACGATCCATACATTAAATAAATAATTATATATATTATTATTATTTTCCCTAGTATAACCCTTTAAAGAAAATTCATTTTGAATTTTCAAATCAAAATTTTGTTTCTAATCCAATTCAATTACATTTAAGTTTCAAATCCAATTTATAAAATATATAAGTAAATACATCTTATTAAATTTGAAAATTTTCAAAAAAATCCATAATTTAACCCAAAAAATTAATTTGATTACAATTTTAAATTCGCTTTTAAAATGGGATCGTTACAGATTCCCCTCCTTAAGATATTTCATCCCCGAAATTTGCCAAGGAGATAACAAAGATAGATGAAAGATAGAGAAATATCTTTCCAAATCAAATCAAATATCAATTCTGCATTTGGCTTACCAAATTAGAATATCAACTATAAATGTGAGAACAAACTCAATCAACTATGAAATAATTGGGTTATCTGATCTACGAAATAAACAGGGGTATTGGTTAGTTCGAAGGAATAACTAACCATTTGTAGATTATATCGAAATCCAATGAAACATATAGAAATAGATTTGATTACGATCTTCAATTCAAGATTTAACTCATTTACGATTTACGAAGAAACAAAACTAAGGGTAGTTCTTATGTCGAACTAAATTCGAACAATTTAATCGTAAACGAGATAGTTACTTTATAAAATTTCCTTTCCTTTATCAGCCCTTGAAGTTGAAGAATCACCCTTGACTACATACACCTTCTTTACCAGAGTTTGCTTATGAGCTGGACAGTCGTTGATCCTGTGTCCTGGCTTGCGACAATAATAGCATCCCGTAGATTCCTGATCTGGCCTCATAAATGGCTCTCTCAATCCTGGCTTCCAAGGATTCTTGCATTTATCTGAGTAGTGAGCTTTCTCCAAGCAATTGAGACAAGTAACATCTTTCAGCTTTTTCTTTCGAGTCTTCTTCTTTTCTTTATCTTTCCTCTATTTCTTTCCACCAAACTTCTTTTTCCTCCAATTTAGGTTACTTGTGTTTCCATCCTCCTCTGGAACTTCTGCTTCTCCAGAGTATCGTATCTATAACCCATATCAATTAACTCAAAAAACGATCCCTTTACGTGCTTAGTCATCCTCTCCTGGAATTCCTTGTTCATTCCCCGAATAAACTTTTCATTTTTCTTTAACAGTGTATTTACCAATTCTGGACCAAATCGAGATAATTCAATAAATTTGTTTAAATATTCCTCAAATGATAAGCTTCCCCGCTTCAAATCTATGAACTCCTGGTACATTCTAGAGATACCAGCAGACGACATATATCGCTGCTCGAACACTTCTTTAAAACGACTCCAAGTAAATTCATCTGCTGGCTCATCCAATGTAACCGTTTCCCACCAAATTAAAGCCTCATCCTGGAGTTGCCAAGAAGCTATCAATCGCATCTGAACATCTCCTAACTTTAGTCTTTGAAATTTTTTTCACACAATCGAATCTAGGCTTATGCTTCAATAACGGATTCTTTGCCTGTGAATGGTTTTCCACCAAGTCTAGAAAAACTTTGATGTAGATCAGTCAAATTTGATTGAGATTAAATAGGAATATTTGTCGTTATAGGGCTTTGACCAGCTGAAGTGGTACTTTCCTGTCTCCTATTTCGTCCTCTTCTTCCGCTCATTCTTACTATCTGTAAATAGTAAGAAGACCGATTTAGGCATTCCGACAAAATATCTTAGAGAATAACAAAGGATAAAGAGAATAGACCGAGGAATTTGGATTTTTGGTTCCACTGGTTGTACTCATTCTAGGGTATACTTCACCCTATCTTTAATGATCCATCTAATGTGTTACACTCCGTAGCTAAAGTTCTTACTCAACCTTTAGCTCTGATACCAATCTGTCACGACCCGAACTTGATGTCCGACAACAACATCAAATTCGTATCGCGGGAGCTTGCAACACCCATTAGATGATAAATAACACAGTGGAAATAAAAGATGATATCATTGATACAACATGAATACGATAATCCGATACATCAATTCGATACAATGATAACCATCAACATCAGAGAATATACAACATATAATACAGCGGAACACGATACAATGTGAGATAAGTCTTCTCAGAATCCAATACTGTAACTCTGATCCAAAAGCTCCAAAACTTCAAGCTCGATCCACCATCCAGATTGCACCAAGATAAGCAAGGTCAGTCGTCCGTACCAAAGACTTCAATATCCAAGGTCTCCAAAGAATATCAAAGAGAAAGCTGAAGGGTATCAAATCGATATCTACCATCTACTATCTGAAAAACCCAACTCTAGACTGCCCGTGTGAAAAATTGTGGGCACCCAGAGTTTAGGAAGGAAACAATAAACTCCGGGTCAGTCATGGGACTGGTATGAGCAAACAAAAACATTTTATCTTTAAAACAAACAAAAGAAATTTTAAGTTGAAATCCGCAATGCTTTTTGGAAAATGAAACTGCCATAAGGCCTCCTGCCACACACACAATGCAAGCGCACACTTAGAGGAGATTTCTCCTTATGACAGTTAAAAATGCTTGATACGTGAAAACCATTTGATATTATTATTATAAGTGCACAGTGTAGAAAACCCTTTCGAAAGTATAATATTAATCTTAGCCAGCATACGTACCATTATAGTATGCCTACTATAGCTACCATATTAGATAGCAGGTTCTACAACTAAAATCGTACAAGGCTCGTATTGGATGATTGGATTTCCAACAAATGGTCAGGCCAAGGAACTTCCCATTGCCACATGGGTCCGCCTCTGGAGGGATGTCCCGAGAACCTACCCGGCTCTCTGCTAACACAAGGTCGGCTACCCCCTTCCCGGGAAATAAAACCTAAGATATGCCACCCCCGGTCCTTTGGGACCTTTCATCCGAGAGCTCTCAACACCAACAACATCACATAGTAATAGATATACTACAGTGCCCACATGAGTAAGTATCCGGGCTACATACCATGATACTACCCCTTTCCAGAAGGAATGGTCACACCCTAGGGGAGCTACCCCTGAAACCTTGCCGCATCATTCCTGTTTCGACCATTACCGGTTTGTGAGGCTCGACGAGGTTTCGTCCACAAAGCTATGCTTTACACTAAAGTCATGCATTGATCACAAATGATCAACAAATGATCATCAACACACAGCAGCACTTAGCATGTCACATTACCAAATTGGGAGTATAACGCTGATAACCTTCAACTACATAACCTCTGAGCTCTACATCTCATAGAAGGGTGTTAAGCTAAGAGAATAAATTCTCTGCCACCAACAGATATGTATTTGAAAGAAATCTACTTTATATCTCAAAGTGTAGTGTCAGACACACATCCATACAAGTCTGTCTCGAGTTCGAACAGAACCGAAGGCACTTCCGAAGACGCCCTTGCAATCCAGGTATTCACAATCCCGATCGGACCTCCCATCACTTAGGAAATCTCTATACCGTAGCTACTCAGTGCAGAGACAATCGATAGGTCATCCTATCATTCTCGCAAATACCCGGTCTTCACCACCATTCTTCAAATGCTATCCATAACGACGTATCATTATTCGAAATGGGTTATATGACACAAAGGTCCTCTCCCTACTAAACCGAATAATGAGCGTAATCTTTTAAAAACATATAGATATTGGGATTTCAATTAAGTCACAACTTAATGGTTCAAAACTTTCTTTCAAATGGTTTAAACCAATTACCATTTTCAAATCTTTCAACAAAAAGATTCACTTTACCAAGATCCATTCACAGATTTTTCACACAATTTCCATTTCAATTGGATTAACTTGTTAAATCTTTAAATCAAGATATAACTTATAGCTTTCAAAACTCGTTTCAAAATATTCATCCATAACTTGGAAAACTATTTTTATTCAAACTTGGAATTTCTTTAATATAAATTTGAAAGTTCATTTCTTAAAGTAAACTTTTATCATTTGAAACCACCAGTTTATTTCAGAGAAACCTGATCTTATTTATACAAGTTAAACACTTTGGGTTAATTCAATCCCCCAAAACAATACTTTAAAAATGGTTTAAAATTCATATAAACTTGTATAATATTTTTTAAAAATCATAAATACTAAACATAAAATTCAATTTCAAATACTGAATTCCAATTTGAATCAAATTATTCGAATTTCAAATCTTTATCAAGATATTGAGAATAACTTCTATTTTTAGAATTCATTTTTCAAAAGCTTTTTATATTTAATTCAAAAAATTCAAATTCAAAACTATTTAAAAATCTGTGATTAACCGATTTCCACGTGCAATCCATAATGTGTGTATATAAGTGTAGTCCAGCGGGTTTTACACAACAGTGCACAGCATCAATCATCATAGATATAGTAATATTGATAAGCGGTATGAACTATAACGCTTATCTTTATTCATAGATTCATAGATAAAATAAATGTATCAATCATAAAGATTCATTATTATGATTCGATGTGGGTTTCGAATAACTAACCGGAATCCGATTCCCTGTCGCATCGAAATCCAAACGCCATTTTAAAGGCCAAGTTGTCAATTTAAATTTAAACAGTTTAATTCAACACTTTGAATCCAAATAACATTTATCACAGATAAGTCATACACGATCATCATATATATATCAAGAGAAATATCATAGGAACATCACAGAATATCACCAAGTAATTATCACAAATTAGAGATTCTATATACGCCATTATCCGTAAGCAATCATCTTAAATTGTTATTGTAATTAATTCAAATTTAATCAATTACTTGAGAATTAATTACCTAACCCTGTTTAATTAATCATTAATTTATAATTAATTACTTATTCCATTTCAAATTATGTAATTATTAGATCATTTCTTAATCAACTATTAAGTCATAATTATTTAATTAATCACTTATTTTATCTCACACCATTTAATTAATTACTTCTTAATCAATTTATTTAACTTAATTTCTTATTTAACTATTCCTTAATCAAAAATTAATGGCCTTAATTATTATTTAATAACTTAATTATCCATTTATCTACTGCAAATCACTTAATTATTCATTTATTAATTCATAATTAAATTATTCGACTACTCTTAATTATTAATCATTTATAAATTAACTTGAAGTAGTTAATTCTAATTTAGTAATCACTTAAGAATTGATTTAATTCTAACTCTAATTATAATTAAAATGTAATTATTCTTAACTACTTTCTAAAATAATTAATTGATGTTAATTATTCAAACTTGACTAACATTTTTAAAGAAATCTTCTTAAACCTTGGAAGTCAATTTAATATTAACTATAAACTTTTAATGTTAATTAGTTTTCATACTTATCTTAACTTAATTACTAAATTAAAATAATAATTTAGCTTTGTACACTAAATCATGATATGAATTCAAACCACAGTTTTAAAACATTCGAATTTTTTTACTTGTAAATTCTGTTTACTGTAATATGAACATCCAAAGTTTATATCACATTGTATACTTTCAAAACAAAACTAAGTTCCGATTGTAGTTCAAACAATCTTTTTAAATCTAAACTCCTAAGTTTTAATTTAATTATATGAAGAAGTTTTGTTTTAAATTTATTTACTTTCATTTGCTCTGTAGCCTGAAACATTGAAAACATGGCAAGATATCTTTTCCAGTAAACAAAATCATCATAGATATATCATATTTACCCAGATAGCTAGCTAACCCAAAATTTCTACAAATCAATCATCAAGTTTTAAATTTTAAAATAGTATATTCGCTCACTTATATGATTGAAGGACAGAGAACAAAAATTCAAAGCTAAATTGCTCACCTTGGGTTTTAAGAAGCAGAGACAGTTTTTTTATATATGTATTCTTTTATTTGTCTGTTAGATCTGGAACTCCACTTGAACTTACTGCATGTCTTGATCTCCAGATTTCAACTCAAGCTACACTTTGAATCTGAAAACTTTGGCTTGCTTGAGTTGATCACCTCAGGTTGATTTGCATCTGCCTTTTCAGGCTGTAGCTTTTGAAAACAGGTTTTGCTATTTATTTTCAACTTTGATTCCCAAATTCAAATGATGCAAGCTTCAGATTTATTTGCCTTTGAACTATCTTGGATTCCAGATTTATTTCTTGCTCCTTATTTTTAGATTTTCCAGATTTTTGAAATGAATTGCATGTTGATTCAATTCCAGGTTTGTATTTCGATTTTGCAATTTGTTGTTTGTTTCAGGTATGAAACTTTGCTGGTTCTTTACTTTTTTTGATCTGCAGTTTTTTTCTTTTCTTTTCTTTGATATTTATAATTTTTTTTAAAAGAAATAGCATGAACACTTGTTAAATTCAAAACTTAATTATAAACACTTGTTATTACATGGTCTTACTTGGTTTCCATTTGTCATAACTAACAAAATTATGTCTAAATCCTTTTCTTAAATTTATTTAAAATTTGTGTTTAAACCCCTACTTCAATTAAATTTATGAAACATGCTTTTTTTAATATTTTTAACCTTGTTTTATTTTAATTTACAACTTAGTTCATA
The DNA here is from genome assembly GCA_030765085.1 of Allium cepa. Classification (NCBI taxonomy): domain Eukaryota; kingdom Viridiplantae; phylum Streptophyta; class Magnoliopsida; order Asparagales; family Amaryllidaceae; genus Allium; species Allium cepa. The sequence goes on along the minus strand of CM060935.1, from coordinate 439,624,871 downwards.
GAAATTTTAAAAGAAAGAACTTTAAAACCTTTTTATTAAACTTAGATATTGTATATATATATACATATAAATTATACTTGCATAATTTTTCCAAAAGAAAATTTTATTTAAAATAAAATCATACATTGATAAATAAATTTCTAATTTATCACTCTAATAAATTTACCTTTAATTAATTTCATAAATTAATTCTTTTGAAATTAAGTAAAAAAATTTAATTACTTACAATCTAATTATTAAAATAATTCAAAGATATTTAACTTTAAGCATTTTTAAATCTTTAATTACATAGATATCTTCTTGCTTGCCTAATGTACATGTATTACATTTATTATTATAAATTTTCATACTTTTATTATTAACATAAATTCTAAATTTAATTTCTGTTTATAGTTTAATTCCCAAACATTACATTTATAACATATAATTTTATTTTATACTTTACATTAAATATTGATAAGATAAATCTTATACTTCTTATACTTCATAAAGAAAAATGGATTTAAAACACGATCCATACATTAAATAAATAATTATACATATTATTATTATTTTCCCTAGTATAACACTTTAAAGAAAATTCATTTTGAATTTTCAAATCAAAATTTTGTTTCTAATCCAATTTAATTACATTTAAGTTTCAAATCCAATTTATAAAATATATAAGTAAATACATCTTATTAAATTTGAAAATTTTCAAACAAATCCATAATTTAACCCAAAAACTTAATTTAATTACAATTTTAAATTCGCTTTTAAAACGGGGTCGTTACATTCTTATCCGCCACATCATTTACCAAATCAAAAGGGCGATATGTTATCGAGATATCCAAAGAGAAATTATTCAAACTAAACATTAATGCCCCATTTATCTCTTTATTTTCTAGGTACATTTTCTATTCAACATCTTTTATTTATGGTACTTTTATATTTCCTCTTCTCACTATAATTTATGGAACATGCAAAAATGCTCTTTCCACTTCACCCTTTAACAAATATAAATGGTTGAAATGGAAACATTATTAAGATATTCAAAGGGAAAAAAAATCTCAACTTGAATGTCAGTAGTGTTGCCACATTCTCCCTTCAAATCAAATGATTAAAATAAGATTATGCATGATTGATTAATTGATATGTTAGTTTTTTGTTATTTTCCACTTTTATTTATTAGTATTTTTTATTAGGTTAATTTTGGTTTATGCAACTAAGTTATGTAGATGAATATTAGCTCTATTTTCAAATATTCTTTGACGTAATTGACAAATTTGCAGGATTCCTAAAAAATAAAGTAAATTTTGGACGTTTTCTTTTATTATAAGTCATATTTGATATCCCGTGTATTAATGTAAATAAAACACAGAATAGAACTGGAAGCCAACATAATGTGTTATGAATATAGTTATATTTTAATTTTGTTTTTTCACAATATCATTGACTCATTTAATCGTTGAATATTAATTTGTCAACTTTAATGTTATTACTATCTTTTGTTTGTTTTTTAAGAAGCAAATTTTATTGGCGGTGGACCTTGAATGCCTAATTGATAGAACTTGATGTGGCAAATGTATCCTTTTTTGGTTAATATTTTTGACCTTGATAGAGTTAGTAAAACTATTTCAATGTTATTCCTTTTCTTAATTAGTTTTATATATTCAATAAAGAAATCATTTTGAAATAGTTCAAAACGTTGCTCAAAATCTTCTATATAGCATAAGTTGATGGGTTTTTTTGTTGAATAACCTAGGTATAATTTTTTTTAAAAACATGAGAGATAAAAAAGGAGAAGAAAATGCATGCTTATATTTTGTACATATGATAAGATGTGAATTAATGTATATCTATGATATATACAGTGAGAGGTGATTAGAGAGTCATATTGCTTCTATCATGCCGGCCTATTTAAATGTAGATGAATTTTTGTGTAAAATAGAAATATTACAATTTAACGTGAAAATGTCAATGATCTAACATGATTATTGTATCTATTTTTGTTTTCATATTCTTATAAACCAAATAAAGGGATAATTTCCATTTAGGCTTCTATTATTTAAGAGATCTTTGTTTGGAATCTAATGTCAACTAACTGCTCCATTATTGGGAGTTTGCTTCACGGTGTTTTTTTAGTTTTTAGAAAGAAGTGGTGAGATCCATGATAATATCACATAGTGTGGTTTTATAGTTACTTTATATGTTTAGGTTATTACGTATACAAAATGCATTGTAATGTTGGAATAACATGTTTTTTATTTTCACCTGTTGATGATGAATTTTTAGAATTCCATATATTTATTAACTATCCAATGTACGAAGCTACTTTTTTTTGTATCAAATGACAACTAGTAATCCAAAGAGTTAAACTTCCAAGAGGACAAGTTTGTTGGATTACCCACAAGCCCATATATGGGCCAAATGGGTAATTAATTGGTCCAAGTAAAAAAGTACCAGATTGGGTTTAATAAAATAAAGAGAATAATTCCTATTGGTAGATAAAAAGGTAATTTCCTATTGGCTAATTCTACGCAAACACCGAAAATTACTTAAATACACTTGTATATTCAAAATTAATTTTATGACAAATTTGTCATTCTTCTTCATTACAGCCTCAACAATTGCTTCAGTAACCAATTAAATTAAAATCATTAGTGGTATAAAAATAAAAGAAAACATTAATATTTTTAATTATGAATTTCACTACAAGCTTGAAATAGAATGGAATAAAAGAGATAATAATTTTACTATCTTTTCTTTTCCTTTTTTGTTTTTTAATCTTTCAAATCAACACAATTGAGATAATAGTTTTTACAATACGTAATGATAGTTCTAGCAAATTAAGGATTGATACGAATTAAAAGACATGAAAAATCAACATAAGCATATATAGTTGAATTTATTATGTTGGATCTTGGTATGAAAGCTTTACTTTATAAGATAAAAATTGAAGAACAGGATAAGGAATGTAACTAACTGAAAGATATGTGTGATGTTTTAATATTTATGGTGTAGGTTAAGTAAAAATTGGTTTACATTGATTTGTTAAAAGTTTTGATGTGGGTATGGTATCTTTTGGTGTTTGACTAGAATTTGCCTTTCCTATTAACACATCGATGGTAGGTGTATACAAAGATTAGAAAACCCTAATCTGATTCGCTATCTCTCTACCCGCTCATCTAGTTTTCCTCTTCATTAAGAAAGCTTGTCAAACTAAAGGGGTTAGGAGGGAGAAATATAATCCTAGGAAATTATTCACTAGAAATGTTGTTTTTACTATGAACCAAGATACACTCTCTTAATCTATTGTATGATTATGAAAATTTGTTCAAAAATCTAGCCTACTATGAGTTAAATCTATCTTTTCTTTATTTATAAAAAAAATTAGTTTATCTTTTTATTGGTTTAAAGATTAAGACTTTAAACGTGGTATCAGAGCATATGTTAAGAACTTAATGATTTTCCATGAATGATTTGTTTTGTTTTCTCCGTTGCGATATATTTTAAATTTGTAAAATATGATATATTATTGTATTTGTTGATTGATGTTTATTTTTCTTTATCATTGTTTGTTTGTGATTTTTTATATTAATTTAAGATATATATATATATATATATATATATATATATATATGAATGAATAAAGCTTTGAAACTTTCCGTAGCTCTAATTAATTACTTAATTGTAAAGTTCTGAATTATGCTATATATGTTTTTGTATACACTTGCTTTTGTCTCAGATGATGAAAGAGTGTATTGTTTTATTGCTATAACAATTTCAGCTTGTACGTATTGTTTTGGAGTATGGCACGGTATTGTAAATGATTATATATATATGTGTGTGTGTGTGTGTGTGTGTGTGTGTGTGTACGTACGTACGTATATATATATATATAATATGTCTTATGATTATGTTCACAATACATATGTTTCCATTTGAATTATTAGTATGCTATTTGAATTAAAATAATTATACTTTCTGTTGTTGGTCACAAAAATGATCAAAAATTAAGGATTTATGTGTACGAATTGTATAATGGTATTATAGTTTGATATTTATATTATGTGCAATTTATTAGTCACCAAAGTGCCAAATTAGAGAATTTCATAAATGTCAAATTAAAGGAAATTATTTACTCATGTTTATGTGATGCTTATCAATGAATAACATTATGGTTTATGTATAATTTTTAAAGATTTGTCATGAGTATATTGAGCTCATAGTTATAAAATGTTTTGGATTGCCCAAATATTAATCACTTATTTCATAACTTATAAACATTATTGAGGTATATTGGTGTGCTTGGTTAAATATGTTTAGTATATCCAATGGTAGCAAACATATCTAATTGGATCATGTTAATTGCCAATTATGTTTGTTTTATTGTATATTGTTGTATCACCCAAAGGAGAACTTCAATGTACACCTTATGTTTGTTGGCTGAATTTGAATCTATGTTATAGATTGAAGTTTATTACTTAAAGAATTAATGTGTGAGGTTATTTTTGTAGCACTTGTTCTTGTTTCCCTACATTCGCAAGTCATGTCGGTTATTAAGTTTAACGGGCTTAATTTCTCTAAATGGTCTGAAAAAGTTTTGTTTTACCTCAGCCTTCTAGATCTTGATTTAGCACTCTTAAGTGAGAAACTAGGGATAGTTACCACTACTAGCAACATTGAATAGAGATCTTCCTATGATGATTAGGAGAGATCTAATAGACCGAGCTTAATGTTTATGCGAATGACTGTAGAGAACAGTATCAAGCCTACAATTAAGAAAATTGAAAGTGATACCAAATTAATGAAGTTTGTGGAAGAGTGCTCATAGCCCGAGTCTGCTGACAAGTCGCTCGTTAGGACACCAATGGGTACCTTAACCACCATTAAGTTTAATGGTTCTCGTACTATGCATGAGCATATCCTTGAAACAATGAATACAACAACAAATTTAAAGATCATGGGAATGGAAGTTAATAAAAATTTCTTAGTAACGTTCATCCTTAACTCCTTACTTCCCGAGCATGGTCCATTTCGTATGAATTACAATACTATAAAGGATAAATGGAATGTGCATGAATTGCAAAGTATGCTCGTTTAAGAGGAAGCAATGCTTAAGAAATCAGAAATTCATTCCGCAAATTTCATGGGTCAGAAAGGAGCTGGGAAGAAACCAAGAAAGAATGTTGGAAAAGGCAGGAAAGGCCTATCAATGTTAAATCAGTCGTCTGCCTGAATCTATAAGAAGGAACCAAGCAATGATAAGTGTTATTTCTATGGAAAGACTGGACACTATGAGAAAGATTGCCTGCAATGTAAGGCATGGTTCGAAATAAAGGCAAGTGTAGTGCTCAAGTATGTTTTGAATCAAATTTAACCATTGTTCCTTATAATATCTGGTGGATTGATTCTAGTTGTACTACTCAGTTTCAAATACAATGCAGGATTGCTTACAATCCAAATAATAGACCCAAATGAAAATTTTATCTTTATAGGAAACCAAGTTAAAGTTCCTGTTGGAGCCATTGGAACCTTTTTAAACATTGGAGTCATTTAAATCCTTTTCAGACTTTATATGTTCCTTCTATTTCCCGTAATTGATTTCCTTATCTAAATTTGATACTGTTGTAACGTTTTTAAATTTGGGAATGGATGTTTTAGTTTTTTTGAATAAAATCTTTTTATTGGTTCAGGTATTCGTTATGATGGTTTGTACAAATTAAAGCTTAATAATCTTTCTGTTGAAACTCTATGAACCTTGTATCATAATGTTGGTAATAAATGTTGGTTTAATTGATGAATCATCAGCTTTCTTATTGTATAAACGTTTGGGCCTCGTATCCAAAGAAAGAATCGAAAGATTAGTAAAGAATGAAATCATACCTAATTTTGATTTTACCGATCTTGGAATTTGCGTGGAATGTATTAAGGGAAAACAAACAAGACACAGCTATATATGGGCCAATTGATGTTCCATCTCTTGGCGAAGAAAACTGTTGTATCATCTTTATTAATGGTTTTTCACATTATGGATATGTCTATTTGTTGCATAAAAAGTCACAATCTGTAGAAACCCTAGGGTTGTATATCAAAAAGTAGAAAGGTAACTGGATAGAAAGGTGAAAATAGTCAGATGTTGTAACAACCTAGAAATTTAGTCATTCAAATTTGGAATATTTAATCGAGTTTAAATAATTTTTAAAGTTAATTTATAAGATAAGTAACTTAAAGTTCAAATAGAGTGATTTATTGGGTAACTAAACTGTTGAATTTAATATTTGGAATTGTTTGAATAATTGCGTCTTTTGAATTTAATATAAACGAAAATGATTTCAAAAGTTGAATTAATTTTTATTTAAACTAGAATGAAGATAGAAAACTTTTAAATTGGATTTAGAAGTGATTTAACTGATTTTGGAAATTACTCGTATTAATAAATGTGTAAAAATGCCTTCTAGGACACTGTCTCAGATTTCGAAGAAACCAGTTTCATTGGATCCATAATAGTATATTATATATAGTACACCGACAAATTTTGTGGCGATTGGACGTATCGTTTGGTCGTACGAGTTCGAAATGTGTAGAAATTAATTAAAGGAATTTATATAATAATTGGGTTTGAAAAGCTATCTTCTGGATATGATCGAATTAGGGCTCGATACTAGTTCCAGTGTGTTTGGTATAGGGGTAGAACATATAGCATGTCAGGCGGCACATCTCGATAGGAGTTCGAAATTTTCGAACATTTTATAGCTTGATATTTTAAATCTAAAATTAAAATGATATATATAAAATATGTAAACAATGCTTTGGCCCATGCCTAGCACTCCATCCCATACTCAAGCACACCAATCCCATACCCCATCTCTCATGTATACTATTTCAACTTCCCTCTGTCTCATTTTTTTAAAACCATAGAATCAGAAGAATATATATGTATGTATGAATGTATGTATTAGATCTTTTATCTCATGTGGGCCTACACTTTGAAATGATATGGATAGGTTAAGGCACTGCCGAAGTTTGGGGTGCTCGACTTGTTTGAGAAAAGTAGTGATGGTCCAGGGTTTGGTCTTGGGGAGGATCCGGGCGTTGATGGAGCATATAATGGTCATCTATGGACTTGTCAAGGTGAGCCGCACCTTTTGAAGGGATCAGTGGAAGGGCCGATCACCTGAGTTAGGTTGTATGGGTTGTATGGACACGACAAATGAGTTTTCTATCGCACGTGGCGCGATGCGCATGCTAGTTACAGACGGAGGGAAACTACGGTGTGGGGCAAGGAGTTGGTGGCAGTGAGTTCTAATGGGCCGTGAATGATCATTGATCGAGGAAAAAAATAGAGAACTCGAACCTGGATGCTCGCATGAGGAGGGACAGGAGGTAGAAAGGTTTAATTATTTAAACTTAAATTAATTAATAATTATAATTTTAATTAGTATCCAACGTTCATTTATTCATATTAAACTTGTACGAGGTCCAAATTGAAGCGACGAGTTGCGTTGTCGTCGTATCGACGAAAACTATGCTTGGGAATTGGATTGGATATATTCAGAGCTAATGAGAATTTTGGCTTAAAATAGATTGATTATTCAATTTTAATTTGAACCGGAACGTTTGGCGAAACTGAAAATCATTTTGAGTTAATCTCACCTTTTTGGTCAACCATAAATATATTTTAGTCAATAAAAAATATTTTCAAATGTTTGGGTATTTATTAATGATGGTTATTGACTACCGGACGATTTACTATCTAATTAGTTATTTTGGATATATTATCACCTATTTGAGTGGATGAGACCCTATTATGTTCCCATGTAAGAACGAATGACCCATTGTATACGAATCCTACCTCGAAGTGGTTGATTTATATTTTATAATTATATACTGTACGTAATGCAGGGGGATAGGTTGAAGGGATCCAATGGGATTCCTCACACTGTTGATTTTTTTTAATATAAATTGATATCTGAAATGTTGGATGTTATAATTGATGACATGGACACGAATTTGCTTATTTAGTGCTTTAGTAGCACCGGGCCTTATATTTTGATATTGTGACGACCCACAATTTCGTACCATTTGAGCTGACAATAAAACACACATGTCTGAGCCAAATTTCACGAAAGAATGGATTATCAAGGGTAATAAAGAAAGATAAGATGGAACAGAATCTCACACAAATGGAATAATATATAATATTGAATAATATCTTTACAGCGTAAAATTTTAAAATACATATATCAGAGTCTAACCTAAATTCAGCTTGGACAGTTATAAACATCTGTCCTTACAATTGCTAACAAATATCAAACAAAAACAAACAGCAGCGGATGATAGAATACGTCCGTACATAGATAAATATCTCCAACTCTCTTCTAGAACCTCCAACCATCTTCAACTAAACCTGAATCTACTCGAACCTGACCGAGTATACCCGAATCGAGCTTGATAGACCAACATGAGAAAAACTATATAATAAATGACAGTTTCATATATTAGCCTTGGGAATAAAATCCTTTGAAACGAAATAGTATCTCATAAGACCATATCTACACATACACATGGGAGGGTTTTTACCTTATGATAACAAAAACACTTTTATATCAAAACATTTGATATTATTTTTAATGACATTCTTTGAAAACATTTGCAGATAAACTTATTATTCATAGCCGAAATTGTTACCATTATTAAATTCCGGGCCTAATCATTTAAGGCTATGCAAACAAAACCACAAGTTCTTATTAAAGAATGGATTTCAATACAAATGACCAGGTGAAGGAACTACCTTCCGATGGGTACACCTCTAGATGGATGTCCCGAGGAACCATCATAAAGCTCCTCTACCAACATAAGACCAGCCTACATCTATAACTAGATAGTACCGAATATGTCATCCCCCGATCGTTACCGAACTTTATCCGAGCACTTGATTTCCATGCACCACATTAATTTACATCCCAAATGTCATAACAGGAAGAAATATATCTAGAAGGGGATGATCATACCCTGATTGGGAATAACCCTCTCAGCCTTGCCACATCTAAACCTGTTTCAGCCATTTTCGGTTGATGATGCTTGAGGCAACGATTTCCTTTTCACATATCACATCATCTTTTAATGCCACATTATCATTCTATCAATCACTTGTTGAGTTTCACAAACAAACAACCTCTGAGCTCGCATGTCTCGGAGAAGAGTATTAAGATAAGAAAAGTTGCCTTCTCCGCCACCAAGCAGATGTACGTTTATAAAAAGCAACGATGTAAATCTCAAGAATGTAATGTCAGACATCCATCCATGCAAGTTTGTTCTAGAACTGAACGAAACCGAAGGTACTCTCCTACCACATCCTGTCGGGAATTAACCCTACGATTAGTAGCGAGAAGTCCTTGCAACCCAAAGAATTTTAAAAACAAAAGGACCACTGCTACTTAGTGTTTGGGAACTAACTTGAATTATCAACAAGCAGTTCTTTCATCCTGAAAATCCCCAATCTTCATTCTTCATTCTCTCTATCACGTCTTCATTTTTCGAACATGTAAATTGATTTGAAGTGGTTTACAGATTGGAATCATCCAAAACCGACCCTGTTTCCTTCGAAATTCAATTATCGATAAAAAGTGGATATGAAAATACAAGATTTATTAAGTCTCTTTTCACTTTATTTATCTTTACTAAATCCCTTTTTTAATCTCAGAGTAATCATTCACCTATTAATTGGGAAAACATTCCCTATTCTCTTGCTTATCATCGATCTAAAACTTCTTAACTTTTAGTTGGGTCAAAAACAATGTTATTTAAGACATCGTTTGCTGTAAACCCAAAAATCAATCTTAGCAAACATTATTGAGTACATAAGATCATAGAAATCATTTTAATTTTATTAAATATCAATTTCTGTATTTAACAAGTGTTATAGGCGGAATAACAGTGAGATCACCTTTTAAAATACACGAATATGATGAGCTCCCTCTTTGGAATTTAATACCAAGTATAAGAATATTATCACTATACAATCCAAGTTGTAGTTTATTCATGTTGTAGTAATTCTCTTTTATTTTGGAAAAACTTAATATAATCTTTTAGAGCATCCGAGCTTTCCTTTCGATCTGCTCCACTCCATGCCTAAGAAGTGAAAATATAGGCTATGTAAGTTCAGAGCACTAGCTGCTCCATTCCCAACCTTAGTTAAACACCTTATTTTATCTTCCCAAATCTCACTAGCGGACAATTACACTAGTCGTTTCCGCATACTCAGTTATTAGTTCTTTACTTTGGAATCGATTATAAAGATTCCAAATTATCTTTTAAACACTTAATTTTCCTTTTAAAAACATTCATAACTAATTCTAGGAAAACTCGTTAAGTTTAGACTCATATTTCAAAAGTTATAGAATTCGCAGCAGAAAAGTGCTGCGAAAAGTGCTATATATGGCTTATTTGATCTAATCAACTTTTAATTTTTGAAAATTCATATATTCCAATCCAAATCTCTTTCAAATTATTTAAATATATTTATCAAATTTATTTCATAGATTTCCATACTTAAAAACGTCCATTTAAATAGATTTTGTGTTATGGTCACTTAAATGCACAAGCGCGATTTTTCTAGAAAATTAATTTGGACATAATTCAAAATCTACTTAACGAAATCATGATTTTCATTCTTCGTTTAGAAGATACGGATATAATAGTCCGGATTTTTTTATCTCGAATAATTTCGAGCTATATTCCATTATGTATACCTGTTTGAACTTTCGGTGCGAAATCGCGAACTACCATTGCTTGACGCGTCATGTTTTAGCTTATTTTTCAATACTTAAAATAATTTATTCAAATTTAATTTTATTAATTATAAAATTATTAAAAATCATTTTAAATCAATATTTTCACTTTTTAAAGTAGTTAAAGTGTATTTTCACTATTTTCATATTATAATATTATTTTATTCCTATTATTCTAATATTAAATTTTAAATCCAATTTCATATAGTTTCAATTTCAAATTAAATTTCAATTTAAATTTCATTTTCAATTTCGATTTCAATTTCAATTTTTGTTTCATTTTCATTTCAAATTCGATTTCAATTTCAATTTCAATTTCGATTTTACTTTTAATTCCAATTTTGAAAAGAGACTTGTTTATTCCAAGATATCTCATATGAAAATGAGTTTTATTTAACAAATGGGCTACCTAATCAATAATGATAGTAATTGATGTCCATATTAAGATAATGTAACATTCCCGGCCTTAGAACAAATTAAAAATTGGTAATTACTATAAATTTTTAGGATTAATTAAGAATTAATTTGAAAATTCGAAATAAATATATAGAAAGATATTGTAAATAGAATTTTGGGTTGAAATTCAAAGATAAATATTTTATAAAATTAATTTGATTTAAAAGTTATATTTTGAATATATATATATATATATATATATATATATGCATGTATGATTATTTATTAAATGTATAAATTGTTTTCAATCTATTTTTCTTTGAAAGTTGTATAAGTGTAAATAATTGAAAATGAATGTATAATGTATGTGTGTGTGTGTATTTAAAACAAGAATGAATAAAGGTTTTAATATACATATATACAAATCTTTTGAGAGTAAATAAGATTTGATAAAAGATTTAAATTACTTTTCTTTTGTAGTTAGTTTATATGTAAATAAACATTTAAGCTTTGATATGAACATATCTTTTGAAAGTATAAATATAAATTTAAAATATAATACATATGTAAAAATAAAACTAGACAAGAGTTAACATAAAATAGTTTGTATGTAAATTAAGTAATTTATTCAAACAAGGGGTTAACAACATAAATCTATAAATTAATTAAAATTAAGGTTTAAAACATAAAAGTACAAATTAGGACATTTGTAAAAAAAGTGTTTACATAGATTTATATGTGTTTGTTGATTTAACAAGTGGCAAACTAATTAAATAAAATTTTAATATCATGTTTAAGAATGAGAAAAAAATTTGTTCAATTCTATTGTAAATTTCTTGTGAGGATCAAAGTCCAAAGAGGGACAAGCTAGTGTATACTTTGGGATATTCCAACTTGAGTTGAGTATCCATTTTTCTGTTCTTTTGGGTCAAGATATATCCTACAAATGGTTAGTTATCCCTTCGGACTAACCAATACCTCTGTATATTTCGTAGACTAGATGACCCGAGTGCTTCGTGAAATATTGGATGAGCTTGTTCTCATAATTATTGGTGATATTCTGATTTGGTGAGCCAAATGCAGAATGGATATTCAGTTTGATCTGGAAAACTGTTTCTTTATCTTTGTGTGTCCATCTGTTCTTTGTTGTTTTCCTGTCTAGCAAATTTCAAGAACGAAATTTTCTTAAGGGGGAATCTGTAACATTCCCGGTTTTAGAACAAATTAAAAACTGGTAATTAATATAAATTTTTGGGATTAATTGAGAATTAATTTGAAAATTTGAAATACATATATATAAAGATATAGTAAACAGAATTTTGGGTTGAAATTCAATGATAAATATTTTATAAAATTAATTTGATTTAAAAGTTATATTTTGAATATATATATATATATATATATATATATACATGTATGATTATTTATTAAGTGTATAAATTGTTTTCAATTTATTTTCTTTAAAAGTTGTATAAGTATAAATAACTGAAAATGTATGTATAATGTATATATATATTTTTAAAACAAGAATGAATAAAGTTTTAATATACATACATATATATATGTATGTATGTATGATATATACAAATCTTTTGAGATTAAATAAGCTTTCGATAAAAGATCTAAATTACTTTTCTTTTATAGTTAGCATATATGTAAATAAACATTTAAGCTTTGATATGAACATATCTTTTGAAAGTGTATATATAAATTTAAAAATATAATACATATGTAAAAATAAAACTAGACAAGAGTTAACATAACATAGTTTGTATATAAATAAGTAATTTATTTAAACAAGGGGTTAAAAATATAATTCTATAAATTAACTAAAATTAAGGTTTAAAACATAAAAATTCAATTAGGATATTTGTAAAACAAGTGTTTACATAGATTTACATGTGTTGGTTGATTTAACAAGTGGCAAACTTATTAAATTAAAATTTAATATCATGTTTAAGAATGAGAAAAAAAATCTGTTCATTCTCAGTTCAATTCTTTTACTCTTCATTTATAAGCCTGATCAACGAAAATCAAAAGAAAAAAAACAGAAAACAAAATCATCTCAATGTAAAAATCTGAAAACAAAACAGATAAAAAATTTAAAACCTGTAAACAACTTCAAGTGTTTAAAGTTTTGAAGCCTGGAAACTAGAAAAACAAAATCTGGAAACAAAAGCGTGCAACAGACATTTAATTCAAATTCAAAGATCTGAAGCAAAGCAGATTTCAATGTTCAAAACAACTTCAGTTTTTTTAAAAGATCAAGCTAATTCAAAACCAGTAAGGATCAAATCAAACATCCCAGTTTCAAGCTTCCAGTTCTCTGCATTATCCATCCAGGTGAGCAAATTTAACCTGAATCTATTCATATATTTTTGGTGATTGTGATTGATAAAGTAGTGAATGATGCTCTGCCTATATGAATATATGTGAATGCATTGATATATATATATATATATATATAATTTTATGTCTGTGAAAATGCCTGTGTTTATAGATGTAGTTAGCCTCTGTTCTTATATTTACAGGTTTGAAATTTTATTTTTAAAAAAATTCACATCTTACAATCTATACAAATTCGAGTTATGGTTACTAAAGAAAAGATGATTTAAACAGGATAATATCAATGTTAAAAGTAAATCCAAGCTTTTATACTGTAAATGTATTTCAAGAATTGAAAAAACAGAAGAAAATCAAAATAGATTCGAAACCAAATGCCTGGATTTCGATTTCAAATTATAGGAATGAATTCGTGCTCCAAAACCATGAATTTTAAAAATAAAATGATGATTTTTGTATGGTATCGGTTGTGAATTTACGAGATGAAAGGAATTGTGAAAAATGTCAATTTTCGTCGATCAAAGAATAATTGAGCTTCGAGTTTGAATCTGGAGGAGGATGATGCGATGTAGATTGCAGGAAAATGATCGAAAAACTTCTCGATCATTATAGTGATGGCAAGGCATAAATTTAGGGTTTTAAAGCTAGTTTTGCTCGTCTGTGGTTGAAGTGGAACTGCATCGCCGTCAAGGTGATTCAGGCGATCGGACATGGGGGAAATGTCGTGTGGGATGATGATAAAACTGAGGACGTGGTCGCATGGCGTCAAGAGGTCGAGATGATTGAAACGAGGTGCATGTATGTGGTTGATTTTGGTTCCAGTTTAAATCGAATAGCTCGATTTTTATTTACGTCGAGATTTGAGGTTCTGGGTGGTCGCGAGGCTTGAGGGCATCGTCGCCGACTTGTCGAGGGTGGCGAGATTGGTCGGAGATGGCCGACCACCTATACACGTGCACGCTTATGGGATTGTATATGTTTGTTTGGGGAAGAAGGTTTCGTCTCGGGTTCGTCTCGAAGAATGTCGGGTAAAACTCGAAGCAAAGGGAAATAAAGGGGAACTCGAAGTCAAGCTTGAGAATGGGCTCGGGTATTCAAGCATTTGGCTCGGGTTTTCTTTAAAGGTAAAGTAAGTTTTTAAAATTAAGTTTAAAGTATATCAAGGTAAATAAGTTTTTAAAGGAAAATATGAATCAAGTTTTCAAAACAAATTTTTTTAATTAATGTTTTAAAAACAATTTCCAAAAATTTGAATTTAAATTTAAAATATGTTTAAAATTGTTTTGGGTTTTGAATAACTATATTGGAATAATTTTATTCTTAGTTGTTTTCAAATAGAAATTGATGATGTGATTAAGTAAGTGATTAGGATAAGTGGGTTATCTCAAGTTAATCAAGGCCTAATTAAAGGATCATTTATTAATGTAATTACTTAAAGGTTAATTACCTTAATGTAATTAAAGTTGATTAATTAATTTATTATTAAAAGTTAATTAATGATAGTAAATTAAAGGGTAATTAATTATTTAAAGATAATTGCTTGATTAAAAGTAATTAATCTAATGATTTGTTTAATCAAGTGATTAAAGGATAATTACTTAATGTAATTAATTTGTGATTAGTTAATATAAGTGATTAGGATAATCACTTATTGTAATTAATTAAGGATAATTGATTAAATGATAATTAATTAGGGGTTAATTAAATAAGTAATTAAGGGTAATTAATTAAGGATAATTAAATAATTAAGATTAATTCTTTAACGATTTAAGGTTGATTGATTTATTAATTAAGAATGATTAATTAATAATAAAAGGTTGATTAATTAATAAATAATTATGGAATAATTAATTAACATAAATTGTAATTAATTAATGTTAATCAACCTGGATTAGTGATTAATCTGATTTAATTTAATCAGATGACTAATTGATCTTACTTATGGATGTTTGAACCCTATTGAATGTTGAATTGTTTGATATCCCTGATGTGTGCTGCTTTGTGATATGAATTGAATTGATTTGAGCTGTGATGAATGTAATTTATTTATCTGTGAGGAATGCAATTTATTTATCTGTGATAAATTTACATTATTTATCTATGAATCTGAGAATGAAGATAAGGGTTATAGGATTATACCGCTTATCGATATTGCTGTGCTTGAATCTGTGATGATTGATGATGTTGCTCTATTGCGTAAAACCCTTGGACTACACTATCCACACACAAATATGGATTTCACAGAAAATCGGTTAAGTCATAGATGTTTTGAATTAAGATATTATTTGTTTAAAAAGTTGAATTTTGAATCCAAATGGTTTTGGAAAGGTATTTGGGTTGAATATGAAAAGCTTTTTGAAAGGAAGTTTTGAAATTAAAAATTTAGTTTGAATAGACTATATCTTGTTAAGTTTTGAAATTGCTTTGGAAATTTGGTTTGAAAGGTTTATACAAGTTATATAATATATATATATATATGGATTTTAAAACCATCTTTAAAGTATGTTGAATATATTATTTTGAGAATTTAAATTCAGACCAAGTTTTTACTTGAAAGGCTTTAACTTGAGCAAATGTAATTTGATTTTCCCGAAACGAAAACTCTTAGTTTTCAAATGATAGTAGCTTTCAAACAAAGAAAGGATTTTCAGTTTTGTTAAAAAAAGGGTTTCAAATTTGAAAGGGGATTGTTTTGAAAGCTATGAATAAATCTTCGTGAAAGATGGTTGAACCTTGTTTTGAAATTGAAGAGGATCTTAAAGGTATATCTTTTGTATAAAAGATTTGGAATCGTAAATAGTTTTGAAAGCTATGAATTAATCTTTATGGAAGACTGGTGAACTTTGTGAAGTAAATCTTTTTGTTTAAAGATTTGAAAATGGTAATTTGTTTTAAACCATTTTAAAAAAGGTTTTTTGGTTTTAAGTTATGACTTAACTATGTCCCAATATCCATATGTTTTTAAAAATTGCGCTCATTATTTGGTTTAGCCGAGAGATGACCTTGTGTTATATAACCCATTTCGAATAATGATACGACGTTATGGATTTCATTTGAAGACCGGTGGTGAAGACCGGGTATTTTTGAGAATGAAAGGATTACCCATCGAATGACTTTGCATTGCTAAGCTACAGTATAGAGATCTCCATATGTGATGGAGAGTCCGATCGGGATTGTAAATACCCGGATTGCAAGGGCTTCTTTGTGAAGTGCCTTCGGTCCTGTTCGAACCTGGAACAGACTTGTATGGATGTATGTCTGACGTTACACTTTGAGATGTAAAGCTTGTTTCTATCAAATACATTTCTGTTTGGTGGCGGAGAATTTATTCTCTTAGCTTAACACCTTTCTCTGAGACGTACGAGCTTAGAGGTTATGTAGTTGATGGTTACTAGTGATACGTTCCCAATTTGGTAATGTGGCATACGAAGTGTTGCTGATCATTTGTTGATCAAAGTATGGCTTTTGTGTAAAGCGTATCTTTGTGGACGTGACCACGTCGGACCTCACAACCCGAAAAAGGTTGAAAAAGGAAAGATGCGGCAATGTTATTTGGGGGTAGCGTCCCCTAAGGTTATGTCCATTTCCTTCCGGATAGAGGTGGTATTATGGTATGGAGCCTAGATATTTAACCTATGTGGTTACTGCAAATACATTGCTTTGTGGTTGTTGGTGTCGAGCGCTCGGATAAAGGTTGGTTACGACCGGGGGATGGCATGTGAGAAATGCGGATTACGGATCTTAAGGCTAGAATTAACACTAGAGGGGGGGTGAATAGTGTTTTAAGGAATTACTAAATCTTTTTAAGTTTATGTTAATTTGAACACGAATGTATGCAATATTCAGACATAGATATGATCATAGAATCAAACACAGATGCAGAAATAAAGTAAAAGCAAAAAAGGAAAGAATATACCGGATTTTATACTGGTTCAGAGTTACCCTAGATCTAGTCCCGCACACAAGTACGGATTTCCTTTCAAAATTAATTGTACAATTACACCCTCGATTTCAAGGCCATAAGATACACCACTCCAGATTCACAATCCTCTGGGTAGAGATACTTGATTTTACGGGAAACAAGTTCACCCAATTGATTTCACAGGCTACAATCACACCTTTTCTCGCTTATTTGATTTCACAGGCTACAATCACACCTTTTCTCATTTAGTTTACTACAAAGAAGCCTATAACTCTGAATAGCAATGAGATCTTGTTGAGATAGTGATAGAGAATCAAACCAAAGATGATCTTGTTAGATTCAATGTTGATTTCGGCAGAGTAATGGTAAAAATATATATAAAGAAATATGGAAGAAGAAGAAGAGGAGTGAAATCAAAGAAAATATGAATGAAAATTCATTTAAAACTGCCCCTATTTATAGTAGAACAACAGCCATGTCCATTCGTAAAAGGATATGACGAACAGACACTTCTTTTGAAATCCAAAATTTTGAAATCAATTGTCACCTTGTCGATAAGGGGTCCTAGGGGTTGTCGACAAGCCTATGGGAATTTTGGTAATTTGTTTTTCTTTGAAAATAACTTCTATCTTGTATTAAAACTATTTTTAAACTTTATAAATATACTTAAATGTAGTTAAAATACATAAATAAATATAGAGAATAATATTTTGATATATATAAAATTTTACAATAATTTTATATTTAAATCTAAGTATAAATATTAAAAGTTAAATATATTATTATTATCAAAATATAGTTTAAAAACAAGTCATAATTTGATTTTGAAAATAAAGATTATTTTGAGGCTAAAAATATTTAAAACCATGATAGATGTTTTTGATTCTTTTAACAGGAAGATTTTGAAATCATTTTGAAAACAAGATATAATTTTGTAAAAAACAATTGAATAGAAGTTAATGGATACAAAATAATGTTCCACTAGATTTTTCGTAGGTTCCATCCTACTTAGGGTTCCATCCCTTTAATAGGCTCGAAGTGGATTCCATTCCATGAATAAATTGGATTTTAATATGCCAGTGCTTTTCTAGGAGTTTTAACAAAATTCCTAACTAAATTACTTATTATTGAAATCTTGAACTCTTGATAATCTTGATACTCATGAGTTTTCAATCTTGATATCTTGAATCTTTATACTGTACAGTCTTCATTCTTGGTACCTGCATGGTTAAATCCTACATATACGTATTTATATTTTATAATCTTATTCTAAGGTTGTTGTGATCAAAACCATCATCTCAAGGACTAACAATCTCCCCCTTTTTGATGATGAAAACCTTTGTTTATAAAATATTACTTCTATCCTAATAACTCCCCCAAAACTAATAACTCCCCCTTAATCTATGCCTAACTATCCTATTTTATACTTCTCCCCCTTTGTCATCGACAAAAACTAACTCCAAAATATATAACTCCCCCTTAATCTAATACTATATGACATGTGATTATAATGATAGTGTTATCATAAATAATCATTACTTAAATCTAAAACGAAAACTTAGTCCTAAATTACTAACTATCCTAACTAAGAATCTATATATGATAATACTTATAATAGTGATAATTGTGAGAATTCAAATAAAAGAACACAAATTATTTACTAATTATATATATTGTTATATTTACATTTTCGTACAGAACGTAAGAAAGAACATACAACAATAGGAAAGAGAGAAAAGAAACTAATGTGTGTCTTTGAAAATGGGAGATCTATGAATTGAACAATTTGGGCAGTGGAAACAGAAATTTCCACGTTGTTCGACTAGATTTCCATCCTTGTCAAAGCACACTTCGCCAACGAAAATGACTTTGTCGTCATCTTCAGCGTGCTCTTCTTCCATGAAGGCTTCTTGTTCTTGTTCTTTGGCCATTCTAAGTTGCACTACTTGATATTCAGTCATTAGTTGAAGTGCATCCTTCAAGGAATCTTCCATTTTCATCACTCGTGCAAGCGTAGTTCGTTGAAATGGTCCAGAGGAAGGAGAAGGGAATGAAAAAGTTGAATTTTTGTTTGATTTGGAAGAGGAGGCCATTGTTTAAATGTTTTCAGAAGTTAGAATAGAGAAAGACTAGAGAGAATGATCAAAATTTCGAAATAAGAAGAATATATAACCACTTACTTGAATTTTGGTGGGAAATTTTCAAAAATAAAAAAATCGTTACATGTCGACATGGGTAGGAGGGGGTTGTCGACATGATGCTTGATATTTTTGCTATTTATTTATTTTGATTTAATTTTTAATTATACTTTGTTATTTATATTTTATATTCTAGTTATTGAACAAATACCTAATTCTCTTCTTAATTTAGTAAATATAGATTCATTTAGGGGTTTTGTTAAGATATCAGCAATTTGGTTCTCAGAGTTGATATAATCAAGAGAAATTACTTCCTTACTTATATTATCTCTTAGAAAATGATGTATGATATCAATATGTTTAGTTCGAGCATGATGAGTAGTATTTTTGGACAAATTTATTGTACTAGTATTATCACAATATATTGGTGATTTTGAGATATTTAAACCAAAATCTTTTAAAGTTTGTTGCATATATATTACTTGAGAATGAGCTAAAGCAGTAGAAATGTGCTCTACTTCGGTTGTTGATAGAGAAACTGTGTTTTGCTTTTTATTAAATAAGGAAATCCGAGAATGCCCCAAAAAGTGACAAGTTCCACTTGTACTTTTTCGGTCTGATTTACAACCAGCATAATCAGCATCATAGTAAAATATTAAGTCAAAGAATCATTTTTAGGATAAAATAAGTCATAATCAAGGGTGTGTTTAACATATCTTATGATACGTTTTACGGCTTTTAAGTGGGTCTCTTTAGGTAAGGATTGATATCTTGCATAGAGACAAACACTATGCATGATATCAGGTCTACTAGTAGTGATATAGAGTAGTGATCCAATCATTCCTCTATATAATTTTTGATCTACATCTTTCGAGAGATCTTCTTTACTTAGGTACTCATTGATTGCCATGGGAGTGGGTTTTCCACTTACAGTAGTCAAACCAAATTTACTAACTAGGTCTTTAGCATATTTTTCTTGACAAATAAAGATACCATTATCTAATTGTTTTATTTGTAATCCTAGTAAGTAGTTTAATTCACCCATATGACTCATCTCAAACTCTTTGTCATTATTTCAGAAAATTCTTTATTCATTTCAAAATTAGTTGATCCAAAAATGATATCATCTATAGTTGAATATAATTTTTATTTCTTTTAATAAAAAGAGTATTATCTACTTTACCAATTTCAAAATTTGATTGTAATAAGTAAGATCTTAGTCTATCATGCCAGGCTCTAGGAGTTTGTTTTAGACCATATAGAGCTTTCTTAAGTTTGTAAACATGATTTGGCAATTTTTCATTTTCAAAAAGTGGTGGTTGTTCAACATATACTTCCTCTTTTACAAATCCATTTAAAAAGGCACTTTTAACATACATTTGATATAATTTGAAATTATTATGATT
The DNA here is from genome assembly GCA_030765085.1 of Allium cepa. Taxonomy (NCBI): domain Eukaryota; kingdom Viridiplantae; phylum Streptophyta; class Magnoliopsida; order Asparagales; family Amaryllidaceae; genus Allium; species Allium cepa. The sequence continues at coordinate 439,603,891 of CM060935.1, read as the reverse complement.
TGTAAAAGCAAGTAGAATTCTAATGGCTTCTAATCTTGCTACAGGAGCAAAGGTTTCATCAAAATCTATTCCTTATTCTTGACAATAATCTTGAGCGACTAACCAGGCTTTATTTTTAACAACCTCTCCTTGTTCATTCATTTTATTTTTATAAAGCCATTTAGTTCCAATTATAGTTTTATTTTCAGGTCTAGGAACAATTTCCCAAACATCATTTCTAGTGAATCGATTTAGTTCTTCTTGCATAGCCAAAATCCCTGAATCATCAGTTGATGCTTCTTTTGAATTTTTGGGTTCAATAGTTGATATAAAGGCCACATTCTCATTTTACTTAGTTGATTTCTAGTTTTAACAACATATTGCATATCTCCAAGTACATTTTCTATAGGATGATCTTTTAAAAGTTTAATCTTTTTATTAGGATGATTAGTTTTATTATTAGTTTCAGTTGACTCTTGATTTTGAGTGATTAAATCCTCTTCATCATTTGTATCTTCAAAATTTTTGAGACTTTCATCGAATGAAACATGCATTGTTTCTTCAATGGTGTTAGTTCTTAAATTAAACACGCTGTATGCTTTACTTCTATTAGAATATCCGATAAATATACCTTTGTCGGATTTAGGGTCAAATTTATCTAGATTATCTTTTGTATTTAAAATAAAACATTTACTTCCCAAAATTCTAAAATAAGATACCTTAGGTTTCTTTGAGTGAAGAAGCTCGTAAGATGTCTTATCACTTAGAGGTCTAATTAAAATTCTAATTAAAATATAACAGGCAGTAGCAACTGCTTCTGCCCAAAAATACTTTGGTAATTTACTATCTGAAAGCATAGTTCTCGAACACTCTTGAATCGTCCTATTTTTACGTTCTACTACTCCGTTTTGTTGTGGAGTTCTTAGAAATGAAAAATTGTGAGTTATTCCCTTTTTATTGCAGAATTTCTCAAACTTTTCATTTTCAAATTCATCACCATGATCACTACGGATGGTTATAATTTTTAGAAAAAGTTGATTTTGAATCCTTTTTGTAAAGTTCTTAAAACATTCAAAAGTATCACTTTTATGTTTCAAAAATAGTGTCCATGTAAATCTAGAATAATCATCTACAATAACAAAAACATATTTACTATGATTTATGGATAGAGTTTGAAATGCACCAAATAAATCCAGATGAAGTAATTCAAGAGGTTTTGAAGTTGAAATCATATCTTTTAATTTAAGGGAACTTTTTCTAAGTTTTCCTAATTGACATGCATCACATAGACTATCTATTTTAAAATTCATTTTAGGGAGACCACGTACTAGATCATGTTTTGACAGTTTAGATAAGAGTTTGAAATTCAAATGTCCAAATCTCTTATTCCAAACCCAAGGGTCACTTGTATTTGCCAAAAGACACAAGTTATCATTTGAAACTTTCATACTAAGAATATAAATATTCTTTTTCCTAATTCCCTCAAATATTCTGGCTGAATTATTATCTTCAATGTGACACTTATCTTTTTCAAATTTAACTTTATATCCTTTATCGCAAAGTTGACTAATACTTAGCAGATTATGTTTTAGATTCCTAACTAGCAAAACATTAGTAATAATAGGAGTTTTAGAGTTACCGACTTTGTCGATGCCAATTACATATCCTTTTGAGTTGTCTCGAAAGTTAACCAGTCCTCCGTCTCTGTATATTATATCATTCAGCATACCTGGATTGCCAATAATGTGTGTAGAGCATCCACTATCGAGTATCCATTTATGCTTTTTGATTTGCACAATTTGTCCATTGTGGATTGATTCCACAACACCCATAAAGCATGTTTCCTGCACATCATACAATTTTGGTAGACAAATTGAATTTGAATATTAATTATATGCAGACTCAAGAGACAATGATGATCTGAATATTTCTAACTAGTGTTAACAAGTTTTTTAAACATAGCCATTTTAAAAAAAAATTCAAAAATCATATTACGAAACTTTGAAAACCTTGCTCTGATACCAAATATGAGAAATGCGGATTACAGATCTTAAGAATAGAATTAACACTAGAGGGGGGTGAATAGTGTTTTAAGGAATTACTAAATCTTTTTGAGTTTATATTAATTTGAACACGAATGTATGCAATATTCAGACACAGATATGATCACAGAATTAAACACAGATGCAGAATTAAAGTAAAAGCGGTAAAGGAAAGAACACACCGGATTTCATACTGGTTCGGAGTTACCCTACATCCAGTCCCGCACTCAAGTACGGATTTCCTTTCAAAATTAATTGTACAATTACATCCTCGATTTCAAGGCCACGAGGGACACCACTACAGATTCACAATCCTCTGGATAGAGATACTTGATTTTATGGGCAACAAGTTCATCCAATTGATTCCACAGGCCACAATCACACCTTTTCTCGCTTGATTGATTTCACAGGCTACAATCACACCTTTTCTCATTTAGTTTATTACAAAGAAGCCTATAACTCTGAATAGCACTGCGATCTTGTTGAGATAGTGACAGAGAATCAAACCAGAATGATCTAGTTAGATTCTTGATTTCGGCAGAGTAATGGTAAAAATATATATAAAGAAATGTGGAAGAAGAAGAGGAGTGAAATCAGAGAAAATATGAATGAAATTAGCTTGAATCTGGATCAAATCACTATGCTCGAATCGATAAAAATGTCTCGAAATTCTATGCTCGAATCTGGATCAAATCACTATGCGAATAGAATAACATACGTACACCCTACGTATTTATCTTTATTAGTTATTAGCCAAACCAATTCTCTTTCTATTCACATTTACTTAAATTTTCATTCACTTACTCATAATTGCTTCAATCCATTAGGATTATCACCTCTATTCTTATCTCGATTGAGTATTTAACCAATAAAAGTTTGAACTTCGACCAGTTTATTTAGAAATAAGCTTGAAAAATTTAAAAATAGTTAAGCAGTTGGAATATAATTACTTGTTTGTAAAAGAGTTGTAAAATAGTTCAACAATTGTAAAATAATAGGAAAATAGTTAAAATGATTATAGAAATTTTAAATAATTGCAAAATAATAGTAAGATAGTAATTAGTTTTGTAATATGGTTGAAATATAGTAATTAACTTATAAAACAGTTGGAAAACAGTTTCAAAAATAATTGTAAAACAAGTATAAGATAATTTGGCTTTTAAAAGAAAGTTGTATATATAATAAATAGCTTGGAAAAATAGGTTCATATTAAAAAAAATTATATTAAAATAGTCCAGAGTCAAAACTGTTCAATTCCCAATCTCTATTCCCAATCAATTCAATTTAAATTCCATTTTCATTTAAATTGACTTAACTCCAATTTAAATAACTTCAATTTCCATTGAAATCTATTTAATCCAATTCAAGTTGAATTCCTCAGTTCTTTCCAAATTTTACTTTATTCAACCTTGATCTCCAATTATATTAATTCAAATACATTTTAATTTAACTAGTTCCAATTTCAATTTACTTCATCTCCAGTTTGAATTAATCCTAATATCAAACTCCATTTCCAAATCAAGTTGAATTATTCTTGATTTCCTCCCAAATTTAATTCAAATTCCTTTTGAATTTAAAACTATTCAATTTTAATTATAATTCCAAATTATTCAAATCAACTTGGACTAATTTCAAATTGAACCCACTTCAATTCCAAATTGTCTCAAATTAATCTAATTCAAATTTTCCATTTGAATTTTATACTTATACACCTTTATTCACAATTTCAATTAGTTCAAATCAAATTCAATTTGAACTAAATTTCAAATTTCAAATTTAAACCATCTCGAATTATATAAATTCGAGTTAATACTTCAAATGTTGATTTAATTCCCTTAAATCAATTTACCTTTTTATCCCAACAATGGATTACCATACTCCATCTCTCATTCATTTAAACAATTCCAATTCACAACTTAAAGATTTTTAACAACAATATAATATATCATCCAATTATTTCAAAACATCCATCCATTTCCAATTTTCGGATCTCAAACCCAATTCAAATTCTCAATTCTAATCAACCATTTAATTTCCCAAGTTAAATCTTAATTTTATCTTAAAATTTCCAAATCAGGTTGATTATTCCAACTTATTTAACTTTTCCCAAGTTAAAGTCAATTCACTTAATCCAGTTAACCTTACCCAATTTGAACTTCCATTTCAAATTTTAAACTTCTCATAAATAATCTTTCCACTTATTAAGTTCAAAAACTTATCACTTTTGGGTATCACATCTCATTCCCAATTTAAAACTCAATATTTAGAGTTTATTTCAAACCACCTTTGGTTTAACTCAAAACAAATTCCTTTTTAAATTTTCAAACAACTCTTGTTTGAAATAGGACCATTTCATTCAAGTATATTACATAATATTACTTGTTATTTGCTAAAATTAATTCCATCATTAACTAATCACATTCGGTAATTAACTTATTTCTTAATTACCTTCATTAAGTAATTGTACTTTAAATTACTTACCTCTAGTTACTTCATTAAGTAACTCCTTCTTATTTATCAATTCCAATTATTATCCATTAATTAATCTCATTTAATAAGTTTAATTAATTACATAAATTAATTGATTATCCTTATCCTGAAACCTTTCCCAATTTCAAGATTTACTTTCAGCTTGAATCCTTTTCAAACTTGTCTTTAATTTAATTTCAATTTGGTTGTAATTCTATTACCACTTAATTCTTACTATTACTTTTAATTTAATTAATACTACAACCCATTTCCTTAATATAAAAGATAATCTATTTCTTATATAAAATTCATTTACTTTTGAAATCATTTAAAAACCTTTATATAAGAAAATAACAAGTACGCTCTCTCATATTTATACACTCAACTCATTCTAGGGTACCATTGACCCTTTCCTTAATGAGTATTCCCCACCAGAGCCAAGGTTCTCGCTTAACCAGGCTCTGATACCAAATGTAACATCCCGGAAATTCCGATCTCGAAAATTCCAGTTAGTTAGAGAAAAGAAGAAAAGAGAGAAGAAGAAGAACAGAAAAGAATCACACAATCTCACATTCGCAGCGGATAAAAATATAAAATAATAATAATAGTTATATCAAAGAAAACTGTATCTATCAATTTACATCGACATATCAAAGTTACAACAATTTTATACAACATTGGATAGATACAATTTAACATGTCTCAGATATATAAAATATCATAGTGGAAACTCTCCATACGACCCTGCCATCCAGCTCGCCTCCTGAGCTCCAGAACGTCCTTACCTGAAAATCTGTAATACTCGGTCTGACCCGAGCATTACATCAAAGTAACACCCGGGTCAGGCTGGAAACCAACGTGAGTAAACCCATCTAACATGAATGAAAAAAGTATACAACTAATATAACCCGGGGTACTTGTATCAATTTACAAATTCACAAATTCGTTATAGACATCGCTGATATCACACATCAATATCGAAGTACCAGAACTTGGATTAACAACCAAAGTCATTTAAATCATTCCATACCAGCCAGTTGATTTCACATACCAATAAAGAATCGAAGTGGTTTCGGGATTTATTAATACCCGACTCCGGTCTCTTCAAACCAATATCATCTTAACTTAAATTATTCAAGTGAAATACAACTAAATTTTTAAATACAGGATGTCATCCAATTCATTAACAATAGATAACCACGTCATCACAATTTAAATCTAACATATCTTATCACATCGCCTTACAAACCACATATTAGGAATAACAATTAATCAAAGACTTCCAATATCGTTCTATTTATCATTTAATTACATTTAAATAATTAACCCTTAATTAATTTCACAAATTAATTATCCTTAATTCAATACGGTAATTAACCTTTAATTATTTCATTAATTAGTTGCTAACCATAAATATTAATCACCCTTGATTAATAACATCAGTAAGTAACTACCCTTAATTACTTCATCAAATAAATTAATTGCTCCTTAATTAGAGATAATTAATCCCTTGATTTATTATACAAAATAATTAAATCCAAATTATTTTCACACTTCCATCTTCAATTATTACATCCAGTAATTATCATTAATTACTTCACTAAGTAATTATACTTCATCAATTACGTTAAGTAATTATCATCAGACCATCAAGTGATTTAAAATTAATTAAACTTAATTAATTAATTACAAATTAGAAATTCATTTATCTTAATTACTCAATTAATTATAATTAATTAACCTTTAAATAATAAATAATCCTTTATTAATTTAAAACATTTCTTAATTAATTATATAAATTAATTGACCCTTAATTGTAATTAATTTAAATCTTAATTTCTTTATTAATTAATTATTCCCTAATCATAAATTAATTTAAATTAACTAATTAATTATTAATTACCTTATTAATTTAATTAATTTCAAATCATTAATCTTCATTTGATTTTAAGATAAAACTTCTTAATTATGACTAAATTGCCATTAACAAAACATTGGAAAACAGTATGAACTTAAACCCTTTTATATATTAAATTCTTTAAAGAAACAAACTTTGCTTTTAACCAAACCAAGCCCGAAAGAAACTCAAGCCCAATACCAACCAAAGAGTCAATAATGCAACCCAGTTGGGCCGTAACCCAATACCCCAAACTCCTTTCTTCTCCTTCCTTTCATTTTTTTATGAAATGTTATTTTAGTTTACATTAAAAATACAGTTTTAATCATTCGAACTGCTCAATACTACACTCGAGCTACCCACCAAATTTCTCGAGAGTAAACCCGAGTACAAGCTAAAGAAAACTCGAGCATCTTTGAGCGTCTCGTCTACCTTGTTTTCCTTCGAGTCACTCATGCTAAAAACACGAAGTCGACACCGAGACACAATCGTTCCTCCTAAGCTCGAACCCACAACACAACCCAAACGTGCACGTGCATGTGCACGGCAACTCCGGCCACCGGAGATTAGCGCCTCGACCCCCTACAAGTCATCGGCAACACCACCACCTCATACGATAAACCAGATCAACTCCAACAGCCATAAATCGAAATCGAGTGCTCCAGGTCGAACTGGAACAAATACTTTAATCAAAAAATCACATCGCCGCCCACAAATTTGATCACCGGAGGCCACATGAGTCCCACCACATCTTCGCCACTCACCCACGAGCCCATCCCCTAGGTGCGATCACCTGAAATGCTCTGACGATGTCACGGCAAACCCCCATTCAAATGTTGAGCTTAAACCCTAATTAGATTCAAATCTCCATCTATAGTGAAATAAAAATATATTATGCATTTTATTTGAGATCATCGATCATCCCAGCTCCCCTATACCAAATTTCGACCTTCGAAAATAATCCGATCACCTAGGTTTCACCAAAACCCATCTCACGTTCAACAAACAAATGCCACCTCAATTCGAAACTAAAAACTCCGATTCTTGTTTTAAAAATCATCATTTTCGTAATAGTTTTAGGTGATATAATCCAATGTGAGATTTAGGCAATTCGAAATTTGGGTAAACTTGAAATTTCTACTGTATATTATTTATTCAGACAAAACCACTCCATATTATGTTAAAAACATATTTTTGAATTTTAGTTATGATGTTATTGAACAGATTTTGTTTTTACATCACTGACTAAAAATGATCAGAGCAATTGGATTTTATTTTGAACTAAAGTTTAAAACTTTACATTATTTAACAGTCATTTCTTGCCTGTTCTTCCAGATATACACAGAGCATGCCTACATATACACAGACATCTTTCTGTAGCCATACAAACCTAGTTTGATTCAAAAGTACCCAAATGATCACATGCCAATCAGATATCCAAAACGAAATTTTGTTTAAAAGCAAGTTTACTCACTTTGGAAGGAAGAAACAGAGAGGTTCTTACCTAATCCCAAACATGCAGAAGCATCATAACAGATAACACAGATTTTATTTTGCATGCACACCCATTCAAACAACTTTAACATATAAGAGAAAAAGATTTAAATCAAAGAAATGGGTGTTTGCTCACCTTTATACAGCTTGAACAGAAAAACAGAGAGCTCTGATCTGTATTATCTCTGTGCAAAACTGAAACTTAATTGACTGAAACTTGATGTTGAGATGATGATGCTTTTTGATTTCCAGTTTGATAAATCTCTAGTTTTTGAAACTGCTGCTTTAACTCATCTGGTTTGAAAGTTTGATCACATGTTTGTGAAAATGATTTACAGTGTTCAAATTTTGATCTTGTGTTTTGTTACACATGTTTTAGGAACAAAAATTCTTTTACTGATCAAAGAAAATGAGAGATAGGGGAAAGATAGGTTTACATAGATTTAATTTTGGATTATAAAAAAAAGAAAATAAAATAAGAATGGTGACAATTGTAAAAGTTGTGAACACTTGTCCTTTATTATGCTTAATTTATTTACACTTGTTATTAAGGAGGGTTATAAGCTAACATATGTATTTTGCATTTATTTATTTAAGAATGCTTTTATAATATTATATTTTTTTTAATTAATTCTACTAATTAATAAACACTTCCCAATACTAAATAAATAAAATTTTATTTTGAGGAAAATAATATAAAACAAATTATAATCATAAATAAAAATCATATATAATATATTTTAAATCTAAAACATATATATCCAAGATATATATCCTTCCTTTGAAATTCCAAATTCAAGTCCAACTAAAATATATATATATATATATATATATATATATATATATGATTTAAACAAATACAAATTTACTTTGTAAATAATAAATTTTATAAGTTCTTGTTGAACTCAACAATAGCTTCCTACCTACCATATATATATATATACACATGCTTGTATACATGTATATGGACACACTTTTAAGGTTACAAAAATAACAGATTTTTCACTCATCTATTTATATTTTAATGACTTATCATTAAATTCCTCATTTAATTCAATTATTATTATAGTTTCAAATTCACCTATACACATCCAGATATCCTAAATTACCAAATTTTATTTGTTAAATTCAAATAGAATTAGTATCTCAATAACTGAAAATTAGTTAATTATTCTATTAACTGTTATTCAAAAACCGGGTTATCACATTCCTCCCCCCTTTGAATCTTTTCGTCCTCGAAAAGGAACGAAAGCAGATTTTATTCAATATTTTAAAACCTGTTAAAATATTCTACGATCATTTTAAAACACTTTTTAAATCTGTAATACTGCCAAAATAGTTTTATAAAAATACTTTTATAACTTGATGTTTTAACCAGTCCATCCTTGTTCTCACAGAAATTCGGTCATACGTTGATTAGGCGTAGGACTGAAAATCCATAAGTACTTAGCAGACCCGTTTTCAACACCCAGTGAAAATATTTCAAAAATAATTTTATTGAAAATATAGAAAATAGTTTTTGAAAATAGAGGATATATCTTTAGTGAGAATGCTCTGGAAATCATCACCCCCATCCATGGTCGCAGTTAACCCGATGGTTACGTTGCCGTCCCGACAAAATCCACAGATAACTATAGGCCTCTCGCCCCTCGATTACACCATGGAACCCGCTACAGATCGCAGCTACAACTGGGGTTACGTAGCTATCACAGCAAAAACCCATATAACTGTAGGCATCAGCGCCCTCGAATTTCGCTGCCAAAAGAATGTAACTTCTCCACTCCACTTGACCATAGATCGCAGTCTACCGATGTTGCGTTGCCTTCCCGGCAAAATCAAGTGTAGACCGTTGGCACTCATCCTTCACACGATTTTCGCTATGGTCCCCACAGTAGATCGCAGTGACATCGAGTTACACTGTCGTCACAGCATAACCCAAATGCCCCTGTAGGCATCAGCGCCCTCGACTTTCGCTACCCAATAATCCTCAGGAACTAGTTTGTCCGGACTCCTCACAGGATCAACTTTAGAACCCCCCTTGGGGCTCAAGGCAGCACCACCCGGTGGTACTCCTGAGAAGTCCATTCCTAGGGAGCGCCTTTTTCTCTAGAGCCATCATCAAAACATTTTATACTATATATATAGTATCTTTAAATCATACACCTGGTATGATCTCATACAAAGCTCCTTTACACAAAATCGATTATTCCAAAATCGATAATTCTCAAACTAGGCTTTCCAAATTCTCATATTGATTTTACCCAAAAATCAAAAGCCTTTTCCAAATCCAAAGGTTCCCAAAACCCTTTTTCCAAAATCCTCATATGATCTTTTATATATATATATATATTTAGATATATAAAATCCTTTAAAACTTTGGATCATTTCAAACTTGTATAAACTCCTTTTATACTTCAAAACACCTTCAAAATCCTTTTCTTCTCGCAAAGGATTCAACAGGGGAGTTTCATTTTATAAAACAAAGATATTTAACTTTGTTTATTCAAAATCAAATATTCAAATTTGATTACTCTTTACAAAACCACTTACCATATCACTTACTTCCATAAACAAAATTTTAACCATAGAAATATCCAATTTCCACTTTACTTCATCATATATTTCACAAAATATATTTTTCATTTCAAAAACCATTTCACATTTCTTATTCACAAATTCCCAGTATCAATTTTAATTCAAATCCGTACGATGTACACATATCATCCGTACGCTATACCAATCTGATCGCTCACTCGATCACACAATTTCATTTCCGAACTAGTATTGTCCAACCGACTTCCTAGTGCGGACACAGATCTGGTTTCTTGATTAAAAACCGTTATTCTCCTTGCATAGTCATAACTATGATAGAGAATATCCAGAACCAATCAACAATCCATATCCAGGTTCGCCTCCAAAAATCGAGTGGAAAATTCCACTCGGATCGATAAAACTATCTCGAAATTCTATGCTCGAATCTGGATCAAATCACTATGCGAATAGAATAACATGCGTACACCCTACGTATTTATCTTTATTAGTTATTAGCCAAACCAATTCTCTTTCTATTCACATTTACTTAAATTTTCATTCACTTACTCATAATTGCTTCAATCCATTAGGATTATCACCTCTATTCTTATCTCGATTGAGTATTTAAACAATAAAAGTTTGAACTTCGACCAGTTTATTTAGAAATTAGCTTGAAAAATTTAAAAATAGTTAAGTAGTTGGAATATAATTACTTGTTTGTAAAAGAGTTGTAAAATAGTTCAGCAATTGTAAAATAATTGGAAAATAGTTAAAATGATTATAGAAATTTTAAATAATTGCAAAATAATAGTAAGATAGTAATTAGTTTTGTAATATGGTTGAAATATAGTAATTAACTTATAAAACAGTTGGAAAACAGTTTCAAAAATAATTGTAAAACAAGTATAAGATAATTTGGCTTTTAAAAGAAAGTTGTATATATAATAAATAGCTTGGAAAAATAGGTTCATATTAAAAAAATTATATTAAAATAGTCCAGAGTCAAAACTGTTCAATTCCCAATCTCTATTCCCAATCAATTCAATTTAAATTCCATTTTCATTTAAATTAACTTAACTCCAATTTAAATAACTTCAATTTCCATTGAAATCTATTTAATCCAATTCAAGTTGAATTCCTCGGTTCTTTCCAAATTTTACTTTATTCAACCTTGATCTCCAATTATATTAATTCAAATACATTTTAATTTAACTAGTTCCAATTTCAATTTACTTCATCTCCAGTTTGAATTAATCCTAATATCAAACTCCATTTCCAAATCAAGTTGAATTATTCTTGATTTCCTCCCAAATTTAATTCAAATTCCTTTTGAATTTAAAACTATTCAATTTTAATTATAATTCCAAATTATTCAAATCAACTTGGACTAATTTCAAATTGAACCCACTTCAATTCCAAATTGTCTCAAATTAATCTAATTCAAATTTTCCATTTGAATTTTATACTTATACACCTTTATTCACAATTTCAATTAGTTCAAATCAAATTCAATTTGAACTAAATTTCAAATTTCAAATTTAAACCATCTCGAATTATATAAATTCGAGTTAATACTTCAAATGTTGATTTAATTCCCTTAAATCAATTTACCTTTTTATCCCAACAATGGATTACCATACTCCATCTCTCATTCATTTAAACAATTCCAATTCACAACTTAAAGATTTTTAACAACAATATAATATATCATCCAATTATTTCAAAACATCCATCCATTTCCAATTTTCGGATCTCAAACCCAATTCAAACTCTCAATTCTAATCAACCATTTAATTTCCCAAGTTAAATCTTAATTTTATCTTAAAATTTCCAAATCAGGTTGATTATTCCAACTTATTTAACTTTTCCCAACTTAAAGTCAATTCACTTAATCCAGTTAACCTCACCCAATTTGAACTTCCATTTCAAATTTTAAACTTCTCATAAATAATCTTTCCACTTATTAAGTTCAAAAACTTATCACTTTTGGGTATCACATCTCATTCCCAATTTAAAACTCAATATTTAGAGTTTATTTCAAACCACCTTTGGTTTTAATTCAAAACAAATTCCTTTTTAAATTTTCAAACAACTCTTGTTTGAAATAGGACCATTTCATTCAAATACATTACATAATATTATTTGTTATTTCCCAAAATTAATTCCATCATTAACTAATCACATTCGGTAATTAACTTATTTCTTAATTACCTTCATTAAGTAATTGTCCTTTAAATTACTTACCTCTAGTTACTTCATTAAGTAACTCCTTCTTATTTATCAATTCCAATTATTATCCATTAATTAATCTCATTTAATAAGTTTAATTAATTACATAAATTAATTGATTATCCTTATCCTGAAACCTTTCCCAATTTCAAGATTTACTTTCAGCTTGAATCCATTTCAAACTTTAATTTAATTTCAATTTGGTTGTAATTCTATTACCACTTAATTCTTACTATTACTTTTAATTTAATTAATACTACAACCCATTTCCTTAATATAATAGATAATCTATTTCTTATATAAAATTCATTTACTTTTGAAATCATTTAAAAACCTTTATATAAGAAAATAACAAGTAAGCTCTCTCATATTTATACACTCAACTCATTCTAGGGTACCATTGACCCTTTCCTTAATGAGTATTCCCCACCAGAGGCAAGGTTCTCGCTTAACCAGGCTTTGATACCAAATGTAACATCCCGGAAATTCCGATCCCGAAAATTCCAGTTAGTTAGAGAAAAGAAGAAAAGAGAGAAGAAGAAGAACAGAAAAGAATCACACAATCTCACATTCGCAGCGGATAAAAATATAATATAATAATAATAATAATAATAGTTATATCAAAGAAAACTGTATCTATCAATTTACATCGACATATCAGAGTTACAACAATTTTATACAACATTGGACAGATACAATTTAACATGTCTCAGATATATAAAATATCATAGTGGAAACTCTCCATACGACCCTGCCATCCAGCTCGCCTCCTGAGCTCCAGAACGTCCTTACCTGAAAATCTGTAATACTCGGTCTGACCCATACAGTACCGTAATACCTCCTGATCGGGAAGCTACCAGAGGATACTCCATAGGTACGACACAAATAGAAACTCGTAGTAAAGGCTCGGTATGGTAGGTGACACGGCACAACTAGGCAATGCCAGGGTAGATATACCAATTGCTATCCAGGCTGGTGGAAACGCGTAGCCGCAGTTACCGCCCACCTCGGACTAACTCCCCAAAATCAAAATATAGAAGTGGCCACTGAATCAATCCAAGTCAAAGTATAATATCGAAGAGGAGGGTCCGATCAGAGGAATGACCTCATTGGCCTGAGAATCGCTCCTGTTTTAGCCACCTTATGCCAACTCACGGGAGTCGGGTCCACGTATTTACCTTACAGGAAACGTCGCCACCACCTACTTCATTCTGGAATCTCCACCGCGTACACGGTTAGTCAAAGTGGTTTTCGGTATCGACAGAGAGTATGTCCATATCCGATCCCGGTCTCTTTGCCAACCCATCGTTATTATAACACCGCGGTCATTTAAAAATAGCTCATACTTTAAAACCAGAATAAACATTTCCATTTTAAAATTATGAATACGATATCATATTAAAACCCAAAACAATATGATATCCTTTATCCCAAATATAAACCTTTTCAAAAATCCAAATGCTTTAAAATTTATAACGTCTGAAAGCCAAATATCCTTTCAAAGCATAATATTTCGAAATTCATAATTTAAAACCATAACTTTTAAAACTTGAATGGTTTGGATATTCAACGGTATATGAATTAAAAGGTTTAACTTAAGTGTTACTTTGTAAAGAGAATAGTTCTCATGGCTTTACAAATACATTTCTTTATTAAAGTCTAAACCAAAATTTGTATTATCTCTCTCAAGTTCCAAAACCACTTCAATTTATATATATATACGTATATCCATTTGGAGTATTAATATTTCAAACTAAAGTTGGATTTTATTCTTTCAACAAATCGAATGTTCTATTAATTAGTCTTGAATATTCACATAAAATCCATAAATAAATAAAAACTCCAATTTCTAGTAATAAATTTTTTTTTTTCAATTCAAATTATACTAGAATATTCATTTCAATTTATCTTGGGAAAAATCCAATTATAAATATCATATCTTAAAATTTCAAAACTTAACATTTAAACATATGATATAAATTATCAAACTCCATTTTCTTAATTTTTTCATTTTTAATAAAGAGATTTATACACCTTTTAATTTCAAAATTTTCAACTTCATATGTATATATATGGAAGAATAATATTTATACAATATAAAATTTAAGATTATTATAAACCGTATTCCATCCAAACCATAGAAATCACATTTAAATAGTTATATATATACCGCGGTGCCTGTATATAATTTTCTATCCTATGGTCAAGTGATACAGATATTTATCATTTCAATCCGCAATTTAAAAGATATAAAATTTTGCGGTTATATATCATTTCAAACCACAATCCCGAATGAAATGAAATATGCATGATAATTTGCAATTTAATGATATACAATAAACATCCATTCATCAACATCATCCATCATCCAAATCGCAATCATCAATCAATATCAATCAATAACAATATTATTTTTGGTACTACATAACAGGTAATACTGGCAATTTTATTCAAATTAAATTTAACAGCTATTAATCTACAGTCTATATTCAGTAATAAATTATATAACTGTTAACTAGCAGTTCATATACAACAAATAAATTTCTAACTGTTAATTAATACGCAATAAATAAATTAAATTAACAGTTAAATTAAATAAATGCAATTAATGATGAATTAAAAATGCCAAATATTCATAAATAAATTTCTATTCATTTCTAAAATTAATTTAACGAACATAAAAGCTTTTAGTAGTTGTGAGTGGGTTAAAACACTCACCTTTGGAATTTAAATCGAATTTAAATCCGATTTAAACCCAAAAATTCGACGGTCTCAGAATTTGTCCAAACCAGCGTCAATGGACCTGGAATTAAATTACGATCCTAACAAAAGAAATTTCGCGTGAATCGGAGAACGTATGAAAAAAATATTCATTTTAAACGATTTGAAAACAAAAATAAAAATAAATAAAATAAAATAAAACAAAACCCACTTAACTTCAATGGCCGCGTCAGCTAAAAGCTACAGCACATCGTCGAATTTTTTTCTGGTCAAACGAATATCAAAAACAGAAACGAATTGTACCAGCAGATTACGTGTCTCGAGAACTTTATCATAAATTTTCTGGAATTTTTTTTTGTGTGGAGAGTTTGAATTTTATTAGAAAATTTGAATTGTAGATAGATTAGGTTTTGTAACCATTGAGGAAGAGAAAGAGATAAAGAAAAATGAACGTACAGCCAATTGACAATAGAAAGGAGGCTAGGGTTTATCACAGCATATTTATAGATAGATCGCAAAAGGATAGGTGTGCACGAATTTTAACGTGCAAACAGAAGTGGTCCCAAAAGGATATTAATTATACACATTACGGATTAAATTATTTTTTTCTCAACATTTACATTGCATTTTAAGCGTATTCACACATGTATAATTGGATGCTTCATTTAAATTTCCATATATATATTCATAATTCCATAAATTTCCAAATACATAGATAAATTTCCAATTTCAACTAAATTCTAAATTACTGTAATAATTACAGATTAAATTTCTATCCATTCTCAATAGATTACGTTTACATACTAAAATCCACATTTCTATGTATATTTGAATTCCATATTATACATATTTTATTTATCTTAATTACTTCCAACTTAAATTTCAATCAACATAAAACGTTTTATTAAGTTTCCAAAAATTTCAATCATGCTTTAAATCCAAATGAATAAATAACTTAATTCCCATTTAAGCATTTTTCATTTGATTTGCAATCAACCTTTTATGATCGATTAAATCCCGATATATTAATTAAACGTTATTTCCATCATTCTTTATCCTATGAAGAAATTTAAGTTATTCACACCTATTACTAAATTTCATATTAATGCACACAAATTTACATTTATTGCAATGGTTACCAAATATTTCCCTGCAATAATTCATTCCCCTATACATACTTACTATTTCACTTAAACTTTACTATACCCATTTATTTTCTCAACATTAAAACCAACGTTACCTCAATTCCACTAATGTACACTTATTCTATTATCACTTACTAACCATTCAATTTTTTTTTTAACAAATAGGCAGGTAATTCCTATGTTACAAATTTTTAATTCATCCTAATCCCTTACTATTGATGTACATTTGCATTACTTACATATCATTTACAATGTTACCCAAAATCTCTATCCATTGTAATTAATACCTTAAATAAGTTTCAATTTATATTCAAGTGAATACATTACCCTTTTTCGTTATGTCATCCATTTTTCACAAGAAACGTTTTATCGTTTCGACAACATTTTATTTCTAATTACCTACATTGATTTGTGTACGTCTCTACTATTTAAAGCATTACCATTCTCACCTTCATCTAAATTTTCATTTATGAATATTTAAAATAAATTTCACTTATTTCCTATTTATACACTTATAAATTCCAATTCCAATAAATAGATAAATCTCCGTTTGCACTACTTAAATCAAAAATCAGCGATTATCCTATCTATACATTTTAAGTGGATGGATCAAATGTTGTATTCAAAAATCTACTTCTTAATATTCTGAGATTTAAACTCAACTCTCTATTAACAGATGTTTAAACTTCTTTTATTACCATTAGCTTATTATTATACATTAAACTTAAATATACTGACAAAGCTTGTTTTTGGTACTCTTTTCATTTCCATAAATAAAATTAGTAGTGGATTCATACCTTATTATGTAATTATCTTTAATTCCACCTAACTAAATATTTACATAATCTTTTATTTGCAATAAATCAACTATTTTATATTAATTAAATTTAATCTTCCTGGTTTACTTATTCATAGTATGTAATTCAGTTACTCACCCTAACCTATTTATTTGAAATCCAATCCAGATTATTTTTACTAAGTTCCAATTTCCAAAGGTTACTGCAATTAATCCAATTAATTGCAATAAATTCTAATAAATTTGATTTTATTGGATTACAACTCAAAATAAATCAATTATTACTCAACTACCTAATTAACATTTCTTTTATATTCCAATACATAAATATTTCCCAAAATTTCATCTTTTATTTGTATAACTTACCGTATCTAAATTTTATTGGAAATTTTGTTAACTTTACGCATAAATAAAGTTAGAACCTCAATTAATTCATTCCGTTTTGGTTTCATTCTTTATATCACATTAATCATCATATTATGAATGGAAATTTATCTAGGTTACATCTTATTTATTCACTTACCAATATTCCACACTAACTGCAATAATTTAGTGCATTAATTGAAATTGATCAAAATAAAACTTAACAAACTAATAGAATAAATAACGTACAAAAATTTATTGTCATTAATCTATTTCATAAGTCTACACTCAAATACTCACTTAAAATAAGTTTTACGTTTCCATTAATTCGCGTTCGCACACCCGTTACTATATTAAAAATTACTAAAGTAACGTTTTTCTTAATAACAACATTAAAATTTCTCAATATTTAAATGAACTTTATTTCCAATACATGCTACCTAATTGCATTTACTTATGATCTTATCCAAACATTCATTTATATTTTATTTCCATCAATTAGTTAATATTTACATCCATTTATTAACAATTTACTTCCATTATACAATTGCAATTTATTATAGTTATTATTACATTAAATACTATTTCAATTTTATTCTTTTAGTATTAATTAAACAATCATATTTAAATTAAGATATTATAATGTTTTTCACTATTTATTTACACTCCATTAAAACCCAACAGTCGTCTCAATCACAATTGAATTTGCATTAAATTGGTTGTCCAGCAACTGCCATTTGTATTACTATCTTAATTCTTATACAGTTGTCGTTTTACCAATTTACTAATACATAGGTAATTTAAATTTTTGTCTTTAATTCTTTATTTTATATTTTATTCAAGTGCAACAAATTACACTATTCCTTTATTGATATTTCACCTAACCTTTCAACAATTAAGTTAAATAACCGTTTCTACAATTCATTATTAATTATAAATTTAATTCTCCTTTATTTATGCAACTTACACAAGGGTATAAATCTTCCATTATCTCAATCATTAGATTTCTATTAAATTTAACAATAATTAAGATTTTTAACTACCGTTGCTATAAATTTTCATTTAGCGTTCATCTAGTATTAATTTACCTCCTTTATATATATATATATATATATATATATATATATTTCCCTTTTCTATAAAATTTAAATTTCAAAATCCTTTTTAATTAAAAATTTAATTGTCGAAATTTACGGGTCGTTACACTCTCCCCCACTCAAAACTTTTCGTCCCCGAAAAGGAAAAGAAGGGAAAAGAAGAATTTTGAAATCAATATTTTAAATTTACAAAATTAGTTAATTTAGCTAAATATACAAATTTATATAAAGTGAAATATTTAAGTGGTTTCAACCATTAAACAACCAAACAAAACAACAACCATCAACCTTACAAACAGCATACCTACACAAGACAAAGCAACCATTTAATTCATCAAACAAATAGTTATTCGGGTTCAGAATATAATGGTATAAACTTAAGTTATAATTTGAATTTTTCCATAATTTAAGATAAGTATTATTAATAGGTGATTTTAAACTTAAGTAAATAAAATGAAATTCTTTAACAAATAAAGATTGATGTGTAGGGTTATAAACTTAAGTGTGATTTAAATGCTACTAGTTTAATATAAGTGGAAGTGGGAAATTAAATTGTTACTTGTAAAATATACAATTCCAATCTCTCATTTAACATTTCAACTTTTTATATTTGGTAAGTTATATATATGTTAAAGAAAAATGCAATTGAACTTATACAAGTTTATCTAAATTCTTTTAATTCATTCATTGTTCAATAAATCTTTACCTCTCTTATAAGTTAAAATTTTAACTTCCTTTATAACTTAGCATTAATTCTCTAAATTAGAGGTTTCACTTCATTAATTACTTACCTTTTATTTCACTAAAATAATTTAAACCATTAATTAATGGAAATTTAAGAATTAAATACCGGGTCAAATTTCAAATTACCTTAAAAATGATAATAAATAATTTCTTACTACTTTTATATCTCAATTATATTTGTAAAAATTAAAATTTTAGATATTTTCAAAATAAATCTGCAGTAGAATTTACTACAGTGGCCTTTCCCCTTCGAAACTTGAAAATGAAAGTCGATGATGCGGCCGCCATTACCGAAATTATTTTCCAGCGACAGAGAGGAAAGTACAAAATTTATTTTCTCCAAAATCTTCTTTAAAACAATTATTCTGAATCAAAATGAAATATTTATAGAAGAAAATACTTATAAACCAAAGCATTATATTTCATAAATCCTTTGAAAGCAAAATTTTAAAATCCCGGACTTAAGTTCTAAAATCTCCAATTTGATTTATTATAATTCAACTTAGCTTCAATTATTATAAATATTTTTATTTCCTAACATCCAATCTATATCAATCAAATATATACATAATATCATTTAAAACTTTATTTTATATATAGAAAATATAATAGGCAAAATTATTTCATTCACCTATATTAAAACAGATATTATGTCGGTCTGTCCTATTAAGTGTTTAGAAATCCCTATTGATGACATAGCGTCCCATGCATCAACCAGAATTTATAAATACAAAGCGGAACAGGTCAACACAATATCAAAATCCTTTTATAACACTAACAAATACGCTCTCTCATATATATATACACTCAGCGACTCCCATAGGATATTTCTATCCTATTAACAAAGAGTCAAACCCCACAGAGCCAAAGTTTATCGCTAAACCAAAGCTCTGATACCAACTGTAACATCCTGCCTTTTCGCACACTTTAAACCGACACACGTGCCAATTAAAAGCATACGCAAAGGCGGATTGTTATGGGGTAAATAAGAAAAACAAAGAAGAAATAAAACAAAATAGAATCTCACAGCGGAAGGATAAAATATAATAATAAATATACAGTTCATAAACGGTTACAAAACAGTTAATTCTTCTTTATACAATAAATATCAGAGTTACACATACCAATACAAACAATGCAGCGGAAATTTAGAGTGTGGTGTAATACTATAAATAATATAATACGGATTCTTCGTCTTCGTCCTCCAAAGCTAAAATCTTCGATCCTGAAACGCTCGGACTGACCCGAGCGAATTTGAAAAGACAAAAACACTCGAGTCAGACTAAAAGATCTTATGTGAGTTAAATTAACAGAAATAAATATGAGTACAGTAACTCAAGAGATGTTCGGGATTTACATCTCCTAAGGATCCGTTAAACTATTTACTATGTAGTATATTGCTCTATTATAATAGTGTCTATTTATAAAATAAACTTACTTTTAAATAGCGTTAAGGCTTTACATTTTCCACCTTAACACGTAAAATGCCAATAGTCTATACAGTACCGTAATACCTCCTGATCGGGAAGCTACCAGAGGATACTCCATAGGTACGACACAAATAGAAACTCGTAGTAAAGGCTCGGTATGGTAGGTGACACGGCACAACTAGGCAATGCCAGGGTAGATATACCAATTGCTATCCAGGCTGGTGGAAACGCGTAGCCGCAGTTACCGCCCACCTCGGACTAACTCCCCAAAATCAAAATATAGAAGTGGCCACTGAATCAATCCAAGTCAAAGTATAATATCGAAGAGGAGGGTCCGATCAGAGGAATGACCTCATTGGCCTGAGAATCGCTCCTGTTTTAGCCACCTTATGCCAACTCACGGGAGTCGGGTCCACGTATTTACCTTACAGGAAACGTCGCCACCACCTACTTCATTCTGGAATCTCCACCGCGTACACGGTTAGTCAAAGTGGTTTTCGGTATCGACAGAGAGTATGTCCATATCCGATCCCGGTCTCTTTGCCAACCCATCGTTATTATAACACCGCGGTCATTTAAAAATAGCTCATACTTTAAAACCAGAATAAACATTTCCATTTTAAAATTATGAATACGATATCATTTTAAAACCCAAAACAATATGATATCCTTTATCCCAAATATAAACCTTTTCAAAAATCCAAATGCTTTAAAATTTATAACGTCTGAAAGCCAAATATCCTTTCAAAGCATAGTATTTCGAAATTCATAATTTAAAACCATAACTTTTAAAACTTGAATGGTTTGGATATTCAACGGTATATGAATTAAAAGGTTTAACTTAAGTGTTACTTTGTAAAGAGAATAGTTCTCATGGCTTTACAAATACATTTCTTTATTAAAGTCTAAACCAAAATTTGTATTATCTCTCTCAAGTTCCAAAACCACTTCAATTTATATATATATATATACGTATATCCATTTGGAGTATTAATATTTCAAACTAAAGTTGGATTTTATTCTTTTAACAAATTGAATGTTCTATTAATTAGTCTTGAATATTCACATAAAATCCATAAATAAATAAAAACTCCAATTTCTAGTAATAAAATATTTTTTTTTTCAATTCAAATTATACTAGAATATTCATTTCAATTTATCTTGGGAAAAATCCAGTTATAAATATCATATCTTAAAATTTCCAAACTTAACATTTAAACATATGATATAAATTATCAAACTCCATTTTCTTAATTTTTCCATTTTTAATAAAGAGATTTATACACCTTTTAATTTCAAAATTTTCAACTTCATATGTATATATATGGAAGAATAATATTTATACAATGTAAAATTTAAGATTATTATAAACCGTATTCCATCCAAACCATAGAAATCACATTTAAATAGTTATATATATACTGCGGTGCCTGTATATAATTTTCTATCCTATGGTCAAGTGATACAGATATTTATCATTTCAATCCGCAATTTAAAAGATATAAAATTTTGCGGTTATATATCATTTCAAACCACAATCCCGAATGAAATGAAATATGCATGATAATTTGCAATTTAATGATATACAATAAACATCCATTCATCAACATCATCCATCATCCAAATCGCAATCATCAATCAATAACAATATTATTTTTGGTACTACATAACAGGTAATACTGGCAATTTTATTCAAATTAAATTTAACAGCTATTAATCTACAGTCTATATTCAGTAATAAATTATATAACTGTTAACTAGCAGTTCATATACAACAAATAAATTTCTAACTGTTAATTAATACGCAATAAATAAATTAAATTAACAGTTAAATTAAATAAATGCAATTAATGATGAATTAAACATGCCAAATACTCATAAATAAATTTCTATTCATTTCTAAAATTAATTTAACGAACATAAAAGCTTTTAGTAGTTGTGAGTGGGTTAAAACACTCACCTTTGGAATTTAAATCGAATTTAAATCCGATTTAAACCCAAAAATTCGACGGTCTCAGAATTTGTCCAAACCAGCGTCAATGGATCTGGAATTAAATTACGATCCTAACAAAAGAAATTTCGCGTGAATCGGAGAACGTATGAAAAAAATATTCATTTTAAACGATTTGAAAACAAAAATAAAAATAAATAAAATAAAATAAAACAAAACCCACTTAACTTCAATGGCCGCGTCAGCTAAAAGCTACAGCACATCGTCGAATTTTTTTCTGGTCAAACGAATATCCAAAACAGAAACGAATTGTACCAGCAGATTACGTGTCTCGAGAACTTTATCATAAATTTTCTGGAATTTTTTTTTGTGTGGAGAGTTTGAATTTTATTAGAAAATTTGAATTGTAGATAGATTAGGTTTTGTAACCATTGAGGAAGAGAAAGAGATGAAGAAAAATGAACGTACAGCCAATTGACAATAGAAAGGAGGCTAGGGTTTATCACAGCATATTTATAGATAGATCGCAAAAGGATAGGTGTGCATGAATTTTAACGTGCAAATAGAAGTGGTCCCAAAAGGATATTAATTATACACGTTACGGATTAAATTATTTTTTTCTCAACATTTACATTGCATTTTAAGCGTATTCACACATGTATAATTGGATGCTTCATTTAAATTTCCATATATATATTCACAATTCCATAAATTTCCAAATACATAGATAAATTTCCAATTTCAACTAAATTCTAAATTACTGTAATAATTACAGATTAAATTTCTATCCATTCTCAATAGATTACGTTTACATATTAAAATCCACATTTCTATGTATATTTGAATTCCATATTATACATATTTTATTTATCTTAATTACTTCCAACTTAAATTTCAATCAACATAAAACGTTTTATTAAGTTTCCAAAAATTTCAATCATGCTTTAAATCCGAATGAATAAATAACTTAATTCCCATTTAAGCATTTTTCATTTGATTTGCAATCAACCTTTTATGATCGATTAAATCCCGATATATTAATTAAACGTTATTTCCATCATTCTTTATCCTATGAAGAAATTTAAGTTATTCACACCTATTACTAAATTTCATATTAATGCACACAAATTTACATTTATTGCAATGGTTACCAAATATTCCCCTGCAATAATTCATTCCCCTATACATACTTACAATTTCACTTAAACTTTACTATACCCATTTATCTTCTCAACATTAAAACCAACGTTACCTCAATTCCACTAATGTAAACTTATTCTATTATCACTTACTAACCATTCAATTTTTTTTTTAACAAATAGGCAGGTAATTCCTATGTTACAAATTTTTAATTCATCCTAATCCCTTACTATTGACATACATTTGCATTACTTACATATCATTTACAATGTTACCCAAAATCTTTATCCATTGTAATTAATACCTTAAATAAGTTTCAATTTATATTCAAGTGAATACATTACCCTTTTTCGTTATGTCATCCATTTTTCACAAGAAACGTTTTATCGTTTCGACAACATTTTATTTCTAATTACCTACATTGATTTGTGTACGTCTCTACTATTTAAAGCATTACCATTCTCACCTTCATCTAAATTTTCATTTATGAATATTTAAAATAAATTTCACTTATTTCCTATTTATACACTTATAAATTCCAATTCCAATAAATAGATAAATCTCCGTTTGCACTACTTAAATCAAAAATCAGCGATTATCCTATCTATACATTTTAAGTGGATGGATCAAATGTTGTATTCAAAAATCTACTTCTTAATATTCTGAGATTTAAACTCAACTCTCTATTAACAGATGTTTAAACTTCTTTTATTACCATTAACTTATTATTATACATTAAACTTAAATATACTGACAAAGCTTGTTTTTGGTACTCTTTTCATTTCCATAAATAAAATTAGCAGTGGATTCATACCTTATTATGTAATTATCTTTAATTCCACCTAACTAAATATTTACATAATCTTTTATTTGCAATAAATCAACTATTTTATATTAATTAAATTTAATCTTCCTGGTTTACTTATTCATAGTATGTAATTCAGTTACTCACCCTAACCTATTTATTTGAAATCCAATCCAGATTATTTTTACTAAGTTCCAATTTCCAAAGGTTACTGCAATTAATCCAATTAATTGCAATAAATTCTAATAAATTTGATTTTATTGGATTACAACTCAAAATAAATCAATTATTACCCAACTACCTAATTAACATTTCTTTTATATTCCAATACATAAATATTTCCCAAAATTTCATCTTTTATTTGTATAACTTACCGTATCTAAATTTTATTGGAAATTTTGTTAACTTTACGCATAAATAAAGTTAGAACCTCAATTAATTCATTCCGTTTTGGTTTCATTCTTTATATCACATTAATCATCATATTATGAATGGAAATTTATCTAGGTTACATCTTATTTATTCACTTACCAATATTCCACACTAACTGCAATAATTTAGTGCATTAATTGAAATTGATCAAAATAAAACTTAACAAACTAATAGAATAAATAACGTACAAAAATTTATTGTCATTAATCTATTTCATAAGTCTACACTCAAATACTCACTTAAAATAAGTTTTACATTTCCATTAATTCGCGTTCGCACACCCGTTACTATATTAAAAATTACTAAAGTAACGTTTTTCTTAATAACAACATTAAAATTTCTCAATATTTAAATGAACTTTATTTCCAATACATGCTACCTAATTGCATTTACTTATGATCTTATCCAAACATTCATTTATATTTTATTTCCATCAATTAGTTAATATTTACATCCATTTATTAACAATTTACTTCCATTATACAATTGCAATTTATTATAGTTATTATTACATTAAATACTATTTCAATTTTATTCTTTTAGTATTAATTAAACAATCATATTTAAATTAAGATATTATAATGTTTTTCACTATTTATTTACACTCCATTAAAACCCAACAGTCGTCTCAATCACAATTGAATTTGCATTAAATTGGTTGTCCAGCAACTGCCATTTGTATTACTATCTTAATTCTTATACAGTTGCCGTTTTACCAATTTACTAATACATAGGTAATTTAAATTTTTGTCTTTAATTCTTTATTTTATATTTTATTCAAGTGCAACAAATTACACTATTCCTTTATTGATATTTCACCTAACCTTTCAACAATTAAGTTAAATAACCGTTTCTACAATTCATTATTAATTATAAATTTAATTCTCCTTTATTTATGCAACTTACACAAGGGTATAAATCTTCCATTATCTCAATAATTAGATTTCTATTAAATTTAACAATAATTAAGATTTTTAACTACCGTTGCTATAAATTTTCATTTAGCGTTCATCTAGTATTAATTTACCTCCTTTATATATATATATATATATATATATTTCCCTTTTCTACAAAATTTAAATTTCAAAATCCTTTTTAATTAAAAATTTAATTGTCGAAATTTACGGGTCGTTACACGAGCATTACATCAAAGTAACACCCGGGTCAGGCTGGAAACCAGCGTGAGTAAACCCATCTTACATGAATGACAAAAGTATACAACTTATATAACCCGGGGTACTTGTATCAATTTACAAATTCACAAATTCATTATAGACATCGCTGATATCACACATCAATATCGAAGTACCAGAACTTGGATTAACAACCAAAGTCATTTAAATCATTCCATACCAGCCAGTTGATTTCACATACCAATAAAGAATCGAAGTGGTTTCGGGTATTTATTAATACCCGACTCCGGTCTCTTCAAACCAATATCATCTTAACTTAAATTATTCAAGTGAAATACAACTAAATTTTTAAATACAGGATGTCATCCAATTCATTAACAATAGATAACCACGTCATCACAATTTAAATCTAACATATCTTATCACATCGCCTTACAAACCACATATTAGGAATAACAATTAATCAAAGACTTCCAATATCGTTCTATTTATCATTTAATTACATTTAAATAATTAACCCTTAATTAATTTCACAAATTAACTATCCTTAATTCAATACGGTAATTAACCTTTAATTATTTCATTAATGTTGCTAACCATAAATATTAATCACCCTTGATTAATAACATCAGTAAGTAACTACCCTTAATTACTTCATCAAATAAATTAATTGCTCCTTAATTATCTCTAATTAATCCCTTGATTTATTATACAAAATAATTAAATCCAAATTATTTTCACACTTCCATCTTCAATTATTACATCCAGTAATTATCATTAATTACTTCACTAAGTAATTATACTTCATCAATTACGTTAAGTAATTATCATCAGACCATCAAGTGATTTAAAATTAATTAAACTTAATTAATTAATTACAAATTAGAAATTCATTTATCTTAATTACTTAATTAATTATAATTAATTAACCTTTAAATAATAAATAATCCTTTATTAATTTAAAACATTTCTTAATTAATTATATAAATTAATTGACCCTTAATTGTAATTAATTTAAATCTTAATTTCTTTATTAATTAATTATTCCTTAATCATAAATTAATTTAAATTAACTAATTAATTATTAATTACCTTATTAATTTAATTAATTTCAAATCATTAATCTTGATCTGATTTTAAGATAAAAGTTCTTAATTATGACTAAATTGCCATTAACAAAACATTGGAAAACAGTATGAACTTAAACCCTTTTATATATTAAATTCTTTAAAGAAACAAACTTTGCTTTTAACCAAACCAAGCCCGAAAGAAGCTCAAGCCCAATACCTACCAAAGAGTCAATAATGTCACCCAGTTGGGCCGTAACCCAATACCCCAAACTCCTTTCTTCTCCTTCCTTTCATTTTTTTATGAAATGTTATTTTAGTTTACATTAAAAATACAGTTTTAATCATTTGAACTGCTCAATACTACACTCGAGCTACCCACCAAATTTCTCGAGAGTAAACCCGAGTACAAGCTAAAGAAAACCCGAGCATCTTTGAGCGTCTCGTCTACCTTGTTTTCCTTCGAGTCACTCACGCTAAAAACACGAAGTCGACACTGAGACACAATCGTTCCTCCTAAGCTCGAACCCACAGCACAACCCAAACGTGCACGTGCATGAGCACGGCAACTCCGGCCACCGGAGATTAGCGCCTCGACCCCCACAAGTCATCGGCAACACCACCACCTCATACGATAACCCAGATCAACTCCAACAGCCATAAATCGAAATCGAGTGCTCCAGGTCGAACTGGAATAAATACTTTAATCAAAAAATCACATCGCCGCCCACATATTTGATCACCGGAGGCCACATGAGTCCCACCACACCTTCGCCACTCACCCACGAGCCCATCCCCTAGGTGCGATCACCTGAAATGTTCTGACGACGTCGCGGCAAACCCCCATTCAAATGTTGAGCTTAAACCCTAATTAGATTCAAATCTCCATCTATGGTGAAATAAAAAAATTATGCATTTTATTTGAGATCATCGATCATCCCAGCTCCCCTATACCAAATTTCGACCTTCGAAAATAATTCGATCACCTAGGTTTCACCAAAACCCATCTCACGTTCAACAAACAAATGCCACCTCAATTCGAAACTAAAAACTCCGATTCTTGTTTTAAAAATCATCATTTTCGTAATAGTTTTAGGTGATATAATCCATTGTGAGATTCCAGCAATTCGAAATTTGGGTAAACTTGAAATTTCCACTGTATATTATTTATTCAGACAAAACCACTCCATATTATGTTAAAAACATATTTTTGAATTTTAGTTATGATGTTATTGAACAGATTTTGTTTTTACATCACTGACTATAAATGATCAGAGCAATTGGATTTTATTTTGAACTAAAGTTTAAAAGTTTACATTATTTAACAGTCATTTCTTGCCTGTTCTTCTAGATATACACAGAGCATGCCTACATATACACAGACATCTTTCTATAGCCATACAAACCTAGTTTGATTCAAAACTACCCAAATGATCACATGCCAATCAGATATCCAAAACGAAATTTTGTTTAAAAGCAAGTTTACTCACTTTGGAAGGAAGAAACAAAGAGGTTCTTACCTAATCCCAAACATGCAGAAGCATCATAACAGATAACACAGATTTTATTTTGCATGCACACCTATTCAAACAACTTCAACATATAAGAGAATAAGATTTAAATCAAAGAAATGGGTGTTTGCTCACCTTTATACAGCTTGAACAGAAAAACAGAAAGCTCTGATCTGTATTATCTCTGTGCAAAACTGAAACTTAATTGGCTGGAACTTGATGTTGAGATGATGATGCTTTTTGATTTCCAGTTTGATAAATCTTTAGTTTTTAAAACTGCTGCTTTAACTCATCTGGTTTGAAAGTTTGATCACATGTTTGTGAAAATGATTTACAGGGTTCAAATTTTGGTCTTGTGTTTTGTTATACATGTTTTAGGAACAAAAATTCTTTTACCGATCAAAGAAAATGAGAGATAGGGGAAACATAGGTTTACATAGATTTAATTTAGGATTAAAAAATAAAGAAAATAAAATAAGAATGGTGACAATTGTAAAAATTGTGAACACTTGTCCTTTATTATGCTTAATTTATTTACACTTGTTATTAAGGAGGGTTATAAGTTAACATATGTATTTTGCATTTATTTATTTAAGAATGCTTTTATAATATTATATTTTTTTAATTAATTCTACTAATTAATAAACACTTCCCAATACTAAATAAATAAAATTTTATTTTGAGGAAAATAATATAAAACAAATTATAATCATAAATAAAAATCATATATAATATATTTTAAATCTAAAACATATATATCCAAGATATATATCCTTCCTTTGAAATTCCAAATTCAAGTCCAACTAAATATATATATATATATATATATATATATATGATTTAAACAAATACAAATTTACTTTGTAAATAATAAATTTTATAAGCTCCTGTTGAACTCAACAATAGCTTCCTACCTACCATATATATATACATGCTTGTATACATGTATATGGACACACTTTTAAGGTTACAAAAATAACAGATTTTTCACTCATCTATTTATATTTTAATGACTTATCATTAAATTCCTCATTTAATTCAATTATTATTATAGTTTCAAATTCACCTATACACATCTAGATATCCTAAATTACCAAATTTTATTTGTTAAATTCAAATAGAATTAGTATCTCAATAACTGAAAATTAGTTAATTATTCTATTAACTGTTATTCAAAAACCGGGTTATCACAGCCATGTCCATTCGTGAAAGGATATGACGAATAGACATTTCTTTTGAAATTCAATTTTTTGAAATCAACTGCCACCTTGTCAACAAGGGGTCCTAGGGGTTGTCGACAAGCCTAAGGAAATTTTGGTAATTTGTTTTTCTTTGAAAATAACTTCTATCTTGTATTAAAACTATTTTTAAACTTTGTAAATATACTTAACTATAGTTAAAATACATAAATAAATATAGAGAATAAAATTTTGATATATATAAAATTTTACTATAATTTTATATTTTATCTAAGTATAAATATTAAAAGTTAAATATATTATTATTATTAAAAGATAGTTTAAAACCAAGGATAATTTGATTTTGAAGATAAAGATTATTTTGAGGCTAAAAATATTTAAAACTAGGATAGATGTTTTTTTATTCTTTTAACAGATATTTTGAAATCATTTTGAAAAAAAGATATAATTTTCTAAAAAACATTTGAATAAAAGTTTGTGGATACGAAATAGTGTTCCACTAGATTTTTTATAGATTCCATCCTACTTAGGGTTCCATCCCTTTAACAGGCTCGAAGTGGATTCTATTCCACGAACAAATTGGATTTTAAGATGTCAGTGCTTTTCTATGAGTTTTAACAAAATTCCCAATTAAATTACTTATTATTGAAATCTTGAACTCTTGATAATATTGATACTCATGAGTCTTCAATCTTGATATCTTGAACCCCTATGCTATACAGTCTTCATTCTTCGTACCTGCATGGTTAAATCCTGCATATACATATATCTAAACTATAATGTTAGTATTTATATTTTATATTCTTATTCTAAGGTTGTTGTCATCAAAACCAACATCTCAAGGAGTAACATGACATACTCATGTCAGTAATTACCTAGTTACAGAGGTAACTCGGCCTTGTTTTGGCAGAGAGCTGGTTAAGTTCTCGGGAAGTCCCTCCAGAAGTGTACCCATGTGGCCTAGGAAGTTTCTTTGCCTGACCATTTGTTTGAATTCCAATCACCAATACGCGCCCTTTACGATTGCAGTTGTATAACCTGCCATTCTTAAATGACTATAGCAGGTATAATATAATGGTACCTATGCTGGATAAGATTAATATTATACTTTCGAAATGTTTTCTGCACTATGCACTAATAATAATATCAAAAAGAATTTGCATATCAAGCATGTTTGACTATCATAAGGAGAAATCTCCTCCAAATGTGCGCTTGCATTGTGTGTGTGCGGAGAGGCTTTATGGTAGTTTCATTTTCCAAAAAGCATTGCGGATTTCTTTTAAATTCTTTTGTTTTGCTTTTGTTAAAGAAAAACTATTTTCGTTTGCTCACACCAGTCCCATGACTGACCCAGAGTTTATTATTCCCTTTCCAAACTCTGGGTGCCCACATTTTTCAACACGAGCATAAGATTTTTAGATTATCAGCTAGTAGATATAGATTCATTAGCTTCTAGTCTCGGATTTGGTAGCTTTTGGAAATCTTCAAAGCCTTTGAATTTGGTGATCGCATTTGTTTCACTTGGACCGACATTTCTTAATACGACGTGATGGGGGTTTCTTGCTTCGCGTTTGGAAAACATGTTGGTGGTTCTAGCTTTGGGAGTCTTTGGAGCTTTGGCATTGGAGTTATTGTTTTTTTCCTGCTGCTGCTACCGTGTCTTCCGCTTTTATCTATCTATGATATTTGTATTGATATTTGATTGTATCATATTGTATCAAATGTTGTTTATCAATGATATATTTTATTTTTTCTTCCGCTGTGTTGAACTACTTAATGTGTTATAAGCTCCATCAGAACTGGAGTTTGACGTTTGAATCTGCGGCATTCGAGTACGAGTGAAGTATGGATGTCGATTTTCGAACGTCGGATTTCAGATTGTGACACATAACAAACATACAACCAATCATATCACGTTAACATATACAATAATGGGTATAATACGATAAGTGTCATAACATTAAAAAATTGGATCATCCAACATATTCAAACAATCGATCAAACATCCATATCATCAAATGGTGATTATCTAGCATAACAATTAAACTTGATAATCAATATAATTCAAATAGCAATCAGAATTTCTCATCTTCATATCCACCCGTCAGTCTTTTTCACAACTAGTGTGCTTTATGAACTGACGTGCTTTTTCTCGAACGTCTCGACTTCCCACTTTCCTTTACTATTTTTTATATGTGGCATGGTCTATAGTGGAGGGTACAACCTAGGGTAGCTCGGGTTGGTGGGTTTGAGGGGGTGTACGTGGAGGGTAGAGGCGTGTAGGGGTGTGTGTTAAGTTTGGTGGTGGGTAGGGCTGGATGCGTGGGGTTTGGTGGCGGGTAGGGTGGTTTTGGCCGAGGGTGGGTGGTGTTTTAGGCTATGTAGGAGGGAGGTGGTACACAGGTAGGTGGGGTGCATGCTATTGGGTGTGTGTGGGTGGTTAGGGTGCGGGTAGGAGGAGTTTTAGGCGGGTGTATGGCACGGCTAGGAGGTGGAAGAAGAATGGAGGAAGAGAATGAGTTTGTAGAATGAGAATGAAGTGAAAAATGAAGGGGTTTGCGCTTCTATTTATAGGTGGAGTTTGTATGGCTAATGGCATAAATATTTTTGTCTATTTTTGGACTTTGATTAGCATTGATATGAAGCGCATTTAATGGATGGAATGATGTTTTAGGAAGAGTAAGTGAGGGGTAAAGAGAGGTGTCACCATTTTAAGGTTTATTAAAATTTTAACATATAAATTTGCTCCATTCCTATGTGTATACATAACATCTCATTAATGAGATGAGATATATATGTAATGATGTTGTTTATAAAGATTTAAATTAAATTTTAGTTAGTCAAATCATATTCTTTTAATTTATATATATATATTTTTAAACTTCCCTAATATAAACATTTTTGCCTTATATGCTAAACATAAATGTGTTTTATAGTTTGTAAAGTTGTATTATATAAGTTATAAAGGGAACATGTTCATTCAATGTTGCTACAACTTGTTACGGTTGGAAATGATGTTTCGTTAACATATTTTACAATCAAAATTTGACGTTCCTGTTAAGCTATATAATAAAGTAAACCAAACTTAAAAATGAACTTCTTACTCCCTTAAATAAATTTAAACACGTTTATTCATACTTTAAATCCATATTTTAATAATATCAAAATCTCCATTTTTACAATGTATGTAAAACTGACAAAATATGACAAAATCTGAATTTTTTTGTAAAACGATTGTAAATATAATTTTAAATCTTTAAATATACTTCTATTATCTTTATCAAGTGATTTTAATAAGATTTAACTTTTCAAATTAATATTTAAACATATTTATTTAAGTATTTTCTATTTTTAACAAAACTTAACTTTTGTTGATTTGATCTAAAATCCAAATTTTACATTTTTCAATTATTAACTATGAGAACAAATAATTTCTCTATTATTATTTATTATATATATATTATTTAAGTTTAAACCATATAAAATAAATAAAATCTCTCATTTTCGAAGTAGCGAAATTACGGGTTGTTACAGGTATTTTAAAATACCATAAAATAGTGCTTGATTTTAAAAGGGGAATTCAAAATGATTTTGGAAAATTATGTATATTTTAAATAATTTTCATGAATTATTTGAAGCAATTTTTATAAAAGTAAAGGTATGATTTTTGTGGATATTACAATTTTGATAGTTTTATAAAACATTTTTAAATAGAGTTTTTGAACTGTGAGTAAAGATTTTTAAATCTTAGGAAAATAAGCCTACCTTTTATAATTAAGGATACAGTTCTAGGAAGAAAATAGAAATATTATGAAAATATTTATTAACCATTTTATATGAAGTAATATATATATATATATATATATATATATTGGTATATATTATAATTTATTTATAAAGATGAAATTTATAAATATAATAATTTATAAAGGTGACATCTTACAAAGGAAGTAAAGATTTGTAAAATCATATTTTGTTAATAAAAGTATGGATTTATAAATTTGGGGAAACTTTTAACATTGGATAAACGGGAAAACAAATCACAAAGGGGTGGATTTATTTAGGATATGGAATGTTGTTTATGAAAATAGTTGATTCTATTTCAAAAATTGAAGGTGGGGTATATTGGAAGATGTCGAATGATTTGATAAATAAAAAGGACTAATAAAAGGAATCCATGAATATGGGTGCAACGTTTCAAATGGGTTGAAATTATGTTCTCGAGTGGGATTTTATAAATGAGCGAGATTTATAAAGGGATGGAGTTATAAATAAAGCTCAGTAAATAAAAAAATCTATTAAAGAAAGTTTTATAAAATAGATAAAGATTTATAGATCTTGGTATAAAATATGGGAATGATTATGGGGAAACTCAACTATGGATTTTTATTAAGGAAATATAATTATGTTTTAAAAGATGTTTGTTTATATTAATATTGTTTTAAAGGGGTTTGTCAATATTTCTAATGTTGAAAAGTTTATTATTAAATTATTAATATAGGTTGAAATTAGTATTAAATTATTTATCAGCAAATTTTTGGAAATTAATTATTATTTTTTAATAATGTTGAAGATAAATCGGTTTTGACTATTTAAGAATGTTTTGAAAATTATTACTTATTATTTTAAGATGTTTTAAATTTAGTGTTTATTTGATTATAATGTTGTTAATATATAGTAGTGTTTAAAGGTAATTGATTAGAATTTTTTATAATTATTTTCGAGATTTATAATGGAGTTTTCTATACAGATGGGGTTTTCATAAAAGGACTCTTATGACGTGTTTTGGAAAATGTAAAGGAAGATTGCTTAAAAGGGTATAAGTTTTGTATAAGTGGTTTTAGATATTTATAAAAGAATTTTAGATGTGGACTTATAGATTTATAAAAGGAATTTTATTAACGGTTTTGTGGATGTATAATTAAGTTTATAAATGATTTCAGAATTAAATAAAAAGGAAATCTTCCCTAAAGTTGGTGAATGTACTTATATCATTGTGATAAGTATATGGATATCTTTTCAAGTATTAAGAAATAAGGATTAGTGGATATAAATATACCTTCGTAAAAAGGATTTTTGGTTCAAGTAATTAAAAAGTGGATTTAATTCATGGAAGATTTTTAAAAGAGACGTAGTGTTGCTTAGTGTTTAGCACATGTTGGTTTTCCCCATGGAATTAAAACCCAGATTGAATGATTGTTACTTGATGATTAAATAACCGACTATTGAGTTTGGACCCAAAACGTTACTTTGGAAATATATAAGAGAAACACATGAGTTATATGGCATGGCCGTTTCCGATGATGATGTAGTGTGCATATAAATATCCTATCGTTCTTCTAGGACAATGATAAGAAAATATGTCCACCAATTTTTAGGAGGTGATCTTCGCTCTTATCTTTGACTGTTTATTTCCTAAAGAACCGAGGTTGAGTTTACCAGGAATTATTGAATGTTGTTTCAAAGAGACCGGGATCGGATAGGTTATCCGAAAGAGAATTCGATCCAACAAATGGTTTCAAAGTGAAGACATCTTGAAGATGATGGAATTTAGAGACTGAGCATTTAAGTGTTTCATTTTGTCTTAGAACGGGCTTGTATGAATGAATGCTGATATTACATTATTGGCTGAAGGGAAGTGTTAACATTGCAAGTAGGAATTTCTATAAAAAGGTAAAACATATCCTCGAATCTCATCAATTGGGAAATGATAAAAGTCGAGCATGCATTAGGGCCAAGTGGGTCGCTCCTAAGTAGGGTATGGTCATTCCAAATCTAGATCGGCTATTATCTCTCATTATATGTTTCATGGCCCATTAAAGGAGGGATAACCATATTCGGTACTACTAGCCAAGTGGTAGGCCAATTTTGTCCGATAGGGGTATAATATGTTCTTGTCAAAACCCGGTGCATTTATCTAGAGATGTACCTTCAAAAGGTGGTTCCTTACCTTGTCATAATATGGAATCCAATCTCCATATGTGCCTTTACGATTTTGATAGTAGAACCTAGTATGCTGGATTTAATAATGTTGAAATTTTGGCTATGATTAGTACGTATTGGTACTCTAGACGTTATAATAATATTAGATGATTTTCAATAAAAATATTTGGTTATCATAAGGTAAAAATCCATCCGCGTTTATGTGCGGTGTGGTCTTACGAGATACTTTTGATTTTCAAAGTTTTTTTAGAACTTTAAAATCCAATTAGGTGTGTTTTTCTCATGCTAGTTTTCCAGACCGACTCGGGTGTTCTTTTATTATAATGCTCGGAAAAGACCGAGCATATTTACAGATTGATTTTGGATGCACTGGTATTTAGGAGAAGTGTTGGAAGACTTTAAGTCGTATTCACGTAAATGTTTATTTTTGCTGCTTTGTTGTTGAAATCATCAGCAACGTGAGGATAGGTTGTTATAACTGTCCAAGATGATGATTGTGATTTGTTGTTGTACTTTGATTGATGTTAGCATATAATAGTTTCTACTTATAAATATCATTGATATTATATATTGTTCCGCTGCGATTGTGATATTTTGTGTTGTTTTAATTTCTTTTCTCTTCCTCTTCTCTTCTCTTCTTCTTTCTTGACGCAGCGGATATACGGAATAATAGATGAAACAGTAAAATAGAAAACGGTGGATTGAAGGACCGGTTAGGTCGTGAGCGACCTAAGGACCGGTTAGGTCGTGAGCGACTTAACGATAGTGCAATTTCCTTCCCTCTTAGCTTGCCATCCTCTAGTTGCAATGCATGCTCAGTCTCGTTAGTTCGTAAACAACTTAAGGCACATGAGTTAGCTTTAGGCTGGGTTGCATCATTTCTTCTTCTTTCCCATAACCGTCAGTCATTCCATTCGATTTGGGTTGGACATGTATAATTTATTTTCAACTTGAATAGTATGGATTGGCGGGTCGTTACAATTGGTATCAGAGCTTAGGTTGAGTGAACACCTAGGATTTAGTGGGAATTTACTCATTTGAGATAGGGTAAGCGAGACTTTAGGATGAATTTGAGCATATATATATGAGTGCATATTTGTTAGTGATTACATAAATGTTTTATATTAACCTAATTTATCTGTTGAGTGGCTTATGAATTCTGATCGATACGTGGGACGACATGATACCAATAGGGGTTTCTAAGCGCTTAAACAAGGCAAGCTGACACAGCATGGTTTTGAGAATTGGTAAATGGAATAATTTAACCAAAATTATATTTCATATATACAGAGGAGTAATTTTTCAGAAATTATTATAGCTATATGTGATGTGTCCGATTGTTGGTGAATATAATATTTGATTATTATCATTTGTTATTTGGTTATTCTGATAAAAGTTGTTATTATTATAATCTAAACAATGACGAACATTGGTGAAATATGTTATATTAGAAAGCTAATGTATAAGTATGAATTATAGAATATTAATTAATAATAAAATAATGTGAATGAAATTGCATAAGTATATTTATAAATAAGATTTGTAAATGGAAATGGATATAGAACAAGAAATTTAAGGATTTAAATCCTAGTGATTTGAAAATTGTTTTTCAAAGGTTTGGAATAAGTAATAATAGTATTATTTTGAAAATATTTTGAATAGGAATATTACAAAAGGATTTAAAGGGAATAGAAAGCACTAAACTCACTTCAGTCGCTGGAAAATAATTTCGATGATGATTGTAGCATTATCGACATTCATTTTCAAATTTCTAAGTGAGAAATTACTACCATTGAAGTTTGGTTCTGTCAACATATAAGATAATAAGTTTTGAACTTAAGTAAAGTAAAATAAATGGAGTTAATGAAATTAAATTTGATTTGAAATGGAATTTAACTTAAGCAGAGTTGAATAAAAGGGATTTTAAAAGGGAAATTAACTCAAGGAAGGGTAAAATGAAGTTTGACTTAAGAAAGATTAAACGAATTGAATTGGATTGAAATGAACTACATAAACTAATAAAGTGAATTAATTCCACTTACGTATAAAATTAATTAATAGAATGAATACAAACTTGAGTTATAAAATGAAATGCAATTTGAATTGTAAAAAGAATTGAATGTGAACTTAAGTAAATTTTTTTATGGAAATGGTCCATAAACGAGTTAGTATGCAAATGAATTATTGTTAACCTTATATTGAGTTTAAGGGGAACGTAAGCAAAGTAAATGAGAATCAATTGAATGTGAATAAACCAGTGTAAGTGAACTTAATGTGAATAATTGAATTTGATTTAAATTGAATGTAAATCAATTGAATGCAAATTGATGAATGAAAATTAATTGAGCGTTAGTAAAATGAATGTTAATAAATTAGAGGTGAATCAATTGCATGTCAATAAGAAGCAAAAGTGTATAAATCAGATGTTGATATTTGAAATGCAAATATATATGATGGTAAATGAAATTGAATGGATATTATTTGTTAAATGGATTCTTTTGTCACATCTGCTACAATTGCATGTAGTTATGGTTTATTCTATGTTATACAGTGATGCTACATTATACTACTTTTTCTGATTTTTTTTTGAGCGACTAGTAGGTGCGGATGGTGTATGCTTCACATTTGGAGCTTGCTTTCGCGTTATATTGATTTTATATGTGCTCTAATGCTAATAAAAAGGTAAAAATCTCAGATCACATACCGTATTTTTATATTTTTTCCTACTGGATGCCTCATCCTCGAGAATGACATGTATAATTGTGATTATATATACTGTAAAATTTTACGATCGAGCCATGTAAAGGAGAGGCTGGCAAAAATTTTGTAAATTGTAAGGCGTTAGAAAATTCTTGAAATTTTTGAAAAAAAATTGATAACTAAAATTTTGTTTTTGATTTATAATTAGAATGGTATTAGTTGGTTTTGGTAATTTTAATTAGGAATTGAAAGAACTAGAAAAGTTTAAATGAGAAGTTACAACTATGTGATTTTGAAAAGTCAAATGACTTAGAAGAATTTGGGAATCTATTTCAACTAATTGGTTTTTGAAGTTAATGGATTGTGGCATTTTTCTTACCTTGGCAATTTCGGGGACGAAATACTTTTAAAAACTGCATACTTATGAATTTCATGGCGGTTGGGCATATCGTTTGGTCTTGCGAGTTTGAAATGTATAGAAATTAATTAAAGGAATTTATATAATAATTAGGTTTGAAAAGCTATCTTCTTCATATGATCGAATTAGGGCTCGGGACAAGTTCCAGCATGTTTGGAATAGGGGTATAACATATAGAATGCCAGGCGACACGTCTCGATAGGGGTTCAAAATTTTTAGACGTTTTATAGCTTGATATTTAAAATTAATTTTTTTTTTGGCAAGGCCGACGGTTTTATAGTGGACCGACCACTTTTATTACGAACGTAATAAAGTTGAAGTACAGGAGAAAGGTAGAGACACCTTTGCTACTCTTGTAGGAAAAAATAAAAAGTACAGCACAGGAGTGTGACAGACATGTCACAGCTACAGAAATATATAACTAGACTAGTTCTCCTCCGCAGAGGAAGAATCACCATCACCCTCAACAATCCGGGTAGGATCCAGAGAACCACTCCCAAGAATACCAATAAAGGGGCGGAAACGAAGTGCAAGAGAGGGATCATAACAGTTAACCTCAGAGGAGTAAATAAAAGATCGATCCCAGGCAGTATCAGCTAGAATTACGGAATTAATCTCAGAATATGAACCATCCATATCAAGGACCAAGGAGTCACCAGAAATTCTGTAATACAGGCATCGAAGGTCCAACAGATCATCAGATACATATCGAAAGTAGGATTCGTCCATAGGGTTGAATCTCATATCAGAATTATAATCAACCCAACTATGTTCAGACTCGGCCCAAACAACGAGAGGCGGAGAGAGAACCGGCTCAGCAGACAGAACAATAGGAGCAACAGCAGGAACTGGTGACGCAGGCCGCACTAAGGAAAGAGAAGGAATAGGGGCAGAAGCAACCAGAGTGACTTTGGGAACCCATTTCCTAAGCGGAGGCCGTGGCAGTGGGATCTTCGGCGTAGCAGCAGAAACAGCAGAGTGCTTGCAGGCAGAGGCTACATGGCCGAAAGAGTGACAGGAGGAACAGATGTCAGGGACCCATCCGTAACGAACACGAACATCCACCACGTGACCAACAGCAAGCTGGACAGGAATAGAGGATGGAAGCGGCCTAAGGGGAGTAATCTCAATCAGTGCCTTGGCGTATACAAGCTTATCTCGCGCAACTGTATTAGAGTCAAAACAAATCAATTTACCAATATTGCATGCTAGCCAGTTCAAACCACGCAGCGGTTGAAGAGAAGAAGGGATTTGGGAGAAATATACCCATACAGGGATAGATAAGACTTGTTCACGAGCACAAGCAACCGTCGGTGTCCAGGGGGTAATAATGAAGGGCTGACCATCAAAGAAGGAAGGCTCAGACTCAAGAACACGGCTACGTTCCTCAGGGGAGGAGAACAAAAGATAGTACATGGAATCAACCAACTTTACTCTGAGACCACCTTGTAGTCTCCAGGCCCGACGACAAACAGCAGCCACATCGAGAAGACGATGTTTAGGATCCAAAAAGAATCCAACAACGTACCCAGACTAAAAATCCATACCGGCTTGCATTACACATGGGGGAGGGATCATAACTCCGTTTTCCTCAATGATTTCGAAATCAACTGGTTCATAAACACCCGCATTACGGGGTTTGGATGTAAAAAGGGAAGACCATGTTCTGGGAACATTCGGGCTAGGGGAATCAGGGCGACACTCCATAACACCAGATGATGCCATAGGAATGGGGATGTTATCCACATGATGCCATAGGTAAACCTGTTTTAGCCCATGCCTAGCACTCCTGCCCGTACTCAATCTCACCAAGCCCATACCTCATCTCTCAATTATATTATTTCAACTTCCCTTTTTCTCATTTTTTAAAACCAGAGAATGAAAAGAAATTATATATATATATATTAGATCTTTGATCTCGGTTTGGCCTACACTTTGAAATGATATGGACATGTTGAGGCATTCCAGAAATTTGTATATA
Organism: Allium cepa; assembly: GCA_030765085.1. NCBI lineage: Eukaryota > Viridiplantae > Streptophyta > Magnoliopsida > Asparagales > Amaryllidaceae > Allium > Allium cepa. The sequence continues at coordinate 439,562,673 of CM060935.1, read as the reverse complement.
CTCTTAGAATAAAGAAAATAGTCCAATTTGATAGAATGGACTAAATATGATAACCGTCCAACTTGATAGAATGTACAGAATAAGGTAATAGTCCAACTTGATAGAATGAACTAAATCAATATTTAAATGCCATGATGTGGAGTTGGCTTTATTCGTGGAATTTAAAGCTAAAATAGATTTAGGGATAAGAATCAAATAAGGAAAGGAAACTTTCCAACAAATGACAAAGGAGGTGCTCCACCCTTGAAGTATACCTCTAGTAATATACTTCCGAGAAGCTCATATACTTCGTGACACTTCTTGGACAATACCAAGCCGGACCTCGCCAAACATTACCGAGAATCCAAATATTTCCACATCTAATTGCACAACTGAATCCAAACTAGATGAGATGTGAAAATAATAAAGTAGCTGAAGTAACTGATAATTGAGATACCAACTATCGAGGATATAAAACGATCGTACATGGAAATTAAGTCTTGTATAATTATCAGCACTCATTGAATTCAAACTTGTACTTTTTCTTGGTTAACAGTAATACCGGGCAAGTCTACATAGTGTCACCTCAAAGTCATGCCCAACAATTGCTCTTAACTTTTGAAATAGCGACAAGTTTACTTCTTCGATGTTTATTGCTAATTATACAAGTAAATTGTTTCCATATAAGTGATTTGCTTTACAGAAATAATTCATTTCAATCAAACGTTTAATCGAAAAAACAAACTGAACTTATGCTCGATTTTCGTATTTCCACCTTGGTAAAACACTTTTAGAATTATTCCTGATTGTTAAAACGTTAAGAGAATAATTTGTCCAAGTGCGCGATCCCGAAGGCCTAAATTAACAACAAATCGAGCACCCAAAAGGTTGTCCAACTTAAGATCCCAATATCTGAATTCCAATTCTTTTTTCAAAACATTTAAACAGTGTTAGTTACCCCGAAAGATAATTAATAACATTTAAAATCTCTTTTAAATAAAGAAATCCATTATCTATAATAAAATAGATAATTATTTCCAAACACTTTTATAAAATTGGTAAATCAACTTCAAAAATCTTTATTAAATCAGGTTGTTAACTTTAAATCTGTTTATTAAAGTAATTTTATTATATTAGATAATTTACTTAAATCACTTTTATCAAATTGATTAATTAATTTTACATACCAGTAGTTAAAAGGATTTATTAAATTCAAATAATCATTAATTAAATGAATAATTAATCCCAAACATCATTAATTAAAATGATCAATAATTTTAATTAAAACAATTAATTAATTTCTAATAATCATAAATTAATTGGATTAATTAAATTCAAACTCCATTAGCTAAATAATTAATTAAAACATCATATGTTAAATAATTTATTTAACTATAAAACATCATTGTTAAGATGATTTAACTAAATTCCAAATATTATTAGTTAAAAAAATTATTAATTAAAATTATTAATTAAATTGAAATATCATTATTTAAAATGATTAATAACTTTTAAATATCATTAATTAAAATGATTATTAATTTTAATTATCATTAATTGAATTAATCAATTTAATCCCATCATCATTAATAAAATAATTAATTAAGTTTAATAACTTAATTAAATTCCATTATCCTTAATTAAAAGAATTAATTAGACTTAAATAATCATTAGTTAAAATGATTAATTAAGTATAAACATCATTAGCAAAAATAATTAATTAATTCTAAAGGTAAACCAATTTTAAATCATTATTTATTAAATCGGCTAATTAATCTCAAAATCAATGGTTAAAATGATTAATAAATCTAAATTATCATTAATCAAAATGATTAATGAATTTTCAATATTATTTTTAGGGAAAACATAAGCTCAAGTTCATACGAATAGGTTTTGTGGATGAATTCCAATAAATGATGGTAGAGCGAAAAATCTCTATAACGACATTTAAACTATTAAATGGAATATCACAAATTAATTTCAATTGAGCATCAATAACAGCATACGGATGTAAATAAATAATTTATGGGTAAGAAACACCCTTTGGGTCTCTTTATAGACTTTTCTGCAAAACAATGGTTAAGGATAATATATAGATTATCATATGGGTTTATACGATCAAATTAATATGTCATCCATTTTCTAAAAGGAAATTCAACCAAATGAGAAATCAAACAATTTAACTAATATCCAAATAATCAATAAATGTTAATAACACCATTGACACGATATAACAAAATTTAATTTGAGTTAAACTCACATTGATTTTCGTTTACACTAAAACGTCCCGATTACGAACTGAAAGTGAACGGTCGTACGGTTTGAGCCTTAATTTTCACTTGCTCCAAATCCAGCCAAACCAAATCCATCACGGAGATCTCAAAGAATCGAGTCTAATGCAAAAGACGACATTCGAATCCGACCTCCTTTGAGTGAGATACAAAATTTATAAGTTATAGATAAATTTTCCAGGTGAATCGTGTGCAGGAGATGCTTTCCTTTCTGCCTCAGTTGGTTATCCCCATGATGTGGAGCATCCCGGTCCTACAATTAATAACCAATGTCCCGCTGCTCCTTCCCAAGCCTGTCCCAAATCTTGGTCATCTCTTTTTTCATCCTTGCCCCGTAACGCGGGTGATTACGAACCAATTGAATTTGATATCGTTGAGGAAAATCGAGTGATGATCCCTCCTCCAATTGTTATGCAAGCCGGTATGGACTATTGGTCAGAATATTTGGTTGGTTTCTTTTTGGACCCTAATCATCGCCTGCATGATGCGACATCAGTTTGTTGTAAGGCTTGGAAGCTTCGAGGTGATCTTCGTGTTAAGCTGGTTGACTCCATGTATTTCTTATTGTTCTCCTCATTGGTGGATCGCAGTCGCGTACTTGAGGCTGAGCCTTCCTTTTTTGATGGGAAACCGTTTATTATTAGTCCTTGGTCTCCTACAGTTGCTAGTGCTCATGAGCAAGTTCTTTCTATCCCTGTTTAGGTTTACTTTTCGCAAATTCCCTCAGCTCTTCATCCTTTACTTGGTTTAAATTGGCTGGTGTGTAACGTAGGTAAATTGAAATGTTTTGACTCTAATACAGTTGCGTGTGAGAAATTGGTGTACGCTAAGGCTCTGATTGAGATTTCCCCCATTAAGCCTCTCCCTGCCTCTATTCCTGTTCAGCTAGCTGTTGGGCACGTTGTGGAAGTCCGTGTTCGTTATGGTTGGGTTCCAGATATTTGTTCCTCCTGTCACTCTTTTGGCCACCTTGCTTCCGCCTGCTCGCATTCATTTGTTTCCATGGCTGCTCCTAAGATCCATCTGCCTCGGCCTCCGCTCAGGAAATGGGTTCCTAAGGTATCTACCTCTCACTCTTAGTCTGCTCCTCCTCCTGCAGTTCCTTTATCTGTCCCGGGTCCGCCCCCATGTTCTTTCGCTTGGCCTGCATCCCCTTCTGCTTCAGTGGTCCTTTGTGATGTTTCAGCGGTTCCTAATACTGTTCCGGATCATGTCCCGCCTCATTTGCCTATTGTTTGGGATGAGTCAGAGCGTTGTTGGGTTGATCACCATTCTGATATGCGATTTAACCCATTGGCTGATTCCTATTTTAGATTTGTTTCCGATGATCATTTGGACCTTAGATGCCTTTATTACAGACCTTCTGGTGACTCCTTAGTTCTCGATTTGGATGGTTCGTATGCGGGGTTGAATTCTGTCATGCTTGCTGATACTTCCTGGGATCGATCATTTATTTACTCTTTTGATGATGTGGTTTATGATCCTTCTCTTGCTGTCCTTTTCCGCCTCTTTGCTGGTCTTTTTGGGAATGTCCCTGTGGTGTCTACCCGGGTGATTGAGGACGTGGGTGCTTCTACCTCTCCGGAGGAGTCCTAGTCTAGGCGATATTTATTTGTAGTTGTGACATGTCTGTCACACTCCTGTGCTCTATTTTCCTTTTTTCACAGTAGTTAAGGTGTCTTTACCTTACTCCTGTATTTCATGTTTTATTACGTTCGTAATAAAAAGTGGACGGTCCACTATAAAACCGGCTGGCCTTGCTAAAAAAAATTAAAATGTAAACAACTTGTTTCTAGACCAAATTCGATCGTATGCAGAAATAAGTTTTTGAATCTGCTTATTATATTAAATTTTCGATATTAATTTCAACACGTTTCGGTCTCGCACGGCCAAACGATACGCTTGATTGCTACGAAATTCGAAGGTGTAATACAAATCACTATTGTGAATCCAATGAAATTAGTTTCATCAAATCCGAGGCTGTGCCCCGTAACGATAATTTCATAGATTTAAATATTTAATTATCGATATTTATATGATCTATTTATATTTATAAATAAATTTACAAATTGTATACACCAATATTATTTATTAATTAAAAGGAATTAAATAAAATTATTAAATCCATTTAATTGACATTTAGTTCACAATTAAAATATTTAATTATTCCCCATATTTGAATTATAAATTATTAAATTCCAAAATTCAATTATCTTAAATATTTAAAATAAGTTAAATATTTAAAATCAAATAACCAAAATTTTGGGTCGTTACATTGCCCTCCCCCAAATGAATTTCATCCCCGAAATTCCTAAGAAAGTAAATGTTTCCAAACCCTTAAGTTTAAAACTATTAGTTAAAATGAGTTATTAAACTTATTTTCAAAACTCCTAAGGAAGAAAGAAATTAAATATTTAAACTTGTTTTCAAAATAAATTTAAAATTTAAAATCAAATAACCAAAATTTTGGGTCATTACATTGTCCAACCCCCCCTCCCCCTCCCCCCAAAAAGATTTCATCCTCGAAATTTCTAAGGAAGAAAATGTTTCCAAACCCGTAAGTTTAAAATGATTAATTAAAATGAGTTATTAAACTTACTTTCAAAACTCATTCGCTGGGATAGATTCCAAATTTCTAAGTCTTTAAATTCATATACCAACTCATTCTCTTATATTCGTTCATTCCAAGTATAACCTAGAGAATCAAATTTTAGTTGTCTAAATTTTTCCAAAACTCTCTAAAAAATTCTAGCTCTTAAATTTTTGGAAAATTTCGCCGGCGTCTCCTTTGCACGGTTCGATCCGTACGACTGCAAGTTGCTTCTACGGGGACCCAACTAATCAAAGAAAAAAAAATCCAAGCGGCCTCCCATATATGAGGGATAAAATTATTAACCAAACCAATTTTATAAAATTTATCACGTACCTTTTGCATTTGAATTATATTTTGACAAGTACTTTATTGTCTTCTACGTAAATGCAGGTGCACAAGAATCAAATAGCTCTCTTGCATACTTATACTTACAAAACCTAAAAAAAAGTCAAGCTGACTAAAGCAATATGTTGTAATTCCACATGCAAAAACTAGCATGATATAAATCTACATGGAATCAACAACCATATCTCAATCTTATGCGACAAACAAGAGGATATCCTATAATAGATGCTATGCATCAATAATTTTCCAATGACTAATTTAGATCAAAATCCCGAGTTTTTCACTTCAAAATTTTAATTTCAAATTTCTCATACGAGAAAAATCAAAGGTCAAAATCAAAATGAAAAGGAGGGAATTCCTCCAAATAAATTATGGTGAAACTCTAGAATCAAACAACATGGAGCTCCAAAGGTGTTCCAGTTCCTCCAAAAACATCAACTAGAGTGAATAAATATATTTTTCTTCCCAAAATCTACAAAAATCTCCTTTTTCAAAATCACCGGGATTTAGACCCTAATAACAACAATTAAAAATCAATTTTCTATAAATTTGAACTTTATAAACAATGGTATATGCAATTACATAACAAATCATTTCAATTCAATCCAATCGATCAAATTTCGTGAAGAAATAAACTAACACTAATAGTCAATCGAATTCCATAAGGGAAAATTATCGCTTTACATTATTTTAAAATGTCAAATGGCTAACAAACAAATTTTAAATTAGGTTCAAAACTTTCTTAATTGTCTAAAAATATAGATAATTATCTAAGTATACCGTTTTGCTCATTAGCCTTTGGTTATTGCTTAGAAGAATATCCAAGCTCACTCGAACAAAATGGAATGTTATACACTATATTTTATCAGTTTCTTGATTATATTAAATTTTTTCTAATTCACATATATTTCCACTTAGTATTTTATTCAATACTAAAATTATTTATGAATTATTTCATAAATCTTTTACCCAAGTTTAAAAACATTCTATAAAGTTATTTCTTTATAAAATATCAAATTGTAATTTATTCCACTTTATTTACTTGTATAATACTCTTATATATCCTAAGAGTACATACAAATTTTATTTTACTTCTTCAAGGATCTGGATGGAGATCATATCAAATAATGGTTTCTTAAAACCGAGTCAACCAATCAACCCCTTTTATCTAGACTGAATAATACATATGGGTGGACCCAATCAACAAGTAGTTTACACCACTAAAATGTTTTCAATCAACTATATAGTTTTAAATAAAACAAAGTTTATCAAAACCTACTTATTTAATTTATCCCAATTTAAGCTGTGTTAAATTCCCATAACTTCTCTAAGGGAAAATCTCATTTATCAAAGCAATCTCTTATTACTAATAAAACAATTCCTTTTTGAGGGAACCTAAAGATTAGATACTTGGTTTTAATTCCAAAACTCAACTTTGGAAGCATATTGCATAAATTTATATATAATAACTTCAAACAATTTATTTATTAAATCTCACTTTTGGTTCATTCAGATTTGAACTCACTTCAACTACACAATGATAAAGAGAATAATTTACTAAATACTCCACAACATTTGCTTGATCAAACATCTAATCGTTTCATAGAAGATTATTAAGATAACTACAAATAAATCGAAACGATTTCCACCTAAATATCCCTAAGAAAACGCATCTCTTTTTAAGTTTTACTTCCCGAAATATATTCACATTCAATTATTTTCAAAAGTACCGTTCTTTCATTTCTCAAAAATTCCTTTGAAATTATTTTCAAATATTCCAGGATTTAGATTCAGAATCCTTTTTTAACATGTTCTATAAACTAAATTTATATAAAATTTCCTTTATATGAATATCATTTTACATTATATATTATAATCAAATTTTTTTCAAATTTTTATTATCTAAATGTTTTTATCTTACCATTTAGTCTAAATTTGTAACTTTTTATTAAAGTTCAATTCTTAACTCACTATTATTAAATGGTAAGTTTTTAACTAAACATATTCTTCGAACACCTTATAGATAAATTGTGAAAATAATTCACAAAGGGTTCGTTTTAAATCAAAAGTATAAAAGCTGCTAATTAAATTGAGCATAATTTAATAATTAACAAATAACAGTCAATGCTTCTTATATAAATTTGGCATAGCCGAATAAACAGTAGTGATAATAAATACGCATTATCACTTTTAAACAAACACACTATATAACTATATAGAGTTTTGAAAATTATTCCTTTATATATATATATATATATATATATATATATATATATATATATATATATATGAAATATAATCCTAGGAAAAATATTAAATTTGCCAAAAATTTCAAAATTTTCAATACCATGTCCGTTGGCCTTGGTCAAGTATTTAGAAACCCATGTAGATACCGTGGCGTCCCACTCTCAACCAGAATTCATAAAAACTCAGTAGACCAATTAAATAACACATTTTTATAACATTAACAAATACGTTATCGTATACATAATGCTTTCAAACTCATTCTAGGGCATCGCTGACCCTATCTCTAGTACGTCAAGCCCTACCAAAGCCAAGGTTCTCGCTTAACCTCGCACTCTTGTACCATGCTGCAACGACCCGCCACATTGATCATCGAAAGTCGACACGAACACTAGTGCTATGTTCCAATGTCGTGCATCCAGTCGACAAAGGGCGAATTGTTAGGGTAAATAAAAATAAATAAAAGAGAACAGAGAAGAGCAGAATCTCACAGCGGAATCAACAACATATAATATAACAAGGATAGTAGAAACTGTCACTCTAAACATATAGAGTATATTAGAGTTAAAAACAAACCTTATCAGCTGAACAGTTATAAAATCCTAACCTTACAAATGAAGATAGGTATACTACATAATGCATCGGAAAATTAAGACAATACGATAGGTGAATCTCCAACTCCCCTTCAAGACCTCCATAACTTCAATGCCAACCTGGGAAAATACTTGGTTTGACCCGAGCATTATAATAAAATAACACTCAGATTAGTCTGCAAATACCAACGTGAGATAACTCGAATAATGGGGATCATATATAAGTTCTGTGAGACCACGCCACTAACACGGAATAGATTTTTACCTCATAAGAATAACATCCATACAGACATGAGAAAAAATAAATATCAGGAAACAAATTAAAATTGCAATGGGCATAATTAATATTAGTAAAACGGACTTGAAAGAATGGAAATAAACTGAGTAAAATCCAAACTAGACAGAACGTATAAAAAAAGGAAAACAGTCCAACTTGATAGAATGGACTAAATATGGTAGCTGTCCAACTTGATGGAATGGACAAAATAAGGTAACATTCCAACTTGATAGAGTGGACTAAATCAATATTTTAATGCCATGATGAGGATTTGGCTCTATTCGTGGCAATTTAAAGCTAGAACAGATTCATGGATATGAACCAAATAAGGAAAGGAAAATTTCCAGCAAATGACAAGGGAGATGCTTCTCCCTTGAAGTATACCTTTAGCAATATACTTCTAAGAAGTTCATATACTCCATGACACTTCTTGGACAATACCAAGATGGACCCCACCAAACCTTACCAAGAATCTGAATATTTCCACATCTAAGTGGATAACTAAATCCAAACTAGATGATATGTGAAAATACCCTTTTGATAGGAGCAACCCCACATAACTTGGCTTCGTCTCGCGCTTTGGATTTAGTCATTTCTGAAAAAGGATATCAACGCTCAACGGAGCAGTAAATCATCTTAGAATGACGGTGATAAAGTAGCTAAAGTAACCGACAGGTTAGATACCAACTATCGAGGATATAAAACGATCATATATGGAAATCAAGTCTTGTATACTTATCGCCACTCATTGAATTCAAACCTGTACTTTTTCTTAGTTAACTATAATACCCTATAAGTCAAGATAGTGTTACCTCAAAGTCATGTCCAACAATTACTCTTAACTTTTGAAATAGCGACAAGTTTACTTCTTCGACGTTTAGTGCTAATTATACAATTAATTCATTTCCATATAAGTGGTTCACTTTACGGAAATAATTCATTTCTATGAACAAATCAAACTTTTACTTTTGAAAATCGAACCAAACTTATGCTTGATTTCCATATTTCCACCTTGGTAAAACATTTTCAGAATTAGTTCCTAATTGTTAAAATGTTAGGAGAATAATTTATCAAAGTGCACGACCCTGGAGGCTTAAACCAACATTAGGCCAAATGCAAAGAAGATTATCTAACTTAACATCCCAACAATCGAGTTCCAATTCCTTTTCATAACTTTGAAACGATATTAGTTATCCCGAAAGATAATTAATCACATTTAAATCTCTTTTAAATAAACAAATCGATTATATATATTAAATAGATAATTATTTTCAAAAACTACTATAACATTGGTAAATCAACTTTCAAAATCTTTATTAAATCGGTTTGTTAACTTTAAATCAGTTAATTAAAGAAATTTTATAATATTAGATAATTTACTTAAATCACTTTTATTAAATTGTTAATTAATTTTAAACATCAATACTTAAAAGGATTTATTAAATTCAAATAATCCCTAATTAAATGAATAATTAATCTTAAACATCATTAATTAAAATGATCAGTAATTTTAATTTCCATTAATTAAAACAATTAAATAAGTTCAAATAATCATAAAAAAATTAGATTTATTAAATTCAAACTCCATTAGCTAAATTCCAAATATTATTAGTTAAAATAATTAATTAAATTTAAAAATGATCATTAATTAAAATGATAGTTAAATTCAAATTTCATGATTTAAAATGATTAATTACCTTTAAATATCATTTATTAAAATGATTATTGGTTTCAGTTATCATTAATTGAAATAATTATTTAATCGCATCATCATTAATTGAAATATTTAATTATGTCCAATAAATTAATTAAATCCATTATCCCTAATTAAAAGAATTAATTAAACACAAATAATCATTACTTAAAATTATTAATTAAGTATAAAACATCATTAGCAAAAATGATTAATTAAATCTAAAGAAAAACCAATTTTAGAACATTATTTATTAAATTGGTTAATTAATCTCAAAATCATTAGTTAAAATGATTAATAAATCTAAATTATCATTAATCAAATTGATTACTCAATTTTCAATAATCTTTTTAGCAGAAGCACAAGCTTAAGTTCGTACGATAGGGTTTTGGGGATGTAATTTTGATAAACGACGGTATAGCAAAAAATCACTATGACAACATTTAAATTATTAAATGGAATATCAAAAATTAATTTCAATTAACCATCAATAACGGCATATGGATGTAAATAAATAATTTATGGGCGGAAACCCCATTTAGGTCTCTCTACAGATTTTTCCTGCGAAACAATGGTTATGCATAATATATAGATTATCATATTGGTTTATACGATCAAATTAATATGTCATCCATTTTTCAAACAGAAATTCAACCAAACAAGTAATCAAACAATTTAACTAACATCCAAACAATCAATAAATGTTAATAACATTATTGATACGTTATAATAAAAATTAATGCGAGTTAAACTCACATTGATTTTCTTTTTCGTCGAAAAGTCTCGATTTCGGACTTAAAGCGAACAGTCGTCCGATTTGAAGCTAAATTTTCACTTGCTCCAAATCTAGCCACCAAATCCATCGTAAAGATCTCGACGACACGAGTCCAACACAAAAATGGCATTCGAATCCGACCTCGTATGAGTGAGATAAAAAAATAGTTATCGATAAATTTAATATTAAAATATTAAAAAACTTTAACTAATTTCAATTATACCACTTGCCATTCCTCTCTTCTTCTCCATCTCAAACACAACCATATACAGACATTACCCAAAGCTCGATCATGCACGAAAACAATGATATGGGGAACCGCTCAACGAAATTCAAACTGTCTACACCAACGGCTCTCTCTCACCGAACTTAACTCGCCTAGCACCACCACCACACTTTCACTACCCCTCGTTAATACGCGACCGACCTCGTCCCCCTCCCAAGTTTAAAAAAATCGTGCAACCCAATAGGGGGTCAAAAACCACCAAACTCCGACTATAGGTGCCTCTCGTCACCACAAACTCGACTACACTCACCTCCCGCCATATCGAAGCTCCTAGCCATGGCAATGTCGAGCCCTAGTTCGCCTACCAAGGAGTGGCATGACCCAATTCACTACCGAATCCAACATTGCCTACGCCAAAATGAAGCATATGGCCTAACAAGATTAAATATATTTTTTTAAGATTTTTAAATAAGAATATCTCCATATTTTAATTTTTGAATTCTTGTTTCAAAAAGAAGCTCTGTTTATTTTTTACAGTAAAGGATATAAAAAGAAGAGGGGGTATGGATCTTCATATAGGGGTATGGGCACAGTATGGTAGAGACTGTGGTGGTTATGGCCAAAATTAAGGTGCATACGTACATATACATATTATTTTATTTTTAGAATTTTCAACAAAACATACCCGAAAATTTCGAACTCCAAATGAGGCATGCCGCTTGGCATTCGATATGTTATACCTTTATTCCAAATATAATGGAACTTGTTTCGAGACTTAATTTGATCGTATGCAGAAGATAGGGTTTTAAATCTTTGGCGAAATTGAATATCATTGTGAGTTAATCTCACCTTTTTGGTTAACCATAAATAAATTTTGGTCAATAAAAATTATTTATTCGATGTTTTGATATTTATTATTGATAGTCATTGGCTGCTGGATGATTTACTATTTAATTAGTTGGTTTGAATATATTCCCGCCTATTAGAGCAGATGAGACCCTATTATGTTCTTGTGTAAGAGCGGATGACCCTTTGTATATGAATCTCGTCTCTAAGCGGTTGATTTATATTTTATGATTATATACTATATGTGATGCAGGGGGACAGATTAAAGGGTTCCAATGGGATTCCTCACGCTATTGATTTTGTTTTCATATAAATTGATATATGATATATTGGATTTTATAATTGATGACACGGACAAGAGTTTGCGTATTTAGCACTTTAGTAGTACAGGACCTTATACTTTGGTATTTTAAAATATCATAAAATAGTGATTGATTTCGAAAGGGGATTTCAAAGTGACTTTGGAAAATCATATATGTTTTAAATAATTTTCATGAATTATTTAAAGAAGTAATTTATTTTAAAATCAAAGGTATGATTTTTGTAGATATTATAATCTTAACAGTGTTATAAAACATTTTTAAATAGATTTTTTGAGCTGTGAGTGAAGATTTTTAAGTCGTGGGAAAATAAGCCCATCTATTATAATAAAGGATATGGTATAATAAGAAAGTAGAAATATTCTTATACAAATATTTATTGACCAATTTATATAAAGTAATATATATATATATAGGTACATATATAATAATTTATTTATAAAGATGAAATCATAAATATGATAATTTATAAAGGTGATATTTTACATGGGAAGTGAAGATTTGTAAAATCATATTTTTCTAATAAAATTATTGATTTATAAACGATGTCTATAAATTTAGGGAAACTTTTATCATTGGATAAATGGGAAAATAAATCACAAAGGGGTGGATTTATTATAGGATATGGAATATATTTTTTAAAGATGGCTGATTTTATTTTTGAAACTGAAGGTGGTGTGAATAGGAAGTTTTTGAATGATTTTATAAATAAAAAGGAATTATAAAAGGAATCCAAGGATATAGGAGCAAAGTTTCAAATGGGTTGAACTAATGTTTTTGAGTGGGATTTTATAAATAAGCGAGATTTATGAAGGGATAGAGTTATAATATAAGCTCTGTAAATAAATGAATTTTATTAATGAAAGTTTTATAAAATGGACAGAGATTTATGAATCTTGTTTATAAAATATGGGAATGACTACGGGGTAGGTTAAGTATGGATTTTTATCAAGGAAATATAATTATGTTTTAAAAGCCATTTGTTTATATTAATATTGTTTTAAAGGGTTTATCAATATTTATAATGTTGAAAATTTTATTATTAAATTATAATATGGGTTGAAATTAGTTTAATATTATTATCGGTAAATTTTTGGGAATTAATTATTATTACTTATAATGATGTTGAAGATAAATCATTATTAATTATTTAAGAATGTTTTGAATATTATCAATTATTATTTTTAGATGTTTTAATTTAGTGTTTATTTATTTATAACGTTATTAATATATTGTAGTGTTTAAAGGTAAATGGTTAGAATTTTTTATATAATTGTTTCCAAGATTTATAAACGGAGTATTATAAATAGATGGATATTTATAAAAGTAATCTTATGATGTGCTTCGGAAAATGTAAAGGAAGATTGCCTAAAAAAGGTAAAAGCATTATAAATAATTTTAGAAGTGGGCTTATAGATTTATAGGAGAAATTTTATAAACGGTTTTGTGGATGTATAAGAGAGTTTATAATCGATTTTAGAATTTAATAAAAAAGAAATCTTCCTCAAAGTTGGTGAATATACCTATATCGTTGAGATAAGTATGTGGATATCTTTTCCAAGAATTGAGAAATAGAGATTTATGGATATATATATATATATATATATATATATATATATATATATATTTGTAAAAAAGATTTTTGATTCAAGTGGTTACAAAGTGGATTTAATTTATGGAAGATTTTTAAAGGAGGCTTAGTGTTTCTTAGTGTTTAGCACATGTTGGTTTTCCCTATGGAATTAAAACCCTGATTGAATGATTGTTACTCAATAGTTATATAATTGACTATCAAGTTTGGACCTAAAACATAACTTTTGAAATATCACGGAGAAGAGTGTGAGTAATATGGCACATCTCCGATGAAGCTGTATTGTGCATACAGATTTCCTTTTGTTCTTCTAGGGCAATGATAAGGAAATCCGACCACTAACGGTTAGGAGATAATCTCCGCTCTTATCTTCCACTAATGGATAGGTTATCCAAAAACCACTTCAATCCAACAAATGAATTTTGAAGCAAGGACATCTTGAAGAAGATGGAATTTGGAGACGGAGCTCTCAAGTGTTTCATTTAGTCCCATAATGGACTTATATGGATGAATGCTGATATTGCATTGTTGCATGAAGGGCATTGTTAGCATTCCAAGTGGGAAATGCTATAAGAAGTTAAAACACAACCTCAAACCTCATCAACCAGGAACTGACAAGAATTGGGCATGCAGCAGGGCTAAGTGGGTCGTTCCCATGTAGGGTATGGTCATTCCAAATCTAGATCAGTTATTATCTCTCATCGTATATTTTGAGGCCGATTAAAGGAGGGATGATCATATTCGGTACTACTAATCAAATGGTAGGCCAGTCCTGTATGGCAGAGGTACAAGATGTTCTTGTTAGACCCCGGTCATTTATCTAGAGATGTAACTTCGGATCGTAGCTCCTTATCTTGTCATAGTATGGAATCCAATCTTCAATACGTGCCTTTACGGCTTTAATTGTAGAACCTAGTATATTGGAATTTAATAATGTAATAATATCGGCTATGACTAGTAAGTATTTGTACTCTAGATGTTATTACGATATCAGAGGATTTTCTATAAAAAAGGTTTTGTTATTATAAGGTAAAAACCCATTCGTGTTTATGTGTGGCGTGGTCTTACGTGATACATTTTTTTGTAGGTTTACTAGAAATTTAAAATCCAATTGGGTGTGTTTTCCTCACGCTGGTTTTCCAGACTGACTCATGTGCTATTTTATTATAATGCTTGGGTCAGACCATGCATATTTACAGATTGCTTTAGATGCATTGAAGCTCAAGAGACGAGTTGGAGGACTTTGAGTTGTATTCACATAAATATTTATTTCCGCTGCTTTGTTGTTGAAACCATTAACAATTGTGAGGACAGGTTGTTATAACTGTCCAGGATGATGATTGTGATTTGTTATTTTACTCTAATTGGTGTATGCATATAACAAGTTCTCTTTGTAAGATCATTGATATTATCTTATATATTGTTCCGCTGCGATTGTGAGATTCTTTGTTGTTTTTTTTTTTTCTCTTCTTCTTCTCTTCTCTTCTTCTTTCTTCTTTTTTCCTATAACTATCAGTCTTTCCATTCGATTTGGGTTGGACATGTATGGTTTATTGTCAACTTGAATAGTATGGATTGGAGGTTTGTTACAGATCTAATAAAGATGGTGAATATTATGGATGGTTTGATGAAAGTGTACATTCCTCTAGTCCACTTGCTAGATTCGTAGAAAGTCATGACATATGTGCTTAAAAAGCAGTTCCTGGAATACCACAACAATATCATGTTGTAGTAAAGCGTAAACGTACTTTAATGGATATGGTTAGAAGTATCTTAAGAAATCCATCTTCACCCAAGTCATCACGCTGTATATTTGTTGTGCGGGATTCCTAGTAAGGCGGTTTCAACGATACCTTTTGAGCTGCAAACAGTAAGGAAACCAAGTTTAGGGCACTCGTATGTTTGGGGTTACCCAACGGAAGTAAGAAAGTATAATCCCTAAGAAAAGAAACTAGATTCTAGAACAATCGGTGGTTTCTTCGTTGGTTATCCATTTAAAGGGTATCGATTTTATTATCCTAACCATAGTATAAGAATTGCTGAAACTAGAAATGAGAAATTCATTGAGAATAGTGAAGTTAGTGGGAGTTTGAAACCACGTAAAGTGGGAATTCAAAAAGTTAGATTGAAAATTCCTATACCTATAGCTTCTTCTCATGTTTGTGTTCCTTTACATGTTGATCATGTTAATGATTTGCAAGAAAGACAATTAATGATCAAATACCATAGAATTAAGTTATAATGAATGAGCCTATGATAGATAAACCACAAGAAATTGCATTAAGAAGATATGATAGGCAAAGAAGATCTATTATTTCTGATGATTATGTGGTGTACCTACAAGAGATAGAATTTGACTTAGGAACTATCAGTGAAATGGTTAAATGCCATGAAAGAAGATCTAAAATAAATAATCACAATGAAGTTTGCGATCTTATTGAATGGCTAAATGATTGTAAAAGAGTTGGGTGTAAATGGTTCTTCAATATCAAGCGTGACTCAAATGGCAATATTTTAAACGTCACATAGCCAGATTCATTGCAAAACATTTTACTTGAGAAAATGGCATTGACTATAAATAAGAATTTTTTCCTATCTGTAAAAAGGATTCCTTAAGAATTATTATTGCAACGGTAGCTCACTACGACCTAGAGCTCCATCAAATGGATATGAAAATAGCCTTTCTGAATGAGAATTTTGATGAAGAAGTTTTTATGGATCAACCTGAAGATTTTATGGTTGAAAAGAACATATGGTGTGTAATTGAATGGATATTCTTTGTTAAATGGATTCTTTTGTCACATCTACTACAATTGCATTTAGTTATGGTTTATTCTATGTTATACAGTGAAGCTACATTATACTACTTTTTCTGATTTTTTTTTGAGTGACTAGTAGGTGCAGATGGTGTATGCTTCACATTTGGAGCTTGCTTTCGCGTTATATTGATTTTATATGTGATCTAATGCTAATAAAAAGGTAAAAATCTCAGATCACATACCGTATTTTTATATTTTTTCCTACTGGATGCCTCATCCTCGAGAATGACATGTATAATTGTGATTATATACTGTAAAATTTTACGATCGAGCCGTGTAAAGGAGAGGCTGGCAAAAATTTTCGTAAAATGTAAGGCGTTAGAAAATTCTTGAAAATTTTTTAAAAAAATTTATAACTAAAAATTTGTTTTTGATTTATAATTTAGATTGGTATTAGTTGGTTTTGGTAATTTTAATTAGGAATTGAAAGAACTAAAAAAGTTTAAATGAGAAGTTACAACTATGTGATTTTGAAAAGTCAAATGACTTAGAAGAATTTGGGAATCTATTTCAACTAATAGGTTTTTGAAGTTAATGGATTGTGGCATTTTTCTTACCTTGGCAATTTCGGGGACGAAATACTTTTAAAAATTGCATGCCTACGAATTTCATGGCGGTTGGACATATCGTTTGGTCTTGCGAGTTTGAAATATATAGAAATTAATTAAAGGAATTTATATAATAATTGGGTTTGAAAAGCTATCTTCTTCATATGATCGAATTAGTGCTCGGGACTAGTTCCAGCATGTTTGGAATAAGGGTATAACATATAGAATGCTAGGCGACACGTCTCGATAGGGGTTCAAATTTTTTTGATGTTTTATAGCTTGATATTTAAAATTAATATTACAATATATATATATATATATATATATATATATATATATATAGTATGTAAACCTGCTTTAGCCCATGCCTAGCACTCCTGCCCGTATTCAATCTCACCAAGCCCATACCTCATCTCTCAATTATATTATTTCAACTTCCCTTTTTCTCATTTTTTAAAACCAGAGAATGAAAAGAAATTATATATATATATATATATATATATATATATATATTATAGATCTTTGATCTCGGTTTGGCCTACACTTTGAAATGATATGGATATGTTGAGGCATTCCAGAAATTTGTATATACTCTTAGAATAAAGAAAATAGTCCAATTTGATAGAATGGACTAAATAAGATAACCGTCCAACTTGATAGAATGTACAGAATAAGGTCATAGTCCAACTTGATAGAATGGGCTAAATCAATATTTAAATGCCATGATGAGGAGTTGGCTTTATTCGTGGAATTTAAAGCTAAAATAGATTGAGGGATAAGAATCAAATAAGGAAAGGAAATTTTCCAACAAATGATAAGGGAGGTGCTCCATCCTTGAAGTATACATATAGTAATATACTTCCGAGAAGCTCATATACTTCGTGACACTTCTTGGACAATACCAAGCCGGACCTCGCCAAACATTACCGAGAATCCAAATATTTCCACATCTAATTGCACAACTGAATCCAAACTAGATGAGAAGTGAAAATACCCTTTTGATGGGAGAAATCCCACATAAATTAGCTTCCTCTTGCGCTTTGGATTTAGTCATTTCCAACAAAGGATATCAACGCTCAACGGAGTAATAAATTGTCTTAGAATAACAATAATAAAGTAGCTGAAGTAACTGATAGTTGAGATACCAACTGTCGAGGATATAAAACGATCGTATATGAAAATTAAGTCTTGTATAATTATCACCACTCATTGAATTCAAACTTGTACTTTTTCTTGGTTAACAGTAATACCGGGCAAGTCTACGTAGTGTTACCTCAAAGTCATATCCAACGATTGCTCCTAACTTTTGAAATAGCGACAAGTTTACTTCTTCGATGTTTATTGCTAATTATACAAGTAAATTATTTCCATATAAGTGATTCGCTTTACAGAAATAATTCATTTCAATCAAACGATTAATCGAAAAAATAAACTGAACTTATGCTCGATTTCCATATTTCCACCTTGGTAAAATACTTTTAAAATTATTCCTGATTGTTAAAACGTTAAGAGAATAATCTGTCAAAGTGCGCGATCCCGAAGGCCTAAACTAACAAAAAATCGAGCACCCAAAAGGTTATCCAACTTAAGATCCCAATATCTGAATTCCAATTGTTTTCCAAAACATTTAAATAGTGTTAGTTACCCCGAAAGGTAATTAATAACATTTAAAATCTCTTTTAAATAAAGAAATCCATTATCTATAATAAAATAGATAATTATTTCCAAACACTTTTATAACATTGGTAAATCAACTTTAAAAATCTTTATTAAATCAGGTTATTAACTTTAAATCTGTTTATTAAAGTAATTTTATTATATTAGATAATTTACTTAAATCACTTTTATTAAATTGATTAATTAATTTTACATACTAGTAGTTAAAAGGATTTATTAAATTCAAATAATCATTAATTAAATGAATAATTAATCTCAAACATCATTAATTAAAATGATCAATAATTTTAATTAAAACAATTAATTAATTTCTAATAATCATAAATTAATTGGATTAATTAAATTCAAACTACATTAGCTAAACAATTAATTAAAACATCATATGCTAAATAATTTATTTAACTATAAAACATCACTATTAAGATGATTTAACTAAATTCCAAATATTATTAGTTAAAAAAATAATTAATTAAAATAATTAATTAAATTGAAATATCATTATTTAAAATGATTAATAACTTTTAAATATCATTAATTAAAATGATTATTAATTTCAATTATCATTAATTGAATTAATCAATTTAATCCCATCATCATTAATAAAATAATTAATTAAGTTTAATAAATTAATTAAACTCCATTATCCTTAATTAAAAGAATTAATTAGACTCAAATAATCATTAGTTAAAATGATTAATTAAGTATAAACATCATTAGCAAAAATAATAAATTAATTCTAAAGGTAAACCAATTTTAAAACATTTTTATTAAATCGGTTAATTAATCTCAAAATCATTGGTTAAAATGATTAATAAATCTAAATTATCATTAATCAAAATGATTAATGAATTTTCAATATTATTTTTAGGGGAAACATAAGCTCAAGTTCATACGAATAGGTTTTGTGGATGAATTCCAATAAATGATGGTAGAGCGAAAAATCTCTATAACGACATTTAAACTATTAAATGGAATATCACAAATTAATTTCAATTGAGCATCAATAACAGCATACGGATGTAAATAAATAATTTATGGGTGAGAAACACCCTTTGGGTCTCTTTATAGACTTTTCTGTAAAACAATGGTTAAGGATAATATATAGATTATCATATCGGTTTATACGATCAAATTAATATGTCATCCATTTTCTAAAAGGAAATTCAACCAAACGAAAAATAATTTTTTTTAACTAATATCCAAATAATCAATAAATGTTAATAACACCATTGACATGATATAACAAAAATTAATTTGAGTTAAACTCACATTGATTTTCGTTTTCACTAAAACGTCCCGATTTCAAACTGAAAGCGAACGGTCATCCGGTTTGAGCCTTAATTTTCACTTGCTCCAAATCCAGCCAAACCAAATCCATCACGGAGATCTCAAAGAATCGAGTCTAACGCAAAAAATGACATTCGAATCCGACCTCGTTTGAGTGAGATACAAAATTTATAAGTTATAGATAAATTTTCCCAGTGAATCGTGTGCAGGAGATGCTTTCCTTTCTGCCTCCGTTGGTTATCCCCATGATATGGAGCATCTCGGTCCTATAATTAATAACCAATGTCCTGCTGCTCCTTCCCAAGCCTGTCCCAAATCTTGGTCATCTCTTTTTTCATCCTTGCCCCGTAACGCGGGTGATTACGAACCAACTGAATTTGATATCGTTGAGGAAAATTGAGTGATGATCCCTCCTCCAATTGTTATGCAAGCCGGTATGGACTATTGGTCAGAATATTTGGTTGGTTTCTTTTTAGACCCTAATCATCGCGTCCATAATGTGACATCAGTTTGTCGTAAGGCTTGGAAGCTTCGAGGTGATCTTCGTGTTAAGCTGGTTGACTCCATGTATTTCTTATTGTTCTCCTCATCGGTGAATCTCAGTCGCGTACTTAAGGACGAGCCTTCCTTTTTTGATGGGAAACCGTTTATTATTAGTCCTTGGTCTCCTACAGTTGCTAGTGCTCATGAGCAAGTTCTTTCTATCCCTGTTTAGGTTTACTTTTCACAAATTCCCTCAGCTCTTCATCCTTTACTTGGTTTAAATTGGCTGGCGTGTAACGTAGGTAAATTGAAATGTTTTGACTCTAATACAGTTGCGTGTGATAAATTGGTGTACGCTAAGGCTCTGATTGAGATTTCCCCCTTTAAGCCTCTCCCTACCTCTATTCCTGTTCAGCTAGCTGTTGGGCATGTTGTGGAAGTTCATGTTCGTTATGGTTGGGTTCTAGATATTTGTTCCTCCTGTCACTCTTTTGGCCACCTTACTTCCGCCTGCTCGCATTCATTTGTTTCCATGGCTGCTCCTAAGATCCCTCTTCCTCGGCCTCCGCTCAGGAAATGGGTTCCTAAGGTATCTACCTCTCACTCTTAGTCTGCTCCTCCTCCTGCAGTTCCTTTATCTGTCCCGGGTCCGCCCCCATGTTCTGTCGCTCGGCCTGCATCCCCTTCTCCTTCAGTTGTCCTTTGTGATGTTTCAGCGGTTCCTAATACTGTTCGGGATCATGTCCCGCCTCATTTTCCTATTGTTTGGGATGAGTCAGAGCGTTGTTGGGTTGATCACCATTCTGATATGCGATTTAACCCATTGGCTGATTCCTATTTTAGATTTGTTTCCGATGATCATTTAGGCCTTAGATGCCTTTATTACAGACCTTCTGGTGACTCCTTAGTTCTCGATTTGGATGGTTCGTATGCGGAGTTGAATTCTGTCATGCTTGCTGATACTTCCTGGGATCGATCATTTATTTACACTTTTGATGATGTGGTTTATGATCCTTCTCTTGTTGTCCTTTTCCGCCCCTTTGCTAGTCTTTTTGGGAATGTCCCTGTGGTATCTACCCGGGTGATTGAGGATGTGGGAGCTTCTACCTCTCCGAAGGAGTCCTAGTCTAGGCGATATTTATTTGTAGTTGTGACATGTCTGTCACACTCCTGTGCTCTATTTTCCTTTTTTCATAGCAGTTAAGGTGTCTTTACCTTACTCCTGTATTTCATGTTTAATTACGTTCGTAATAAAAAGTGGACGGTCCACTATAAAACCGGCTGGCCTTGCCAAAAAAAATTAAAATGTAAACAACTTGTTTCTAGACCTAATTCGATCGTATGCAGAAATAGGTTTTTGAATCTGCTTATTATATTAAATTTTCGATATTAATTTCAACATGTTTCGGTCTCGCACGGCCAAACGATACGCTTGATTGCTACGAAATTCGACGGTGTAATACAAATCACTATTGTGAATCCAATGAAATTAGTTTCATCAAATCCGAGGTTGTGCCCCGAAACGATAATTTCATAGATTTAAATATTTAATTATCGATATTTATCTGATCTATTTATATTTATAAATAAATTTACAAATTGTATACACCAATATTATTTATTAATTAAAAGGAATTAAATAAAATTATTAAATCCATTTAATTGACATTTAGTTCACAATTAAAATATTTAATTATTCCCCATATTTGAATTATAAATTATTAAATTCCAAAACTCAATTATCTTAAATATTTAAAATAAGTTAAATATTTAAAATCAAATAACCAAAATTTTGGGTCGTTACATTGCCCTCCCCCAAATGAATTTCATCCTCGAAATTCCTAAGAAAGTAAATGTTTCCAAACCCTTAAGTTTAAAACTCTTAATTAAAATGAGTTATTAAACTTATTTTCAAAACTCCTAAGGAAGAAATAAATTAAATATTTAAACTTATTTTCAAAATAAATTAAAATTTTAAAATCAAATAACCAAAATTTTGGGTCATTACATTGTCCAACCCCCCTCCCCTTCCCCCCAAGAAGATTTCATCCTCGAAATTTCTTAGGAAGAAAATGTTTCCAAACCCTTAAGTTTAAAACGATTAATTAAAATGAGTTATTAAACTTACTTTCAAAACTCATTCGCTGGGATAGATTCCAAAATTTCCAAGTCTTTTAAATTCATTCACTTATACCAACTCATTCTCTTATATTCGTTCATTCCAAGTATAACCTAGAGAATCAAATTTTAGTTGTCCAAATTTTTCCAAAACTCTCAAAAAAAATTCTGGCTCTTAAATTTTTGGAAAATTTCGCCGGCGTCTCCTTTGCACGGTTCGATCCGTGCGACTGCAAGTTGCTTCTACGGGGACCCAACTAATCAAAGAAAACAAAAGCCAAGCAGCCTCCCATATATGAGGGATAAAATTATTAACCAACCCAATTTTCTAAATTTATCACGTACCTTTTGCATTTGAATTATATTTTGACAAGTACTTTATTGTCTTCTACGTAAATGCAGGTGAACAAGAATCAAATAGCTCTCTTGCATACTTATACTTACAAAACCTAAAAAAAAGTCAAGCTGACTAAAGCAATACGGTGTAATTCCACATGCAAAAACTAGCATGATATAAATCTACATGGAATCAACAACCATATCTCAATCTTATGCGACAAACAAGAGGATATCCTATAATAGATGCTATGCACCAATAATTTTCCAATGACTAATTTAGATCAAAATCCCGAGTTTTTCACTTCAAAATTTTATTTTTCAAATTTCTCATACGAGAAAAATCAAAGGTCAAAATCAAAATGAAACGGAGGGAATTCCTCCAAATAAATTATGGTGAAACTCTAGAATCAAACAACATGGAGCATCTAATGGTATTCCAGTTCCTCCAAAAACATCAACTAGAGTGAATAAATATCTTTTTCTTCCCAAAATCTACAAAAATCTCCTTTTTGAAAATCACCGGGATTTAGACCCTAATAACAACAATTAAAAATCAATTTTCTATAAATTTGAACTTTATAAACAATGGAATATGCAATTACATAACAAATCATTTCAATTCAATCCAATCGATCAAATTTCGTGAAGGAATAAACTAACACTAATAGTCAGTCGAATTCCATAAGGGAAAAATTATCACTTTACATTATTTTAAAATGTCAAATGGCTAACAAACCAATTTTAAATTAGGTTCAAAAATTTCTTAATTGTCCAAAAATATAGATAATTATCTAAGTATACCGTTTTGCTCATTAGCCTTTGGTTATTGCTTAGAAGAATATCGAAGCTCACTCGAACAAAATGGAATGTTATACAGTATATTTTATTAGTTTCTTAATTATATTAAATTTTTTCTAATTCACATGTATTTCCACTTAGTATTTTATTCAATACTAAAATTATTTATGAATTATTTCATAAATCTTTTACCCAAGTTTAAAAACATTCTATAAAGTTATTTCTTTATAAAATATCAAATTGTAATTTATTCCACTTTATTTACTTGTATAATACTCTTATATATCCTAAGAGTACATACAAATTTTATTTTACTTCTTCAAAGATCTGGATGGAGATCATATCAAATAATGGTTTCTTAAAACCGATTCAACCAATCAACCCCTTTTTATCTAGACTGAATAATATATATGGGTCGACCCAATTAACAAGTAGTATACACCACTAAAATGTTTTCAATCAACTATATAGTTTTGAATAAAAAAAGTTTATCAAAACCTACTTATTTAATTTATCCCAATTTAAGCTGTTTTAAATTCCCATAACTTCTCTAAGGGAAGATCTCATTTATCAAAGCAATCTCTTATTACTAATACTTCTTGTTTTTTGGAAAACAATTCCTTTTTGAGGGAACTTAAAGATTAGATACTTGGTTTTAATTCCAAAACTCAACTTTGGAAGCATATTGCATAAATTTATATATAATAACTTCAAACAATTTATTTATTAAATCTCACTTTTGGTTCATTCAGATTTGAACTCACTTCAACTACACAATGATAAAGAGAATAATTTACTAAATACTCCATAAAATTTGCTTGATCAAACATTTAATCGTTTCATAGAAGATTATTCAGATAACTACAAAACAAATCGAAACGATTTCCTCCTAAATATACTAAAGAAAACGCATCTCTTTTTAAGTTTTACTTCCCGAAATATATTCACTTTCAATTATTTTCAAAAGTACTGTTATTTCATTTCTCAAAAATTCCTTTGAAATTATTTTCAAATATTCCGGGATTTAGATTCAGAATCCTTTTTTAACGTGTTCTATAAACTAAATTTATATAAAATTTCCTTTATATAAATATCATTTTCCATTATATATTATAATCAAATTTTTTTCAAATGTTTATTATCTAAATGTTTTTATCTTACCATTTAGTCTAAATTTGTAACTTTTTATTAAAGTTCAATTCTTAACTCACTATTATTAAATGGTATGTTTTTAACTTAAACATATTTTTCGAACACCTTATAGATAAATTGTGAAAATAATTCACAAAGGGTTCGTTTTAAATCAAAAGTATAAATGCTGCTAATTAAATTGAGCATAATTTAATAATTAACAAATAACGGTCAATGCTTCTTATATAAATTTAGCATAGCCGAATAAACAGTAGTGATAATAAATACGCATTATCACTTTTAAACAAACACACTATATAACTATATAGAGTTTTGAAAATTATTCCTTTATATATATATATATATATATATATATATATATATGAAATATAATCCTAGGAAAAATATTAAATTTGCCAAAATTTTCAAAATTTTCAATACCATGTCTGTTGGCCTTGGTCAAGTATTTAGAAACCCATGTAGATACCGTGGCGTCCCACTCTCAACCAGAATTCATAAAAACTTAGTAGACCAATTAACTAACACATTTTTATAACATTAACAAATACGCTATCGTATACATAATGCTTTCAAACTCATTCTAGGGCATCGCTGACCCTATCTCTAGTACGTCAAGCCCTACCAAAGCCAAGTTTCTCGCTTAACCTCGCACTCTTGTACCATGCTGCAACGACCCGCCATATTGATCATCGAAAGCCGACACGAACACTAGCGCTATGTTCCAATGTCGTGCATCCAATCGACGAAAGGGCGGATTGTTAGGGTAAATAAAAAAATAAAAGAGAACAGAGAAGAGCAGAATCTCACAGCGGAATCAACAACATATAATATAACAAGGATAGTAGAAACTGTCACTCTAAACTTACAGAGTATATTAGAGTTAAAAACAAACCTTATCAGCCGAACAGTTATAAAATCCTAACCTTACAAATGAAGATAGGTATACTACATAATGCATCGGAAAATTAAGACACTACGATAGGTGAATCTCCAGCTCCCCTTCAAGACCTCCATAACTTCAATGTCAACCTGGAAAAATACTTGGTTTGACCCGAGCATTATAATAAAATAACACTCAGATTAGTCTGCAAATACCAACGTGAGATAACTCGAATAATGGGGATCATATATAAGTTCTGTGAGACCAGGCCACTAACACGGAATAGTTTTTTACCTCATAAGAATAACATCCATACGGACATGAGCAAAAATAAATATCAGGAAACAAATGAAAATTGCAATGGGCATAATTAATATTAGTAAAACGGACTTGAATGAATGGAAAAATCCAAACTAGACAGAACGGATAAAAAAAGGAAAACAGTCCAACTTGATAGAATGGACTAAATATGGTAGCTGTCCAACTTGATGGAATGGACAAAATAAGGTAACATTCCAACTTGATAGAGTGGACTAAATCAATATTTAAATGACGTGATGAGGATTTGGCTCTATTCGTGGCAATTTAAAGCTAGAACAGATTCATGGATATGAACCAAATAAGGAAAGGAAAATTTCCAAAAAATGACAAGGGAGATGCTTCTCCCTTGAAGTATACCTTTAGTAATATACTTCTAAGAAGCTCATATACTCCATGACACTTCTTGGACAATACCAAGCTAGACCCCACCAAACCTTACCAAGAATCTGAATATTTCCGCATCTAAGTGGATAACTAAATCCAAACTAGATGATATGTGAAAATACCCTTTTGATAGGAGCAACCCCACATAACTTGGCCTCGTCTCGCGCTTTGAATTTAGTCATTTCTGAAAAAGGATATCAACGCTCAACGGA
Organism: Allium cepa; assembly: GCA_030765085.1. NCBI lineage: Eukaryota > Viridiplantae > Streptophyta > Magnoliopsida > Asparagales > Amaryllidaceae > Allium > Allium cepa. Next base: position 439,535,882 of record CM060935.1, on the reverse strand, counting down.
GCAGTAAATCATCTTAGAATGACGATGATAAAGTAGCTAAAGTAACCGACAGGTTAGATACCAACTATCGAGGATATAAAATGATCATATATGGAAATCAAGTCTTGTATACTTATCGCCACTCATTGAATTCAAACCTGTACTTTTTCTTGGTTAACTGTAATACCCGGTAAGTCAAGATAGTGTTACCTCAAAGTCATGTCCAACGATTACTCTTAACTTTTGAAATAGCGACAAGTTTACTTCTTCGATGTTTAGTGCTAACTATACAATTAATTCATTTCCATATAAGTGGTTCACTTTACGGAAATAATTCATTTCTATGAACAAATCAAACTTTAACTTTTGAAAATCAAACCAAACTTATTCTTGATTTCCATATTTCCACCTTGGTAAAACACTTCCAGAATTAGTTCCTAATTGTTAAAATGTTAGGAGAATAATTTATCAAAGTGCACGACCCTGGAGGCTTAAACCAACATCAGGCCGAATGCAAAGAAGATTATCTAACTTAACATCCCAACAATCGAGTTCCAATTCCTTTTCATAACTTTAAAACGATATTAGTTATCCCGAAAGATAATTAATCACATTTAAAATCTCTTTTGAATAAACAAATCGATTATATATATTAAATAGATAATTATTTTCAAAAACTACTATAACATTAGTAAATCAACTTTCAAAATCTTTATTAAATCGGTTTGTTAACTTTAAATCAGTTAATTAAAGAAATTTTATAATATTAGATAATTTACTTAAATCACTTTTATTAAATTGTTAATTAATTTTAAACATCAATACTTAAAAGGATTTATTAAATTCAAATAATCCCTAATTAAATGAATAATTAATCTTAAACATCATTAATTAAAATGATCAGTAATTTTAATTTCCATTAATTAAAACAATTAATTAAGTTCAAATAATCATAAACCAATTAGATTTATTAAATTCAAACTCCATTAGCTAAATAATTAATTAAAACGTCATTTATTAAAATGATTTATTTAATTATAAAACATCATTAATTTAGATGATTTAACTAAATTCCAAATATTATTAGTTAAAATAATTAATTAAATTTAAAAACGATCATTAATTAAAATGATAATTAAATTCAAATTTCATGATTTAAAATGATTAATTACCTTTAAAAATCATTTATTAAAATGATTATTGGTTTCAATTATCATTAATTGAAATAATTATTTAATCGCATCATCATTAATTGAAATATTTAATTATGTCCAATAAATTAATTATATCCATTATCCCTAATTAAAAGAATTAATTAAATACAAATAATCATTACTTAAAATTATTAATTAAGTATAAAACATCATTAGCAAAAATGATTAATTAAATCTAAAGAAAAACCAATTTTAGAACATTATTTATTAAATTGGTTAATTAATCTCAAAATCATTAGTTAAAATGATTAATAAATCTAAATTATCATTAATCAAATTGATTAATCAATTTTCAATAATCTTTTTAGCCGAAGCACAAGCTTAAGTTCGTACGATAGGGTTTTGGGGATGTAATTTTGATAGATGACAGTATAGCAAAAAATCACTATGACAACATTTAAATTATTAAATGGAATATCAAAAATTAATTTCAATTAACCATCAATAACGGCATATGGATGTAAATAAATAATTTATGGGTGGAAACCCCATTTAGGTCTCTCTACAGATTTTTCCTGCGAAACAATGGTTATGCATAATATATAGATTATCATATTGGTTTTGCACGATCAAATTAATATGTCATCCTTTTTTGAAACAGAAATTCAACCAAACAAGTAATCAAACAATTTAACTAACATCCAAACAATCAATAAATGTTAATAACATTGTTGATACGTTATAATAAAAATTAATGCGAGTTAAACTCACATTGATTTTCTTTTTCGTCGAAAAGTCTCGATTTCGGACTGAAAGCGAAAGGTCGTCCGATTGGAAGCTAAATTTTCACTTGCTCCAAATCTAGCCACCAAATCCATCGTAAAGATCTCGATGACACGAGTCCAACACAAAAATGGCATTCAAATCCGGCCTCGTATGAGTGAGATAAAAAAGTAGTTATCGATAAATTTAAAATTAAAATATTAAAAAACTTTAACTAATTTCAATTCTACCACTTGCCATTCCTCTCTTCTTCTCCATCTCAAACACAACCATATACATACATTACCCAAAGCTCGATCATGCACGAAAATAATGATATGGGGAACCGCTCAACGAAATTCAAACTGTCTACACCAACGGCTCTCTCTCACCGAACTTAACTCGCCTAGCACCACCACCACACTTTCACTACCCCTCATTAATACGCGACCGACCTCGTCCCCCTCCCAAGTTTGAAAAAATCGTGCAACCCAATAGGGGGTCGAAAACCACCAAACTCCGACTATAGGTGGCTCTCGTCACCACAAACTCGACTACACTCACCTCCCGCCATATCGAAGCTCCTAGCCATGACAATGTCGAGCCCGAGTTCGACTATCAAGGAGTGGCATGACCCAATTCACTACTGAATCCAACATTGCCTACTCCAAAACGAAGCATATGGCCTAACAAGATTAAATATATTTTTTTAAGATTTTTAAATAAGAATATCTCCATATTTTAATTTTTGAATTCTTGTTTCAAAAAGAAGCTCTATTTATTTTTTACAGTAAAGGATATAAAAAGAAGAGGGGGTATGGATCTTCATATAGGGGTATGGGCACAGTATGGTAGAGACTGTGGTGGTTATGGCCAAAATTAAGGTGCATACGTACATATACATATTATTTTATTTTTAGAATTTTCAACAAAACATACCCGAAAATTTCGAACTCCAAATGAGGCATGCCGCTTGGCATTCGATATGTTATACCTTTATTCCGAATATAATGGAACTTGTTTCGAGACTTAATTCGATCGTATGCAGAAGATAGGGTTTTAAATCTTTGGCGAAATTGAAAATCATTGTGAGTTAATCTCACCTTTTTGGTTAACCATAAATATATTTTGGTCAATAAAAATTATTTATTCGATGTTTTGATATTTATTATTGATAGTCATTGGCAGCTGGATGATTTACTATTTAATTAGTTGGTTTGAATATATTCCCGCCTATTAGAGCAGATAAGAGCCTATTATGTTCTTGTGTAAGAGCGGATGACCCTTTGTATATGAATCTCGTCTCTAAGCGGTTGATTTATATTTTATGATTATATACTATATGTGATGCAGGGGGACAGATTAAAGGGATCCAATGGGATTCCTCACGATATTGATTTTGTTTTCATATAAATTGATATATGATATATTGGATTTTATAATTGATGACACGGACACGAGTTTGCTTATTTAGCACTTTAGTAGTACAGGACCTTATACTTTGGTATTTTAAAATATCATAAAATAGTGATTGATTTCAAAAGGGGATTTCAAAGTGACTTTGGAAAATCATATATGTTTTAAATAATTTTCATGAATTATTTGAAGAAGTAATTTATTTTAAAATCAAAGGTATGATTTTTGTAGATATTATAATCTTAACAGTGTTATAAAACATTTTTAAATAGATTTTTTGAGCTGTGAGTGAAGATTTTTAAGTCGTGGGAAAATAAGCCCATCTATTATAATAAAGGATATGGTTCTAATAAGAAAATAGAAATATTCTTATAAAAATATTTATTGACAAATTTATATAAAGTAATATATATATATATAGGTACATATATAATAATTTATTTATAAAGATGAAATCTATAAATATGATAATTTATAAAGGTGATATTTTACATGGGAAGTGAAGATTTGTAAAATCATATTTTTCTAATAAAATTATTGATTTATAAACGATGTCTATAAATTGAGGGAAACTTTTATCATTGGATAAATGGGAAAATAAATCACAAAGGGGTGGATTTATTATGGGATATGGAATATATTTTTTAAAGATGGTTGATTTTATTTTTGAAACTGAAGGTGTTGTGAACAGGAAGTTTTTGAATGATTTTATAAATAAAAAGGAATTATAAAAGGAATCCAAGAATATAGGAGCAAAATTTCAAATGGGTTGAACTAATGTTTTTGAGTGGGATTTTATAAATAAGCGAGATTTATGAAGGGATAGAGTTATAATATAAGCTCTATAAATAAATGAATTTTATTAATGAAAGTTTTATAAAATGGACAGAGATTTATGAATCTTGTTTATAAAATATGGGAATGATTATGGGGTAGGTTAGTATGGATTTTTATCAAGGAAATATAATTATGTTTTAAAAGCCATTTGTTTATATTAATATTGTTTTAAAGGGGTTTATCAATATTTATAATGTTGAAAATTTTATTATTAAATTATTATTATGGGTTGAAATTAGTTTAATATTATTATCAGTAAATTTTTGGGAATTAATTATTATTACTTATAATAATGTTGAAGATAAATCATTATTAATTATTTAAGAATGTTTTGAATATTATCAATTATTATTTTTAGATGTTTTAATTTAGTGTTTATTTATTCATAACGTTATTAATATATTGTAGTGTTTAAAGGTAAATGGTTAGAATTTTTTATAAATTGTTTCCAAGATTTATAAATGGAGTATTATAAATAGATGGATATTTATAAAAGGAATCTTATGATGTGTTTCGGAAAATGTAAAGGAAGATTGCCTAAAAAAGGTAAAAGCATTATAAAGAATTTTAGAAGTGGGCTTATAGATTTATAGAAGGAATTTTATAAACGGTTTTATGGATGTATAATAGAGTTTATAATCGATTTTAGAATTTAATAAAAAAGAAATCTTCCTCAAAGTTGGTGAATATACCTATATCGTTGAGATAAGTATGTGAATATCTTTCCAAGTACTGAGAAATAGAGATTGATGGATATATATATATATATATATATATATATATATATATATATATTTGTAAAAAGGATTTTTGATTCAAGTGGTTGCAAAGTGGATTTAATTTATGGAAGATTTTTAAAGGAGGCTTAGTGTTTCTTAGTGTTTAGCACATGTTGGTTTTCCCTATGGAATTAAAACCCTGATTGAATGATTGTTACTCAATAGTTAAATAATTGACTATCGAGTTTGGACCTAAAACATAACTTTTGAAATATCACGGAGAAGTGTGCGAGTAATATGGCATAGTCATCTCCGATGAAGCTGTATTGTGCATACAAATTTCCTTTTGTTCTTCTAGGACAATGATAAGGAAATCCGACCACTAACGGTTAGGAGATAATCTCCGCTCTTATCTTCCACTAATGGATAGGTTATCCGAAAACCACTTCAATCCAACAAATAAATTTTGAAGCAAGGACATCTTGAAGAAGATGGAATTTGGAGACGGAGCTCTCAAGTGTTTCATTCAGTCCTATAATGGACTTATATGGATGAATGCTGATATTGCATTGTTGCATGAAGGGAATTGTTAGCATTCCAAGTGGGAAATGCTATAAAAAGTTAAAACACAACCTCAAACCTCATCAACCAGGAACTGACAAGAATCGGGCATGCAGCAGGGCTAAGTGGGTCGTTCCCATGTAGGGTATGGTCATTCCAAATCTAGATCAGTTATTATCTCTCATCGTATATTTTGAGGTCGATTAAAGGAGGGATTATCATATTCGGTACTACTATTCAAATGGTAGGCCAGTCCTGTATGGCAGAGGTACAAGATGTTCTTGTTAGACCCCGGTCATTTATCCAGAGATGTAACTTCGGATGGTAGCTCCTTACCTTGTCATAGTATGGAATCCAATCTTCAATACGTTCCTTTATGGCTTTAATTGTAGAACCTAGTATATTGGAATTTAATAATGTAATAATATCGGTTATGACTAGTAAGTATTTGTACTCTAGATGTTATTACGATATCAGAGGATTTTCTATAAAAATGGTTTAGTTATTATAAGGTAAAAACTCATTCGTGTTTATGTGTGGCGTGGTCTTACGTGATACATTTTTTGTAGGTTTACTAGAAATTTAAAATCCAATTGGGTGTGTTTTCCTCACGCTGGTTTTTCAGACTGACTCGTGTGTTATTTTATTATAATGCTTGGGTCAGACCGTGCATATTTACAGATTGCTTTAGATGCATTGAAGCTCAAGAGAAGAGTTGGAGGTCTTTGAGTTGTATTCACGTAAATATTTATTTCCGATGCTTTGTTGTTGAAACCATTAACAATTGTGAGGACAGGTTGTTATAACTGTCCAGGATGATGATTGTGATTTGTTATTTTACTCTAAATTGTGTATGCATATAACAAGTTCTCTTTGTAAGATCATTGATATTATATTATATATTGTTCCGCTGCGATTGTGAGATTCTTTGTTGTTTTATTTTCTTTTCTCTTCTTCTTCTCTTCTCTTCTTCTTTATTCTTCTTTCCTATAACTATCAGTCTTTCCATTCGATTTGGGTTGGACATGTATGGTTTATTGTCAACTTGAATAGTATGGATTGGAGGTTTGTTACAGATCTAATAAAGATGGTGAATATTATGGATGGTTTGATGAAAGTGTACATTCCTCTAGTCCACTTGCTAGATTCGTAGAAAGTCATGACATATGTGCTTAAAAAGCAGTTCCTGGAATACCACAACAATATCATGTTGTAGTAAAGCGTAAACGTACTTTAATGGATATGGTTAGAAGTATCTTAAGAAATCCATCTTTACCCAAATCATCACGCTGTATATTTGTTGTGTGGGATTCCTAGTAAGGCAGTTTCAACGATACCTTTTGAGCTGCAAACAGGAAGGAAACCAAGTTTAGGGCACTCGTATGTTTGGGGTTACCCAACGGAAGTAAGAAAGTATAATCCCTAAGAAAAGAAACTAGATTCTAGAACAATCGGTGGTTTCTTCGTTGGTTATCCATTTAAAGGGTATCAATTTTATTATCCTAACCATAGTATAAGAATTGTTGAAACTAGAAATGATAAATTCATTGAGAATAGTGAAGTTAGTGGGAGTTTGAAACCACGTAAAGTGGAAATTCAAAAAGTTAGATTGAAAATTCCTATACCTATAGCTTCTTCTCATGTTTGTGTTCCTTTACATGTTGATCATGTTAATGATTTGCAAGAAAGACAATTAATGATCAAATACCATAGAATTAGGTTATCATGAATGAACCTATGATAGATGAACCACAAGAAATTGCATTAAGAAGATATGATAGGCAAAGAAGATCTATTATTTCTGATGATTATGTGGTGTACCTACAAGAGATAGAATTTGACTTAGGAATCGATGATGATCTAGTTTCATTTCCACAAGCTATAGAAAGTGATAGTTCAGTGAAATGGTTAAATGCTATGAAAGAAGAGCTAAAATAAATAATCACAATGAAGTTTGCGATCTTATCTAATGGCTAAATGATTGTAAAAGTGTTGGGTGTAAATGGTTCTTCAATATCAAGCGTGACTCAAATGGCAATATTTTAAACGTCACATAGCCAGATTCATTGCAAAACATTTTACTTGAGAAAATGGCGTTGACTATAAATAAGAATTTTTTTCCTATCTGTAAAAAGGATTCCTTAAGAATTATTATTGCAACGGTAGCTCACTACGACTTAGAGCTCCATCAAATGGATATGAAAATAGCCTTTCTGAATGAGAATTTTGATGAAGAAGTTTTTATGGATCAACCTGAAGATTTTATGGTTGAAAAGAACATACGGTGTGTAAACTTAAGAAATTAATATATGGACTTAAATAAGCCTTCCGACAATGGTATCTTAAGTTCAATGTTACCATCATATCTTTTGGATCTAAGGAAAACATCTGTGATTGATGTATATATTTGAAGATTAGTGGGAGTAAGTTTATAGTTTGGATCTTGTAGACTGATGACATTTTACTTGCTATTGATGATCTTGGTTTATTACATCAAACCAAGGAAATTATCTCTAAGTACATTGAAATGAAAAATACGGTTGAGGCATTTATGTGATTGGAATTGAAATATTTCATGAAAGATCACAAGGACTGTTGGGATTGTCTCAAAAAACGTACATTAATAAAGTTGAGAAAGATTCAAGATGGAAAAATGCTATTCCAATGTCTATCTAATTCAGAAAGGAGATAAATTTAGTCTCAACCTATTTCTAAATGCTGAATTGGAATGCAGTCAAATGGAACTTATTCCTTATGCATCTATTATTCGTAAATTGATGTATGCTCAAACTTGTACGAAACCAGACATCAGTTTTGCTATTGGAATGCTGGACAGGTATCAAAATAATCCAAGAGTAGATCATTGGAAAGCTGCAAAGAAAGTGTTGAGGTATCTAGAAGAAACGAATTGTCATATGCTCACTTATAAGAGATCCGATCATCTAGAGGTTATTTTTCTAGATGGTGGAGAATAGAAAATCCAGGTTTGGATATTTGTTCCTATTAGCTGGAGGAGCAATTTCAATATTGAGAGCGAAAAGCATTCTGCCATTGCTACCAAGTGTTGAAAATTTATTGTGACAATTCTACAATCTTTGTTTCTAAAAACGACAAGTATTCTAAAGGTCACAGACATATGAAATTAAAATACTTTGCCATTAAATAAGAAGGTCAGAAACAATGAATGTCAGTCAAATACATTAATCCTTATGGTTGTGGATCCGTTAACGAAAGTATTGTCCCCAAACACATTTAATGAACATGTCGAAAAAATATGCATTATCGGATATAATCATTGAGGTATATTATGTTTTATTTTATTATGAATTTGACACTCTGACCTCATTTATTTATTGTTTCTAATATGAATTTATGAATCTTATTTTTAATGATTGGTATGTATACATGAATGCATTATGTAAGTTAAACAAGATTTTGTCTCTGACAAAGACATTACTATTGAACTGTTATCGAATATCTTATTATGTGGCATGTTATATGGAAGACTAATATTATGATACATGGAAGGGACTATGTCGATAAATCGATACACAACTGCTATAATCCTTATTAGTTTCTCGGCTTAATAATGGCCTTATGATGTAACCAATCTGAGGAAGGATTTATTTCTTTCGCTGTGCAATATATTTTATTATAAATCATTAATACACATAATGTCATATGGGCTAAGTTGGAGAATGTTGGACTTATACATAAGCTCATGTGCGGACTAAGTGGATAATTTAATGGCTGAAGTGAAAAGTACCAAATTGGTTTAAGGAAATAAAGAGAGTAATTCTTATTAATAGATCAAAAGGTGATTTCCTAATAATGGCTGGTGTATATAAAGAATAGAAAACCCTAATAGGTTTGTCTCTCTCTACATACCCATTTAGTTTTCCTCTCCATCAAGAAAGATTCTCAAACTAAAAGGTTCAAGTGGAAGAAATACAATCCTAGCAATTATTCACTAAAAATTAATTGCTTTTACTATGAATTAAGGTACGCTCTCTTAATCTATTATGCAGTTGTGAAAATCATTTTGTTCAAAGATCTAGCCTATTATGATTTAGATCTAGCCTATTATGATTTAGATCTAGCTTATTACAATTTAGATCCAACCTATCATGATTTATGCAAAATTAGTTTAATTTTTTATTGGTCCAACGATTAAGACTTTACAAAGTTAAGTTCTCACTCTTCACATAACTTTTGATAATTATGTGCATTGTTATACTAATTTTATGAAGTTGTGATCAAGCTTCTATTGTGCATTAATGCATTGGTTATGTCCAACAATTCATTCACATTTTAGATTGATGTAACACAGTGCCTAGATATCTGTTTTATGATAAACTATTTTAAGCTGCTGCACTAAATAATCATAGAAACTATAAGGTTATACCACCTTATAAGTGTCTTCTACAGATCCATAGAGCACAATGATCGAATTTCGCTATGATCCAAAAGAACTATTTACTTTAGAAAATATCTAATCATATTACAAAACAAAGTATATGATAATTTAAATTAAATATCATGTAATAGGCCACTAAAAATAATAAATGAAGCCAATACTGATTGATGATCCACCAAAATTATATTCGTCATTATTGTTTTTATATATTTATTTTCTATACGTAGACTGTAGATTGAAATCCACGTGATTCAAACATTTATACACAATGAAAATAATTTATGGAGTGTAGAGAGATGACAACAGTTCTTGCAAATGTTAGATATTTTCAAATTACTTAACCTACAACAAATGAAATTCATAACTGACAGTTTTAACTACTAAAAGGTGGTACATAATAATGTTAAAGAAGTTGATAATCAACCAGCTTTCACTACAATATTTGATTTTTTTGTTCATATGTGCAGTGAGTTGTCCCTTCCAGTTAGCTCGCTTTTTAGAAAAGCGGTTTCTAATTTGACATAGAAGGTCAAAGCAAACGCATAACGATTCATAGACCTGGAAACACATTGAGAAAGACTAGAGAATTGAGCTTAGGAAGTTTGGTTGAAAAATTGGCTAAGTCCTTAACTTACCCCCGAGTTAAGGCCTTAAGTCAACCCCCCAATTAAGGACTTCGACGAGTAAAGGATTTCGATGAGTTAAGGGTTTTGACAAGTTAAGGATTTGAGTTGGTACCAAGTTAAGTCTTTGAGCTAGTAACGAGTTAACACTAAAGCATCTTCAACTGGACGTAGAAGATTGAAGCAAAGATGAAACGACTTGAAATTTGACATGTACACGTAGAAAAACAAAAGGAAGGACTTAGAAAAGGTTTGGAGTGGTTTAGCCCCACCAATTAAACTCAACCCCAAGTAAAGGCCTAATCTCAACCCCGAGTTAATGACACTAACTCATCCCGAGTTAATAAGAACATCGAGACAAATTCAAAATAAATTGAAATTTGGCGAGAGCACTAAGAAAAGAAAAAGCAGGTCTTGGTAAAGTTTCTCCATGATTGGGCCAAGCTCCTAAACTCAATCCCCAGTTAAGGACCTTAACTCGGCACGAGTTTAAAATTTTACTCGGGTTGGCCTGGTTCTTCTGGTATGGCTTTATGCTATCTCTTGGACTTCATTGTTGTTGGGTCTCTGACTCTATGCTAACCATTCTTCTATAAATGCCAATCAGCCTGCCACCAAAAAAGGATCTTCTTTTCACTGGATCCCCTTCAACACTCTTCAACTTGGAGCTTCCATTACACTTTGTTCACTTTTAACTCCCTAAATAACATTCCTAATTCCATTGTAAATCTAAGATCCACTAAACCGTGGACAGATCGGATCTAACTAGTTGTAATTCAAAGAGAGAGAACAACTAATTAAATATATTGAAGTGTATGTAGGCCGAAGATTACATTGAACCATTGCAAAAACTTCTATTTGTTCTTATCTATTTTTCGCTTTGTCTTTTACTTTTAACCTAAACTGGTGCTTTCATCCAATTTTCGGGTATTGATCCATTTTCTGGGTTAACACTTTCTTAAGAGATAAAGATTTTTATCGCTTGGAGTATATTTTTTTTAGTGGTCAAGTCTCTTAATTTTCTCAAACCGTGGTTGCTTTGATATAAAGTGGGTTGACTATGATTGCATTATACAGGTAATGCATGTTTATATGCAGTAGAACCAAACACTAGCAACTTACCCAACTAAAATAGGCGTCATTGGAAAGGACGGTAAAGGGCTACGATGTCTACTTTTCATACAAGCACAATGCATGTCTCTATTTAGTAGATTTTACAATTACTTACTAAATTAGAGCTACACAGTCCATTAGGTGTTCTAATTTCTATTTTATGTCAATGGATGTTTTTTTTTCTTTACTCATGCATGTTGTCTATCAATTAAAGCTTATGAGTAATTAATTAACTTATTAAACAAATTTATGTACGTTGAGTGTATAGTACCTTTTTATCCATGATCAAGATTGTGTTTACTTAATAAATCACTGTATTTGTGAAATCTGGATCTTTAGATCATTTAATTAGTTTTTATTCTATTTATGTTTGCAGATTTTTTTTACCTTTTCTCTCATCAAATAGAAGAAGGATATTTAACACTATAACTACCTTACCTATGTAGCATGATACATATGAGCTAAGAATTTCCAATTGATTTTTAGTCTTCTTAGAATTTGCGCTTACTAATATGTTCTTGGTTACATATTTAATACACTCATCTTTCTTATGACCATGAAGTTCAAAAATCTATTTTATTTATTTTATAAAAAAGTAAACATTAACCCATTTGCGCACATATCTCTCTCACTATCATTCAAAATACTCTTTTCTCATCACTAAAAGGCAGAAAATTCATTTAGCCATATAAAATTAAATATCCTCAAATAGAACCAAATTTGTTTCCTCTACAGAACAAACAATTTTCACCTTTTTCCTATGAAAAATCTCCATTTCGCAAACCATGCCAACAAGGCAATTATTGGTAGCTCGTATCAAATAGTGGACAAAATCTTGATAACTGGTTCTTATATGCTTTATGATCTCGATAAACCGATAGTATCTACATTGGAAATAAATGTTCGTTCCTTCCTAATTTATTTCTTTTTTTCTAAATTTTCATTTGCATATTTTCTTTCTCAATTTATATATATTGGGCAGTTAGTTCAACATCTTCCTTTTCTTCATCAATTAAAGTAGTCGTCTCATATCTTGACATCTCAATTCACAACAAAATTATTTAACTTTATCCATTCGGTTAGTTTTGAACTAAAGAATGTATTTTTCCCCATTTATTTATTAATTCATGTTTATTTTTTTACGATTAATAATTTTATTTGTATCTACATTATTGAAGGAATCGGTAAGTCAAAGAATAGAATAACTTCTTTTCAAGTTCTCCAATTTATTTTAATTTATCTCTATTTTTCATTTCAAGATATTTTATTACATTATAGAAAATCATTTTATTATCGTTTTGTAATATATTTTTCATAAAAGATACGTGCTTAAAGTAAACTAAGATGGTGTTAAATCTCCATGGTTAATTTAATGGTATTCCAAAAATACGTGGTTGGTAATTATACATAATATGTAGTAAACAGAATCTTCATAGCACTTCTTTAACATGTTTTGTGTATGTTGATAAACTAATATTATTTATCTTAATTTTATTTTTTTCTTTCGAAATTTATATTCTCTCTCCCTCGTAATACTCTATTTTTACCAATTTAAGGCAAATAAATCGTCCAGTTTGCTTATTCAAAACCAAATCCGCTTCCTTAATAAGGAACATTTTTAATTTTAGCACCCTGCAAAATCTTCTTTATCTCGGAAATTATGACAATATTAATAGGGAAATTAATAGTATCTCATACCAAATATGTGATATATTAATATGTTTTATTACATTTAATAAACTAATAATAAAAGTTCATTTAGCTTTATAAAATCAAATATGCTTATTCGAAACCAAAGCTATTTCTTCGATTTAGGAAATATTTTTATTTTTAGACATGTACAAAGTCTTCATTGTCTCACAAATCATATAAGATTTAACTTGGGAATTAAAGGTATCTTGTATCAAATATTCAATGGATAGAATCTCAGTATCTCCTTTTTAGATGTATTTCTTTTGGTAAACAGATGATATATGTTCATTAGAAATAAATATTCATTCCTCCCCAATTTCTTTCCCTTTTCTTAAATCAACATTAATTTTCTTTTGCATATTATCATTTTGCAATTTATATAAATTGCGCAGGTGGCTGAATGTGTATTTTTCCATTATCAATTAAACCAATTGTGTCATATCATTGTGTTCTCAATTCTCGAAGAATTGTTAAACCTTCTGCATTTCTTTGTTTTTTATTCTGTTTTGAATTTTCCAATTTGGAAAAACTTAGTTAAAGAATGTATTTTTCTCATGTATTAACCAATTTATGTCTTCTTTTTTCTACGGCTAAAATATTTATTTGTACGTTAATTATTATACGAATCAAAAAGTCAAAGGACCAAAAAATTAATTTTCATGGTATTTTTTCCAATTAGTGGTAATTTATCTCCATTTTTGATTTCATGATATTTTATAACATTATCCTCAATTTTTTAGTTATTATTTTATAATAAATATTGCTTAGAAAAATAGATGATTAGAGTAAACTAAGACGGTGTAGGGTTGCCTTGGTTAATAAAATATGCGGTAATGTCTCTCGTAAATAAAAATTGTATATGTGATGAACATAGTCCCAATAGCTCTTCTTTTACATGTTTTGCTTTTTTGGTAAACCGATAGTTTTCATTTCATTTTTTATTTTCGATTAGAAATTTATGTTTATTCGCACTCATTTATAAGACACTTTTCTTATTGATTTAAGGGGAAATGTTCATTCTTTCCATAATTTTAATAAATAGAATCTTAATATAAGGAACATTTTTATAGTTAGCATCGTGTAAAATCTTTATTACCTCACAGATCATACCAACAATTACAATATGTAATAGATAAGATCACGATAGCTCCCTTTTACATGTTTAATTACTTTTCATACACTAATACAAAAAATTCATTCAGCCCTAGAAAATTAAATATGCTAATTTAGAACCTAATATATTTCCATAACTAATTTTTTTACTTCTATTTCCATCAAAAACCTTCATCATCTCAGTAATTGTTTGTACCAAAATTGAGCACAACACTCTTCGGACGTATTTGAAGAGACTAAAATGAAGAAATTAAATGTAGAATGAGGCTAATCAAACAAACACGCCAAAATAAACAAATAGAAATGCAAGAACACAGGAATTTATAGTGGTTCGGCATTGTAGCCTTCGTCCACTTTGGAAAGTTAGTTGTTATATTAATGTCTATTAACTTATTACAACAGAAAATACTCAAGCCCTCGAGTTACAATGGGTTTCCAACAGAGTATCGGCGTAGCAGAATCAAAAGTCCGTTTTCTAAAGGCATAGGGCTGCTATTTATAGGTGTAGTTTGAAAATATCTAACTTAGATCTCGGAATACCTCTTCTCCCACATGAGTGGGCCCACTTGATCGATCGGGGTTAATTTGGGATCAATCCCTTATTGATCCACACTTCATTCGTATCGATCAAAAATAGCTCCTTTTGGACTAAGATCGATCATAGACATTCCTGAGCTGGTAAGAAAACTCCCGTGAAAATTTGGTGGCATTTGGCCTTATAGATCTTTAATTATGCCCGATCCAAGTTTGATTTTGCAATAGGCTGAACTGTTCATATTAATCAACTTGTATCGATGCTATGCACATCGATCAGGGTGACGTGGAGAGATAGTCTAGGAGCGATCAACTTTTCATGTCGAGCGATCGTTTGCTCCTTTTGACCATGTTTCTTTGTATCGATCCCATGTAACTTCATTCGTATTTTTCACTTGAAGCCGCTTTGTATCGATAACTTTCGTTCCAGTTCGTATTGATACGATCTTATGCTCTTCGTATCGATTGAAGGTGTTGATTTCGTATCGATGAAGGGTGTTGATTTCGTATCGATCTGTTGGCTGATAGATACAAAATGTACAAGGTGGTCGATCGATACGAAGGAGTAGTTGCTGATGGATATGAAGGAGATTGACGTTGATGGATAGGAATACCATGGATCCGAACAAGATTGATATCCTTGATTTTGATCGATCCATATCTTAAGCATTTGAACTCTGATTGACCTAAAATTAGGAAGTTGATTTTTACAGCTTTACTTGTCGTACCGTGTTAATTGTATCTCGATCCGCAGTTAGACTAAATAGGCCAATATCCATAGTAGACCTTTTGCATAACCGATCTTCAGGATGGATTGTCCTGGATTTTCCGTCAAATTCTTGATGTCACGGCCTTTCCAAAAAGCGGGATAACATTTGCCCCCTAAAAGTACGTCTTATGAGAACATAGCTGTTTTGAAATGTCCTGTCTTATTCGCTGAATAGCTGTTTCATTAAGTGATGTAACCTTTGATTGATTTCTAGTTATATAAATGTTGAATTGTTGATTGCCAACGATGTAGTGTTTTGTTGTAACTGAGTGTCAAGTGCTGGCGATTTGTTGTTCACTGTTTTGATTATCGTTAGGTAACCATTCAATCCCTGTCAATATTGAAAGTTGAATGTTAGTCTGCCATACATGTACATATGTTAACTTAACTCCTGTTCATGTTTGCACGTTCATGGGCCATTGTTAAGTCTTTTAGTTTTTTTTAATCGAGTTTCATATCGATCCTCTCTTGGATCGACGTGAAATTCAAGTTCTAACTACGTTTGAAGGTTGTTTTAAGTCCTTTCCCCATATCAATCCTCTCTTGGATCAATTTGAGAAGATGGGATATGCATTTCGTATCCATAGCCATCGGTACGAAATAGTTAGTTCTTCGAAATGCTTCGTATTGATAGATACGAATTCTTGTGGTCTTCAAAGTGGATGGACATAAAATAGTCGCTACGTATCGATGGATTTGATCGAACCATACATCACTTGGTAATGGCATTCGTATCGATGACATATGAGGCCAATTGCTAATGGATACGAACAGTTGTATCCAGATCGATTTAGGTGAATGGAATCGATGAGGTTATTGACCGTTCACACCGGTTTTTAGCACTAGGAGACAAAGTGTTTTTCTCCATGGTTTTGAGTCCACATATATACGCTTGGGACTTAGAAAAATTTCACTTACCATCACTTCACTCTTGCCTTCATATCGATAGAAAACCTGGGAAATAGAAACTGCCTTCATTCTCAAATCAACACGACTTGTTAGCCCCTCGAATCGATTCTCTAATTTAGGTAATTAGTCGAACAATCTCATATTAAATCAATAAGATTTGAGAATTGATGCCAATTCACTCATGGTCGTGGCCGATTCTGATGATGGTGAGGCCGGAATTGGGTCGGGGCATAGTTTAGAGAGGAGGAAATGGTGTTCGAACTATTTGGAGAAAAAGGAAGATAGATGGATATAAAGGGTGCATCCGTATCGATTGTGGATGGAGAAAAAGTTCGTATCGATCTAGACGTAATGGAATTTCTTATAGAATGAGGGAATTGTTTCGTATCGATGGTAGGCGGGCATGCTTATCAATCAATCGATGATTGGCATTCTTCTCGATCCGGAGTGATCGATACGAAATCATAGGCTTGGCAATCGATACGAATGTGTTCCAGTCGATCGATACCAAGTAGAGGATTTTGCATCGATATGAAATGATCTTCAGGTGATCGATACGAAGCGTTGTTCCACGATCGATAGGAATCTCTATTTCCCATGATTGATATGAATTGTGCTCCTGGTGATCGATTCAAGTTCAAATTTAATGTATAAAAAATCTTGCATAATCGAACATTTGACTCCGGCAAGCTTCAGCTTTGCATAATAATTGTGTAATCGCTTATCTGACTACCCTTCGAAGCTCGTCCATGGAACTGTAACTTGATAAATTTGATGAACTCTAACTTGGATCATTCTCTAAAGTTTGGATGGCTTGGCAGTGACGGTCATCAATGACAGTCACTTTGGTTGAATCTCGAAGTCTTGTCGTTTGAACATCTCCTAAACTTGTAGGAATTTACAGCATTATGCAGCACTGGATAATATGATCATTCACTTCACACCGGGGAATACACGTTTATTATCATCAAACGATGATTTTTACTGAGTTCAATAGCTACGGAACCTGGAAGTTCTCAGTCACTGGATGTTCAGAGTCCGCCTCTTCCCGTAATTGAAATGTTGGCCATCGCAACTGAAGTAATTAGCCCTGCTTCGGATGAGCTACCGGGAACTGTTTTTATTATGAACCTGCAGAATTCTTTCTGCTCTAATATCTCCTAAGATATGTTAGGCCGGATTTGCCTAAGGCATGGTTTGCCGCTAAATGATGTCTTATGACCGGGGTCAAAAGATAGAGCTCATAACCCCCTAGAGGGATGCATGGCTTTCAATAGATACATGTGTGTAGCCATGGCGCTTCCTCCCTCCAATCAGTTCATTCGAGAAGTGTTGCTTTAATTCAGGATCGCTCTGTCCCAGTTTCACCTGAATGGGTATGCCTTGCTCAATAACCTGAATGATATCTTTATGGAGCATCTCTTCGGACCTCTAATCGTTGAAGAGATCAAATATTTTTTAAACATAAAAATTCATGGGGACAACCCTTCTTTCACTTCTCTAGAAGCGGTGAGGAATTGCCAAGTAGTGGTCGTGAATTGGAGCAAGTTGAGTTACTTTAAGACCGAATGGTTCTTAGTTCGGTGCCCACAGGGATTCTCCGGACGGTGGCTAGTTATGCGCAAGTGCTCCAACTTCTTTGTTGATTAGCGGGATGATATTAGTCGGTGCCGAGTTTAACACTTTGCTTTAGCTTCAATTCTACAACCTGAAGGAGCTCTTTTTAAAGAAATAGTAAGGGTTCTTCAAGAGGTGCCCGCCATGAAAAGAGAAATCAATGAAGTCCTCACAGATGAAAATCTGATTGTCATGGGGTTGTTTGATAGAGACCAAAGCATTGGACTTGTAGGAGTTCTCAGAATGGCTCCGGTGAGGCAAATTAGAAGGAGAGCTCCTGGAATTGTGATTGCTGAACCGGGCGATGATGAGAATGTGCCCACTAGGGATGATCCTGTAGTTGTGCCTTCGTACAGTCTCGATCTTCGGAATTGAAAAGAAAGGCAAGGCTGTCATTTACAAATCTATGAGACGCAAAACTGTCACGCTATCTCCGCCCGTGATAACTAGTGTAAGCGCAGAAACTTCTCCTCCATGAACGGAGAGTTCTTTTGAGGGAATAACAGACATTCCCATTTCGGTTGATTTGTCTTTACATCAAGATATCGGGCTAGAGGGGCTCCAAGGTGCCTTATATATAGGGGAGCCAACTTCTACGAGCACAGCTTCCACAACCGGTTGGTTGGGGTTTTGCACATACATGCACACACTTTATGGTACCGCCCAATTTATAATCACACGTTTCTCAGCCCCAGGAGATAATTAACTCTATTTCTCCTTTTATTTTACAGACACAATGATGAAGAGGGGATCTATGCTAGGTAGTCTTCGTGTTGCACACCATTCTTCAAGTTCTTACTCTTAGTCTCACAGGCGTGAGTCTGAAAGGGACTACGACCATTGTTATTCTAGTTAGGAGCACGAGCACCGAGAAAGGGAGAGGGGACGATATTATAGGCGTCCCTTATGGTCTCGCTCTCCACTACCTAGAATTTCTTTCAAAGTTCTGGTTCTAGTGGACAAACTATAGAAACTTCTCGTCAAGTACCACCTCCTCAAACTTCAAGACCCGACGAGCAATGTCGGAGGATCGAAACTGAGACCCTCGCCACTACCGAACAAGTCACAATATAACCCAACGAGAAAGGAGCGATTAGAATCGCCAAGTTGAAGAAGTATTTTTCAAATGTCTGCTTCAACGGCTTCATATTTCCTCCGCACTTAAAGCGAATTTACAATAACATAGAATAGACGATGCATGACTACATATATGATGTTTATGGTCAATATCGAGAACGGATGAAGACTATAGAGAAATTTTCAGCGGTGGCCTTTGAGCAAGCGAAGACAATCAAGAAACTAGAAACTGATCTCGCTCAGAAGGACCGCATAATTCAGGTGCTCAACAATGAGAATGAGTCTTCAAGAAATTTGAAAACGGTGGTGAAAAAGAGAGCCGATGAGGCAACTCGAAAGTTGAAGGAGATGAGGCGAACGCATTTAGCCTCGGTCGAGGAAATGGGGCACCGGACCACCACAGTCATAGCTGAAAGAGATGCAGCGTTAAAAGAGCTTGAGGAAGCTAAAACCAAATTTGTTGAAGTCATCAAAGAAAAAGATAACGCTAATAGAGCTGCCCAAGAGGCATGTGAGCAGGCCGTGGCACTCAGGGATGAGCGGGATGCAGCCAAGCTAAAGGTCCAAGAAACCAGGGCCAAAATTGAGATCGAGGTTAGGGAGGCAGAGACTAGGTTGGAAGGTGATATCGAAGACCTAATGGTCACTTATAATGTCAATGTCTTAAAACATTGCAACCTAGGCTGGCTCGATGACTACCCGCTACATATGTACAAAGCTTGGTGCAGCTTGGTAGAAGATGAGAAAGCGGACCGCAACACTACATCTATCGACAACTTCTAGAGAATCGAATATTAACCGAAGATGAGAGAAAAGTTCTTCTTGATGCCACTACCACTTTTGAAAAGGACAAACTAGACGCTAAATACCCGGACGTTGGAGAGGGGCCCAGAGTTGAGCACCATGAAGTAAGCTCTGAAATGTCTACAGCGAATCAACCTGAGATTACTTCTGTAGTTGACCCACCAGCTGTTCCGGCATTTGACTCTGATAGGTCGCATATATCTCCGGTACTTGAATATGCTTCTGAAGGTGCATTGACTCAGCACGCAAGCCAATCTAAGGAAGGTACTCTTAACATTCTATCCATTTGCTTAAATGTGGGAGCGTTGTTGGAAGATGTCATTAGTAACTTCTCCTATCTTTTATTCAGTTATAGATGTTGCGCTAACCGTTCCTCCTGCAACCCAAGAATTACATCACGAACATGAGGCCATTATGATGGAGGCAACGACTACAACAGCCGCTACATCAACTGGGAAGTTCACAAGAGTAGTTTCATTTTTGACGAACTAATGATGGAAGAACTCCTCGGCCACTAAAGCAACCTAATCACTGATCTGCCTTTCGTTCTAGGTGAAGATGTGTTTATGGCTAGCTCCTTAAGCCTGACTAGCAACATTTTGGTGGGCACTCAAGCAGATCAAGATTAGGCTATAATGATTGAGATTAATGCTGAAATGGAAAGGGCTGTGTAGGCTAGTAGCATCGGAGGTGGCATCGCAGGCCCTGGTCCGGTTCCTATGCATATAATTTCCCTTGCTGACACAATCGTCGACATTGGCGGGCCCCCTTCGTCCTTTTATATTGAAACTTTCACTATTCCTCCGGCTCTGCATTTAGAAAGCATCCTGATCCCCGTGATTTCGGAGGAAGAGACCTCTGTAACCCCCCCCCCCCCCCCCCCCGACCGGAGACCAACCAATAAAAGACAAAAGCTCGAAGAGGCATCCGAGCGGCAGCTCTAGCGGGTTGATGCCGAGGAAGAAGAAGTCGAAGGAGTAGACTTGCCTTCTTATTCCCTCTTTTTGGTAGATAATTAGGATAGGATTTCATTTTTCTTTTTGCAGGCCGTGTATAGATGTTGGTTCGACCCCTGCTTATAGGAATCTTAGGAATAAGTTTTTGTACTTGTCCTTTTTCCAAGAAATAGCAGAAATAAAATCTCCTTTTGTTTTCAGCATAGCTTTATTTTTATTTGCTTAGGTGTTTCAACACTCAAATTTCCTTTCAATGTACTAGCAAGACTTTAGCCTTTGAATCGGACTTGAGTTCGGTTGTTAAGTCTTGAAGTCACGGCTTCGGTTCATAACCAAACGTAAAGTTGAGCCTCAACATCTCACTATCTCGGTTAGTGGCTTGTATTTGATCTATGCCCTTAGTTCTAGAGAGAATTAAAGTGGTCGGTTGACAGTCGCTTTCTACCTTCAAAAGTTGTACTTAACTTAGTCGGAATAAGGTGAAGGGGAGATGAATTTGAGTGGTTGATCACACTCGTTCATCGATAAGTACTTGCTTCCGCACTCTGGGGATTGAGCCCGAATGCTGGCAGTTGGTTACGCCTGCTCGTCATTTAGAATCACATCCATGCTCTAGGGATATAGGATAATTCATGGGTGGTCGATCACATCAGTTTAGTACTTGGAGTCATATCCACACTTCAGGGGTAAAAGTTGTTTTATGAGTGGTTATTCATGACCACTTAATGTTTTATACTCCGGTTCGCGCCCGGGAATCTGGAGTTAGTTAATGGGAGGTCAGTCGCACCCATTTAGTGTTTAGAACGAAGTCCGTCCTCTAGGGACTTAAGTTGTTTTACAAGCGGTCAGTCACACCCATTTAATGTTTATACTCCGCTCCGCGCTCTCGGGATCAGAGTTAGTTAATGTTTATACTCCAGTTCGCACTCCGGGAATCTAGAGTTAGTTAACAGACGGTCGATCACACCGGTTTAAGTATTAGGATCTCGTTTGCACTTTGGGAACGATGAATTGACCAGGGTTATGGGTAGTCGGATCACATCCACCCTGAGTAGACAACCAAAGTCGTAGATGGATGGATCCATCCTTCTCGAGCTTGTAAAAGTGGAAGGCGAGGTCGTGGATGAACGGATCCATCCTTCTCGGGTTTAGATTGTATATGGGCGAAGTCGTGGGTGGACGGATCCACCCTCTTCGAGTCCATGTTTAGAATTTGAAGTTTATACTCTGGCTCGTACTCTGGGAACCATAGTTTGTTAGAGGATTGTCGTATATCAATCCTTTTTGGCTTTAGCATGGTTGCTTATCCCCGAGCTTGGGGTTTCACTTAGCGAGTGATTGGTCATATCACAATCACTCCCTATTTAAATAAGTCCCACTCTAGGATGGAAATTAGCTCTCCATGCATTATGATGGTCGCATGACGTATTTCAAGAATTGCCACTCTGGTTTGACGAATTTGCATTTATTGCTGAAATAAGAAAGTACGGCAAAGTCAGTTGCCTTGTTACAAGTTCAAATTTCAAAATGCATAAACAAATTTCAAATGAAAAGCAGACTAAATGAATAAATAAAGCCTGTTATGTGTAGTGGCCATGGAGACTCTCACTATTCCAAGCTCTCGGCAAAGTGAGACCATCAGTAGTTGATAATTTGAATGTGCCATCTCCAAGTCTCTGTTCGATAAAATATGGTCCTTCCCATGTTGGTTTCATATGTGAAGGGAAAAGTTAGAATCTCTTGAGTATGAGATTGCCAAGTTCAAAGGTTCTGGGTTAGACCTTAATATTTTATAATCGGTCGACTCGACTTCGGTGCGCGTCTACCCTCAAATCTGCCTCTTCACGCTTACCATCCAATAATCTAGAGATTCAGCAAGTAATATGCCGTTCGTCTTTAGATCATAATATGTCACACAATGAGAAGGTACTTCCAAATCAACTGGAATAACGGCTTCAGAGCCGTAGGAAAGTGAAAATGGAGTGTGGCCGATCGTGGACTTGTGGGTAGCTCGACATGCCCATAGGGTCATGGGAAGTTCATCGACCCATCTGCCTCCAGCCTTCTCCAGTCGTTTCTTCAGAATGGACATAATAACTTTATTTACAGCTTTGACCTATCCATTGGTTTGAGGGTGAGCAACCACCGTGAACTTCTTCTAGATGTGGAAACGTTGACAAAAACTTTTGAACTCGACACTACCGAATTGGGGTCCGTTGTCAGTGATGATCATATGCGGAAGTTGTAACGACCCAGAATTTCTGTTAATTAAAATTTGTATATTTAATTGATTTTAAATATTAATAAGTGGAATTTATAAGTCGAATAATTTATTTTTCGAATATCTAGATTTAATTGGATAAACTAATCGATAATTTAATATTTGAAAATTTCAGAAATAATTGGAAATTGGGTTAAATATGATTGAAAATGATTTTTAAAATTTTATTATATCATATTGAAGTTAGAACAATGTTTTTGAACTTTTAAAATTGAATTTAAAGTTAATTTGTGAAAATTGAATATTTTAATATTTAATTGACGAGTTAAAATAGCCATTTTTCAAACAATCTCGGATTTCGACGAAACTAGTTTCATCGGATCCGTAATGTGATATTATTGTAAGGATTCAAATTTTGTGTCAATCCGATTTACCATTTGTCCGGGGCAAGCCAAAACGCATAGAAATTGGTTTAAATCGATTTAATTTAAATCGATCGTTTATTGTCGTAACTCGCACAGATGATCGAATTGGCTCCCGAAACCTATTCCATTGTGTCTGGAATGCGGGGTAAACCCTAGAAACGCCAGTCACCGCGTGAGATTTGGAGTTTGAAAAATTAGAGATGAATAGTGTTCGTCAGTTCTCTATAAAAGGACCCTTATTCTCATTTCTTTTGCAAAACCCTAACCCTATTAGCTAGCCGCCGGCCCTAACTATCAATGGCCGAAATTTGCCAATGTTCTTCCTCAAATTTCTTTCAATCCATCAGTTCTTAGCAAAAGTTGTTAACTACAACATTAAAGATCGTAACGAGATCTATGAAAACAACGGCTATGATCAAGTTTCGATGCACGAATCAACGGCAATAGGCTCGGGAAGGTTCGTCATTCTCACGCGTTTATCGAGAAAATTGAGGGGCCGAGCTACATGAGATTTGGGTAGAGCATAGAGCTCGTGTAGGCGCTTCAAACGGCGGAGGCCGATCATCTTCTCGACGTCAATAGGTGGAGCGGCATCAAAAATGTTCGAATGGCTTTGGGTTATATCTCGCGTTTGAAAATCTGGGAGGAAGAATACGTGAGAGAAGAGAAAGGGAGGGGGACGGCCTAGATTTGGGTTGCAGGAATGCACGGCTGAGATTCATTAGGTTAATAAAAAAAATTGAAATTAATGTATATTATAAATTATGTGATCTTTAAATAAGCATAACTCTTTCATACGAAGTCGAAAATGTACGAAACAACTTGTGTTGGGTTCATATGGACGAGTACTACGCTATGGAGTTGGATTGGAATCGTTTGGAGCCAGTGAGAATTTTGGGTAAAATTAAACACACGTTTAATTTTATTCGAAATAAAACGCTGCGACTATTATTGGAACCAAGGTGAGAACTTCTCACTCAATCGATTTGTTTCGATTTAAATTTTAAATTGTTAGATTTAAAATTGCTTGATTGTTTGTTTGGATGATGATTATTATCTATTGATTGTTAAAATAGACATTATACGTCGTATATTAAGCGGAGGTTATTTATTAAAAACATATACCGCGAATATTTCACTGCAAAGTGAAATTGGTATTATTTATGTACTTGGAGTTGATTTCCCGCATTATATAGCGGATGAGACCCTATTGCACCGCATAATAGCGGATAATATTTTATAAATCCCATATACCGCGTTATTTCGTACTGGAATGGAATTGGTATTGTGCTAACATCTGTGGATGCAGGGAAACAGGTTGGAGGGATCCAACTGGATTCCTCACCATTATTTATTTGATTTCAGATATAGTGATGTTTGTTGATTATCATATTGATATATGAAGTTTTGATTGTCAGGATTGACTATTTGGTGTTGTTGCATCATCGGATCCATTTTTGAATTGTTAAAGTAACAATTTTTACTTTAAAAGGATTTTTAAAGTGATTTTTGAAAGTATAAGTTTTATTAAATTTTGAATTGTTAAAATAAATAAACGTTAAAATTATTATTATTATAAAAGTTATATTTTTGGAAAATAAACTTAAGTATGATTTTGGAGTTATATATAAGCTTTAATAACGATTTGTAAATTATTAAAAAGAATGGTTTAAATTGAGATTTTTGGATTACTATAAACGATTTATATAAAAGATTTATAATATCGATATTTATAAATTAAAATATAGGAATTATAAAACGAGTTTTATTAAGTGTTAAAATGAAGTTCAAATGGATTTCATAAGTAAATGAAATTTATAGATTTATAAATTGTGAAATTTTAAAATGAATAGATTTTGTAAAATAGAAAATTATAAATAATTAACTTTAAAATTAGATTTTTGGCATTTAAATGAGATTTAAATGGAAGTGGTTAATAAGGGATTTTTATAACTTGAAGTTTTTATAATATATAAATGTGAATTTATAAACATTGATTTATAAATTCAAGATTGATTGAATTTGATAAGTAAATTTTTTTTATAGCTTATTAAAGGAGACATATTCACGATTTTGGATGGTGGATAATCCTTTAAACAAAATGTGTAGAAAAATGTTGAATTTGGTTAACGAAGAATATTCACGATTTTGGGACAGTGGATAATATATTAAAGTGTTTTGGAGAAGTGATATTTTACATAGAATTAAAATGATTTGAAGTTGTTTTAAAAAGCGTCAAGTATCGAATACATAGATTTCAACATTTATTGTTGAAATAGACGTTTTCGAGAAATAGAAGGAAATAGTGGACTATAACACTGTTGTTATAGTAAATGATTTCTCAAAGGAAATGTGTTATATAGTATTGGAATTTATATATCTATCTTAATTTCGAATCCCTATACTAGTGATTTTGGGTTGTCGTAACGATGTTTTACGCAACATTCGTTTTGTCCCAAATAAATGTGTTTGAAAGAATGTTTTCTTTAAAGAATGAAATATATACTTAATTTCGATTTTAAGTATATTGAATATTTTCCAAGTGTTGAAAATAAATAGATTTGTGAATTACTTATTATTAAAATAAGTATGGAAATGCTTTTCCAATATGAAATGAAACATTTTTGAGAATTTATCTTTTTAAAAGATAAATTGAAAATGAATATTTGAAATCGATTGAAAATCGTATATCAGTAGATATTTTGAAATATAAATTCAATATGGAATTTATAAAAGAAAGGGAAATTTGTTTAAAAATAAACATTGATTTATTTTTGAAGTGCGGAAATAAATTTACGGATTTGGAACATAAATGTAAAGTAAATCGGTAATGATTTATTTAGTTGGTTTAAATGAACCATTTTGAAATGAAAATGAATAAAAATTTGTGAATATGTCCCGTGTAGGGAAACGGTTTGAAATTTGTTTTCAAAAAGTTGTAAAGGTGAAAAGTGATTTGAAATTTGTTTTCAAATGGTTGAAGTGTGGAAACTATATATCTAGTAAAGATATTTTGGAAAATAAATGATTTGGAAAATTATTTGGAATCTGGGGATGTTAAGCGTACATATTGATAGTTAAATAACCGACTATCAATATTTACCTTTAAATAGGTATTTGTTGTGATTTGCTTGAATTTGAATGCCACACTTATTTTCAAAATAAGCGCTCACTATTCGGGTTAGCCGGGAAAGGACCTTGGGGTCGTATAACCCATTCTGACTATGTGATACGTCGTTATGAATTGCATTTGATGACCGGTGTTGAAGATCGGATATTTGTGAAAACGGAAGGATTACCGTCGAATGTTTCTGCATTGGCTGATCTTCGATATAGAAATTTATTACCCTTTGTGATGGGAAGTCCGGTCGTGATTAGTGAATATCCGGATTGCAAGGACTTCTTTGGAAGTGCCTTCGGTTCCGTTCGATCCTGGAACAGACTTGTATGGATGTGTGTCTGACGTTACAATTTGAGATGTAAAGCTGGTTTCTATCAAATATATTTCTGTTGGTGGCGGAGAATTTTTTTTCTCTTAGCTTAACACCCTTAGAGGTTATGTAGTTGATGGTTACTAGTGATACATTCCCAAATTGGTAATGTGGCATACGAAGTGCTGCTGAGCATTTATTGAAACAAAACACAGCTTTTATATAAAGCGTAGCTTTGTGGACGAGACTTCGTCGGACCTCACACCCCGGAAATGGTCAAAACAGGAAGGATGCAGCAAGGTTATTAGGGGGTAGAGCCCCTTTAGTGTATGTCATTCCTTCTGGATAGAGGTGGTATCATGGTATGGAGCCCAGATATTTAACCTATGTTGTTGCTGAAAATTTATTACTTTGTGGTTGTTGGAATCGAGGATCCTCGGATATAGATCGGTTACGATTGGGGAATGACATATTCGTGTCAGTAGTTACCCAGTTTGAAGGGTAACCCGGCCTTGTGTTGGCAGAGATCCGGTTAGGTTCTCGGGTCGTCTTTCCAGAGGCATACCCATGTGGCAATGAGAAGTTCCTTAGCCTGACCATTTATTGGAAATCCAAACTTCAATACGATCTTGTATGGTTTTAGTTGTAGAACCTATAATTCACTTATAGTGGTCACCACTATTTGGATGGTAGCTATAGTAGGCATAAGTGTGAAATGCCTATTGCTGGCTAAGATTTATATCTTTACTTTCGAAATGTTTTCTACACTATGCACTATTAATAATATTAAATGTTTCTTTTTAATGCGTATTAAGCATCTTTGACTATCATAAGGAGATATCTCCTCCGATTCTGCGTTTGCATTGTGTGTGTGTGCGGGAGGCCTTTTAGTAGTCTCATTTTCCAAAAAGCATTGCGAATCTATTTTAAAATTATCCTGTTCTTTGTTTTAAAGATAAACTGTTTTAAGTTCTCACACCAGTCCCATGACTGACCTGCAGTTTATTGTTTTCCTTCCTAAACTTTGGGTGCCCACCAATTTCCACACGGGAAGTCCAGAGTTAGGTTATCAGGATATTCTGGAATCTGGGAGTTGCTGTAGAGAATTGGAGGCAAGTTGGAGGGCATGGCGTATCAAACTAGTATATAGTATTTCTTTTCCGTTGTTTGTTGTTGTACACTCTGATGATATAATGTAATGTAATATGATGTAATGTAATAAATGATATAGTTCTTTGTTTAAAGATTATTTATTTATCTATTATATGTTGTTCTGCTGCGATTGTGAGATTCTGATATTGTTCTGTTGTTTCTTTCTATTCTGTTCTATCTTTTTCTCTCTTCTTCTATCTTCTACCTCTTCTTTAACCCTAACGGTATGGTTTTCCAGCCTTCGATTGCTCGGCAGTTGATACAGTGGACGTATTGATATCGGTTTTCGAGCGTCGAAAAGTCGCAAACGTTACAGAAGGCCAGAACGATATATAATGTTGCGTAGAACAAAGTTTATTACTTTTTTCATCGTAATATTAGCAAGGGACTCGGCTTCTACCCACTTGGTAAAGCAGTCAACTGTAACGATGGCATACTTTGCACCACCTTTAGCCAGCGGTAAAGATCCAATTATATCGATGCCTCATGTGGCGAACGGTCATGGACTGACCAGCTGGGTAATTTTGGTAGGAGGGACTCTTGGAATTTGAGCATGTTTCTGGCATCTATCACATTTCTTGGCTTAATCTGATGCATCTCGATTCACCGTCGGCCAATAGTACCCATATCGGAGTATCTTCTTAGCAAGGGATTGCCACCTAATGTGATCGTCGCATTCTCCCTCGTGCACATCGTGTAATACTCGTTTGATCTCGTCATGGGCGATACACCGGAGTAAAGGAACAGAGTATCCTCTCCTGTACATGACTCCATTCTGGATAATGAATCGCGAAGTTTTTCGAGGAACTTGTCTTTTCTCATTTCTACGCTCGGGTAAAGCTCCGTGTTTGAGATTGTTTCTGAATGGGTCATCCATGACTCCATTTCAACGTTGCCTCAAGCACCCAGTCTTCCTCTATCTGGTCGATGCTAGGAGAGGTAAGTGTCTCAACGGGAAGGAGTCCCATTTGCTGTGCTTCACCGATGCTGACCAATTTTTCCAAAGAATCTGACTTTCGATTATGCTTTTGGGGTATGCAGAGGATGACATAGTAATCGAACTGATTCAACGCTTCCTTAAACCCAGGCTAGATAGGCAAACAACCTCCTGTCTCTAGCTTGGTGTTCTCCCCGAACTTGACATACAACCAATTGCAAGTTGCAGTAGATCTCCACAGCAATAATTCTCATGTCTTTGGAAAGTCTGAGTTCGGCAAGTAAGGCTTTATATGTGGCCTCATTGTTAGTACTGTGGAAATAAAACTTCAAAGTACAGCATATGGATCGACCTTCTAGGGTTTCGAGTACAACTCCAGCACCTGAGCAGCGGTTGTTTGGTGCAACGTCAGCGTATAGCTTCCATACGTATTTGGGAGATTCACTGGTTCAGGCAAGTCCTCCGATATAGTAAATTCGGCTATGAAGTCTGCCAGAATTTTTCTTTGAATGGTTCGCTAGGCGTTAGCTGTCAAATTTTAGTGAAACAGACGTAGAGAGATTCCTCAACGTCCATGCCCTTCTCTTTACGCTGCGCCTCCCGCATCTCAGCAACATAACAGGTACGTCCAGCTGCTAGATCTCCTTGAACAACTCCAACCTCGTTACCAGTGGGGAACTTAAGAGCAAGCACCATGGGGCGATCGCTGCCCAGAATTCAGCTAGGGCCAGTCGGCCTAAGAAAGCATTATACGGAGAATTAATGTCTAACACAATGAACTGTAACATTCAGACTCTCCAGTGATCTCTAATTCCCAACTCAACTGGCAACTCCACCATCCCAGCGGGTATCGTTGCACTCCCATTAAAGCCATGTATGCGAGACTGACAAGGCTTCAAGTCCTCCGCTTCCATTTTCATCTAGTCGTAAGCTCGTTTGAAAAGAATATTTATGGAGCTTCCACTATCTACCAAGATCCTCTTCATCCAAGCAGGACCGATTTAAGCCGATATGACTAGTGGATCAATAGTGGGGGCTTCGACTATATCAACGTTTCTGTTCATGAAAACGATGTCATCTATCATCGTCTTTTGTTATTTCGCCAGATCCTCATCATCAATATTACTGCAACACTCGTAGTCCGCATGCCTCATCGAACAAGCATACGACTCCATTTCCTTCCAGCTCCAATCATCTATATGAGGACCACCACTAGCTGTATTAATAACCAATCTCTCGGAAGTACGCGCGGGTTCCTCAGATCAAGCCTGATTTTGACCTTGATTATGGTTTGAAGAGCGTGCAACTCCAGCCGACGGCATCCTAAAGCTTTCTCTCTTTGATTAACTTCCCGATGATGTCTTGTAAATGATGACACTCATTAGTATTGTGGCCATAGCAGTCGTGGAAACTATAGAATTTTCCATTTTGAATTTGCTTTTCAAAAGACTGTTTCGGAGCTGGTTTTTGATACTGCCCAGTATTGCAGGTTTGCAAGTAAACATTCTCCAGGGATGTATTCATTGCCTTTCTTGCCTCTTCTTGCCTTGACCTCCATTGCCTTTCTGTTGACTCTACTTGTTTTGTATATTCAATTGAACCTTACCGAAACTTTCACAACAGCGTTACTTTAGATGCCTTCAACACTGGGCCCCACATCATCTTGTTTTCAAGATTGTCTAGCATCTTCTCTCCTCAAGAACTTGGCCGCCTTAGCATAGAAACGATCCAATGACATTGGGGGTTTACTAGCCACCCAATTGTTGAACTCAGAATCGAGATCGATTCCTTTAGTTAGTGCAATCAATGTAGAGTTGTCATTGAGGCTACAGATTTCCACACAAGTGGCATGAAATCTTTCCAAATAACACCTGGGTGTCTCTCCCATAGCTCGTGTAACACTAGATAGGGTGTTAACATCTTTTGGTCTCGTAACATGCATATGAAACTGTTCAACAAACTTTGTAGTCAACTAATCAAAGCATGAAATGGATCGGGGTGGTAGATGAGTAAACCTATATGGTTGCGACGCCACCTAAGGAGATAGGAAAGCTTCTACACTTGACTGTATCGTCAGCTCATGCGGCGTTCATTAGCCATTCATACTTCAGGATGTGCTGGTTAGGGTCTGAACTTCCTTCGAAAAAATGTAAAGTTGGCATTTTGAATCTGCGGGTCGGGTTCAGCATAAAGGATGTTGTTGGTGAATGGCGTATGACTCTGGAAGATTCCACAATCATCATTGGTGAGGATTGACTTTCACAGATCATTTGACGGATCATGGTTGGAATGTCTCTCATTTGGACATTCTAGGACAAGGTGTAATCGGGTTCCATGTTGCAAGGACTGTCCGGGCGCGGTCGATGGTCTGTGTCTTGCCCCCTGGCTCCAGATATTTGGGCATATAGGGTTTAGGAGCATGATTGTTTTGATGAAAGGCTGGGTCTGGTTGATTCTGAAGTCGAGCTTCCATATTTACCATGGCAGCAGCTGCATGGTCATGAACGGTGTGGTAGGGAAGCATACCTCCTTGGGAGGAATGTCCATCTTGCTGACCTAAAAAAAGAGCCAATCCTAGCTTGTTTGAGATTCAAAGCTTGCTGATGCCCGAAGGCTTCTGTGTAATTACCATCCAACCGATGTCGAGTGAATCCACGGTTGAATTCGGATGAAGCTGAGCTTTCAACGGATGAATAGGAAGCACGATCCCTTTTGGATCTCCATCGTCTCTCCTCGTTCAGTTGGTGGGCAAGCCCCATGTTGGCATGGATCCGCTAGGTGAGCTCCTGACAGCTTTAGGGAAGCTCTTACATAAAGATCTAGAGCTCCTCCCTGGTAACAGGGCCTTATGGATCTGAGGGTCCAATCGAATTATGACCTGTAGTGGGCAGCTACATAGGGTTCTGCATATCCCATCCTTCTAGGTTAGCAGCAGTTGAAGCAGTCCTTGTGTTAACCTTGGTTGGTGTAGCTCCTTCCTAGATTTGACGCAATCTGAATAGGATGGAACGAACTACTGTATATTAGATCTAGATCCCCTCTTTAGATTCTTGCAATCCAACAACGGTAGTAGATCCAATAAACAGGAGAAAAGCTAGGTTTTCTCAGTGAAAGCACCAAAGTGTTTTACCAAAATTTGGCACAACAATCTTCGGACGTATTTGAAGATATTAAAATGAAGAATTTAAATGAACAATGAGGCTAATCTAACAAACACGCCAAAACAGACGGAAAGAAAAGCAAGAACACAGAAATTTATAGCGATTCGGCGTTGTAGCCTATGTCCACATTGGAAAGTTTGATGTTTTATTGACGTCTACTAACTGATTACAACAGAGAATACACAAGCACTCGAGTTACAATGGGTTTCCTATAGAGTGTCGGCGTAGCAAAATCAAAAGTCCATTTTCTAAAGGCATAGGGCTGCTATTTATAGGAGTAGTTTGAAAATATGTGACTTAGATCTCTGAATACCTCATCTCCCACGTGAGTGATCCCACTTGATCGATCCGGGGTCATTTGAGGTCCATCACTGCTCGATCCATACTCCATTCGTATCGATCAAAAATAGCTCTTTTTGGGCTAAGATCGATCATAGAAATTCCTGAGGTGGTAAGCAAGCTCCGGTGAAAATTTAGTGGCATTTGGACTTTTAGATCTTGAGTTATTATCAATCCAGGTTTTATCTTTTAATAGCGTGAACTATTCTTATCGATCAACTCGTATCGATAGCTCTTTATATCGATGCTATGCGCATCGATCAGGGTGACGTGGAGCGATAGTCTAGGAGTGATCCACTTTTCATGTCAAGCGATCGTTTCTGTGACGACCCGACTTTCTACTCCCAGAAAATCGCATCATCAATTAAGAAAGAAAGGGATAGAAGAAGAAAAGAAAGAAGAGGAAGAAGAAACAACACTAGAATCTCAACAGCGGAACGGATAAATTATATTAATAACATAAGTATTTACATAATATACAATATCAATCAGAGATACACAACATACACATCACATATACTAGACAGTTATAAACACCTGTCTAGTATTTACAACTCAATACAACACAACACAGAGAACACACAACAGAACTATATATCTACAACGCAGAAGCCTCCTGCTCCATTGCTCCTCCATTATTCGTCAAAGCAAACCTGAATCCCTTGGCTACTCGTAAAAATTTGAGTACCCAAGAGTTTACGAAAACAAAGATAAACTCCGGGTCAGACATGGGTCTGGTGTGAGTAACAGGTTAAGGTTGCTTAACTTTAAAAACCTTTTGAAAAGAAAGGTATCTCGTAAGACTTCCCACACATAAACGTGGAAATTTTTTTACCTTACGCTAACCAAAACATTTGATAGGAAATCCGATGATATTATAATAGTGTCTAGGGTTTTCAAGTAAATATGAAATAGCCGAAATTGTTACATCTATTAAATTCTAGCTACTAGCCACAAAAGTGGGTAATACAATCAAAACCATTCCCGGTTTTAGCCATTCCCGGTTGATGAGGCTTGAGGCTACGATTACCTTTAGAGAACACGTCTCTTAGAATGCTCATCGTCCACCTGACGATGTTCTGAAAGCATTCAATCCATACAAGTTCGTTCCGGGTTCGAACGAAACCGAAGGCATTATCTCGTTACACTCATTTTGGAATCACCCTCAGAGTTAACGACGATAATCCTTGCACTCTTAATCTTCATCTCGAACCTATAAGAACTAGTTCCGTCAAACTCATCACGGAATCACCCCAGAGTTATACTGACGTATAGTCCTTACACCTCGAGTCTTCACTCTTCACATAGGATTCACGACCTATCGTTAATTTGGATCGATGTGGTTTTCGGATATTCAAATATGGAAACCCGATCCCGGTCTCATCGAAATCCAAAGCGTGTCTTTTAGGTCCAAGTTGTTTTAAAGTTTAAAACAATTCAATTCAATATTATCTATATACACACAGATAGATAATTTTTAACATCATAATAGATAATCAATACCATAATTACAACAGATAATCTATATTATCAACTCAAACAGATAATTCATATTATCAACTCAATGCAACCATAGCATCTAAATCACACAACATCATTTATCTCATATCTAAGATCTCAATCATTCAGGGTAATAAATATCAATCATCATTTGTAAGCAATGACTTATTAAATCACCATTCTATAATTAATTTAAAATGAATTAAATTAATTACTTCTTCCTTAATTAATTTAAAATGAATTAAATTAATTACTCATCCATATAAATCTTGCTTACATATTCCTTAATTAATTACAAATCAAATAATTAATTACCCTCAAATAAATTACCCTAATTAATCATCTTGATTAATTATTTTTAAATTACATTCAAATAATTAACCTCTAACTAATTTCACAAGTTGATTATTCTAAAACAAATTAGTAATTAACCTGTAATTACTTTATTAATTAATTATAATTAATTACATTAATCCTTAATTAATTACACTAATTAATTCCTTCATGGGTTAATTGTTCTTAATTAATCTATCTTACTTACATCATTAATTATATAAATTAATGATCTCAAATTATTTTATTTAAAATAACTCCATTAAATTAATTATCAATTATCTCTATTGATTAATCATTCTTGATTAATCACATTAAGTAATTAATTACATTAAATTAATTACATCTCTTAATCATTTTCAAATAACTCAATTATCAAAACCTAAACTAATTACACTAGGTAATTAATTATTAATTACTTACTTAAGTAATTATTCAACATAAAAATTACATATTAATTACACAAAGTAATTATTTTCCAAAACTCCTCCATTATCCAAGTATCCTTTAATTAAATTACATCAAGTAATTTATCTCCTTAATTACTTCTCTATGTAATTATTCACTTTTAATTACATTGGTAACTACTTCTCACATTAACCAATGATTAATTTAAATTAGTTAAACTTAATTAATTAACTTAATTAATCAAAATAAACTCAATTAATTACAATTAGTAATAAATTTTCTTAATTACTTCCATTAATTAATTATAAAATAATCCTAGGTTAATGACCTTCATTAACCAATAACAAAACTTTAATTACTTTTCTAAAGTAATTAATTGAATTAATCAATATTAATTCTTAATTAAGGAAACTCATTAATGTATTTCTAATTATTTAATTAATCAAGTGATAATTAAAAACTTAATTGGTTATTAATTACTTGATTAATAAATTCAATTCATTAATTAAATTAATCAAATCTTATTTAATTAATTTCTAAATCACACTTTAATCGTTTAATTAACTTACTTAATCCTTTTAATTAATTAAATAAAACCCTTAATTATTTAATTAATTAACCTAATTATTAATTAATTAAATTAATTAATTAAAATCTTAATTACCTTGATCAAATATATAAATTATTAAGTTTCAAAACAATGAAAATCATTAACCTCGTTGATGATTAAATTATCATTATTAAAGTAATTTAAAAACAAATTTCTTTTAATTTTTTCTAAATTCCATTTTAAATTAAAATTAAAATGAAATCAAACTTAAACAAAGTTTTAAGTATTTAAAAACTCTTTAGTTTTCATTTTAAAGGATCGCTTATCTCTTAAAGCAATTTTAGAAGAATAGTTCAACTTTAGCCCATATTCAAATTTAACAAATTTAAAATACCTTAAATAATTCAAGTGATATTGAACATATAAATTCAAACCTTATTTATATTACAACCAAAATTCAAATCATGCTTTCAGATTTAGATTCAAAGATTTAAATTTAAACCCTGTTTTAAATTTCATTACATATGTTATAAAATTCTAAAAATATTCAACTTGATTATAACATTTGAATTTATAACTTGTTTTTATTTGAAACTTTCAGATTCAACTTCAAATTTGGATTCAGGTTTAAAATTCAGATTTAACTTAGAAATTTAAATCTTGGTTTAAAATCTTATTTTCAGATTTAAAAATTACTTTATATAAAAACTGTCCAGGTTTCAGTTTTTTTTTATATATATTTCATTTCTGCAAATCTTGTTTATTCAAAATCTAAAATTCAAACCTATTTGAATTCATAATTTAATCTTGCTTTAAGTTTAGATTTAAACTTGCCTTGCTTATTTTTAAATTTAGTTTTAAAAATTTTAAAAACCTTAAGCAGTTCAGGTTTCAGGAACAAACCTGAAAACTAAAAACTACCCGAGCCAAAACAGCAACTCAGGAGAACAGAGCACCATAGATTTAGAAAACCCTTTTGAGTCCTGTCTTTTGATTGCTTAAATTTTTGAAAAAAAATGCAAACTTCATTAATTCTAGATTGCTTGCATTTGAATTCCTGACCAATATAGATGCATGCAGGCCTTGATAAAGATGCGGGAATTCATTTTGCAAGTTGATATTCTGGTTGATTGATTTTGAAAATGTAGTTGATCTTCCAGAGATGCAAATGCAGTTTTGTCTTCAGGTGGGAAAGAAAGAAATGTAGACTTGATTATGATTTGTAGTAACTTTGAAATTGCATGTTGATGTTCTTGTTACAAGTTTTGGTTTTGAGAGGTGTTACAAATCTTAGATTTGCTTTTTGAAATGAATTTGCAGATTTTGTTTTTGAGGGGTTTTGAGAGTTTTGAGTTTGCAGATTTTAAGTGAAATGTTTTCTCTTGATTCAACGAGCATTTGATTTTTAAAAGATAATAAAGGAAAGTGAAAAATGTTTTAAAAGGCTGAAAATACTTTAATTAAAATAAAGAAAAGATTAAAATCAAATGACACTTGTCATTTTGTTTGTTTTACAACTTAACACATGTAGCTTAGATTGTTAAATTGTTAACATTTGTCTTTATTTAATTTAGTTATATTTTTAAATGTTTAAAAAGAGTTTTCTTTAATTCATTTTATGTTTGAATGAATATATATGATTTTCTTATTTTAAGAAAATGTAAATAAACAATTTATAAATTAAAACTTATACAAATATTTTAAAGAATCTATTTATTTGAATTTCAAAATAAAATTTCAACTCAAATTAAACTTTTGATATCAAAATTAAAATCAATTTATTCAATTTAAAAAAAATGAAGATTCTATTTTCCTATTTTAATTCTTCTTTATATTTATGGAAAAAATAGTACATTTATTATTATGGCTTGAAATAACAATTTAACAAATTTTATATGATTTATAAAGAAATTATAAATCACTTTTATATCAAATGAATTTAAATCATATGCTATTTTATATTTAGACTTATATAAAATATACTCAAATCATATTACTCAAATAATATTTAAAAAGAAATAAAATCAACCTTTATTTAAATTTAAAACAAAAATTAAGCTAAGATATAATTTTAAACAATACAACATTTATTTTAAATATTATCAAACCATATAATTACTAGTTTAAATTGATTTTTAAAAGCTTATCTAATTTAAAACATAATTCCCTATTTACTCAATGTTTTATTAGAATTTAAAAACAAAACTTCATTTGTTTATTTTCATGTAAGTTAAATTCCAAAATAAAGATAAACTATAATATATATACAAATATATATATACATTATAATTTAAACATTTATTTTGGCCTTTAGAAGGTAAAATCACAAATTAAATATTTATTAAATCTGATTATTAAACCAAAACATATTTTATTAATCAATATTGTCAATATCAATTTAATTTTATATAAAGATTATTAAATTGATATTGTCAAAAATTCCAGGATATCACAGTTTCCTCCTTTTGATTACGTTTCTTTGTATCGATCCCATGTAAATTCTTTCGTATCATTCACTTGAAGTGCTTTGTATCGATAACTTTCGTTCCAGTTCGTATCGATACAAACTTATGATCCTTGTATCGACTGAAGGAGTTGATTTGATATCAATGAAGGGTGTTGATTTCTTATCGATCTGTTGGCTAATCGATACGAAATGTATAAGACGGTCGATCGATACGAAGGATTAGTTGTCGATGGATACGAAGGAGGTTGATTTTGATGGATACGAACACCATGGATCCGAACGAGGTTGACTTCCTTGATTTTGGTCGATCCATATCTTGAGCATACGAATTCCGATTGACCTGAAATTTGGAATGTTGGTATTATAGCTTTGTTTGTCGTACCATGTTAATTGTAGCTCGATACGGACTTGGACGAAATTGGCCAGTATCCATAGTAGACCTGTGCATAAACGATCTTCGGGACGGATTATCCTGGATTACAGTCAAGTTCTTGGTGTCACGGCCTTGCCAAAAGGTAGGATAGCACTAATTATACCAACATAAATTTGACAAGTAATGGTAACTCATATCAAACATGAAGTAGATAGAATCTCAATAGCTCCTTTTATACTTTTTATTTCTTTTGAAAAACTGATAGTATTTGTTCTTAGAAATAAAGGTGCATTCCCCACACCACAATTTCTTTCCCCTTTTCTTAAATCTATTATACAATGTAAAAAAGAAAATATGACATGTCTTGTACTTTATCTCCCACTTCCTCTCACTTAAAATACTATTTGTGGAAATTTGAGACACGTCCTTATTTTAATATTTTTATAAACTATATCCTTGCCAATTTTGTGTTATGTTTCACATCCCTGTTTTTATGTTTCAAGTCTATCATCCCATTTTTACCCCTGTACCTATACCTAATTTCAAGTGAACGACCAGACATATTTTCCTTTAAAATTTCGACTTCCAATTACCGTTTTGCCGATTTCGACTTTCAATTATCGTTTTGAAAATTTCGACTTGCAATTTCTCATAAATTTTCATTCTAATTTTCATCAAAATTCAAGTATATCTAATTTCATTCAAATTAAAGGCTTACAACTATTGCGCATACATCTTGAGCTATTATTGGCATCTTCAATTCTTCTACATCTCGATTTGCTGTTGATTGAATTTTTTTAAATTAGTTTCATTAGATTTGAAAATCTTCTTCTTCTATTTTGCACTAAAAATGTGATTACGAAGTTGTTTTTTAATCGTAGATATTTTTGTTTGTTTAATTTTTATTATAGCATTATGTTGGATTACATTTTGTCTTTTTGTTTAGCCATAAATTATTATCAATTATGCTGTTATTTTTATAGTTGAAGTTTGTTGTTGTTATTTATGATATGAAGGTAATTATTTGTATGGCATATATTTGCCTATATTGAATTTACAATGTTTGTTTTTGTTCTAAGTATAACAAGTGCGAACACGTGCTACGCACACAGGGCTCACCATATAACTTATTTAATAGTCTACCTTTCAATATTTTAATTATATGCAAATTTATGGATTGTAGTTTACCCTCGTCACTAAACATTGTTGACAAATAGTAATTGTTAATTCTACTTAAGTAATCTCAAAGCACACGATATGTAACAAATCTTTATAAATTGGATGAATTTATACATCAAACATCCATCACCAATTAATTCTTACTTGAAAAGCATGATGTTAAGGAGCATGTTAAGTAACTTTCAAACATAAGATATGCATAAACATAACGTTGTACCACCATGTATATAACATATAAATCAAATATATGCATACTTTATATGATAATAGTATTCTAAATCTATTGTAGAAAAATCATGATTAAAGTGAAGTATTGTTTCAACTTTATTTTAAATTATTAATAATCCAACATTTGATGCTTTTTAACAATATCTAACTAAATTAGGAAAATATTATTGTAGCACACGTCATATTTCTAACAACTAAAAAAAACATGACATGAGAAATGTCAATAAAACATAAACTTTAGATTGTTTAACTTTTGCAAAAATTAAACAAACTTTTTTCTTTACTTCAAATACGTGTCGAAATAACAATCGCACCAATATAAAAATTAAGCTAAGTCTAAGTGAAATCATGTGTTGCCATAAGAAAAACTACATTTTGATACCCATAAAAAATACTTGAATGATGGTACATCAATGATAATTGTAATATCAAATACTGTAATAATCATAGTCAACGAGTGAACAATCAATATGAAATGTAATTAAACCAATACTTTTATAGAAATGCTTCTATTACCGTTGATAACCCAACATTGTGTAGTATTATAATTACAACCCAATGCAATTTATGAATATAATATATATAACATTATCTTTAAAGCTTATTATATATAACATTATCTTTAAAGCATAAGTAAATATACCACAATATCATGTTGTCATTAAAGCATAAGGAAATATCGCCGAACATTATTTTGTGAAATTTCATTGACGGAATTATCAACAAATATATATATTTCGCCTTAAATATTTTAAACTTTTTACATTTTTTTGTAAAAGTGTTACTAAGAATAGATAATGAGTCAATGCATACTACTATGTTGTGATACATATATTTCTTATAGTTAATTTTTTTATTGATTTCTCGTAATGTTTCATGTGACATATTACCTTATAAATTAGAACATCTAAAAAATTGACGATACAAGGGAATAACTAAAAGAAATTACATATTAATTCTATAACCGACTAAAAATAAAGGGAACTAATACACAGATAGTTTTATTAGTTTGAATTAAAATTAAAAAAGATTTAATTGAAATTGGTTTTTTGAATTCAACTAAATAGAATTGAAGGAAGTTTTGTTTTAACAAATAAGTGATAATAATATTTAAAAAGTTCACTTATAAATTTATAAATAATAACATCGTTGATTTCAATATAATTATCTATGAACATTTCCAAGGTGCAAAATATTCAAAATAATGTAATATAAAATAAACATACACTACTACAAAACAGACCATTTGCATCGGTTGTTTACCCCTCTTTTGCATCAGTTCAACAACCGATGCATATGCAACCGATGCAATAGGCTTAACACTTTTGCATCAGTTCTGAAACCGATGCAAAAAGGTCCTTTTTGCATCGGTTGTTACTAACAACTGATGCAAAATATCATGGTTGGTTGCTTGGACACAGCCCCCATGTTGCATCAGTTTTTTATAACAACAGATGCAAACTAATCCATCTATTGCATCAGCTATTTATACCTAATGCAAAAAAGCCATTCTCAAAAACCATTATTACAGTACTCAAATAAACTATATATATATTATTTATTATAACAAACAATTATTGCATGCAATATTACAATCATTCAAAATAAAAATTGATGGCAAATACAATCAGAAAACTCCTCGACTCAAACGTACATTAACATATTCAACAACTGCCCAAACTCAGTAATCCACCATATCAACTCCACAGACCACCATTCTCTAAACAACTGCACCTAACCATCCAAATTCCGACTTCAAAACCACCCTTTACTTGTAACCAAAACTACACAGTGCACACAACACCTCAAAACAGTTAGTGCACTGCACATCACCTCCTTACTGCTGCCTTCTACCGTACTGTTATCAGCAAAACACCACCATAACAACATCTGCTCAACCTTCCTTCACCACTGAGCCGAACCACATTAGTTCTACCATCACATAACTGCTGATCTACTATTTCCAGTTCCTTCCCCTCTGCCTACACCTCACCACTTCCCTGCAAAACAACCAGGCATACCACTTCCAACGACAGCAACTTCAACACATCTACATTCAGCAATACAACCATGCATACCACTTCACTCATCAAAAATTTCGACAAACCACTTCTGCAACCTGACTTCTATCACTGCACAGTGACACATTCCAGCAACCCCTGAAAATAACTTATGCATCAATAAGTACAGTCAAATACATCTACCCACACTGCCACACTTCACCACAAAACAACCAACTCCTCCACTTCCCTTCAACCAGTACACAATTTTCCACCATTAATCACCCATTGTCCTAACAGTTCAACCCTTACCACCCTTCTTACATCACCACATACAAACATAAGCATCCATCTCAAACCAAACTGTTCACACCACATCACATACCCCTCTTCACCACCACATAACTGTCATTACATACCCCTCCACTGTGCACATTTGTTTCAACCATTTCAACAACACTCCACCTCACTTCTCTATTCGCTATATCACAATCCTCCCATCTAACCACCAGACCATTAAATACCATAATTTTCGCAATACTCAATACCCAAAAGAAAATCAAAACCCATCACTTTGTAGGCAAAGACCATCGTTCTACTATCTTGTCCAATTGCCTTAAACACCAACTTCAGCAACTCTAGTGTACAATCAGTGCACAAACACCCATATCACCACTGCAACAGTGCATGGCAGCCATTTCACAACATCTCATATTCACTTCACCATTGTCTTACTTCCTCCAGATCCCATACATTACTGTTTTGTAGTAGTGGAACTCTTTCCACTATAGTCTGGCCTCTAGCCTTCTTTTTCAAAATCTGATTTACATCAATGTCTTCAGATTTCCATTGTTGTTTCAAGATTTCCATCGATTTGCAATAGTAGTGCCTGCAATTGAGTTGCTTGCATTACCAACATAAGTGTTTTCCAAAGGTGGCTCAATATGCTCTCCCATTGCATTAGACCCGTTGAATGCATATGTGGATTCTTCGAGTCTTTTTTGATTGAGTGAAATCTTCTTGTTCATTGTCTTCTTTATACTTTTGATCATTTTCTGTAGGTAAAACAGAATTTTGAGCATGTCAGAGAACTATTATCAACAACTGAATTTCAAGCTATAAGAAAAACTACCATTATAAACAAGGCTGCATATAATACAAATCATATATATGGCTTTGCTTTGCACAAATCAAATTGTAAAATAAATTACTCACTTGACTACTTGACTATTCATATATACACAATCAATACCATGTCACTTCCTAAATAACTTATGACTTAAAAGATATTATCATAAGAGATAAATCAAGCGCCAATTGGAAAAACAATGAAAATTATAGGGTGTATACTTATGAACGAGAGATGTATGCAATCATTTCTGCTGTACAAAAATGGCGTCATTACCTCCTTGGATGAAAATTCCTCATTGTCACCGACCACCAGAGCCTCCTTGAGCTACTCACTCAAACGATTCAGACCTCGATGCAACAGAGATGGCTGACCAAATTGATGGGCTTTGACTTTACCATCCAATACCACCCCGGCTCTGACAATAAGGTTACTTACGGTGTCTCCTGATGGATAGCCGAGGCACTTCTGCTATGATTTTCAACACCTCACTTTGATCTCACCAAGGGCATTCAGCTTGCTATAGCTGGTGACATCAAAGCCCAAGCATTGGTTCACAAGTTGGATGCAGACCCTTCAAATAGAACTCCATTTAGCTACAGAGATGGCTTAATCATCAGAGGCAAGCAAATTGTAATTTCTCATAATACTGAGCTTCAGAACCATATAATTATGGCCTACCATTGTTCAAAATATGGGGTTCGCTCAGGTATAAAGGGGATAGCAGCTCGTATTATCAATAATTTTTATTAGAAAGGGCTCCTAAAATCGATACAGTTTTTGTGTCCCAAACTCTCAATGCCCTCTTTGTCCCTGTAGACCGCCTAAACTCACTAGAATTGCGAGCATTGTCCAGCATCTCCTTAGATGTTTCTTGATTATCATTGTGAATCAGTAATGTCACTATATTGTAAGTAGAAATGAAGAAACCTAGTGATAAAAGGATGAGGAATAATGGGGATGTTTTCGAACCAATGCTCTTCCATCCAATCATCTTCTTCAGTCTGTCCTAATTCTGTAAACTAACAAAAATAATAAGCACTGCATTAACATCCCAGTTGAAAGTTGCTTTCTTTTTGTAGGATTGAGTGCAAAAATTCATATAACTTGTTACCAGCTTTGCGCTAAAATCAAAGAATGGCATAACTATATGACACTAACAAAACGAAGATCGGAAAATATAAGAGAAAACCGATCTGAAAAACTATGGTCAAAAATTACAAGTTTAGTACCCAGATCTAACACGCAACACATTTTGATGGATAAATACTGATTAATCTCAACATCAAACCATAATACATCGTACCTCTAAACGAGAATGACAACAGCTACTGCTGACTAGGTGGATTAGATTTGGATCATTAATCCATCTCTGCAGTTGAGTGGAGAAAGATTGATTAAATGCTGAAAGTGCTGTTAAGTACCAAGTGTTTTTTTTTTTGGAGTGGGTTATCGA
Source organism: Allium cepa (assembly GCA_030765085.1). Classification (NCBI taxonomy): domain Eukaryota; kingdom Viridiplantae; phylum Streptophyta; class Magnoliopsida; order Asparagales; family Amaryllidaceae; genus Allium; species Allium cepa. The sequence continues at coordinate 439,491,541 of CM060935.1, read as the reverse complement.
GGAGGGAGGAGTACATTTGTCCAAAGTAAACATTGGAGCCAATTTTTCATTATTTCCCACCTAAATTTCATATTGCCATCAACATGTAGTTGCATCGGTTGACTTTAAAACCGATGCGACTAAAACTATTTGCATCGGTTGTTGGTGAGAACTGATGCAAATTTGATTTTTTTATTACCTATTGCTTTCCACGTACCAATTGCATCAGTTATTAAGATAGAACTGATGCAAATAGTTCTATTTGCATCAGTTTTTACTTCAACCGATGCAAACGAGGCGAAGCAATATGCACTTTTTGTAGTAGTGATAAAAGAAATTATTGAGATTTAATTTACCCCATTGTTCAGCGAGATCTCCAAGAATTTGGACGGAAAAGTAAATGTGTGTTTCTTATGAACATTATTCTATTATATTAAGCAAAAAATTGAAAAATATAATGTATAGTTTGGTTAAAAAGGAAAAGAATTAGAAAACTATAAGTCCAAGTTGACTAAGACTATACTAAGTTTAATAAGAATTTGGTTTTAAATATGTTTCTAATACTAAATTTTAGGTAAAAATATTGATTATCCTAAAATATTATATAAGAAATTATTATTTAAATATTATTTTACCGCAAACATAATTTTCTTCTCCTAACCTGATATTTTTGTATGCCTATGTTTGACAACAAACATTAATAACTTTACCTTTACTTTACTATACAAAATAACTTAAGGTCTTTTGAAATCTATGTGTTAATATACTCATAAATCCTTGTAAATTAAACGAAATAACTCAAATCCATATCGTTCAATCGAAATAAAAGTCAAATGAAGATAGAAATTGATTTTAAATGTAAGAAAAGAAAAGGAAATCAATTTTACCTTTAAGAAAATTTATACAACAATTTCAAATTATAAGATGCTTATGCATAATGAAATCCAATGAACTTCTGCAAGAAATGAGGGAAACCAAAGTCATCACCATAATAATTAAAACAAAAATCATATGAGACTGAAAATTTGGACACAGAATTTGAATAAAAGAGATGATGTCACGAATATAGAAAAAATATCCCAAATCTAAAAGCAACCAGTAGAAAAGAAAATACTACAAAATATGAATAAAATAATTAAGGATAATATAAAGGTGAAGAAATATTGAATTCAACCAAATTATAATCATTTAAAATAATTTAAGATCATTAAATAAATTGTTTGGAAAGATTCTCTACTTTGTTTTGATTAAGAATTGAATATTTATAGATGCAACTATAGAAGGGGAAGAAATAAAATTGCAAGAAGAGAAAGAATAATGTGAAGGTGGAAGAAATAAGAATTTTTTTCTTGATTCGAATTGAAAGCGTGAAGAAGAGGGAAAAAATATTCATTGAATTATAAAAGAATAAAGAATGCAGAGATTGGGGTAGATTGAAATATGAATGTTCTGAATTGAACTATGTTATTATCAAATTTATGAGAAGCTACCTTTATATGTAGGATAATAGATCAAATCGATATAATAGATTCGTTTATAAAATGATATCAAACACGGTAAAGAAAAAATTGGTATAAGCATAAGTTCCCTACCATTGGGACATATTCTCATACAAATTAACTCATACTTATCACACTTTAAGGTGATTTCCTCATAGATCATCTTGCAATAGGTCACTAATCTAAAAGGATAACTAAAGAAATTAAAAAACAAAACAGAAATTACAATTATATTATGTTGAAATATGGTAACTATTCTAGATACTTGAAAACCAAATGAGATATGCACAAAACATAAGTAAATTGCCATAAAAATACAACGAATTAGAACAGATGAAGAATTGATGCAAAAATATTATAAACGAACTTCTTCAATCAAAGGTAGAGACGCAGTAAAAGTGGCGCTAGGCTAAGTGATTTCAGGCATGACTGGCTGTATTGGGGAGAGTGATGTTAAGGTGAGGCAGTGAGGTTCATGCTCAAATTCCAATGCTGAAGAATTTGATTAAGTGGTTATGGCAAAGAGTGTGATAGGAGTGACGAGCAGTGTTTCAGTTTTTAGCATCGTATGGTTTAGCTAGGAATTTCGGTAAGTTTTCTCACTCACAAATATTTCTATTTTGTTGCCATATATATATATATATATATATATATATATATATATATATTTGTGTGTGTAGTTGACTGCATTGCTTGGTTAAATTGATTAAGGTTATCGATTGAATTGTTTGGATGAATTGTTTATTCGGGATATTGGATTGATTATGTGAAATTGGATGTGATTTTGGATGAAATGGGAGATTTTGTGTATGTTGGATTATCGCAAATGCAAAGGATATGCTATCCATTTGCATTTTAATTTATGTAATTTATTAATGTTGTGTGTGTATTGTTTGGTTGATCAGAATTTGATGTAATTCAACTCAGTCCACATAATAATGTTTATATTGATAATTTAACGATTTTGGAGAATTTTACTTCATGATTTACATTTTTGGATGTTCGAACGATTTTCTTATTTTAAAAGATATTTAAACAGCTATAAATATAATTTAAGAGTTTTAATTTAATTATAAGTATTTTATAAATAATTTACCATATTTTATTTAATTAACTATTTTACTGTTCCAAACATGATTTGAATTACAAAAATAAGTGTAACGACTCGTAAATTTTCAATAATTAAAATTGTTAATTTAATAAGATTTTTGAAATTTAATATTGATGAAAATGAAAAAATTGTGAATTATTAATAAAAGTTGTGATATAATGAAAATAACTAAGAGGAAACATAGGAGGGTTAATTAAAGGTAATAATTAATGAATTTGAATGAAATTCCAATAAAATAAAATAATTTAAATGTTATAACTTAGTTATATTGGGAATATGAGTAAAACAAGTGTAATTATTGAATTAATGAAATAATACAGTGTTAATGGTAAGTAATAAACTTTTACATGTAAGAAAAGTAAATAGGTGACAACTAATATATGTTATTATTTAGAATGTTAAATGAAATTGGTAATCAAATTTCAATTTAAGGCAATAATGTTAATTTTATCTATTTGGTAATAATGTATTAATAACGGGAATGAAATGTAAGAATGATAATGCAAGTTAATAAATAAATGATTAATTCAGTGCAATCCCAATTGATTGAAACAATTGCAGGGTTATAATTGATTATAACTAGGAATATTTGGTAATAAATTTAATATAAGAAAAACAAATGCAAATATTGAATTAAGCAATAAAGTAATAATAATAAATAGTAATTGGATAAAATCAATGTTCTGTATGAAATTATTAAGAAATGATAACTTATTAAAGTATGAATAAGAGTAAGAGTATTGAACCAACCAAAGGAATAAATATATTGATTAATAGTAACTGAATGTAAATTTATGTAATAGGATTGATGCAAGTTGATAAGTAACTAAATTAGTGCAATACCTATTAATTGAAACAATTTGTAAGGTTATAATTGATTGAAATTAGGGAATCGGGGAACAAATTCAAAAGTTATATTAATTGATGAAGTAATACGTAATAAATTGAAAATTTGTACAATCAATGTTAAATAAGTAATTATAATGTTTGTTGTTGATAATAAACGTTACTTTAATGGTAATTAATATAATAACCGAAGTGTGAATGTAAATTTCAATAATTGGATAAATTGCAATTAATTGAGATTAAAATATCTAAATATTACGTTATTTGAAATGAAGATGGAATATGAGAAATTTAACGTAATAGTTTTGAATCCAATGTAAAATCCATCTATTTGACAATAATGAATGGAATAATTGTTGATTGATTTAATTAAATGGAATTTTGGGAATTTTATTTATAATTTGTGAATTTAATGGAATACTGAAATTTATAAATTAATCATCTCTAAATTTACATTTAAATTTGTTTAATCATTGTAAATGGTTGAGAAATCAAAGGTGATGAACTTTGTCAATTATCGAATTGGAATTGAAAATTTGATTTAATCAATTTATTTTTAATTTATTTAATTAATGTAAAAATAGCTTTTTTGGCCACTGACTCGGATTTCAACGAAACCAGTTTCATCGAATCTGTAACGGTGAATTATTATAGGATTTCAAGTTTCGTAACGATCGGACTTGTCGTTTGATCGTACGGACTCGAAACGTCCAAAAATTAATGAAACTGAAATCAATTGAAATCAATTTGAAATAACTTAATTTGGGCACAACTTCTTCATATGACAGAATTTGGACATGAAACCTATTCCACCGCGTTTAAAATATTAAAAAACATCTATTTTGATATATGGTTTGACCCAATTTCATTCCGGAGTCGAAACGGGCTTTTTGGGCCACTTTGTCGTTAGCGCGTATATTCAATCGATCCGATCCATTCTACTTCAGCTTTGTCTATAAATACCCTGTTATAAACCCTAGCTTTTCTATTTCTCATTTGTCTGTACGTACAATTCAGATGTTCCTCCTCCTCAATGGCAAACAAAACAAAAATTCCCAATTCCAAGTCAAATCCAAAACCAAAATTTCAAACTCTTCAAACCATATCATATTTTATATCATCGGAAAGCTCTCGCAGAGCGCAAGTCAAATCCACTGTTCGTTTCTAGATCTAGGTTTCTGTGTGTCCAGAACTGGGTGAACTATTCTCAGTCGTTCGTTGATCGTCGATCAACTTCGACTGATCATCGAATCAATGATGCAGTATTGTGGAGAGATCTAAGGGGAGTGCATTGACGTGTTTTATTTGGCGAGATGACGGTTAGATTGCACGCAACATTTGGATTAGGGTTTTTATAATCGGCGGGGATGGCTGGTATGGAGCTGTCGCTTGGTGAGCATTGGATTTCGTGTTGCCTTGAGGTGAGGTCGCGGGCATGTGGACGTCATTGGTGGTGATCGAGGGCCGTGGGGACGGCGCGATGGAATGAAGGCGGCGGCTTCGGGAATTACTGTGTGCGAGTGGTAGCGTTTCAAGAATGGGGCTACGATGAGGAACGGGTGCTTGCTAATGTGTTCGTTTAGGTGATGTATTTTCCTTATTTATTTAATTATTGTATTTAATTTTTTTTTCAAATCGTTCTATAACGTATAACTTTCACATGCATGGTCCAATTCATGGGTGGTTTCTTCCATTGGAATCATAGTGAAATTCCAGACATTTTGACGCTGGTTTGGACGAATTCAGGGACTGTTTGAATTTTGGGCTTAAATTGGTTTTAAACTCAATTTATATTCAAAAGGTGAGTGTTTTAGCCCACTCAAAACTTCTAAAATTTCTTATGTTTGTTAAATTAATTTTTGATATTTATTTATTGATGTTTGTTATATTTTTATCATCATTCCAGTTAAATTGAATTTATTGAATTAAATTGGCATTCAATTTAATATTGCATATAAACTACTAGTCAGATTAATTTTTTTTTGAATATAAACTGCCATTAATTACCTGTTATTTATTAACTGTTATATTTTGATGTTATTGTTGGAATTGGATGATGATTGTGATAAATGGTTGATGATTGATATTGAACGAATGGATGTTGTATTTTATATTGTTATAAACTACAAGTTTTTATGCACTTTAATTTCGTTCGGGATTGCGGTTTGAAATGATGTATAACCGTATTTTATTTTAAATTGCGGATTGAAATGATAAATATCCGTATCACTTGATCATTGGATAGAAAATTATATACAGACACCGTCGGACTTTATATATAAATATTTTGAAAAAGATTTCTATGATTTTGGATAGGATTATACGGTTTAATAAATATTGATTTTGATATTATATAAAATATTTTATATATAGTTGAATCCATGCATTTAAGCTATGTATAATTTTTTTAATGATAATAAATTAATAATGGAGTTTAATTTTATTTAAAATAAAATAGGGTTAAGTATTTAAATCATGCTTTAATATAGAGGTTATAACGATTTAAATAAATTAAGATTGGAAGGTAATTGGAAATTGATTTGAAATTGAGCTTATTTAAGAATGAAACTCCATAAGTTGATGTAAAATTTATTAAACTTGAAATTTTAAAAGGTATGATATTTATAACTGGATTTTTATTCAAGATGAATTAAATGAATATTTCTAGTAGAAATAAATTAAAGGAAATATTTAGTTATTGGTAATTTGAGTTTTATTTAAATGATTATGGATTTACTGTGCAAATATTTCAAAACTAAATAATAGGACATTGAATTATTGAATAATAATTTCCAACCTTAGTTTTGAAATTTTTTAATACTCAAAGTTTGAAATATATCGAAAATGAAGTGGTTTATTGAAACTGAAACTGAATTGAAAATTTATGGATTTAGATTTAATTTAAAGTGAATAAAATTGTAAAGTCGTGGAAATTATTTTAATTTATAAAGTAATTTTAAATTCAAACTATTTTAGTTTATATACTCTTTGAATATCCAAACAATTTAAGTTTTGGAAGTTATGGTTTTAAAGCTATGAAATTAGAAGTATTATGTTTTGAAAAGTTATATTTCAAATGTTTGGTTTCGAAGTATATAAATTTGAAAGTGCTATGATTTTTGAAAGGATATATTTGATATAAAAATGATATTATATTGATTTGGATTTTATAAAAATTTGATACCATATTGATTTGGTTTTAAATTGGAAATGATATCGTATTTATATGGTTTTGAAATGGATATTATATTCTGGTTTAAAAGTATAAACTATTTTGAAAAGACTACGGCGTTATAATAAGGTTTGGTTGTTAAAGAGACCGGGATCGGAGTTGGCAGTTGTCATACTCTCTGCCCACTCCAAAATCCACTTTAACAACCATGTACGCGGTGGAGATTCAAGAATGAAGTAGGATGGCGGCGGCGTTTCCTTTGAGGTAAATACGTGGACCCGACTCCCGTGAGTTGGCATAAGGTGGCTAAAACAGGAACGGTTGACGGGCTAATGAGGTAGCACCTTTGGTCGGACACATCCCTTCGATATTATACTCTGACTTTTGGATTGATTCGGTGGCCACTTTTGATTTTTTTTTATTTGGTGGCTCGAGGTGGGCGGTAGCTACACGCTACGCGTTACCACCGGCTCGGAAGCGTAATTGGTATATCTACCCTGGCATTGCCTAGTTGTGCCGTGTCACCTACCTTTTCACGCCTTGTACGAGTTTGGTTTTCTCCCGTAGCCCGTATGGTATCCTCTGGTGGCTTCCCGATCAGGAGGGACTATGATATTGGATGGACTACTGGGACTATTATGTGTTAAGGGGAATATTGGGTCACTCCTTAAAGCTATTTAAAAGTAAGTTAATTTTACTATAGACATTATTATAATAGCGAAATATTACTACATAGTAAATAGTTTAACGGATCCTTAGGAGATGTGAATCCCGAGCATCTCTTAAGTTACTGCACTCACGTTAGACACTGGATAGGAGATGTCAAATCTCGTAAACATCTCTGACGCCATTCCACTTATATTTATTTCTGTTGATTTAACTTACATAGAATCTTTTAGTTCTGAATCCAGTGTTTTGTCTTTTCAATTCGCTCGGGTCAGTCCGAGCATTTCAGGATTTGAAGATTTTATTTTGAAGGACGAAGACGAAGATTTGTATTACTATTTATTATTATATTCCAGTGCATTCATACCGTTCCGCTGCATAAATTTATATTTTATGGTATGTGTAACTCTGATATACATTGTATAAGCATAATCAAATGTTTTTATAAAAAAGATTCATGAACTGTTTATTTAATTATTATATTTTGTCGTTCCACTGCAAGATTTTGTTTTGTTCTTTTTCCTTCTCTGCTTTTTCTTATTTACCCCATAACAATCCGCCCTTCTGTATAGTTTAAGTTTGACATGTGTGATTTATCGTCAATTTAAAAGGGTACGAAAAGGTGGGACGTTGCATCTGGTATCAGAGCTTTGGTTTAGCGATAAACCTTAGCTTTGTGGGGTTTGACTCTTTATTAATAGGGTAGTAATACCCTATGATGAGTCAATGAGTGTATGTGTGTGTGTGTATGTGTCTATATATATGAGAGCGTATTTGTCAGTGTTATAAAAGGTTTTAATATTGTGCTAATTTATTTCGTTTTGTATTTACAAATTTTGGTTGGTGCATGGGACGCTATGACATCGATAGGGATTTCTAAACACTTAATAGGACAGACAGACACATTATTTGTTTTGAATATAGGTGAATGAAATAATTTTGCCTATTATATTTTCTATATATATAAAATGTTTTTTTTATAAACGATATATATATTTGGTTTCAATATATTGGTTGTTAGGTAATGAAATTTATAAATAACAGTTGAAATACGATTGAAAATCAAATAAATAGAAATTGGGAATTTTAGAATTTAAGCCACGGGATTTTGGAAAATTTCTTTTGAATGATTTGGAATATAATAATATTATTTTGAAGTATTTTCTGATAAAATATTCCAATAAGATTTGAAAGAATTATTTTTAAAGTAATTTTGGAAAGAAATAAGTTACGTACTCCTCTCTCTATCGCTGGAAAATAATTTCGGTGATGAGTGCACGCATCATCGACATTCATTTTCGAGTTTCGAAGGGGGAAGGCCACTGTAGTATTACTGCAGATTTATTTTGATAAACAAATATAAATTTTAAATCATTTTAAATATAGTGGGATATATATATATATAAACTGTAAGTACATACATTTATCTATTATTTTAAAATAATTTTAAATTAGACCTGGTATTTAATTCTTAAGTTTCCGATAATTAATAGTTTCAATTAGTGTAGTGAAATGGAATTTAACTAATAATTGAAACCCTAAATGAAATAAGTGTTTTAATGCTAAATTATAAACGGGATTAAAATAAATTTGAAATTGTTACCTATGAAACAAAGGATATACTTACTGAAAATTAAATTAATTAAAAGAAATGAGATAAACTTGCATGATTTTCAATTACATCGTTAAAAGCATACATATATATATAACACTTACCAAATGTTAAAAGTTCTAATGTTTAATAAGAAAATGTAATAGATATTATACAAGTAAAACTTGAAGTAATGAAAGTATTCAATGAAATTCCTTAATTAATAAGAGTTTGATGTTGAAATTGTTGTAAACTTAAGCTATAACTGAAAGGTTTCGGTAATAAAATAGAATAGAGATGAAAGTATTATAAATAAATGGTTATAAACTTAAGTAAATAAATTGATATGCTATGAAATTGAATTAAACATGAATACTATAAATAAATGAAATTGTAATGAACAAAATGCAAATAAAAAGATAAATCATTACATGAATGAAAATGGAATGAAATAATAAATGTTTGGAAATGAAATTCATAAGAATGAACTTAAATTTTGTTTAAAATGGTTGTTTGTTTGGTTTATGGTTGTTTGGGAAAGGATACTTTAAATTTGGATTGGATGTATGAATAATCTATTTGGTTTCATCTAAGACTGTTGAGTTAGTGGGTGCACTTAGTAGTTTATTTTACATTCTGTACAATTTAAAGTTTTAAACCCGAATAACTATTTGTTGTTTGCTATGGATATATGGATGGTTGATTTTATTGACTTCATATGATGGTTGTATGCCTTGTTGTAAGTGATTGTTGTTTGTATTGATTTGTTTGTTTATGGTTGAAACAACTTTAAACATTTCATTTTATATAATTATTAACTCTTTTGGATTATATAAGTAAAATACAGGTTATGGAAGCAATTGCTACTGCTTTTGGTTTCATAATTAAGCGTTAATTGCCCGACAAATAGGTACGTTTTCGGATTACGGTTTATAGCGCTATTATATAGTTTTTCCGGTGTTGGGATATATTATTTTTTACATTATATTGATATTTTGTTATATTTGATATTATATTTTCTCCCGAGCATCTCTGTACAAATGAGACTTTGTCAAAATTTTCCGTATATTTTGGACTTAGAAAATTTTAAAAAATGTTTTCCAAACTTTATTAATTTGAGTATAAAAAGAATTAATAGTATAAATTGATATATTTTATTTAATTATTATATTTTGTAAATCCATTTGTCTATAAAATTAATATTTTGAATAGGATATATTGATTTCCTAATTCTTCTTTTTCCTTTTTTTTCCTTTTCGGGGACGAAAAGTTTTGAGTGGGGAAGAGTGTAACGACCCGTAAATTTTCAAAAATTAAAATTGTTAATTTAATAAGATTTTTGAAATTTAATATTGATGAAAATGAAAAAAATTGTGAATTATTAATAAAAGTTGTGATATAATAATGAAAACAACTAAGAGGAAACATAACAGGGTTAATTAAAGTTAATAATTAATGAATTTGAATGAAATTCCAATTAAATTAAATAATTTATATGTTATGACTTAGTTATAATGGGAATATGAGTAAAACAAGTGTAGTTATTGAATTAATGAAATGGTACAGTGTTAATGGTAAGTAATAAACTTTTAAGTGTAAGAAAAGTAAATAGGTGACAATTAATATATGTTATTATTTAGAGTGTTAAATGAAATTGGTAATCAAATTTCAATTTAAAGCAATAACGTTAATTTTATCTATTTGGTAATAATGGATTAATTACGGGAATGAAATGTAAGAATGATAATGCAAGTTAATAAATAAATGATTAATTCAATGCAATCCCAATTGATTGAAACAATTCCAGGGTTATAATTGATTATAAACTGGAATATTTGGTAATAAATTTAATATAAGAAAAACAAATGCAAATATTAAATTAAGCAATAAAGTAATAATAATAAATAGTAATTGGATAAAATCAACGTTCTGTATGAAATTGTTTAGAAATGATAACTTATTAAAGTATGAATAAGAGTAAGAGTATTGAATCAACCAAAGGAATAAATATATTGATTAATAGTAACTGAATGTAAATTTATGTAATAAGATTGATGCAAGTTGATAAGTAACTAAATTAGTGCAATACCTATTAATTGAAATAAATTGTAAGGTTATAATTGATTGAAATTAGGGAATCGGGGAATAACTTCAAAAGTTATATTAACCGATGAAGTAATACGTAATAAATTGAAAATTTGTACCATCAATGTTAGATAAGTAATTATAATGTTTCTTGTTGACAATAAACGTTACTTTAATGATAATTAATATAATAACGGAAGTGTGAATGTAAATTTCAATAATTGGATAAATTGCAATTAATTGAGATTAAAATATCTAAATATTACGTTATTTGAAATGAAGATGGAATATGAGAAATTTAATGTAATAGTTTTGAATCCAATGTTAAATCCATCTATTTGACAATAATGAATGGAATAATTATTGATTGATTTAATTAAATGGAATTTTGAGAAATTTATTTATAATTTGTGAATTTAACGAAATTGAGGTTATACTGAAATTTATAAATTAATCATCTCTAAATTGACATTTAAATTTGTTTAGTCATTGTAAATGATTGAGAAATCAAAGGTGATGAAATTTGTCAATTATCGAATTGGAATTGAAAATTTGATGTAATCAAATTATTTTTAATTTATTTAATTAATGTAAAAATAGCCATTTTGGCCACTGACTCGGATTTTGACGAAACTAGTTACATCGGATCTGTAACGCTGAATTATTGTAGTATTTCAAGTTTCGTAACGATCGGACTTGTCGTTTGATCGTACGGACTTGAAACGTCCAAAAATTAATGAAATTGAAATCAATTGAAATCAATTTGAAATAACTTGATTTGAGCATAACTTCTTCATACGATGGAATTTGGACTTGAAACCTGTTCCATCGCGTATAAAATATTAAAAAACATCTATTTTTATATATGGGTTGACCCAATTTCATTCCGAAGTCGAAACGGGCTTTTTGGGCCACTTTGTCGTTAGCGCGTATATCCAATCGATCCGATCCATTCTATTTCAGCTTTGTCTATAAATACCCTTTTATAAACCCTAGCCTTTCTATTTCTCATTTGTCTGTACCTACAATTCAAATGTTCCTCCTCCTCAATGGCAGACAAAACAAAAATTCCCAATTCCAATTCCAAATCAAATCCAAAAGCAAATTTCAAACTCTTCAAACCATGTCATATTTTATATCGTCAAAAAGCTCTCGCAGAGCGCAAGTCAAATCCACTGTTCGTCTCTAGATCTTGGTTTCTGTGTGGCCAGAACTGGGTGAACTATTCTCGGGCGTTCATTGATCATCGATCAACTTTGACTGATCGTCGAATCAATGATGAAGTATTGTGGAGAGGGCTAAGGGGAGTGCATCGACGTGGTTTATTTGGCGAGATGACGGTTAGATTGCATGCAACATTTGGATTAGGGTTTTTATAATCGACGGCGATGGCTAGTATGGAACTGTCGCTCGGTGAGCATTGGATGTCGTGTTGCCTTGAGGTGAGGTCGCGGGCCTGTGGACGTCACTGGTGGTGATTGAGGACCGTAGGGACGACGCGATGGAATGAAGGCGACGGCTTTGCGAATTACTGCGTGCGAGTAGTAGGATTTCAAGGATGGGGCTACGATGAGTAACGAATGCCTGCTAACATGTTCGTTTAGGTGATGTGTTTTCCTTATTTATTTAATTATTGTATTTAAATTTTTTTCCAAATCGTTCTATAACGCATAACTTTCACGTGCATGGTCCAATTCATGCGTGGTTTCTTCCGCTGGAATCGTATTGAAATTCTAGACATTTTGACGCTAGTTTGGACGAATTCAGGGACTGTTTGAATTTTGGTCTTTTGGATTTAAACTCAATTTAAATTTAAAAAGTGAGTGTTTTAACCCACCCAAAACTTCTAAAATTTCTTATGTTTGTTAAATTAATTTTTGATATTTATTTATTGTTGTTTGGTATATTTTTATCATCATTGCGGTTAAATTGAATCTATTGAATTAAATTGGCGTTCAATTTATTATTGCATATAAACTGCCAGTCAAATTAATTTTTTTTTGAATATAAACTGCCAGTAATTACCTGTTATTTATTAACTGTTATATTTTGATATTATTGTTTGAATTGGATCATGATTGTGATAAATGGTTGATGATTGATATTGAATGAATGGATGTTGTAGTTTATATTGTTATAAACTGCAAGTTGTTATGCACTTTTATTTCGTTCCGGATTGCGGTTTGAAATGATATGTTACCGTATTTTTATTTTAAATTGCGGATTGAAATGATAAATATCCGTATCACTTGACCATAGGATAGAAAACTATATACAGACACCGTCGGTCTATATATATAAATATTTTGAAAATGATTTCTATGGTTTTGGATAGGATTATACGGTTTAATAAATATTGATTTTGATATTATATAAAATATTTTATATATAGTTAAATTCATGTATTTAAGCTATGTATAAATTTGTTTAATGATAATAAGTTAATAATGGAGTTTAATTTTATTTAAAACAAAATATGGTTAAGCATTTAAATCATACTTTAATATAGAGGTTACAATGATTTAAATAAATTAAGATTGGAAGGTAAATTGGAAATTTATTTGAAATTGAGCTTATTTAAGAATGAAACTCCATAAGTTGATGTAAACTTCATTAAACTTGAAATTTTAAAAGGTATGATATTTATAACTGGATTTTTATTCAAGATGAATTAAATGAATATTTCTAGTATAAATAAATTAAAGGAAACATTTAGTTATTCGTAATTTGAGTTTTATTTAAATGATTATGGATTTATTGTGCAAATATTTCAAAATTAAATAATAGGACGTTGAATTGTTGAATAATAATTTCCAACCTTAATTTTGAAATTTTTTAATACTCAAAGGTTGAAATATATCGAAAATGAAGTGGTTTATTGAAACTGAAAGTGAATTGAAAATTTATGGATTTAGATTTAATTTAAAGTGAATAAAATTGTAAAGTCGTGGAAATTATTTTAATTTATAAAGTAATTTTAAATTCAAACTATTTTAGTTTATATACTCTTTGAATATCCAAACAATTTAAGTTTTGGAAGTTATGGTTTTAAAGCTATGAAATTAGAAGTATTATGTTTTGAAAAGTTATATTTCAAATGTTTGGTTTCGAAGTATATAAATTTGAAAGTGCTATGATTTTTGAAAGGATATATTTAATATAAAAATGATATTATATTGATTTGGATTTTATAAAAATTTGATACCATATTGATTTAGTTTTAAATTGGAAATGATATCGTATTTATATGGTTTTGAAATGGATATTATATTCTGGTTTAAAAGTATAAACTATTTTGAAAAGACTGCGGCGTTATAATAATGTTTGGTTGTTAAAGAGACCGGGATCGGAGTTGGCAGTTGTCATACTCTCTTCCCACTCCAAAATCCACTTTAACAACCGTGTACGCGGTGGAGATTCAAGAATGAAGTAGGATGACGGCGGCGTTTCCTTTGAGGTAAATAATAGGACGTTGAATTATTGAATAATAATTTCCAACCTTAGTTTTGAAATTTTTTAATACTCAAAGTTTGAAATATATCGAAAATGAAGTGGTTTATTGAAACTGAAAGTGAATTGAAAATTTATGGATTTAGATTTAATTTAAAGTGAATAAAATTGTAAAGTGGTGGAAATTATTTTACTTTATAAAGTAATTTCAAATTCAAACTATTTTAGTTATATACTGTTTGAATATCCAAACCATTTAAGTTTTGGAAGTTATGGTTTTAAAGCTATGAAATTCGAAGTATTATGTTTTGAAAAGTTATATTTCAAATGTTTGGTTTCAAAGTATATAAATTTGGAAGTGCTATGATTTTTGAAAGGATACATTTGATATAAAAATGATATTATATTGATTTGGGTTTTGTAAAAATTTGATATCATATTGATTTAGTTTTAAATTGGAAATGATATCGTATTTATATCGTTTTGAAATGGATATTATATTCTGGTTTAAAAGTATAAACTATTTTGAAAAGACCGCGGTGTTATAATAATGTTTGGTTGTTAAAGAGACTGGGATCGGAAGTTGTCATACTCTCTGCCAACTCCAAAAACCACTTTAACAACCGTGTACGCGTTGGAGATTCCAGAATGAAGTAGGATGGTGACGGCGTTTCCTTTGAGGTAAATACATTGACCCGACTCCCGTGAGTTGGCATAAGGTGGCTAAAATAGGAGCGATTGACGGGCTAATGTGGTAGCACCTTTGATCGGACTTATCCCTTCGATATTATACTCCGACTTTTGGATTGATTCGGTAGCCACTTTTGATTTTTTTTGATTTGGGGGTGTGGCTCGAGGTGGGCGATAACTGCGCGCTACGCGTTACCACCGGCCCGGAAGCGTAATTGGTATATCTTCCCTGGCATTGCCTAGTTGTGTCATGTCACCTACCCTATCGCGGCTTGTACGAGCTTGGTTTTCTCCCGTAGCCCGTGTGGTATCCTCCGGTGGCTTCCCGACCAGGAGGGACTGTGATATTGGATGGACTACTGGGACTATTAGGTGTTATGGGTAATATTGGGTCACTCCTTAACGCTATGTAAAAGTAAGTTTATTTTACTATAGACATTATTATGATAGAGAAATATTACTACATAGTAAATAGTTTAACGGGTCCTTAAGAGATGTGAATCCCGAGCATCTTTTAAGTTAATGCACTCACATTAGACATTGGATAGGAGATGTCAAATCCCGTAAACATCTCTGACGTCGTTCCACTCATATTTATTTCTGTTGATTTAACTTACATAAGATCTTTTAGTTATGACTCGAGTGTTTTGTCTTTTCAATGCGCTCGGATCAGTCTGAGCGTTTCAGGATTTGAAGATTTTATTCTAGAGGACGAAGATGAAGAATTGTATTACTATTTATTTTTATATTCCACTGCATTCATACTGTTCCGTTGCATAAATTTATATTTTATGGTATGTGTAACTCTGATATACATTGTATAAGTATTATCAAATGTTTTTGTAAAACAGCTTCATGAACTGTTTATTTAATTATTATATTTTGTCGTTCTGCTGCAAGATTTTGTTTTGTTCTTTTTCCTCCTCTGCTTTTTCTTATTTACCCCATAACAATCCGCCCTTCTATATGGTTTTAGTCTGATGTATGTGGTTTATCGTCGATTTAAAGCGTATGAAAAGGCGGGACGTTACAATAAATATCGCATTTAATTAGTTATAAAACCCTTTTTGAAAATCATTCTTGTAATATATAAAAAGTTTTAGAATTATTTAAAAGAAAATATAATACATAGCTATTTTATAAAATATATTATGAAAATAATAATATTGTTTTAAGTGATATTTATTATTATAAAGGTTACTAAGATATTATCGAAGAAGTCTTCTAATTAAGTGACTTTGGGATACGTTTTGAATGTATAGAAATGTCTTTTTTTTTATAATATAAGAATTTCAAATATAGTGTAGTATAAATGAAATTTCTTATTTTTAATTAGTTTAAGTATATAGTGAAGATTTTGGATTATATTCTTCAGTTTGAAATGGAAAGGAATTATTTAAAGGTTTAAAATTTATTTTAAAAATTGTATTTAATTATAGAAGATTATGAAATAGTTTATATGCATAATATTTAGTTTTATACACTATTTTTGGGGATCTAAAAGAAAGGAATGAGTTTCTTATATTTTTTGTGAAGACTAAACTATTATTTTGGGTTAAGAAATTAGTTATTTATTGTAAAGAATATTTTATATTGGGTATTTATTAATTATCTAGTTAATTTTGTAATATATATTCACTAGCCCTTTTTATGTAAAAAGATTATATGTTGTGATTGATTTATCATTGATTTTGTTCATTATGTATATACATACACATATATCTGGCAATATGTGTGTATTATTGATTAATCTATTTTATCTTACTTTTTAGGTTCTTACTTTCATATATATTGAATTGGACTATATGAATGATTTGTTATTGTGTTGGTTTGTTTAGTGATTTGTTAGTGATTTAGAATGACATGGTGAGGAAATCCTTTTATGTGATTATTTCTATTCAGTATGACGAGGAATCTGAATAAATGACGTTATAATACGTTTGATATGCTTCATTCGATAATATTTCTTCAGTTATTCTTTGGACTTGTTATATAGAATATTAAAGGAGCGAGCGTGATAAATGAGCTTTGAATAAATGGATCAGTAACACACGATGGTATGGGATGCTATTGTGTTATTTATTTGTTTATGCTTTGCTCGTTAATGTCACTCATATGGGGATTTATTACGTATGATGCGACTCGCTGCGATGAGTCACATATATAATCGTATGTTGGCATATGTATCATGTTATGTTTCAGCATGAGTATATACTTGTGTGTCGGCTAGTATATATATTTAGTATTTGTCTATTCACTGTCGAACTCACTTTATATTGTGGAAGTTGGACCAGATTGGATATTATTCATTCATCCTAGTGGCCTGATCGTTGTGATCGCACCTCGGATCTATGACACCGTAGCTGGGTGTCGGCAATCTAAATAAATGTGTCAGCAACATATACAGTCTTGTGTCGACAGTGTAAAGCCCTTGTGTGTCACCTACGCCAGTAGTCTATTGCCATTTGGGGCCATTTGTAGTGTCGTGACCAATGCATACTATAGCCTTGTAGTTTGTTTATAACATGCGATGGATATGAGTCACGATGTCCATTAAGTAACCTGGACTGTAGGAGTTATGTTGGTGGAATACATGTGTTGTATTCGCCAATTACATGTGTAGTCTCCTAAAGCAAATGTGTCTATCATTCTTCCATCTGGTTCTAGTGTGTGATATTGATATACACATATATATATATTTAAGATGATGTGCTATAATTATACCTGTGACTTTGTCCAGAGTATGATTGATCCCCATATCCTTCTCAGGTGTGTGTCACCGAATATCTTTCTTATTGGCGTGTGTCGCCAACTACTATTCATTGACATGTGTTGCCTATTTATCTTTCTTAGGCATGTTTTTTCGATTATTCTTTATAGGCGTATGTAGCCAATTATAGCTTCCTCGGGTATGTGTCGCCATTACCGTGTTTTTCTTATAGATGATTATTTATACTAATATTAAGGGTGTTTATTTGCCGAGGTTGAGTGATATATTTTGGTTAAGCTATGGGTTTCTTGATGACACATGGGGATGCCTCTATTATAGATGTTTTCTAGACTTAGATGATGATTTATGGATATGGATGATTCACTCATTTGACATTGTTTCATGATTTCTGATTTGATGAGTTTTTATATGAGCGATGGTACTTTATGTTGGGTTCGTGGAGTTCTACGTAATATGATATTTGGGTTTGTTTGAGATATAATGATTATATTTATACCTAGTGTATACTAAGTTGTATATGTTTATTGACGTTTTATATGGATATAGTCTAACACACTTATTATTTATATAATACTCTGGTCAATCCGAAACATTTCAAGTTCAAGGACGATGAGACCATCTTGTATTTTTAGGCACAGAGGAGGTTAGATATTCGGTATTGTAGATTATCATTCTATAATGTATAGCCTCTTAAGCATATATCAATTGTGATGTATATAGGACATATGTTATATATATTTGTATTATATATTATCATCGCGGTTGACTTTGTGATCTCTGATATTTATGTATATGGCGTATTGTTCTATCCTGGAGGCACATGTTTTTATTACTTTGTGCCGATAATATGTATGTATAGGTGAGTCATTTATTCGATGTTTTAATACGTACCAATGTTAGCCTAATGGAACATTCACGTATGTACCAAATATCTTCTTATTTTTGTATTATCTGATAGTATTACCATGTAGTACTTTTGGATAGTATGAGTATAGAGGTGGCGGGCTTACAGTTGATATAAGAGCTGGTTCAAAATAATACATTATATATTAGAGACACGAGTCTTGGTCTTAGATGAGACTTAGAGCCCCTGTCCCTGTGGGTGTTTAATATATTATTGTTTATACTTAAGTGATAGTAGAGTATACGATGATTGATGGGGTAACCATCTGGGGACGTACATATTACCTTTTTTACTATATATATATATATATTCATTATCTCTACCTTTTTTTATATGTATTTGTTTTCATGTAAAGTAGAAGTTGTTGAGGGAGGTAGTAAAGTAAGGAGTGGTTAGCCCAACAAATAGTGTTGGTATTGATGATGGTGAATAAACCTCTGTATGGATTTGAATAAATTAGCCCGATCTAGTAGAGATCGGAGTGCGCAGCAGATGCTGACAGATAACATTTTATTGAAGGCTTTCATTTGTTTGATTGTATGATGTGTATCGACCCGGAATTTCACCACATTAATTTTTGAATATTTAATTAATTTTAAATATTCAAATAATAGGTTTTATAATTAAAATAAAAATTCCTTTAAATAATAAATATTGAAGATAAAATAGTTTTCAAAATTAGTTTACAAAAATATTTAGTTCGAAGAAAAATCGAAAATGTGACCGGAAACTGTTTTCTGAATTTTCGACTTTATATCCTCTAAAGTTATCCGAAACATTACGATCATTTTAGTATGCATAAAAAACCATTAATAAAACAAATTAAGATTTAGGAATGATAATACATATTTATTTATAATTTACGAATATATATAAAAAGGTGATGTGATAATTTCCTAAGTTTAAAATTAAAACAAAAAAAGCATATGTCACATCAAATGAAACATTTTTGACATGATTTGATATTTTGACTAATTGAGTTTTAAATGCATGTTGGTATGGGGGAGACAAGCATTATGACGTGGCAGCCATGGATAGGAGGGCATAAGCAGAATTAGCCACTTTGCATAAGATTATAAATAGCAACTTCGTGCTCTCATTTTCGTTTTCTTCCCAAATTTTACATCCTATTCACACAGCCATAACTCCCTTAAAAATACTCCATATAATGAAATTATTTTATTCAAATTCAAGAGAATCTAGATTTCTAAGAGTTGTTGGGAGTAAAATTCATTCCTTTACAAAGCATTTTTCAAAACTAGAATTTCAAGTCCGAAAATGGTCATTCTTCTTTTTACTATATCTTCTTCAAAACTAATCCAAATTGAGTAATTATTTTTTTGAAATTGTGGAGAAAAGAATTTTCTAATACTTTGCTCTATCACTCTTTCAAAATCCAAAAGTAAATAATCAAAAAACTAGTTAAAAAATGGCCTATTTTTGGGTTTATTTTTTAGAGTTCGATGATTATCCAAAGTCGCTCCACCTTACCAAAACAAGTTTCGCTTCCTTCTTCTTTCAACGCCGAGCCTACCTAGATTATTAAGGGTCCAAGACTCCTTCTTTTGCTTAGGAATGGAACTGATAGGTCATACCCTAAGTTAGCAAAGGTTTGGATAGCTTTCGGTGAGTAAAACTACACCTTCTTAAACTAAGTTTATACTATATTAATGTTCATGTTAGTAGCCTATGAATGCTTGTTGTATATATGAAGTGATGGTTTGTTTGTTTGTTTCATGCTCTGAAGCGTTGTCGCATTTGAAAGTTAGTGAGCATGTGGTTAGTTATATGAAAAGTTGGTAGCTAAAGTTAATACAATTGTTAATAAATACTTATTACATGTTGTATCATCATTATTTAACTTGTGTTCTATTTAGACCATTGCTATCTGATGTTTGGCTGTATGGCTAATGTCATAAGTTTGTTTTCCTAACCGCCCGTATAGTGATAGTCGCTATATCGGCACTTTCGGAAAATCGCATTTTATCGAAACCGTTTGGTCTTATCTTCGTGCTTGGAATTGTTTTACAAGTTAAGCAAGATTTTGATTAACGATGTTTTCAAAAGTAATTAACCATTTTAATATTGATTATTTGATT
Source organism: Allium cepa (assembly GCA_030765085.1). NCBI lineage: Eukaryota > Viridiplantae > Streptophyta > Magnoliopsida > Asparagales > Amaryllidaceae > Allium > Allium cepa. Next base: position 439,470,718 of record CM060935.1, on the reverse strand, counting down.
TAGTTAATTACATAATTAATAAGTATTATGGTTAATTAATTACAAAGTTAATGATGTGTTTTAAATTTAACTACCTGGTTAACGATTGTTTAAATTAATTAATTATTTTATCTAATGATGTACTAATTTATTGAGTCATTTTACTTAATAATGTTTAGGATAATTAATCATTCAATAATGATGGATTAAAGTTAATTAACCAATTTGGTAATAATGCTTTTAAATTAATAAATCTTTTTAATAAATGATCTTTAAAATTTATCAACTTGTTTTAACTCTAATTAATCTTTCCTTTATTAATGTTTATAATTAATAAAACATTTTTAAATAATGAAAATTAATTAATTAATTATTTAACTTAATTAGTTAATTATATTTAAATTTATTAATTAATTGAATTAAGGATGTTCTAAAGGTGATTTATCCTTTTTAACTAAAGGTTATTGAAGTTAATTAATCAACTTAATTTATGAAGTTTCAAAGTGAATTTATCAAAGTAAGAAGGATATTTTGACTTCGTTATTCATTTAAATAGTGATAATTAATTAATTATTAATTTAATTAATTATAGTTTACTAATTAATTGAATTAATAAGGTTTAAATGCGGTTTATCCTTTTTATTATTTAAAAACATTTGAAGTTCAAAAATCAAATTGTGTAATGAAGTCTAAAGTTAATTAATCGATGTAATAAGGATATTTTAAGTTATTAAATTCTTTTTAAATTGATGTTTGAAGTCAGTAAACTCTTTTAATAAAATGTTTTAAAGCTAATACTTGTAATGTGATGCCAAGCACGAATTCGGGTTTTAAAAAGAAAAAAGTTTGATTCGTTTATGGAAATGAATTAATGTCCATAAAGCGATTCACTTATATGGGAATGATTTATTTGTATACTTAGCATTATACATCAAAAAAGTAGACTCGTCGCAATTTCAAAAATTAAGGATAATCCGAGACATGACTTTGAGTTAACCCTATCTTGACTTATCTGGTATTATTATTAACTAAGAAATAGTACAAGTTGGAATTCGATGAGTGGTGATAAGTATACAAGACTTAATTTCCATATACAATAGTTTTATATTCTTGAGAGTTGGTTTCCCAACTATCGATTACCTCAGCCTTCTCTATATTTTTTCATTCTAAGACGATGTGTTGCTCACTTGAGCTTTATTATCCTTTGTCGGAAATGACTAAACCCAAAGAGCGAGTGGAAGCCAAGCTATGTGGAGATGCTCTCACTAGTGTATTTTCACATCCACTCTAGATCAGAAATGGTTTTTGTGCATTGAGATGTGAAATACTCGGATTCTCGGTAACCATTAGCAGGGTCCAGCTTGGACGTGCTCGAGAGCCATCGGAGTTCTCAGGTATATTTATAGAGGTACGCTTTTGGTAAGGGGGGAGCACCTTCCTAGTCATTTGTTGGAAAATTTCCTTTTCTTATTTGACTCGAACCTTTGAATCTGTTTTCTTTAATTACAATGGGAAGAGTCAACCACTCTTCATGGTGTTCAATTATAGGTTTTGTTCATTCTATCGAGTTTTGATAGTTAGCTTGTTTACTCCATTCTATCAAGTTTAGACTGTTGTCTTGTTTTATTGATTCTATCTAGTTTGGAATTTCATTCAGACTACTTCCATTCTTTTAAGTCTGAAATGATATTGATTGTACCCATCATTCATGTTTGGGTTTGTTCCCTATTGTTCATTTTTATTTTTTTTATGTTTGGTTGTTGCTTATGTGGGAGAAAACCCATTCTTCTTTAGCGTTGTGGTCCCACATATTATTATTTAAATACACCCCATTTGTTTCATAGTTTTACTCATACCAGACATTTTGCCTGACTCGAGTTGTTTATTTTCCCTAAACTCTCGGATACTCAATTATATTCGGGTAGTTCTAGAATAGCAGGTTTACTTTGGAGATCTTTGAATATAGTGATCGAGCAGGCGGTTCCATAGTTATCTAGTTATTTATTTCTGCTGTATGATTATGTAGATGTATTTTGTATCTTAAAAATGTAAAGTTAGAATGTATAGCTGCAAATTTGTTAGATATAATACTTTTTTTATAACTCTGATAACTCCTTATAAGGAGTAACCATTTGTTCTATATCATTTTATATTATACGTAACCATTCCGCTATGAGATTTATTTATTCTATCTTGTCCAGTTCTATATTTTACCCCAAGATAAATTATCTTCCAGATGCTTGGTCAACGACACACGAATACCAAGGATGTATTAAGTGTCGTTGTAACATCCCGAATCTGGAGGCCAAAAGCTAAGCGCTATGGATGCTGCAGTCATCCACAGTATTAACTTCTGGTAATGAAATACAGAATTGTTAATGATATCCATAATATCAGAAGCACTTGAATATTATAAAAATCATAGATTTTCAAAAACAATAATTTTCAGTGATTACATTTCAACAAATCATATCCAAGTTACAAAAATCCCAAACGTGTTCTGAGGCATTGATCAAAAATAATTTACAACAATATGCCAAGAGCGGCATATCAAGATGCCCCCTTGGATAATCAAAGAAATATATACATAATTGTCTTAATATATAGCATGAAACAAATTTAAAATAGAATCCCTAAATTAGCTATTTGTCAGCCATCTGCTCATCTTCGGACGCTTTATTCACTAAAATCTGCTAAAACCTAAAAACCTAAACCCTCAGCCTAGTCAAATCAAATTTTGAGCACCCGAGAGTTTTAGGGGAAACAAAAACTTCGAGTCAGACTTCAAGCCTGGAAAGAATAATATTTGTTACATCTCAGTTTACTGATAACTAGTGAGACCATGCCGCTTAGAGGAACAGGTTTCTCCTCATTAATATCTCTTTTCAAAACATAATTTTGCAAATTCTTTCCTGCAACCAAACTGGTTAATCAACAGATTTTAATACATAGCAATATCCATTATGCTAAAGATAGGAAATAAAATAGACTATATGTCTAAATCTGAACTATCTATTCTTTACTGGACTATCTTTCCTAAATTTGATTATAGCAATATCTTTTATGCTAGATGATGAGCTATCTGCCTAAAACAGGTAGAAAGGGGTATACTAACCATCCTAAAATTTTTAGCAAGGTCTGTTATGCTAATAAATGAACTATCTATTCATATCAAAGCTGACTGCTCTTTCTAGACTAACTGTCCTATGATGACCCGCCTTTCATTCCATAGAATGATGTATCATCATTAAGAAAGAAATAGGTAGAAAAAGAATAGATAGAAAGAAAGAACAACAATATCAGAATCTCACAGCGAAAACAGAAAAATATGATATATCACATAACTATTACATAGTCATTACACATCAGAGTCAATACACTTACAATATCATCACATTAGACAGTCATGAAGACCTGTCTATCCATTAAATTTCAAAATACAACAAAAAAAAGACTCCAACACAACGGAAATAGATAAATACAGATACGCCAAGACTCCTGCTCCAAGCTTTCCAAAATTCATCAAGCAAACATGATCACTTTGCTGCTCATAAAAATTTGAGTACCTAAGAGTTTAAGGAAACAGAAATAAACTCCGGATCAAACATGGGTCATGTGTGAGTAAACGGTTAAGTTGTTTAACTTGAATTTTTTTTGAAATAAAAGGTATCTCGTAAGATTCTCCACAAGTAAACACGGACAAGTTTTTCCCTTACGATAACCAAAACATTTGATAGGAAATCTGGTTATATTATAATAGTGTCTAGGGTTTTCAAATAAATATTCACATAGCTGAAATTGTTATATCCATTAAATTCCAGCATACATAGGTATACAATCAAGTCTGAGATCACTTATTGGAGATTCGATTCCATACAATGGAAGGGCTACTGGGTACCGCCCATCACAGTATGTGGTCTAGATCACTGTACCGGGGATCCACCCTAATCCCATGAATCACAAGACTGGAGCTACCCCTTACTCGATAGTCCGAATAAGACGACCCCGCGGTTGTGGCCAACAGCTACCCACACAGCTGAATAAAGGGACCTCTAGACAGGGGAAAATCTTATCCTGCTTCGGTGCTACCCACTTAGCCTTACATGCACCTTCCATGTTTTAGCCATTCCCGGTTGATAAGGCTTGAGGCTACGACTACCTTTCTAGAACACTTATCTTGGAATGCTCATCGTCCTTCATTGACGATGGTCTAATAGCATTCATCCATACAAGTTCATTACGGGTTCAAACGAAACCGAAGGAACTATCTCGCTACACTCATTTTGGAATCATCCTCAGAGTTAACGACAATAGCCCTTGCACTATGAACTTCATCTCGATTTTCACTTGAATTTCATGACCTATCGTTTAACTTGGATCGATGTGGTTTTCGGATAACAAATTTGATATCCGATCCCGGTCTCATCGAAATCCAAACATTTCTTTTAAGGCCAAGTTGTTTAAGGTTTAAACAATTTAATTCAATCCAGAACTTTGTATACACACAAGATTCATCATAGATAAATGACACACATTTATCACAGCTATATCTAAAGTATATCACATCATAGAATATCACAAATTCTCATACATAAATACCAATCCAGACATTCTATACAATTAATCATCCATAAGCAAGACTTATTAATCCCACTATAATTATTTTAATTAACTCAAATTAAACTAATTACGTAAGAATTAATCACCTAACCCAGCTTAATTAAGTAATTGCAAACCATTTAATTAATTATACAATTAATTAATCATTCTTTAATTACTTTTATAAATTAATTAATTATTCCTTAATTACTGATTAATTTATCTTTTAACTATTAATTAACTAATCTTTAATCAATAATTAATTAACACTGATTATTAATTAATAAATCCTTAATTATTAATTTATTAACCCTTAATTACAAATTAATTTATCTCTAATTAAATAATTAATCCTTAATTACAAATTAATTAACCTCTACTTACATAATTAATCAATCCTTAATCATAAATTACTTAGTCCTAATTATTAATTAATCAATCCTTAATTATTAGTTAATTAATTTCTCTTTATTTACTTTATTAATTCAATTAATCTTTAATCACCAAAAACCCCAATTAACTTTAAGATAAACCATTTATCTTTATTGATTACTTAATTATCATTAACCTATAAATTTAAATCATTTTACTTTTTAATTAACTACTTAATTACATTTAAAATTAAGTTTAAAATAACTTAAGAATTTAACTTAATAAATTTAAGTTAAACAAATCATACCACTCTCTTAAACAAAATATTTAAGAACATTATTATATAAAGAAATTAATTTTAAAATTAGTTTAAACTTGATTTACTTTAAATTTCAAAACTTGCTTTCATTTGTATTTTAAAAACTGTTATAATATTTACTTCGGGTTCAACCTAATATATACTCGAAATCAGACCCCAGAAAATCATTTTTTTTTAACTTTGTTTAAATTTTAAAACTGTTATAAGTATAACACTCACGCAATTACCCAACATCAAGCTCGAGCGACAATGCCTCTACCTCGAGACCCACCCCGAGACGCAGACCTTCTTCCCCAAAAACAAAACTCTGATACACGACGAACCTCGTGCACGTGCACGACTGATCGCCGGATCTCCGGTCGCCCATACCACCGTCGACAAGTCGTCGATGACCTTCCCCTTCGATCCCAACCACCCAAACTTCCATCTAAACACAAAATCGAAATCGAGCTATCTGATCGAACTGGAACAAAAAAACATCAACTAAGAACCTCCTCGTCCGGACGACTCTGACCATCAGCAACCATGAATCTCTGTCCATAGGTTCGCCGTGCAACTCTGCGTTGATCCCCCTTGCTCCGATGAACCCCGGTGCTACATTGACGATGCAGTAAGAAATTTCCTGACCTCGACCAAACATGATCCCAAAACCCTACTCTGATGATCTGCCGCCCCATGGTGGTTAATAAAACCAAACTCCATTTTTCTCGAGACCGCCTAACTCCCTGCTACCTCCACAAGAGACCACGACCACCCCGAGCCCTCTGATCATCGGAAAAGCCTGAAAACACCAAATCCGTTCAACCCTCGAATTCTCACAAAATACTTACTTAAAAATCATGATTTTTCTTTTAAAAATCCTAGTTTTCAAAGAAGATTCAAAATTTATACATGAATCAGAGAATCAAGATGTTTGAATTTGTTATGTTTTAAATATTCCATTGTTTTTTCTTAATTTCCAGATAATATTCAAACTTATTTTACTTAAATATATTTTTAAAACTTAGTTTATGTGTAAACAAAGATAACTTGTTTGAATTTCATAGCCTATAAGAGATTAAAGAGGAGATTTGAATTTCGACTTTAATTTAAACCCTGTAACTTAAAAACAGAGATGAATATATATATCCAGACATGCACCCTTATCCATCTGCATATTTATAACGTGAAAGCCTAATTTTCTCTCATGCAAACAATTGTCACATCATTATTTCATATAATCATCACATGCAATAAATTAAAACAAGTATTAGTTTGTTTACTCACCAAAATGATATTGAACAGAGAGCTTTGAAACAGTTTTTGTACTAATTATTAATTAATTAATTTCTCTTTAATTACTTCATTAATTTAATTAATCTTTAATCACCAACAACCCTAATTAACTTTAAGATAAACCATTTATCTTTATTGATTACTTAATTGTCATTAACATATAAATTTAAATCATTTTACTTTTTAATTACCTACTTAATTACATTTAAAATTAAGTTTAAATAACTTAAGAATTTAACTTAATAAATTTAAGTTAAACAAATCATACAACTCTCTTAAACAAAATATTTAAGAACACTATTATATAAAGAAATTGATTTTAAAATTAGTTTAAACTTGATTTACTTTAAATTTTAAACTTGCTTTCATTTGTATTTTAAAAACTGTTATGATATTTACTTTGGGTTCAACCTGGTATATACTCAAGATCAGACCTAAGAAAATCTCCTCTCTTTTTTTGACTTTGTTTAAAATTTAAAACTGTTATAAATATAACACTTGCTCAACAACCCGACATCAAGCTCGAGCCACAACGCCTCTAACCCGAGACATTGACCTTCTTCCCCAAAAACAAAACTCCGACACACAACAAACCTCATTCACGTGCACGACTGATCGCCGGAGCTCCGGTCACCAATACCACTGTCGACAAGTCCTCGATGTCCTTCCCCTTCGATCCCGATAACCCAAACTTCTATCTAAACACAAAATCAAAATTGAGCTATCTGATCGAACTGGAACAGAAAAACATCGACTAAGAACCTCCTCGTCCTGACGACTCCGACCACCAGAAACCACGAATCTCTATCCATAGGTTCGTCGTGCAACCCTACATTGATCCCCCTTGCTCCGATGAACCCCGGTGCTATGCTGACGATGCAGTAAGCAATTTCCCGACCTCGACCAAACCTGATCCCAAAACCCTACTCCGATGATCTTCCACCACCATGGTGGTTAATAAAACCAACCTTCATTTTTCCCGAGACCGCCTAACTCCCTGCTACCTCCAGCAGAGACCCCGACCACCCCCAGCTCTTTGATCATGGGAAAAGCCTCAAAAAAGCAAATCCGTTCAACCCTCGATTTCTCAAAAAATACTTGCTTAAAATCATGATTTTTCTTTTAAAAATCCTAGTTTTCAAAGACGATTCAGAATATATACATGAATCAGAGAATCAAGATGTTTGAATTTATCATGTTTTAAATATTCCATCGTTTTTTCTTAATTTCCAGACAATATTCAAACTTATTTTACTTAAATATATTTTTAAAACTTAGTTTATGTTTAAGCAAAAATAACTTGTTTGGATTTCACAGCCTATAAGAGATTAAAGAGGAGATTTAAATTTTGACTTTATTTTAAACCTTGTAACTTAAAAACAGAGATGAATACACACACACACATGCACATTTATCCATCTGCATGTTTATAACATGCAAGCCTAATTTTCTCTCATGCAAACAATTATCACATCATTATTTCATATAATTATCACATACAACAAATTAAAACAAGTATTAGTTTGTTTACGCACCAAAATGATATTCAACAGAGAGCTTTGAAACGGTTTTTATACTTTGAAAACCGGAATGCTTGATCCTATGAAACTTGAAACTGGGAACTTGTTGAAATGATCTTGCCTTGGTTTAGTTTGAAGTTAGAAGTTTCTTTAAACTAAGATGATTTCAGTTGCTGAGATTTGAGATAGTTGATTGCTTTAGATCTTTTCTGGTTTGTTTATTTTTGTTATAGGCTTTTGATTTTGTTCTGGTTTAAAGTTGTTAACAGGTTTTGTTTTCTTGAGTTTAAAAATAAAGATAGAAGAATTGAAAGAGAGAGTGTAGACATATTTATAGCTTGTTTTATGATTTTAAAATAAAATAAAATAAAATTGTGACACTTGTTTAATTATCTTACATTTGTCATTTGCATGTTATAATTAAATTACATCTGTAATATGCATGTGTTTATTATTTTTAGTATGTTTTTATAAATCTTTATATTTATTTTCTATTTAGTTAATACATTCCTTAATTTATATTTATATAGTCTTTTTAAAGAAAATAATATAAACTAATTATATACTAATAAAATTTATATATATATTTTTTTAATCCAATTTATTTTAAGATATTTATCTAATTGAATTTCAAATTCAAACTCAATTTCAGTTTCTAACCAACTCACGTATACACACACACACCACACGCACACATATAAACAACACTTATTTTATTTGTTTGAAAATAATAATTTGCCAATTTTAAATAATTTATAAAAGAAGATTATCACATATTATTTGCTTGTAATTTTCGGGATATCACATTCCTCCTCCCTTAAAAAGAATTTGGTCCTCGAAATTTAAAAGTGAAAGATAATCCAAAAGCTTTTATTTCAAATAATCCAAGTATACATATCAGTCATATACTAACATCTAAACGAACAATTTATTCAAATAGCATTACTAGCTATCCGGACACAAATCCGGATAGGCTTTCCTAAAACTATCAAGAGTTTCCCAGGTACAATCTCTGGGATCCTCACTCCACTGAACCTTGACCAACTTCACTACTTTGTTTCTAAGCTGCTTCTCATCTTGATCAACTATCTAGACTGGATGCCTGACTACAGATAAGTCCGGATCGATCTCTAGATCTCTAAATCTTCTTGCAAAGCCGATTCCATAACTACAGATGGTTCGAACACATATTTCTTCAGATGAGATACGTGAAAAATATTGTGAATTCCAGCCAATAGGATTGGCAATTCAATCCTGTAGGCCAAAGCACCAATTCTCTCGACCACTCGGAACGGACCAATATACCTCGGGGCAAGCTTTCCCGTCTTTCCAAATCTGACCGCTCCTTTTATCGGGAAACCTTGACAAAAACCAAATCTCCGACTTCGAATTCCAATTGCCTTCGTCTCTTGTCCGCATAACTCTTCTGGCAATCCTGGGCTGCTTTCATTCCCTTTTTGATAAGCTCCACCTTCGCAGATGCCTCTCGGATCAAATCTGGACCAAGAACAAGACAATCTCCCAACTCTACCCAACAAGACGGTGATCTACAAGGTCTTCCGTACAAAGCTTTATAGGGTGCCATCTTTATAATTGCCTTATAACTATTATTGTACGATAATTTCACTAAATGTAGATGGTCCTCCCAAGATCCACCGAAATCCAAAACACAAGCCCTCAACATATCCTCAAGAATTCGATTCAGCCTTTCCGTTTGTCCGTCGGTCTGGGGATGATAAGCTGTACTCAAACTCAACCTTGTACCCAAAGCTGTCTCCAGAGCCTCCCAAATTGGGTCATGGTCGCTAACTATGCTGACTGGAACTCTGTGCAACCTAACGATCTCCTTCAAGAAAATCTTCGCTAAAACCGCTGCAGTTCAAGTCGCCTTAATCGGAATAAAATGGGCGCTCTTGATCAGTCGGTCTACGATTACCTATATTTCTTCATTTCCCTTTTTGGTCCTTGGCAAACCATCAATGAAATCCATAGATATCATTTCCCACTTCCACTTAGGGACTGTCAAAGGCTGCAATAATCCTGCGGTCCTTTGTTGATCACCCTTCACCTGCTGACAGATCGCACATCCATTGACGAAAGCAGCAATATCCTTCTTCATGCCTTTCCACCTGAAGACTCTCTTCATATCCTTATACATCTTTGAAATCCCTGGGTGGATGCTCAGCCTGGAGCGATGAGACTCTGACAAAAATTCTTTCTTCAAATCCTTGAAATTTGAAACACAAATTCTCCCGTTGGTCCTCGAAATTCCCTGGTCATCAATCTCAAAACTGGAACACTGTCCATTCTTGACTCTCCTAATGATTTCTCTCAATCTTCTATCAGATCCTTGCTTACTCGTAATCCTTTCAACAAGAGACGGAACAACTTCCAAAATAGACATAACTACATTCCTACTCAAAACATCTGCCACAACATTCGCTTTCCCTGGAGTATAGAGGATATCCAAATCATATGACGCCAAAAATTCTACCCACCTCTACTGCCTCAAATTCAGATCCTTTTGGGACAAAAGATATTTCAAAGGTTTGTGATCCGTGAAACGCACGAACTTCTCTCCTAACAGATAGTGCCTCCAGATCTTCAAAGCAAAGACAATGGCCGAAAATTCCAGATCCGCGTAGCGTAATTCTTTTCATGTGGCTTTAATTGCCTGCTCGCATACACAATCACTTTCCCATTCTGCATCAGCACTGCACCCAACCCAACTCCACAAGCATCCGTGTAGACTTCGAACTTGCTCTTACCATTAGGAATAGCTAGAACAGATGCACTGGTCAGCCTTGCTTTCAAATCCAGGAATGCTTCTTCACACTTGAGGGTCCATTTAAACTTTTCTCCTTTCCTAGTCAACTTGGTTAAGTGTGAAGAAATATTAGAGTAGTCCCTGATAAATTTCCTATAGTATCCTACCAAACCCAGAAAACTACGGACTTTCGTAGGAGTCTACGGTTGCTTCCACTCTTGAATAGTTTCTACCTTGGCTGGATCTACAGAAATACCCTCTCCGGATATAATATGCCCCAAAAATCTAACTTCCGACTTCTAACAAGGGCACTTCGAAAACTTAGCCTTTACGACATGCCTCCTCAAAGTCTCCATCACTATCTCCAGATGTTGCTTATGCTCCTCTTCAGACTTGGAGTAGACGAGAATGTCGTTGATGAACACGAGCATGAACTTATTCAGCACATCCCAGAAAACTCGATTCATCAGATCCATAAAATAGGCAAGAGCATTGGTTAGCCCAAAAGGAATAACCAACCACTCATAAAAACAATTGGGTCCCCTAAACGCAGTCAAGGGTATACTGTCCTAAGCTACCCTTAACTGGTGGAAACCCAAAGCTAAATCTACCTAAGAGAAAACAGAAGCTCCACGGAGTTGAACAAAAAGATCGTCTATACGGGGCAAGGGATACTTATTGCTAATAGTAACCTAATTCAACTCCCGATAATCCACACAGAATCTCAATGACCCATCTGACTTGGTCACAAAGACTACAACAGAACCCCAACTGGAAAAACTGGGCCGAATCAAACCTTTCTCTAAGAAATCTTGGGTCTGCTTCACCAACTCTTCTCACTCTCTCGGCGCCATCCTTCTACTGGGTTGAACAAACGGTATTGCTCCCGGAACTAAGTCGATCTAAAACTCTATCTCCCGATGCGGGGGCAAACCTTTAACTTCCTCGAAGACATCCAAAAAATCTCTGACCACTTCGATGGACTCTACGCCTTCTGGAGATGCCTCGATTCCATGCAAAAGATAACTCAAGTGAACTTTAGAACTATCGCAAGTCACTTTTACGATCCTTCCCAGCTCAATTTCGAAAGACACAATCCTCTCTTCACAAACCAAAACAGCCTTATGCTTATCCAACCAATCCATTCCCAGAATAAGGTCAAACCCTTTGAAATGCAATACAAATGGGTCGCAAGAGAAACTATGAGACAGATAAGAAATTCTTAGGCCTCTACAGATCTTATCTAACTTGGTTACTCCTCCTATAGGATTAGATACAAAAATAGGACGGTCTACCAAACTAGGGGTAAGATGAAACTTCTCTACTAATTCCAAAGAAATAAAACTAAGAGAGGCACCAGAGTCAAACAAAACTCTAATATAATTTCCATCTAAAAGCAAAGTACCTTCAAGAACTCCTTTGCCTTAGAAGAAGAAGTTGATGTTCCACCTTCAACAGCAAACACCTTGTTCTGCTGGGCCTTTTGAAGAAGCGGGCAAGCCTTCACCATATGCCCCGGCTGATGACAGTTGAAACACAAAGATTACTGAACCAATGCGGAACCGGGTCCACTCTGACACTGCTGCTATTGAGATCTACCACTGGGACACTACTTAGCCAAATGACCCTCTTGCTGACACACATAACACTTACAAGCTCCGTGGTTGCCTCCCTGTTTCTTTCTTCTTCCAATTTGGGTTAAATTTCCTTTTGTTTGGATTGGAAGAAGTTCCACTCGGTGCAGCTGTAGAATCCAGGCGTTTCTTATTCATAAGCTCCTCATACCTCAATGCCATGTCGATCAATTCCACGAATGATCCCGTCATCTTCTCGTGGAACTCAGGCCTCATTTCCAGCACAAACATCTCATTCTTCTTGAGGGGCGTGTCGACCAGACCAGGTCTGTAGCGAGATAATTCATTAAACTTGGTTTCATATTCTGAAACCGACATACTCCCTTGCTTCAGATCTAGAGAATCTTTATACAAACGAGTCTTCCTAGCTGTAGGCATGAACTGTTCCTCAAGGAGCTCCTTAAACTTACTCCAAGAAATATCATCCTCCGAAATATTCACTGTAACTGCATCCTACCAAGCTGCAGCTCCTTCTTGAAGTTGCCATGATGCCATTACTCTCTTTTGCTCATTTGACAGATCCAAACTCTTAAACATTCGCTCACATGAGCATAACCAATCTTGAGCTTCAATGATGGACTCCAATCCTTTAAAAGGTCATCCTCCCAGAATGGTGAAATCCTTGCATAAAGCAGCAAAACTTACTCGAGGCGGCGTTGGATTTATAGCCTCGCTAGCAGTCAGACCTCTTCCATTAGTGCTCGTCATGCTGCCCACAACTCTGCCTCTCCTTCCTCTAGAACTCATGTTGGCAACTTGGATAGGTAACCCAACAATTTAGATAGGTATATAAATATATAAAAATTACAAATACGCACTCTCAAGATAGATAATACTCCAAAGCCTAGGTATTATCTCAACTTAGCACTTTGATACCAACTGTGTCGACCCGCCTTTCATTCCATAGAAAGACATACCATTATTAAGAAAGAAATAGGTAGAAAAAGAATAGATAGAAAGAAAGAACAACAATATCGGAATCTCATAACGGAAACGGAAAAATATAATATATCACATAACTATTACATAGTCATTACACATCAGAGCCAATACAGTTACAATATCATCACATTAGACAGTCGTGAAGACTTGTCTATCCATTACATTTCAAAATACAACAGACAAAAGACTCCAATACAACGGAAATAGATAAATACAGATACGCCAAGACTCCTGCTCCAAGCTTTCCAAAATTCGTCAAGCAAACCTGATCACTTGGCTACTCATAAAAATTTGAGTATCTAAAAGTTTAAGAAAACGAAAATAAACTCCGGATCGGACATGGGTCTGGCGTAATTAAACGGTTAAGTTGTTTAACTTGAATTTTTTTTGAAATAAAAGGTATCTCATAAGACTCTTCGCAAATAAACACGGACAAGTTTTTCCCTTACGATAACCAAAACATTTGATAGGAAATCTGGTTATATTGTAATAGCGTCTAGGGTTTTCAAATAAATACTCGCATAGCCGAAATTGTTACATTCATTAAATTCCAACATACATAGGTATACTATCAAGTCTGAGATCACTTATTGGAGTTTGGATTCCATACAATGGCAGGGCTACTGGGTACCGTCTGTCACAGTACGTGGTCTAGATCACTGTACCGAGGATCCACCCTGATCCTCTGCATCACAAGACCGGAGCTACCCCTTACTGGATAGTCCGAATAAGACAACCCCGTGATTGTGGCCAATAACCACCCACACATCCGAATAAAGGGACCTTTAGACAAGGGAAAATATTATCCTACTTGGGTGCTACCCACTTAGCCTTGCATGCACCTCCCCTGTTTTAGCCATTCCCAGTTGATGAGGCATGAGGCTACGATTACCTTTTTAGAACACTTATCTTGGAATGCTCATCGTCCTCCATTGATGATGGTCTGATAGCATTCATCCATATAAGTTCGTTTCGGGTTCGAACGAAACCGAAGGCACTATCTCGCTACATTCATATTGGAATCACCCTTAGTGTTAACGACAATAGCCCTTGCACTCTGAACTTCATCTCGATCTTCACTTGAGATTTCACGACCTATCTTTTAACTTGGATCGATGTGGTTCTCGGATAACAAATTTGATATCCGATCCCGGTCTCATCGAAATCCAAACGTTTTTTTAAGGCCAAGTTATTTAAGGTTTAAACAATTTAATTCAATCTAGAACTTTGTATACACACAGCATTCATCATAGATAAATAACATACATTTATCATAGCTATATCTAAAGTATGTCACATCACAGAATATCACAGATTATCATATTATAAATACAAATCCAAACATTCTATACAATCAATCATCCATAAGCAAGACTTATTAATCCCACTATGATTAATTTAATTAACTCAAATTAATCTAATTATATAAGAATTAATCACCTAACCTTGCTTAATTAAGTAATTACAAACCATTTAATTAATTATCTAATTAATTAATCATTCTTTAATTACTTTTATAAATTAATTAATTAATCTTTAATTACTGATTAATTCATCTTTTAACTATGAATTAACTAATCTTTAATCAATAATTAATTAACCCTAATTATTAATTAATAAATCCTTAACTATTAATTTATTAACCCTTAATTACAAATTAATTAATCTCTAATTAATTAATTAATTAATTAATCTTTAATTACAAATTAATTAATCTCTAATTACTTAATTAATTAATCCTTAATCATTAATTAATTATTACTAATTATTAATTAATTAATTTCTCTTTAATTACTCCATTAATTTAATTAATCTTTAATCACCAACAACCCTAATTAACTTTAAGATAAACCATTTATCTTTATTGATTACTTAATTGTCATTAACATATAATTTAAATCATTTTACTTTTTAATTACCTACTTAATTACATTTAAAATTAAGTTTAAATAACTTAAGAATTTAACTTAATAAATTTAAGTTAAACAAATCATACCACTCTCTTAAACAAAATATTTAAGAACACTATTATATAAAGAAATTGATTTTAAAATTAGTTTAAACTTGATTTACTTTAAATTTTAAACTTGCTTTCATTTGTATTTTAAAAACTGTTACGATATTTACTTTGGGTTCAACCTGGTATATACTCGAGATCAGACCTAAGAAAATCTCCTCTCTTTTTTTGACTTTGTTTAAAATTTAAAACTGTTATAAATATAACACTTGCTCAACAACCCGACATCAAGCTCGAGCCACAACGCCTCTACCCCGAGACCTACCCCGAGACATTGACCTTCTTCCCCAAAAACAAAACTCCGACACACAACAAACCTCATTCACGTGCATGACTGATCGCCGGAGCTCCGGTCACCAATACCACTGTCGACAAGTCCTCGATGACCTTCCCCTTCGATCCCGATAACCCAAACTTCCATCTAAACACAAAATCAAAATCGAGCTATCTGATCGAACTGGAACAGAAAAACATCGACTAAGAACCTCCTCGTCCTGGCGACTCCGACCACCAGAAACCACGAATCTTTGTCCATAGGTTCGCCGTGCAACCCTGCATTGATCCCCCTTGCTCCGATGAACCCCGGTGCTATGCTGACGATGCAGTAAGCAATTTCCCGACCTCGACCAAACCTGATCCCAAAACCCTACTCCGATGATCTTCCGCCACCATGGTGGTTAATAAAACCAACCTTCATTTTTCCCGAGACCGCCTAACTCCCTGCTACCTCCAACAGAGACCCCGACCACCCCCAGCTCTTTGATCATGGGAAAAGCCTCAAAACAGCAAATCCGTTCAACCCTCGATTTCTCAAAAAATACTTGCTTAAAATCATGATTTTTCTTTTAAAAATCCTAGTTTTCAAAGATGATTCAGAATATATACATGAATCAGAGAATCAAGATGTTTGAATTTATCATGTTTTAAATATTCCACTGTTTTTTCTTAATTTCCAGACAATATTCAAACTTATTTTACTTAAATATATTTTTAAAACTTAGTTTATGTTTAAGCAAAAATAACTTGTTTGGATTTCACAGCCTATAAGAGATTAAAGAGGAGATTTAATGACTTTATTTTAAACCTTGTAACTTAAAAACAGAGATGAATATACACACACACACACATGCACATTTATCCATCTACATATTTATAACATGCAAGCCTAATTTTCTCTCATGCAAACAATTATCACATCATTATTTCATATAATTATCACATACAACAAATTAAAACAAGTATTAGTTTGTTTACGCACCAAATGATATTCAACAGAGATCTTTGAAACAGTTTTTATACTTTGAAAACCGGAATGCTTGATCCTATGAAACTTGAAACTGGGAACTTGTTGAAATGATCTTGCCTTGGTTTAGTTTGAAGTTAGAAGTTTCTTTAAACTGAGATGATTTCAGTTGCTGAGATTTGAGATAGTTGATTGCTTTAGATCTTTTCTGGTTTGTTTATTTTTCTTACAGGCTTTAGATTTTGTTAGGTTTGAAGTTGTTAACAGATTTTGTTTTCTTGAGTTTAAAAATGAAGATAGAAAAGAATTGAAAGAGAGAGTATAGATATATTTATAGCTTGTTTTATGATTTTAAAAATAAAATAAAATAAAATTGTGACACTTGTTTAATTATCTTACATTTTTCGTTTGCATGTTATAATTAATTTTCATATGCAATATGCATGTTTTTATTATTTTTAATATGTTTTTATAAATATTTATACTTATTTTCTACTTAGTTAATACATTTCTTAATTTATATTTATAAAGTCTTTTTAAAGAAAATAACATAAACTAATTATATACTAATAAAAATTATATATATATATATATATATATTTAAATCAAATTTATTTTAAGATATTTATCTAATTCAATTTCAATTTAAAATCAACTCACATACATATATACACATAAACAACACTTATTTTATTTGTTTGAAAAGAATAATTTGCCAATTTTAAATAATTTATAAAAGAAGATTATTACATATTATTTGCTTGAAATTTCCGGGACATCACATGTCCTCTAGGCTGACTCCCCTCAAAATGGACAAGCTTTTCGACTTTTAAATGAGCTAACTGTCCGAATTTTCTTTTCGGTTAACTACCCTTCAAAATATCTGAGCTAATTGCTCTACATTATCTGAGCTAATTTCTCTACAATATCAAAATGATTTAATCCGTCAAATCATATATATACCAGGAAATACGTCTTTTGCTTTACTCTAAGCTACTTTTGCCGCGTTATATATATGCTTTATTCAAAAGAATGTCGATGATGTTCAATAAGGATTTTCTATCCTTTAAAATTAGTTAAAGTCCTTTATAACTTAAAACACTTAGGCTATTTACCTAATTCTTATATTTGAAACCTTTTTTAAAACCTTCAAACAACCTTTCGAAAACATAAAAGGTAAGTCCTTCAAAATTATTCATGAAATCCTTCGAAAGTATTTAAGATAACTCCTTCATATCATTTAATAAACCTTTTAAAATCATTGAAGGTTACTCCTTCTAAACCTTTTAAAAGCTTTCTTTTCCTAAGCTTTAAAACATATGACACCTGCCTTTAAATTCTTTAAATCTTAGCCATTCGAAAACATAGCTAAACTATACCTTTCGAAATTAGTGTACCTTAAAACCTTTCAAAGACATTGGGTTCCAGGTGGAAAACTGTTCGAAACCAATTGAAGTGAACTATTTTGAAACCTTCAAAATGTTTTGACTTAAAACATTTGGATTATGTAAAGGGATCAAAAAACATTGGAGTCGAAAGCAAATTCTTTGAAACCTTCATAAAACCTTTCGAAATCAAAACTTTTGAAATCAAAACCTTTCGAAATCGAACCTTTCGAAATCAAAACCTTTCGAAATCAAAAACTTTCAAAATCAAACCTTTTGAAACGAAAACCTTTCGAAATCAAAACCTTTCGAAATCAAAACCTTCCAAAATCAAAATCTTTTGAAATCAAACCTTTCAAAATCAAAACCTTTTGACATTAAACCATTCGAAATCAAACCTTTCGAAATCAATGGAGAGAGGCAGCAAGTTTTAGAAAACAAAAGATAATCTTTGACTCCATATATGTCGAAAGGTTATGAAGCGACAAATATGCTTTTGACCTGGCCGAAAACTATACCTTTTGACTTTGCTGAAAGGTTTCATTCAAAAAAAGAAAGCAAACCGATCAAACCTTTTCCTTTTAAACCTTTTGTTAATTTCAAAAGCTATTTGTCGAAAGCTAGCAGGTGTATTTTTTCTTTAAAACTAAAACAAAACTTCATCCATTTCGAAAGCTATAACCCTTCGTCCTCAGCTTTTAGACTTCCTCCAATTCACTACGTACCGGTTTTCTAATACTATGTGCATTGGTATTTAATTTAATCGGAAGGTTTGATACCCTTTGACCTCGTTGGAAGGTCTGGAATGAAGGTGGAAGCTCTTTTCAAAATAGTTGAAACAGTGAAAATACTGTTTGAAATTGTTATTTTGTATCCTACTTACCTTGCTTGTCTAAATTTGATTGGTTGCCAGAATTTTATATTCAAAAATGCTGCCGACTTCCTTATATAGAAATTTGAATAATTTTAAAAAAGCCCTTTCTCCTTTATAATTATATAAACATTTAAGTCTCATACCTTAAATAATTTTATATGATCATCAAAACACCTTGAAAAATTCCAAAAAGTAAATTAATATGTTCTCTTCAACATATAAAAATTTCGAATCTGAAATAATTATTTTACCCATAAATAATTTTTATAATCCAAATTAACTTTTTTATTTAGAAAATTATGACAAATCTACGAAAATTCAAAAAATTGAAACCCATCTCTAAAATAACTTTTTAGTTCATCATAAAAATTCGCAAGGCTAACATATGTCATTTAATAGGGTTTTCATCTTAAAACATGAAATAAAATCTATATGAACATACATAAATCATCAACATGTATACATAATCTTTTATCATTCGAAAACATGGCAAACATTTGCAAAATCATTCTAAATTAACTTTAAAACCAAAACCCAAAATATTTAGAGATGTAAACGTTATTCCCTTTGCTTATATGATTAAGGAGCTTGAGATTTGAATGAGTTTGATTTGAATTTGCTTTTCTTAAGCTTCTCTTTTGTTTCCTCTTCTTTTTCCTTCGTTAATGGTGGCCGGCCAAGCTTTTAATTTTTCAAAATGAGAATAAAACGCGTGTTTGGAATACACGGCCTAAGGAAGACAATACAGGGATGGCCTCTTTCCAATAATACATCTCCTCTAATTCATTTTAACCCTTTATTAAGTTTCTTAGTTTAAAATGGCATGGCTACCTTAATTAAATCAAATCTCAATCCCCTTATCAACACGTTATTTTATTTAGTTTATTTAACTAAATCTCCTAAATAATGTTATCAAAAAACTAAGGTCTTATAGTCATTCCTAGGGATCAGAAAGGTGGGTCATCACAGATGGTATCAGAGCTTAGATTTAGCGAACCACTAAGACCTGCTGAGGTAAACTCTCTAAGGATAGGATTGGTAAAATCCTAGGATAAGTTTGAGAGTATAAATATATACCGAATGCATATTTGTTAGTGCTATAAAAATGTGCGTATTTGTTTGTGCTATAAAAATGTTTTATATTGTGTAGTTTGATCCATTGAATGGTATATTTCTGGTCAATGCGTCTGATCAGCGTTATCGATAGGGATTCCTAAATGCTTGAACAGCTCTACCAATTCAGTATTGTTTTAAAGTGGTAAATGAAATAATTTTAACTAGGAATATGTTTTATATGTATATATAAGAATGATTTTCAAAATTAATAGTTGTATAGTTGAGTAGATTATTTAGAAATGATAATATTTTATTGTTATCATTTAGTATTTGATTAGTTATGCTCGTCCAGTTTGAGCATTAACTATTGTTGAATAGTTCATAAAGAATTTTTCTTACGAAGATATAGGTCTAGTAGTTGGCAATTAGGGAATCTTAGAAAGAACCCCTTGTGAATTAAGTTTCACAATTTGATTATACGGTGTTCAGCGGAAGGGTTAAGTTAAAAGTCATTTTTTAATAATGTTAAGCTAAAAATAAACTTCTAATAAAAAGTTGTTTAATATAATCTGAATGGTAGGATAATACATTTAGAGGATAAACATATGAGAAATTTAGTTATAATAAAGAAGAATTATTTAAATATGAACTGATCCACACTCAAATTTACTATAACATATATGTGATGCTATAACCTATTATTGATTTCTTGGATGATAGTTAGACTTTTTTGATTGATTAAATAAATTTAATCGGATATTCCATTTAAACTATTTAAGTGTCATTATATCAATTTCCGCTATCTGTCATTTATTAAATATCATCCCCTAAATCGTTGTGTGTGTTTGAACTTGAGCTCGTGTTTTACCAAAAGTATATGCTTAAAATTCATTAATCATTTTCATTAATGATATTTTAAATCAATTAATCATTTTACCTAATAATGTTTAAAAGTAATTAATCTTTTTGATTAATGAGATTTGGATTTAATTAATCATTTTAAGTAATGATATTTGAAATTAATTAATTATTTTAATCAATGATATTTGAAAATTAATAATCATTTTAATTAAGGATATTTAAAAGTAATTATTCATTTTAATTAATGATTATTTTAATTTAATAAATCCTTTGTTAAATAATATTTTAAGTTGGTTAATTGATTTATTAAATGAGTTTAAAATAAATTAATTGATTTGACGAAAGTGTTTTGGAAGTAATTAACTATTTTATTAATGATAATTGATTTGTTTGTTAAATAAAATTGTGAATTTGATTAATTATCTTTCGCGGTAGTTAATATTGTCTTAGATTTATAAAAGATATTATAAATGTGATTTATTATCTTTCAGGATAATCAATATTATTTTAAATTTAATAAAAAAATTTAATAAATCATCCTCCAGAATGATTAACATTGTTTTTAAATTTACAAATGAGAAAATCCTTTAAAAGGAATAGTTTATAAATAAAGCTAAGTTTAAATTATTTTGGGATTTTAGTAAATGATGTTCAAAATGACAATTGTTTTGATTCTTGTTTAATACAATTAGTATTATAAATTTGTATTTCCAAATAGCATTTAAAAAGTTTTTGGAAAATTTAAATCTCGGATTTGTTTAAAATAATTTCAAAAGATTTTGAGAAAAGTAATAATGGTATTATTTGGAAATATTTCTAAAGTATAAGTATTTTGGAAAAGAAATTTCAAGTAGAATGCTTTATCTTTAAATAATTTCGTGGAAAAAATTCGGTTAGTTTTGTGGTAATCTGAATAATCATCTAAGTGATATCAAATGTTGCTTAGGTGAATGTTGTGGGATATTTAGTAAATTATTCTCTTTATCACCGTGCGATCGAAAAGAATTCAAATCCGAACGAATCCAAAGTGAGTTTTAATAAACAAATTATTTGAAGTTATTTCATATAAAAAAATATGTAGCATGCTTTCATAGAAGAGTTTTGAAATTTATAACTGGGTGTTTAATCTTTAAGTTCTCTAAAGAGGGAATTGATTTCCAAAATAAAAGTATTTTTGACAAGAGATTGTTTACATAATGAATTTTACCCTTAAATAAATACGGGGTAATTTAACACTGATTTAAATGGGTTAGATTAGATATGAAGGGTTAGATAACGTTTTTTTATCAAAATCATATATATTATTTAAGTATCTAAGCAGTGTAAACTAATTAGTGTTATTGGGTCGGGCCATAAGCATCATTCGTTATAACACCTTAAGGTAAAAGGATAGGAAGGTTTTAATAGACATTGTTTTATTAAAATCATAGATTTTGTTTAAAACATGTAAGCAGTATAAACTATTTTTTATTTTGAGTAAACCCATAAACATTATCCATCTTAACACTCTAAGTTAAAAGACAAAAATTTTGATTTGATCTTCACCCAAATTGCAAAAACAAAATAAATTTTTTATTTTGTATATACTTTTAGGATTCAAAAGGGTATTATACAAGTAAATAAAGTGGAATAAGTTATTATTTGGTGCTTTATAAAGAAAGGGGTTTATAAAATATTTTTAACTTAGATGAAAATTTATGAAATAATTCATAAACAATTTTGGTATTGAATAAAATATAAAATGCAAATTTATGTGATTTAGAAAACATGGTGTAGTCAAGAAACCAATAATTTTAGAGTATAACTTTCAATTTTTTCCAAGTAAGTTTGGATAATTTTCTAAGCAATAACCAAAAGCTAACAAGCAAAGAATGGTATGCTTAAATAATTATCTCTATTTTAAAAATCAAGAAAGTTTTGAACCTAAGTTAGGAGTTTGTTGTTAATCTTTTGAAATTTTAATTATTGTTGAGTGTTAGTTTTTTTTCCCTTATGGAAGTTGAATGATTGATAGTGTTAGTGTATTCCTTTACAGAATTTGATAGATTTGACTTAATTGAATTTGATTGATTGATTGTGTGATCTTATATACCATAGTTTATAATTTCAAAAAAAGTTTTATAAACCAAGATTTTTGAATTATTGTTTATTAGGATTTAAATCCTGGTGCTTTTGAAAATGATTTTGGATATTTTCTAGGAAAGAGATATTAATTGTTCACTCTAGTTTTTGTATTGGAGGAACCGAAATACCACTAGATGCTCCAATTTGTTTTGATTCTAGAGTTTTACATGTTTTTTCTAGGAGGACCCCTTTCTAGTTGTTATTTTTTCGTTTTGGTTTTAATACATTTCTTTTTGAAGAAATTTGAAAATAAATTTTTGAATATAAGTTCCCAGGCATTTAGTTCTAAATTTACCATTTGACAGGGCATTCTTTGAATTTGGTTACATACAGATTTATATCATACTGGTTTTTGCTAAATAAGTTACATTTGATTAATGTGTTAAGTATTTCCAAGATAGTTCGTTTTCCGAGATAAGATTGTGGTAAATTTCGGGGATGAAATTCTTTTAAAGGAGGGAGAGTGTAACGACCTGGAATTTCACCACATTAATTTTTAGATATTTAGTTAATTTTTTTAAGCAAAGCAAGCTAGTTTATTAAGTGGACCGTCCACTTTATATTAATAAACAATATAAGTACAGGTGAGAGGCAAAGGTACCCCCAATAACTACAAGAACTCATGCCACACATTACAACCCACTCAAGGAAGAAGCTGTAAAATAGATTACATAATAAAGAGATAGCCAAAAGGACTAGCTCGAAGTAACCTAAGAAGGAAAAAGATCCGCTATACCAAACTCAATACCAACGTCCAAATCAACAAGCTCAAAAGGTTTGGTAGGATAAGCTAGCATAATAGGAATTACAACTCTGGACACAGAGACAACAACATCAATAACAGGAGCATCGAACTGATTGGGAGCAGAGGCTATATAAGACTTCAGCCAAGAGAGAGCATCCAGGTCAGGGGTAACATTCTGAGGAAAAAAGGGAATTTTCGAAGAAGGAGCAGTCCGGACAGAAGAAGAGGGTTTAATTTTCAAAATTCGGTGAGGTGGCTTCTGAATGGGAGCTTTCGGAGGCGGGGGGTTGGCTACACCATCAACAGGACGACGTTTACAACCAGATGAAGTATGACCAAAAGAGTGGCAGAAGGTATAAATTGGAGGAGACCACTGATATTCAATGTCAGCCCATCTAACACGACTCCCAGAAAGGGCAACAGAAAGGTGAGAGGGAAGGAGCCTCATGGGGGTAATCTCAATCATAGCTCTCGCAAACCCGAGTCTATCACGACACTCGGTGTTGTCATCAAAACAAATCAACTCACCTATATGACATGCTAACCAGTCTAGGCCTTCTAAAGACTGAAGAGAAGATGGAACATTCAAGAAATTTTCCCAAACAGGGATGGAAAAAGCATTCTCTCTAGCAGAGTCAATAAAAGGGCTCCATGCAGTGATTATCAACACTTTCTCATCAATCGCACAAGGATCGCCTCTAACACTTTACGCCTCTCATCCGGACACAAGAAATTAACATGTATTTATCAAATCTAACCTAAGGAGAACCCTTACTTTTCCATTTGTTCTTAAGATAATTCTTGACAACGGAATACTTAAGACCATCATTAAGGAAAAAACCAACAAGCGAATCCTTCCAAAAAAACACCTACATCAACGACCTCTTGTGGAGGCACAAACAAATCATCACAATTACCAACAATGTAAAAATGCTTAGAAGTATACCTTACCGCATTGCGAGGCATAGTTGCAAATAGATATTTTAAGAAGAAGGAGTGTCAGATATGTGAACATTTGCATTAGGAGTGGACACAGCTAGTAGAGGGAAAATCAAAGCACCACGACTAGATAACGGCACTTTGCAAGGAGAGGCCATAACGGGCATATCAGAGGTAATGTAGACCGGAGTAGCTAAGCATGCAGATGAATGGCAAGAGTACCAGGCTCACATGCATCAAAAATTGCTTGGAGAGATCCAGAGATTGGGAAATTATACGAGGACTGAGGAGAAACTAGCGGTAAAACAGGTGGAGGGATAGGAAGGCTTGGTCAAGGGATCGAAGCCGAAACAACGACAGGAGCTTTACTCGGCGCTGGCTTATGGCGGATCTTACCAGATCTAGTTGTCGAGACAGCCTCCTTCGACGAAAAAAACCAGCTTTCATCGCATAGGGATGTAGGCGAGCAAACTGAAGGCTTGGGTGAGAAAAGCGTAACAAAGATGAAGGATAGAGGGGACGAAGACGAGCGGGGAAGGGAAGGATGGGTTAGAGGTCGGAAAGACGAGAAAAGCCTGTCGCCTTGTCTCCATCTTTATTATTTAGAAGAAGATTTATCAAAGATTTTGATATTTAATTAATCTTAAATATTAAAATAGTTGGTTTTATTATTAAAATAAAAAATTCATTAAGTAATAAATATTGAAAATAAAATAGTTTTCAAAATTAGTTTACAAAATATTTAGTTCGAAGAAAAATCGAAAATGTGACCGGAAACTATTTTCCGAATTTTCGACTTTACATCTTTTAAAGTTGTCAGAAACGTTGTAATCATTTTAGTATACATAAAAAAACATTTATATAACAAATTAGGATTTAGAAATGATAATACACGTTTATTTATAATTTAAGAATATATAAAAAAGGGTGATGTGACAATTTCCTAAGTTTAAAATTAAAACAAAAAAATCAAATGTCACATCGAATGAAACATGTTTAGACATGATTTGGTATTTTGGCTACTTGATTTTTAAATGCATGTTGATAAGGGGGAGACAAGCATTATGTTGTGGCAGCCATGGATAGGAGGGTATAAGCGGAATCAGCCACTTTACATGAGGCTATAAATAGCAACTCCATGCTCTCGTTATCATTTTCTTTCCAAATTTTACCTCCTATTCTCATAGCCTTAGCTCTCTCAAAAATACTCCAAATGAAGAATTTTTTTTCAAATTCAGAAGAATCTAGTTGACTAAAATTTTCATTTACACCATTTCTTTAATTTCTGAAAGCTATTGGGAGAAATATTCATTTGTTACAAAGCATAATGATAGCTTTGAGACTTCGGTGATGGTAACTCAACGGTGAGTGGAGTTAGTTTCCAATGATGGCGGCTCAATGTTGAAAGGAGTCAGAAGAATGGTTATCCACAAAAGAGAGCATTCTAGGAAGAGTGACCCATGGATGGAATATTAAATGGTTCTATCGTGGAAAGAAGGAATGTGGAATGGTTTCTTGGGGATAATGGAAAATAGATGGAGCAAGGAAAGAGATCAGATACGTGTAAGGAATCATTGATACTAATAGTGTTTTCTGATGTACTCGAAGTAAGGATGTTACTAAGGTACTTTGTTTGGTTATCCTAGATCAGTTGAATGGATCCGTACCCTAGACAAGTGGAATGGGTCTAGTATCATCTTCGAGCTAAAGAAGAGTACACTGATAATTACGATTTATCCGTTAATCCTTGGTAGATGAATGGTCGTACGAGTTATTATATATTCAGGGAACACTGAGTGATGATGAAGATTGTTGATGCATGCTTTGTTTGTCTTGGTTGTTTTCTCCTGTAATCTATCACTCAGAGATGTCACTTGAGATAGGTATTATGGAAAGAGATACCTAGACACCCATCATCGTACTTAGGCTTTATATGCTAACTCTTTGGTTGCAAGGACATGTCAGGTATGCTTCATATACTCTTGTTCCTTACTATATCAACTTAGTATTTTGAGATTCATTTGTCGCTCACATCAGACTATTACCTAATTAGAGGTTTAATATTTTACTTCTTATTATCTCGGATGCTCTTAAATGAGTAGACTATATAGCGATATAGTTGATACGCGATGGTTGTGCAGAGTACGAGCTGGATGGAGCTTTCTTGTATTATACATGGATTTTATCTTTATTCCACTGTACAACACTATAGAGCCTAGGTAGTGTTTTCTTTACTATTATGAGACAGTCTATTTGAGTTTATTACCATTTGTATAAACTCTATACTATGGTGTATAACTCTGTGGATCTGTACTATGATATTTGGCTTACTTAGTTATTATCATCTCTCTTATTTTATATCTGTGAGATATACGACAGGTTCTATAATGTTTTATTTCTTTTACCCTTGTTCGTCATCCTACATTGGCCGGGCACGGCAGTAGCGCATTATTTAGTTATATTGGGTGTCGATGGTGTAGGGTGGTTATTACATGTTTGGTATATTAGTGGGTGAAAATTATAAGGTCTGATTGGGATATATTCCTCTTTACTTGGTTCGAGTGTTTGATGGGTTGGCCGTTGTAAAACTTCATTGAAAAAGTAGTTTTTTTATAAAGGCGATGGACCGATGCCAATGAATTTCCGATAGGGTTGTCAATGGATGTGGATACCATTGAATCCGCATCTGCATCCAAAAACTAAAATCCATATTTTCATCCGCGTCCGATATTCGTGGATACCTCAAAATTCACATTTGTATCTGCCTTCTCGGATTTTTACCAAATATCCAAAAATATCTGCGTCTGCATCTGAAAACTATACTGTTTTTATATTAAACTTTTAAAAGAAAACATCATAATTCATTAGGTGTTCAAATGACAATCGAGCATAAAGGTTAATTAACTACAATACTTCAAATTTTCAAGTAAAAATATTATACATAAAATATCGTAATGAGTATGACTACATGCATAATTAATTACTTAATACAAGATTACAATTTGATTAATCGTAGTAAAAAAAGAACAAGTATGCAACTTAGTAATAGAAGGTTTTGTTTATTACATTGAGTTAGTTTTTGAGTGCGATCGAGGAATTGACAAAAAGAAAGTGTAATTGTGAATATGGAGGTGGCTGAATAATTTAGACTAAGTAAATAAAGTTTTAAATGTTGAGGGTATTATAAGTCTTAAGAAACTATTCCTTATGGGATCCAACAACAAAATGAAAAACAATTTTAGAAACAATTTTACAATGAATGACAATATTTAGATTATAGTGTCCATTTCAAATGATAATAGAATTATAAAAAATGTATATAATTTCGTATCGAATAGTTATTTTTCAAATATGGACACACTGTTCATATTCGCATTCAAAAATATTTTTCAACATCGGATATCTACATTCGTTTTTTGACTATCATATAAAATATTTGCATTTTTTTATAGATTTGGATGGATTTTAGGATTTTTGGAGTATTTAAGCAAAGGTAAATCACATGCGTGACGTAGCAGGACCTTTCAGTCATAAACCAAAACCAAACAAAATCATAAATCCCTATGTTGTTTGATGTCAAAGATAGGGCATGTTCAAATTTGATGCATGTACAAACATGCGGCACTGCACAAAGTTAAAAGGAAAAAGAATTGAAAAGTGCATCTACCAATACCGCGATGCCACATTGAACATGCATGAAGTCGACCTAGGATTCCATTTCCATTAGCCTTGGTTCTCTAGCTCACATTTGTTTCCTTTATTCATGCATAGAGCCCATAACTCAGATTTATGTACTGGTGCCAACTGATAAATATCATCATAAAGAAGAGATGAAAAAAGTGTTTCAGTGGTCAGTATAATGTCATTAATATATATGAACGCTTAATTATCATGTCTTAGATCCTTCCACTTATAGATAGTTCCATATTTATTCATATCCGTGTATCACCTCAATTACTTGAGTTGACTTGTATTCATATCCAGAGTAAGTGCGTATGTATGTATACCTATGTATAGGATTAATAGCACACTTTATTTAACATCATTTTCATTTGCAGCCTTGCCCTCTGATATCAGTCGTAAGTTTATATTGAATATTGTTTGGTTCATGTCACATAAGAGCAGAAAGAACAAATATTTAATCAGGAATTTTTGGTGGATATCACTAATGTGTTAAACAAAGGCTACATGTGTCAAATAAAGGAGTTGTTGATTCTAGGACCCATGCATATATAGTCCACGAGGCAATATTGTATACATTGTTACAATCGACTGCGCAATATTCCAATTATGGAAACATTGAATATCGATCCCTAATGGAGAAAACTACTCTTAGAATTATAGAGTAGATACAAAAGACTACAAGACTCGGTCAAATTTTGGCTAAGTAATTCAAGCAGGTGTCGACCTAATTCTGCTTGGTACTGACCACTTTTTAAGGCTCAGGGAGTGTGTTGGTTCCTTGGCAACTCAAGCATTTAACAGAAGACTTAATGAAAGCATAAGGATCCAAAGTGGATCAAGTATTCAGGTTGGTATCGACCTGAATTATTAAGCCCAATAGAGGTCAAACTTCAACGAGGTGAAGCGTATGTTCTACAGGGCATACTACAGGTGTTAGTTTGTTCAACTGGGATTTAATGACGATGTAGTAGCACGATGGTAACTTTAGGACTTCAATGATGACAACTCAACGGTGAGTGAAGTTAGTTTCCGATGATGGCGGCTCGATGTTGAAAGAATTCATGAGAATGGTTATCCACAAAAGAGTGGGTTCTAGAAAGAATGACCCATGGATGGAATGTTGAATGGTTCTATCATGGAAAGAAGAAATGTAGAATGATTTCTTGAGGATAATGGAAACTAGATGGAGCAAGGAAAGAGATCGAATGCGTGGGCTAAGGGATCATTCATACTCGAATTGTTTTTCGATATACTCAAAAGTAAGGGTATTATGGGGACACTCATAGATGGCTACCCCAGATCTTTTGAATGGATCTGCACTCTAGACAAGTGGAATGAGTCTAGTATCAGCTTTGGGCTAAAGAGGAGTACACTGAAAACCGAGATTTATCCATTAATCCTTGATAGATGAATAGTCGTATGAGTTATTATATATCCAGGGCACGCTGAGTGTTGGTGAAGATTGTTGATATATATTATGTTTGCTTTGATTGTTTTCTCCCGTAAACTATCACTCAGGGATATCATTTGAGATAGGTATTGTGGATAGGGATATCTAGAAACCCGTCATCGTCCTTAGGCTGTAGTGCACTCTTATATGTAGTAGAGTAGTATAATAAGTTTGTTATGTGCTAACTCTTTGGTTGCGGAGTCATATACCCTTATTCCTTACTATATCAACTTGTATAGTGTTTTGAGATTCATTTATCGCTCACACCAGACTATTTTCTGACTCGACATTTTATGATTTATTTCTTATTATCTCGTGCACTCTTAAATAAGTAGACTAGATAATAGACCTAGGTGACACGCGGTGGCTGTGTAGAATACAAGCTGGATGGAGCTTTCTCGTATTATATATGGATTGTATGGTTATTTCTTGTACAACATCGTGGAGTTTAAGCAGTGTTTTCTTTACTACGATGAGACAGTCTATTTGAGTTTATTACCGTTTTGTATAAGCTCTATACTATATTGTATAACTCTATAGATTTGTACTTTGATATTTGATTCACTAAGTTATTACTGCCTCTTCTGTTTTATATTTGTGATGTATGTTATATTTTATTCCATGCACTCCGAGATATACAATAGATTTTGTGATGTTTTATTTCTTTACCCTATCATCCTACATCGACCGGACATGGCAGCAGCGCTCTATTTAGTTATATTGGGTGTCAGTGGTATAGGACAGTTATCACATGTTTGGTATATCTATTGGGTGAAAATTGCAATGTCTGATTGAGATATGTTCCTCCTTTACTTGATTTGAGTGTTTGATAAGTTGGCTTTTGTAATATTTCATGGAAAAAGCATTTTTTTATAAATGCGATAGAGTAGTGCCAATGAATTTCCAACTGGGTTGTTAATGGATGTTGATACTGTTGAATCCGCATCCACATCCAAAAATTAAAATCCATATTTGCATCTGGATCTGATATCTATGAATATCTCAAAATTCACATATGTATCCGCATCCTTGGATTTTTATCAGATATCCAAAAAAATTCGCATTTGAATAGAGAACGCGGATATTTTCGGACTATAAAATCTGCATCTGAAAACCATACAATGTTTTTATATTGAAATTTTAAAACATAACATCTTAATTCATGAGGTGTTCAAATGACAATTGAGCATAAAGCCAATTAACTACAATACTTTAAATTTTCAAGTAGAAAAAAAAAATCCCAAAAATATTGTAATGAATTATCATTACATGCGTAATTAATTATATCATACAATATTACAATTTGATTAAGCGTAGCAAAAATAAAGAACAAGTATGCAACTTAATGGTAGATTTTTTTTTATTATTACTTCAAATTAGGTTTGAGTACGGTCGAGGAAATGAGAAGAAGAAAGTGAAATTACGGAAGTATAGACGGCTGAATAATTTAGACTTAGTAAATAAGGTTTTTAAATGTTGAGGGAATTAAAAGTCTTAAAAAACTATTTCATATGGGATCCAACATCAGAATGAAAAACTATT
This sequence comes from Allium cepa, assembly GCA_030765085.1. Lineage (NCBI taxonomy): Eukaryota > Viridiplantae > Streptophyta > Magnoliopsida > Asparagales > Amaryllidaceae > Allium > Allium cepa. Next base: position 439,439,391 of record CM060935.1, on the reverse strand, counting down.
TTGGAAATAATTAAAATGGTTAACAATTTTTTTCGATTATAGTGTCCATTTTAAATAATAATAGAATTATAAAAAAAAAATTATTTAATTTTGTATGGAACTGATATTTTTCATGGATACTCATATTCATATAGCCGCATCGACAAATATTTTTGCACATCGAATACTTGCATGGTATTTTCAATTAGCGGATGATATCCGCATTTTTAGATATAGATTTGGACGGTTTCGGATTTTAGGAGTATCTAAGAAAGGTAAATCAGGTGCGCGACGTAGCAGAACCATTCAGTCATGGACCAAAACCAAAACCAAGCAAAATCGTAAATTCAGATGTTGTTTGATGTCAAAGTACAGCGTAGGGTCAAATTTGCTGCATTTACAGACACGCGGCACTGTACAAAGTAAAAAAAAAGAAAAGGAATTGAAAAGTGCATCTACCAATACCGTGATGTCACATTGAACATGCATGAAGTCGACCTAGGATTCCATTACCATTAGCCTTGATTCTCTAGCTCACATTTGTTTCCTTTGTTAATTCATGCATAGAGCCCATAACTCAGATTTTATGTACTACATTAATATGCATGAATGCTTAATTATCATGTCTCGGATCCTTCCACTGTATAGGTATTTCCATATTTATTCATATCGGTGAGTGTGTATGTACTATGTATGTATACCTGTGTGTAGTATTAATAGCACACTTTATTTAACATAATTTTCATTTGCAGACTAGTAACTCTGATATCATTAGTAAGTCAAGAGATCCATAGCACCCTAGGTAAATAGTCTATACCTACCCTGGCATCTTTAAAAGACAACCGGTCTATTGATGATCCATAGCACCCTAGGTAAATTGATTCCTTTAGGCCATATACAAGACTGCAACATCGGTTTGCTAAAATAAGCAGTACTGCTTAGATCTCCAGTAGGTCCGTCAAATGGGTTGGGTCATAAATGGATCGGGTAGAATTTGACCCGACTTATTTAAGATATAAACAAACCAAACCCATTTTACCCGTTTAATAAACGGATCGAACCGACCCGACCCGATTAATAAAAGGGTTGACCAGCCTCGACGCATTAACAAAAACTGTAGCTTAAGCATTAAGATCAACATTAAAACTTAACCTGCACCTTTTATTATCAATTCAGCACGAGGAAAAACCAAAAACTGCATAAGAAAGCGAAATGATGCACATCATATTATCAAGAATAGTGCCAAAAAATGAAAAACTACACTATTATATTGTCAATTCTACACAAAAAATCAAAATTTTGCTCCAACTGTATTAGATAGTTGTAAGAAGGAAAATCAAACTAAAAGAATATTGCTCTGGGTCCAAAAATTACAAAGGCCGCCTGCTTAGACAGTTAACAGGCCTATTAATAAACGCACAGCATGTCCCTTCTCCAGTGTGCTGAATGTAATACAAGAGCAACAATGCAGGTGAAACCTCTATTGTTGGAAGCAAATTTCATAAAGGGGCCATCCCTAGACAATTCGACATCCTAATCTTATGAAGCATAACATTAGGATGTTGAATCGGTTAAAAAAAAAGAAAAGAAGACCAACATCAACTGTACATTTAGAATGCGCTGGAAGCTAAACGTTTGCTTAATAAACATCTCACATCAAGTTCTTATTCAATCAAACCGCGCTGCCTGGACGCTTATTTAACAATCTTGCTGAAAATGATTATTTAATAAACGTTTGGCTTCAATTGCTTATTAAATAGACTTTCCAAATCAATTACAGTATCCAAATGAAAACTTAGTCTTACGAAGCAATAAGAGTCTGGAAAAAGAAGCAAATATAGGGTTGAGAGCTAAATATATGTCAATTGAAGATGGCCGGAACATAATACCACGTACCTTTTCACATTACGTCTAAGTAACAATAACTAATAGAAGAGCATTCAATGACATCCAAAGCGGTGTAGTTTTTCAATTTCAACCATACAATCTGCATTAAATAATACGATTTTCTCTCTCTTTCCACCATAGATATTAATTAATTCAGATTGTGTGTTGGAAAACAAGAGACTACGGAAATGCTGCAAAACAAAATGTCATTAAACTTTTCTATACACATCCAGACACACTCACCGATATGAATTTATACACAAAAAAAGCATGACACCAAATGTATTAGAACTATTATTAAATATATTATATACATTGTTACCTGTAATGCTTCGATAATAAATGTAAAAAAAAATAGAACTGTAACGTCCACTCTTTCCGCACACTTTAAACCGACACTTGTCCCAATTCAAAGCATACGCAAGGGCGGATTGTTATGGGGTAAATAAGAAAAATGGAGAAGAAATAAAACGAAAATAGAATCTTACAGCGGAAGGATAAAATATAATAACAAATATACAGTTTCATAAACAGTTTACAAAAGCTTGATTCTTCTTTTACAATAAATATCAGAGTTACACATACCAATACAAGCAATGCAGCGGAATAGAAAGAGTGTGGTGCAATACTATATGTAAAATAATACTGATTCTTCGTCTTCGTCCTCCAATGCTAAAATCTGCTATCCTGAAACGCTCGGACTGACCCGAGCGAATTTGAAAAGACAAAACACTCGAGTCAGACTAGAAAATCTTATGTGAGTTAAATAAACAGAAATAAATATGAGTACAGTAACTCAAGAGATGCTCGGGATTTACATCTCCTAAGGATCCGTTAAACTATTTACTATGTAGTATATTGTGCTATTATAATAGTGTCTATTTATAAAATAAACTTACTTTTAAATAGCGTTAAGGGGTTACCCATATAGCCCTTAACACAAATAATGCCAATAGTCTATACAGTACCGTAATACCTCCTGATCAGGAGGCTATCAGAGGATACTCCATAGGTACGACACAAATAGAAACTCGTAGTAAAGGCTCGGTATGGTAGGTGACACGGCACAACTAGGCAATGCCAGGGTAGATATACCAATTGCTATCCAGGCTGGTGGAAACGCGTAGCCGCAGTTACCGCCCACCTCGGACTAACTCCCCAAAATCAAAATATAGAAGTGGCCACTGAATCAATCCAAGTCAAAGTATAATAACGAAGAGGAGCGTCCGATCAGAGGAATGACCTCATTGGCCTGAGAATCGCTCCTGTTTTAGCCACCTTATGCCAACTCACGGGAGTTGGGTCCACGTATTTACCTTACAGGAAACGTCGCCACCACCTACTTCATTCTGGAATCTCCACCGCGTACACGGTTAGTCAAAGTGGTTTTCGGTATCGACAGAGAGTATGTCCATATCCGATCCCGGTCTCTTTGCCAACCAATCGTTATTATAACACCGCGGTTATTTAAAAACAGTTTATACTTTAAAACCAGAATATAATCCCTTTCAAAACCAAAATATTACGATATCATTTCTTCTTTAAAAACACAACAATTTATTTTCATATTATTTTATAAAAGCCCAAATCAATGATATCGTTTCCCAAATAAAATTTTCCTTTCCAAAAATTATGTCACTTTTTATTATTTAATATCCCATGTAACCAATATTTTGTTTGTAACTTTCAACATAATTCTTCGAAAATCCATAGTATTTTAAAACCATTATTTTCAAAACTAAATGGTTTGGATATTCAACGGTATGCGAATTAAAAAGGTTTAACTTTACTGTTGCTTTATAAAGAATAAATTACATGGCTTTCCAAATATTTCTTGTTTTAAAGTTAAACCAAAATCCAAAATATTACTTCAAGTCCCAAAACCATTTCAATTTTATATATATTTATATCCATTTTTGAGCATTAATATTTCAACTAAAGTTGGATTTTTATCCTTTCAAAATCAATATTCTATTAATTAATCTTGACCATTCACATAAAATCCATAATTAATAAGACTTCAATTTCTAGTAAAATATATATATATATATATATATAGAATTTTTCCACTTCAAATTATACTAGAATATCCATTTCTATTTATTTTGGGAAAATCCAATTACAAATATCATATCTTAAAATTTCCAACTTTACATTTAAACATAGGATATAAATTTACCAAACTCCATTTTCTAAATTTCTTCCATTTTCAATAAAGAAATTTATATTCCTTTTAATTTCAAAATTTCAACTTCATAGGTATATAAATATGGAATAAAATATTTATACAATATAAATTTAAGATTTATAGACCGTATTCAATCCAAACCATAGAAATCACATTAAAATAGTTATATATAGACCGCGGTGCCTGTATATAATTTTCTATCCTATGGTCAAGTGATACGGATATTTATCATTTCAATCCGCAATTTAAAAAAATAAAACTTTGCGGTTTTATCATTTCAAACCACAATCCCGAATGAAATGTAAAATGTATGCTAACTTGCAGTTTAATGATATCAAATAAAACATCCATTCAACAACACATCCATCATCCAGTCACAAACATCTAGCAATATCAACCAATAACAAAATATGTTTGGGAATATACAACAGGTAATAATTGGCAGTTTAATTCAAATTATATTTATCAACTATAAATCTAACAGTTTATTTTCAGCGATAATTGACATAACTGTTAACTAGCAGTTCTTATGCAAACAATAATTTCTAACAGCCAATTAATACGCAATCAATCAATTTAATTAACAGCTAAATTCAAAAAATGCAATTCAACAGATATGGGTGAAATAACATGCCAAAAGCTCATAAATAAATTTCTATTCATTTCTAAAATTTATTTAACAAACATAAAAGCTTCTAGTAATTGTGAGTGAGTTAAAACACTCACCTTTTGAATTTAAATCGAATTTAAATTCGATTTAAACCCAAAAATTCGCCCGTCTCGGAATTCGTCCAAACCAGCGTCATCAAGTCCGGAATTAAATTACGATCCTAACAAAAGAAATTTCGTTTGAATCCGAGGTCGTATGAGAAAGTTATGACGAAAAATGATGATTGAATTCAAATTGAAAAATAAATAGAAACGACACACAATCAACAACTTACTACGCCACGTCATCTTCTCTCCCAGGCTTCACGCGTAGGCACCAATTTGCACGCAACAGAGAGAAACGAACCCAACACGTCCCTTTTTGACCAAAATCCGACCGTCGATTCGACCAACGAACCATATAGATCTAACCCCCTCAGTCCCCTCTCCAATACCCAGAAACCGTTTCTCGATCCGATGAAGTTTTGTGCGATGATGATGAACGGTTTTGGGGCTGTTTGAATTTATTCTGGATGAACGACAGCTCCAATTGAAAAACGAATTTCACCATGAGATTACGCGTATCGAAAACATCAACATAAATTTTTTGAAAATTTTCTGAGGTGTTTGAATTTTCACTGAATTTTGCAATTTGAAATTGGATCTGAGATGTATACATTGAGGAAGAAAGAAGGTTGAAGAAAATGAACGTACAACAGATGAAAAAAGAAGGGAGCTAGGGTTTATAACTGTATATTTATAGATAGGCTAGAGGTAGGGTAGCTAGACTGGATACGCGAACGTACGGAATAAACTATGGCCCAAAAATGGCTATTTTTAATATTTATTAAATAAATTAAAATAAATTATAAATCCAGTTTTTATGTTTCAACTTCTAATATTGGCCAAATTTTGTGACTTATATAATTCAAACAATCCCAAATGGTTTTCCAAGCTTGGATGTAAATTAAAATTTATAAGTATATCAATTTTGCAGTGTTAATTTCTGCGTTTTCTTATTATTTGGGAATTATAAATTTTATTCGCAAAAACCCAATTATTAAATCATATACTCTTATACTTTCACTTAAATCCAATTAGATAAATAGATTTGACTTCCATTCCAACTCATTTGATTGCAAATAAACTTTTTACCATAAATAAAATTCCAAATTATTAATAACTTTATTCCCATTTCCTTTACACACAAACATCGTATTATAAAGGTATCTACATTATTCTCCATTGGTTTGCCTTAACTTATTTAAGATAACCTTACATTAATATCTATTGCTATGTTTTCAAATTATTCTTCCCTCATTCTTCTTTACTATTACTAATTCCAATCTTAACGAATTCAACATTATAAGTTTGATAAATTTATTAAATTCACTCAATTGTTTACAAATTCCATTTTAAATTCAATAACGTAATATTTTACGTTTAATTCTATTTTATTTGTAGTAAATACCCTTTGTTGGATTTAATATTCAAATTATGAATAAAATCTTGCTTTCTAAAGTTATATCAACAATGGTCCAACTAAATTTGAATTAGCTTTAACTTTATTTTATGGAATTAACTATTGCAATAAATCCAAATTGATAAATAAGGCTTGATTCCTATATTAACTACTTTGGTTCCAATTAACCTTTTATGGTGAATATGAATTTCAAGGTATAATTGAAATCTTTATATCCATTTGATTTCACTGTTTCATTTTTATTATTAAATCCATTATAGCCAAATGCATGAAATTAATATACACAAATATTTTAAATCCCAACTTAAGTTTTACTTAACGTATAAATAAACGTTTAAATTTTCTTAATTGCAATAACTCAATTACCTTCATTCTTTTTATTCACGAGCCAAATCTTGATTTAAAATCTTTACTATAACCTATAGTCTTATTAAAATAGGAATTTACACTACATGTAACGTTAATTTCCATCAGTAAAGATCTTACACACATTTTTCCATAGATTTAGATTTCATAAATTTAGCTACTGCATTAATTCTTATTTGTGTAACATTAATGTTCATACTTTGAATTCATTCCTAATTCACCAAACCAATTAATTATACTTTACAAACGTGTTTCCAGTATATAGGTATTTTACACTAATTGTTATCATACCCATAATTACACGCTTATAACTAATTCCCACATTTGCATAAATTTATCAAGTTAGAATGTTTATTAAGGTTTATGCATTTCCAACTTGTACTGATTTTACACAATTATTATGATTTCTCACAGAACGTTAAATTTATTAAATGACCATTTATTATAATTTAATTCCCTTAATTGAATCAATTGCTTATTATTATATATATTCTTTTCATTCTACCATTCCTTCCCATTATAAATTCATTAACGTATTTACACATCTCTATCTTTCAAATATCAATAACCAAACTTGATTACAAACACTGTCCTTATCAATCTTCATAAATTTGTTCAGATCTATACTTCTTTATATAATTAGAGTTTATGTCTCTATTAGATTTCTTTTCACTACAGGCATAAATTATTACTATCTTACTAATTACATCTTTGTATTAATGAACACCATTCAAGTTAATATTTGTACTACATTCACAGATTCAACATTTGTTTGTTTCTTAAAATTAACTTTAAATCAAATTGTGACAATTTGCATTATCCACGTTTATCGTCATAAAATCTAATTTACAAGCCTATACTTAATTATTACCCTACAATACGTTTACGTTACTATAATATCCACTCTTCCGTTACTACGTTTCTATAAATTTATTCGTTTATAAATTTATTGTCTGAAAGTTCTCCTTTTATTGACTAGACACAACAATAACCAAAATAATTAATTAGATTCATTTATATACATTAGATAAATGGGTACACTTCTGCAATAATCCTATAAATGAAAATATTTTGGTGCATAAATTTCTACATACTTAGTGCATTCATTTATTAAATTACAAATTTCCTCAATCCACATAAATCACCCATTCACATAGTTTAATTTAGCGTTTATTTAAATCTTCGTTTATACATTTAGAGTTTCTACTAAATTGAATTACACAACTTATGAACTTTAACAAATTTAGTTCACTTAATAAATTTTCTAATGTTTATTAAATTGCAATCCAATCCAGTTATCATTTCATTAATACCATTTAATCAGCTAATTATAACTAATAGCCACCCACCAATTTACGTTAATTCAATCCATGCCATATAAGTATTTAATTGTCAACATTAAATTACAATCACTATATCAATTTCTACATTTATTCTTAAACAAATTAAAATTTATATCAAATTAATTTATTAAATATTATTAATTCACGGGTCGTTACACTCTCCCGCACTCAAAACTTTTCGTCCCCGAAAAGGAAAAGAAGGGAGAAGGAAGAATAAAATAGTGCATCTTATTTCAAATATTAACTTATAAACAATATTTTACTGGATTAATTCCCTTTAATGAAATACACTTGTTTTATAATCATTATATCCTTTAATACTTGAATTATTAAAGTTGGAAAAATATTTTCACAAAATTCTAAGTCCAAAATTTTCTGAAAATTTTGGCAGAGTCTCCTTTGTACGGAGGGACTCTGGAGAAAATATAATATCCAAGCATGCAAATATATTACACATATTATCCAAATAAAATATCCCACATGGGAAAATATATAAAACAGCGCTTTAAACGTAATCCGAAAACGTACCTATTTGTCGGGCAATACGCTTATATTTTTATGGAACCAAAGCAATAGCAGTGGCTTCCATCACCTGTATTCACTTATAAAATCTAAAAGTTAAATATTTATTTTACAGTGAAATGTTTGGGTAGATTCAATCCTTCATATCCAATCAAATGCAATAACCATACATTTTAACAAACAGCACACACCACAACAAACAGTCGTTCAATCCAACAAACAATCAGTTGTTCGGGTTCAAATTTTTGAAATCATACATCAACCAAACAATTCAAACCAACATCAAGATAGCTTATTATACATTTATTTCATAATTCAGTGGTTAAATTTTCTTTCCTTCATTTATGGAGGAATTTCTTTGTTTCTTACAAGTTTTATTTTCCAACTATCACAAAAATCATTATATTTGTATTTCCTTTTTATTACTTAAGTTTATAAAATAAATTCTCATTAATAACAACAATTATTTGAATATCTTCATTTCCTTACTCTTCACTTGTAAGATTTCCCTTAAATTCTAAATCTGCTAACATTCATTCTTATAAGTGGAAGTTTTTTATTTATCCATTGACTATGAATTGCAGTCATTTAATTTTTCCTATTTTCCATTATATTAGAATAGGGAAAATTAAAACATACTTAAGTCAATAATCATACAATCAATTCTTATTTTGAATTTCATTTTATATACTTAGGTTCATATCATCTATTAATAATTCTTAACCTTTTTCAGTAAAATTTCAATTATAACCTAAGTTTATACCATTAAATTCTTATTATAACAGTAATTTATTGAATACTTCATTTTTCCTAAATTCCTACTTGTAAAATATTCAATTCCAGTTTCTCATTTAACACTTCAACTTTTATATTTGGGTAAGTTATTTATGTTAAGGAAATTGCAATTGAACTTATACAAGTTTAATCTCCATTCTTTTAATTAAATTTAATGTTTATCCATATTACTCTTTGTCTCATATGTATGCAAATTCATCTTTATAGCTTTGCAATTGTTCTCTTATTTCAATTAGAGGTTTCAATTCATTTATTACTTAACTTTTATTTCACTAACAAATTTTAAACAATTAATTAACGGAAAAATTTAGAATTAAGTACCGGGTTAAATTTCAATTTATTTTCAAATAATAGATAAATAAGTTCTTACAACTCAATATCTCTAATTATAGTTAGAGCAATAAAAGAAATTTTTTTTAGAAAATTTCAAATAAATCTGTAGTAGAATTCACTACAGTAGCCTTTCCCCTTCGAAACCCGAAAATGAAAGTCGATGATGCGGCCGCCATCACCGAAATTATTTTCCAGCGACAGAGAGGAAAGTACAAAATTTATTCTCTCCAAAATCTTCTTTAAAACAATTCTTCCAAATTATACTAAATACTTATATAAGAAAATACTTATAAACCAAATCATTATATTTCATAAATCCTTTGAAAGCAGATTTTCAAAATCCCGGACTTAAGTTCTAAAATCTCCCATTTGATTTATTATAATTTCAACTTAGCTTCAATTTATTATAAAATATTTTTTTCCTAACACCCAATCTATAGCAACCAAATATATATATATATCTTTATAAAAATATTTTTATATATAGAAAATATAATAGGCAAAATTCTTTCATTCACCTATATTAAAACAAATATTATGTCGGTCTGTCCTATTAAGTGCTTAGAAATCCCTATTGATGACATAGCGTCCCATGCATCAACCAGAATTTATAAATACAAAGCGGAACAGATTAACACAATATAAAAATCTTTTTATTAATACTAACAAATACGCTCTCTCATATATATACACTCAGCGACTCCCATAGGATATTTCTACCCTATTAATAAAGAGTCAAACCCCACAAAGCCAAGGTTTATCGCTAAACCAAAGCTCTGATACCAGATGTAACGTCCACTCTTTCCGCACACTTTAAACCGACACTTGTCCCAATTCAAAGCATACGCAAGGGCGGATTGTTATGGGGTAAATAAGAAAAATGGAGAAGAAATAAAACGAAAATAGAATCTCACAGCGGAAGGATAAAATATAATAACAAATATACAGTTTCATAAACAGTTTACAAAAGCTTGATTCTTCTTTTACAATAAATATCAGAGTTACACATACCAATACAAGCAATGCAGCGGAATAGAAAGAGTGTGGTGCAATACTATATGTAAAATAATACTGATTCTTCGTCTTCGTCCTCCAATGCTAAAATCTGCTATCCTGAAATGCTCGGACTGACCCGAGCGAATTTGAAAAGACAAAACACTCGAGTCAGACTAGAAAATCTTATGTGAGTTAAATAAACAGAAATAAATATGAGTACAGTAACTCAAGAGATGCTCGGGATTTACATCTCCTAAGGATCCGTTAAACTATTTACTATGTAGTATATTGCGCTATTATAATAGTGTCTATTTATAAAATAAACTTACTTTTAAATAGCGTTAAGGGGTTACCCATATAGCCCTTAACACAAATAATGCCAATAGTCTATACAGTACCGTAATACCTCCTGATCGGGAGGCTACCAGAGGATACTCCATAGGTACGACACAAATAGAAACTCGTAGTAAAGGCTCGGTATGGTAGGTGACACGGCACAACTAGGCAATGCCAGGGTAGATATACCAATTGCTATCCAGGCTGGTGGAAACGCGTAGCCGCAGTTACCGCCCACCTCGGACTAACTCCCCAAAATCAAAATATAGAAGTGGCCACTGAATCAATCCAAGTCAAAGTATAATAACGAAGAGGAGCGTCCGATCAGAGGAATGACCTCATTGGCCTGAGAATCGCTCCTGTTTTAGCCACCTTATGCCAACTCACGGGAGTTGGGTCCACGTATTTACCTTACAGGAAACGTCGCCACCACCTACTTCATTCTGGAATCTCCACCGCGTACACGGTTAGTCAAAGTGGTTTTCGGTATCGACAGAGAGTATGTCCATATCCGATCCCGGTCTCTTTGCCAACCAATCGTTATTATAACACCGCGGTTATTTAAAAACAGTTTATACTTTAAAACCAGAATATAATCCCTTTCAAAACCATAATATTACGATATCATTTCTTCTTTAAAAACACAACAATTTATTTTCATATTATTTTATAAAAGCCCAAATCAATGATATCGTTTCCCAAATAAAATTTTCCTTTCAAAAAATTATGTCACTTTTTATTATTTAATATCCCATGTAACCAATATTTTGTTTGTAACTTTCAACATAATTCTTCGAAAATCCATAGTATTTTAAAACCATTATTTTCAAAACTAAATGGTTTGGATATTCAACGGTATGCGAATTAAAAAGGTTTAACTTTACTGTTGCTTTATAAAGAATAAATTACATGGCTTTCCAAATATTTCTTGTTTTAAAGTTAAACCAAAATCCAAAATATTACTTCAAGTCCCAAAACCATTTCAATTTTATATATATTTATATCCATTTTTGAGCATTAATATTTCAACTAAAGTTGGATTTTTATCCTTTCAAAATCAATATTCTATTAATTAATCTTGACCATTCACATAAAATTCATAATTAATAAGACTTCAATTTCTAGTAAAATATATATATATATATATATATAGAATTTTTCCACTTCAAATTATACTAGAATATCCATTTCTATTTATTTTGGGAAAATCCAATTACAAATATCATATCTTAAAATTTCCAACTTTACATTTAAACATAGGATATAAATTTACCAAACTCCATTTTCTAAATTTCTTCCATTTTCAATAAAGAAATTTATATTCCTTTTAATTTCAAAATTTCAACTTCATAGGTATATAAATATGGAATAAAATATTTATACAATATAAATTTAAGATTTATAGACCGTATTCAATCCAAACCATAGAAATCACATTAAAATAGTTATATATAGACCGCGGTGCCTGTATATAATTTTCTATCCTATGGTCAAGTGATACGGATATTTATCATTTCAATCCGCAATTTAAAAAAATAAAACTTTGCGGTTTTATCATTTCAAACCACAATCCCGAATGAAATGTAAAATGTATGCTAACTTGCAGTTTAATGATATCAAATAAAACATCCATTCAACAACACATCCATCATCCAGTCACAAACATCCAGCAATATCAACCAATAACAAAATATGTTTGGGAATATACAACAGGTAATAATTGGCAGTTTAATTCAAATTATATTTATCAACTATAAATCTAACAGTTTATTTTCAGCGATAATTGACATAACTGTTAACTAGCAGTTCTTATGCAAACAATAATTTCTAACAGCCAATTAATACGCAATCAATCAATTTAATTAACAGCTAAATTCAAAAAATGCAATTCAACAGATATGGGTGAAATAACATGCCAAAAGCTCATAAATAAATTTCTATTCATTTCTAAAATTTATTTAACAAACATAAAAGCTTCTAGTAATTGTGAGTGAGTTAAAACACTCACCTTTTGAATTTAAATCGAATTTAAATTCGATTTAAACCCAAAAATTCGCCCGTCTCGGAATTCGTCCAAACCAGCGTCATCAAGTCCGGAATTAAATTACGATCCTAACAAAAGAAATTTCGTTTGAATCCGAGGTCGTATGAGAAAGTTATGACGAAAAATGATGATTGAATTCAAATTGAAAAATAAATAGAAACGACACACAATCAACAACTTACTACGCCACGTCATCTTCTCTCCCAGGCTTCACGCGCAGGCACCAATTTGCACGCAACAGAGAGAAACGAACCCAACACGTCCCTTTTTGACCAAAATCCGACCGTCGATTCGACCAACGAACCATATAGATCTAACCCCCTCAGTCCCCTCTCCAATACCCAGAAACCGTTTCTCGATCCGATGAAGTTTTGTGCGATGATGATGAACGGTTTTGGGGCTGTTTGAATTTATTCTGGATGAACGACAGCTCCAATTGAAAAACGAATTTCACCATGAGATTACGCGTATCGAAAACATCAACATAAATTTTTTGAAAATTTTCTGAGGTGTTTGAATTTTCACTGAATTTTGCAATTTGAAATTGGATCTGAGATGTATACATTGAGGAAGAAAGAAGGTTGAAGAAAATGAACGTACAACAGATGAAAAAAGAAGGGAGCTAGGGTTTATAACTGTATATTTATAGATAGGCTAGAGGTAGGGTAGCTAGACTGGATACGCGAACGTACGGAATAAACTATGGCCCAAAAATGGCTATTTTTAATATTTATTAAATAAATTAAAATAAATTATAAATCCAGTTTTTATGTTTCAACTTCTAATATTGGCCAAATTTTGTGACTTATATAATTCAAACAATCCCAAATGGTTTTCCAAGCTTGGATGTAAATTAAAATTTATAAGTATATCAATTTTGCAGTGTTAATTTCTGCGTTTTCTTATTATTTGGGAATTATAAATTTTATTCGCAAAAACCCAATTATTAAATCATATACTCTTATACTTTCACTTAAATCCAATTAGATAAATAGATTTGACTTCCATTCCAACTCATTTGATTGCAAATAAACTTTTTACCATAAATAAAATTCCAAATTATTAATAACTTTATTCCCATTTCCTTTACACACAAACATCGTATTATAAAGGTATCTACATTATTCTCCATTGGTTTGCCTTAACTTATTTAAGGTAACCTTACATTAATATCTATTGCTATGTTTTCAAATTATTCTTCCCTCATTCTTCTTTACTATTACTAATTCCAATCTTAACGAATTCAACATTATAAGTTTGATAAATTTATTAAATTCACTCAATTGTTTACAAATTCCATTTTAAATTCAATAACGTAATATTTTACGTTTAATTCTATTTTATTTGTAGTAAATACCCTTTGTTGGATTTAATATTCAAATTATGAATAAAATCTTGCTTTCTAAAGTTATATCAACAATGGTCCAACTAAATTTGAATTAGCTTTAACTTTATTTTATGGAATTAACTATTGCAATAAATCCAAATTGATAAATAAGGCTTGATTCCTATATTAACTACTTTGGTTCCAATTAACCTTTTATGGTGAATATGAATTTCAAGGTATAATTGAAATCTTTATATCCATTTGATTTCACTGTTTCATTTTTATTATTAAATCCATTATAGCCAAATGCATGAAATTAATATACACAAATATTTTAAATCCCAACTTAAGTTTTACTTAACGTATAAATAAACGTTTAAATTTTCTTAATTGCAATAACTCAATTACCTTCATTCTTTTTATTCACGTAGCCAAATCTTGATTTAAAATCTTTACTATAACCTATAGTCTTATTAAAATAGGAATTTACACTACATGTAACGTTAATTTCCATCAGTAAAGATCTTACACACATTTTTCCATAGATTTAGATTTCATAAATTTAGCTACTGCATTAATTCTTATTTGTGTAACATTAATGTTCATACTTTGAATTCATTCCTAATTCACCAAACCAATTAATTATACTTTACAAACGTGTTTCCAGTATATAGGTATTTTACACTAATTGTTATCATACCCATAATTACACGCTTATAACTAATTCCCACATTTGCATAAATTTATTAAGTTAGAATGTTTATTAAGGTTTATGCATTTCCAACTTGTACTGATTTTACACAATTATTATGATTTCTCACAGAACGTTAAATTTATTAAATGACCATTTATTATAATTTAATTCCCTTAATTGAATCAATTGCTTATTATTATATATATTCTTTTCATTCTACCATTCCTTCCCATTATAAATTCATTAACGTATTTACACATCTCTATCTTTCAAATATCAATAACCAAACTTGATTACAAACACTGTCCTTATCAATCTTCATAAATTTGTTCAGATCTATACTTCTTTATATAATTAGAGTTTATGTCTCTATTAGATTTCTTTTCACTACAGGCATAAATTATTACTATCTTACTAATTACATCTTTGTATTAATGAACACCATTCAAGTTAATATTTGTACTACATTCACAGATTCAACATTTGTTTGTTTCTTAAAATTAACTTTAAATCAAATTGTGACAATTTGCATTATCCACGTTTATCGTCATAAAATCTAATTTACAAGCCTATACTTAATTATTACCCTACAATACGTTTACGTTACTATAATATCCACTCTTCCGTTACTACGTTTCTATAAATTTATTCGTTTATAAATTTATTGTCTGAAAGTTCTCCTTTTATTGACTAGACACAACAATAACCAAAATAATTAATTAGATTCATTTATATACATTAGATAAATGGGTACACTTCTGCAATAATCCTATAAATGAAAATATTTTGGTGCATAAATTTCTACATACTTAGTGCATTCATTTATTAAATTACAAATTTCCTCAATCCACATAAATCACTCATTCACATAGTTTAATTTAGCGTTTATTTAAATCTTCGTTTATACATTTAGAGTTTCTACTAAATTGAATTACACAACTTATGAACTTTAACAAATTTAGTTCACTTAATAAATTTTCTAATGTTTATTAAATTGCAATCCAATCCAGTTATCATTTCATTAATACCATTTAATCAGCTAATTATAACTAATAGCCACCCACCAATTTACGTTAATTCAATCCATGCCATATAAGTATTTAATTGTCAACATTAAATTACAATCACTATATCAATTTCTACATTTATTCTTAAACAAATTAAAATTTATATCAAATTAATTTATTAAATATTATTAATTCACGGGTCGTTACAAGAACTTACCGTAGTGATGGTACGTACAGTTGAATAGCGTGTCCGAGTGCAGTAGTAATACTTTTTCCTAAAAATAGAATTGCTCCTTCAAGGGTGCAATAGGGATGATGAGCACCTGTTTCTCAAGATGAACCGCACCGATCTCTGCAAGACTGCACTGTCAATTGTAGAGCAAGGACGAATTCAAGAGAGTGTTTAATAACAGAGTTTTAGAGAGAAAAGAAGATAGTGCAGAAAATTCAATTATTTTCGATTCTGACATTATGCCTATATATAGGCGTGGGGAGATGCATATTCGATAAGAGGTGGCTGTTTTACGGTTGCGACCCGTTACTAAACGAAACGACAGTTTATTCTATTGTAAGAAAGCGGGTTCGAACAGTCAAGAGGAAAAAATCATCTGGTTTGATGGACCAGACCAAGGCAAGCCGACTGTCGACTGCCAATATAAAGTGCTAAGTGCATCTAATAACGTCTCAAACACTCATTCGCCCACGCCGCGAGTGCGGATGCGGGATCGGGCACGGGAATGAAAGCGGGCGCGGACGTGCGGGTGGTACGTTACACCAACCTCTAGGCTGGCCTCCTCTATTGTCTCTCTTCATTTCATAGTAACTATATTAGGGACCACGTAGTACTATGTAAACACATGATGTTTATAATATTAATTCTACTATGTGGGACTATTCATCTTCTAAGGCATTTAATGTCTCACACTTCTCAATGCAAATCTCTTTAAAATGTTCATTCACTTCCAAGGATCCCTCACATCAATGAGTAGTTTCACATTTGTTCTTAATTTCACGAAACATTTTATCGTATCGGTTAAAGTAGCATAAGGCATTGAACTTTTCTAGTATTTTTACCTTTATAACCTACTGGCGAATCAGTGGATTAGGTTGTCTTTGAACTGTAAGCCTTTTGTGTAGGTTCACAAAGATAACACATGATAAATGTTTCTTAACTCTTTGGTTCTTCGTTTGCGGTCATTTTCGCCATAAACACCGGCTTCATCTCATGAGTGCTTGAAGAATTTGACCTCATAATTCTTCTTCAAGTGGTACCTTCGCACTCACATAGGTGATTCTATAAATAGTATCCCGCAATACTCCACTTGGTTCTTTATAATTTCATAGTATAGACATCATTAAAAGCTAAGGTTATCCTACTCTCCGGCGGGTTGTGCATTGACTTATCTTAGGAATGGTTAAAATATTTCTGTCAGTGCTACTAATTTTTATTCTCAACTTGGTTGTCCCTTTAAATCTAGATTTTGGGATCTCCACTCAGCTAGGTTGGGTTTCCATTGAGGAAAACTTTTAGTTAATAGGTCTTAAGCCTATTCCCATCGATAAGGTTTGAACTTTCTTTCTAAGCAAGCCTTTAGTTAGTGGATTCGCAATGTTATCTTTTGAATTTACATAGTCTATAGTGATAACCCCATTAGAGAGAAGATGCCCAACGGTTTTATGTCTAAGACGAATATGTCTAGATTTACCGTTGTATATCTACTATTAACTCTTCCAATAGATGTTTGACTGTCACAATGTATACACATTAGAGGTATCAGTTTTTTTCCAATTTGGAATGTCTTTTAAAAAACTCTGAAGCCAGTCTGCTTCTTCCACGGCTTTATCTAGAGAAATAAACTCTGATTCCATTGTTGACTTTGCTATGCAAGTCTGTTTGGATGATTTCCATGAAATTGCTCCATTTTCTAATGTAAACACATATCCACCTGAGGATTTTATGTCATTTGAACCAGTTGTCCAATCTGCATCACTGTATCCTTCTACCACTAAAGGACGATAATTTTCATATTGCAAAACATAGTTTTGTGTATGCTTCAGATATCCTAGAACTCTGATTATTGCTTTCCAATGATTTTTACCAGGATTGCTGGTATATCTAATCAGTTTGCTTACAGCGTATGCAGTATCACGCCTAGTGTAGTTCATGACATACATAATACTTCCTAGTATTCGAGAGTACTCAAGCTGATATATACCATCATCAATGTTCCTTACCCAATTTTGGTTCATATCCACTTATGATTTTGCAATAGTTATATCATGCTGCTTGAACCTTTCAAGTATTTTGGCAATGTAATGTGATTGAGACAATGCATATCCTTGTGATGTCTTCACAATTTTTACGGCCAAGATTACATCAGCCACTCCTACGTCTTTCATGTCGAATCTAGAGGATAACATATTCTTCGTAGATTTTATTACGGCCTTATTATTTCCTAGGATCAACAA
Organism: Allium cepa; assembly: GCA_030765085.1. Taxonomy (NCBI): domain Eukaryota; kingdom Viridiplantae; phylum Streptophyta; class Magnoliopsida; order Asparagales; family Amaryllidaceae; genus Allium; species Allium cepa. The sequence continues at coordinate 439,420,974 of CM060935.1, read as the reverse complement.
ATCATCAACATAAAGGCAAACAATGACATATCCAATATTTATATGTTTCATATAGACGCATTTATCTGATTCATTTATTTTGAATCCATTTGATAACATAGTTTCATTAAATTTCTCATGCCATTGTTTTGGCGCCAGTTTAAAGCCATAAAGTGAATTTACTAGCTTGCATACCTTATTCTCATTTCCTAGGCTTAGAAACCCTTCAGGTTGCTGCATGTATATTTCTTCTTCTAGTTCACCATTCAAAAATGCAGGTTTTATATCCATTTGGTGTATTTTCAAATTTAGTATGGATGCGATTGCAATAAGCATCATAATTGATGTTATTCTAGTTACTGGTGAGTATGTATCAAAGTAATTTAGATCTTCCTTCTGTCTAAATCCTTTGACTATGAGTCTTGCTTTATACTTGTCTATTGAGCCATCAACTTTTAGTTTTTACTTAAAGATCCATTTGTATCCTAGTGTTTTTGATCCTTTGGGTAGATCTACTAGTTCCCACATATAGTTTTGCAAAATCGATTTAATTTCACTATTGATGGCTTCCTTCCAGTAAGGAGCCTCGGGAGATGACATTACTTGTTGGCATGCCAGAGGCTCAATTTCTATCATATATGCATAAAAATCGGGTCCAAATGTTTTAGAGGTCTTTTGTCGTTTTCTCCTTCTTATTTCCTCTAACTCTGGTTCAACATTTTTTTCATGCTTATTTTGATCAGCATTATCCTCAGGAGTTTCTGGATCTCTTGCTCTCTTTTGAAGAATAGTTTCAATAGAGGTTTTTAGAGGATAAATGTGTTCAAAGAATCTAGCATTTTGAGACTCGATAATGGTGTTTCAAGAATGTCATCAATTTCAGATTTATACAACAAAAATCGATATACACTACTATTATGAGCATACCCAATGAATATGCAATCTATAGTCTTTGGTCCAATTTTGACTTTTTTCGGTTTTGGTACTTCTACTTTGGCAAGGCACCCCACACTCTTAAGTATTTGTAGGATGATCGTCTGCCTTTCCACGGTTCATGTGGAGATTTCGAAGTCTTCTTTTAAGACACTTTATTTAGAATGTGATTAGCAGAAAGTATAACTTCTCCCCAGTAGTTATCTGGTAGACCAGAGCTTATAAGGAAAGCATTCATCATTTCTTTAAGGGTACCATTTTACTTTCTGCTATACTGTTCGATTGGGGGAATACGGTGCCATCGTTTGGTGTATAATACCATGTTCGGCGCAAAACTCCTCGAAGGGAAATCCATATTCTCCTCCTATGTCACTTCTTAAAGCTTTTATTTTCTTGTTGAGTTGATTTTCAACTTCTGCTTTATACTGCTTATCGAATGCCTCGTTTTTTCTTCTAAAGAGATACACATAGCGGTACCTTGTAAAATCATTAATGAAAGTGATGAAGTACATTTTTCCTCCTCTAGTCTGACACATTTCAAGTCACATACATCTGTGTATGTTAAGTCTAAAGGTTCGATTTCTCTTTCAACATGATGAAATGAGGTTCTAGTCAATTTTGCTTCAGCACAAGTTTCACATTAATAGCTTGGATCTTTTGAAAACTTAGGTATAAAGTCTAAGTTAATCATTTTTTATAATGTATCAAAATTTACATAGCCTAATCTGGCATGCCATATATTAGAGGATTTAGCGATATAAACAGAAGAATTAACTTTATTATCACAATCCTTTGGAACAACGGTCATTACATTCATTTTAAACAAGCCATCACTCACAAATTCTTTTCCAACATAAACTTAGTTCTTTGATAAAACAAAGTTATCAGATACAAAGATTAACTTGAAGCCTTGCCGAGTAGTGAACCAGAAACCAAATTCTTTCGAACGTCCGGGACATGCAAAACATCATTCAGCGTAAGTTCTTTTCCAGATATCATCTTTAGCACAATTCTACCTTTTCCTTCTACCTGGAGAAATATCCCATAAACATATGTTTCTTCTTGTGTCAATGGTATATGGTTGGAGAACATCCACTTATTGGCACAGACATGTCTTGTGACACCAGTGTCCATAAATTAGTCTTTGGAGTTGCCAATTAAGTTGCATTCAAAAATCACCGCAGACAAGTTCATTTTAGAAATGTCATCAGAGAGTTTCTCGCATTTGGTGATATTTTCTTATTCTTTCTTTTTCTTTGGATCTCGGCAATTTCAGGCCTTATGTCCTTTCTTCCTACGGTTGCGACAGTTTCCTTTGAACTTCTTTGATTTCTTTGTGTTTGGATTGTATTTCCTTTTTCGCTTGTTGTTTTTCTTGGTCTCGACTACATTTGCTTTTTCCACTATTGCATTGGTGGTTTTCTTTTCTGATTTTCTATTTTCCTCTTCGATTCTAAGTCGAATATCAAGATCTTCCATAGTCATTTCCTTGCTCTTACGTTTTAGATAATTCTTGAAATCTTTCCATGACGGGGGTAGCTTTTCGATGGCAGTGGCTAGTTGAAATGATTCACTTAATGACATTCTTTCATCATATATTTCATGCATTATCACCAGCAACTCCTAGATTTGACTGATAACGGTCTTAGCATCTACCATTTTGAAGTGGAGGAACATTTCGACAATGAACTCTTTCATTCCAACATCCTCTGTTTTATACTTTTTGTCAGGAGAAGCCCAAAGTTGTTTCGATGTCTTCATCGTGCAGTACACATTGTATAGACTGTTATCCAATTCGTTCAATATGTAATTTTTGCATATGAAATTCGAATTATTCCAAACATTGATTGCTTGGACTAAAATTCCTTTCCAAATTCATTATTATCTTACTCATTATTATCTTACTCTAAAACCTCTTTCCAAATTCAAGATTTAAATTTCAGTTTGAATCCATTTCAAACTTATCTTTATTTAATTTCAATTTGGCTGTATTTCTATTACCACTTAATTTAATTCCAATAATTTAACAACCAATTACCTTAATATTTATTAGAAGGAAATATTTCTCTATATATATATCAAAATATATATTCTTATATAAAATCATTTAAAATCTTTATATAAGAAAATAACAAGTACGCTCTCATATATTTATACACTCAACTCATCCTAGGGTAACACTGACCCTATCCTTAATGAGTAATCCCACCAGAGCCAAGGTTCTCGCTTAACCTTCAGCTCTGATACCAAATGTAACGACCCGAAAATATTGATCCAGAAAATTCCAGATAGTTAGGAAAAGAGGAAAAGAGATAGAAGAAGAAACCGAAGCAAGTCACAGAAACCTCACATTCGCAGCGGATCAGAATATAATATCACATAAATAACAGTTTAACAAAGAAGAACTGTATTAGTACATTTATATTCTTATACATCAGAGTTACAACACTGGACGGTTTAAAACAACATGTCCTAGATATACAACAATATATTACAGCGGAAATGCTCCATACGTTCCTACCATCCAACTCGTCTCCAGAGCTCCAGAACGTTCTTACTTGAAAATCTGTAATACTCGGTCTGACCCGAGCATTACATTAAAGTAACACCCGGGTCAGGCTGAAAACCGGCGTGAGTAAACCCATCTAAACTGGAATACAAGAGCATACAACTTAAAAAGAACCCGGTAACTTGTATCAATTTACAACTTCACAAGTCGTTATAGAAATCACTTACATCACACATTAATTTCTAAGTACCAAAACTTAGATTAAATGGTCCAATTCACTTAAATCCTTCCATTTAGCCTATTGATTCCACATATCAATTTATAAGAATCGAAGTTGTTTTGGGTATTTCTAATACCGGACCCCGGTCTCTTCGAAATCCAAACGTATCTTTAAAGGCTAAGTTATTTTAAAGGTTTAAACAATTCAATTCAATTCAATACATCTATTGAATTCACACAACATTTAACATGGATAAATATCACACATTTATCATTGATATATCCAAAATCGTAACAACCGAATATTACAGCATATCATCCAATAGATACAATCTAATAGATATCATCCCATAGATATCATTCAATTCAAACATTCTACACAAATAATTATCCATAAACATGAACTATTAATCCATGTTATAATTAATTTAATTACCTTAAATTAAATTAATTACTTAAAAAATTAATCACCTAATCCTGCTTAAACAATCATTAATTAATTACAACTTTAATTAATTAATCACTCCTTGATTATCTTATCAATTAATTTATTAATCTTTATCACAGATTAATTAACCTTTAACTATCAATTAATAAACCTTAATTATTAATTAATCTCCTTCGTTTCAAAGTAATCAACCCTTAATTACTTTTATAATCAATTAATTAACCTTTAATTAACCGATTAATTATCCATTATCTATTGATTAATAATCTTAATTATTAATCAATATCTCTTAATACAAATTAATTAATCCATGATTATTCCTACAATTAATTAATCTTTAATTAACTAGTTAATTACCTCTTAATTTATCACTTAATTAATCCTTTTTAATTAATTAATCAAATTAATTAAATTTAACTTATTTCCATAATTAACTTAGTTAATCTCAAGACATTAAGCCTCCATCATCTTAGGATAAAAACATTATCTTATAAATACCTTAATTACATTAACATTTTTAAACATTTTATCATTTTAATTAATCTTTACTTAATTAAATCCTTTAATTAAGACTTGGAATAAAATAACCATTTAACTTGATAATTTTAAAGTTAACAAAACTAAACTTCCTTAAATAACTTAAAACATTATCAAGTAGAGGTTTCAAAACTAATTACAATTTGTATTTTAAAACTTACTTTTACAAAATCTAAAACTTATATTTCAAATTAATGTTAAAATCACTTTAAATTTCATTCAACAAAATTTAATTTAAACAACCTATAAAACTTCATAACCAATTTTTAAGAAATAGTTATTATATATAGAGTAAGTTTATATAAAAGTTACATCTAAATTTAACTTTAAATTTCAAAAACAATTTGATTTTAAATCATTTTAAAACTGTTCAAACAGCTACTTCTGGTTTTACCCGAAGACCACTCGGGCTTATTTCCGAGTCAATCCACTTTTCTACCCATTTTAAAAAAAAACTTAGTCTAAATTTAAGTTTATAAACCTGTAGCTCTTTAATACCAAATTTTACTCGAGTTTTCCTTCCAAATACTCGAGCAACCCTCCAGGCAACTCATGCTCCCTCTCCTTCGAGTCGAACACGAGAAGAACATCGAGCCTCACCCGATCCAGACCTATCTTCCTCAAATCCATAAACTCAAACTCAAAACCCGACACTCGTGTGCACGTGCACCACTCCAAGGTGATGCTCCGACCACCGAGACTGCCTCCGATTGGTCGACGATGACCTATATCCTCAATCCCGACTACTTAGGCACCACCACAAACCCAAATCAAATTCAAGCACTCAAGGTCAAACTGGTACCAAAACATCATCGGAAAACTATCAACCACCGATGATCCTATCTACCTGGAACCACGCCGCCTCGACCAAAGCCTCGCCTTGACCTCTAGTGTCGATTTCCCCCTTTCGTGATCATCTCTGATCCTCCCTAGCCTACGCCATTGCCTCGACAGTAACCACGACCAAAACACACCGAAAACCCTAGTTCAACCTCCCATGGCCACTATGATCATCAGAAAAATCCACCTCCATTTTTCCAGAGAACCTCACCACATTGGCCACCTCCAGCCCAAACATCATCCAACTCAATCACGCCGATCACCGGAATTCTACAAATTCCCAAATTCCGTCCATCTCGAGATAACTCACTGAATACTTGCCTAAAAATTATGTTTTAAATTCCTAGATTCAACATTTACTATCACCAATCTAATTATTGATTCAATTCATGAATTTAAGACATTTGATTTTCCCAATTTCAAAAGTTCATTGTCTTTTTTTATAAATTTTGAGATAATTACTTAATACAAATTCCTGAATCTATTTTTAAAATTTATATTATACTACCATCATCATTTTTATTCAAAGATCAAGACTTAAATTTGAGTGTAATAGGATATTTGAATTTCTTTGTTTTGCTGTTTGGACAGAGATCATCACAGAATCCAAATATATACATACGGCCATAGATATTCATATTCACAGAGCCATTTAATCATATTTACAGAGCAAAGAACGTTCATGCAAATATACAAATTTTTTGATTTAAAACTGTTTTTAAATCTAAATATTTACTCACCTTGCATTATTTGAACATAGGAATTTGGAAGTTGCCTGATCTTTTTTTGTAGCTTGATTTAATTAATGTTTGAGATATTTGATTGCTTGCTTTAAAATGAGATGATATTGCTTTTAAAATTTGAGATGGATTTCTTTGATCTGCTTAGATGTTCTAGGTAGATGATTGCTTGATTAAGCCTCTGTTTTTTATTTTTGTTTCAGCCATCTCTCTGGTTTGTAAAGAAGTGTGTAGGTTTTGTTCTTCCCTTTTTTTTTTCAAGTTTAAATGTTCGATTTGTTTAAATTTACCTCAGATCTGATGGCATGTTTCTTTGTTTTGAAAGTGGAAAGATAGAAAAAGGAATGAAGAGAAGAGTATATGTTTATATAAGTTTAAATTAGGTTTATTAAAAATAAAAGAAAATTAAAATAAGAATTTGACACTTGTCTCTTACCTTATCTATTTGATTAACACATATTATTAATAGAGTTTAATAAGTCAACACTTGTAACTTACATGCATAAATAAATTTTAAAATGTTTTATAAAGCTTTTATAATTAACTTTCTAATTTATAAATACATATTTTAATTTATATAAATAAATTTCTTTAAAAAGAAAATAATATAAAACAATTTATATTCTAAATAAAATCGAATAAAATACATTTTAAAACCAAAGTATAATTTAAGATATATATATATATCTATCTATCTTTTGAATTTCAAATTTGAATATCCAAATTCAAATTCAATTTCAAATCCAATTTGAAAATCAATTTGATATATACATACATTTAAACAAACACAAATTCAATTTATATATAATAATTCTATTTAAAATCTATATATATATATATATATATAAAAAGGAGATTATCACATTTATTGGTTCAATCTATAAATCAATATTTCAATAGTTAAATCAGATAATTATCCAATTATCTAATGCCCGAAAATCCGGGTTATTACACCTCTGTATTAGGATTGATTAATCGATTGATTGTGCATCTTATTGAGATGATTGGTTGTTGATTTCCAATTTTGAATTGGAATTTGTTTTTTTCTAACTATTCTTAATATTCTAACACTTCCAAATTGAGAATTAATTTTCAAAGTAAGTCTTTTGGAAAGTGTATAAAGTTTAGTTTTGAAAATTTTAAAGTAAAGATTAATAGAAGTTGAAGAAGTTTAAAATGTTAAATATTTTGATAAGTAAATTATATAAGATTATTTTAAATTATACAAGCATGAAATTTATTTTTGAGATGTTTTGAATGAAAAGGTTTTAAGAAATGTTTTGAACATAGTAAATATTACAAAAACTTATTATTTGCAGATTGATTTTTAAGCAGTTCTGACTTTGTGTAAATAGGGAAAATAGTTTTGAAAGGTTTATAATGGAATTTATTTAAAGAAACATTTTGAACCTAGTAAATGTTTTATAATAAAATATTTTGAAAAATAGTTCTTTTGGAAAGAAATTTGATTTTATCTGAATTTGATATAAATATAAAATTGAAGCTGTAACAAATTATGGATTTGAAATTTGGGAAATTTTGAATTTGAATGATATATGATTGAATTTTTTTTATTGTTGAGATCATTTATGGTTTAAACTGAATTGATATTTGAAAATGAATTTATTTCAATGACCTTTGCCTCTATATAAATATCTGACTTGGAAATTTTCGATTCTTACATGAAAATGGATGGTATAAGTATGAAGTTATTTCAAAAACTATTGATTTTGGAAGGTATTCGATCTGAAAAGTGATAATCTAATATATAACGGAATTTATATAAGAATGATATGATATATTCGAGACTATTGATTTGGAAAGTACATAATTTGGAAGTGAAATCTTATATATAATGGAATCTATATAAGTGTGATATTTGAAGTTATAATTTTGAAAAGGGTACTTTGTATATTATGATACATTTCAAAATTGAAGATATGGGAAGTACCCTTTGTGAAATTCGGTAATCCACTTTATGGGTTCATTCTATTGATTTGATTTTTGGTTGTCCGAACATAAACTCATTAGCTCTTTCAAATTCCATAGCATAACCAATGGTCTTATGATTTAGATCATAGCATGAATCGAGGGTAGAGATGACCTACAATACAAATGGATTCTGCCGGGATAGTGACGTAAACATTGCATACTGCAATCTGCGGTGTTATTTTTTTAGATCGTAACGTAAATCGAGGGTAGAGATTACATACAGTACAAATGGATTCTGCTGGGATAGCAACGTAACCATTGCGTACTATGATCTACGGTGTTCGAGTGGTGCTTTTCATATCTGTTTTAAGTATTTTTCACCGGGTGAAATAGGTCTACTAAGTACTTGGAGATTTCTAGTCTTGTGCCTAATTAACGTATGACCAGAGTCTATAAAAACGAGGATAAACTTGCTAAAACATCGAGTTATAAAAATATTTTGATAAAAGTATTATATAAAGGATATTTGATTATTATTTTTCTAAATACTTTTAAAATGTTTAGAAGGTTGTTTACTTATGTATGACACGGTTTAAAAGTTAATTATCAATGTTGTAAATATTATGAGAAGCTATTAATTCAATAAAACGTAGTTAAAGTTAATGATTATTGATTTATTAATAATATTTGAAAAGTATTTTGAGATTAAAACTAATAAATTTATAAATAATGGATTTAAGTTTTCAATAGCTCCTTTTTAAATATAAGTAATTATGTAAATAGTTATTTCAAATAGTTTACATATATTTGTAAAGATGTTATTGAAAAAATTAAATGGTATTTGTAAATGAAGCAAGAAACCAATAGAATAAAATACACAAGTTGTACGTAGATTAATTTTTTCTGCAAAATAGTTTTGATCCAGATTTGAATACATGATTTAGGGCAATTTACACTAGTCCGAATTAGGGTTTTTCGCTCGATTCTTGACGGCGAACATTTAAAATGAATTTTCTTTGTGAATTTGAAGTTTTTTTTATCATAGTTTATGGCTATGTAAGGAGGATGGAGATTCCTAATCAAGAAATTGGATCAAAGTCTGCACTAGAGCATTCGAGTTATACTAGTTCGAAAGTAGAATTTATGTATTCAAGCAAGTAATCAAAATTGTTAGTGTACAAAATGGTATATGTACATCGTACGAACTTTAATAATTGAATATTATTCTATGATTATTCCTTCTGATTGTTATACTATTTGATTGCATGTAACTGTTACATTCTGTTAGAATTACATGTATAAGTGCATCATACTTATCAGTTGCATTACATTGCTTTGTTGCATATGATTGTTGCATTGTGCTTCATTGGTATTTATGATAGAATGGTTAGTATATTGTCCTATTATCATGTTCAGTTCTCTTGAACTACGTGAGTAAGATACAGGTTTATGGAAGCAATAACTGTTGCTTTTGGTTTTATAAATTAAGTTGTTTCCCAACAAATAGGTATGTTTTCAGATTACGATTTTGTAGCGTATTTTATTATTTTTCTCATGGTTTGGGATGATTTGTTATTGAAATATGATATATATAATATTATTATTTTTTCGGACCAAATCGCATGAAGGAGATGCTGTCGAATTTTTAATAAATTTAGGACTTAGAAATTTTTTTGTGGAAGTTGCGTTATTTTCAAATTTTATATTAAACTTAAAATATGCAAGTTAAATTGTTTATAAATTGATTATTTTGAATAAAATATTTCAAATTTCTTGATTCCTTCTTGTTCCTTTTCAAGCACGAAAAGTTTTGAGTGGGGGAGATTATAACTCGTATTTTTGATAATAAATATTAAGTTTAATAAAGTTTTGTAATTTAATATTGTCAAAATTAAAATTTATGATTTATTAATTTGAATCTTATTAGATTATAAATTTTGACCTTAAGATAAATCTTAAAACAACTAATTTTAATGAGATAATAGATGCTAACGCATATTAACATGTTATTTACTAAAGTTGATTGAATGTAATTGACTACTATGTTAACGTAATTTCAATCAATTGAAATAATAAAAGTTAACTAGAAATAGAATAAATGATGTAATCATAAGTTATTAATTGCAATAGGTTTTAATACGGAGTATGAAATCAATTATTTAGTCTGAAAATTTACTAACATTTGTTTGTAAACAAAAAGTTAATGGATATGAATTATTAATGTATAAAAATTGTTCTATTTATCATCTTATTATTAAATCCATTAGAAATTGATATGGTACTTAACGGATATTGGTGTTACTGAAATATTACCGTTGATATAAGAAGAGACTTTAACGGTTAAGGGATGAGTGTAACAAAATGAAAACTTATTTTAATCAATTTCATAAGAGAATTGTTGATTTGACAATAGGAATGTAAATCAAAATAAAAAGATTTGTTTGAAAAATAAATATATAATGAACGAATTTTATTACAGTTGTAATTAGATGTTGGAATTAATTTTATATATAGATATTGGGTTTGACATGGAAAATTGGATTTCAAAGGATAATAGTTGGATTAATTATCTTCTTTGTATTGGGGTATGTATTGAGGTTTAATTATTATAATTAATAGTAACTAAATCTTGCCATTAATAAGAAATATAAGTAAATGGTAATTAGTTAGTGATATGTTCAATTTACGTTTTTTTGTTAAAAAATAATGAGAATTCGTTGAAATCTAATACTTAATATAAACTGCAATAGGAGATGCTGAAATCCTCTAACTTAAAAAAAAAAGACTAGTGCATTGTAATTAATAAGTTCAGTTTAAGAACTTACATTTTTAAATTAAATTAAAATGAACATTTGAATGAACTTTAAGCCTTGACTTGAAAAGAATAAAATAAATATTTATCTCTAATCGGAATAACAATTGTTGAATTTAAATAAAAATTGAGTGAATCTTTTAATGAAAGAGTAACATAAGTTGTTATCCTGGAGAAGTTGATTTTCAACAAGATAAAACATTTACTTTGTAAATAGTACATAAATTTTTTTGTATAAGAAATTTTATAAAACATGTTTGAATTCGTATAAATGAAAAGAAAACAGTGTTTTATAATTAGAATTCATTTAAAATTAGTAATGAAATGAATTGGAATTAGATTAATTGAAATATTTCGGTAAGAAGGAAATATGAATGAAATTGTAATGAATGAGTTAACATAGGAACTTGCATTTTTGCGTCAAAATGGAATGAACATTTTAATTAAAATAAATGCATGTTTTGAGACGTATAAAGTAAAATTTTCATTTTGAATAAGTATGATTTTATAAAAAGAAAGAAAAATTGAAGTATGGAGTAATATATATAAACATACTTGTTAGTATTCAAATTTTAGAATATATCAGAGGGTTCATGGTTGTGTAAATGTTGTAAAATCAACTAGAAATTACCTTGTTAACAATTGTACATTAATTATACGCGTGCACATACATTTATATTTTCGTTTTATATATGGTGAAAACTTGTAAATTGGTTGCATTAATGTGACTGTTATAATAATTAAAAAAATTAAAGTAAATCATTTTTATGATGCATATATATATATATATATTCTTGAATTAATAAATTTTTTTTAAATAACATAAATAAATATATAGATTAATTGGTTGATTAATTGATTGATTGTTAATTGATTGATTGTGTTAATGGAGGAAGCATGTATTAACATAAAATGAATGTTTTAATAAAGAATTGATTGATGCAAACATGTGTATATTTGGGTTTATTGAAATGAATTAATTGGAGTAAGTTTTGAAATTTGGACCCCAAAAGTTTGTTTATAGCATATAAGTGGCCCTTCATTTGCTTTATATTTATTATCACATTCTCTTTCTTTTCGTTTCCAAGTCCTCCATGTAGGTTCCTCTTGAGCATCCATTTCATTGTTAGACTACCCATTTATTTCTTATTAATTAATAGTAACATCATATGATTTATTTATAATTAATAATCGCCTCATTCTTTTCTTATGTTCGTTTGCTCCTTTACAAATACTTTACCTACAGTTTTTGTTCTTCATTTTTAATGTGAACATCTAAATTAATATTCATACCACCTCATTAGCATTTACTATTTTTCATTTCTAAAGTTCATTTTGTTTACGCATTATAAGTTCTTGTAGCTTCCTTCATTCTCCTGAAGCTTCATATTTAAAAACAGAAGATTTTTTCTAATCTTCCTTCGTATATTTATTCCTTTACTTCACCTTTTCAATGCTACTTCCTTTACTTCACCTTTTCAATGCTACGTTTATAAGGCTGTTCATATTTTAACTTTATTTCAATTTCTAATTTGTTTATATATATTATTATCTTTTCATTTGTTTTCATCTTCACTTATGTAGCCTTATTTCATTTTTCAAATCTCATCTTCTGTAGCTTCATTTTTTCAAACAAACTTCCATCTTATTTTTTTCCCTCTCTTCACCTTACTCCTTCCTTTTTCATTTTTTCTTCTTCAAATCTTCTTCTTGTTTTTTCTTTAAAGCTTCTTTTGTTTCTTATTCTTCAAATCTTCTTCTTCTTTTTCAAAGCTTCATTTTCGTTTTCAATTCTTCTACTTGTTTTCAAATCTTCTTCTTCTTTTCAAACCTTCTTCTTCAAATTCAGATCTATACAAACTTCTTTGTCTCTTTCAAAATTTTCTAAAAAAATTAAGATAGCAGGGAAACAAATCAAAAGGAGAAAGTGGTAGCGAATCCAAATCTGACTTGAAAAGGAAAGCCAAAAGGTGGGTGGTTAAACCGACTAACGAAATACTAAAATTTCCATTACAAGTTAAATAAAATTTATGATGTGATATATAAATTTTTCATTGTTGTTTGTTGATTTAAACTGACATTTGAATTGAAAATGGGTTTGAATTGATATTAAATTGAATTGACATTTAACTTTATATTGGAATTCAATTGCTAGTTAACATCCCTACATTGATTACTATGAACTTCTGTGATATATTGGTTGATTTGGATGTTGTTTGACATGGATGCTTATTGACTGATATGATCGATATATGGTTGTTATTTATTTTAATATGTCTCTTTTATCACCTTGTATATTATCGACATCATTTAAATGACCATTTGAATCATTTTAAAAATTGGGTAACTATGATATTTAAATTATGGGTCGAAATGGTACATATCCATACAATTTCTAGAATTTGGATTATTTATTGGAATTTAATTATTTGAAAGGTTTACGTTTTTAAATTTAAACTTCGGACTTATTTTAATTAAAGTGGTTAAAATTGGTATTTTGAATTATTTGAAATCTCTTAAATTATTATACTCGCATTGTACGCTTGATAGGAGATGGAAAATCCCGTAACATCTCTAAAACTACTGCACTCATATTTTACTTGATATTGATTTGACTTACATAGGAATTTTTGAGTTCTGACTCGACTGTATTACTTTTCATTATGCTTGGGTCAGCCTGAGTATTTCAGTGTTTGAAGACATTATTCTTTGGAGATGAAGATGAAGACTGATGATCGTTTTTTTTTCCACTGCATTATTTGATAGGTTTATTTATTTTACTCTGATTAATGTTGTAAAAAAATGTAATCAAATGTATATTGTAAAACAGCGTCGTGAACTATCTTATTTGATTATTATATTTTGTTGTTCCGCTGCGAGATTCTGTGTATTGCTTTCCTTCTTTTCTCTTATTTTCTATAGTAAGCCCCATTGATAATCCACTCTTTTAAATGGTTTGAGTCAGACATGTGTGGTTTATTATCAACTTTAATTGTCCAAAAATGTGGGTCGTCATAGTGTTCTACTATGAAGATGCATGCAAAGGGACTGTTGGTACTCAGAGGTTTTCGGTATACTCGTATAGAGGGGGTATGCGGGTCGTCCACATGGATAATAATTATTCCCGGATCTTATGACCGTGGATTACTCTGGACTTAGTGATTGTGAATTTAGTTCATAGCCTTACGAAATGGCATGGATGTAAGCATTGAGATACTGAGACTTTGATTAGCTAATTATCCGATGACATGAGCTATCGTATATCCAATACACCTGAGTGAAGTGAGGATTGTCTGATGAATGTTATGTTCGCCATGTTTTTTATATCACCTTAGGGTTGTTACAGAACGTAGGTATTTGTTGGCTTGGATATCCGAACACCCGACACTATATTTTGTTTTGTAGTACAGCCTTATGATGCTGATGTTGATAGTATATTAGCATATATTGATGTTATGTGCTAACTCTTTGGATTTAAGGACTAGTCAGTTATGATTCTCCGTATCATATGTCCTATATATACTATAGTGACTTTCATAGTATTTGAGATTGTTTATCGCTCACACCAAACTATTGTCTGACTTAAGGTTTTATACTTTACTTCTTATTATCTTTGGTACTCTTAAATGAGAAGATTAGATAATGGGTGTAAGATATCATATGGGGTTGTGTAGATGGATTAGCAAGAGGCTTTGCCTTTGTATATATTACTTGGGCTTATTATTGGTTTATTCCACCGTGCAACGCTATAGAGCTTTGCTGATGCTTACCTATATTTGAGGCAGTTTATCATTAAGTAATTATTTGATATATAAACTCCATAAGCTATTTTTTTAACTATATTGAACATGTGCTTTGATCTGTAATGGTTTAGCTTTGGATATTTTTTACTTTTATCCACCTTGACAATCATCCTACATCGATTGGGTACCATTATAGTGCTCCATAGGTGGGAAACTGACGTTAGGATAGTCGTCATTGCTGTCACCTTGGCTTCACTAATAATCATTTGGGGGCAAGCGTTATATAGAGAATATGTAGAGAGAAAAGAACTGGAAGCCATCTATTTAGAGCCAAAGGGATATTAAAATATCTCTTTCTTTCTTTCAAATCCTAGAAAACTCGGTCTCCCCATCCCCTTCTATGCATGTATGGCTGGCCTGATATTGGTCAAAATTGCATTCGACTTCTCTTAAATCAATGACATAATTATTTTATTCAAGCTCCTTTTTTGATGGAACCAACGTACAACTTTTATATGCCGTTTTAATCGATTTTAAGCTTCAAATAGAAAATTAAAAAATACCCTACAATAATTACATACCATTTATATTAATTAATCAATATATTTAAATCATTTAAATACTGAAGCATGTACAGACTTTGTCGAAGTACAACATTGGACGCAAGTTCAACGCTTATAGATTATTTAGGAAAAATCTAATTTCTAACTTATAACAAGCTCATCTAGTAACAACATATTGTACACGTATTCATTTTATCATTACTATATCACATAAATATCCAAAGTTTTATCTAAGGTCAAAAACTCTACTAACATTTGTATTTAGTTGCATAAATCACTTTAAAGTCCTTGGTTCAATCCATGGTCAAAGATTTTGACTTTTAGTTAACTACCAATTACAGTGATATTGACCTTCTACAACTAAGTAGGTAATCTTCTCTTGGGTTGTGTTTCATTCCAAATAGTTCAACGTATACCCAGCAGTTATAGTCATAATAAAGTCGCCTTGTTAATATTTAGTCATAATCAAAGCATAGTCTAATTGCTTAAGATTGACGATACACTCAAGTTTGACGCTATTGCATATCTTTTCCATGACATCTTTTATTTCACTTAGTTGTATTGATCTATATAAGACTCTCGTCGAGTCATCTGTGGTTTTTTTAAAGAAATCATAGACACATAACCCCTTGGTTCCTCTAATAGGCATAGACACATCGTCGTTCGTCATATGAAGAGCGGTACATACACCTGTCTCAAAAAATATCTCGACATTATTTTCTCAATACATATTAACTAGGAATATTTAAGAAGTTAATATGCGTGTGCATTGATTCAATACTCAGGTTTACGAATGCATTTGCTGAAAATTCAATACTCATGGATAAACATTTCTTAAAAATTCAGCCAAGTGTCAAATGTCAAACCGTTTTCACACTCTGGTACCATACACAATAGCACTGAACAAAGAAAAAAAAGCAGTTCGGTGGTCACCCCTTGGTCAAGTGTTGTTTTCTTATTCCTTACAACTAACTTGTCCAGTTCTGACCAATTTACCGATCAGAACTTGTCGAGTATATCTGGACATACATTTATGAAAAGTGGCTATCTTTCAGGAAACGTCGAATAAAATTAAACTTAAATGATACATATAAATACTCCATGCATGAATGTTAATGAGGATCGTGTTTCTGCTCATAAAAATATCGTCCTCGATAGTGTTTATTACCGAACAATTTCCAACATCTATATTTTTCATTTCTCTGGACAAGGTAATAATTGCATTTTGTATTTCTGGATTGCACCTTTGAACTATGAGAGAAATGAGTAACGTATCAGAGCGAATATAAGCATCCTTTAAGTTGAACCACTATAGAATCGCGTGGGTTCATATTTTTATATTCTATCATTCTGTGAACGTAGCAACTATTCAACATAAATCGAATAAAACTTAATTGCTAATATCTACAAGTAATCTACATTTTGTATCTATAACATCGGGCTGGACGAATCTCTACTGGATGTTGCCCATTTTTTATTTACCAGATAATATCCAAAATTCAGAGAGTATCAATGCCCTGCTTGTTAGTGAAAACCAGGTATTTCTGTGACTTTTTAAGAAAAATTGGAGAATATCTGAATACATTATGCACCGTTTGAAATAGAACTGGGTGATATTCTTGGACTATAAAACACATTTAAACCACACCAAGAATTGGTATCTCTGATATTCTTGGCAATAAGAGCAATTTAGGTAGCGCTTTAAGTCATTTAAACCCTGCCGCACATTCTTTGTCTTCCCGAAAAGTACTACGATCGATAAACTCAGGTAGTGAATCATGTTTCATACTATTATCTGCTTTTGTTTCCTTTTGTTTCTTATTCTCATCTTTATTTTATTTTATTACTTGTAATCACATCTGTTAGTATTTGGATTCCGTTAAATTATAAAAGCGATTTTACTGTATCTTATTTGTAATTTCGCCCAAGGATTGTTTCAACACTGTTTTGCAATCAATTTTCAATAACCTAGTTTAGGGATTTACTTGCAACAATTCGATTTTTTATTAGAATTATTTATTACAGCTCCACATTGCACCAAAGATTTGAATATCTAGACCAACATCGAAAGATTAGGGACAGGACCCGGATAATCTTACTGGAACGAGCAGATTATCGTTTTATCAAATCCAGTATTTATATAATTAAGTAAGATTGTTTCTTTGTAGAAGATTTTTACTGGATCCAACCCTAGATTGAACCAGAAAAAGATAATTTTTAGTGTCACTAGTCAACCGTGTTTTATTTTGGCTATAGCAAGAGTTTAGCTGCATTTGTCCTATTTGTGTTGTATTTTCCATTAAATTCTGAAGTACTCAACCCAATTTTGGATTAAAAATATGTGAAATGTTTCCTTCTACATTCACTTACTCTTAATTTAAACACAGAAACATAGTACTTAAACAGAATCAATCAAAAACGTAAGAATTGATTTGGTTGGTGATCAAATTAAACATTGGACTTATTGAGATGATACGGAACCAAATCAAGAAAATAAAGGCTTTACTTTTTTAGTGAAGGGTCAAAATATGAGAAGATTCTCACTTAATACACTTTTTTGGATAAAATATGTTTAAACATGTATTAATGTTAACAATGCACAATATAATACCCGGTGGATCAGTATCTACAGGGGATTGAACGCTTTTAAACTTTAAAATTCCTTACGAAGTGGCATGCTTGTAAGGTTCTAATTATTTACTGTAGTCTATGTTTATAATCCAGGAGAAGCAAGAGGGTGCATAGCAATAGAACAAGGTGAAATGAGGGAAGTTCAAACTGACATTATTGTCATCATCTTATCAAAATTGCCACTTAAGTCTTTGATGAAGTTTAGCAATGTATGTAAGGACTGGCATGATATAATTAAAGATCCATACTTTGCCAACCTCCATACCATTATATCAAGACCCAAACCTTTAGAATTGATCATGGCACGTAGATCGTTTAGAAACAAGAACGTAATCAGCATGACTGCATTGCATTACAAAGATGATCTACCCATTGTTAACGAAACCCCAGTCTGTCACATCGTGAGCTCTCTTCCATGGGATTATGTTGGTACTTGCAATGGTTTACTTTGCTTCTCTTATTTTGAGATATTCGCTTTAAGCAGTGTAGAGTCTGCAGACATAATAATGGTATGCAATCCGGTTACTAGAGAACACATCTTCCTACCAGATCAGCCCACTTTCATAAGTTCATCATATAAGTTTTACAGAAGACATGCTGCCTTTGGTTTTGATACTTCGTCGAAAAGTTACAAAGTTGTTCGAATATTAGAGCCACCGGCTCATATGGTGGAGTCTGTGTCTGCACGTATGAAAACTGAGGTGTACACTTTGGGTGAAAATAATTCAAGAAGAGAAGTTCAAGTGGAGTATTATAGACTAAGCGGAGACTCTGTTTATGCAAATGGATCTGTGTATTGGTTAAGTCGGAATTCTGGTTATAGAATGGTGAAGTTCGACATGGAAAATGAGAATTTGAAGTTAGTACCATCTCCTAATTTTGATAATATATGCTGCATGAGAGAGTTGAATGATAGCTTGTTGGTCCTTGATTTATCGACGAATATGACTGTTACTGTTTGGAAACTTAAAGATGATAAGAGTTATAGTTGGGAATGCGATCATCTTATTCATTTGGGGAGGCATGATCTTCTTGGAATTCAAGATCTTATGCTTTTGCGAAGGCTGATAAAAGCTTATGAACGGGATGTCTTTGTTAAAGCTTTGTTTAGCGACGTAATGAGTACTTATGAGGAGAGGACTTGTAACTTGAAAGATATCGAGTTAAAGAGTTTTGCTATGTTGAACTGGGAAAGCTACGGTGGATGTGTGGGCAGTTTAGTCAAACTGAAAGATCTTGGCGTCGTTAGTGATCGGATGAAGTATTCAATTTGTATTGTCAGTGACGATGAGATGGAAGATCATTTGTCTGCCTTTGAGTTTGCAGAAGTATCAAGACTAATTTGAGTTTTCCTTCTTTAATTTATGTATATTTATAATTTTCACGTGCTTTGAACAATCAATGCTGCACTGTAATTTCTTTATATCTTTCACTTGACAATGCACATTCAAACATTTTAATTGTTATTATTATTTTTCTTTTTCATTTATGTTTCATTGAAGGAATATGATTGGTTTACAGGGGTAATTAATTGCGGAAGTTTGATTTCGTTAGAAACCAAAATTTATAATGGACAATAATAGAAACCATTGTGCAAATCCGAATGGGGCTTCGAGCCCTGTTTCTTTAAAAATAAATTGGAGCAACTGAGAAATATGTCATTTAGAACTGATGAAATAAGCGAATGTATACTGTTGAATGTGAAAGTATCGACACTTGTTCAAAAGCAGAGGTCATAGTTCATAAGTTAACCTCACAGACACAGCTAAATCAGTTTCTATGTTCAGCAGATTAGACAACTACAATTCAACATTGCTTGTCAGGCTAATTTTAAAACAGTTTAAATCAGTTCTGTATGTTGATTATTGAACATATCTTATGGATAATAACAATCAGTTTAGTATTGATTTCGCAGAATTATAACATTGTTTATCACAATCTATCTGCTTCACCAGCCGTGACTAAATCCATCTATCTGCATCGCCAGCCACAACTAAATTTGGGGCTTGTTATCAAAGTAGTTACCGATATCATTTTGCATATCTCATCCACGTATCGTTTTTGTTATTCTTTATAGCATATTCCAAAGATCGATACCAATCGATAAAATATCTATCATAGCTTATCGATTAGTACCGATCGGTAAAGAATAGTTAAAGACCGGAATCCATATATTATAAGTTAAGAATTGATAACTTGTTGATCGGTACTGATCCATGCAACTACGTCGAGGAATAAAAAAAAGCACAGAGAGCAATAAATAAAGAATTTACTCCATTTTATGAATTAATTCAGTAACTATTTCAAACAAATCGTTAAATTCTAAACTATTCAGTAACATTGAATAAATCCCCTTTGGTTGCAAATGCTTTTTGACAAGCACTTGCTACAATTGACCTTGTGAGAACAAAAAACCTATCAATAAATAGAAACACATTCCTACAAGTTCCTACGAAAAATAAATCTGTGTTAATTAGAACTAGCAATTAACCCATTGATTGGTATCAGTCAACGATACTTGGCCAATTTCTCAACTTTTTCTTCACATTTTGCACTCGATCATCTATGAGCTTTGCATCTATTTGTTCGCCATCTTGAAATTCAATATCATCGAAGTTTCATGTGTGAAAAATCAAGGATAACGCTTGCCCCTTAGGTAAGCTTTTATGAATATGAAACATGTTTTTTTAAAAGATAAATAATCAAACCTTGAACCAATAATCTAACAACCGTTGTTGGGAAGCAAATATTTGAGATGTATAATAAAAATTAAATCAATTAAAGGGGTTTCAAATAATAAAATGTGGATAAATTGGGATAATTTGAAAATTTAATGGTAAAATATTTTATTAAGTGGGAGTTGTTTTATTTGGGTAATTTCTGATTATGAATAATCTAGCTATTTTAAAGCTAAAATAACTTTTTAAAATGAATCATAAAGTAGTTAAATAAATTTTTTAAAGTTAAATATTAAAATTTTGTTTTTTTAAGAGGTGAATTTTTATTTCATTAAAATGAGAAATTTGAAATTTATTTGTAAATGGGCCAAAAATATAATTAACTGTTAAGAAATCAAAATAAAATAGTTGTAGAATATAAACTTTTATAAAAATATCATGTTGCCTACATATTAACTCGATTTGCTAGCTAATATTACCGATCTGTCAGTTTGGATAAAGGAATTCTCTATCAAATTCTAGCCTAGGTGCAACTATTTCTCTCACCCTTCAAGTCATGGTAGAGAAAGCATTTCCGTTAACGCAGGTGGCAAGAACAAGGCGCCAGTGTAGTGGAAGGTAGTTATAATTTTTAGTATAGTTTTGGAACTATTATGAATGGTCAGAAAATTATTTTGCAAAAGGAAGTTAAAAAAAATGAGGTTAGTAAATTATTCTGAGCGCAAAAAGCCTATAAACCCTAATATAAGTTTAGAGCCAATATTTTGCTCTCTTAAGAATTCCAAAGAATTCTAATACCACTTCAAATATCTTCCCATTTCTCACTTTGCATACACTATAGCTCATTCTTCATCTTCGATATAAAGATTAAAACTCTCCCCCTCTTTCAAAAATCAGAATCAAAATAAAATAAAAAAACCCACGAATTTCCAGATTAAAATATATGATTCCCAACATGATTCTACACAAATAGAAGCTAGCAAGTTTGTGTTTTGATTTTCCTGGAGTTAAGTTCTTGCATTTACAGTGAGTGAAAAAAGAGAAGGAAGAAGGAGCGGGAGTGCTAAGTGAAGTTTTGTATACTGCCACTTTCAGGTAAGAGAATCTTAATTGACTCGCCTTTGTTTGAAATGCAATATGTGACGTTGAATGCAATACATGTGTGTTTGAGTTTGTGTTTTGAATTGCTATGTCCATCGCATTATGTTGTTTGAATCAATGATATGTTCATCAAAACGAAACTTATACAACATAATTAGCCTTTAAATTTGAATATGTTTGTTCGTATTTGTATGTTGTATAGGCTGCAGTATGTGTTGCATTGAATTGGGGAAGTGTCAAAATGCACTAGAGAATGAACAGAAGGATGTTGGGGCTTTATCGCTCTAATTTTCAGCTTGAACGGTTGATCCCGTGTCAAGACTGATCGAATGGTCCCGACCACAGCGGTCGATCGGTTAGCTAGCCTGGAGCATTAAAGCTCCAGGTATTCGCATGTTATGTTTACCAAAAAAAGTTGGAAAAAATAAAAGGAAAACTCAAATTTGGAAATAAAGGTGCAATGTTTTCCAAATATGAACTTATTTTCGAGAAAATGATTTATTCTGACTAAAGATAAACTAGGGAAATACTTAGCACTTTAAATTAAATAAAAATTGGCTTTAGAAATTCATTTAAAAATCAAACTAAATTCTAGAAAATTATGAAATGATTTATTCTAAATGTTATCTGACTTTAAAAGAGTTTCTCCATGATTTTAAATGAGAAAGAGATTTTTAAATTATTTCTATAGTTAAAATACTTATTTTAGATTTAAATAAATAGGAAAATTATATTTTTATTTGTAAATTAAGTAAAAGCTTTTGAGCATGTGATATCGAGTGTTAGATTCTATTATGCAATTGGCTGGGAGCTAATAGTGGCATAACCGAGAGCATATCATATCTCTTTTGGATAACATTGGTGCTTTGGTTGATGATCCGTTGTATGGTTGATTCACACTCTATATTACTGTTTCATTTAGTGTGTTGTTTGTTTTACAAGTTATGGATGATGATGTATGTACATGGATTGAGACATGCCTACATATATTATGGTAATCATATGTTACATTGTGAGATACATAATATATCATGCTAGTTATTATCA
Source organism: Allium cepa (assembly GCA_030765085.1). Lineage (NCBI taxonomy): Eukaryota > Viridiplantae > Streptophyta > Magnoliopsida > Asparagales > Amaryllidaceae > Allium > Allium cepa. Next base: position 439,398,262 of record CM060935.1, on the reverse strand, counting down.
TATATTAATATTGACATTTACATTTTAGACATATTCTGGTCCGTCTATTATTTCTATAACACTTAAGTCAGTATGAGATATTTCAAGACTAGAGATGAAGTAACTAACTTGTTGTATTTTGGACACCTTTTAGAGGCTAGTCTACATGGTAGGATTATGATTCCTTTATGTATTTTTGTTGCCTCATTCATGTATGTCTATGTATGTTGTTATGTATTAACCATGCTATGTATATTTGGAGATAGTGGGATTTGGATTTATATTATGTAGAACCACTATGCCTATTTATTTTATTTCATCGGTGCGTTATGACTTTGTGATCTCTCTTTACTTGTTATGTATTGTGTATTGTTATATCTTGAAAACACACATGTTTATTGCTTTGTGCTGATACTAAATACATTTAGGTAAGATACATATGATATTGAGATATGCGTTGACGTTAGCCTAAGGGAGTATTCATGTGTGATAGTCCAGTATCGCACAATTCTCCATTTTATGAGACAATATTACTCATTAATACTTTTTGTAGTAAGGATATAGAGGTGCGGTGTTACAGTTGATAACATAGCAAGTTCGCAACAATACATGATATGAGAGACATGGGTCTTGGCTACAAATAGACTTCTCTTGGGTTTGGATAGATTTCCTAAGTGTATACTAGGAATATATGATGATTACTGGGGTATTCATCTAGAGACGTACTTGTTACCTATATGTTTGAATATATATAAATATATCATTCTTGTTTATTCTAAATGTGAATCTCACTTAAATGTAGAAGTATGGCTAGCTTATGGTCAATTTAACGAAATCAATGCCAAAAAGTTTAGTAGATCCAATAATGAGGGTGTGTACATGACCACTAATTAGTTGATGGAGCTTGCGCTGAGCTTCCAAGCATTCAGTGCTTCCATAACTCCTAATCTCTTACTCCCCGCTTTGATTTTGCTCGCATGTGTAGTGATTATGCTAGCTTTGGTGGTGATATTGTTGAGGGTATGCCCTAGGGAAATTATATAATTTGCTACATATATCTAACTCTGTGACCGATCTTATTCATAATTAAGTTATTTGATTTATATTATATATGTTGTTATATAGTGATATAATTAATTAATTAATTAATTTAAAGCATATAAATAAGAAACCACTAAATGAAGTGTTGTGGTATTTGATTTCCATAAGTTTTGGTATGATACAGTTTTGAAGACGAGAATTGGATTAAATAATCATTACTAATTGGTATCGCATAAGAAATTTTAAAATGCGATTTTACTAAAAAGGACTGTAAGGAATGAATTCCGCCAAACTATCTTATCACTAATTAAAGTGACGTGTGAACTTTAGTATTTGAGCTGCTTGATATTAATTGCTGACTGAATTCAACCATCTGTGTCACATAAACGTATTTCTAAATTCTTCGAAAAACCGCATGATTTATTTTTGTAAAAATTTATAAATTAGTTAAATTATATTTGATAAATTTTGATTATTATTTAACTTATTTAATGTTTTGGTGTTGTTGGTAATTGCTTGAATAAAGATATAAAATTTATATATGCATATCAACACACGATATCGGTATATATTTAAATATAGTTAGATCTAAACCACTAGATCTAGACCATCTAGGTTTCATCAGTTAGTCTCTCAAATCAACTGCTGAATCTTTTCTATGGTATCTCAAAAATTAGAGCCATCTCTAGTTACACAAAGATATATGTTAGCACCTCCTTTATATTTTGTTTTATTATATTTTGGATATGTGTATCATATACACAAATGTGTGAATGTGCACATACAACAAAATGACTACATGGTTTAACATGCCTCTGTATAGGTGTTGAGATTTACATTGCAATGGACATGTTATCCCCTCTTACATTCGATTTGCGGTCTGAATGTGCATATGTATTTGTAACAATATATATATATATATATATATATATATATATATATATATATGTATGTATGTATGTATGTATGTATGTATGTATGTATGTATGTACGTACGTACGTACGTACGTACGTATGTGTATAAGTGTAAATAAACAAGTATACAAATACATATATTCAGTTTTTCATAAGTTAAAATAATAAGTGTAAACAATATGTCTTAAAAATTTATAATATATATATGTGTGTGTGTGTGTGTGTGTATAAATATATATATATATATATATATATATATATAAGCACTTCATGGTACCCCTGTTTTGGAGCACCCCAATTGTACCTCAGTTTTGTCTACAATTTTTTACTTAAATAATTAGATGAGTGACGAGAGAGTCAGTAGAAAGAGAGAAATAGAAACATGAGGTTGATATCAGGAGATGTGAGAGTGCTGCACTATTTGGGGTGCAGTTGAATGCTCTCTCTCTATATATGTATATATACATATATGCATATATATATATATATATCATAAAATAAATTGTGAAGAACACGTTAAAAATTAAAAGTCAATATCTTATTAAGATAGGAGATTAAATGTTTAATTAGTATCCTTGTAATTAAGACTGCCTTTTAATTTTGAAACAGTAATTAGTTATAAGTTAGATGTATACAAAGCATTTTGAAAATCAAAAGGCAATGTCTTATTAAGGGAGGAGAATAAATATGTAATTAACATCCTTGCAATTAAGGCTGCCTTTTCATTACAAAGTTAAAATAAATATAAATAATAAAGGAGAAAATGAATGTGAGCATTAGTGTGTGATTAATACTAGTCGTTCATCACAAAGTTAATGTAGATGATAAAAAGGGTAAATCTTATATCTAAATATTTACTTACTGATGCTCTAGGTCTAAATAACAGTATTTTTATTTTTTGATTTCTGAATTAAAACATATTCATTAATCTTATTCCGTACAAAATTAATAATAAAATAAATAAGGAATATTTTTAAGTCTAGAAATGCATAATATAATTTCAACTTAAATTGATCATACAAATGAATATATGAATGTATGAATAATCAATCATATATTAATATGATAAATATATATATGTATATATATATATATATATATATAAAATAATTTTTTGGTTGAATGCATGTTTTACATAAATAAATTTCATGAAATTCAAAACACGTAATATATGATTTATAATGCTTAGAAACATTTACTAGTTTAACGAAATCAGTAATAACATCTATTACAAAAGGGAATAATCATTTTTTTCTTTTGTTGGTCATGAGCATTAGCATAGCAAACATTCATAAAATGTATTTTTTATTATTATTATTATTATTATTATTATTATTATTATTATTATTATTATTATTATTATTATAGAAGCTACTGTATACACAACTAACCAATTTGTAACAGCATTTCAATACACAAGATTCGTAATATAATTTAACATCCTATAATATAACATTTAAATATGAAATAAAAATATATTAAAATATGTATTTACCTTTCACCAAAGCCTTTGTGTATGTATTGAAATGTTGAATTGATCTCCTTGAATCAGTTCGCAAATCAGAAGGTGTTAGCTCTTGAATTGCTGACCACTAACTATAGAATAGTGTTGAATTTGATGTAATATGAACTTGGGAATATTTTGTATTGTTTTTTGGGATTCCACGGTCGAAATTTTCTAATGTAGAGATTTTTTTTGAGAGAATTATCAACAATGAAATGAATAGGCAATGTTTTATTAGAGCAATACAATTACTGTATGATTATTGTGGTCATTAATCTCTTATAATACATGCCTTTTCATTTCAAATTTTAAAAAAAACTCCTCATGTTTTCTTATGTCATAGTTGGCTACACTAAGCCAGTTAATGGCTGACTATGTGTGCTTACTTATGGACTTTAAACATGTAAATTCGTACAAAGAATTCCCGCATTTAAATTGAATTTAAACGTGAACTTATATCGTGTATCGTTTAGTATATTTATAACTATTATAAACACACCATTTAATCATGTTCAATACATTAAATAAAATTTCAAAATTAATATATCATAAATATTAATTATTTATAATAACTATAAATTAACTAAATCAGGTGACCAGAGGAGTATTTAACGTTTCAGTTGTCTGACTCTTAAGTGTAAATTTGTCAGCGATAGATATCGAATAATTCGAATAATAACGTTCACATATCACTTAACAAATGGTTTGATATTTTGGCCAAATTTATCTCTTACTTAGTTTCCGTAAAATCTAGTTTTACTATGTTAAAAGTTACCCAGCAGTGACGATTATTTACATCAATTCTCTTCGTCAAAATTATATAATATTAGGACTTACGGATTTTGACTATATTCAAAATTCTAATGTTGTACACATTCAATTTTATAGTTCAAACACAAAGTCTTTAGTTGAATAATAACAATTATTATTAATCAAACTTCTCTGGCCACATATTTTCACTTTGAGTTTGCTTCAGTTGACCGTGATACTAACATCATATAAACGATAGTAAATCCTTATTTAAATAGCGTTTTACTTCTAATACTTTCGCTCGATCCAACTATAGTCATTTGATGGAGGCCTTGTCGTGATTTAACTATAATTAAAGTGAAGCTTTTGTAATGATCCAAAATTTCACCACATTAATTTCCGAATATTTATTTGGTTCGCTTATTTGGGGTGACGACCCGGAATTTTTAAGCAATTTAAATCGGAATATTTAATCAATTTTAAATATTCAATAGTGTAATTTTAACTTGAATTCAAATCACTATTTATTTGATAGTTAAATAATAGGATTGAATAATTTGAAGTTGGACAAAGTATTTAATCTGGAATTCTACGCCGTTCGATCAACAATCAAAATGCACGAAAGAAATAATAATAATAATAAGATAAAACAAATGATATTAATAATAAGCAAAAAAAAGGGGAAGAAGCTTCTAAGGGAAGCCGCGTTATAAAAAGAAAAAAATAAGAACAAACTCAACATAATAAGGGCCGAACCCCCTTTCTCCTTTTCAAAACCTTACAGCACTTGATAAAAAAAAAACAAATGAAAATCGAAATATCAATGGCCGATTAAAATCAAAACGGAACCCAAATCATAATCTCAGATCGAAATCGCATCGCCCACCTTTCCAGTTATCTTCCACCAAATCACATCGCTAGTCCGTCCTTGCGAAATCTTTTCTAGGCGTCTTGGCTAGGGTTCGTAGGCAATCGAAGATGGGCGGTCACGGTCCTAATCAGCGAAATGCAGATGTTGTGGATCGGCTCGCGTTGGTGAGGAGTTTTTGCGTGCGCTCGCGGCAGTCAAGGCTAGGAGGCGTGAGAAGGTTAGGACTTTCAATCGAGCTTGGCGCGACATGGGGAGTCGTTTTCGATGGTGCAGGGCACGGCGACAAACAGTCTTGGGGGTTGCGGCGCATATAGGAAGGTAGCGATTTCTTTTATTTTAGTGGATATTTATATATATATTCGAGAATTATTTTACAGAGGGGAAAGGTACCGTTCCTGTTAATTCAAAAAATAAAAAAAAATAAAAAAATAAAAAAATAAAATAGATTTTCATATAAAAATATACAAGTATGCTTACATATTTTAATACAGGAAAATAAGTATATATGCAGGATCTTGGATAATATAGAAATTTATGAAAAGCTAGATTTTTGAAATCTATTATTTAGTCTCATAAATATATATGTAGTCTCAAAATAGAAATAAAATAAATATGTATATTTTCAATTTATCGGTTTAAAGGTTTATATATATGCTTGCACATTTTTAATTTCCTAGATTATTTAAATATGATGTATTAAAGAGACTAAATTATTTAATCATTTTTGTAACTTAAAAATCATTATTTCAGGAAGAATTAGTTTTTTAAAAAAAAGGGGAAAGGAAATCAAATTACTAGTTAAAACCAAATGATTAATTTAAATTTTGATGATTAACTAACGGAATCTATTAAATGGAAATTTAATTGTTTAATTGATTCGAATAATAATAAAAATTATAAATGTTTATTCAAGGTCAAAAATCGAGAAACCGAGCCAATGTTGAAGTGGATTGCAATTAAAAAGCAAAGGTGAGTTGATCTCACTCAGTTAAATTTAACTTTAAATGATTAAATTTAAATAATTGCTTGAAATGGTTGAATTGATTTATGTGCTGTAGTGTGATATATATATTTGGAATTGACATTTTATATTGTGCTAACATCTGTGGATGCAGGGAAAACAGGTTGGATGGATCCAACTGGACCCCTCAAGTTTTATTTAAATTATATTATATTCTATTCTCTGATCTGATTGTTTGAGATTCTATAATGAGTTATGTGGACATATTGAATGTTATGGCTTGGTTGATATAATTTGGTATAATGAATTACCAAAAATATAAATTTGATTTTGGAAATGAAAATAAAAGAAGTGAAAGTGTAAGTAAAATAATTATAGGATAAATTTAAGAATAATTTGGAAAAGAAATAAAGTGATTTTAAAATTTTAATAAATAAATCTTGAGTATGGGAAGGAAAATTTAAATAAGCAGAAAGTTAATGAAACTTAAACTTCAATGTTATTGTTTAAAAGAACAATACATTTATTTTAAATGTAGCATTTAAATTATTTAAGAAGAATAAAAAAAAGAAATTGGGAATAACCTGAAATTTGTATATTTCAGCTAAATGATTTAAAAATCAAATTGAAAATAATAATAAAGTCCATAATTAATGAAGTTTGAAATGAACTGATAAGTAAAGAAATTTATTTCAAATGGAATAAATTGGGAATCAATTTGGAAAATTGATTTAAGTGATTGAGATTGGGAATTTCTTTCTGAATAACCAAGTACGTTTTCAAAGTAAGTTTTTAAATATAATTTAATAGTTTTAAAAATGTTTAAAATGTATGTTTTGAAAAATTTATTATTTCTAATATTTAATTTCTAAAGCAAGTATTTCATTTAATATATTATAGCATTAATTATTTAAAAGTGACTTAGTATTTGTTTTAAAAGTGAAAACCTGGTTTTATATTTTATAAAGTAACCTTATTTTCTCAAATTCATACAATAGGTATTTTTAACAAATTATTTAAGTAGTTTATCCTAAGTGTTTTAAAGGTATATATTTCAAAGTAAAGTGTTTTAAAATTATTTTTAAAATCTAGTTTTGTGCTTGGTGATTTTAGAGGAGATAGAAAATATTTAGGAAAAGTTTATTCTGGAAAGGAAGATGGTTTTGAAACTGTTTTCAAGGGTTGAAAATAGAAATATATCTCGTAAAGATATTTTTGAGATTAATAAATAATTTGGAAAATTATTTATTGTTGGATAGTTGTTTGTGAATATTAATTGATAGTTAAATAACTGACTATCAATATTGGCCAACTGCGCTGATCGTTTCGAAGAGACCGGGATCGAGATTTATTTCTCGAAAACCACTTCGATCCGGTTTGTACGTTTCGAGTAAACGGTTTTGGATTCGAAGATGGAGCAGTGAAGTGTAAGGGCTAGTCGCTACTAATCCTGAGGATATTTCCAAAATGGATGTAGTAGGAATAGTGCCTTCGGTTCCGTTCGAACCCGGGACGGACTTGTATGGATGAATGCTTGCGAAACATCGTCAGGAGGACGATGGGCATTCTAAGCGATATATTCTATAAGGTAACGCTTAGCCTCAAGCCTCATCAAATGGGAATGACTGAAAATCAGGGGTTATACAGCAAGGCTAGGTGGGTAGCACCCAAGTAGGGTGAGGTCATTCCAGTCTAGATGTCCCTTTTTATTTCGGCTTAGTGGTGCGGTTGCTGATCCCAACCGCGGGGTGATCTCACTCGGGACTGTCCAGTAAGGGATGGTTCCGGCCTTGTGTTGCAGGGGATGAAGGGAGTAATCCTCGGTACGGTGATCTAGGCCCCGTACTGTGACAGGTGGTACCCCAGTGCCAAGTCATTGTTGGAAATCCATTCTCCCTACGAGCCTTGTACGAGTTTTGTTTGTATTACCCACTGTGTGGCTAGTAGCTGGAATTTAATAGATGTAACAATTTCGGCTATTTTATAAGTACTTGTATATAGACCCTATTATAATATCAGAAGATTTTTATAAAAAGTGTTTTAGCTATCGTAAGGTAAAAACCTGACATGTTTATTTGTGGCGTGGTCTTACGAGATGCTTTTGTTTTCAAAGGATTTTTGAAACTTTAATAATCAATTGGGTGTGTTTTCTCACGCTGGTATTCCAGACTGACTCGGGTGTTATTTAACTATAATGCTCGGGTCAGACCGAGTATTATATGATACAGGATATGATGCTATGGAGCTCAGGAGACGAGCTGGATGATGATACGTATTCTCGTACTTGTATATATATATTTCCGCTGTGTTGAGTTGTTGTGTATCCATTTGTATGACATTGATGTTGAGCTGTGTTTGATGTACTCTGATGATGTAATTTATAAACAAAGATACTTGAAGTTTGAGTAAAGAGTATTTATGATCTATTATACTTTATTTCGCTGCGATGGTTAGATTCTGATGATGATTTTGTTTTCTCTTCTTCTTAAACCCAAATGGTTCGTATTTTTGTGCAACTTGAGTTGATTGTTGTAGAATAGTGTTGACTCAAGGGGTACGGATTTGCGGGCTGTTACACTTGGTATCAGAGCTTAGGTTGGTGATAACCTTGGCTCTGGTGGGAATTACTCATTTAAATTAGAGTTCGTACTACTCTAAAATGAGTTTGAGCGTATTAATAGATATGAGCGCGTATTTGTTAGTGAATATAAATTGTTTTAATATTGCGTTGATTGATTTATTGAGTGGCATATGAACCTTCGTTGACACAGTCTGCGCAACTGTATTGAAGGCGTTTCTAAACACTTGAATAGAACAATCGACACGGTATTGTTTTAAAATGTGGGTAAATGAAATAATTTTACCCAAATATATTTTGATATAAATAAAAGTTTTGTAAACTATTGTAGCTAATATATGGTTGCTTGGATGTTAGAAATGATGATATTAAAGTATTATCATTGTTAAGTGAAAATTTAACTAGGAATTAAAATATAATTACAAATTTAAGGGATAAACTCATTATGAAATGAAATTTATAAATGTGAATTATAAATGTAAATTATAAATTGAAATATAATCTAATGAGAATTTGTATGAACATAAGCTATGCAATGAATTATAGAAAAAAAATTTGATTTAAGCAGGATTTGAAAATTTAAATCCCGAAAATTTGGAAGTGTTTTGAAGATAAAGACTAACATTATTGTTTGGAGGTATTTCTGAAAAGAAATTTGTTTTCAAATAAATTTTGGGAAGGGATAGCATTGAATTCACTTCAGTAGCTGGAAAATAACTTCGGTGATGACTGCAGCATCATCGATGTTCATTTTCGAGTTTCTAAGTGACAGATTGCTGCCAAAAATTTATTCGTTCAGAAAAGCTAGTTGTTTTTGAAATTTCAAAGGAAATTGTTGGGAATAAAAGCCAGGATTGGTTTAAAGTTTTTGAGAAATGAGATTTGAGATGTTGGAGATTTCAAAATGATTTGAAACCAAAGGCGGGTGTTTAAAAATCCTGATAAGATGGGTTGTAAGCATATAAACTGTGATGATTTTTAAATCAGGAAGTGAATATAAGCTTTGAATGTTAGAATTTAAATTTAAAGGGAAAAAGTTAAAAATGAAATTAACAGGAAATAAAATTTAACTGGATTGAAAATTTATTTAAATAGGGTGGAATAATATCCAGTTGTATTCGAATCAAGTTGAAATTGAACTGAATTGAATAAATTTGAGTGAAAGTAAAATTGAATTGGAATAAGAATTCAATTGAACTATGAATGGAATTATATTCTTACTTAAATAAATGAAAAATAAATTGAATAAGGATTGGGATTGAAATAAATAAATTAGAATAACTTGTAAGAGAATTAAAGATCCATAGAAATAAAATGTGCTTGGGCTATAAATAAATAGAAGGCTTGAGTTAAAAATAAAAGATGAATATATTCAAGCCTATAATGGATGGAATTGTGTAAATAATAAGTTGTGGCTTATAAATTTTGAAAGTGGAATAGAAAATCCAAAATAAATATTGTTTGATGTTTTGGATAATGAAAAGAAAATCCAAACTTGAATTATTAATTAAACTGAACCAAGAAAAATTAAATAAAGTGATATTGGGGTTAAAGATCAAGTATTGAACTATAAATAGGAGAGAACTAATTTGATAATAAATTGGTTAATGAAATGTTAAATAAAATTGAATTGTGAGTTTATGATGAAGTTCGGAAATAAAACTCGAGTTATAAATTGAATTCGACTTAAAATGGTTGGTGAAGAAAATGTAATTGAACTGTGAGTTCATAAAATTAGGTGGTAATTTGAAAAATGGATAGTGAATTCAGAACTTGAGTTTTAAAATTAAAATTTAACGTGAAGTGTTAACAAATCAAATATGATTGGAAATGTATTGAATAAAACAAAAGAAATTGGATTGAAATAGTAATAGATTGAATTACAAATAAAATCCAAATAAGTGGAAGTAAATTGGAAATGACCTTGTAATAAATCGAATGAGCTGAATCTAAAAAGTTAAAATGTATAATAACTGATTAAATAAATTTGTAGCTTGAAATGAGATAGGATTGAAATAGAATCAAGTTAAATTGAAAAGAGAACTTTGTTTGCAAGATGAGAATGAACTTAAGTATAAAATTTGAATAAATTGAAGGAAATTGACTTAAGCTAAATGAATGAAGAAGAGTTGAATTGAATTCAACTTAAACAAAGTTTAATAATATTGGATTGGTTTTAAATCAAGTGAAAATAATTTTTTTTATCGAAATAAAATTCGATGAGTTATAAATAATATTAATGGAATGAAATTCCAGAATAAATAATTGTAAACCATTTAAAATTATTTAGGAATTGAAATAACTTGAGACAATAAGGAAAATAGAATGTTTCGAGATTATTAGAATGGTTTAAGTAAATGTGGATAAACTAATTATATTGAATAAATAAGTGATGGGATAAATACGTATCAAATGAAATGTGGTTTAAATGAGTTGAAAAAAGGTTATTGAATGGAATGGCTCGGATCGTCTTCGAGCTAAATAAAATAGTTTGGAATAAACAAATATGGAATAAAACGTAAATGAATGGATTGTGAATGAAATTTAAATGGAATGGTCGAGCTAAATAAATAATTGTGAATGAATTAAAATAAAAAAGGAAATTTAATTGGTAATGAAGATGTACCTAAATTGTTGATGGTTTTGAATGAACTGGTTTGGTTAATAAAATAAAATGCAAATAAATGAATTCAAATCTGAGATGCAATGAAAATGAGAATATATGGGTTGTGAATAAATTGAAAATGGAATAGGATTAAGTATAAATTGAGTTGAAATCAATTTAGATTGGTTATAAAACATAAATACTTATTTATTCACATAGATCTCGTCAAGTGTCATAGAATAAATATCTTTGGATGAAAATGGAGGTAATTAAAATTCTATGAATTAATAGGAGTGAAATAAATTGATTTTGCAAGCAATGGAATTAAATATGAATTGATTTTGCTTAAGAATAAATTAAATGCAAGCGATTGAGTTTTAAACCATTCAAAATTTAATGAAAATGGTTTGTAAATTAATTGAAATAGTTGGATTAGTATGGAATTGTATAAATTGCTTACGGAAAATGTTGATGTGCATTCCTTTTAAAATTCATATGTTTTAACCATTGTAACTAAGTGAAATATAGTTAAACTGCATATATTCGGCGCTTACATGTTTAAATTGAGTAAGTACAGGTACCTGGAAGCCGTGTGGCTGGATTTGGTTGCACTAACTTCTAAATAAATAAGCTGCATGCTTAAAAATGCTAAAAAAGGTACGCCTACGCAATTAAAATAGGAAATATGAACTGTTTTTGGTTTTTCAGACCGTGTGGGTCGATGTATATATATTTATCTCTTTTGTCAAATTGCAAAAGCTCCTCCGTACAAAGGAGACTCTGCCAAAAAATTGCAGAAATTTTGGGAGTTAGAAATTTTTTTGAAATTTTTGGAAAATTTATTAACGACAAACAATTTCAAACTAGAAATTGAAATAAGCTGGTGAATGAAACTAATTAAAAAAAATGACATGAATTAGTTATAAATGAAAAATAAAATTTAAAGTGCAGAGTTAAAGATAAATTAAATTCATATGGAAATGAAAGAATTAATTTGAATAGAAATCGAAATAAGCTAAAGTGGTAAGGTGAAAATAAATAAAGAAACATATAAAATGCTTATGTTAACTTAAGTAAGGAATGGTCCATTCTTAATTGGAAATTGAATATTGCAAATATATTCTAAGTTGATATTTAGATGAATATTGACATTTGGTAAGAAAGTCGATAAAATATTTTTGGAATGTTGTGATTGGATATTAGTGCTAAGCAGGATATGCAGGTGTTATAAAGGGAAAAGAAAATTGGACTTGATTTCAAAGGGGTAAATTTGAAATGCTCGACAAAAAGGTATGTATTTAAATTTGGTATGAAATTTGATTGGGATTTGGATTGAGCCACTTGGCGTTTTGTTTTCTTTTTGGATTCGGGAGGCCGTAGAGCCATTTTGTAGTTGTACCGTGCTAGCCGCGCAAAGGAGACGCTGGCAAAAATTTTTGGAAATTTAGGGAGTTAGAAAATTTTGAGGAAATTTTGATAATTCAAAATTTGGTTTTAAATTGAAATTTGAATGGTTAAACAAATGGTATGGTTTGAAACTAGGGAAAGGTTTGGAAGTTAATAAGAATGATAATGGATCTTTTATAAGAGATAGTTGGTAAGTTGTTGAATTGTTAGAAACTGTTTAGTTTTGGAGAAGTAACGGGTTTTGGACCATTCTTCCTAATTAGTAATTTCGGGGACGAAATTCTTTTAAGGGGGGAGGAATGTGACGACCCGGAATTTTTAAGCAATTTAAATCGGAATATTTAATCGATTTTAAATATTCAATAGTGTAATTTTAACTTGAATTCAAATCACTATTTATTTGATAGTTAAATCATAAGATTGAATAATTTGAAGTTGGACAAAGTATTTAATCTGGAATTCTAAGTCGTTCGATCAACAATCAAAATGCTTGAAGAAAATAAGAATAATAATAAGATAAAACAAATGATATTAATAATAAGTAAAAAAAAAAAGGGGGAAGAAGCTTCTAAGGGAAGCCGCGTTATAAAAAAAATAATAAGAACAAACTCAACATAATAAGGGCCGAACCCCCTTCCTCCTTTTCAAAACCTTACAGCACTTGATAAAAAAAAACAAGTGAAAATCGAAATATCAATGGACGATTAAAATCAAAACGGAACCCAAATCATAATCTCAGATCGAAATCGCATCGCCCACCTTTCCAGTTATCTTCCACCAAATCACATCGCTAGTCCGTCCTTGCGAAATCTTTTCTAGGCGTCTTGGCTAGGGTTCACAGGCAATCGAAGATGGGCGGTCACGGTCCTAATCAGTGAAATGCAGATGCTGTGGATCGGCTCGCGTTGGTGAGGAGTTTTCGCGTGCGCTCGCGGCAGTCAAGGCTAGGAGGCGTGAGAAGGTTAGGACTTTCAATCGAGCTTGGCGCGACATGGGGCGTCGTTTTCGATGGTGCAGGGCACGGCGACAAACAGTCTTGGGGGTTGCGGCGCATATAGGAAGGTAGTGATTTCTTTTATTTTAGTGGATATTTATATATATTCGAGAATTATTTTACAGAGGGGCACGGTACCGTTCCTGTTAATTCAAAAAAAATAAATAGATTTTCATATAAAAATATATAAGTATGCTTACATATTTTAATACAGGAAAATAAGTTTATATGCAGGATCTTGGATAATATAGAAATTTATGAAAAGCTAGATTTTTGAAATCTATTATTTAGTCTCATAAATATATATGTAGTCTCAAAATAGAAATAAAATAAATATGTATATTTTCAATTTATCGGTTTAAAGGTTTATATATATGCTTACACATTTTTAATTTCCTAGATTATTTAAATATGATGTATTAAAGAGACTAAATTATTTAATCATTTTTGTAACTTAAAAATCATTATTTCAGGAAGAATTAGTTTTTTTAAAAAAAAAGGGGAAAGGAAATCAAATTACTAGTTAAAACCAAATGATTAATTTAAATTTTGATGATTAACTAACGGAATCTATTAAATGGAAATTTAATTGTTGAATTGATTCGGATAATAAAAAAAATTATAAATGTTTATTCAAGGTCACAAATCGAGAAACCGAGCCAATGTTGAAGAGGATTGCAATTAAAAAGCAAAGGTGAGTTGATCTCACTCAGTTAAATTTAACTTTAAATGAGTAAATTTAAATAATTGCTTGAAATGGTTGAATTGATTTATGTGTTGTAGTGTGATATATATATTTTGAATTGGCATTTTATATTGTGCGAACATCTGTGGATGCAGGGAAAACAGGTTGGAGGGATCCAACTGGACCCCTCAACTTTTATTTAAATTATTTTATATTCTATTCTCTGATCTGATTGTTTGAGATTCTATAATGAGTTATGTGGACATATTGAATGTTATGGCTTGGTTGATATAATTTGGTATAATGAATTACCAAAAATATAAATTTGATTTTGGAAATGAAAATAAAAGAAGTGAAAGTGTAAGTAAAATAATTATAGGATAAATTTAAGAATAATTTGGAAAAGAAATAAAGTGATTTTAAAATTTTAATAAATAAATCTTGAGTATGGGAAGGAAAATTTAAATAAGCAGAAAGTTAATGAAACTTAAACTTCAATGTTATTGTTTAAAAGAGCAAAACATTTATTTTAAATGTAGGATTTAAATTATTTAAGAAGAATAAAAAAAAGAAATTGGGAATAACCTGAAATTTGAATATTTCAGCTAAAGGATTTAAAAATCAAATTGAAAATAATAATAAAGTCCATAATTAATGAAGTTTGAAATGAACTGATAAGTAAAGAAATTTATTTCAAATGGAATAAATTGGGAATCAATTTGGAAAATTGATTTAAGTGATTGAGATTGGGAATTTCTTTCTGAATAACCAAGTACGTTTTCAAAGTAAGTTTAAAATATAATTTAATAGTTTTAAAAATGTTTAAAAGGTATGTTTTGAAAAATTTATTATTTCTAATATTTAATTTCTAAAGCAAGTATTTCATTTAATATATTATAGCATTAATTATTTAAAAGTGACTTAGTATTTGTTTTAAAAGTGAAAACCTGGTTTTATATTTTACAAAGTAACCTTATTTTCTCAAATTCATACAATAGGTATTTTTAACAAATTATTTAAGTAGTTTATCCTAAGTGTTTTAAAGGTATATATTTCAAAGTAAAGTGTTTTAAAATTATTTTTAAAATCTAGTTTTGTGCTTGGTGATTTCAGAGGAGATAGAAAATATTTGAGAAAAGTTTATTCTCGAAAGAAAGATGGTTTTGAAACTGTTTTCAAGGGTTGAAAATAGAAATATGTCTCGTAAAGATATTTTTGAGATTAATAAATAATTTGGAAAATTATTTATTGTTGGATAGTTGTTTGTGAATATTAATTGATAGTTAAATAACTAACTATCAATATTGGCCAACTGCGCTGATCGTTTCGAAGAGACCGGGATCGAGATTTATTTCTCGAAAACCACTTCGATCCGGTTTGTACGTTTCGAGTAAACGATTTTGGATTCGAAGATGGAGCAGTGAAGTGCAAGGGCTAGTCGCTACTAATCCTGAGGATATTTCCAAAATGGATGTAGTAGGAATAGTGCCTTCGGTTCCGTTCGAACCCGGGACGGACTTGTATGGATGAATGCTTGCGAAACATCGTCAGGAGGACGATGGGCATTCTAAGGGATATATTCTATAAGGTAACGCTTAGCCTCAAGCCTCATCAAATGGGAATAACTGAAAATCAGGGGTTATGCAGCAAGGCTAGGTGGGTAGCACCCAAGCAGGGTGAGGTCATTCCAGTCTAGTTGTCCCTTTTTATTTCGGCTTAGTGGTGCGGTTGCTGATCCCAACCGCGGGGTGATCTCACTCGGGACTGTCCAGTAAGGGATGGTTCCGGCCTTGTGTTGCAGGGGATGAAGGGAGTAATCCTCGGTACGGTGATCTAGGCCCCGTACTGTGACAGGTGGTACCCAATGCCTAGTCATTGTTGGAAATCCATTCTCCCTACGAGCCTTGTACGAGTTTTGTTTGTATTACCCACTCTGTGGCTAGTAGCTGGAATTTAATAGATGTAACAATTTCGACTATTTTATAAGTACTTGTATATAGACCCTATTATAATATCAGTGGATTTCTATAAAAAGTGTTTTAGCTATCGTAAGGTAAAAACCTGACATGTTTATTTGTGGCGTGGTCTTACGAGATGCTTTTGTTTTCAAAGGATTTTTGAAACTTTAATAATCAATTGGGTGTGATTTTCTCACGCTGGTATTCCAGACTGACTCGGGTGTTATTTAACTATAATGCTCGGGTCAGACCGAGTATTATATGATACAGGATATGATGCTATGGAGCTCAGGAGACGAGCTGGATGACGATACGTATTCTCGTACTTGTATATATATATATATTTCCGCTGTGTTGAGTTGTTGTGTATCTATTTGTATGACATTGATGTTGAGCTGTGTTTGATGTACTCTGATGATGTAATTTATAAACAAAGATACTTGAAGTTTGAGTAAAGAGTATTTATGATCTATTATACTTTATTTCGCTGCGATGGTTAGATTCTGATGATGATTTTGTTTTCTCTTCTTCTACCTCTTCTTCTTAAACCCAAATGGTTCGTATTTCTGTGCAACTTGAGTTGATTGTTGTAGAATAGTGTTGACTCAAGGGGTACGGATTTGCGGGCTGTTACATTTGGTTTCAATACTGATTAAGTGTTATTCGGTAGTGATGATTATTTACACCAGTACCATTCATCAAAACTATATCACATTAGAACTTATGAAATTTGGTGATGGTCAAAATTCCAATATTATCCACATTTAAATTTATAGTCCAGACACAAATTCCTAGGTTCAATAATAACAATTATCATTAACCGAACTACTCTCATCAGATATTTTGACTTTGAGTTGACTTCAGTTGACGATGATACCGACCTCATATAACTAAGGAGATGAATCCTTCCACTTGATCCAACTATAATCGTTCGATGTATGCCTTGCCACGAGTTAGCTATAATCAAAATGGAAATTGTACATTAAAGATCAACGGTATTTCCAAGTCAATAAAAATTTATAAAGTAGTCATTTTGGTATTTTCTGTTTGACCTTGGTAATATTGACCAACAAAAAAATATAAAGTGATTCATTCCACAGTTATCCAATAACTATTAATACGTAACTCCTTAATGCCCACAGCAGCCATGAGTGATACATTGCCCAACATTTAGAGAGTGTTACATATTCTAGTCTCAACAGATGCATTGATGTCCAGTTTTAATAGATCTCGACTAGGAATATTTAAAATGGCATGCTTAACATATTCTGATATAATACTCATGGTTACAACTACTTGTAACTATTGTCATGAACACATCATTTAAGTAAATGCATAGAAACAAGTACTAGTTTTCCGAAATCAGTAATAATAATATTTTATTGCGAAAGGAAGTAATATTTTTTTCTTTTATAGCTGTTCGTGAGCATTAGCGTAGCAAAAATTCATAAAATAAATTTGTTACTATTATAGGTGCAATTGTATACCCAACCAACCAATTTGTGATAGCATTTCGACATACAAAATTCCTAATATATTCTAACATCCTATAATATAACATATAAATATGAAATAACAAAACCAAAAAATCGATTTACCTTTCTCCAAAGCCTTTGCATATACATTGAATTGATCTCCTTGAATCGGTTCATAAATCAGAAGGTGCTAGCTCCCGATCTGTTGACCATCGACTATCGAATAGTGTCGAATTTAATGTAGTATGAACTTGAAAATAAATTTTTATTGTTTTTTCCCAACCAATGGCCAAAATTTTCTGATGTAGAGATGTTGTTTATTTGAGAGAATTATCAGTAATGAAATGAATATGCAATTCTTTATTAAAGGAATAAAGTTAATGTATGATTAATGCGGTTAGTAATCTCCTTTAAAACTTTCCTTTTGATTTAAAATTTTGAAGAAAAACTCTTCCTTTTTCTTATGTCATGGCCGACCATACTAAGCCAATTAATGGCTGATTATGTGTGCTTGCTTATAGACTTTAAACACATTTTAGTCTGTACAAAAAATTCATGCATTTAAATCCAATTTAAACACGCACTGATGTCATATATCCTTTGGTATATTTATAACTGTTATAAACACAGTGTTTAATCATGTTCAATAAATCAAATAAAATTTCTTAATTCATATTTTATAATTTTAACTAATTTATAATGATTATAAATTAATTAAATCAGGTGGTCAAATAGAACATTCAACTTTTCGGGTACATGACTCTTAGGTGTAAAATTTGTCAGCGATTAATATTGAACAATTAAAATATTAACATTCACATGTCACTTAGCAGGTGATGTGGCATTTTGGCCATATTTATCACTTATTTGGTTTCAATAAAATCAAAATTCACTTTATTTGGTAGAGACGGTTATTTACACCAACACTCTTCGTCAAAACTATATCACATTAGGACTTGTGGAATTTGGTTATGGTCAAAATTCCAATATTTTTCACATTCAAATTTATAGTCCAAATACAAATTCCTTGGTTCAACAATAACAACTTTTTTTAATCAAACTACTCTGTTTGCAAATTTTGACTTTGAGTTGACTTTGGTTGACTATGGTACTAACTCCATATGACCAAGGAGAAGAATCCTTTCTTGAATGGTGTTTTACTTTCAATACTTCGACTTGATCGAACTATAGTCATTCGATGGATGCCTTGCCATAATTTAACTATAATCAAATCAAAATTTTCAAATCAAAGATGAACAACATTCTATAGTTAAGAAAATAAATTAGTCATTTTGATATTTTCTATTTAACCTCATTTATATTAACCAACAAATTACTATCAAGCGAGTCATTCCATAGTTATCCAATAACTCAATAACCCCTTGGTGCCCACAGCAGGCATGAGTGATATATTGTCCAACATTTAGAGAGTGTTACATACTTTGATCTCAACGGATACATCTATGTCTAGTCTCGATACATCTTGACTAGGAATATTTAAAATGATGTGCTTAACATATTGTAATATAATACTCATGGTTACAACTATTTTATAACCGCTATCACGAAAACATCATTTAAGGAAATGCATAGAAACAATTACTAGTTTATCGAAATTAGTAATAATAATATTTTTTATAAAAGGAAATAATAATTTTTCTTTAACAACTGGACATAAGCATAAGCACAGCAAACATTCATAAGATAAATTTATTATTATTATTTTAGAAGTAGTTGTTTATACAACCAACCAATTTGAAACAATATTTCGATATACAAGATTCCTAATATAATCTAACATCATATAATATAACACATAAAATTGAAGTAACAAAATTAAAACATAGATTTACCTTTCTCCAAAGCCTTTGCATATATATTGAATTGATCTCCTTGAATCAGTTCATAAATAAGAAGGTGCTAGCTCCCGATTTGCTGATCACCAACTATCAAATAGTGTTAAATTGATGTAGTATGAACTTGGAAATGTTTTTCATTGTTTTTAGGAAGCCATGGTCAAAATTTTATGATGTAGATATGTTATTTCTTGAGAGAATTATTAATTATGAAATGAATATGCAATGTTTTATTAAAGGAATAGAACTAATGTATGACAAATGTGATCATTAGTCTCTTTTAACACTTACCTTTTAATTTCAAATTAAAAAACAAAACTCTTCCTTTTTTATGTTATGCCTGGCCACACTAAGCTAGTCAATGGCTGACTATATGTGCTTGCTAATGGACATTAAACACAAGTTCGTACGAAAATTTCTTGCATTTAAATCCAATTTAAACGCGCACCGATATTTTATATCTTTTAGTCTATTTATAATTATTATAAACACAATGTTTAACCATGTTCAATATATCAAATGAAATTTTATAATTAATATTTCATAAATATTAATTAGTTTGTAACAATTATAAATTAATTGAATCAGATGGTCATTGGAATGTTCAAAGTTTCGGTTGTGTGACCCTTGGGTGTAAATTTTGTCAACGATTAATATCTAACAATTCAAATATTAACGTTCGCATGTCTCTGAGCAGGCGATGTGACATTTTGGCTAAATTTATCACATACTTGGTTTCAGGTAAAATCCAATTTACTTTGTAAAGCGTTACCTGGTAGTGGCGATTATTTGCACAAATTCTTTTTGTCAAAACTATATAACATTAGGACTTATGGAATTGGTTATAGTCAAAATTCCAATATTGTTCACATTCAACTTTATAGTCCAACCAAAAATTCCATGGTTCAATAACAATATTTATTAGCAACCGAACTTCTCTGGCCAAAGATTTTGACTTTGAGTTGACTTCAGTTAATTGTGATACTAACATCATATAGCAGAGGAGACGAATCCTCTCTTGAGTATTGTTTTACTTCCAATAATTCTACTTGACCCAAATGTAGTCGTTTAATGACCGTCTTGCCACGATTTAACAATTACCAAAGCAGAGCTTTCATATTGAAGATTAATAGTATTTTCAACTTAAGAGAACTATGAAAATTAATCACTTTGTTACTTTCTGTTTGACCTTCGTTATATTAACCGACAGAAAACTACCGAGTGAAAGTTATATTATAACTATTAGTATGTAGCCTCTTGGTGCCCCTAACAGGCTTAAGTGATACACTACCTAACATTTGGAGAAACTTACATACTCTAGTCTGAATGGATGCATCAATGTCGAGTCTTAATACGTCTTGATAAGGAATATTTAGAATAATGTGCTTATCATACAGTGATATAATACTCATGGCTACAATTATTTGCAACTGCTATCAAAAACACACATTTAAGGGCTTTTTGACATACATACTTAAATAATCTAATTAATTATTTATAATATTTTATAACAAGTATATAAAAAAAGAAAACACCTTTTATTTTGAACAAGATTGGTTATTGAGTTATATTTATATAAAAAATTAAATAACCGTTTTTAGGGCATACCCTGAACTCTATCACAAATCAACTGGCATCCTATTTGGGATACATTTCAATCGAACAACACCATCTACGGCATATAGTAAATTCTGTTCCAAAAATGCACCATCTCATTTGTCCATCATGTAATCCAACAGCTATAAATATACCAAGACACGCATTTGAATAAAGGTTAAAATTCTCAAGTTCTTAAGCATTTTATCTTCTTGATATTGTCTCTTGTAATCACAACTATTGTAAGAGAAGCAAAGTAATAAGAAAATCTTCATAGTGGATGTAGACCAACTTTGATTAAGTACTCTAAACATATTGTCTACATTTGCACTTTATTTTCTTATTTTCCTTTTGTAAATCAAGATATCAGTGATTTACCTTCGCTAATATCAAACTTTGAACTATAATTCCAAGGTTGGATAAATATTTATCATTGGATAGAGTCGATATTTTAATGAGAATTTCTGAAAAACACCCTTATTATATATCATAATTGGTAGAAAAGAACCATCTTACTTTTTGTATTATAAGTTAAGGCTCTAAAATTTACAAAAATAAAATCACTTACAAAAATTCGTTATAACACAAAATTAGTACTTAAATCAAAGTTCCAAACCAAAAATCTTAAAATCAAATGCTTTAATGACTAACCAAGTAAAAGAACTTTGAATGACATTCAATGGAATATTTATTTGTGGACAAAATGTGTTGTCTTGAAATGTTTGAAAAAATGGCGACCGCTCAAAGAAGAAAAAATCCTTGACAGCACAATCGCTTTGCCCTAAGCCCTACCTTCATATCTAGATCAATCTGCCTCTCTGACACGCTCTGACCACATTTTTGCCACCGCTCGCTCTGCTTGTGGGTCATCTCCTGCTCCAGGAAATCCATTGTTGTCCTCCGAAATGGTATCTGCAGCACCATCGGTTGATCTACCTCGTGTGACTGCATCGTTTACATCCTTGCTCACTGATATTGATGCTGCTCCACGAATCTCAGGATTGAGTTGCCCTACCTCAGGTAAGCATAGCCTATCCTCTATACTAGCATCGGCTACTAATGCTCCCTATTGGATTGAATCTGATGTTGGATTAGTTTATGATAATGCAAATGCTTGTGTCGTAAACATTGGGTCGGATTCCGATGTTGGTTTGAACGTGGATAATTATGTTTGTGCCGTGCATATAGGGATAATTATGTTTGTGCCGTGCATATAGGGTGGTTGATCGGAACTTTAATGGCTCTGGAGTTGTTCACGAACCCAGTTCTGTACGCACCTCACCTGTTTGTGTTAATGCCGATGAGAAAGTCCTTAATCCTGCAATCCTAAATTCTGCTGTGCTCATTCCCAATGCAATCCTAAATTCTGCTGTGCTCATTCCCAATGTTGATCTTCCCACTAATCTAGTATCTCCCCTTCCTTGCTCATCACCTACAGGCCCTTAGGTTCCAAAATAGTCTTTATTGTTTAAGTCAGTTGCCGTGCAACGCAGGAAATTATGTGCCTCGTTAATTTAAATCTATGGAGGTTGACGGGGTTTCGTTCCCTTCACCGGAAGTCATTCAAGCTGGCGAGGACTATTGAACTGCCTACCTTGTTGGGTTTTACTGGATTCGAATCCTCCGTACCATATTGTTCAGGAACATTGTAGGAATCAGTGGAAACTAAAGGATGGTCTCCAGGTCTTGTTTGATAATTCTATGTTTTTTCTAAAGCTTTCTAATAAGGAGAAAAGATATCGTGTGCTAGAGGCCGAGCCTTCCTTCAATGAAGGTAAATCGCTTATTATTACATCTTGGAACAAGTCTATTGATAGTGCAAGAGATCAGGTTTTATTTATTCCTGTTTGGGTCCACTTCTCTCATATTCCCTATGTTCTACAATCGTTACTCGTCTTGAATTGGATTGCTAGTTTAGTTGGAGATCTTAAGTGTTTTGACTCGAACACCATGGCTAGAGATAGGATTATTTATGCTAAAGCTCTGATTGAAATCACCTCTTTCAAACCTCTTCCTTCTAAACTCAAAGTATTCCCTACCGATGGACATGTTGCGGTAATTGATGTGCATTATGGATGGAAACCTAATATTTGTGCGGTTTGTCACTCATTTGTTCATGTGGTGCATTCATGCAAGCATCTTTCTCCTTTCGATCCATCAGGCGACCCTCCTCTTCCTATCCCGGATAAGACCCCCCAACCTTCTACTAGTGTTTGGGTTTCGAAGTCTCACCCCTATAGTTTGGTTGACCCGGTTTTCGCTGCTACTGTCCCTTCCGAGATCCATACAGCCCCAGATCATAACTTTATTGTTGTTGCCGCTTCTCCTGTTATTGTTGATCCTTCGCTCCCTTCTGTAACATTTTCTGTTGTTGTTGTCTCTCCACCTCCTTTGGTTGAGTGTAACTTCAGGGAGATGGCTTGGGTTCATGTGAACACTGAGATGCGATATAGTCCAAAGTATGATTGTTATTATATGTTTGTCGGTGGAGATGGAGAGATGAGGCTGTTATTATATCATGTAGTTGGTGACGGTCTAGTTCTTTCTTGGGAGATGATGTGAATGACAATAGACTTATTTTGGAGGATATCACTTGGAATAGAAAATATATTTACTCCTGTGATTCTGCAGGTCTTGATCAAAATATCGCAGCTCATTTCTCAGGATTTATACATTTTATGGGTCCTTGTTCAGTTGATCACAATAGTGGTGCCTCCTCTCATGAGGACATCTAGCATTTTGTATGTACAGTGGTATGGCCACTATAAAACCATGTTAGTTATTCTGTGCATATGTAGCATACGTGTTTTCTTCTTTACATACAGTAGCACGACCCATTTTAAAGCCGGCTAGCTTTGCTAAAAAAATAACATTCAATGCAACAAATAAAAAGGAGAACGTAATAGAATTATGAACATTTAATATATTTATATCATTTAATTTCGTGAAATATAACATTTTTAAAAGTATAACTTAAAATAATTAAGCAAAAACATACAAATTTAAAATCATTATGCACATTGTACTATAATAGTGCACCAAATGAAGTACTAATAGATTGTTGTACTATAAACAGTGATTGTTGCACTATAAATAGTGCAACGTATAGTAAAAATAATTATATTACATACAAACGCGTTATTATAAACACTTTATTGTTAATAATATTTATTTTTATTTTAAATGTTATTTACTTACATAACTCGAGATGTTTAAATATTGCATTTTAAACAATGATTAAAACCGAGGGTCTATTTTGAATTTACATAGATTTCAAGATGCTTTCTATAATTTTCAATGGATGTAGGTGTTTTTTATATTTCTAAAATATTTCAACTGTGAACACGTAATTTCCATTTACTAATAAACTAATACTTGTTTTCTTGCTTATTTTTTATACTATTTTCTTTTTGTATTCAATTTTAATCCGCATCCTTCTTCCTTTTATGTCATCATTTAATTTTCATGCAAACCCTTTTCCCCTTTCCATATATTAAATTGTTTTCAACTGCTCATCATATTATTATCATTATGTTTAAGTAATACTTAAAGCATAATATTATCCATTTTTATAACAAGGGTGATATTTTATTGAAGCAGAGCACTCGTTATGATATCTCAGAGGCTCCAACCCGTAACTTATAGAAACTTTGTCTAAAACATCATTTCTTTAACCACTTGAGCTAGAGTTCCTTGACACTTATAATATTATACTTATCTTTAAAAGTTTGGATTTCTAACAAAAAAAATTCTTTAATAGTAAATTTTTTTTGATGAGTAAAAAGAAAATAATTTTATTATACATATGCAAACCAAATTACAGTAGCCATACCACTTGTACAAGAATAGCATATGTTTGTGGCAAAAGTGACTCAACAACTACATACAACACAAAGAAATAAAACAACACTAGAGCGAGATTATAGCGATTACAAACGAAAACAAAACTAGTCCTTCTATAAAGAGGAGGAACCATTACATTAAGACAAAGAAACGGAACCAAGAACTTGTAGATACCCAGAAAAGATGCCCGTGTCAAGAATGTAACATCCTAAAAAATCTAGCGGAAAATTAATAAAAGAATTAAATTAAATAATGGTAAAAATAATATTTTTTTACAAACATATGAGTTTGACTACGAAACTTGCACCATTGGGTTAGCACTGATTTTCTGCACTTTCTTATGTAACACTTTGAAATCGGAGTTAGTATGGAGAAGTTACGGAAGTTTCAAAATTTGAAAACAGAAGAAACTGAAATATAAAAACTTTCCTAAATAAAACAACTAAAGTGGTCGACCACTAGGATCCACCGGTAGTGGTCAACTGGTCTCTATAAGTGCTTGATCGGTTGACGTTGAAAAGCGTGGATCCGGAGCGACGAATGGTCAAGCGTGATTGATCCAAAGGTTTTACTTGCCTGCAAAGTGAAGGGTGAGCATTCTGGATGAAAGAAAATATTCTTTAGGGTTAATCTAACGCTTCGTATCAACCTCAAACCTCGGTAAATAAACAACTAACCTAAACCCTAATTCATTAATTTAAGAAGAAAATTAACAGTATACTGAAACAGTGCCAAAATCTTTTCTCCTCTACTCATAGATTTCTTTGAAACCAAATTAAGAATATAGCAAAGAGAATACATGTAGATCGAATCTAGGAGGGGCAGGCTATCGGGTGCTTGGATCCAGGGTGGGTGAGAACATCTTTAACAGGTTGATTTATTTGAAGTTAATTTTATTCCACACTATAGGATGTTAGTAATTGAATTGTAAACCATACGATTTAATTCTGAAATCTAGATTATATACTGTAGTTGCTATAATTTGGTTAATATAAGTTTAATCCAAGTTAAACCCTTCTTGCAATTAAATATAAACCCCTAAAATTCGTTAACCCAAGATTGAACTAGTTTACTGTAAAATTTGATAGTTTTAAAAAGGAGTTTGAAATCGCAAAAATGGTTAATCGTAATCGGTTTACAGTAAAGCTAGAGAATGATAATGTTAAACAATAATTAAAAATCAGAAAAATTGATATAGCAAAAACCATAAAATTTACCCTATGATCGGTCGACCGTTCACCTGAGCGATCAACCGATAAATGGCCAAGATGCATTGTCGGAACCTCGGCTTAAGGCCTAAATTTAAAATAAAAATACTACTAGTATGCATAGTTATATCATATACATGTGCGGATGTTAGGAATAGTAGGGATGCTAGTTTCCTATGAGACGATGCTAGAACGTTGTGGCGTTGGATAAACGCTCTTTACCCAATGTAGGGTCTATTATTCCACCGAGGGCAATTCTATCACAAATGGCACTCATATAAGGTTCTACAGTAGACGTGCAACATTGAGTGATGCCTGATGAAGTGTGTAAGCCTGGCTCAATGGGACCCAGTCGTTGGTATTCATGGATTCTGAAGCGAGTGGTACTATGTTGTTGATGGATCCCGACGCATGCAATAAGAGGTGCATACTACAATTTGGGAGGTGGACACAGATGCAAACGATAAGACACTTCGGCGAGTAGGCATAGTGTGTGTGAATTCCCGGAATTTCAAACCAAATTTAAATGAGATAATCTCCATTATAAAATTAACTAAAATTGATAAAATTGTTATTTTAAACACTTAATTAATAATGATTAAGAATTAATTAAGGAATTAATTAAGAGAAATTTATTTATTTAATTAATTCATTTAAAATTAATAATTAAGAATTATAAGTTAATTAATTAGAGGTTAATTAATTTATAATTAAGTATAATTAATTAGATAATTAAAGATAATTAATTAATGATTAGAAATTAATTAATTAAGTAATTAAGGTTGATTAATTAGTAATTGAATTAATTAATTAGTAACTAAAAAGTAATTAATTTGTAATTAAGTTTTATTAATTAATAATTAGGCTTTATTAATTAATAATTAAGAAACTACTAATTAATAATTAAAGTTAATTAAGCATTACTGTTATTTAGGGTTAATTAATTGTAATTAAGAATTGATTAACTGATTAATTAAGGATTAATTAATTTGTTATTAAGTTTTATTAATTAATAATTAAGGTTTATTAATTAATAATGAAGGATTAATTAATCTGTAATTAAAGATTAATTAATTTATTTAAAGGGGTAACTAAGTGATGAATTACCCAATTGTAATTAATCAAATAAGTGTGATTAATTTGGGTTAATCAAATGGGTTGATTAATTAAAGATAATCATTGGTGATTGATTAAGTATAATTACTTAATGAGATGAATAAGTATAATTACTTAGGGTAAGTAATTAATGTATAATTACTGGGATGTAATTGATTAAAAGGAAATTACTTAATGGGAAGTAACTAGAGGATAATTACTTAGTAGAAGTAATTAAGGGTTATTTACTTGGTGTAATTAATCAAAGGATTAATATAATTAATTTAGAAGTTAATTAATTAAGGTAAGTAATTACAGGGTGATAATTACTGTTTAAGATTAATTGAATTTGATTAATGAAAGTAATTAATTAAGGATCATTAATTATTTAATGAGAGTAATTAAGGATTGATTAAGTAAGATTAATTAATCAATAATAAATTATTATATGGTAATTAATTAATTGTAATTAATTAAGGATTGATGTAATTAATTATAGTTAATGAAGTAATTAAGGTTAATTACTTTAATGGTTTGTAGATAATTAATTTGTGTAATTAATTAAGGGTTAATTACTTAATGTAATTAATGGGTAATTAATCAAAGGTGATTAATTAAGATGATGGTTAATTAATTGGTTTAATTAATGATTAAGTAAGCAAGATTTATTATAATGAAATTAATTAATTTAATTTATTTTAAATTAATAAGAGATGAAGTAATTAATTTAATTCATTTTAAATTAATTATAGGCGTGTGATTAATAAATCATTGCTTATGGATGACTGATTTATATTGAATGCCTTGTTTGTTTGATATCTCTGATGAGATATGTGTGATATGTGATATGAGATTATTTTGGTTGAATTGTCATAATATGAATTATCTATCTGTGCATATGAGAATTATCTATCTGTGTGAATATAGATAATGATTTGAATTGAATTGTTTTAACTTTAAAACAACTTGGACCTAAAGATGGCATTTTGGATTTCGATGAGACCGGGATCGGGTTTTCAGATTTGGATATCCGAAAACCACATCGATCCAAATTAACGATAGGTCGTGAATTTCAAGTGAAGATGAAGATTCAGAGTGCAAGGGTTATTGTCCTTAACTCTGAGGGTGATTCCAAAATGAGTGTAACGAGATAATGCCTTCGGTTTCGTTCGAACCCGGAACGAACTTGTATGGATTGAATGCTTTCAGAACATCGTCAGGTGGACGATGAGCGTTCTAAGATAGATGTGTTCTATAAAGGTAATCGTAGCCTCAAGCCTCATCAACCGGGAATGGCTAAAACAAGGGAGGTGCAGCAAGGCTAAGTGGGTCATGCCCAAGTAGGATGAGATGAACCCCTGTCTAAAGTCCCTTTTTATTTGGCTGTGTGGGCGGTTGAATAGCTACAATCGTCGTGGTTGTCTTGTTCGGAACTGTTCAGTAAGGAATGGTTCCGGTCTTGTGTTGCAGAGGATTTAAGGTGGATCCTCGGTACGGTGATCTAGGCCACGTACTGTGACGGGCGGAACCCCAGTAGCCCTGCCATGTATGGAAACCCAAACTCCAATAAGTGTCCGCGGATTTGATTGTAAACTTATGTATGTTGGAATTTAATCAATGTAACAATTTCGGCTATTTCTTATTTATTTGAAAACCCTACACCCTATTATAATATCACTGGATTTCCTATCAAATGTTTTGGTTAGCGTAAGGTAAAAACTTACCCATGTTTATTTGTGGAAAATCTTACGTGATACCTTTTCTTTCAAAAGGTTTTTTAAAGTTAAGCAACTTTAACTGTTTACTCACACCAGACCCATGTCTGACCCGGAGTTTATTCTGTTTTTCTTAAACTCTTGGGTACTCAAATTTTTACGAGTGGCCAAGGGATTCAGGTTAAATTTGACGATTTCTGGAGGAGCAATGGAGCAGGAGGCTTCAGCGTTTGTAGATATATATGTGGTTCCGCTGTGTAGTTCTCTGAGTCTTTGCCTGTGTTGTATATTGAGTTGTATAACTGGACAGGTGTTTATAACTGTCTAGTATGTGTTGTTTATGTTGTGTAACTCTGATAGATATTGTACTATGTAATATGTTATGTGATTAATATAATTTATTCGTTCCGCTGTTAAGATTCTGATGTTGTTTCTTTCTTTCTTCTCTATCTTTCTATGTTCTATCCCTTTCTTTCTTAAAAATGATGCATCTTATTATGGAGAATAAGGCGGGTCGTTTCACTAGCAAAAGTAACGACCCGGAAATTTAAATCTCGAAAATTCCAGATAGTGAGGAAAAGAAGAAAAGAGAAGAAGAAGAAAAAAGAGAACAAGTCACAGAAACCTCACATTTGCAGCTGATCAAAATATAATATCACATAAATAACAGTTTTACAAAGAAGAACTGTATCAGTACACTTATATTATTATACATCAGAGTTACAACCATTTCACAACACTGGACAGTTTAAAACAATATGTCTTAGATATACAACAATATATCACCGTGGAGACACTCCATACGTTCCTTCCATCCAGCTCGCCTCCTGAGCTTCAGAACGTCTTGTCCTGAAAATCTGTAATACTCGGTCTGACCCGAGCATTACATCAAAGTAACACCAGGGTCAGGCTGGAAACCAGCGTGAGTAAACCCATCTAACATGAATGACAAAAACATACAACATATATATATATAACCCGAGTAACTTGTATCAATTACAAGTTCACAAATTGTTATAGACATTACTTATTTAATTCACAAATTTCTAAGTACCAAAAGTTAGATTAAATAGTCCAATTCACTTAAATCATTTCATTCCAGCACATTGATTTCACATCAATCTATAATGAATCGAAGTGGTTTCGGGTATTTACTAATACCCGGCTCCGGTCTCTTCGAATCCAATGTCATCTAAACCCAAGTTATCCAATTAAATACAATTCAACTTTAATTACCGGATAACACTTTTACACAGCAATTCATAATTGATAGATAATCACATTATCACCGTACATCCAACATATCATATCACAAAGCAATTCTTATCAGAGATATCAAGCAATTCAAGCACTCATCATCATTCAATCATTAATAAGCAAGATTGATCACTTCCATTAATTACAATAATTAATAATCCTCTAATTACTTTCATTAGTTAATTATTCTTAAATTTCATTTAATAATTAACCTTTAACTTAATTACATTCATTAATCAACCTTGATTAATCATAATCAGAAATTAACTTTCCTAAATTACTCCATCAACTAAACCAACTCCTTGATTAATTATATTAATTAATCCTTTAATTACACCGAGTAATTATCACTTAGTTTCTTCCACCAAGTAATTATCCTTTAATTACTTTCCATCAAGTAATTCTTTTTAATTAATTACATCCAGTAATTATCCACTCATTACTTCATTAAGGAATTTCACCTCATTAATTACCTTAAGTAATTACACTTAATCTTTAATTAATTATATTTATTAATCACCCTTGATTAATCTTATTCTGTAATTAATTACTCACTTAATTAACTTCCCATAACTTTTATTAGTCAATTCTTAAAGTAATTACACTAAGTAATTAATTATTAAATACTTCTACTAAGTAATTCTTCTTCATATTAATTACACTAGGTAATTAACCCAAAATTACTTTCAATCTTCAATTAATTACACCCTGTAGTTACCATTACTAATTATTTCACTAAGTAATTACACTTTATAAACCTCATTAAGTAATTATACTCAATCCCATCATTAAGTGATTATTTAAATTAATTAAACCAATTAATTAATTTAAACTAATCATATTAATTAATTACATAGAGTAATTAATCCTTTTAATTAATTATACTAAGTAATTAATTCTCAATTATTTCTTATTAAGTAATTTACCTTTAATTGCTCTCATTGAGTAATTAATCCATTGGTTAATTATCCTCAATTAATTACAATAAGTGATTAATCCAATCACTTATATTAATAAATCGTACAACTAATTACATTGAGTAATTATTCTTTAATCCCTTGATTAACTAACTTTAGTTATTTATCAATTTTTTCTTAATTACTTCATTAAGTAATTATCTTAAGTAATTAATTACCCTTTATCATCCATTAAGAAATCGATTAATTATTCTTTAATTACTATCATTAAGTAATTATCCTCTAATTTATCACATTAGTAAATTAATCACCTTGATAAATTATCCACTTTAATTAAGAATCCTTTAATGCATTAAGTAATTAATCTCTCATTTAATTATATTTGAAAATAATCAAAGATTAAATAGAATAATTAACTTAATACGAAATTATATAAATCAAACAAGTTTAAAACAATTTAACTTTTAAAATTTAAATCCTTGAAGCTTGCTTAAGACTTTACCTTTGGAAACTTAGTTTATTTTTCTTAAAGACTTTGTTTAAACTTGTTTAAAAATTGTATTGAAACTTGATTTATTTTTCAAATTTGAAACTATCCTGAGTCGAACTGAAATTTCCCAAGCCAAACCATAACATCCCTGGGTCCAAACTTGAGCAAAATTTTTCTTTTATTTTAATTTAACTTTGTTTAAATTTTAAAACCCACAAATAAACACATTTAGAATCCCCGGAAGAAAACTCGAGCTAACGATCAAAAATCCCCAAGTCCAACCTGAGACAACTTCTTCTTCCCCAAAACATCACAACCCAGGCATGAAAAATGTGCACATGCACGTGCACACGCTACTTCGCCCACCACCGAACAACGTCGCCACCTTTCTTAAGTTGACGACCATCTCACCGAAAGCTCCGACCACTCAGTTTGCCGAAAACATTAGCGAATCAAAATCGAGGCTCTCGATCAAAAACTGGAACAAAACACAGATGACCAAAACCTCTCGTCGCCGACGATCTCGCTGACAGGAAACCCCGACTCTTCTCCTAGAGCACCACCACATCACCACGCCGCGATTTCCCCCACCGCGATCCACTCTGGCCTCCCCTCGGTGACGAAATCACTTCGAACACAACCTCGACCAAACCGCTCTTCGAACCCTACTTCGATCCTCCATGGCCACCATAATCACAGGAAAAATACTCCATTATTTTTCCTGAGACCGACAACACTTCGGCCACCTCCAACCAAAAGCTCGACACTCACCTCAACGCCGAACACCGGAATTCGATCAAAACCCAAATTATGGTCATCCTAGAATATCCCAATAATTACTTATCTAAAAATCCTGATATCTTTACCTAAATTCATTATTTCATATCACTAATTTGGATATATAATCAAATTTAGAAATTATGATGATTTATTTCTGACCATTATTCATTTCCTACAGTAGTGCATTATTTTTTTGAAATATCCATCGGGTATTTCTGCTCGCCATTATTTTTAATAATGAAATGAGAATCTTACAGTCATTATTTATTTAAAGATCGAAGCCTAAAATCAATTGGGTGAAGAGCAATTTAAATTTTCCTAGGGGAGATGAGCCTGGAATATAAACAGAGCTCATATGTATATATATATGTGTGTGTGTGTGTGTGTGTGTGTTCACGGTCATTCACAGGCATATCACAGACATCATATATATACACATGCATCTACATGGATGAACATATGCAACCATAATCTATAGATATTCATCACAAACATTTAAACCACATCACAGATTTTAAAAACCGTTTTTAATTTAGATGTTTACTCACCCTTTTTAAAAAAACAGAGAACAGGCCTTGTTCTTTGATCTGTAAATTTGATTTTGATCTGCTACTACCGTTTGCATTTGAATTCTTCTGAAGCTTAATTGTTGATTGAGTTACTTGTGGCTTGATTCTGTTGAATTGGTTTGCAGATTTGATTTCCAGGTTTCAGCTTCATTTGCTTTTGGTTTTTTTTTCTTCAGTTTATTTTGGTTTACATGTTTTAGTTAAAAAGAGAAGAAAGAAAGATTGAACTGAGAATGAAGAAAACAGATTTCTCTCTTTTTTTTTTAAATTTTAGTTATAAAAGAAAAAAAACAAATAAAGCCACTTGTCCTTAGATTGATTATTTAGCTTACACATATACATTCCAATTTACAAGTGTCCTAAATATACATTATTATATTTACAAGTATTAACTCTTCTTTTATTACATTTTTTAAATCAATATATGTATTTATGTAGAAAATGTTTGTTTTCATATAAATAAGCTTTTAAATTTTAATAAATGTACAAGTGAGAATTTATGTAAACATTTTTTTTATAAATAACTTGTGTTTTGATCCAAATAAATATATTATATGCTTATATGCTTGTGGATCTTATTTTAACTCTATAAATATATTTTTTATTTAAAAGATATATTTTAGCTTGAGTTTAAAATAAGGATTTAATTAAAAGTTCATTTACGTTTCTTTTATATTAACTTATGTGTCATATTAATATGTACATATGCAAACTATATTTATAATAATGTGTATATATATTATTTATTATCCCGGAAGATTTAAAATTCAACATTTGTATTATAGTTTTAAACATATGTTTATATATATATATTCAGATATTTGTCAGAATTTTATCTGTTTAATATACAAAATAATATTTAAATAAAAATTTAACCCTGATAATTACCAATTATCAGATGCCTGAAAATCCGGGTTATCACATTCCTCCCCCTTTGAATCTTTTCGTCCCCGAAAAGGAACGAAGCCAGAATTTACTAAAATGCTTGTAATTGGATAAAATTTTCTTTGATTATATTTAAAACACTTTTAAAATCCATATAATATTACAAAAATAGTTTTATAAAAATACTTTTTATAACTCGATGTCTCAACCCGTCCATCATTGTTTTCATAGAAATTCGGTCATACGTTGATCAAGCTTATGACTGAAAATCTATAAGTACTTAGCAAACCCATTTTTAACACCCATTGAAAATACTTGAAAAATAATTTTATTGAAAATATAGAAAACATTTTTGAAAATAGAGGAAATATCTTGCGTGAGAATGCTCTGGAAATCATCACTTCCATCCACTGTCGCAGTTAACCCGATGGTTACGTTGCCGTCCCAGCAAAATCCATAGGTAACTGTAGGCCTACGGGCCCCTCGATTATGCCATGGAACCCGCTACAGATCACAGTCACATCCAGGGTTATGTTGCCATCACAACAAAAGTCCATGTAACTGTAGGCCTCAGCGCCCTTGAATTCCGCTGCCAAAAGAATGAAACTTCTCCACTCCCACATAGGTCGCAGACTACATTAGTCAAGTCCCAATGTAGCCTTAGGCTTTCTCGATTTTCGCCATGTCTCTATAGGTCGCAGTCTACCGATGTAAAATCAAACGTAGACTGTTGGCTCTCAACAGCACACACGACTTTCGCTATATTACCGTTAGTCACAGTCTACCGATATAAAATCAAACATAGACTATTGGCTCTCAGCAGCACACACGGCTTTCGCTATATTATCATAGGTCGCAGTCTGCCGATATAAAATTAAACGTAGACTGTTTGTTCTCAGCAGCAGCACACGACTTTTGCTATATTACTATAGGTCGCAGTCTACCGATATAAAAGCAAACTTGTATAAATTCCCTTTTTATACTCCAAATACTTTCAAAAACCTTTCCTTCTGGCTATAAATTCAACAAGGGGAGATTTATCTTATATAACAAAGATATATAACTTTATTTATTCTAATCAAATATTCAAATTTGATTACTGTATAAAGTCACTTACCATATTACTTACTTCCATATTATGGTGTTACCATGCGGCACTTAGTGTGACATCCCGGAATTCCATACCAAATTTAAATGAGATAATCTCCATTATAAAATTAACTAAAATTGATAAAATTGTTATTTTAAACAACAAATAATAATTATGTTGTATACATATAGATTTTGATAGAATTATTATATACAAATGGAATTTGGATTTGTTAAAATAGTATGTATCCATCAATTGGATTTTTAAATTGAATTTGAAATTTAATTTGAATTTGGATATTTAAATTGAAATTCAAAAGTTAGTTATTTATATCTTAAATCATACTTTGGTTTTAAAGTGTATTTTTATGATTTTATTTAGAGCATAAAATTTGTTTTATATTATTTTCTTTTTAAAGAGATTTATTTATATAAATTAAATGTGTATTTATAAATTAGGAAAATTAATTATAAAAGATTTATTAAATATTTAAAAATCTAATTATGCATGAAGATACATGTGTGAACTTGGAATCACTCCTAAATACATGTGTTAAGAAATTAAATGGATTTAGGGACAAGTGTCACTTTATTTCCTTTTTCTTTTATTTTTAATAAAACCTAAATTAAATTTATATAAATATATCTCTCCTTTTCTCTCATTTTCTTTTCTTGGTTCAGTAAAGAATAACAAACTAGAAGAGAAAAAAACCTGTAAAACAAATTCAAATCTTCAACCTAGAAAATCAAAGCCTGAATCAAAAATTAAACCGGTAAACAAAATCAAAGAATTCAACAGTAAGCAAATCTGGTAAACAGACAAGTCTCAGCTCATAACAACCTACAACCTGAAGCCAAGATCAACTCAATGACATCAGATGCAAGCTGGGATTCAAACATTGTGACAAGATCATAGTATTTCCAGATTTCTCAAGGCCTTGGTTTCTCTGTTTCATTTTACAGGTGAGTAACTTCACTTTTAAAATTAAAGTAAAATTTGGTTGCATGTTAGTGTGTTGAAATGAATATGTATTGTATGTATATATAAGTGAAAATATGATGTGAATATTTATAGTATGCATGCTGTTTAATATGTGTGCTCTGTTCATACTTTGTTTTTCCCAAGCTCAAATTTTATTTAAAATCCCTTACCACTTGATCTAGTTCTTGATAGGATTTAATTTACAAACAAAAGTTGTTTGATTTAAGAAAGATTAATGTTTAAAATTTTAATTAAGTTAAAATATACCCTGACTGTCTCTGGAAAATTAAAAACAACAGTACATGTTAAATAAAGTGAAAATCAAACATTGTAATTTATAAATCCAGAATTATAAATTGAATACATCAACTATAACATGATTTTTAACACTAAAATCAAGATTTTTAGTTTGGGAATGAAGGTGCAGTTATGGGATGAACTGGAAATGGGATATTGGGATTTTTGGGTGATCTCGAGGATCTGGAAGGTCAGGATCTTGGGTAATGATGGAGGAGTGACTAGTGATGATAGTAAAAATTCCCGATGGTGATGCATTCCATCGAGGAGGCAGCGGTGGTGGATTCTTTGTTTGAAACCCTAGTTTTAACTAGGTTAGGAAATTCGATCACCACGGTTTCTATAATTGATCGAGTACTACAAGATTTTGGGTGATGGAAGTATGGTCGTTGGCGAGGTCATGGCCGGAATTTCAGAATTTCTGGTGGTTGAAGGGGCGTAGACGAGGCAGTTCCAGGTTTGAGGGTGTAGTGGTTCCTATTGTTCCAGGTTGGGTTGAAGACCCCGAATTCGATTTCGAGTCTGTTGTAACGATCTGATGATCGTGGTGTGGTGTTTGAGTGGTTGTTGGTATGGGGAGATGTGAAGACCCAAAATTTTTGAGAATAAAAATTACTTTAGAAGAAAAAAGAAAAACAGGAAATGGAAAACAAATGCCAAGGAATAAAAAATAGCTTGAAAATGAATATCAAAAGTGAGTGAACTAATTATGCAGGGAATAATTATTTTTATACAGTAATGAGAGGAAAATGATTAAGTATAAAATAAATTCAAAAATTCACATGACTTGTATATATGTGAATATTGTATAGAAAGTATATACATATGACCAGAGCAGTATGGGATGATAAAATAAAAATCCTCTTGACAATTAAAAGGTAAAAAAAAAACCAGTCAAGTAATATTTATGAGTGTGAATGCATTTTTGAAATAAATCAAGAGAGAAATAAATTAAAAAATAGGTCAACTAAAAATTAAACTTATAAAAAGAAACATGAAAAATAACTCTGGTATAATATTGTCAAGTTGAGTCATAGGAAAACAATGTGCAGGTAAAAATCATGCAAATAGCATGCATTCTAGAAAAGAGAAAAACAAACTGCT
This sequence comes from Allium cepa, assembly GCA_030765085.1. Classification (NCBI taxonomy): domain Eukaryota; kingdom Viridiplantae; phylum Streptophyta; class Magnoliopsida; order Asparagales; family Amaryllidaceae; genus Allium; species Allium cepa. The sequence goes on along the minus strand of CM060935.1, from coordinate 439,360,856 downwards.
TAACCAGAAGTAGAAATCAAAAGAAAATGGCATATTTAGCCACAACTGCACACACCTAATTCTCTGAGTAATGCAAGGTTAAAATGGGTTTTTCCTTTAGTAAAACCCTAGTAAAATGATTTAAATCGAAAGGGGAAGCAGAGGTTTTTTGGGAGGGAAAAACAGAAACACATTAAAAAAAAGGGAAGAGCTCACATTGTTTTCAAACTTAGGCATTCTAGGGGAAAAGAAGAGAAAGGTGAGTGATAATCATAGATGAAGTTTGGGGCATTAAGACCCATGCTAAGGGCAGCCAAGCAATTTTTCTTACATAGAAATTATAATATGGTTTTCTGTTGATTTTTCTGAGTGAATGATTATTGATCATGATGGTTTTTATGGTTGAACTTTTGGTTGAGACTTTAATTTATTTTGGTCTGATATGATGACCTTAACTTCTGCTTTGGAATGTACTCGATCTGACACTTACCTTGATCACAAAAATGGATTCTGTAATCCAGTTCTTATTAGAAAATGAGTTAAGCATTTTTCTGAGAAGTAGGGCATTAAAGAAATAAAGGAAATAGGCAGTGTGAATAAGGAGGTTCATGCTTATGTCTAGTTCATTAAAAACTGACTTGAACAAAGCAATATGATTTATGTGTTGATTTGTTCAGATCATAAACCAATATGTTTTATGGGTTTTTCTCAAAAACCATACCCTATGTTCACAGAAGAATAAAATCTAGATTTTTACATGATTCTATCAATTCAAACAAGCACTGGAAAAATAAGTAGAAAATGTGTATGAGCAAATTTTTGGAAAATTTGAATAAGTATAATCTCTGATTATAAGCAGTCGAATTTTATATGAATGCTTGTATGTTTGGATGTTCTCTTTGAGTGAGATCAATGATTTTTGATTTATGAAATGAAGAAAAGAGCACAAGTATTTCTGGAAATTAAAAAGAAAATTCCTCGGCAATTAAATGAGCATGGTTTCTAAATTATAAAGTAATTTAGGAGAGATGCCTTGATCTACTCATCATCAGGTAGATGATGGCTATGTGCATGACTTGTTCAAGTCCTGAAGGCCTCTGTGCAAAGGTTAACAGAATTGAGTCCTTTGCAATGCACACTTTGTGTTCAAAGGCAAGAGATTAGACCATATAAAATATAAAAAATGGGATAGAAAGGTTATGCTACGGATTTTAGGAAGCTAAATTCCATAGGAATTTGTACATGCACAACTGAATGGATTAATTGAATGAATGCTTGGATGTATGTTGGTTAGATAAATTTAAATGTGCATATGCTTAGGTTTGATATGAAATTGAATAGTGACAAATATATAAGTTCTTTGCACAGTTTTAAGAATTTATAAGTTGTTTTAATAATGATTTCACTCACACCAGAATTTTATTCTGACCCTATTTATTGCCTTTGCAATATTTGGGGTGTCTCCTTTTATTGAGGCAGCTCAAAATATTGTTGCAGGTAAAGATGCATGAATAGCTTGCTTGCTTGGAAAATTAGAAGACCTGTTTGAGTTTTTGAAATGCAGTAGTTCATTGAATAAAGTTAGCTAGGCAAACTTTCTTAAGTATATGCAAACTTTTCAGTATTATAGTGCTTTGTTCATTTGAAAAGAATTTGTAAAACTTAAGTATTATATTGTGTCTTGAGTTACCGATTTAAGTAACTAATCCAGATGTTTTCTGTAGACTGTGATGAAGGAAGTTATGCCATGTAAATCTTAGATGTGGATGTACTTACTTTTACATATCTGATAAGTTTTAAATAGTGAAACTGCAGAGGTTTTCTTTTAATAATGCATGTAGTAGAACTGTTAGGTGATGGTTGAACCTAATCTGGTTTAGCTAGTGAGGCTTGATCATGACTTATAAATTGATATAAGACCATGAGAAGCTTGAAGTTTTAGCTTACAAACCTAACTTGCATGTTTGATTTTTCAGTGTTGAAATGTGTTATAAAATGATGTGTGTAAAGTACTGGTAGCATTCACTGCAATCATATTAAACAATGTCCAGTTGCATAAGATACAGTTTAAAGTTTGTTTGCACTTGGTCTTGTTTAAATTATAAGAATCTGCAATACCAAAGGATTTTGTAAAATGTAAGCATGACTACTACTTCACTGCAACTTGATTTTTTTCAATAGCCATCATTCAATATCCATTAGAGGTCTGCACCACAGTCTCATTTGAGTCTGGTTCCTTAAATAAAACTGCCTGGAACATGATGTTTACAAGTATGTGCAAAATCTTACTTGGTATGCTAGATTAAGTTAGCATTTCGCTTGCCTATAGTTTTTCTTCTGCCTGGTCTATAACATACTTACCACCAAATGTTCATAAGATTATTACCAATAGTATAAATTAAGACATAAGTATATAAACCTGAATGTATGCATTTTGATTGAACTGAATTGCTTAAGCATGATTGGTGCATGTTTGTGTATAAACCTTGAATTTGGACTAGAAAAACCTTGAATCATTAGTCACATTATGTTTTAACATCTCCTATCATTTCCAAATCACAAGTATGAATTACTGAAACCCCAGGATCAAACCCATGGGATGTTAGACCACAGATCAGGTAATTTGATTTAAATGAAAATTCTGGAAAACAATACAAATGAAAATATGAGGAACTAATACTTTATTTTTGTATTAGTCAATCTTGAGTCGTTATAAAAGAAGATAAAATCTGAATTATGTAGAAACAAGCTATGTGACACAAGACATTTCAACTATGAAAAATATTGTGTGGATTAAAAATTCTTTGCTACTTTAAACACTCTGATTTGCAAGGAAACATTTATATATCATCATATATATAAATGATAGGAATTAATTTAAACACTGATATATTTATATTGGTAAAATTTCAGGATCTTGGGAGAATGAATTTAAAGAAGTGATCAATATATATATATATATATATATATATATATATATATATATATATATATATATATATATATATATATATATATATATATATAAGCTCACTTAAAATCACACAAATTTGAGTATAATGAAGTGAGTCATTTCAGTTGGTATCAGAGCTATGTTGTTAAAACATAGCATAAATATATTATTCAATCTTCTTGTATGGATAAAAATTCAAAATATATATATATATATATATATATATATATAAAGTATACATACAATAATGATAAAAATCAATATCCACAATAGAAATAAATTGCAGAAAATAATTAAATAAGACTTATGACTAACTAACTATGCAATTGAATAGTGAAACATGGTAGGAAGACCCCCAAGCACTGGAGCAGGACCCTCAAATGTTGCACCATTGGTTAATTTGCAAGATTTGGTGAGAGCATTAAGGGAGGGAGCAGTGCAGAGGGAAGAAAATCCTCATGAGGAATTAGCTAAGTTATTAAAGACATTTTCAAATTTAGGAGGCAAGGATTTTGAAGGCACTGAAGGAGTAATGGGAGTGCAGACATGGTTGAGAACTTTGGAAAGAATATTTACAAACATGCAAATTAATGATCAAAGAAAGAGGCAGATAGCTTCAAGGAGACTCAAAGGAGCAGCATTGGATTGGTGAGAGGTAATCATCACAGGGAGGCCAGAAAATGAGATAACATGGGATCAATTCAAGGAGATGCTTGAGGCAAGGTATGTTCCAGCAACAGCTAAGGCAATATTGCATGAGGAATTCATAAGGCTGAGGCAAGGATCAATGAGTGTGACTGAATACACTCAAAAATTTGAGAGTTTGTCTAAGTATGGAACAATGCTCATAGGAAATAAAGAATCAAAGAATTCAAGATTCATTCAAGCACTCAATGCTAGTTTGAGTAGGGCAATGTTACCATACAAAGACAGGACATTTGATCAAGTCATAGATCTTACCCTTTCCTTTGAACAACATGACAATGCCAGAGAAAAGTTTAGGAGCATGAGGGCAAATAGTCAAAAGAAAGGGAAAAATAGGACACATCCTTATGATAAAAAGAATGCAAACAAGAAAGTTGAAGGAGCAACTAGTGGGGAAGCTAAGAAGAAGATTACTTGTTATAACTGTGGCAAAGAAGGAAACATGAGTAATAGGTGTCAAGAAGCTAAGAAGGCACCATTTAGCTGCTATAACTGTGGGAAAGAAGGTCATATTAAAAGAAACTGCCCAGATTTTAAAAAAGGAGCAAAGGTAGGAGCACTGGAAACAAAGTCAAAGGCAAATGCAGCAGGAAGCTCTGGACAATTGGAAGGTATACTTCTAATTAAAAGTTACCCAATCACAGTTATATATGACACTGGAGCCACACATTCTCTAATATCACAAGACATAGTGGATAAATTAGCTCTCGCATGCCTCAAAGTTGAAAAACCCTTGTTTATTCAAAGTCCCCTGGGTAGCTCTTGTTTGCTAGGATTAAAATGTTTGGGAGTAGAATTAAACATAGGGGGAAATGTGTTTAAATCTGATTTGTTTGTATTGAAATACCCTGGAATAGGAATTATTTTAGGGGTAGATTGGTTGAGTAAATTCAAAGCAATATTGAATCTAGAAAATTTCACAATATCTTTAAAAACAGAAAATGGTAAAAATATTTTAGTCATGAGTGAAATAGCTAAAACAAATTGCCTTAATAAAATATGGAGTATGACTGAAAAGGAATTAATTTTGGAAGATATAGAAGTGGTAAGAGAGTATCCAGATGTTTTTGGAGAGGTAGTAGGGGTACCAGACAATAGACCAGTTGAATTTCAAATAAGGTTAATTCCTGGATCAAGTCCTATCATCAAGAAGCCTACTAGAATGGGTCCAAAAGAATTAATAGAATTGAAACAACAGCTAGAAGAATTGGAACAGAAAGGCTTTATAAGGCCTAGCAGTTCAAACTGGGGTTCTCCAGTGGTGTTTGTGAAAAAGCATGATGGTACACTAAGAATGTGTATTGATTATAGGGAACTAAATAAAGTCACCATCAAGAACAAATACCCACTCCCCAGAATTGATGATTTGTTTGATTAATTAAATGGAGCAAAGGTCTTCTCAAGGCTAGATTTAGCCTCTGGGTTTCATCAGATGAAAGTAGAGGGAGAAAGCATTAAGTACACTGCCTTCAATACAAGGTATGGATTGTATGAATTTTTGGTGATGCCTTTTGGATTGACAAATGCACCATCATATTTTGTAGATTTAATGAATAGAACATTTAGAGATTTTCTGGATAAATTTGTGGTTGTCTTTATTGATGATATATTGGTGTACTTAAAGTCAGAAGAGGAGCATGCAAGGCACTTGCATCTGATTTTATCAAGGCTAAGAGCACACAATTTAAAAGCAAAATTCAATAAGTGCATATTTTGGCAGAATGAAGTAAATTTTTTAGGGCATATTATATCTCAACAAGGCATTAGAGTAGATCCAAATAAGGTCATGGCAGTTCAATCTTGGAGTAGACCCAAATCAGTGACTGAGGTAAGATCATTTTTAGGAATGGCAGGCTATTATAGGAGATTTATAAAAGACTTTGCAAGAATAGCCATCCCACTGACCAAGTTAACTAGAAAAGAACAACCATATGTGTGGACAGAAAAGTGTGAACAAGCATTTGTATCACTAAAGAAAGCATTGATGGAAGCTCCAGTTTTACAAGTACCAGAGGGAAATGAAGGATTAGTAGTTTACACAGATGCTAGTGGATCTGGACTAGGGGCAGTGCTCATGCAACATGGAAGAGTCATAGCATATGCATCCAGGAAACTTAAGCCAAATGAAACAAGGTATGCCACACATGATTTAGAACTTGCTGCAGTAGTATATGCATTGAAGCTATGGAGACACTATTTGTTAGGTGCTAAGTTTGAATTGTTCACAGACCATAAGTCACTTAAATATTTGTTTTCCCAAAAAGACTTGAACATGAGGCAACATAGGTGGGTAGAATTCCTAGCTGCCTATGATCTTGATATATTGTATACCCCAGGAAAAGCTAATAAAGTGGCAGATGCATTAAGTAGACACCAAGCAAAATTGGCAAGCCTAATGATGGCTGAGTTCAGGGATTTGACAATCCTAAGTGAGGTGGAAGTAAAAGAAGAAATGGGGGTATTGGATAAGGCCCACAATGAGATGATTGAGTATGGTAAATTAAGCCTCATTTCTTTAAAGTCAACACTAGTTGAAAAAATAGGACAAATGCAGAATCAAGATACAAGTTTGAAGGAGAAAAAGAATATGATATTACAAGGCATGACAGTGGAAAACTATGAAGTAGATGATAAAGGATATTTAAGGAAAAAGGGGAAACTCTGCATACCAAATGTAGAGGAACTGAAACAAGAAGTTATGAATGAACATCACAAAACAAAATATACCATACATCCAGGTGGTACAAAAATGTACCATGATCTTAAGAGGAATTACTGGTGGCCAGGGATGAAAGGAGCAGTGGCAAAATATGTGGCAAATTGCTTGACATGCCAACAAGTAAAGGCAGATTATCAAAGACCCTCAGGCCTATTGCAACCTTTGGAAGTGCCTACTTGGAAATGGGAAAGCATATCAATGGATTTTGTGGATGGTCTGCCAAGAACAAGAAGAGGCAATGATAGTATTTGGGTAGTGGTTGATAGACTTACAAAAACAGCACACTTCATTCCTATAAATTCAAACAGAAATGCTCATAAACTAGCTCAATTGTTTGTGAAAGAAATTGTGAGGTTGCATGGTATCCCCAAGACTATCATTAGTGATAGAGATACTTTGTTTACATCAAGGTTTTGGAGTAGCTCTCAAGAAGCTATGGGGACAGAATTAAGCCTAAGCACAGCCTACCACCCACAAACAGATGGGCAAACTGAAATTGTTAATAAGGTTTTAGAAGATTTGCTTAGAGCATGCATACTTGATTTTGGAGGCAACTGGGAGGATCACTTATTTGGCTGAGTTTGCTTACAATAATAGCTATCAATCCACCATAGGAATGGCTCCCTTTGAAGCCTTGTATGGGAAGCCTTATTTATCTCCTGCATGTTGGATGGAGGCAGGAGAAAGAGTGTTGCTTGGACCAGACAATGTAAAAGAAACTTCTGCAAGAATTGAATTAGTGAGACAAAGAATGAGAGTAGCTCAAGAGAGACAGAAAGCATGTGCAGATAAAAGGAGAAGGCCAGTAGAATTTGAGGTGGAAGACTATGTGTTTCTCAAAGTTTCACCAATGAGGAAATTATTGAGATTTGGCAAAACATGAAAACTGTCACCAAGGTATATAGGACCATATGAAATTGTTCAAAGAATAGGGACTTTAGCTTATAAATTAAGGTTACCAGAGGAACTAAGCAACATACATGATGTATTTCATGTATCACAATTGAGAAAATGGGTGCATGATAAGGAGACCATTCTTGAATCTCCTACACATGTTGAAATTCAAGAGAATCTGGTTTATAAAAAGGAACCAGTGGGTATTGTGGCTAGAGAAGAAAAGAAATTGAGAAATAAAATAGTTAAACAAGTTAAAATCCAATGGAGTTTGGATGGAAATGACTGTACATGGGAAGCTGAAGATAGGATGAAGGATAAATATCCTAATCTATTTTCTGCTTAAAGGTATGCGTAAAATTATAATAATTTTAAATATTGCTTGGGAGTATTTGACTGATGTTGAATGAATGAATTTCTGATATGTTTGAAATATACTAATAAACCAATATATAATTGTGGGACACAATTCCTTTTAGAAGGAGAGTATGTGAAGACCCAAAATTTTTGAGAATAAAAATTACTTTAGAAGAAAAAAGAAAAACAGGAAATGGAAAACAAATGCCAAGGAATAAAAAATAGCTTGAAAATGAATATCAAAAGTGAGTGAACTAATTATGCAGGGAATAATTATTTTTATACAGTAATGAGAGGAAAATGATTAAGTATAAAATAAATTCAAAAATTCACATGACTTGTATATATGTGAATATTGTATAGAAAGTATATACATATGACCAGAGCAGTATGGGATGATAAAAGAAAAATCCTCTTGACAATTAAAATGTAAAAAAAAAAATCAGACAAGTAATATTTATGAGTGTGAATGCATTTTTGAAATAAATCAAGAGAGAAATAAATGATAAAATAGGTCAACTAAAAATTAAACTTATAAAAAGAAACATGAAAAATAACTCGGGTATAATATTGTCAATTTGAGTCATAGGAAAACAATATGCAGGTAAAAATCATGCAAACAGCATGCATTCAGAAAAGAGAAAAACAAACTGCTTAACCAGAAGTAGAAATCAAAAGAAAATGACATATTTAGCCACAACTGCACACACCAATTCTCTGAGTAATGCAAGGTTAAAATGGGTTTTTCCTTTAGTAAAACCCTAGTAAAATGATTTAAATCGAAAGGGGAAGCAGAGGTTTTCTGGAAGGGAAAAAGAGAAACACATTAAAAAAAAAGGGAAGAGCTCACATTGTTTTCAAACTTAGGCATTCTCGGGGAAAAGAAGAGAAATGTGAGTGATAATCATAGATGATGTTTGGGGCATTAAGACCCATGCTAAGGGCAGCCAAGCAATTTTTCTTACATAGAAATTATAATATGGTTTTCTGTTGATTTTTCTGAGTGAATGATTATTGATCATGATGGTTTTTCTGGTTGAACTTTTGGTTGAGACTTTAATGTATTTTGGTCTGATATGATGACCTTAACTTCTGCTTTGGAATGTACTCAATCTGACACTTACCTTGATCACAGAAATGGATTTTGTAATCCAGTTCTTATTAGAAAATGAGTTAAGCATTTTTCCGAGAAGTAGGGTATTAAAGAAATAAAGGAAATAGGCAGTGTGAATAAGGAGGTTCATGCTTATGTCTAGTTCATTAAAAACTGACTTGAACAAAGCAATATGATTTATGTGTTGATTTGTTCAGATCATAAACCAATATGTTTTATGGGTTTTTCTCAAAAACCATACCCTATGTTCACAGAAGAATAAAATCTAGATTTTTACATGATTCTATCAATTTAAACAAGCACTGGAAAAATAAGTAGAAAATGTGTATGAGCAATTTTTTGGAAAATTTGAATAAGTATAATCTCTGATTATAAGCAGTGGAATTTTATATGAATGCTTGTATGTTTGGATGTTCTCTTTGAGTGAGATCAATGATTTTTGATTTATGAAATGAAGAAAAGAGCACAAGTATTTCTGGAAATTAAAAAGAAAATTCCTCGGCAATTAAATGAGCATGGTCTCTAAATTACAAAGTAATTTAGGAGAGGTGCCTTGATCTACTCATCATCAGGTGGATGATGGGTATGTGCATGACTTGTTCAAGTCTTGAAGGCCTCTGTGCAAAGGTTAACAGAATTGAGTCCTTTGCAATGAAAACTTTGTGTTCAAAGGCAAGAGATTAGACCATATAAAATATAAAAAATGGGATAGAAAGGTTATGCTATGGATTTTAGGAAGCTAAATTCCATAGGAGTTTGTACATGTACAACTGAATGGATTGAATGAATGAATGCTTGGATGTATGTTGGTTAGGTAAATTTAAATGTGCATATGCTCAGGTTTGATATGAAATTGAATAGTGACAAATATATAAGTTCTTTGCACAGTTTTAAGAATTTATAAGTTGTTTTAATAATGGTTTCACTCACACCAGAATTTTATTCTGACCCTATTTATTGCCTTTGCAATATTTGGGGTGTCTCCTTTTATTGAGGCAACTCAAAATATTGTTGCAGGTAAAGATGCATGAATAGCTTGCTTGCTTGGAAAATTAGAAGACCTGTTTGAGTTTTTGAAATGCAGTAGTTCATTGAATAAAGTTAGCTAGGCAAACTTTCTTAAGTATATGCAAACTTTTCAGTATTATAGTGCTTTGTTCATTTGAAAAGAATTTGTAAAACTTAAGTATTATATTGTGTCTTGAGTTACCGATTTAAGTAACTAATCCAGAAGTTTTCTGTAGACTGTGATGAAGGAAGTTATGCCATGTAAATCTTAGATGTGGATGTACTTACTTTTACATATCTGATAAGTTTTAAATAGTGAAACTGCAGAGGTTTTCTTTTAATAATGCATGTAGTAGAACTGTTAGGTAATGGTTGAACCTAATCTGGTTTAGCTAGTGAGGCTTGATCATGACTTATAAATTGATATAAGACGATGAGAAGCTTGAAGTTTTAGCCTACAAACCTAATTTGCATGTTTGATTTTTCAGTGTTGAAATGTGTTATAAAATGATGTGTGTAAAGTACTGGTAGCATTCACTGCAATCATATTAAACAATGTCCAGTTGCATAAGATACAGTTTAAAGTTTGTTTGCACTTGGTCTTGTTTAAATTATAAGAATTCGCAATACCAAAGGATTTCGTAAAATGTAAGCATGACTACTACTTCACCGCAACTTGATTTTTGTCAATAGCCATCATTCAATATCCATTAGAGGTCTCCACCACAGTCTCATTTGAGTCTGGTTCCTTAAATAAAACTGCCTGGAACATGATGTTTACAAGTATGTGCAAAATCTTACTTGGTATGCTAGATTAAGTTAGCATTTCGCTTGCCTGTAGTTTTTCTTCTGCCTGGTCTATAACATACTTACCACCAAATGTTTATAAGATTATTACCAATAGTATAAATTAAGACATAAGTATATAAACCTGAATGTATGCATTTTGATTGAACTGAATTGCTTAAGCATGATTGGTGCATGTTTGTGTATAAACCTTGAATTTGGACTAGAAAATCCTTGAATCATTAGTCACATTATGTTTTAACATCTCCTATCATTTCTAAATCACAAGTATGAATTACTGAAACCCCAGGATCAAACCCATGGGATGTTAGACCACAGATCAGGTAATTTGATTTAAATGAAAATTCTGGAAAACAATACAAATGAAAATATGAGGAACTAATACTTTATTTTTGTATTAGTCAATCTTGAGTCATTATAAAAGAAGATAAAATCTGAATTATGTAGAAACAAGCTATGTGACACAAGACATTTCAACTATGAAAAATATTGTGTGGATTAAAAATTCTTTGCTACTTTAAACACTCTGATTTGCAAGGAAACATTTATATATCCTCATATATATAAATGACAGGAATTAATTTAAACACTGATATATTTATATTGGTAAAATTTCAGGATCTTGGGAGAATGAATTTAAAGAAGTGATCAATATATATATATATATATATATATATATATATATATATATATATATATATAAAGCTCACTTAAAATCACACAAATTTGAGTATAATGAAGTGGGTCATTTCAGGAGATCATCGTCGATGATCAAAGATGATCAGCATCACCGTGCATGTGCACGGTGCACTGTTGTTTCTGGTGAGCTGTGTTTGGTAGGGCAGGGGATTTGTTACTTGTTTTACTCGAAGTATTTTGATAATTTGGTCGAGGCAGTTTGGTTCTGGCTCGAAGCAAATTCTAGTTGGCTCGGGCTGATAATTTTGTTACAGGTTTTTAAAGAAAACTTGTTTTGTTTTTAAATTTTTAAAATGAAATTTAAAACTGAAGTTTAAAATGGAAAGAAAAGTTTTAAACAAGTTTAAATCTAAGTTTCAAAATCTGGAGTTCAAGTTTAAATCTCAGTTTTAAAAATAAATTAAAGTTTTTAAATTTAAATTGTTTTAACTACTTTAAAATGGTTAAGTAGTTTGAATTTTAAAATGAAGTTTTAAAATGTAAGTAGAGTTTAAATTTATGTTTTTATATGGATTCAAATTTTGTTTGAATCTCAATTTTGAAATGAAAGAAAGTTTTTAAATTTAAATTGTTTTAAATAACTTTGTATGTTTAAAGTGTATTTTAAATTTGGTTTAAAATCCTTTAAGCTTCTTTATAAGATAAATATTTCTTTAACTTGTGAAATAAAAAGGATTTTAAATTGTTTAAAACTTTGATAAAGTTAATTTGTATTCATTTTAAATCTTAAATTTAAAATGAAATTTGAAAGAAAATTTAAAGAAAATTGTTTTTAAATGCTTTGTTAATGATAATTTGATCGTTAATAAGAAAAATGTTTTTATCTTTAAATAAATGAAGATTTAATGATTTGTAATTCATTAAATTATTAAGTTAATTAAAATGGATACTTAATTTATTTATTTAATTTTTAGTTAAGCACTTTAATAATTGAGTAATTAGAAAATTAATTAATTGGTTAATAATAATTAATTAATTTGGATTAAGAGATGATTAATTAAAGTTTAATTACTTAGAGAGTAATTAAAGGATTGTTAATAGTTTATGAAGGATCATTAACTATGGATTATCAAATGATTAATTAAGATGGTTAATTAGATTAATTAATTAAAGATAATCAATTTATGGAATTGTTTAAGTATAATTACTTAATGAAAGTAATTACGGGATTAATTACTCAATGTAGTTAATTAAAGTAATGTGATTAGTTAAGTTAATTAATTTAAGATAATCACATGATGGTTTGTTAAAGTATGACTGCTGAATGTAATTGGAAAAGAGTAATTATTGAGTAAAGTAATTAATGGATATTTACTAGATGTTAATTGAATTGGAATGGTAATTTTAATGGAAATAATTTGGGTTTAATTACCTTGTGTAATTAATAAAAAGGGTAATTACTTAGTGGAAGTAACTAATAATTAATTAGTTAGTGTAATTAATTTAAGAATTGATTAATAAAGTTATTTGAAGATAATTAAGTAATGTAATTAATTAAGGGTAATTAATTACTAATGTGATTAATCATGGCTGATTAATGAATAATTATTTTAAGATTAATTATTAAATATGATTAAAAATTAATTGAAGAAGTAATTAAGGATCATGAATTAATGTAATTAATGAGAGTAATTAAAGATTAATTACTGTAACTGGTTAAGGATAATTAATTTGTAAAATTAATTGAAGGATAACTACTCTATGTAATTGAAGATAATTAATCAAGGTGATTAATTAAAATGGATATTTGAAGAATGATTGATTAATTAAAAGGTTGTAATTAATTAATGGTTGATTAAGCAAAGTTAGATGATTAATTCTTAAGTAATTGATTTAATTTACGTAATTAAATTAATTATAATAGGGATTAACAATGATTGCTTATGAATGATTGTTTGAGTAGAATATCTAAATTGGTTGATATCTATTGGATGATATGCTGTGATATTCTATGATATGAAATGTTTTGTGATATGATATGTTTGGTGGACATTTATAATGTGGTTATTTAATGATGATGAATTTCTGTGTAAAAAGTGACATCTTGTATTTAAATTTGAATTGTGTTTCACTTAAATAACTTGGGTTAAGATGGTATTAAATTCGAAGAGACCGGAGTAGGGTATTAGTAAATACCCGAAACCACTTCGATTCTTTATAAATTGATAGGAGGAATCAATAGGTTGAAATGGAATGATTTATGTGAATTGGACTATTTAATCTAAGTTTTGATACTTAGAAATTGATGTGTGAAATAAGTGATGTTTATAACAACTTGTGAAGTTGTAATTTGATACAAATTACCCTGGGTTTATATAAGTTGTATGCTTTTGTATTCCATGTTAGATGGGTTTGCTCACGCTGTTTTCCGGCCTGACCCGGGTGTTACTTTGATGTAATGCTCGAGTCAAACCGAGTATTACAGATTTTCAGGTAAGGACGTTCTGAAGCTCAAAAGGCGAGCTGGATGGCAGGAACGTATGAAGTGTATTCCACTGTGATATATTGTTATTTATCTAGGACATGTTGTTTTTAACTGTCCAGTGATTGTGAAATATTGTAACTCTGATGTATTATAATGTAATTGACTGATTCAGCTTTCTTTGTTTAAAGAATATTACTTGTTATTATATTTTATCCGCTGCGAATGTGAGATGTTGGTGTTTCTGTTCCTTCTTTTTCTTCTATCTTTTTTTCTTCTTTTCCTAACAATCTGGAGTTTTCGGGATCGAAAATTCCAGGTCGTTACAGTGGGCTCCCCCTCGATGCATAGTTGGGGCATATGTAGTCATATTTGTGGGAAATTTATTCCCTGTTAAAGTTGTAGGGAAACCTATGTGAGATAGTTATGCATCATCATAATGTGAGATGTAGTTCGATCCTTGTAGGAGCCTGCATAAGTTGTTTATGTAGGTCTGTGTTAAATAAAAATTCTTAAGTAAAGAACCCTTGGAAAACACGAAAAATTGTAGGACACCCTAGGTCACATAGAGTAGAATTAAATTCAACTACACATGGCCACATATATTAAACATGTACCCATTCATCAGACTTTTGTATGACCCACCCTTTTCCTTTCTTTTCCGCACCACTGAAGGACTGGGCAGCGGATGATTGGTCTGATTTCAGTATGTGGAGAGGCAACACATCACATGAGTTGCTTATCCTTTTATTTACTCTCCATATAACTGTTTATCTTATCAGTACTTAGTATTTCTATCAGAATTTGAGTGGTAATTCTACATACTCTATATTTGACTACGTACTATTTTCTGAGACCGTGTTTTGAGATATTTTCTGAGATTGTTATTTTCTATATTTATGTTTTGTTCCTTCTATTATAAGTTCTGAAAGTATAGTATATATTAGATCATATTTTTTTATTCTTAGTCTCCATTATGTTATAATAACATGACAGCTCATACTTCTTGGCACTGACGCGAGTCCAAAAATCACTCTAGGATTTGGATCGATGTGTCGAGGGGTGCAGTTTGTCACTAGAACCATTGTGTCACTGTAAAAAACGAATCTTAATTATCATCAAAAAAATGCTATAGTTCTATTCCCAAGGTTTCCCTTATCAGCAGAGTAAGCCTATCTCTAGTTCGATTTAAATCTTATAAGAAATCTGCAATGATGTCATAGAGTCTTCCAGAATGCCAAGAAATGCAGTCATAAGATGGCCCGAATTCACTCGGAAAAATACCGGTGGCAATCGGTGGGGGATTAGATGGAGCAGTGTTAACATTAGGTAAACTACCGAGGAAGGAGGTAAAGCGACCCACCTTCTGACCAGAGGCAAAGGTTGGAGTTCTATCAAAGACCGGGATAGGGATTACTGGTGTGTCACGTTTTCAAGTATTAATGGTGTGTCCAAAGGAGTGGCATGTGGAGTATATATCAAGAGCCCAACAATAGCTAATATCACTACAATAAAAGATCATTTAATAGCATTAAAAAACCCTAAAAAGATTTTAACGCTATAAAAGGCTTTTATGGCTTTTTATAAACGTTGTAAATCAACAAGTTGTAATAAGTCAATGACCTACTATTGCAACACAAGAAACCCTATAAATCACATCTTTTACAGTGTTTTCAATATGTTACAAAAATTCTTATTAACGGCGTTCTTAAAATGCTATAAAAAACCTTTATTATAACGACATGTTGGTGTACAAGGTCATAAAATGCTATTGCTAACTGTAATAGGGTTCTATAAACGCTATTATAGGATTTATTAGCGTTTAAAAAACGCTATCAAATACAATGTTTTAAAAAAGCTATCAAATCCTTTAACAACATTTTAAAAATCATTTTTATAGTACGTGCATATCCATTATGACACTATAATCGACAAATTTACATAAACAGAACTTATTATTTCACACAATCATATAGATCACAATAAACGAAAAAAACTAACCATTCAACATTCACATAGAATAATGCATAACATGTCGTAATATTTAATGAACATTACATTAAAAGTGTAAATAGTATAAGTGATAAAAGATCGTACTACACATAATGATTAAATGTGCAAACCAAAAAAATTGTTACTTCAAAAGAACTTCAAATCGCTAATATACCACAACATGTTGCCATTTGTATGCACCATAGATGGGTAATTACCTATGAATTTTTTTAACAATTAGCAATTATGACTATACATACATATATGTCTGTGTGTGTGAAACTTAATCATATAAATTTAATTAATTTATATGAAACCTAATTAATTTATATGAAAGTTGATTAACTTAGTTAATTTTTATAAAATTAAATTGATTTATATAAACTTTAGTTAATTTTATAAAATTTAGATTTATATAATCATATGGAAACGATATCAATAACATATGGAATTTCTCAAAATGGATGTAAACTTTGTTTAAAATACTTTATTCAACAATTGCATGTATATTGTTATAAACTTATTGATTTTTATATAAATTAATTAAATTTTATAAAATTATTTAATTTTAAAAAACAGTTAGCTTATTTAATTATTATAAAATTTAATTAACTTAGTTACTTATTTTATACTTAGTTAATTTGTTGTTGTTGTTGTTATATTATTAATATTATTATTTTATTTTATTACTATTATTATTATATTTTTTTATTATTCTTTTAAATTTAGTTTGTTTTTATGAACTTAATTAATTTTTTAAAACTTAGTTAACTTGGTTAATTTTTATAAAACTTAGTTAATTTTTATAACAATTTGACAAAGATTTCAAAATAGAGAACTTGTTTTTTATAAAACTAATTTTTATAAAACTAATTTTTATAAAACTTAAATGAATTTTATAAATTTATTTGATTTCAAAAAAGAGTTAGCTTATTTAATTATAAAACTTAATTAACTTAGTTACTTATTTTAAACTTATTTAATTTATTATTATAATATTATAATTATTATTATTTTATTTTATTACTACTACGATTTTTTTTTAAATTTAGTTAATTTTATAAACTTAATTATTTTTATAAAACTTAGACTTAGTTAATTTTATAACAATTTAATAAAGATTTCAAAAATAGAGAACATGAATTTAATAAAACCAAATTAATTTTCGTAAAACTTAGTTAATTTAATTTAAAAAATTAAGTTTTGTTGATTTTTATGAAACTAAATTACTTAGTTAATTTTTATATAATTTAATTAATTTTTATATCCTTTGATTAATTTTTATAAAACTTGCTTAATTAACTTAGTTGAATGTTTAAAAAACTTAGTTTATAAATTAATTAAATAATTTTAGTTAATTTTTATATAACTTAGTTAAATTTTATAAGAATTGTTTAATTTTTATAAACTTTTAGTTAATCTAGTTAAATTATTATTAAACTTGGTAATGTAGTTAAGTTTTATAAAAATTAGTTAATTTCTATAAATTATGTAATTTTTTTTAATTTTAATTATTTTTTATATAACTTAGTTTTCTTAGTTATATTTTTTATACTTAGTTAATCTTCATAAATTTATTTAAATTGTATAAAATTTTGTTAATATTTAGATATTAATTTAATTTTATAAAACTTAGTTAATTTTTAGAAAGTTACTTAATTTTTATGAAATATGGTTAACTTGGTTAATTCTTATAAACTTTGCTGTTTTTTTATAAACTTATCGGATTTCATGAATTTTCAGCAGCACCTCTTTTGCACGATTAGTTCTTTTCTGCACACCCCAATTAATATACATTTACATGATCAAAACAAGATTGGATTTATATCATATATAACGAAATGTACTTTATAGTAGAGTACACATTGAAATGCATAAAAACATATGTTTTATTAGCAACTTTAGCTAGCAATCTTCATATAGTAGAGGAATATTTTGTGTACCTATATAGCAAAGTAAATGTAATAATTAGAGTGCAAATCTACAAAAGAGATATGTAATTATGAAAAAAAGTGCGAATGCCAATCTTATTTATCAAGTAATATTTGCACACTTAGAGATGGAGCGCAAATTGTTCCATAAGATCGGCGAAAAATGAGCTTGATGATAAATCCTGTCTTCTAGTCTATAGTCGTTATTCAATTTAGTTAACAACATAACCGAGTTTAAATTTATGGTTAATAAAAATATTTACTTAAATTCAACTAATAGATATATATGCAATAACTCAAACAGCAAAAGGAGGCAGCAGGAAAACAAATTCTAGGGGAAATAATTAAACCGCTATTAGTCAAATCAAAACGTAATGAAAATGAAACTAACTAATTATTCAGGTGCCGTTACTTCAAATGTTGTTGCTTTGAAACACCCCCACACCTCTTAATATACCCAAAAGGACGCATTAAAAGGCGTGGTGCGTTGTAGTATAACTAAAGCTAACAGAGACTAAGATTCAAAAGACAAAAATTAAATAATAATAACACGGCGGATACAATTATAACATTTTTTCAAAATAAAACTTCATAAAATGCCATCACATACCAAATACTTCAAATGTCAAACTACCCATATATGTCTTAAATCAAAAAACAGTCTCAAAAAAATCAGAGTACAATTATCCCTCATTATAGTGCCAATACAACATAAGAACTAAAATTGAAATAAAGGAAGTACATATAAGAAATCTCCACCGAGAGAACTCCAAGTTGCACAACTTACCGACTTCCTCCTTGATTGCCTAAGGGGGGAGGAGGGGGAAAATAGACGAGTGGGTTAGACTAAAAGTCTGTGAATGATAGTAATACTAGATTTTTTAATAAGATAAAGTAATAGACTCTACAATGGTTCTAGCATGAATAAGGATAATAAAGGAAATATGAAAGAGATAAACTGGAAAGAAGTACGATTAAATATTGCTCAATTACAAGATAGGTTAACTTTTGATTGCTTGAGCTTGTCTTTGATTAGACTGAATTCCAAATCCTGCAACTAGGATGCAACCCTAAATCCACCCTTTTCGATCGGCCTACTCTATCATACCTTTCTGTCGACTAGCCGCTATATAAATCTCTACACAAAATGTTACTGTGGCCAAGACGATGTATATAGCTCCTTACACAGAAGGCAATGGTGTCTACTAAAGACACCCATACTAAGCGCTTGGAACTTATAGCTGTTACTGAGCACCAGCAAATGGAAGTCGCATGCGTAACTACTACCATGCCCATGATACCATTTGCTCCATCTATCGGGTCTTCTTATTACCTCTAACTTCCAGCATAGCGTGCCCCTCATCTCACTTTAGGCTAATGTGAGATTACCGTATGTCCATAGAAACTATATGGGAAATGCTGTTGGTACTGGCCCTTCATCCAACAATATCTAGTTGCGCCCCTTACCCAAATCTCCCTTGATTTGAACTTCTATTTGACCAATTACTACCATTCTTAGCACAAGCATGCCTTCGTCTCATATGTGTCTAATAGGGATTGCTATTTAGTACATTCCCTACTTTCATCTTTGCTTATTAACTTAGGTAAATTATTTAAAATAAGCCTTTACATTTTCTCTACTATCTATGCTTATAAATTTATCCGAAGTCTTAAAATAAGCCTTATTTTGTTCTTTTTCTTATTATAACCTACATTACAATCATGCTTATTACTTAACCCAAGTCTAAGTGCGAAAATAAGCTTCTTTCATCTTTTATTCTTTTTTTAGTTATAATTCTAAGTTCTAACTAGGCCAATCTTTTTAACTCAATCCAATTAACGTCATAATTAGATGTAATTTCAGTCCAAATCCATTTATATTGCAGTCTTTGAAATTTATATCTTATATTCCATTATTTCAGTTTTCTTACAATTTAATCCATAATAGCGTTAATATTTTAATCCATACACGAAGAAGAAGGAGAAATAAAAGAAAACTGAAAATAGAAGAAAATCCAAAATGTATAAAGTAGATGTAAATAACTTATAAATAACATTAAATAAATAAAATACAGTAAATAAAATCTAAATAATCGGAAAAGCTATAATGAACAGAAATAAATTAAAATTACTAAAACGAATATCTAAAGGAAATAGACTGAAGATAATTCTAAAAGCTGTAAATAAACTACTAAAAAGACTATTCCAAAAATCGTAGTAAAAGTACGACTATTGGAAACCCTATTATTTTAAATTACTTAAAGAAATCTTAAAATAATTACAACCACTCAACTCTAGTCCTTAGCTCTTCCCTTTAGGCCTTCACGAATCCACTTAGGATTGTTAAAATATTTTAATTAATAAGATTCTTTCATGAAAAATTATTCCTTTTAGGATCATTCCTAAAAAGGTGAACTCACGCGAAGAAAATCTGAAATGAGAAAAAGTGTTAGGTCTAGGGGTCTATTTATATGGGTAGAAATGGATCTCAGACCGTTGGATTTTGGGGGTTGAATATGATGCAGCCACATCATAGGCTAAATAGGAGCCATCAGACGCCGGAATGGAAGGACCAGATTGAGTTGAAGGATGCAAAACACGTAGAAAATAGGCTAATAACCGTTACTGGACGATGGAATTTCCTTCATCCAATTTCTACTGCGGATCGACCGCCAGGTCGACCACCCTATACCCAGGTCGACCTAGCCAATATTTTTATTTTTATTTTTTCTTTACTATCCGATTCTTGTTTCGTGCGTAACTTCTTAATATTGACTCGAATTCTGACGTTCTATATATGGAAATTGACCATAAAATTACCATAGGCACAATTATGCAACTCCATGACTCAATTTTGATAATTTCACAAAGTTATTTTATTGTTTAGTTAATGAGTGAATTAATTATTACGGGTTAAATTTTGGGTTGTTACATTCTCCCCTTATTTCGTCCCTGAAATTTCTAAGGATAAAAGAATGTACTAAATGTTTTCATCCAATTCTACAACCAACTGCTCAATCATCCATTGTCTTTAAGTTTTTTAATGTAATTTATGATACTTATTAAATTAGTGTAGTGTAAATGTCCCTACTAATGCAAAAGATTAGACGGTCCACTGATTCAGTTGACCTCCTTTTATGCAATCACGTTCATGTCATGTATCCAAATGAATGCAAAAATTCTCTAATGATAACTGATAGTTCTATATGTGTTCTACAATCATCATCCAAATGCAACAACCATGTGAAAATCATTCATTTATAGCAACCATGGAAATAAAATAAAATGCGCACACATCCATATGCATATGCTCAAGTGTCCTAGTTAGGCCGATCCCTAAGGAGTAATAGTGCTTAATGTACCTATATGCATCCACTAGCAAACACTTGCAACCACTAGCATACATCATTCATAACATGCTCTATTAACATGTTTACATCAAATCCTACCATCCATAGGTTAACTCCTAAGTTCTACCCTCCTAAAGGATAATAAAGGAAAGAATCTATTCAAAACTAAAGATGGAAAAAAAGAAATTCTAAAACCTATTATTAAAGAGACATGGATATGAGATACTAATTTTCTCCTAATCAAATTAGTCTTCTCTGAGATCTCTCTAACCATGTTGGAATCAAGAAGCAACCTTTCCATAGACTCCAACCAACATGAAGACGTCTTACACGGCCTTTCCAAAAAGAGCTTCAAAAGTTGCCCTTCCAATGCTAGTTTGAAAACAACTACCGTATGAATTCCACTAAAGAAAGATGCTTTTTCTAAGTTCTTCCAAAATCAAGAATGCTCATTCTCAACCATGCTTGTCTTAATATACCACTCATTTCATTTTACTGTTCTTCATGAATCAATATTCCTAGGTTCTTACTAGTGTCCTATACACTTTACAGAAACTTCCCTTTTATTGCTATCTCCTTACACCTTTTCCATTACTCATAAGAAATGATTCTTATCTATTCCACATTTAAGAGTTTGGTTTGGTAATTATCACCTTGTTTTAAAAACTGAGGTTTCTAAAAATTTCACGACATCAAATCCCAAAATCTGTATCTTTAAAAATGTTATCTTTTTAGTTTCTATTAATTTCAAAAATACTTGGTCACTTAATATTATTTCCCAAAAAATTTTTTAGGCCTAAAACTTATATCTCTCTTTCTTTAAAGAATTTTATAGTTTTCTACAAAAATTTGAATTTTCAAATTTTACTTTTGTTAAGTTTTTCATTTCAAAAACTTATTTGCTTTTCACCAAACCATTTTTTTAAATATCTTTTAAAATATCATTTATGTGTTTTCAAAACTGCTTCTTATTAAACCTAAGAGTCTCATATCATAATGTATTGGAACTACTTCCTCTTATGAGAAGTTATTAACGCTAAAATCTTCGATGAACCTATTTAAAAGAGAATTTGATGTTTATGTGAAATTACAAGGAACTTATTTTATATTTTTCGTAACAGGCTATACAAAATATGGTGCTTTTCATACATTGTATATCTCTTTCATGTATTCTTTGTAACTTGCACAGAACATCTTTATTGGTTTCATAGAAAATCATACCATTATTCTTTTCATTCCAATAGATTAAAATATGTTTAAACTATATTCTTCCATGATAAATATTTTTTAACATCTAACTTACACATTTTCCTTTCAGAAAAACTTATCTTCAAGGCTGTTTTAATATTTCAATAACTGCAACAACACTTCCTTATACTTGTTAATAATAAGCGTACTTTACATACCATTTTGTTTCTATACTTAGAAATTACCTTTTAAAACACATTTTTATTTGGTTAAAATGGATGTTGCATAAAACATCGTTACTATAACCCATAAAAATACTAGTGTATGGATTCAATTAAATAAATACCAATAAATCTCATATACCTATGTAAAAATATTTCTCTTGAGAGTCACTTACTATAACATAGTGTTATAGCCTATGCTCCACTTATTTTCCATGAAAATATTTATTAAAACAATAAAAGTTGCAATCTACGCTTTCAATACTTGATACACTCTAGGTTTTTATGTTTAAAATCTTTGTTTACTTACAATGAAACTAGTGAGTTATATATATACTCTATAATTCTTTACAAAGAATCCCAATTTTTCATTATAAAAAACCAACTTAAATTTCACACCATTCTTCAAAAAACCCCATGTTTATTTTCTGAAAGAAAATATTAACAATGAAAATTTTCAATTCCAACAAATTCATTTTTTTTTCTACTTTTTAAATTTCGAAAATTTCTTTTTGTTGGGCTTAGCATAAAGTGGGTCTTCCTACTTACTAACCCCGGAGTAATTTTCCTAAACTAAAGGCTTTTACTCTTATTCCTCTTGTATACTCATATTTATTCTGAGGCATCACCGTTAAATCCTCTTGTCTGAGACAATTATAATTTCTGCAATTACCTACACATAGAATTTATTCTCTACTTATCAACTGAATTTTCTTGTACATCTCTAACCTTTGCCTACCTCTCTTTGGATTTCCATAATCCCAATCCTAAATGTACAAAACCATTTCTTAAATCCATACCATGTGTATACATTCTCTATGCCCTCAATAAACGTGCTTCAAAAGTGATACTTCAAGAACTCTGCTCTAAATTAACGAACATGAAGCATACAAAGAACCTCCTTTATATTAATAACATTCTCTTCCAATACGTCTTGGAAAACACCGAAATGTCGACCACGAATACCACCACGAGCTTTACTTTAGGACATCTCCAAAAACATGGTCCATCAAATCTATAGAACGGGCTGGGACATTGGTTAGCCCAATAGTCACAACTAACTACTCAAAGAATCCGTCTGGTGTCCTAAATGCGATCTCATCAATATTATCATCAGTGACCCTAAGTTGTTGAAATCCAGTGGCTAAATCAAGTTGAGAGAATATTAAAGAGCCAACTAACTAGTTGGAGAGATCATCTATCCTAGAGAGTGGGTAATGGTTCTTCTTTGTGAGCTTATTCAATTCTGTATAGTCAATGCAAAGTCGAAGAGAACCACCTTCTTTGGTAGCAAAGACGACAGACACTCTCTATTCCGATATTTTTCTTCTTATGAAACCTTTCTCCAAAGCTCATGGATCTTCTTGCTCAACCCCTTCCTATCCCTATGTGCCATATGCCCTATGGGTAATGCTACTAGCTAACCAAATAAATCCTAAAGTCAATCTCTCTCTTAGGGGGGTAGTCCCCTGACATCCTCAAAGACGTTTAGAAAAATCTCCGACGACAGGAACCGAATCTAACTCTGATGATGATTAATTAAGGGAATAAAGGAAGCTCAACTTACCTGACCCTTGCGGGGCGCAAGAAATCTCGAGAGTCCTACTGATGCATGTCTCTAGTCTTACGAATCACCTCTTGAAATCTAATATACCTCTATATGTGGATATTCAATTTATTTCCAAAATCATCCCATACCCCGAAAATCCCAAAGTATAGGCGTCATAGTCAAATTCTATGCCTAGAATATAAATTTTCAAACCCCTACAAAGCATAGACAAGAGTACCGATCCTTTTATGGGGTTTCAAAAACAACAATGAGGTCTCCTACTTAAGAAATGTATAAGTGCAAATAATCTAACAAAGAACTAGAGATGAAAGAGTGTGATGCTCTAGGATCGAAAAGAGTAAACCTAAATTTTCTACCTCGATCTGGTCTGCTACTGGAAGGTGTTGCATCCTAAGCCTGAACTACGCTGCAGGTGCACTCTCACCCTGCCTCATTTTCTGAGAATAAAACTTATTAAGGTGACCAGGTTGTTCACAACTATCACTTCTTCACCTTCTCACTCTTGCAGTCTCTTGCATAATGACCAGACATTCTACAACGGTTACATCTCCCACTTTTCTTAATTCGCTTCTAATTGACTTCCCTTTTCCTTTTATCCTTCTTGCCCTTCCACCATGGCTTCTTAGAGCTTGTAGGAACTGCCTTAAGCTCTTCTTCCAACTGCCAAGATATAGGTTGGCCACTATGTCGGTCCTCCAAATCTAGCTGCCTAAACATTCGCTCCAAATCTTCTAACCTAGCTTGTGTCTTCTTGAAATCCTTCAGGCCAAATAACATTCTGACCCCTATGCTAGTGAAATCCTTACATAGCTTTGAAAAATCGGCTGGTGTAAGTGAATTATAAGGATTTCCAACTACCGATGTTGTATTGGGCGCTTGTCCTTGCACCTCTGGTAATGTAGCTCTACGGATCCAGTCAGCCTTACTGTGCAAAGAAAAGGAAACTTAGGCTCGAAAGAATCGAAAGTAGGTTGAATTGGACTTTGAGGAGATTTTTATAAAAACTCTTTTATACTTAAAAACTATTTCTAAGAGTTCTTTTCTGAAAAATACTTTTAAAATAAGTTATTTTGGAAAAATACTTTGCTTCTAAAATAAATTTTTAGAAACTTATAATCTTAGGCTCTAATACCAAGTGAAACACTCTATACCTTTTACTATACCCAAAAGGACGTATTAAAAGGCGTGGTGCATTGTAGATGTAACTAAAGCTAACAGAGACTAAGATTCACGAGACAAAAATTAAATAATAATAACACGGCGGAAATAATTATAATATTTTGTTCAAAACCAAACTTCATAAAAAGTCATCACATACCAAATACTTCAAATGTCAAACTACCATATATGTCTTGAATCAAAAACCATAGTCCTAAAAAAAATCAGAGTACAATTATCCCTTATTATAGTGCTAGTACAACATAAGAACTAAACCTGGAATAAAGGAAGTACACATAAGAAATCTCTGTCGAGAGAACTCGAAGTTGCAGCAACTTATTGACTTCCTCAATGATTGCCTAAGGGGAGGGGGAAAGTGGAAAAAAATAGAGGAATGAGTCAGACTAAAAGTCCAGTGAATGATAATAGTTACTAGAGTCTTTAAGCAAGATAAAGTAATAGACTCTACAATAGTTCTAGCATGAATAAGATAATAAAGAAAATAGGAAAGAGATGAATTGGAAATAAGTATGATTAAATATTACTTAATTACAATATAGGTTAAGTCTTGATTTCTTGCGCTTGTCTTTGATTAGGCTGATTCCTAATCTGAAATTAGAATGTAACTCTAATTCTGCCCTTTTTGATCGGCCTGCTACTCTATCGTACCTTTCTATGGACCGACCTCTATATAACTCTCAACATAAAATGTTACTGTGGCCAAGACAACATACATAGCTCCCTACACAGAAGGCAGTGGTGTCTACTAAAGACACACATACTAAGCACTTGGAATTCATAGCTGTTACTGAGCACCCGTAAATAGAAGTCGCACGCGTAACTGCCACCATGCCAATGCTACTTTTTGCTCCAACTATTGGGTCTTCTTATTACCTCCAACTTCCAATATAGCGTTCCCTTCATCTCACTTTAGGCTAATGTAAGATCACCGTGTGTCCATAGAAACTATAGGGGAAATGTTGTTACTGGCCCTTTATCCAGACTATATCTAGTTACACCCCATATCCAAATCTCCCGTGATTTGGACTTCTATTTGACTAATTACTACCATTCTTAGCACAAGCGTGCCCTCATCTCACTTCAAACTAATGTGAGACATCGTTTTGTCTAATAGGGAATGTTATTTGGTACAGGTCCTACATTCGTCTTTGCTTACTAACTTAGGTGAAATATTTAAAAAAAGCCTTTACATTTTTCTCTACTATCTGTGCTTATTAATTTATCCTAAGTCTTAAAATAAACCTTATTCTATTCTTTTTCTTATTATAACCTACGTTATAATTATGCTTATTACTTAACCCAAGGTCTAAGTGTGAAAATAAGCTTCTTTCATCTTTGATTCTTTTTATTTAGTTATAATTCTAAGTTATAACTAGACCAATCTTTTTAACTCAATCTAATTAACGTCAAAATTAGGCGTAATTTCAGTCTAATTCCATTTGTATTACAATCTTCGTAATTTACATCTTATATTCCATTATTTCAGTTTTCTTACAATTTAATTCGTATTTGCGTTAATCTTATTCTAATCCATATACAAAGAAGAAGGAGGACTAAAAGAAGACTGAAAATAGAAGAAAATCCAAAACGTTTAACGAGGATGCAAATAACTTATAAATAACAGTAAATAACTAAAATATTGTAAATAAAATGTAAATAATCAAAAACCTATAATTAACAGAAAAAAGAATAGCTGAAAGGAAATAGACTGAAAATAATTCGAAAAACTATTAATAAACTACTGAAAAGTTTATTCCAAAAATCGTAGTAACATTACAACAATTAGAAACCCTATTATTTTAAATTACTAAAAGAAATCTTAAAATAATTATAATCACTCACCTCTGGTCCTTAGTTCTTCCCTTTAGGCCTTCACAGATCCATTTGGGGTTGTTTTTTTATAAAAATTCTCTCCTTGAAAAATTATTCCTTTTAGGGTCTTTTCTAAAAAGGTGAACCCAAGCGGAGAAAATCTAGAATGAGAAAAAGTGATAGGTCTAGGGGACTATTTATAGGGGTAGATGTGGATCTCGGACCGTTGTATTTTGCGGACTAAATAGGATGCAAAAACGTAATAAGATGAATAGGAGCCATTGGATGCAAGAATGGAAGGACCATATTGAGTTAAAGGATGCAAAACATGTAGAAAATAGGCTAATAATCGTTACTGGACGAAGTAAATTTCCTTCGTCTAATTTCTAAGGCGGGTCGACCACTAGGTCGACAGCCCCTATACCTAGGTCGACCGACCGATCGACCTAGGGTGAGGTTGTGTCGACCTAGTGCTCGACCTAGCCAATATATTTTATTTATTTTTTTCTTTTATTTTTTGATTCTTGTTTCGTGCATAACTTCTTCATATTGACTCGGTTTTCGACATTCTATATATGAAAATTGACCAAAAAATTACCACGGGAACAATTGTGCAATTCCCGTGGCTCAATTCTGATAATTTCACAAAGTTATTTTATTTTTTATCTAATTAACGAATTAATAATTATGGGTTAAATTTTAGGTTGTTACATGCTTCAGACAAAGTTGCAAGTTCAGCAGTTATAAACCCGGTAAAAATAATTCTGATTGATAGAATAAAAAAACATTACGGTACCGATGGGTTCAAAATTGAACCACTTTACATGTAATTAGTAAAACAATAGAAGAAAGGAGAAAACAAGTAGATCCCATTAAGATCACGTACGATAACATGGAATAATAAAGCGGTGACCACATCTTCTGGTTCATTACGAAGACCTCAAGTAAGCCCCATGGTTGTAGTTAACAAACAACTATTGCTTCTGCAATCTTTCTTAAAAATGCTTGTATAGCAGCTTCTGCTTCTCTTTTAGCACGTTAGCATCGTAAAGTGTCTTGAAATTTGAGGAGCCTCCTTAAAAGCATGCAGTCAGTACGATCACTAGTACAACTGCCTTTTGGATCTCACTATCTATACTGTACTATTAAAGGTGTCATTAAAACCACCTCTCGTGCTTTTGCCTAATGATGATACCCAAGAAACTACATAAATTGAAGCAATAAAAGCCATTAAGGGCAACGATAATAGGACTGATACTGAAACATATATTTGGCGGAGTAAATACCTAAGATATATACAATGGATCAATATAACTATATGGCAAAATCAAGAACTGCAACTGACTAGGTTAACCTAGGCTAGTTGTTAATTTTGATTTTTTATAAAAACTTATAACCAAACTAAAAATTAAAATTTACGAAAAGTTCATAGTAGAATTTAAAGAACTCACTTAAACTATATAGAGAAAGGTCGGAGTGAAAAATAATAACTCACACTCGTGATCAAGATATATTAAAAAAAGTCCAACAAGAAAGGGAAAATGGGTGAATTCAACAAACAATACCAAAATTAGTAAATCCTGAAAATAAATCATAAGGAGATAAATTAGATGCATTAGACATTTGGTGATTGAACAACAAATAGAGAACGAACCTAGTGGATCTAATATATGCGAAAATATGCATTCACCGATTAAAAACAACAAGGAATTATACATTTAAGTCTCAATACTCCGTTATTCCATGAATATGTTGAATCTGATTAAGTTAATGGATTTTGTGAAAGCTACCAAGGATTTGATTTGAAAAAACAAAGACAATCAAATAAACTCAAAATAAATACCCAGTAAGATCTTGAAGTATTTAATGCAAATAACAGTATGACTGGTCACACAAAACAAGTTGCATGCAGTTTACTTTCCTCAAATATGTACTAAGTGGTCAAGTAAATCAAATATGAAGCTGGCATTTAGTAAATTAAATGATAACAACTGGATCAAGGGGAGATAAGCCAGCTAGTGAGTGTTGAAATCCTTCACTGAGTGTAATTTGATCAAGAATGATGATTGATATTTGTAATTTGTAATTTGTAATGAGAAGATATTGAACAGAAAATTTGTATTGATTTTTTTTCTCAACTGAATAATTGCATTGCAGAGTATTACAAGGCTATTTAAATACAATTGTGTAGAACTGGGCTTATATGAAAAGGCCCAGTAACAAGTACATAATCGCTTTGCTTTGTATTGAAACATAACTACATCAGAGAAGTAACATTGCGTTAGATCTGTATTTCCAATATCCCCCCTCAAAGCGATTAGGGTTAGGGCACCAAATCTCTTTGCCGCCGCATGATGAAAACATTCAAAGCAAAGAGAAAAATTATAGATTAGACTTCTGGCTTTAGCTTCAGAGCATCATCTCGACTTATTGTTGAGGTTGCTGTCTGAATCATCTCTTGCATGATGCTTCTTTGTTTCTGTAGTCAAACTGGAGCTTGAAGAGTGTGAGCAAGTCTTGTTGTTGAGGTTGTTGTCCTGTTTCTCATCAGATGTAGTGATGTTCCTTCTTACCTTCAGTTCTTCTCGAAATCGAGTAAAATTCCTTGCGGTAAGCGGTTTGGTTAAGATATCTGCGATTTGGTAAGTGGCTGGTATGTGACTAACTTGTAGCTTTCCCTTTTGAATTTGTTCTCTTACGAAGTATAGATCTATTTCTATATGCTTTGTTCTTGAGTGAAGCACTGGATTTTCTGAGAGGTATACTGTGCTTAAGTTGTCACACCATACTATTGGTTTGCCGTTTGTATTAATCTGTAGCTCATGCATAAGTGACTGTATCCACATGACTTCCGCTGTTGCACTGGCCACACTTCGATATTATGCTTCAGTGCTAGATTTAGATATTGTATTTTGTTTCTTTGAGCACCAGGAAACTGGATTTCCACCTAAGTAGATGCAGTAGCCTGTGGTCGATCTTCTGTCATCAAGGTCTGTCGCCCAATCGGCATCTGCATAACCAGTTATATTAAGGTGTTTTCCTTTGTTCAGTGAAATTCCATAGTCCAGTGTTCCTTTTAAGTATCGTAATATTCTCTGCATGAATTGACAAACTTTGTTAACACTGTATGACACATCTGGTCTAGTTATGGTGACATATTGTAATGCCCCAACTAGACTCCTATACTGTTTATCATTAAATATGACTTCTCCCCTGTTTTTAGACAAGTGTTGACTCCCTATCATTGGAGTTGGTTGGGGATTTGCATTTGTCATTTTTGCTTTGTGTAGTAATTCCTTGATATATTTAGTTTGGCACAGCATGACTTCTGAATGTGATGTTTGCTTAACCTCTATACTCAGGAAGTCATTTATATTTCCTAGATTCTTAATTGAGAATTTTCTGTCAAGATGCAGTGTGATTTTGTTGATTTCTGCATCATTGTTACCTGTAACAATTAGATCATCAACATAAATGAGTATATAAATTGTGACTGTATCATCAATTTTTGTAAATAATGAATTGTCTGACTTTGTGGATTGAAACCCCATGTTATATAAGGTGGCTTTTAACTTATCAAACCACACTCTTGGTGCTTGCTTGAGACCATATATGGCCTTGTTTAACCTACACACAAGATTACTGTTCTGTTGATACCCTGGTGGTTGATGCATATATACTTCCTCCTTTAATTCTCCATTGAGGAAGGCATTGTTTACATCCAATTGTCTGATTTGCCAATCATTGTGGATAGCTATTGTGAGAATGATTCTTATAGTTGTTGGCTTTATTACCGGTGAAAAGGTTTCATTAAAGTCAAATCCATGCTCCTGTGTGTATCCTTTAGCCACCAGTCTTGCTTTATGTCTGTCAATAGTGCCATCTGGTTTCCTTTTTAACTTGTATGTCCACTTGCATCCTATGACATTTTTGTCTTTTGGTAGAGGAACTAGATTCTATGTTTTATTTTTGATGAGGGCATTGTATTCATCATCCATTGCTGTTCTCCATTGCTTATTTTTGACTGCTTGATCAAATGTTTCTGGTTCCTCTGATATGATGGTTGAGTATACTTTGGGTTTAAAATTTTCACTCTTAGATCTGGTAATCATATGATGTCCAGTTGTGATTCTGCCTTCATTGTGTGATACTTCATTGTCTTGACTTGAGTTGTTTCCTGATTCATCATTCTGAGTGCTTGATTCACATTGACTCATATTTTGTGTTGAATTTGGCTCTTCTTCAGGTAAGTCAGTTGGCTCTGCCTGACCTGGTTGAGTAGACATTGTGTGTTGTGGCGCAAAGCTTACTGAGTTACTTCAGTTGTTGCCTGAGTCCATTCTGATGGGTGTACAGGTATGGATGGTATTGATGAATTTGGATTATACACTTTGCCTGTTGTCTTGATACTAATATCAGAGTAGGGATAAACATGCTCATTAAAGACTACGTGTCTACTTATGAATATTTTGCCATTGCTATCAATACACTTGTATCCCTTTTGATTTGATGCATAACCAAGAAATGTACATGGAGTTGATCTAAAGTTCAACTTGTGTGTGTTGTATGGTCTGGTGTAGGGAAAACACAAGCATCCAAAGGTTTTCAGAAGGTGATAGTCAGGTTTTATGTTGAATAACTTTTCCATTGGGCTTTTATCATTTAGTACTTTGGTTGGTAGCCTGTTTATCAGGTACACTGCAGTACCAAATGATTCAGGCCAAAATTTCATAGGTAGTTTTGCCTGAGCAAGTAATGTTAACCCTGACTCCACAATGTGCCTGTGTTTTCTCTCCACTAGACCATTTTGTTCAGAAGTGTAGGGGCGTGTTATTCTATGAACAATGCCCTTTTTACTAAAGTAGTCATTGAGAGTTTTGAATTCTCCACCACCATCAGTTTGTAAAACTTTAATCTGATGGTTGGTTTGTTTTTCAACTTGTGTGATAAAGTGTATGATGATTTGGGGTGCTTCATTTTTGGTTTTCAGAAAATACACCCAAGTATATCTTGTGCACGCATCAACAAATGATATATAGTATTTGTATCCATAGTCAGAGTAAATTGGAGATGGACCCCATAGATCAGTAGCAACTAACATTAGTGGTTTGTCATATTGTGTCATAGAATCTGAAAATGATAATTTGTGACTCTTACCCATTTGACAAAATGTACAGATGTAGGGAAGAGTAACATCAAAAGAGATTTTATTTTCTGATAATACTTTTCTTACAGTATTTGCACTGAGGTGACCTAGCTTATAATGCCAGATATCAAAGTTGCTCAGTTTCTTTTCACTTTGAGCAAATTCAGAAAAATTACACATCTCAACATATTTGTCAGAGTTTGTTTTTCTTGAATCAACAAGATTAAACCTATACAGACCCTTCACAGCTTCACCCTGCAATAAAATTTCCTTTGTTAGTATGTCTCTAACAAGGCAGTATTTAGGGTAGAATTCAAAATATAAATTGTTATCACTTGCAAATTGTGATACACTTAATAAATTTTTCTTTATCTGTGGAACCATTAAAAGATTGTTGAGATATAGTTTTCTTTCACCTTTGATGCAAGCAATATCAGTGTGTGTGATCTTTACTGCCTCACCATTACCCATGTGTATGGTTTTATTACCTTTGTACTCCTTGTTTCCTAGATTTAGATTCTCCAGGTTGTTAGTAATGTGGTTGGTTGCACCAGAGTCAGGGTACCGGCTTTCATCCATTGTTTGATCTGATCAGTTAATGTCATTCTGATTATTTGCCCTGTTACTACTTGATTGACTGTTTATGTCCTGTTGTATTTGGGCAATGTTTGCACTCCCATTTCTCTGATTGCTTGAACTTTGACCTGGTGTATAGTTCATATTGAGTCTGAAGTAGCATTTTGGGGCAGTGTGACCAATTTTCTCACATATTTGACGCTTTGGCCTATTGTTGTTATTGTATCTGCCTCTGCCTCTACCTCTGGTAGGTGGATTACCTTTATTGTTATTGTAGTTATATTGATTCCTGCCTCTGTGCCCCACTGCATAGTTGACTGTTATGTCAGGATCTGTAGGTTTCTTGAATTCAAGTCTACCTTCGTGAGCAAGTAGTATAGCATGTACATCCTCTAGAGTTGGTGTTGTTCTTTGAGATGATATAACTGCAACAACTGATTCATATTCTTCACTTAAACCACTTAATATGATTAGTACTTGTTCAGTTGATGGCACTTTATGAACTGCTGCCTCAAGAAGATCACATGTTGTTTTAATTTTAGCAAGATATTCACCCATTGTGATGTTTTCTTTTCTGATACTATGAAGTTGTCTTTTGTGATGCATCACCTTGGCTGCTGACTGAGAGTTGAAGATTCTCTCAACTGTTGTCCATACACCATTTGCAGTTTTACTGCCAATCACTTGTAGTAGTAGTTTTATACTTATGGATGAGAGTAGCCAAGAACAGATTAAACTATATTGTCTTTGATATTTTGTGAATTCTGGGTTATTAACTGTTGTGTTTTCTGAACTAGCGATGAATCTTGGTGGAATTCTGACAGTCGCATTGAGAAAATCTTCAAGTCCATATCCCCTGACTGCAGTTTCAACCTGTGCTTTCCACAGAAGATAGTTATCTTCTTCCAGATGAACTGTGACAAGTTGGCTCTGTAGGCTAACTATGGTTTTGATCAGATTTTCTGTGGCAGTTTGATCAAAATCAGAAGATGATGATGTTGCTGAGCTATTGGCCATGAAGCAAGAAACAGAAAGTTGAAATGAAGGAAGGATCAGTGCAGTCTTGATTCAAGAACTGCTGTTTGTGGTTTTAACAGAGAGAGAGAAGGAGAAGCAACACAAGAATTGATCTGAAAATTCACTAAAATATCAGGTAAGTTCAACCACTAACCCAAATGATTGAATCTGATGATGGGTTTTTCTGGTATGGTGCTGGTTCTTGATATTTGATGAATTTTGTGATGATTCCTTTTCTTGTGATGAATTCAAGGCTTTTCTTGGTTTTTATAAAGTGGTGCAGCCAGTTTCTTTGCTAGGCATGGCATCTCTTTTGTTTTTCTTGAGTTGTAGCCTTGAGTTTCCTATGATCTCAGATGATGAATGGATATTCTGATGAGATACTTGAAAATTGCTTTCACCAAATGATGATTTCTGATGATCTCTGATGGTGTTAATGTTTCAAGATTGCCGTTAGGCTTAGAAGCGCTCTGATACCATGTTGAAATCCTTCACTGAGTGTAATTTGATCAAGAATGATGATTGATATTTGTAATTTGTAATTTGTAATGAGAAGATATTGAACAGAAAATTTGTATTGATTTTTTTTTTCTCAACTGAATAATTGCATTGCAGAGTATTACAAGGCTATTTAAATACAATTGTGTAGAACTGGGCTTATATGAAAAGGCCCAGTAACAAGTACATAATCGCTTTGCTTTGTATTGAAACATAACTACATTAGAGAAGTAACATTGCGTTAGATCTGTATTTCCAATAGTGAGAAAACCAAATAATAATAATCAAAAGCTTCTCTTTTGCTTTCCTGCATAAACAATAGATTTTATAGAATTAGTCACTAACAATCCTACATAGTATATTAAATAGTGTATGTAAACATGATACAGTTAATTCTACTATTAAGCAATGTAAAAGAGTGCTTATTTACTAATGCACCATTGAATTGTGATCTGAACAGTGCCAAAAAGAAGGCATTTTCTCTGCATGATTCTCATGTTCATTGTTTCTTTATACTTTTTTCTGCTCATTGCTTTCCACCATGTATACATAAATGATACAAATCCTTACCGAGCTTGGATACATAAAATTAGTCTTACATGGAATTTACTATAGATTAATGAATATAAACTCAAAATATTCATTTTCGGGATTAATTTAGTGTTTGTATAAATTGAATGCTTATGTTTTATAGTTTTATTAGCATATAAACTAGACACCCTTGATTGCGATGAGTTGGTATAACCTTGGATAACGAAAGCACAATTACACCAAAAGGGCTACTTTGAGTAACACATGAACTGTGCTTAGCAAGTAATGTACTCGATTCTCACATCAGTGGAAGTATGTTGAGAGCATTATCCATCGGTGACCGAGAAGTGGATCTCCTTCTGCCTGGTGTTAAAAGGTCACATTTTCTATTTTTCCTCTTTTTATTTATGTTTAACCTAACCCAATGTTTGATGGGTCAGGTTTTAGGCTCAATCATTGGTAAATCATATTAGAGTACAATATTGCTAAGGGCACCATTTAGTATTCTTTCCTTTAAACATTTCAGAAATATTAAAAAAATCATGAGGATATTTGATGGTGTCCTTAGCAAGACTTTAGGAAAATAGAAATACATAAAGTAAGTTTAATAAAATGAACACCAAAAATTATATCAATCCAGTTAGCATATTTGTATATAAAACAACTCTAAACCCAGTGCAGTCTACAAGTTTCTTCAATTAACCACTCAGCATCACATTGCTTGTGAAAACACACTTGTTTCTTTTTGCAATCCATTACTTAGTAAAAATGAACATTGCAGCCAGCAAAATATTGCTAATCTCAAGATGGATAAATTGAAGTGGGGTGAATTTCAGTAACTTTTTGGATGTATATAAAAAATGTTGTTCTATTAAGCTAAAAATAATAATATTGCCACCTTTTGAACAGACCGCTGATGCAACTGGGACTGAACATGCCAGCATAAGTAAACGGGAAACTTATACACAACGATGACGACCCAGCCTCGGAAAGCGATCTATTTGAGGTATACGATGTAGTTCTCTATTTAGAAATCATCGACATGCAGGATTACAATATAAAAAAGAAAGTCAAGCATACTTTCATATCTTTTAAGTTTAGCCTCCAATCCATTTCCACAGTCAAAACTAAGGAGTATTCTAAATTTTTTGGTCAGTGAAGAACAATGAAGACAATTCAAACTGACATCTGGAGCAACCACAGCTTGATAACCATCAATATACTTGCAATATTAGTCGGTGAATAAAATGAAGAGGAAGGTCATCTTGAGTTAATGAAAGAGATTCTGAATTACTATGGGCTTGATCAATTTCTAAGAAACACTTCAACGTTATTTTGAACTTTTTTAAAAAGAAATGAGTTATATAAATGCACAAACATTTGATAGATTTGAAATTTTGATGGTACTTCTTAATAAAACATGCTTAAGAACTATAAGTTTTCATGTTTAATATGATTTCATTTTCATGCTTTGGTTCACCTATGAAAATCCTAGTGGGCAAGGTATCGAGTGAATATAGAGCATCAACATGCATAGGTGATAGGTGCATGCTCACCTACACTTTTAATTATTGAATATAAATCAATGAAAGGATTTGTAAGGCAAGGAAAACAAACAGAAATATGCACAACTAATTTGCAAATAAATCGCAATAAAAAATAATTTTGAGGAAGTGGACAAACTAGTCCGAAGTTATAGGTGCTGGTAGAATGAAGTTGAAGTCTTATGTATGTGTTGATTGTTTAATAGTAAATGGGACATTCTCTTTTCAAAAAAGTTTAGCGGCATGAATAGAAGAAGAAATAAATAAGAGAGAATACCACAAAAGAGTAATCAATGCATGGAAAACATCATGGTTCCCATAGGTAAAGATCAATTGGTTTCATAAATAATTTCACATGTCATAACTTCACTTACTGATTGGATGAATTATTGAATCACCATTACCATATAAAGCAACATTTGGACTTGACAACCTATTACAATGATATTAAATATCAAAAGCATCATTTAATGCACTATAGCATAATGTAAAACAAATTTTTTAAACATTTATTCAACACAACATACAAATATCTTCATATTCATTAATTTTTAGCATGAAATAGGAAATTTGCAATCAATTTTATTATG
Source organism: Allium cepa (assembly GCA_030765085.1). Taxonomy (NCBI): domain Eukaryota; kingdom Viridiplantae; phylum Streptophyta; class Magnoliopsida; order Asparagales; family Amaryllidaceae; genus Allium; species Allium cepa. The sequence continues at coordinate 439,324,054 of CM060935.1, read as the reverse complement.
CAGTATAAAATTAGCTGATTTCTTGCACCTTTGTCAAGTTCCCAAAATGTACCACAGGACTACTTTCAATGCAGTATTGTGCAAATAAACTTAATGGAGAAGTAAATGGGGCATCTGAAATTCGATCAGCAGGTCTCCAACTATTATTAGTTCGAGAGTAACACTATATGACTTGCTGTCTAAGAAACACATTAATAAGAAATGACTAATATACAATTGACTATATCTAAAATATCTCGTTGCGATAAAATAATTGAAATTTTATTTTTTATATGTAGATAAAGGTTTATTGACTTTTATTTATCACATAAACTTTTTCTATATTATTATAAATATGTAATATAATTTAATGTTTAGGGAACATCTTTCCGCCTTATGCTAACCATAGTTTATTCTGGATTCATGAACTTGATGTTAGCTTTATTGGATATTTTTGGATTTATGAATCGGTTTTTCTATGATAGCATCAATATATTCACATGTCCATAAAAAACATTTATATCCCTAACAGAAAAATAGAATTGATATCCTTTCTAAATATTTTTATTACTTAGCATTTGAAGTTGCATGGACATGACATATATTTCACATAGGACAAAATAAATATAAGGTTTTATGGAGAATAATGAACGTTTCTTAATGATTTGAATTTATTATTTGAACAAAATAAATATAACCACATTAAACTTGCAAAACACACAGAATGGCGTCTAGAGAATTAATTCCAAAAAAAGTGACACACTTACTTCTCACCAAGTTCTTTTCTGGGAATTTATCACGTACTTCGAAGAATATCACTTGCGATATAACACCAAATCATTGTAATACTTGTCTAAAGGAACTTTAGTAGGGATCATGTATGCTATTGGTTGTCCTTGCAAATGGCAGCCCTATCAGCCTGTATTGATGAGAAGAAACAAAAAATGGGCTTGATAACAGTGTATCAAAAAATGCAACAGAACATCAACTTGTGAAATATAAAATGGATGTTATAAGAAACATGCAGAAACTAACATATCAACTGTTAATCTCTAATGGGGAAGTGAAAATGTACAAGCACGACACAAGGAAAATACACCTTGGCAACCCTTTATAGGAAGGGTACTATTTTCTGAGTCAAATTTAGATGGGAAATGGCCTATTAGGTGATCTTTACATGGAATGGCAATGAACTAACAAGATTTATTAGTTTAGATGTGCATATGGTTTGTTTAATTGTAATTTTGGTTCAGAAGGTTTATATATCATTCAGCTTCATAACCGAGGTTGGTTTTAAGTAGAAGCTACTATAATTATCATCATTTTTACTTATACCTTTATCGATCAAAGAAAATAAGAACTTTTTTATGTTTTATATATAGGTTCCTAGACATCATGTACTAGGCATCCTAGGTTATTATATATTCCCTACTTATATCCACTAAACCAAATTCAAAAGCTAATCATCAAATCATCTTCACTTTTCATTTCATGTTTATTATAGGCGTTTAACATTATAGAAGATAAATAAAAAATTAAACTCAAGACATTAAAACTTTCGTAACTGAATCTAATCTAGGGTAAGAAATAACACGATTTATGAATGGAAAAACCGAACTCCAATTTTGTACCTAGTTTTTAGAAAGCTCTCTTCAGTTGGAATTTGACGAATGGAAAATCTGAATTGTATTTAGCTAAAGTTGGACACAACTTGCAAGCAATGAAACCTGCAATTTATATTACTAAGCTGAAAGCCTAGAAAAATCGAGTTAGGGCATCTTTGAGATAAGATTTTAAAGGAAAAGGGATAACCAGAATAATGAATGAAGAAATCGCTAGAGAAAAATCTTATTTCCTTTTTGGATAGGAATGGAACAGTAACACTGACCTCGCAGGAACGATTTTTTTAGGGGGGGAAGATATGAATTAGAGGCAACAGACAAAAAATATACCTAAATCTAAGCTGTGTTGGGTGGCAAACAAAAAAAGGAGTTAAACCTTAATGCATAATTGACGGCGTTGTAGGCATATAAATTTCTTCTCAAAATTACTTTTGATCGCAATTGGAAATCAAATGCTGAGAAATGATGTTGTCAGAAGTCAGTTTTGTTTTAGTGCATCTACAGTTGCCACATGTCTTTTTGCTTGCTTACCTTGGATTTCAAAGGAAGAGCCTATCTAGAGTGATTTCAGTCAGTTCTTTTACATACACTAATCTCTTTCTTGCTATAGTATTGGTGTCAAAGCATGTAAGCTTTCCAACCGCCCTAGCTATCCAATCTATCCTGACAATGGATTGCAAGATAGAGGGAATATGAGAGAAATGGGCCCATACAAGAATAGATAGGACTTATTCTCTGGCGTTGTCCACTAATGAGTTCCACATAGTTATGATGAAAGGCTTTCCTTTTATGAAGATTGGCTCTGCTTCAAGAATGCACCAATGCTCACTCGAATTAGAGAATATGAAGAAAACCATTAAGACGTCATAGTGTACTTGCAGCCTACCCTTGAGTTTCCGTACTCGGTAACAACTATCTCTAGCCGAGTTGTAAGTAGGATTAGCATCAAGGAAAATACCTACTAAATAATCCGACTAAAAATCTCTACCCGCCTATACCACTTCAATAGGAAGAACCATGACTCCATCCACCTCCAGCGTTTCAAACGACTTAGGGGTTTATGCACCGGGATTTCGAGGTAAGGATTTAAAGAGTGATGTCTATTTTCTAATGGTTGTGGGAGCATTTGGTTAAGCATTAGGATTCAATGGATCAACGGTAATAGGGGAACAAAAAGTGATTCAACGTACTGTAGCGTTTTAGGAGAGTTGATTTACTAGGGCATGATGATAGAGCTTGAAAAGTGGCTTGAGCATGATTACAATCATGGTAAGCACATTCAGGATTGTAATCCAACTAAGAACAATTGGGGCAACTTTGCTTTTCATCAACACTCATAACCAATTCACTATAAATACAACACATAAATCTAGCACCCATACTACTAGGCGAATTTGTGAAAGCAAGATGCTCATATGAGCAGTTTCCAACATTGACCATAGATGTGTTTGGATTATTAACAACAGGACCACTAAGGTAGGAAAAGATATACCAAAGATTGGACTATCAAGAATAGTCGCTAAAGCATTAAGCAAAAGTATGACGTCCAAAGTAGTCGAAGGGTAGATAGGCTAAAACAGTGAATGGGATGGAGGTGAACTAGCACCAAAGTCTGACGATATCATAAGAATTATATCCGAACGCAGATCGAAAGTGCCATTATTGGAGATAAATATTGAGGTTAAGCGACGCCCGTATTAGATCGGAGAAGAATTTGAGAATAGCATATCTGGATCTGAAGAATCGAAGTATCGGTGTAAGGATTTCTTCTTCTTATGCATTGAGGAGACGAAGTCAAAGTGAGTAGAATGTAAGGAAGACAAGGGAAAGGAGTTAAATGTTGGTGATGATAGTGGAAGGGAGAAGATGCATGTAGGCAGTCATCATTGTCTTGTAGAACATGCTTGTAATAATTTTCTTGGTATAATTATTATTTATTATCTACATTTTTTATTTTACTTTTGAAAAATATCTTATTTGGTGGCGCATTAAATCTGATGTGAAAAATGAAATAAAATGTATGATTGGATTTCTAACATAATTTTTTTTTATAATGGTAAAAAATTATTTGTTATGTTCATATTTAAATTAATTTTTGATAAATATCTTATACGGTGAGACACTGCATCTGGTGTGAAAAATGAATAACATGTATGATTGGATTTCTAATATAAATTTTTTATAATGGTAAAACTAATATTTGTTGTGCTTATAATTAGTTTTACTTTTGATAGATATCTTATTAGGTGAGATACTAATCTGATGTGAAAAATGAAATAAGAAATATGAAAAAAGCTCGTCTATGGCAACCCAAGTCTTTGAAGGCCTTGATGTTGTCATATACTAACATAATGATGGCTACTACGAAAGCTATCCTCCTTTATTTATTTTGATTACTTGAATGCATCTGATTTCTTATGCACTACCTAAATGATCAAGGTAATTTTTAGGCACCCTTCAACACCTTGATGTCGATAGAACATGCAAAATAATCACACTATGAAATATGATGAAGGTCGTTACTTGTTGAAATTATTTAATGTGAATCATCGATTAAAGGTCAACTTCATCTATACTCCATTTGATGTTAGAATTTTGAAAACTACATATTTATGAAAAGTGTGGTCTTTTATAATTTCATAACTTAGATCTTGTTTCATGTAAAGTGGACAAACACAGATAATATAGATTTCAGCAATAAGTTCAACAGAAATAAAATGCAGAAAAGGAAACTTACGCACAGATTTATTGTGTTATAGCTATAACTGGCCTATGTCCACTGTTCTTTTTTATTGCTTTTATTATATTTGAGCTTGTACAAGTGTTTGAATGTAAAATACAATGATCTATTGCTTGATATAGGAACCTGAGAGCTCCGTTTGATTATTTCTGTTTGTCAAAGCTTTGAGGTTTCAAAAAATTATCCCTATGGTTGAAGCTTGGATATTTATACGGGTGAAGAGATATAGGGATCTCCTCGATAAAAGAGGCAATTTCCTTATGTAACCTACTTGGTTCAGTGATTTCCATGTATGATAGATATAGTTAGAAATTTCCATTTATGTTCAGGTTTCATTCCATAAATGACCTACTCGGTTCGGCAGGAAAAGCTCTGTTAGGACTGATTGGCCTAGTGAATGGATGTAGACATCTTGATGGAAAGATTCTCCCATGCCTCTCCTTGTTCTGGTCTAGACTAACTTTACTTGGTTTGGCTATTAAATATATGCTAGTGTGCACTAGATAGCTCCTCGAAAAATTAGGCAATTTCTTTGTATAACCTACTTTGTTCGGTGATTTCCGCATATGTTGGACATGATCAGAAATTTTCATATATGTTTAGATTTCTTCCATAAATGACCTATTCGGTTTGGCTGTGAAAGCTCTGTTCAGGGCTAACCGGCTTGGTGCAGGATGTGGACATCTTATTGGGAAGATTCTCCTATGCCTCTCCTTGGCCCAGTCTAGACTAGCTTTCTTTGGTTTGGCTATTAAATCTCTACAAATGTGCACTGGATAGCATTTCTAGTTTGGTGGGTTACTATGCACTGGATAAGATTTCATGTTCGGTGAGTCAACCACCGAACAGGATTTCCTATCCGGCATGGGAGCAACCAAACATAAAACCTTTTCAATGTTCGAATAACCGAACATGGATTTTTGTCCAGTGTTGGAACAATTGGATAGGATCTTCTGTTCGACATTGAAACAACCAAACATAAGATCTTGTCCGGCTCATCTCCATAGCCGAGCACAAAACGTGGGGGGCATGCTAGCTTCTTTGATCCCTTTGCTTGCTTCCTACCATCCTTTAACTTCATCTAACCTCTCATTAGCGTTCTCTACTAATTCTTAATTTCTAGGGCAAATAACTGCATGTAAGACTTGTCTCTTTCCCAAAGCTTGGTTCATAGGATATGGAGCAAGCTTCGTTTGGTGTTTACCTCGAGTGTTTGGCTTCACCATGCGTCTCATCGGTTAGGTCCGGCCTTCATTATGGATGGGCAACTTTGGTTTGGTGCTTAGATAGGCGGGGGTTCGATGTCTTCCAGGTCTGGTGCCAGGCAAAACTGCATTCCTATATAAATGCAGAGTCTCTTTTCATTCGAATATTTCTTTTCACTTTCCAAGCTTCTTTCATTTGCACGCCTGTTCGTCTCCCCAACACCCAGTCGTAATAGATTTTCTCCAAATTCTGTTAAATTTCCACAATCGCCATTTTCCTCTTCCATCTACCTTGATGAGCCTTCTATTTGCAATTAAAACTCTTTACAATGCTGATTTATTCGTCATGATTCACACTCGATCGACGTAAGGTAGGTTCTGGATTTCGGGTTGCTTTGTTCGGTATTTGTAGGTTAGGTTCATTTGTGATGAACGGTCCAAACCATTACACATTAATGAAAAAACACTTTAAAATAGTAAAGACCTTGAAATTTTAACTATAAGGCCTATTCATTTATTTGTTTAGCTACCAGACATGGTTGCCGAGCGAGACTTTGCGTAAGTTTTTCCAAACGACGTGTGGCTTAAAAATAACTTTAACTTGTGTAAGAATGTCTAAATTAAGATTTCTTAATAGCTTATTCTTTTCCCATTGCATATGCACACATCCACACACAATCACTTACATAGTCTACAATAGTACGTGAGATAGGTTTTATATCAGATAGGTATGTCGAGTCATCATCAAAATCGTTCATAGATTGCTTTTGGATATCAGGTTCCATCTTTTTTCACTCCTACATAACTTACATTATCATGGTGTTGGACTAACCAACCTAGCTCCGTCTGTTCTCTAGTCTATGGATATGGCCATCCAACTATTGGTATATCCCATTGAATTTGAGGCCTTTGTCCTATTTTCCAGGCAGTTGGACATAATTGTAGCCACTCATGGCCTTCCAAGAGAAGATATTCTTTTGCTTACTCCTATGCAACGGGCTCATGCTCCCCTAGAAGGATACATGTCTTACTCTAGATATCATTATGCATCTGGGGCCCTGCCTCCTCTTTCTTAATGGATAACAGGCTTTCTTGTGTACATGAAGATTGCTCTGTTCCAGCGGCATGTCAATGGTTACGCCATCCTGACCAGTCTATATGTAATTTTTGTGAGGGAGTTTCAGGTTTCCCCTACTCACCATTAAATCAGGTTCCTCTATGCCATAAAGAGCAAAATGGAAGGTTCTCCTTTTATTTATCTTCAACCAGGGAGTAAACTCAAACCCTTCGAGAAATATTATTCCAAGTACATCATGTTCAAAAGGGAGTATTTTTTCATCCGAAATGACTCTTCATGCTTCCACAAATGGCACTTTGGATGTAAGCCTTTTTTGCCTATCTATTTCCTTTCATATCACTTTGAAACTCGGCATTAGATATTAATTCCACCCTTCTTTAGACTTCCCTTCCAGGTATGGTGAGTGCAGCAACAAGGGAAGACCTTGAGGACATGCTCTGAAGACTTCAACAAATTCTAGCAGAGCTCTGGAAGGTTCATTGCTTAGTTACTGATTATAACTTGAGACAATTTAGGCTATTGGAAGCCGAATGCTCAATCGGGAAAGGTAAAATACCCTCTAGTTATAAGTCTTTAAAGAAAAAGAAGGGAAAAAGTTCTACAACTAGCAAGACAATTGAAGTACCATCCTCTCAACCCTCCGTCCGGACTATAAACCTACCCAAAGTTGATCCCACTATTCTTACAAATATAGAAGAGTCGATACCGGGCTCCTTTAGGATTGAACTTATTTTGAAGCGGTGAACTCATAGCCTTAAGGGAGTGGGCAGATGATAGCATCATATGAAGACAGTGGAATGAGAAGGTTCCCTTTCGTATGACAGTGAACAAACCTCTTTGGACCATAGTGAAGAACGTTCTTCTGGCCATATTGGCTCAACAGCTCACTTAATCTAGAGGTGTAGGAAGCCATATACCACACTTTTGGTATCGAGGAGCAGGATACTTTTATTCTTGAAGATATTACCATTTCTGATTATCTTCGAGACTAGAGCTAGGGATCGATTACGGGGATTTTGCATCAATAGCTCAAATCTAGCAGCAGTCGGAAGCCCATAAGGACCCCAAGGGTTCGTCCAAACACTATGTACTCCTTCACACACATTCATATCGATGCATACTTATGCCATAGTCATGAACTTTTTGAGTGTTTTCTTGATTCTAACTCATCGTATTTACATGACTGTAGGAAGCATGAGTTTAAAGAGAGGGAAGTTGTTGTCTAAAACGAAGCAATTAGGGCTAGGAGTGCCTCCCAAAGACATCAAAAAAAGCCGCGTCTTCATTTGGGTCGAGCGAGATTGGGAAATTGGCTATAGAGCTTAAGATATAAGAGACTATATTCTATCGCCCAACCGGGGACAAAGGTGATCAAGATCCTAAAGAGGGCTCGAGAAAATGATCATACTCTCTCGGTAGCAAATCAAGATCTAGGACCTGTGGCCGCTCTTCCAAATCTCCTCAAGCTTCACCTTTTCCCTTATTCGATTAAGAAACTTCTAAGCAGCAGGTAGGGACGGATAAGAGAGGAGCAATCATTTTGCCCCCTAAAGTAAAGACAAAGGGAAGGATAAAGATAGGGCAGTAATCATCACTGATCCCAATGACCCAAATTTCAATGAGTTTCAGCAACCCTACCGACCTAGAGACCCCCTTGCATAGTTACTTGCTGAGGTGCATCCTCTCTCTTTTCCAAGGTTAATCGATCTTTCTATAGATGGGTTGAGCGGTGTAAAGGCCCCGCCGAAGTTTCATGGCTGAGTGGTTAAGGCTGGGGAGGAAATAAGCATGAAGAACATTGAGCAAAACTTAAATATTTTTGACTTGAGGAAGAAAATGACCACCTAGACCACAAATAGGTGATAGTGGCACTGGAGAGGTCTTAAGCTAATGAGACTGAGAAACTTAAGGCTACTCACACTGAAGAACTGGTGCAGCTAAGAAGATATCATTCCACCAACATCAAAGTTGTCAAGGAGAAATATAAAGAGATGTCTGGATAGCTCTTTAATGACTACAAGAATGTCAAGACTAAACTCACCAAAACCTTAAACAAGCTCCGAGTGGTGGCTAAGAAAATCAAGCTTGGCCTTGATGATGTTAAGAAGAAAGTTGCAGAATGAAAGCTGAGAGGGTCTCCCTTCAGGTCGAGCTTGAAATCCTATTCGTCGAAAAAGCTACCGAGACTTCCAAAGTTGAAAATCTATGAGCAGAGTGTGATGATATGAACAACCAGCTGGACTATGTGGAGGGACTTCTAGATGAAATTTATTTCGGAATGTTGATGAAGAAAAGTTTGGCGTCGATAGATGACTATCAAGAGGTCACGACTTCAATCCTTAGACGACTAATTAAAGATGCAAAAGTTGTTAGTGGGTAGGGTAGTCCACCCTTTAGTGTTAAAGCTATCAATTCTCATTTTTTGGTAGAGAAGATGGAGGCCATTTGCCTTCGTTATGTCAAGCTGGCTAAGGCTGAGAAGGCCTGGAAAGAGGAGGAAGAGAAAAGAAAGAACAGTGGCTTGACTTCAGGGGCAACAATGCAAGGTCAAATTTCAAAACAAGTCATATAAGTCCTTATGCATGATGTTTCTCTGACTGTTCTCCACATTTTTTAGATGCTTCCACTACTAGCTAGACTCGGGACATTCCTATACCTCTTGGCGATGCTCAGATTAACGATAGTCTTGGAATTCCTATAAAAGGAGGTAGAATTGCCCTTTACGGTCTATGAGCCATCCCTCAATATGTTTGAGTTTGCCTAGGCAAAACCATATCTGACAGCCCTCCGCATTTCCATGTAGGTGAAACTTTGGTGATGGGCCCATTTGGAGCAGTAATTACTTAGGCCATGTCCTTGGGAATCGTGCCCTCGGGCTCTTCTAAAACTCTAGTTGATACGACTCAAGACGGGATGATTGTTGACCTCAAGGATGACACTGACATTGAAATACTAGGTTTCATAAAGTTCATTGAGGACTACGATAAAGAGGAAGCCTTAAGGTAGAGAGTCTTGAAGAAATTCCCAAAGGAGATTGCACGGATCAAACAAGAGGTAATATAAGATTTGAAGTTGATAAAGAAACAATAGATAGAGCTTAATGAGATAGTTGTCGCCAAGCTAAAAGAGGTGGAGGAGGTAAAGAGCTTATGGGATCTAAGTTTGTTAAGAAGAGCCATTCTTCCAAAAGCAAGCCTAAATGACGGTGGTGGTTGCATTCCTTTTTCTTTTATGTTCGGAGTAGACTATTGTATAATTTTTGTCTGTACTTAACATCATTACCCATGTTCGACTAATTTTGATGCATTGGCAAAGTCGAATGTATAACATTTTTTAATACTTAGTAATCCTATATTGTAAATGTTTGGATGTTTGGCAGTATGATCTGTAGGTCTGCTCTCTATGTACATCTTGTTTTTCTTTACTGCACTTTTATCTTTCTTGTTTTTTATTATTACATGACCCAAGTATACCATAGACTGATCTAATTCGATAGTCCTCTTTATTATCGTTGTACTTAGTCGTTTGCCATTAGAAAAACACCAAGTCGATTGTCAAGTGCATACCCGCTAAGTGGTCGTCATGTCCTAACCACCGGTAAGTTAAGTTCGTTGCGACCATCCACAAGTTTGAAGTTATCGTCAATAATGAATGCCCAACAAAGGTTACTTTGGTTCATAATTGTTGACATGAAATTTGAGTCGACCGTTAATGATGGACACTTGATTAGGGTCACTTTGGTCCACCACTACCAGCAAGATGCTGAGCTGAACATTGATAATGGACACCGACAAAGGCCACTCTGGTCCAACACTGCCGGTAAGAAGTTAAGTTGATCATCAATGATGGACAACCGATTAGGGTTACTTTGGTCCATCACTACCAGCAAGGGGTTTGAGCCGATTTTCATACAGGATTAGGGTTACTCTGGTCCTTCACTGTAGCAAGAAGTTTGAACCGATCATCAATTTTATGGACACCCAATTAGGGTTACTCTGATCCACCACTACTGGCAAGGAGTTTGGGACGATCGTCAAAGATGGATACCCAATTAGGGTCAATCTGGTCAACCTCTATCAGCAAGAAATTAAGCCAATTTTTCATGATGGACACCCGATCATGGTCACTCTAGTCCACCATTATCGGTAAGAAGATTGAGGGGAAGAATACTTAGTCACAGCAACATCGTTTGGCCTTAAGTAGGAAGTTTGAGCCTATTGGGTATACACAACGCCTTCTAAATGCTAAAATAGCCCGACGCACCTAGGCTATAGCACAAAGTTATATTTCATATGCATTATCTATCATAACAAAATTTATGGAAAGTACATTTCATTAGATTTCAAAACCACTTCAATTATATCGTTGTAATATACTTAGTGAAATAACATAATGTTAAGTAAAATAGCAACGAAGATTCTGTGCATTCTAGGCTTTAATATAGCTCTGTCCAATGCACTAAGGATGAAGGCTCCATTGCCATAATTTTTTGTACAACATAAGGCCCTTCTCAGACTGGGTCGAGTGATCTTGGTCTAGGGAATATTTGCTTTAGCAATAGGCCTCCATCCTTGAATGCATAGGGTTTGACTTTAGAAATATATTGATTGGATATCCTTCATTTATGCACTTCAGTCTTCAAAGTAGCTTCTTCACATCTTTCATCAACGAATTCCAAAGACATCTTCATTTTCGTTCAAGTCGTAGTGAATCTTCTGATGTGATGGCACCATTATTCCACCAAAAGCATCGCCTCTAATCCATAGGCTAATGAGAAAATAGTATGACCTGTGGCCATCTTGAAAGAAGTGCAGTAAGCCCACAGTGCCAAGGAGAGTTCATCTACCCATGCTCCTTTTGCTTTTTCCAACTGCTTTTTAATGATGGTCTTCAGAACCTTCTTAACCACTTTCACCTATCCATTAGCCTATGGTTATGCTACCATGGAGATGCTTTTCTTTACCCATGTCGTCAGTAGAAATTAGTGAACTCCTCGCTGTCAAACTGCAATCCATTGTCCTAGATGATTTCAACGGGGATTCAGTACCTGCATATCACATTCCTGCTTAAAAAGTTTAAGAACTTGGCCGTTGATAATTTAGTATGGGGTTCTACTTCCACCCACTTAGTAAAGTAATCTGCTGCCACTATAAAATACTTAGCCCCACCCCCACGCCATTGGAAGCTCTCTGATCAGATCTATTCTCCAGACTGCAAAGGGCCTGGGGTTAACCATGTGAGTTAGTTTGGTCGAGTGCAACCTTAGAACCTTTGTAAAACATTGGCATTGTTGCTCATTTTTTCGTACTCCATCGCATCATGATTTAAAGTCGGCCAGAAATATCCATACCTTAACACCGTCTTTGCTAGGGTCTGCCTTCTAATATGATCTCCTTGGCTCCCTTATGTATGTTTTCCAACACCTTCTCAGCTTCCTTTCTAGTGATGAACCTTAGTAATGGGCTAGAAAATTCTCTATAATATAACACACCATCCTGAATGATAAAGTGAGGAGGCTACCACAGGACTTTCCTAGCCTCGTTCCTATTACCTGGTAATACCCCTTCACTCTGATATCTTATAAATGGTGTCATATAGATCTAACCGTCACTGATAGTTTCAATCAAATCCACCTCCTCGAAGCTAGGACTAAATAGGTTCACAATGGGTACCGATCCCAACAGTGGCCAAGCTCCCGCATTCGCCTACTTCGTCGGCTCGTTCGCATCCTAATTATCGCCTCGGGGAAAGTGCTTGATCGCGTAATGCTCCATTTCATTAAGCAAGACGTTCACCTTCCTCGGATAAGATTTCAAGCATTCTCCCTTAGCTTGGAATTCTCCGAGCACCTGATTTACAACTAACTATGAGTCATTATGCACACATAACCTAATTCCCTGCTTCTTTGCTATCTCTAAACTTGTTATTAGAGCTTTGTCCTTTACCTCATTATTGGTTGCCTTGAACCCCAACCCATTGTGTAGCTCAACTTCTTTCCTTCATGTATCAAAAATATTACTCCAGCATCGGAATCACGCTTGTTTGATGCTCCATTCACATACATCCACCATTTAAGAGCCTCTTCCTCTCGGGATTCCACTTCGTCGTCTCTAACAGTGAATTATGTAATAAAGTATGCCAGGATCTTCCCTTTTATTACCATTCGAGGGTGATAGGTAACCTCATATTGACTTAACTCAATGCTCCACTTGATAAGCCTTTCGAAAGTATACGGTCGATGTAAGAACTGTCTTAGAGGCTGATCGGTTAGCAGTCGGATGGGATGCAACTAATGCCTCAATTTTCGGGATGCAACTAATATGCAATATGCCAACTTCTTCAATTTAGGATACTTAGACTTCAACCCGGTGATATGCTTACTCACATAATACACTAGACGTTGTACTCAATCTTCTTCTCTAACCAGTTCTGCGCTTGGGGCGTGGGATGATACTGCTAAGTATAGATAAAGGTCTTCTCCCTCGATTGACATAGAAAGAACCACATGCTTCTGCAAATGTTCTAATAAAAAGTTAAGAAACACGGCTAGGCATTCGCTTGTCCATGTGAAATTATCTTTCTACTTCTTAAGCGCTTCAAAGAATGTAATACATTTATTTATCACCTTGGATATGAACCTGCTTAACTTTGCTACTTCCCGTTTAGACTTTGCATCTCCTTCCAAGTTTCAGGCATTTTTATGTCTTTCAAAGCCTAGACCTATTCCGAGTTAGCTCGATTCCTCTAGCATGCATGATAAATCCCTAGAACTTCTTAAAAGATACCCCAAAAGAACAATTCAACATTTTTAACTTCATTTCGAACTTCCGTAGAATCTGGAACATCTCGTCCAAGTATGAGATGTGGTCCTTAGCCTTTTTTGACTTCACCAGCATATGATAAATGTAGACTTCCATAGTCCTTCCAATCTCTCTAGCAAACATCTTGTTGACCACATGCTTGTATCCCACACCTATATTTTTAAGCCTAAACGGCATGACTTTGTAGCAATATAGCCTAAGGTCAGTAACAAAGCTTGTGTGTTCTTGATCTGGGACATACATTGTAATCTAATTGTATCCTGAGTACCCATCCATGAAGGATAAGAGCTCCGACCTTGCTGTTCTATCTACTATCTGGTAGATCCTCGGGAGCAGAAAGTATTCCTTAGGATAAGCATCATATAGTTTTAAGAATTTAATGTACGTTTGCCATTTCCCATTTGATTTCCTGATCAAAAACGGGTTTGTAATCTATTCCAGGTACTGAGATTCCTAGATGAATTCGTTTGCTAACAAGGTCATCACTTCCTCACTGAGAGCCCCTGACTGCTCCAGTCTCATGCTTCTTTTCTTTTGCTTCACTGGGGTTTTCCTTGGGTGAATATTCAAGACATGACATGCTATCGAGAGGGGAATCCCAAACATATCTGCATGAGACAAAGAAACACGTTGTAACAACCCGCAACCCAGTGGCTTAAATTATCGCCAAATCGAAAAATCAAGTCCATCAAAGTATGTATTGTTGGCGTTTGGTATGTTGCAAACAACATAAGAATATCAAAGCACCATCGATATGAACTCATAGCGGAATAGTGAAGTATAATAAAACGTATGATTACTGATCGAGGCTGACACCTTTAATCTTTATTGTCTTTGTAAGTGCCAAGCATGCATAAGGAAATATGTCCTTCCTCCATTCCTGCCTTATATCACTTCCTGTGCATTTAAACAAATCATGTTGGTCAAGGATGACATAATTTGTCCCATCTACCCTAAATAGACAATAACTACATACGTATGTCTGTATCTGTGTACATACATACACACACAGAGATACATACATACATACATACGTACGTACATACATATATACATACATGTATATATATATATATATATATATATTACCGCATTCCCCCTTTGAACCAAGATACTTTCCCCGCTCGTATATGTAACCCAACACCTCGTCAGGATTCGTCATCAATGTAGTATCACGTCCTTGTCGTCGTGCATACCAAGAAACTCACATGGTGCCTAATAATGGCATCACAATATTTCAGTCGTATACTATTCATTCTTGGAAGACCTCCACAAAAGAGTTATCTAGCCTTGCCTCCTAGAAACAAACAAACTAGCAAACAGTTGTGAGGCGGTGCATCTCTTAAATAGGATCTACACTAGTAGTAGGTGTAGTCCATATAGCTATAACCCTTGTCATTCCGCCGACCGCTCAGGACCGATGATGTTCTCGACCTATGTAAACAGCTCCTACTCCTCATATATGTTACAATCTCACTATCATAGCATCGAGCCTTGCTCATCGGCCCGTTTAGATTCCCTAACTTAATCAAGCAAATGCCCACGTGGTTACTTAAATGTACCCCCTAAAAGGTTGAAGTAGACTCTTCTTGTCCTTTAACACTTCGACCGATGAACAATTCTCCTGGTATATTCCTTTCACCTATACGCAAAAATATAACCCATGGGTCCTATAGTTAGATATATCCCATGTTGGTATGATGTATACACAACTGTTGATAGCCCCTTATGGTGGGCAGACTTCTGTTGTGTAACACTACCGACCTTGCATTTCAACCCATTTTAATGACTATGTCATTCTTATTTAATCTAAGCGATTGGCTACATTCAATAATTTACACCACCATAAATGCATAGTTGAGGCTATGTATATGTTCGTACTTATTTATTTACTATGCATATAATGTTCAACTATTAATGTTTAGTTATTCTTACATAACTAACTCCTTATTCTTTTGTTCTAATTTAATGCCATTTACCGCTTACTTTTAACCTAGTAGATAATTATCCTTTACTGCTTATTTCCCTTTAATTATTTGATCTATTCTAATGTTCCTTTTCAATTCTTACTATTTTCCTTTGGTGTAAACTTTCTTATTTACTCATTTCATTACTTTATCTATAATTTTATCGCTTATTATTTTAATTTCCAACTTATATTTATTGCAAATGTTCATTCTATAGTTAGACCGTTGTTGTCATTGCTACTTACAATTCTTTAGTTTATACTTAATAATTTTGGCATTTTAATAAACTGGAATTACATCACCCAAAAGAAAATGTTAACATTGTAAATTTCCATAATTTTTCTAAAAGAGCACTTGTTTTACGTTTGAAATTACAAGAAATTATCTTTTCTATTATAATTGTAAAATAGACAGTACAATATACAGTAAACTTCCCCATTTTGTACATCTTTTAGGCATGTTTGCTAGTTATTTCTAACTTTGCACTTTTATTCATATTTATAAAACTAGATAATTTATAGAAATTCATATTGCAACACACTTAATTTCAATGAATTAAAATATCACTTAAATCCCAATTCATCTTATAATAACCTCTAATTCATATTTATTAAATTATACCATTTACCCAACAAATATGGAGTTACTATACAATTCATTAACTTATGAACTGCATTCACATATGCTTTCCAGATTTAAGTATATGTAATATCTAATTCAAGTTAGAAATTCGCAGAATATGTAGGCATAGTTTCCAAATTCATTACATGTATATTTTTAAGCCTACAACTCTAAAATAATTATGTTCAGACATACAAGGACAAATTTACAATGATATAAGTGTAACATTATATAAAAATATATAATTTCTTAGTCGCTTTTAAGCTTTTTAAATCTCCAGATCTTAACTTTATTATTTCAGTTTGACACTTTTTTCTCCCTATTGAAATATGCACCGCATGCATATACATATTTATTAGAAATTTAGATCCGAGAAAAGATTTGAATTTAATTTTGATTCAATTTTTCTTCGTAGAATTGATTCACCCCTTATTCTTATTCTCTTTTATTTTCACTATTCGCACATACACATATACATACATACATACCTATATATATATATATATATATATATATATGAAATATACTAACTTATAATTTCTATATTTCCTACAATTTGTGGAGAAATGAAAATGGTAGAGCTTCGCTCTTTGATTTAGAAAATTTGAGAAGAAAAGTGAGGGGTAGACCTGTATTTATAGGTGCACAAATCAATTCCATCCAGGCAGTTAGGCCTAGGTTCAGTTACGCCGCCATAGTGGCACTGATCGACCGCTTTACGTCTACCTATCGACTAGTCCTAATAAGGTCGATCAGTTGCTGTATATATCTTAAGTTTTATTTTCTTCCTTTTATTTGCTTCTACGACCAATTTTATTATTAACGTTAATGTTAATTTTAACGTTACTCAGGGATGAAGTATTAGTTTACCGTTAATTACAATGTTTATTTCCTTATGCATTTAATTTATCTAGTTTCTTCCACGCTTGCTTAATTAGATTTATTTAATTGAATGATATTAATTTATATTCATATATAATGATTGTTTAAACGCTAATCTAATAGTATTTATTGTTTCCTTTATTTTTAAACATTAATATTCATTATCTTCACCCTCATAAATTTTTATTCAATTCCTTTTCAATGCTGATTTAATTAGATTTACCACATTTATTTCCTTTGATGTTAACTTTTGTTTTTAATACCTATCTTAATGTTAAATTATTAACGTTTACTTCCTTAATTGGTTTTGAATTATTTCTAATCCGAAACCTTCAAACACCAATAACCTTTTCCTTTGAACTCTAATAAAAAAAACTTTATATATGAAAATTGTCACAAACACAATGATGTAAGTTTCATAGCCAAATTCAAAATTCTATGGAAATTTCATTTTTGTTAGCAATTTTTTAGTTAATTTCTTTTTAATTAATTATGTTCAATTTACAAGGTGTTAAATACATCCTAGTTATCACACAGAAATCCTATTAACTGCACCTTGAGGTCCTGTTCTCGCTGGATTCGATCGTCATAAGCCTCGTCGGATTACTGCTTTACATCTCCACCAATTCTATCAGCTCTCCAGGCTCAACCATGCCCCCTCTCCTCCATCTCTCTAGTCAAGTTCATTGTAAGGATCACTTGTTAACCCAAGTGAGGACCCTTCCTTTAATTGCAATGCGATAGAATTCTTGGTGCAAAGTGAGACCTCTGCACCTTTTCCTTTCTCTCATTTTTTTTTTCTTTGAGTTCTACTACATAACACTCCTTAGCAACTTCCTAATTCCATTCCACCGCCCCCACGTCGTTGGTCATAAAAAACTTTATGGTTAAGCACCACTGAGCCACCACTACATGAAAGTCCATCCACCAAGACGAAAGTCTGCTTTCGTATGGATGATCGAGGATAGGTTCCTATCTTGATAAAAAGATTCAACATTCTAAGGGCATTGTGCCCTCTTCTATGAAACCATGAAACCGCTGATTGCAAGGTGAGAAATTTTCTGTGGACAACCTCATCTTATCAAATGCATCCTTGTATAGAATATTTATGAACTCCCATTGTCTACCAGAATCTGATGCACCTCAACCAGATGGAGCATTGTCGAAATGACTAATGGGTCCGTATGCTGGTACTGCTTATCCCATAAGTCCTTGTTGTTGAAGGTTATTCATTATGTTCGCGACAAGGGCCTTGGTTTTTTGCCCCGCACCTACAACATATAAGAAGACATCTCCATTCTTTAATGACCTTGCATACCTCTCCATCTCAGCCTAACTTCTATCAGCTATATACGATCCTCCTGTTAAGGTGTTGATTACAGACCTCCCATCATTCTCACGGTTAGCGTTGGATCTTTTGCCCTCATTTTCAAGTTGGACTGCCCCAAGACTTGGTTTTCAAGAACCGAGGATGCGTTTGAATTCCTGACATACCTCTCCAATTTCCTCTTCACGATGTGCTATTTGGTTGTGTCCCATAAATGATGACAATCATTAGTACTATGTCTGTGGGATTCGTGGATCCAAAATTACACTCGTGTTCATCTTGGCTTCAGTTTCCTTCTTCGGCGCAAGTTTACTGTATTTGAATTCTACTTATGTGGCTAGGTAGATGTTTTCAGTAGTATCATTGAAGTCTTATAAGTATCAAACCTCGTGCCAGGCCTGAGCACTTTGTGCTCCATTTTCTTTCCCCTGAAATTGCCTTGTTTATTACTTATTCTTTTCTCGACACCGCTACTGTAATGACCTGGAATTTTATCTCTTGATTTATGAGTATTTGGTAAATTTTAAATATTCAGTTAAGGGTTTCTAATGGTCAAATAACCCTAATAAATAATTATAGTAAACTTGTTTTGAAATTTTATTTACAAAATAGGCATTTCACTGAAAAATTGAAAATGCGACTGAAAATCGTTTTTCGGATTTTAGATTTTTTATCGAACGAAAGTTGTCGCAACGTTGTTGAACACATATGTACGCATTTGTAATGTACACTTATACATATAATAAGTAATTTAATAAAGTAAAATGATTGGTAAAGTAAGTATAATTAAACAAGTAATTATTATGAGATGTGGCTTTTACTTTTTTAAATAAAGAAAAGAGTGGACTTTACTTTTTAAATAAAGAAAAGAGTGGGCTTTTCCTTTTTATTTTAAGTGCATTAGTACATGAAAAGGATGTGCACATGGCTTCTTTTACTTTGTCACGTGGAGGTAGCTTACCATGGAAGGGTAAGGGAGGGTAATTGTGTAATTTGGCTTTGGACACTATAAATTGCAGCTGTATTTTTATAAGGGTCACAAAATGTCGCTTGTAATAAATATTTTTTACAACCCTTTTTTCACAAACTTGTTATAAACTTAATTTTAACAACTGTTTTATTTTGCCAGGTGCAATAGGTGTCTGTTAAACTTTTCTTTTTTGCCAGTTGTAACAGATGCCTATATTTAACAACTTTTATTTTTTGCCAGTTGTAATAGATGCCTGCTACAACTTTTCTTTTTATTGGGTTTAATAGATGCATATTGTTAACAACTTTTCTTTTTTCCAGTTGTAATGGATGTCTATTACAACCCTTCATGTTTTCCCATTGGAAAAATTAATTAATAATTATAATTTACTTAGTAATTAATAATTAAATAATTAATAAAAAATTTGTTATAAATAATAAATAATATTAAATAATAACAATTAATCAATAATTTTAAATATGAAATAGTTAATATTAATAATTATTATTCAATAATTAGTAAATAGTAATCAATAATTACAGTTAAATAATTAATAATTAATAAATAAGATTTAATTTTTATAATTAATATTAAAAATTAGTAATTAAGAAGTAATAGTTAATAATAAGAATGAAGAAGCAATATTTAATATTTAGTAACTAAGAAGTAATAATTTATAATATAATTAATCATTAATATTATATACGTAAAAATTAAAAAATAATAAGTACTATTTAATTATTAACATGGATTATTTAGAATTAATGATTAATAGTTGTTATTAATAATTAAGAAATAATAATTAATAATAATATTTACTATTTAATAATTAATTACTATTTAATAATTAATTTCTATTTAATAATTAATTTTTAACAACTAATGATTAACAAGTAATCTCTAATAATATTTAATATTTCATAGTGATAGTTGATAATCATATTTAATATTTAATATTTCAAAAACTTTGAAATTTTAAAATTTTCTAATATAAATTTTAAAATAAGGGTTTTTAGGCACAAGGAAAAAGTTGCAAAAAAAATTAGTCTCAGGGACAAGAAGTTTGTTTTTTAGGCTGAAAGACACTTTTAGTGTAAATTACAAAATGATAGTTGTAACTATCATTTTCAGTTTACACTAAAAAGTGTCCTTCAGACTAAAAATCAAACTTGTTGTCATTGAGACTAATTTTTTCTACAACTTCTTCCTTGTGCCTATTTACCTGTTTAAAATATTTATAAAATTTTGAAAATTTCATAAATCCAAAAATAATTTTTTTAAATAAATTTAAAACTTCATGAAATATTCAAAAATTCAGAAAACTTGTTAGTTCCCTTTTTTGAAAAATTTAGCATTAAACTTCTTTCTATTTCTTAGAGTAAATGAACTTCAAAGTCGGAGTGAATATTTAAGTGACTTAACCTACTTAACCTCATTAACATTATTGATTAAATTATGGGGAGTGGTAATTAACAGATCACTACCAAAAATAATGTTATGTATGGTATCAAAAAGCACTTAAATATAGCATTTGAACTCTAATTACATTCATTAGTCAAACAAAAGTAACAAACATCAAAAAATTTAAAAAAAAAAGTGGAGCCGAATTTTATGGTGGGCTCCCCAATTTATTTCACTGTGCCCGGGTGTTTTCTTTAATTAAAGTTTCCTTCATCGCTCCCCTATTCTCCAAATCCCATGTTCATTTCCCAATTTAGACTAGGGTTTCATGAAATCCCTAAGTTTTCCCAAAGAGAGAGACATGATTTAGATTCACGACTTAGGAACAGCGAGAGCAGCGGCTTGCCCATGCACAACACATGATCGATGCAACTCCAGACTTCGACAATGGTGGTGACTCGACTACGATGACGACTAGGCAGTGTTGTGGCAAGTCGAATCAGGCACAAGTCTAATTTTGTGGTCCGCGGCTGCGGAAACTCCCAGACTTCAACCAATCAGAGGATAACAAGCAATAGGCAACTCTAGTGCACAGACCTTCGGTTAGCTCATTGAAAAGGACCAAAAGGTACTTAATTTACAGCGGGCGTTCGAAATTTTCAAAGTCCTGAACGAAGCAATAAAAATCATTAAGGGCATCTCCAATTGTTGTATTACATACTGAATTTGCGCAAAATAATTCTCCAATCGTCCAATTCAAGCTGAAGATTAAGCTTAACGTTCAGGATCCAATTCAGGATCCTGAACTGGGCGCGCCCAAGCCCCCCCCCCCTTTCACCCCTAACGGCTATAAACGAATATATTTCAAAGTTCAACGGTTATAAACGGTCATATTTCAAATTACAACGGCTATAAACGGTCATATTTCAAATTACAACGGCTATAAACGGTCATATTTATGATTTCACTACATATATCAGAATGTTATCCAGATTGTAATACACACATCTCTTCTTCTATTACAATTTTATTCTCAATTCCTTAATATTGAAAATATGTCTCATCCGTTTCAATCATATACCGAAGCGATGAATATGGATAGCTGGGATTTAGATTCTCAACCCTTTCAAAATGGGATTCCCCAAACCGCCCCCCCTCTATCGGTTCCATTCTTCTGCTCCATGGTCTGACGATGAAGATAACATGTCATGAGTGCGTTTTAGGCAAAGTGGAGAGGCGTTTTAGGCAAAAGTCATGAGTGCGTACAATAAAAAACATGTTGAAAAGACGAGATCAATGTCTGCAATCACGGGTCGTTTTGGGAAGATTAATCGACAAACACAATTCTATGAGTCGCAGATCCACAAAATAAGAACAGCAAATCCAAGTGGAATGGTGGCGAAGCTGAATTGGTAGCGTTTTGTAAAATCACATTTTTAATTTACATTCATTTCTAATCACTTTGTTAATATTTGATTTTGTTTTTCTATTTCTGTAGAAGAGAATGGCGAACGATCAGTTCTTGAAATTATTTCCAAGAGAAAATGGTACAAAGAAACCCCACTACTATCAGTTTGCAAACTGCTATGACTTGCTTGTTAGTCAAAAAAAATGGAACTCAAACACCGCAAAAGGCTTAAGAGATGTGCAGATGAAGTCAAAGGGGAAGAAAAAAGCAAGTAGATCTACTTACAATTCTAGCCCAGTCAATTCTTCTCATATGGCCTCAAATGAATGCCAAGATATTAAAGACGAAGAAGTAGTTCCCGCATTTGATGAGGACGCTAGACCGATGGGGCAACGAGCAGCTAAGAAGAAAATTGCTGTTCAATCTCAAATCGATTCTCTTTTATCCCTAATGCATGAAAAACATGCGAGAGAAAATGCAGAACGTTAAAAAGGAAGCGCAGAAAAGCTTGCCGTGTTAAAAGAATTGACTGGATTGAGAAGGGTCGTTTTGAGCTAGAGCGGCAACATTGGATGGAGTACAAACAGCGCATTGTTGAGAGTAGATCTGGAACAAAACATATGTAGTTGACGTATTAATTTGATATTTCTAGTTATTGCATTTTACATTTCCATGTACCTTCAGTTCATTTAGGTAATCAAGTGTTATTTTCGGTTTAACAATGTTTAATGGTATATCATTTTTTCGATGCATTGTGTATATATCAATATAGATTTACTTCATCAAACATAAATGACATTACAAACATAATAATTGAAGCATTACACACTTCATTATAGAAATAAAAAAGGCAAACATATGTAATTAAACAAAGATCCACCATCTTCAACTACTGATTTCCATGAGAATTCCAAATATGCTCCATTAAATCCCTTTGGAGTCTATTATGAATAGCTGCATTACGATATACCTCATGATGATCGTTATGAATTGCGTACTGTTCTTCATTTCGTAACGTGGTTGTGCGAAACAATTCGGGTGGTTGTCTTGCCCCCTCATACTCGAAATCAGGATAATCCATACCGCGTTCATCTTCGATGATCATGTTATGGAGAATTATACAACAGAACATAACTGTAGCCATTTTTGATCTCTTCCACAATCTACATGGATTGCTTACCATTGCAAATCTTGCTTGAAGGACCCCAAACGCCCTTTCTACGTCCTTCCTTTGTCCTTCCTGCATCGCAACAAATTGTTTCTGTTTTGCCGTCATTGGGTTTCCAAATGTCTTTACAATCGTACTCCATTTGGGATAAATTCCATCTCCTAAATAGTATCCATGGTCATATGTGTTCTGACCAAGAGTAAATGATACGGGAGTTGACTTACCTTGCGCCAAATCATTGAACAAATGAGATCGTTCGACAACATTTAAGTCATAAAGAGAACCTGGCATTCCAAAGAAAGCATGCCAGATCCACAAATCATGAGAGGCAACTGCTTCTAAGATGATTGTTGGTTTTTTTCCTTGCCGTTATATGCTCCGCAAAAAGCTTTTGGACAGTTCTTCCACTCCCAATGCATACAATCTAGACTTCCAAGCATTCCAGGCCAGCCCTTGCTTTCATGCATTTCACGCAAGCGAGTTACATCTGCCTCGTTTGGAGATCGAAGATATTCCGTCCCATAAATGTCCACAACTGACTGGCAGAAGTGATCTAGGTTTTCCAATGCCGTACGCTCTGCAATACGATATGCATCGTCAAGGGCATCGGTGGGTGTACCGTATGCTAACATTCTCAAAGCTGCAGTCATCTTTTGATGCCCACTCAAACCATGTTTTTTTGCGGCGTCCTGCTTAAAAACAAAATAATTATTATTCTGCTGAATACTTTCGAGAATTCTTATGAATAATGGTCGACTCATTCTAAATCGTCGTCTGAATGTCTCTGGACCGTAAGTTGGATCACGGGCAAAGTAATCTTGCAGTAGTGTTTTGTGAAATGCTTGCTGGTTACGGTTGATATATTTCCTATCCACTACGGAACCACCATGTTTTCCAGAAGTTGATCCGTATGCTTCACGATATATCTCCATCAATTCCTCCTCCTGTTGTTGATGCGCTAACACATACGCTTCTTCTTCAGAGTCACTGTCGCATAGCAATACAGCTTTTAGTAAATTTCCAGACATTGTTTGATATTTGAGGATAGTTGTTTGATATTTGAATATTTTGTTAGAGTAAATTGTGGTGAACAAGTATGACATCCATATGGTTATATATATATATATATATATATATATATATATATATATATATATGACCAAATCTTGAGTGGAGAGAGGGTGTGTCATTGTGCGGTCAAATCACGTACTGTAGCCACGTTCGTTTGCCGGTCAAGATTCTCTGCTATGTTTAGTGGATAGAGGGTGTGTCAGTGTGCGGTCGAAT
The DNA here is from genome assembly GCA_030765085.1 of Allium cepa. Lineage (NCBI taxonomy): Eukaryota > Viridiplantae > Streptophyta > Magnoliopsida > Asparagales > Amaryllidaceae > Allium > Allium cepa. The sequence continues at coordinate 439,299,578 of CM060935.1, read as the reverse complement.
CACGTACTGTAGCCACGTTCGTTTGTCGGTCATGATTATCTGCTATGTTTAGTGGAGAGATGGTGTGTCAGTGTGCGGTCGAATCATGTACTGTAGCCACGGTCGTTTGCCGGTCAAGATTCTCTGCTATGTTTAGTGGAGAGAGGGTGTGTCATTGTGCGGTCGAATCACTTACCGAAGCCACGTTCGTTTGCCGGTCAAGATTCTCTGCTATGTTTAATGGAGAGATGGTGTGTCAGTGTGTGGTCTAATCACGTACTGTAGCCACGTTCGTTTGCCGGTCAAGATTCTCTGCTATGTTTAGTGGAGAGAGGGTGTGTCAGTGTGCGGTCTAATCACGTACTGTAGCCATGTTCGTTTGCCGGTCAAGATTCTCTGCTATGTTTAGTGGAGAGAGGGTGTGTCAGTGTGCGGTCTAATCACGTACTGTAGCCACGTTCGTTTGCCGGTCAAGATTCTCAAATCATTATCCATTATATAAATTCACAAATCGTTATATGTTTAAATCATTTACAAACCTAACATTATTCAAATTACAATGTCCAACATGACATTTACGTCTCATGAATTGAAGTTGCTTATGCAGTACTACATTCAAACCGATGAGAAGTGCGATAATCAGGAGTCAATGGCAATTAATTTTTGAGACACTCTGGCTGAACTGTACAACAACGATGTGGGCTGTCAAGTCAGACGTACGACTCAAGAGGTCAGGACTGCACACAAAAACTTTACTAGGGCATGCACGCGTTACACAAACATTATTAACGAGGTAATATTGGAAAATGTGTTTGAGACAACACGTTCGACTTATGATGGTCGATACAATTTAAAATATGGCACGCCCTTCATTGCCCATGATGCGTACTTCATACGTCAAAACTGGCTAGAAAGATTTGGATGGCCTTAAGATAACAGTATTGATAGTTGGTTATGTAACGTTCATTAATGTATCATGAGCTTTCTGAATTGTCTTTTCAAATGATAATGTCTGCTTTTGTTGTCAAAGCTAATGCCTATGTCTAATGTTTGTTTTTGAATATGCCCTAGTGTAATGTATGTGTCAGATCAAAAAGTACTGGGACCAAAAGTGTAATGTTTGTTTATATATTCTCTTTCTGGCTTACTTATTCATCATTCATAATCATCTTCTTCCACACTCACAACAATAAATTCTTCATCGCAATGCCTTCTTGGCCTTCTTCTATGGATTCAGATGCAGGTTACGTGCCTATGGAAAGTCCACATACTGATGAGGATTGGCTTATCGATTATCAAGAACAACACTATGAAGATGACCGTAGTCAGTTTCCAAACCTTGAGCAGCTGAGACTTCAGGAAGGGGTCGAACCACGATACGAACAAAATGTTGTACGTATGGCATATGAACAACATGAGAACCAGGATCAAGTAGTTCAACCTCCCACTGAGCAAGAAGTTGAATCGCAGCTAGTTTGTTGTCTGTGGGGATTTGAAGTTGAAGTTGTAGTGCGTGCGGATGGAGAAAATATTGGCCGTCGAATCCAACTATGTCAATTATGGCCGAATGGTTGCAATTACGCGGAATAGTTGGATGATCCATTATGTCCAAGGGGCATAACCTACGCAAATGAACTAGAACATGAGATAAGACGTCTTAGACTGTCTGTACAGGAGTTGCAGTTTAATCGTCACGTCTAGTTTCTTCATATGTACAGTCTATTATTACTGTGTCGTTTCTTATAAGTATTCTATGTTTGAATCATTCACTAGTTAAACGAATATAAAGTATTCACATTGTACACCAACATATATAGTTCGTATTTAAACGGACACCTACAAATAATAATATACACCAACATGTATAAGTCACAGTACTCACAGACATATAGAATTCACAGTAACCACGAGCATTATAATCCAAAATCCAAGAAAGTGAGAGCATATAAATAATACACAATATACTTAAACAATGACCTAAGTACATAAGCTATAGGAACTGCAACATGCCAGCATCATCATCTAAAGGTATTGTACTAAAAGGTAAAACGACTCATACGCATAAACTAAAAAGTATACAACTAAAGGGAGGCAGTGTCGTCATCGTCAGCATCATCACCGTCATCACCATCTCCGTCACTGTCATCATCCTCATCTCCGTCACCGTCATCATTATCATCTCCATCATCATCATCATCATCATCATCATCGTCTACATCGTCATCCTCGTCATCCCCATCACCATCATCCCCCTCGTCCTTATCATCCCCATCGTCCTCATCTAAACCACCAGCACCATACCCACTGGGACCGGCATCACCTCCGCCTTGTGATCCGAAAGGCTCATATACAGCAAGTCTAGCTGATAGCTGATCAATCTGAGCCTCTAGCATCTGTGTATGCTGCATGTACATATCATGCATGGTGTGTGTATGTGCAAGAGTCATATCGCGAAACACACCAAACCCTACTCTGGCCTGATCCAATCTAGCAGCATACTACATAAAGATGACAGTTGCCATAATAAAAAAACAAGCATAAAATAAAGGAAAAATGACAGTAAACAACAAACGTACCTCATATGGAGGATATAACCCGACTGAAGGCACACCAGGAAAGTCGGGGTGATCTGGAAAGACTAAAGGCTGCTCAATCAAAGTACCTGTCAAGTCATACGCTCTAAAAGTGGTATCAGGCTCCAACTGCATGGGAGCCTGGGAGAACTGTGATGGAATCGGGTCAAATGAAACCTGCGGTACCTGAACTCTACCGGCTGCCAGATGAGGTCCTATATGATCAGAGTTGACCCTACGAACATAATCTGGTACGATGAATCTACGGGGTGCTACTCTAGCCCAATAAGCGTCGTAAACTCTATCGATGAAAAAAGTACTACTATCCACCCATCCAGCCTGTCGTAGAGCATGTAAGTACTGATCACCGATCACCCTATGTCTACCAAACATGTCCACGCAGGATAAAGGATCGTATGGTATACGACGATTACCCGTAATCTGATAGTGTTGAGTCACAAGCTTTATGAAAGTTTTGATTTCTGACAAATAAGGCGATTGATTTCTGACAAACAAGGCGATCGACAAAAACAAGGTCAATAGAGCTATATATGGTACTCTAGATTATAGGTTGATTATTTGTTGTTGTAATAGTAATAAATTTGTTAAAATCTATCCTCAAATAATCATGCATATCAAGGGAATCAATATATATACGAATAATTTATAAGTTGCATGCAGTTGCACAATTCAATGTGCAATTTAACAGGCACCGGTCGACCGGTCAATATAGGTGCGGTCGACCGTTCCTGTGTAAATTGCACAGTGAACGTGCACACATGCACATAACGTATATATATATTTGAATTCCTGTCTACCGGTCCATTTTTGACCTGTCGACCGTTTTTAAACAGAAATCAACTTTTTCAAAAGACACTTCTCTTCTCCAAAGGTTGCATCTCCTATCTTTCATCAATGATCATAACTCTTAATGGCAACTGTTCACAAAGAGTTACAACTATTTTTCTCTATATATACTCATCTAAATCATTGATTCAAACACAAGTTTTTTACAACGATTTCATATATTCTTTTAATCTAATCTCTGATCTCAATACTGTATTATAAAAGCTCTAAATTATTTATTGAATCTTTGAAACTATTTCATATCCTTTGATTCAATAATATACTTTCCTTAATCTTTTCAAAACATCATATCGCATACTTTGAGGATAAGATTATAGGAAGGGTGTACTGCTAGTGACAAATCCGTGTTTTCAAGAACACAAGTTGTCAACAACAATTGTATTTGTTCTTTTGTTGAAGTCCTCTGTGTTGTAAGAGGCAAGTGTTGAAGTCCTTAGTGTATTAGAGGCGTGAAATCCCGTTCGGTTGTTCGGGTATTGTAAACCTGTTCCTCCGGGTGAAGCGAGGTAGTTAATAGTGAAAATCCAGATAGAAGTCTGGGACTGGACGTAGGACGGTGCTCCGAACCAGTATAAAAATCTCTGGTGTGATTTTTCTATTTTCTATTTACAATGCTATTATCATCTATTTCCGCATTTGTATTGTAATCCATATTATACGATCCGTGTATACTATATTAGCACATATAATTGTATACACACCGCACTTTCAATTGGTATCAGAGCACGGTCATCATATAACCGTAACACAGTTATTTGATATATTCTCGTAATATGGCAAATAACGCAAGTACTAGCACTCAAAACACCACTTACACAGAAGGGAAATCGACACAAAGACCTCCATTTTTCAATGGTCTTAACTATAGTTATTGGGCAACACGTATGTCATTCTTTATGCAATCAAGTAGCTATGATGCTTGGAATGCTACTCAAAGAGAAATAGTGAATCCAACAACTGATTATTCAGAATGGACTGTGGCTGAGAAAACGGAAGAAGCCGTAAATGCAAGAGCAATAAATATGTTGTTCTGTGCATTAGACCAAAATGAATATAACCGTGTTAGTATCTGCACTACTGCATATCAAATTTGGCAAACGCTAAAAATCACTCATGAAGGTACTAACAAGGTTAAACAAGCCAAAATAGCCATGCTGAAAAGTCAATTTCAAAATTTCAAAATGAAACCAAATGAAACAATCAATGACATGTATTCACGGTTTCAAACTATTCATCATGCACTTATTGGGTTAGGACAAAAGTATTCTGATTTTGATGTTGTTTCAACAGTCCTACATTCTCTGACTAATGAATGGGAAGGAAAAGTATTAGCAATTGAAGAAGCTAATGACCTTTCCGTCATGAAGCCAGATGAATTGATAGGAAATTTAATGTCCTATGAAGCAAATTTGCAGGCTAGAAAAGAACAGAAAGAAGAAAAGAAAAATGTAGCATTTCATGTTGAGAAAGATGAAAATGAATCAGATTCTGAAGATGAAGATTTGGCGTTCATTGCTAAAGGTTTCAAAAAATTCCTAAAATATCGAAAAGCCAGTCGCTACAATAAAAGGAAACCTGGATCAAATAAACCATCTTCATCTGCTATAGAATGTTTCAACTGCCATAAAAAGGGACACATGCAGAAGGATTGTCCAGAACAAAAGAAAAAGTCAGAAAATGACAAATTCAAATATAAGAAGGACAAATCAAAGAAACGAGCCTTCTCAGTAACATGGGATGATTCAGAGTCATCTTCATCAGAAAGTGAAAGTGATTCGGAGAATGAACAAGCTAATGTTTGCTTTATGGCAACAGAAGATGAGGTACAAATTCCTACATTTGATGAATTACTTGATATTAATGCTGAATTGATAGTCAAATATAAAGACTTAAAACGTCAATTAAAAGTAGTCAAAGCAGATTTAAGTAGAGCAGAGTTTGAACGAGATATGTTAAAAGATGAGAAGAAAATATTAGAAGAAGAACTTGAAAATATTCAAGAATCATCATCTAATGTTGACTCTCAAATATCTCTTTTGAGTCAAGAAATAGAAGCTCAAAAAGAGAAAAATAATGCTCTCACTACTGAAAATCATGAACTTAAAGCAAAAGTCAAAATTCTAGACCTAGAAAAAGCTAGTTTACAAACAAAGTTTGATGACATTACTCAAAATGTTTCTAACTTTAACAAAGGTCGAGAAAATTTGACTAAAATCATTGAAAGTTCACAATCTATTTCAGATAAACAAGGTTTGGGATATAACAAACATGAAACTAAGAAACATCTTAGAAATAAAAGGAAGAAGAAAGTACAAAAAACTGAAGCTAAGAAAAATCTTAGTTTATTATATTTCAAACCAAAACCAGTTGTGAAATTTCAAAAGAGAAATGTCAAGACTATCAAAATATGGGTTCCTAAAACAAATAATAATTTGATTAGGAACAAATACATTCAACAATTCATGAATAATGTACATTTTAATAACAATTATATATATAAAGGGGATACCGGACCCAAATGGGTTTGGACTCCTAAGACCTAACTCTTAGGACCCTATAAAAAGTGGGTACCATGAACTTAATTCTATTTTTTGCAGGTCCCACTGAAGAAAAGAGGAAAGTGGATATTGGACAGTGGTTGCTCAAAGCATATGACGGGAGACAAGAGCTTATTAACAAATATTAAATACTCAGATGGTGGCTCAGTCACTTTTGGAGACAATTCAAAAGGTTATATCATCGGCAAAGGCGATGTGAGCAATTGCGGTACATCTAACTTACCTCTTATTACTAATGTCATGCTAGTTAGAAATTTAAAACACAATTTACTTAGTATTAGTCAGTTATGTGACAAGGGTTTTATAATTTCCTTTTCAAATAATAAGTGTAGTATTTTAGATAAAGACCATAATTTGGTTTTTGAAGGTTATAGAGACAGAAATATATATATTCTAAATATGAATATTAATCATAATTCAGATATGTGTCTTGTGGCTAATGACAATGATCCATGGCTATGGCACAAACGTTTCTGTCATATAAACTTCAGAACTATTGACAAGCTAGCCAAAAACAATCTAGTTAGAGGACTACCCAAAATGAGTTTTAAAGTTAACAACATTTGTGATGCATGTCAATTAGGAAAATTAACCAAATCATCGTTTAAATCCAAGAAAGTCATATCAACATTACAACCACTTGAGTTACTGCACATGGATTTATTTGGACCTACTAGAGTTCAATCAATAAATCACAGTCAATATGTGCTTGTAATTGTTGATGATTTCTCTCCTTACGGTATTTTTATCAATCAAGAAAAATACTGTGAAAATCTTATCAAACGCTTCGGATTACAAAATACATCTGGTAAACCAACTCCTATGAGTACAACTACACATCTTGAAAAAGATGAAAGTGGTAAGAATGTTGACCAGAAATTATATCGAAGCATGATTGGTTCTCTTCTTTATTTTACAGCTAGTCGTCCAGATATATTAATGAGTGTTTGTTTATGTGCTCGTTTTCAAGCCGATCCAAAGGAATCACATTTACGAGCAGTAAAACGTATAATTCGTTATCTTAATAATACCAAAGATTTTGGTCTTTTCTATCCAAAAGAATGTCCATTTGAATTAGTATCATATAGTGATGCTGATTTCGGTGGCTCACGAACAGATAGAAAAAGTACAAGTGGTACATGCCATTTTATTGGAAAATCACTTGTCTCTTGGTTTAGTAAGAAACAGAATTGTGTTTCACTATCAACATGTGAAGCTGAATATATATCAGCGGCTCTCGCTTGTACTCAAGTACTATATATGCAACAAACACTTCAAGATTTTGATATTCATTTATCAAATTCTATTATATACTGTGATAACACAAGTGCTATAAATCTTTCTAAAAATCCAGTGAATCACTCTCGAACTAAACACATTGATATCCGTCATCATTTTCTTCGAGATAATATTGAAAAAAGAAATATATGTCTTGAATATGTCCATACTGAAAATCAATTAGCAGACATTTTTACTAAGCCGCTGCTCGAATCTAATTTTATTAGATTACGAAGAGAGCTTGGTTTAATTTCAAGAAAAAATCTTGACTAAGCAATTACTAATGTACACCTTCTCTTTTGGTTATTCTCTTTAATTATAATTTTTTGTTTAAACTAAACTAATGTCTTTTCTCCTAGTAACCGTATCTTTTACTTAACCTATTTTTTTTTTATTAAATATTAGCCATTGCTTTATTTAATGGTTAAAATCTATTTACTCATTTTATAAATTCAGTTTTAAAAACAAAGCTATTTTTAGATTTACAATAAAATTTCTGCTTATATTTTCGTGGTTAAAAGTTATCATTAACTCACATCCATAAGAGTATATATAAGAAACTTATATATATAAGCTTGCAAAATTTTTTTATTTTGTTCATCTTTACTTCTTATCTAACCATAATACTATATTCAACTTACACTATGCTCATATTTGTGACAAATGTGCGCAAGAATCTCACATTTCTATTACAAGCTCTGAGTCGGACGAATATTATTCTCCTACTACTCCAAAACAAAAATCGAGCTGTCATCATCAATGCTCTTATATGTCTGATAAAACTCCAAATTCAAAACGAGTTAAAAGGACACTATTCTATTCTCCTCGAACCAAAGCTCAAATTGATGAGATACACCACTACCAAAAACATCAGATAGACCTTCAGAGACAACTCCATTACGGGCAAAGTCAACTTTATCACGAGCAACAACGGACATCGGCACGATTGTCTGTTTTAGAAAAGTTGGCAACATTTTTCTGCGGTTCCAACAAACATGACGTACATGAACCAATGCCGTCTAGGCCATCAACATCTAAAAGTCCTAACTCATGGGATCGGAACTATGAAAAGAATGAAGGAGCTCAGAAACAATGGAGTCCATGGTCGAATCGTATTGAAGGAAACAACGATAATTCTAATGACGAACTTTCTCATTAGATTTATATATAGTTGTTATATATTTATCTATCTCTTGTGTAATGATGGTTATATTTTGTATTATGTATAAAATATAATATATATATATATATATATAGGTTGATATATAATAAAAAACTTGAAAAAGAATCCTATATGCACAACAGACCAGGACCGGTCGACCGCCCATTTTATTGCCGGTCGACCGTTTGCTCTCTGGTTGAAAACGGTCGACCGGCCAAAAGTTGTAGGTCGACCGGTTACGCATTTTTCAGTTTTTTATATATAACCCTATACGTTACTTTACCCTCTACCCTCATTCACTCTCTACTCAAACTATTCTCTATCCCCAAATCACAAACCCTAGTTCCCATTCTTCAATTCCCAAATCACAAATCCTCCAACAATGGCTCCTCCTCAAAAGAAATCAAAGAAAGGAGCAATCTCTGAAACTTCATCTCATACCATCTCCGTCAAAAAATGGCTTCAAACTCCAATTGCTATAACACGATGGAATCAAATGACAAATTACAAGTTTCATCCGGGATCTTTCATCAAATTTGATGATTTCACGGCTTACGGAGTTCGAAGGTTAGCCGATAATGCCAACATTACTCCATTGATAGATTTTTCGGCAAATAGTGTGGAGATAAATCATTTAATGATTAAATTATTTTACGCCAACATGAATCTTGATGAATATCAACTTGATAATCCAAACGGCGTCATCTGGTCTATGGTCTGTGGAAAAAAAAATTTTCTTACTCATGCTAGAATTGCCTCTATACTTGGCATACCAAATCGAGGCGAAGAATTTTCATCTACCTTCTGCGAAGTTTTCACTCGAAATAGTACAAGTCATCAGTTTATAGAAGACAATAGTGATGGCACTAAGTCTATTGGACTTCGACCGACAGCAAGGTTACTTCATCGGGTCTTGATGCATTCTCTTTTTCCTAGACTTGGAAATTATGATGCAGTGTACAAAGAAAACTTCAAGGCACTCTATGCTATCTATGGTGAAATCCAAATCAATTGGGTTCACATGCTTTTTGATGAAATTCTCAAGGTAAATAATTCAACCCGGCCTCATTTCTTCTATAATGAATATATCATGAGACTTTTGTTAGCTTGTGGGGTCAATCCTCCTGATTCTGCAACTTCAACACCAAAATGCATTGATTCCATAACCATCAAAAGAATGAAGCTTCCTCCACCTTATCTTGAGATTATGCCTTTTGAAGAATGGCAACAACGAGGACCGAGAAAACAAAGAGCAACTTCCTCTCGACCTCGTCCCGATGAGGTGAAACTTTTAAGATCAAAGTCATCAACAAAAGAATCTCTTGAAACCATTGCGCGTAATCAATTTCTGCTTGAATCTCGTCTCAAGCGTATGGACTCTAAAATTGATAAGCGCTTCAATAAGGTCAAGTCGTTCTTCGGTATGCTATGGGACGCTATATCATGTTCCTCATCCACCTCTGTTCAGGCACAAGATCCAGGAAAACGTCCTGCTGCTCCAGTTTTCACATGGACATCATCTGACGAGGGCGAATCGTCTAGAGGGAACAATGATGAGGAGGAAGAGGAAGAAGATGAAGATGATGACGATGACGACGATGACGATGATGAAGAGGAGATTCGATCTGCTTCATCCTAGATTCTATTATGTTTTAGCTCTTTAAAAAACATTCTTCGACACTTGTACTAAATAGTGTCGTTATTTATGCTTTTCAATTAACATTATGTTCTGTAGTAAACTCTGTTATGTCTTTGATGTGTTAATGATTTATTTTTCTATGCTTATCATATTCATTCTACGCATATCATATTCTAGTAATCTGTTACTCCTTTTTGTCGATGACAAAGGGGGAGAAAGGGCTAACAATTGCTTGCAGGAAAGAAATCACATACTCAGGGGGAGATTCAGATTTGCAGATATATATATTGTCATCAATCAAAAAGTGGGAGAATGTTGAGTCACAAGCTTTATGAAAGTTTTGATTTCTGACAAATAAGGCGATTGATTTCTGACAAACAAGGCGATCGACAAAAACAAGGTCAATAGAGCTATATATGGTACTCTAGATTATAGGTTGATTATTTGTTGTTGTAATAGTAATAAATTTGTTAAAATCTATCCTCAAATAATCATGCATATCAAGGGAATCAATATATATACGAATAATTTATAAGTTGCATGCAGTTGCACAATTCAATGTGCAATTTAACAGGCACCGGTCGACCGGTCAATATAGGTGCGGTCGACCGTTCCTGTGTAAATTGCACAGTGAACGTGCACACATGCACGTAACGTATATATATATTTGAATTCCTGTCTACCGGTCCATTTTTGACCTGTCGACCGTTTTTAAACAGAAAGCAACTTTTCCAAAAGATACTTCTCTTCTCCAAAGGTTGCATCTCCTATCTTTCATCAATGATCATAACTCTTAATGGCAACTGTTCACAAAGAGTTACAACTATTTTTCTCTATATATACTCATCTAAATCATTGATTCAAACACAAGTTTTTTACAACGATTTCATATATTCTTTTAATCTAATCTCTGATCTCAATACTGTATTATAAAAGCTCTAAATTATTTATTAAATCTTTGAAACTATTTCATATCCTTTGATTCAATAATATACTTTCCTTAATCTTTTCAAAACATCATATCGCATACTTTGAGGATAAGATTATAGGAAGGGTGTACTGCTAGTGACAAATCCGTGTTTTCAAGAACACAAGTTGTCAACAACAATTGTATTTGTTCTTTTGTTGAAGTCCTCTGTGTTGTAAGAGGCAAGTGTTGAAGTCCTCAGTGTATTAGAGGCGTGAAATCCCGTTCGGTTGTTCGGGTATTGTAAACCTGTTCCTCCGGGTGAAGCGAGGTAGTTAATAGTGAAAATCCAGATAGAAGTCTGGGACTGGACGTAGGACGGTGCTCCGAACCAGTATAAAAATCTCTGGTGTGATTTTTCTATTTTCTATTTACAATGCTATTATCATCTATTTCCGCATATGTATTGTAATCCATATTATACGATCCGTGTATACTATATTAGCACATATAATTGTATACACACCGCACTTTCAGATAGCACATCTCTCTCCCAAATACCACATAGGCATAAATGCAGGCGTATGCAAAGCAACCCTACGTCTAGATACTGAATACGCAACCATCAAGGGATGGTCGTCCACCAGAAGACCTGCATCTGCTAGATGAGTCCAATGTGAGGCCCAAGGAGTCCGAATGATGTTACCACGACTACGCATATCCAGCTGTGACCTAGCCTCCATCAAGTCATGTCGTACACCTAAGGGGACATGATGTACGTACTGCATGGTCTCCCATCGTCTCATCCTAGGGAAGTAATGCTCAGCAGCTTGACTAGCCGTGTCCTGGATGCGGGGATGCATGTTTGCCGTGTACTCGTAGTACCATAACGGCAAAATATACCAAAAAAGCATACATCTGCCTGACATCGCCAAGCGCAAATGAATCTAGAGCGGTATATAGGGTGCCTAATATCGCCGTGCCCAAGTCGATAGTATGTAGCTGGTCTAAATGGGCAGGGGAAGCTAAATAGCCAAGTCTAACCGTACCTTTTTGGTTCGAAAAAAAGGTCGAACCAAACAGGTACAACAAAAATGCTCTAGTAACTGCATCCATCATATGGGCTCTAGCTATATAACTGGTGATGTAATGCTGCAAGTACGTCAACTTAACAGAACCACTAGAGACGCAGGTAACATCTATTAGTGGTAAAAAAACAGTATACAAATTGGGTGACTCGTATAAATCATCGAATGGAAAAGGTCGAAGACCCTGTCGTCCAATCTCAATCCCAGTGAACATGTAGAAATCAACTGGGGTGATACCAAGCTCAAAATCTGAAAAATGAAACGTATGCGTGGTGGGCCACCACCTCTCAGCTAATGCCTGGATGAGAGGTCGATCAAAGGACTGAACAGGCCTAATCGACAAAAATAGACCAAAAGGGCTAGCCTGTAGCCTCTCAATAATAGGACCGGGAAAATAGTCATAAAACTGGGTAATGCACTTAGCCCAACTACCCCGACAGTGAATGTAATGGTCCTATAGATAGTTAATGAAACAACAATTTTTGATAGCGTAAGGGTTATTTAATATGAGTATGTAATGTACAAATTAAAATAACAAGTTACAGTAAGGTTTGATTAATACCTGTATGGTCGTTAAAGCAGTTTCGGCTCTATGCCGATAACCATCTAGCAGCTCATGTAGAACACGTATATCGTCTGGTGAAACTCCAGGCGGTGGCGGAACGTGTAATGGTCCAGCTTGCTCCTCTGGATGTCTCTGAACCGTTCTTCGGGCGACTTTGGTTGGACGCGGCGGCATTTTGGATAAATTTTCTATTTTTCAAAAAAAATTCAAAACGAAAAGTGAAGAGAAATTGGGGGGGGGGGGGGGTGGGACGGTGCCCATTTTATGGGCGCCTTGCCTCAGGCGCCCATAAAATGGGCGCCTCAGGGTCAGGCGCCCATTGTATGGGCGCCTGGCCATTGGGCAACCCCACCCCAATACAGGCTGAATATTCAGCCCACTGAATATTCAGCCCGTAATCGATTGGAGATGCCCTAAGCAATAAGTCGTTAAAAATCGACAATCATGTCTTCCTTTCCTTCATTAAAATCGCCAGTTATAAGTCATTAAGAAAAAAAATAGTTTTAAAATCGAACCTCTGCATCTCTTTGCTTGAAGCTCCTATGATTTGGGCTGAAAGAGTGCATTTTTATGCTCTTCTTAAATTTAGGCATGCGTGCTCCCCTTCGAATCCCATTATGTCATCTGGTTTGTTGCAATCATTCTTAATTTATTTATTTATTAATTTGGTGGTTTTTCAGTGTTAATGTATGATTTTAGAAAATGGGGGAGATGGAGCTGAGTTGGGGTTTTTGAAATGGATTAAAGCATTTAAAGCGTCTTCAGGTATCTAAATTTTGTTGATTGTTAAAGACTATTGATCCAGATTATAATTTTTAATTGTCTGATGAACATTTTAGATATTTCATGCTTTCTTCCCAAGGCCTAATCTGTGCATTTGTCTGCTGATTGCATCGCCGTGAACTTCGGCCTTTTGTATAATTTGTTAAATGATGACTATTACGTTTGTAAAAATGCTCATCGATGGCAAAACAAAAAATAGTCTTACTTCTAGGTTTTGTACGATTCCATTTTCAACCTGAGCGAACATAACGTTTCTTCAGTTATTGCAAACTACAACTCTAAATTGTTATCATCGGTTTGCCCTCCTTACAAAACAAAAATCTATTGCTTATGTTTCCTGATTATATATGCAGATGATGTATTCATTCCTAGACTGGTTAATCAGCTTAGATCTTCTAATTACTATAAATTCAGAAGGAGTGAAGAAGCCATATCATTTCGACAGGCTTGGCAATTACCAAATAAGCTTGAGAGACTCAAGTGCATTTCCTAAAATCAAAAATGAACATTTTTCCATGCAAATCGTAATGAATATCTTCATTAGCATTACTGCCAGCACATGAGAGTAGGCTCAAAGACTAATCGGTCTAATAGGCATGTCAATTTAGAGCGGAACTTCGAGTAAGGCTTTTATATTCCACCCATAAGTCCACTTTCTTTTATATATTATTAATAAGAGAACCAATTTTGCTCAAATAAATCTCAAGAAGGAAACCATATTTTCCTGTATCATGAGGCAATGATTACAATTGCTTGATATGACCAATTTATTAGTAATTGGATCTAAATAATGTTCAGCAAATAATATATTAGTAATTGAATTCTCATTTTGCACTTTGTTGCCAGGCTTGTTGTAACGATCCCAGTTTAAAGACGAATTTAAATTTGTAATTAAATTAAATTTTTGGGCTAAATTGTGGATTTATTTGAATATTTCAAATTTAATAAGGTATATATATATACTTATTTATTTTAAAATTTTGGATTTGAAACTCAAAATAAATATTTTAAATTGAATTGGATTATAAATAAAATTTTGATTTGGAAATTCAAAATGTATTGAAACTAAATTGGATTTAAAGGTTATACTTAAAAAAAATGTATGATTATTTATTAAATGTATAAATTGTGTTTTAATTCATGTTCTTTAAAAAGTTATAAAAAGTATAAAATAAGATGTAAGAAGAGATCAATATTCATTCTTTTTCTTGAACTAAGTATAGTTAGTTAAAATAAAACATAAATACTTAAGTAAACAAGAGTTTAAAACTAATTTTTTTTTTACTAATTAAACTGAAACATAATTTGAACTATTTTTGACAAGTGTAAAATATAAGTACAAAATATATGTTATAAATTAAATGTTTGAAAATCAAACTATAAATAGAAATAAAACTAAGAATTTATGTTAATAATAAATTATATGGTTATATGGCAACATAAGATAAATACATACTATAACAATTTTTTTATTAAGCACAAAGGCAAAGAAAGGAAAAACAAACGAGTATGTTTGCTGTGAATTTTTTTTATATATGCAATGCAAAAGAAACAAAAATATATATATACAAAATCTAATAGAATAAGTATGTAACCTTGAAAAGAAACACATGCATTTATTTCCATCATTTCAGCACAAAAATGGTCATTCAAGATACGTTAGGATCATTTCAGCCGACATATGTTAAGAGTCATTTCAGTTTTATAAAAAAAATCTATAGTTAAAAAGGAGGCAAGGGAAAAATCTGATCAAATAAAGAAAAACAAAGGAAGCTTACACCAGTAAAAGCCTTCCGTGTAAACACCCTTCTTCTATATATATATATATATGTATTGTTTTATTCCAATTCGTTCAAGAAAACAACTTAGCAAATCAGAAGAAAAATAATATAAGCATCATCAAAATCAATTCAAAAACAAAACAAAGAAGTTTCAAAGGCAGATTTAAATTATGGGTTTTCAAAGCAAAAGCAGCTCTCTGTTCAATCTTGTTTCCAGGAGAGCAAACTATCCCCCTCTAATATCTTGATTGTATGTGATAAACAATCTGATGCTTGTGATTGAAATCTTGATATGAAGGGTGTCTCTAGGGGTATCATTTGATGTATGTATGTATACAAATGTCTGTGTATATTAACCTCTGTTACATTAACAAAATCAAGTGCAATTTAAAGAAAAAATCATATCTTCTTGTCTAAATCAATTCAGGTTATAATTTCTGAAAAGAAAATGATTATAATAAAATTAAGTTATTTTTAAAAATGATCCCAAGTAAAAACATTTAGTAAATACTTTGATAAAATAGAAATGACAGTGGGACTTTTATACTTTGGAAAAATCGATGAACATGATTTTGCAATTTGATTTCGTAAGTTGATTAGTGCCAACAAAAGATGATTTTATAAGAAAATTTCACAATTTTTAAACATGTGAAGATCGAGATTTTTCGAGATGATCATTTTGTGGTTTTTCATCAAATGCGGTTGATCGACATGATGGTGATCATCATGGTCGTGGTCGTAGCTTGTCTACGAGTTGACGATCACAGGAAAAATAAGGAGATGATTTTTAGATAGCTGTGGCGATTGGTCCACGTTGATTTGGGGTTTAAAAGCTCATTTTGGCTAGTATTATTCTCGAACTTGTTCGTCACCGTGGATGGATCGGGGTGGACCAGTGTAGGGGGGATAGAGGCCGGAGGTCGTAACGAAGCTTTGGACGAGTGGGCGAGGTCTCTGGCATTTGGATTGGTAGGAACGAGGCACTTTCAGGTGATCGACGTTGGGTTCCAGTTGTATTAGGTAGTTTAGTTTTCATATTAAAATCGTTCAGTCAACTTGGTTGGTCGGAATGTACGATTGGATGATCGTGGTCGTGTGGGTGATCGCGCTGATGGCCGGAGCATCGCACGGCGACTGTGCACGTGCACGAACTTGAGGTGTGTCAGGAGATTATTTTGGGTAGTGAATGACTCGAGAGTTTACTCAAGTAAATGGTAGGTTTGCTTCGAGTTTAGCCTGAGTACGCATGAGAGTTTTCTGATGCTATAATTTATAATTAAACTAAAACTCAACTTACTGGAAATAAAAAAAAAGAGAAGAGGAAGGAGTGTGTGAGGAGGAGAGATGGACTCGGGTGGAACGGCGAGAAACACATGTGTTTACTCGAGTAAACAGGGGGAATGTCTCGAGTTGGTTTTTCAAAACTGCAATAGTATAAAAGTGAAATTTAGTAAATTATTTTTCAACAAGTTTAAGCATTGTAGACTTAATAAATGTTTAACAATTCAAGTTAAGACTTTAATACAAGTTTTAATTACTTTAGTTAATACCTTACAATGTTTTTAAACTCTTAATTAATACCTTAATTAAGTAATTAATTTAAGTTAAGTATTAAATTTAATTAACATTTAAGTTTGTAGTTAGTAATAATTTCACTTTTAAAGTTTAAAGAAGATTTCTTTTAAATGTTAGTTAAGATAAATAATTAATATTAATTAATTATTTTAGAAAGCAATTAAGAATGATTACTTTATAATTGTAATTAGAGATTGGTTAATTAATGATTAAGTAATAAATATAATTGTAATTAACTACTTAAAGTTAATTAATATATGATTAGTAGTTAACTAATTAAGTAATTTAATTACGAATTAATAATTGATTAATTAAGAAATTAGTGGTTAAATAATGGGAAATTAAGTTATTAATTAGCAATTTAGGTTATTAATTAATTAATAATCAAGGGTAATTAATTAAGTAATTAAGTTTAGTAATTGATTAATTAATTAAATAGTTTGAAATGGGATAGTTAATTAATTTATGATTTATCAAACAGGATTAAGTGATAATTAAGAATGGGTAATTAATTTATAATTGTAATTAACTAAGTGATTAAAGATTGGTTAACTAATAATTAAGTGTTTAATTTCTTTGTAATTAAGAATGGTTAATTAGATAAATTAAGTTAATTAAATTATAGTTAGTAGCTAATTAATAAAGGAATAATTAATTCATAAAGTTGATCAAAATTTAATTAATTTATCATTAAGAATAGTTAATCATTGATTTAAATAAATCAATAAAAATAGTTATGTGGTAAATTCTTTTAAATCACCTTCACCTTAAATTGAAGACGATTGACTATCATCAAATGTTGTGTACCGAATTGATATTCCTTTTTGTGATTGTGATACTGTGTGATGTGATTGCTTTATTCTGATCTGTGATTTGTGATTTGTTTCTTTATGTATGTGAAAACCCCTTTGCTCGTAAAACGACATTTGAATTTCGATGCGACAGGGAGTCGGATTCCAGTTGGTTATCTGAAACCCACATCGAATCGTAATGGCGAATCTTTATGATTGATAAATTTACTTTATCTGTCAATCTGTGAATGAAGATAAGCGTTATGGATAATATCGCTTATTGAAATTGGTATGATTGAATCTATGATGATGTTGCACTATTGTGTAAAACCCCTGGACCACACTTATACACACACAAATATGGATTGCACGTGGGAATTGGCTAAGTCATAGATTTTGAAATAGTTTTAAAATTGAATTTTTAAATCCAAAATAGTTTTGGAAATGGAACTGAAAACTTTTGAAAAAGGAGTTTCAGAAATAAAGGTTATTTTGAATAAATTGATTAAGTTTTGAAATTTAAATAATTTGGTTTAAATTTGAATTCAAAATTTGAAATTGAATTCTATGTTTGGAAACTATAGATTAAAGATGTTATACAAGTTATATATGGGTCAAACCGTTGATTTGGGGATTTAAATTTAACTCAAGGGCTTTAACCTGTATAAATGTAATCGGATTTTTCCGAAAGGAAAACTATTTGTTTCAAATAATAATAGCTTTCATATAAGGAAAGATTTTCAAAATTTGTGTTAAAAGATTTCAAGTGTGAAATGGAATTGAAATAGTTTTGAAAGCTAGGAATTAATCTTTGTGGAAGATAGTTGAACCTTGTTTGAAATTAACGGGGTATCTTTTATATAAAATATTTAAAAAGAAATTGTTTCGAAACCTATAAAGGAATCTTTGTGAAATATTTGTGAAACGTTGTTTTCAAACAAAAGAGGATCTCAAAGGTAGATCTTTTGTTTAAATATTGTAAAATGAATCTTTTTGTTTAAAGATTTGAAATGGTAATTTGTTTAAACCATTTGAAGAAAAGTTTTTGGATTTTAAAAGTGGTGACTTAACTGAAATCCAATATCCATATGTTTTAAATATTGCACTCATTATTCGGTTTAGCCGGGAGAAGACCTTGTGTGATATAACCCATTCCGAATAGTGATACGACATTATGGATCGCATTTGAAGACCGGTGTTGAAGACCGGGTATTTGCGAAAACGATAGGATAACCTATCGATTGTCTCTGCACCGAGTAGCTATGGTATAGAGATTCCCTCAGTGATGGGAAGTCCGATCGGGATTGTGAATACCCTGATTTGCAAGGGCTTCTTCCTTTATTGGATGAAGTGCCTTCGGTTCTGTTCGAACCCGGGACAGACTTGTATGGTTGTATGTCTGACACTACACTTTGAGATATAAAGCAGATTTCTTTCAAACACATATCTGTTGGTGGCAGATAATTTATTCTCTTAGCTTAACACCCTTCTCTGAGACGTACGAGCTCAAAGGTTATATAGTTGAAGATTATCAGTGATATACTCCCAAATTGGTGGTGTGGCATACTAAGTGCTGTTGTGTGTTGATGATCATTTGTGATCAAAGCATGGATTTCGTGTAAAGCGTAGCTTTGTGGACGAGACCTCATCGGACCTCACACCCCGGAGATGGTCGAAACAGGAAAGATGCGGCAAGGTTATGAGGGTCGCTCCCTTTAGGGTATGTCATTCCCTTCTAGAAAAGGGTGGTATCGTGGTATGGAGCCCAGATACTTAACTCATGTGGTCACTGCAAATCTATTACTTTGTGATTGCTTTGTGGTTGTTGGTTGAGAGGCGCCTCGGATAAAGGTCCCAAAGGACCGGGGGATGGCATGCTTGAGTAGTAGTTACCTAGTTACAGAGGTAACCCGGCCTTGTGTTGGCAGAGATTCAGGTAGGTTCTCGGGACGTCCCGCCAAAGGCATACCCATGGACAGTAGGAAGTCCCTTAGCCTGACCATTTTTTGGAAATCCAAACAAAACAACACGCACCCTGTACGATTTTAGTTGTATAACCTACCATAGAATGTGGCGGTAACCTGCTATTGAACATGGTAGCTATAGTAGGCATACAATAATGGTTGTATGCTGGCTAAGAATAATATTATACTTTCGAAATGTTTTCTGCACTATGCACTAATGATAATATTAAAAATATTTTGCGTACTAAGCATGTTTGACTATCATAAGGAGAAATCTCCTCCAATTCTGCGTTTGCATTGTGTGTGTGGCGGGAGGCCTTATGGTAGTTTCATTTTCCAAAAAGCATTGCGGGTTTATTTTAAATCCTTCATTGTTTTTTTAAAGTTAAACTGTTTTGTTTGCTCATACAACTCCCATGACTGACCCGGAGTTTATTGTTCCTTTCCTAAACTCTGGGTGCCCATAATTTTTCCACACGGGTAGTCTAGAGTTGGGTTTTTCAGATAGTCAGGTTTAGTAGATTATCTGGAGTTATTCCAGTCTTTGGATCACGACTGCACTTGCTTATCTTTGTAAAACAAGATGTTGGTTCGAGCTAGCTTCGGATTGGAGCATTGGATTTGGAGATACATTCTATTTAGCATATTTCTCCCACTGTGTCTTGTATCTTTGATGGTATTGATATCTATTGTATCATTCTGTGTATCATATTATATCAGATATTGTATCTGTCATTGTATCAATTATATATACATTGATGTTCTTTTTCTTCCGCTGTGTTGTTATATTTAATGTGTTATAAGCTCCGGCGAACCAGATTCGACGTTTGGATCTACGACATTTGAATAAGAGTGTCATATTCGGTACTGATTTTCGAAGGTCGAGTCAGGGCCGTTACACTTGTACATGTGGAATCTGTTGGAGTTACTTGACCTAAGAGACCTGGACCCGAATAGAGCTAATAATCTCCAATAATGCTGATATGCGTTATTCTGGCAATCAGTCCAGGCACTGGTTTGGGCATTACAGTTTAAAATTAAATTGTACCAACTATTTTGTATCAAAATATGTTGACACATAAAGATAAATGTAACCAAGTCACTGGTGTTAAAAAGATCATTATGTATGAGAGATTGAAAAAATTAATGTATTATTTTGGTTTGCTTTTATTCAGTTATTTTGTTTGTTTGTTATATTAAGTAATAATAATGTATTGTTTGAATTGCTTATAGTGTGCTATTTTTCATTCTATTATTTATTCTTATTCGTTGCTTGCTTTAGTTGCAAAATGTGTTTAGAAATTATTTTTTTTAATTTTGAATTCTTTTTATCAAACTGCTAATAACTGTTGTAAAAATGTCTTTTACAACTGTCAAAAGCAGTTGTGAAAATGTCTTTTACAACTGCTTTAGGTAGTTGTAAACAGTCTTTTACAACGGTTTTAGGCAGTTCTAAAAAATTATTTTACAACTATTAAAGAGGGTTGTAAAAAATAGGGCTCTATTACAACTCTTGATATGTGGACGGGAGATTACCCGTTGTAATAGACCTATTACAACCATTTTTGGTAGTTGTGAAATGGTGTTTTTGTTGTAGTGAGATTATGTGATGTAATTTGCCATTTTTACAAACTCTATAAATAGAAACACCTTTACTTCATTTTCACCTTCATTTTCTTTTTCATTTTCATTCTTCACTCTTTCTTTTCTTGCTTCTTTTCTCAAAAACTTATTAATGGCTTCTTTCTTTTCACTTTTTTCTTTTCACTTTTTTATTTCTTTAAATCTTCTCCAAATCAAACTAAAACCAAGTATAATCTTCTCTACATCATAGCTAACACCACTACCATCTTAAATATGTAAAATTTATCGCCAACCCTTCATTTTTGGTTGGGCCGTGAGCACTAGGGTTAAGAGCCATGTGCATGAGCACGAGGGAGGCCATGGAGCCTTCGGCTGTAAGCCAGGGGAGGATGGAGGTGAATTTGTGTTGTTTTGTCATTGATAAGAAGTTTTATGTGCTTGCTTAGTAGTGGTAGAGTTTGGTTGTGATAAAAGTGAGGCAATTTCCTTGTATAACCTGTTTGGATCTATGATTTTCGTATATGCTAGATATGGTCACAAATTTCTTTATATGTTCAGATTTCATTTCATAAATGACATGCTCGGTTCAGTTGGGAAAGCTCTATTTAAAGCTAATTGGCTCGGTGAATGGATGTGGACATCTTGTTGGAAGATTCTTCCATGCCACTCCTTGGTCCGGTCTAGACGAACTTTCTCTAGTTTGGCTATTAAATCTCTACTAGTGTGTACCGGATAGCACTTCATGTTCGGTAGGTTACTAAGCACTTACAACATTTCATTTTCAGTAAGTCACCCAATGAAGAGGAAATCCTATTCAGTGTGGGAGCAACCGAACAGGAAATCAATTTTGGTGTTCGAACAACTGGACATGGATTCCCGTCCGGTGTTGGAACAACCAGATAGGATCTTCTATTTGGCACTGGACAACCGAACATAAGATATTTTTTGGCTCATCTCTATAGCCGAGAAAAAAGAGAGGAGGAGGGGGGCATACTAGCTTCTTCTATCCTTTTGCATCCTTCCTACCGTCCTCTAACTTCATTCAACATCCCATTAGCCTTCTCTACTAAGCTTTTATTTCTAGGGTAAATAAGTGCCTGTAACAGATCTATTTTTGGGGCATTCACTCATGTGAAGGAATAATTAAGCAAAATAAATGATCTTTTATATTACTCAAGCACGAACGTCAGTTAAGCTCCAAGATCTTGCTCTAATAACATATTAGAAATATTTTTAAATGACGAAACCGTGTGGTTTCATTTTATGTTTTGTGATTTACGGTTTCAACATTGTATCACAAAACATGAGAAAAGTGGAGAAGAAAATCTAAATTTATGTCATTGCTAAGATGGATGGACAACAGGGTTTTCTAAATCGGTTGTAATCCAAAATTAATGCATTGTTTGGATGAAAATCAAAACTAAATAGACAAAATCAAAGGACCTAAATTTCTTTATTTCTTTCAGAAAAAAATGCATCCAAGGCTGTCTCTAACCTCATGTGTTTCCCCATTAGGAAAAATCATAGCATTTTGCAGGTTGTTTAAGATGTAACATGGCCTTTTATGCATCCGTGACCTAGCAATGATTGAAATACTTCCAAAGTGTATAACTGCATGTTATTTCATCTCGAGGAAGAGTTTTTTTATTCATTATTCAACTGATATATTAGCAGGGATTGTTCTTGCTTAATTTTTAATGGGTCGAAACATGTAATTATAACATACAGCTTCGCAAATATCATTGTAAACACAACCATAACAATACACATAACTATTAACACTACACATATCCCATACTAAATGAAATATTACATGATTTTTCGCAGCTACGGACAAACCCCATAGTCTAACTTGCCAAACCAAGGGTTCACAATTTGTCGATTATCTCAAACTATAAAAATTGTCGAAACTTATTTAATGCGTCTACAGACAACAGAATCACATTCTTACAACATATCTTTTAACAACTTTATTATTCCAACTGGTTACCATTTTCCTGATATGTGTTAGAAATGAATGATAATAGAATTATGGAATGTAAAGGCATTAATTGCCTTGAAAGTTGAATAATCCTACATCTTAGAACAAAATAAACTATTTGTATTTATACACTAAGATGTGGACACTATGATAATTTCTATAGACAAAGAGAGACACAAGCTATGACGGGTGGTGCAACGCACCACCTCGCATATGCATGCCCATGCCCATATCCATGGCGCGGGTGAATAGGCATTTGAGGCGTATTAAAGGCACTTTGCAGTTGGCAGCTGGCGGTTAGTAATTAGCTTGGCATGGCTGTTTAGACCGAATAGTTTATATTTCTGTCTGTTCAAATTCAAATGGTCGTGCTACCCGGTAAAGGGTCACAACCTTTTCAGCAGTTGCATCCGTTTAAATAGCCGGCACCTATTACTAGATAGGTGCACCTCCCCGTGCTTAAATATAGGCACACAGAAAACAGTGAAATTAAAATTAAGTTTCCTGCATTTTCTTTCTCCTCACAACACTCTGGTCTTAAAAATACTCTCTTGATTTTGTCAATGCTCTGGGATTGTTGCGCAACATCGTAGAGAAGGTCCGTTTTTTCTTTGGAAACAATTGCTCGATATCCTTAAGCACCGTAGAGGGAGTAATATTGTTTCAAGGAAACAACTTTTAAGTGATGGACTCGGACAATCTAATCGGTACGTTGTTATTGTTAGTCCTTGAGATGATGGTTTTCATGACAACAACCTTAGAATAAGATTATAAAATATAAATAGTGACATTATAGTTTAGATATATATGTATATGCAGAATTTAACCATGCATGTACCAAGAATGAAGACTGTACAGTATAGAGATTCAAGATATCAAGATTGAAGACTCATGAGTACCAAGAGTTCAAGATTTCAATAATAAGTAATTTAATTAAGAATTTTTTTAAAACTCCTAGAAAAGCACTGGCATCTTAAAAATCCAATTTATTCGTGGAATGGAATCCACTTCGAGCCTGTTAAAGGGATGGAAATCTAAGTAGGATGGAACCTACGAAAAATCTAGTGGAACATTGTTTTGTATCCACTAACTTTTATTCAAATGTTTTTACAATATTATATATTGTTTTCAAAATGATTTCAAAATCTTCCTGTTAAAAAGAATAAAAAACATTTATCCCGGTTTCAAATATTTTTAGCCTCAAAATAATCTTTATTTTCAAAATCAAATTATCCTTGGTTTTAAACTATCTTTTAATAATAATAATATATTTAACTTTTAATATTTATACTTAGATTTAAATATAACATTATAGTAAAATTTTATATATATCAAAATATTATTCTCTATATTTATTTATGTATATTAATTATAGTTAAGTAAATTTATAAAGTTTAAAAATAGTTTTAATACAAGATAGAAGTTATTTTCAAAGAAAAACAAATTACCAAAATTTCCTTAGGCTTGTCGACAACCCCTAGGACCCCTTATCGACAAGGTGGCTTCAAAATTTTGAATTTCAAAAGAAGTGTCTATTCGTCATATCCTTTCACGAATGGACATGGCTCTTGTTCTACTATAAATAGGGGCATTTTTAAACGAATATTCATTCATATTTTGCTCTGATTTCACTCCTCTTCTTCTTCCACATTTCTTTATATATATATATTTACCTTTACTCTACCGAAATCACTATTGAATCTAACTAGATCATTTTTGGTTTGATTCTCTATCACTACCTCAACAAGATCTCAGTGCTATTCAGAGTTATAGGCTTCTTTGCAATAAACTAAACGAGAAAAGGTATGATTGTAGCCTGTGAAATCAATCAAGCGAAAAAAGCTGTGATTGTAGCCTGTGAAATCAATTGGGTGAACTTGTTGCCCGTAATACCCAGAGGGTGGTGTACATCGTGGCCTTGAAATAGAGGGTGTAATTGTAAACTTAATTTTGAAAGAAAATCCATACTTGTGTGCGGGACTCGATGTAGGGTAACTCCGAACCAGTATAAAATCCGATGTGTTCTTTCCTTTATTGCTTTTACTTTATTTCTACATCTGTGCTTGATTCTATGATCATATCTATGTCTGAATATTGCATACATTTGTGTTCAAATTAACATAAACTCAAAAAGATTTAGTAATTCCTTAAAACACTATTCACCTCCCTATAGTGTTAATTCTAGCCTTAAGATCCGTAATTCGCATTTCTCACATTTGGTACCAGAGCAAAGTTTTCAAAGTTTCATAATCTGAATTTTGAAAATTTTCAAAATGGCTACCAACACTGGTACTGTTAAAACTACCAACACTAGTTCTATTATCCCTATCACTAGTTCATTTGTAGAAGGTCAGTCTACTGTCAGACCACCATTTTTTAATGGCAGTAACTATGCATATTGGGCATGTAGGATGAAAATATATTTACAATCTATAGGACTAGACACTTGGAATGTCACGTAGACTGAATATTCCAAACCCACAACTGATTTTGCATAGTGGACTACTGAGAAAAAGACTGTTGCACAAAGTAACTCTAAAGCTATGAATATTCTGGTTTGTTCACTTGATAGAAATGAATTTAATAGAGTGTCAGTTTGTAAGTCTGCATATGAAATCTGAAAAACTTTGCAAGTTTCTCACGAAGGAACAAGCAAAGTTAAACAGACCAAAATTTCCATGCTCACAAATCAGTTTCAATTATTTAAAATAAATTCTAATGAGTCTATTTCAGATATGTATAGTAGATTTCAAAACATTGTGCATTCTCTAATATCTCTGGAAAAGGAATTTTAGGAAGAAGATCAAGTCAAAAAAATCTTAAATTCTCTTACTCTAGAATGGGATCAAAAGACACTTGCGATCGAAGAGGCAAATGACATCAGTACCTTAAAGATAGAAGAATTAATTGGAAATCTAATGTCGTTTGAAGTCCATATGATTGAGAGAAGAGAAAGCAAAGCATCTGAAAAGATATCAATGGCGTTCAATGCGTTGACCGATGGATCAGACTCAAACAACGATAATGATGAGGAGATAGCCCTAATGACCAAGAATTTTCGAAAATTCCTGAAATACAGAAAGATGAGTAATCTTAAGAGAAACAACTATAAGAACTCTGTAAATCAGAATGTAGTGCCAAACAATATCAAATGTTTCAACTGCGATGAACCAGGCCATATCAAAAGAGACTGTCCGCATCCAAATAGGCAAAATCTTCCTATAATCAAGATTCCATAAAAAAACGAAAACGTGCATTTACTACTACTCTAGATGACTCAGACTCATCCTCAAGCGATGATGATCAAAAGACATATAATTCAAATATGTGTTTCACGGCAGTTCACGACTCCGACGAATTCAGCGAAACGGATTCAGAAAAAGGTACACATTTACAATACAATTGGTTGAAATTGCATGCTTAGAATTGGATGCTTGATTGGTTGATTTTGAATTGGTGTGTTGTTTGAATTTTTAAATTTTTATTATTTTTTACTATTTTTATTTTTTATTTTTTTTAATAGTATCATAATATTTTATGGAATATACTATAATTCTAGTAATATTCTACATATATATAGGCATTAAAAATAATAAATATATATATTAGAATACCTAAGAAAAATAATCATGGAAATTCAAAGGCACCTGTCGATAAGGTCCCTACCATGATGTCGACATACAGAAATTTAAAATTCAAAATTTGAATTCAAATATTGAATTTCCCTCCATCTTTTCACTTCATTCAATTCTCTGAAAAGTCTCCTTTTGACTAGAAAACATGTCCTTTGAGAATCTATTTATTCACTATCTCTTATCACAACTTTTCACTCTCATTTTCAAATTCAAACTCTTATCTCAAAATTTCAAGCTCTCTACTCTCTACTCTAATGGCTTCTTCAAGTAACCCTTCCACAATGAGAATTTTCAAAAATATAAAAGAGCAACTATATAATGATCCGGAGGCTATAAAAGCATATATCAACTAAGCTAGCTATGGAAAAGTCCATCCCAGGAAGTTTTCTTTATTTTAAGATTTCTCTGCTTATGAAATCGATTCTCTTTTTGCAAATAATCAAGTTCTCAGTCTTGTTGATGCTTCTCAAAATGATTTTGTTTGTTATCCAAATCTTGTTAAAATTTTCTATGCAAATCTCAATCGTGGATTTTATAATGGAAATGATGATGAAATTTAGAGCAGTGTCAAAGGCACTAGAATCGTTTTAAATTGTGATCTTTTGGGTACCATTCTCAATTGCAAGGGCATGAAAATGGATCTTTCTAGTTTTAATATTGATTAAAATGATCGTGCGACATTTCATCAATTTTTCGAAGGAAATGATAACTTTGAATTCAAAAATCGAAACTTTCGACCAAAAGCTAGAATTGTTAATCTTATTTTACAACATACTTTGAACCCAAGATCGGGGAGTTTTAACAATCCAACTTCAAAACTTTGCAAAGCACTTTTTGCTATTTTTAGAAATTATGATATTAATTGGACGCAAGTTATTTTGGATGAACTTCGTCCCAAAAATCTTAAAATGGGTGAAAACACTTTGTATCATGGAATCCATCTCACTCGGATTTTTAACTATTTTGGAGTAGATTTCAAAGGAGAAGAATTTGTTTCAAGAAAAGTTTTTAATCACTCAAACATCTCACTTATGAAAATTCCATTTGTTTTTCAACTTTATGAGATTCTTGCCGAAAAGGAAGAGCGTTTGGCTCATGAGGAGATGGAAGAGGAGGAAGAGGAAGAAGTAGAAGGGGATGAAATGGAAATAGAAGAAGAAGAAGGTGAAAACATCTTTGGAAAGCATTGACTATCCTCCTAATCCAACCAACAAAACCTTACTCAAAAATCAAAATCCATTGTCGTGAATCAACGGATTCTTAAACGGTCTGTTAGTAAGAAATTGGATAAAATGTCATCCAAGATGAACAAGTTTTTCTCCAAAGTCAGCAAGAAGCTTGGATTATCTTCATCTTCATTATCCTCTAACTAGTTCTACCTTTTCATGTCTTGTTGTACTAGCTTTAGTTTGTTTTGATTTGAATGTTCGTGTAGTTCTTAATGTTTAATCATTGTATCGTTCTATTATGAAATGAAATTGAATTACTTTTTTGTTATCTAGCTTATCCTATCTCCAAAATAAATGTTAGTATATTATATAAATATATATACACACACAATTATTCACAAAATCAAAACAAGTCATCAAAATTGACTAACCCCTGTCGACAACCCCCCTTTGACCATGTCGACTTGTACTGGTCAGAAATGACTTCATTTCAAATTTGAAATTTGAATAACTACCTCATATCTATTCATTTCAAAAGAATTTCTACACCTATAATTACCTATTTCTTCCAGAATTCATCACTCAGAATTATTTCTTATCTACTTTGTCTCTAATTCTTCTCACAAACTCAAATATGGCCAATCCAATTCATAATTTGACCGAGAATCTTGAAGAAACCCTTAATTCTTTCAAGAATATTCTTTCTTTCATTCTTCGTAACTAGTGACACTTAGAGTTGAGTCAAATGCAGATGATCAAGGAGCAAGAAAATCAATTCGATGCGATACGATGGATGATTTCCTCCCTGCACAAAGATGATAATGAAGCACATCCTCCAGTCTCTCTCTCAAATGATAATGAAAATTGGGATGCCATTAAAGCAGACCCTATATTTGGAGAAGAAGCATGGGTGGAAGTTCCTCGTAATGTTTGATTTGTTTGCTTTGTTTGATTTTAATTGATTGCTTGGATTGATTTGATCTGATTTGGTTTGGTATGGATTGATATTTGGTGGGCAAAACATGTATAAAAACACATTGATATGATCTTTGATTAGTTATCATGTCTATCACTATAATTATCTCTTAAACTATCTATTATATACTCCATTGAATATTATATTAATGCAGGTATTTTAGTACAAGAATAAGGGGAGTTATATAGTTTGGAGTTAGTTTTTTTGTTGATGACAAAGGGGGAGAATATAAAATATGATAGTTAGGCATAGATCAAGGGGTGTTATTAGTTTTAAGGGGAGTTATTAGGATAGAACTAATATTTTATAAACAAAGGTTGTCACCATCAAAAAGGGAGAGATTGTTAGTCCTTGAGATGATGGTTTTTGATGACAACAACCTTAGAATAAGATTATAAAATATAAATACTAACATTATAGTTTAGATATATATATGTATATGTAGAATTTAACCATGCAAGTACCAAGGATGAAGACTGTACAATATAGATATTCAAGATATCCGGATTGAAGACTCATGAGTATCAAGATTATCAAGAGTTCAAGATTTCAATAATAAGTAATTTAATTAGGAATTTTGTTCAAACTCCTAGAAAAACACTGACATTTTAAAATCCAATTTATTCGTGGAATGGAATCCACTTAAAGCCTGTTAAAGGGATGGAACCCTAAGTAGGATGGAACGTACGAAAAATCAAGTGGAACATTGTTTTGTATCCACTAACTTTTATTCATATGTTTTTTACAAAATTATATCTTGTTTTCAAAATGATTTCAAAATCTTCCTGTTAAAAAGAAACAAAAAGATCTATCCTGGTTTTAAATATTTTTAGCCTCAAAATAATCTTTATTTTCAAAATCAAATTATCCTTGGTTTTAAACTATCTTTTAATAATAATAATAATATATTTAACTTTTAATATTTATACTTAGATTTAAATATAAAATTATAGTAAAATTTTATATATACCAAAATATTATTCTCCATATTTATTTATGTATTTTAACTATAGTTAAGTATATTTATAAAGTTTAAAATAGTTTTAATACAAGATAGAAGTTATTTTCAAAGAAAAACAAATTACCAAAATTTCCTTAGGCTTGTTGACCACCCCTAGGATCCCTTGTCGATGGCAGTTGATTTCAAAATTTTGAATTTCAAAAGAAGTGTCTATTCGTCATATTCTCTCACGAATCGACATGGCTGTTGTTCTACTATAAATAGGGGCAGTTTTAAACGAATATTCATTCTTATTTTTCTCTAATTTCACTCCTCTTCTTCTTCCACATTTCTTTACACTACTACAAAACAGGCCATTTGCATCGTCTCATTTGAATCGGTTGAAGTAAAAACTGATGCAAATAGAACTATTTGCATCAGTTCTGTCTTAATAACCGATGCAATTGGTACGTGGAAAGCAATAGGTAATAAAAAAAATCAAATTTGCATCAGTTGTCACCAACAACCGATGCAAATACGTCGATGCAAATAGTTTGTCGCATCGGTTTTAAAGTCAACCGATGCAAATTCCTTACCAACATAGTTTTGATTGGTGGATCCAAAATAATCATTTTCGCAACCGGCCCACTTAATTTTCCTAAAACCTAGATGAATCACGCTTGCTTCAGCCGCTATTTCACAGTTCGTTCCCAAAAATAAGTAAACTTGTTGAGAGAGAAAAAGGAACAACATCAATGGGGACTAGAGTTTTTCTTGCTAGCTGCCATTCTCTTTTCTTTATTCTTCCTTTCTACCTTTTACCACTTCTTCACTTCGCTCAATTCTCCCTCCAACCCTAGCTTAGCAATCATTAACAGCCTAGCAGCAACCGGCGTAAATTTGCATTCGTTCTGACCCTTGCAAACACAGTTAAAAGAGCATCTACGCCCCTCCACATTCAATTCGAACCCTAGAACAGAACAGAAAGAATTTGCCCTATCTTTCCTTTGCTGCCGCTGCCGCTGCCCATGATTTCCCCCTTTGGTTCTAGCCGTACCTTCCTTTATCATCATTGCCTTCGATTTCCCTCATTTACTTCTCCCTATACATGTCACCAACCGGTCTTTAAATTTAGGAGATTCCAGATCGATCCCCGCGCTGCCTCAGATAACCCCACCATTCTATGCTTTACACCATTTCAGGAGCTGGCAGAGATTTCATAATGGTTTTATTCATGGGGGTAACATTTTTAAAAGTTTATTAATTTTGTTTCCTCTAATCTACTGTCTCATGTTGTTGAATTGTGGTTTTCTAAAATAAACTCTCCAAAATTATATTGGTTAATTCCCTGTGTAATGTGTTTCATTTTAGGATATTTTTTTTCCATGCCCGATCGTATAAAGTTGAAATATGTATCGATTGATTTTAGCATACGCAATGATGTATATTACGCTGCCGTTGATGGAAAATGTAATCCAATTTCAATTTGCCCGTTTTCTCATTAAATATACAACACATTTTCAGTAAACTAACAGAAGTTAGCGATTTGGCTCTGTTCTCCCATTGATATAATTGATATAAATATAAAATGATTCGCGACCAATTGGCGACCGTTAACAGCTTCTCTACCTGCTCGTAACTCCTTAAATTCAGGTGAACTGTGATTCATAAACTTGGTGGAATTTGTGCATTTGTACTATAGAAAATCATTGTATTTATATTTGGGTTATGGTAATTTATGGATAGTCTTTTGGTGGTTATGCTTGTCTGTTTGTTCATTCTGCTGTGGTGGAGCTACCTGTATGTGTATATGTATGTCTTTCCTGCTGAGGTGCATGTGTTTTATGCGTGTTCTGCCTGTGCTTACATTGGTAAATAAAAAAGAAATCGTATAGTTTTTAACTTATACTTGTATTCTTCTCCTCTCCCCTTTCATTTTTTTCCGTTTTATTGTTCACTGTTTATTGTTTGACAGTTCAATGAATAATTTTAACAATATCAACAATAATTTTGGAAAGTGCATATAAAAAGAAAATTGTAAAAAGTACCTATGTATAAAAGAGATTATGAATCTTTTTGCTAGAATCTATTTAAGTATATCATTCTAGCGATTAAACTTGATATTGGGAAAATTTTCTAACAAAAAGGATTAAAATTAGCATGTGAACATTGTAGTATGAATGAATGCTTATAAAACATAAGCTTTTAAAATTCGAAAGAAAACATTTTCTCTGTTATTCCCCGTTTCTAAAAATATTCTTGTTTTTTACATGACTACTTTATCACAATCTTTTTATTTAAAGGAAGTTGGACCGATTGTTATATATTTCCTACTTCATAAACATTTTCTTTCTCTTTCTTTATTAATATTTTTGTTTTGAATAATATTTGTTTTAAATAATATTTATTTTAAATTATACTCTCCCTACTTCATTCATTTTGAATTCGTCGGTCTTATTTAATACTATCAATTGAATTAAGTGTACTTGTCGAAGTCCATGTTCATATCAAAGGTTGCTTCATATTGTGAAGCAATGGTTGGGAAATGATGAATCGTTATAGGTCTAACATTTGAAGTTGTAAGTCCATGTTCATATTCTTTATGCAAGCGCATCATAGTAACTCGTGATGATAACATGGCCTATTATATTATGATCACACGGTTATGCCTTTATGACTCTTATCTTTTTGTAAACTAATTTAGCTAAAAGTACATTTGCTATTTTATAGACTGGAACCCTTTACTGGAATCCTTTACTGGGATGGAAGTTGAGAAGGTTTTTGCATCAATGCAGTTTGATGGGGGAGAAGGGTAGAAACAGTGGTTGTTGATGTAGTTTTGTGGTAGAATTTGTGTAGTGATGTGTAGTGTGTGGTTTGGTTGGTGATTGCAATGGTGAAGTAGGGTATGATGAGTTGAACTTGATGGCGGTGGGATGTTGTTGAAGAGATGAATGGTGACTGTGGAGTTGTAGAAGGCAGGGGTTGTTGAAGAAGGAGATGATGGTGGGGGTAACAGAGCAGTAAGGAAGTGTTGTGATGATGTTGCAAAGGGAAGAGGGCAGTTTTGTATGGAGATGTAGATGGTTGGAGGCACTGTTGGGTTGATGGAAGAGAGAGAATGATATGGCAGAGGAGGATCACTTGTGGACCTGGCCACGGCCTTAGGTAATGTTGAAATTCATACCTTGTGAATATCTTAAGATATATTATGTTTTAAGACACGCTGAGAATGTATGTCCATGGTCGGCTAGCTGAACTACGTTCATGATAAAATGACATTAGTGTTTGGTTATATGTATATGTGGATTTTTGACAAAATTTTGATGAGTAGTTTACGGCTCCAGGTCACTTTTCATTGGAAACAGAAATAAGTATAAAAAGTCAAATGGCATGTCTTTGTGTTTTAAGATTTTATTAACTGTGCAAACTTCGTATCCACAACATTGGAAGTTTAAACCAAAACTCAAGGGTGGAGAACATCAAGATTTTCAATAGTACAGTTTCTGGAACTTTAACTGGTGCAAGGATCAAGACATGGCAGGTATACAACTATGTGGCAGTTAGTCTTTTAAGTCAAGACTCCGCATTTCAATGAAAGAAACACACACACACACACACACACTAAGTATTCTAATTTATTCAGTTATATGTGCATGTAGGGAGGATCTGGTTATGCAGGGAACATACTGTTCCAGGACATTATATTTTTTGTAGTTGAAAATCCAGTTGAAGTCAGTCAGTTCTACTGTCCACGTGGAGGTTGTGCGAATGAGGTAGCTCCTGCACTAATTCATATTAATTTGTTTACACTTTACTTTCTTTCTTGTGTTTTTAAAACAAATATAAGTAACACTTGAATTTTGTTGTTCATATCTTGGAAGACATCAGCAGTGGCTCTAAGCCAGGTAACGTTACGAAATCTAAGGGGGACATACACCCAACCAGTTGCCATTACTTTGGATTGCAGCCAAAACAAGCCTTGCACTGGAATTGTGATGGTAGTGGTATAAAATGGTTATGATAGTGGAGATGTTGTTGGTTGATTGTGATTATGATGGTAGAAGAAGTTGGTGGTTGTGATATGGGAGCGGCAGTGTGAAGAAGTGATGCTTGCAGAGGTGTAGATTTTGTTGTATGTGGGCAGGGACAGTTTGAGTTTGGTAGAGGAGTAAAGTAGCTATTTGAAATAGGTGATGAAGGGGTGGTAGTTGTAATTTATAGTCAGTTGTGGATGGAATTTACAATTATGTTCATTGGTGGTACTGGTGATGTGGTTTGCAGTGAAGAGTTGATGATTGGAAGTAGGGAATTTGCAGTGGAGTATGTAGTAGGTAGATGATAGTCCAGTTAATGGTTGAAGTATGCACTGTTGAAGATGCAATGGCAGGGTAGAGGCAGTTATGAAGTGATGAGATGTCAATGATACGCCGGGGCTGATGCACATAAGTGAAATGGTTGGTGATTGGTAGGAGGATGTGCAAGGAGCAGGTGATCAGAGAAATGTATTGTACGAAGTATTGTATTATGAAGAAGTTGTGGTTGAGTATGATATATGTTTGTTGTTGTTGAAGTGAGGCAGTGGGGTTTGTATGAAGGAACAGTGTGGTGTGCAGTTTTGGTGGATGGTGGCTGAGACAGGAAGATTTGTTTGCACAGAGAATGATGTGTGTAGTTTCAGGTGGTGGAAGAGGGGTGACATGTTGGAAGATGTTGATGAATGTATATCTGCAGTGTGCACAAAGATGGATATATAGCAGACAGAGATGTAAGTTGCCGGTGTGTGTAGGCAGATGGATGGGGGTGGCGACTGTTATGGTGCACTGTAATTGATATATGAGCAGAAGTTGTTAGTCAATTTTGATGTATCCGCACTTATTTTGTATAGATTATTAACACTGTAATTGATATATGCTTATTTTGGTATTATGTTATTCAGTTTGTATTTGCCATCAAATTTAATTTTGAATGATTGTAATATTGCATGCAACAATTGTTTGTTATAATCAATAATATATATATATATATATATTGTATATTTGAGTACTGTAATAATGATTCCTGAGAATGACTTTTTTGCATCAGGTATAAATAGCTGATGCAATGGAGGGATTAGTTTGCATCGGTTATAAAAAATCGATGCAACATAGGGGCTGTGTTCAAGCAATCAACCATGATATTTCGCATCAGTTGTTAGTAACAACAGATGCAAAAAGGACCTTTTTGCATCGGTTTCAGAACTGATGCAAAAGAGTTAAGCCTGTTGCATCGGTTGCATATGCATCGGTTGTTGAACTGATGCAAAAGAGGGGTAAACAACCGATGCAAATGACCTGTTTTGTAGTAGTGTTATATATATTTTTACCATCTCTCTGCCGAAATCACCATTGAATCTAACTAGATCATTTCTGGTTCGATTTTCTATCACTATCTCAACAAGATCTCATTGGTATTCAGAGTTATAGGCTTCTTTGTAATAAACTAAACGAGAAAAGGTGTGACTGTATCCTATGAAATCAATCAAGCGAGAAAAGGTGTGATTATAGCATGTGAAATCAATTGGGTGAACTTGTTTCCTATAAAATCAAGTATCTCTACCCAGAGGATTGTGAATCTGGAGTGGTGTACCTCATAGCCATGAAATCGAAGGTGTAAATGTATATTTAATTTTGAAAGGAAATCTGTACTTGCATGCGAGACTGGATGTAGGGGAACTCCGAACCAGTATAAAATCCGGTGTGTTCTTTCCTTTATTGCTTTTACTTTATTTCTGCATCTGTGTTTGATTCTGTTAGCACCAAAATTGGTCACTAACACCCAAATGTAAATGAAAGCACCAACTAAGAGTCACTGATAATAGATAAAGTGTGTGTAGATAGTAATAATATGAAGAACGGTTAAAATTAAAATGAAAGCAGTAAAGAGTAATAAGTTTTATAGTGGTTCGGCTAACTTCGGCCTACGGCCACTCCAGAAGTTTCCTTTTTATTGTTGTTCGAATCAATTACAGTTACAAAGTGGTAGACTGGCCTTAGTCTTAGGAAATAAAAAGTCAGAGAGAAGAAGAGAAGAAGAAGAACCCCACTTGAACCCCTACAAGCTGTATTTATAGGCGAATTTCTAGTTGCTGGTCTTTCTGAACGGTAAAGGCCCATTAAGAATTTCCACCGAGCCACATTCGTCTTATGCCGAATGACTTTCCACTGAGCCATCTTCGTCGAGCGACCCATGCCGAGCCGCCAACGCCGAGCGAGGTGCGTGGTGCAATGCCTAGCGAGGTGCGAGGTGCCGAGGTATCGAGGTGCGAGGTATCGAGGTGCGAGGTATCGAAGTATCGAGGTGCGAGGTATCGAGGTGCGAGATGTTGAGGTATCGAGGTATCGAGGTGCGAGGTATCGAGGTATCAAGGTGCGAGGTATCGAGGTGCAAGGTATCGAGGTGCGAGGTATCGAGGTGCGACGTATCGAGGTATCGAGGTGCGAGGTATCGAGGTATCGAGGTATCGAGGTGCGAGGTATCGAGGTGAGAGGTATCGAGGTATCGAGGTGCGAGGTATCGAGGTATCGAGGTGGGAGGTATCGAGATATCGAGGTATCGAAGTATCGAGGTATCGAGGTGCGACTCCTTTATGCCGAGCGGCAACCAATGCCGAACCATTTCTAATGCCGAACAATTCTTTTATGCCGAGCGGGGAGTGTAAACCGAGCGAAGTACTTGTACCGTGCATTTTCTCCATTTCTTGACCAAATGACATATCTAATTAAACTTCATCCTTCGAAACCAAATCCATCATACTCCAACCTCGATAGTCGTGAAGTTAGTTAGGTTGAATCCGCCTACTTATGGCTTTGAGAAAAGGCAGGTTAACACTTTGCCCCCCAAAACATGCCTTGCTAATGGAAGGTGTGTTTTGTAGCACAATAAGCTGGATGTTCGTATCCTGTTAATGACTTGCAAAGAAATTAATAGCCTTATCTGACCGCGAATGACGATCGTTCGGGATTGTATGTCATTTAGGATGGTATGTAACCCTTCGAGGCCGAGTGCCATTCGCGGTGAATTGTGACCATTCGCGGTTCGGTGCCTTTCGAGGCGAGTTATGATCGTTCGCGATCTGGTGCCGTTCGAGGTGAGTTGTGACCGTTAGCGGTCGGGTGCCGTTCGAGGCGAGTTGTGATCGTTCGTGATCTGGTGTCGTTCGAGGCGAATTGTGACCGTTCGTGGTCGGATGTCGTTCGAGGCGAGTTGTGTGTTCCCGGGAGGGGGGACTTAGTATTATTAATGTCAGATTTCACGTTCGAGTGAGTTTTTAAACTGTTTGTCGTGGCGGTTTATCGCCATCTCAGAGAAAGCCTAAGGACCATTTGCGACCCAGTACATGTGTAAGTGGCTTAGCCGTCATGAAACCACAAACAACAAATTTTCATTCAAAATAAGTCTTTCAACGGAAATGTCAAACTAAATCAAGTCCAATCATGAGAAACGAAAAATAAAAGCAAAGCAGAGACGTCCAAGTGCAAATACCAACACTGATGCGATTTATAGTCGTATCAGAGTATGCCTGAGGATCGTTTGCGATCCTATACATGTGTAAATGACTTAATCGCGTTGGTGTGGAGTTTGCCACTTATTCGTCATTATTTCAATCAGCCGATGACAAGCTGATGCCCCGATCCCGAGTCGTTCCCAGTTGGTGTAGGTGGTGGCTGCTCTCATTCCACCGTCGTTGTTCCCCTTCTCACATATTGCGATAGCAAACCATTCCGGATATGTCCCTCAGCCTCATCCTTCAAGTGCCTGCAGTCATTCATGCTATGACCGTTCATTTCGTGGAATAAACAATACTTGTCTGACCTTTTTTCATTGCTGGTCGGATCCCTTCTCATTGGCCTCCGATAGGGAATCTACCCCCTAGTGTCTTGGTAAATTCGTTCCAAAGTCTTGTTTAGCTCTGAATAAGAGGTGAATCTTGGTTCCTTTCGTGGTCGCATTGGTCCATCGTCGTTATCCCTGGCCTTCCGTTTCCCTTTATCAGTTCTTGAATCTTTTTTGGGAGGATTTTCACCCTTGACTGCATAAACATCATCTCCTTTCTCTCTCTCGGCATTTGCATCCTCTAATCGTAAAAATCCTTCGGCCTCATGATAAAACTCCCCTAGATCCATATGTGGATCCCTTGTCAGTGAATTTTTGAACTCTGTTCCATTAGCTACGCTAGATACAGCTGTCATTAAGACCATAGATGGATCTGGTCGATCCACCGATGCTGCCGCTGCATTGAATCGTGTCAGAAAGCTCCTCAAAGATTCCCCGGTCCTCTGCTTTAGAGCTACCAAACTCATCACATTCTTA
The DNA here is from genome assembly GCA_030765085.1 of Allium cepa. Classification (NCBI taxonomy): domain Eukaryota; kingdom Viridiplantae; phylum Streptophyta; class Magnoliopsida; order Asparagales; family Amaryllidaceae; genus Allium; species Allium cepa. The sequence continues at coordinate 439,261,431 of CM060935.1, read as the reverse complement.
GGTCTTGAAATGTGAACTCTGAACTGCCTCATAAACTTCTCAGTCAACTCAGTAAACGTTCCAATGGAACCACTCTCCAATTGTCTAAACCATAATGCTGCTATGTCTGTCAGATACAATGTGAAGCATCGGGCCATGACTTCCTCTGATGCCCCTAGCACTTTCATAAACCTCATATACTTTGTAAGATGAACTGTATTATCCATCCTCCCATTATACATCTCCACTAATGGTAGCTTAAAATCTAGTGGGTTCCTAGCTCGTCTGATAGCAGGAGTAAAGGGACTCCTATTCATGTCCTCCAAGTCTTTGTTTACCAATCCACCTCTCATACCTCGTCTAACCATCTCCGCCAGTCTTTCGTTGTCACCAAGCTGTAATCCTTGTCCGCTGCCGCTGGTCTGCCCTCCCGAGTTGATGAGGGAATTCTGGCACGTACTCCTCATATCGTACTCCTACACTCCTATTGGTGTCGGGTTGGACAACTTTATCTGGTATCCCTTCATGGATTGGTTCAGCATTCCCTGGTGGTATGCCCCCCGAGTCTAGATCCATCCGGATTGATAGCCGTTTGCTGATTGGGTGCTGCCCCTGCTGAGCTATTCCCTCTGCTTGCTGGTTGAGCGCTTCTGATCCAGCTCCACGGACCTGAGCTCTTGCATTTCCTGCCTGTGCAAATTGTCTGAGAAGAGCCTGCATCATCTCCTCTTGTCTTTTCAACATTGCTTCCATCTCGTCTCTGGTGATGTAGATGGATGCTTGACCGGCTCCAACTCCAGAGGAAGCCTCTTGACTTCCCTCCTGATTGCTCCTTTCTGTCACTTGCTTTCTTATTGATGGCCTAGCCATTGCTCTCTAGAGTCCAAATTCCTAGCTCCAAAATTCCTGAGTGCTTGCCTTCTCAGTGAAAGCACCAAAATGTTAGCGCCAAAATTGGTCACTAACACCCAAATGTAAATGAAAGCACCAACTAACGGTCACTGATAACAGATAAAGTGTGTGTAGAGAGTAATAATATGAAGAACAGTTAAAATTAAAATGAAAGCAGTAAAGAACAATAAGTTTTATAGTGGTTCGGCTAACTTCGGCCTACGTCCACTCTAGAAGTTTCCTTTTTATTGATGTTCTAATCAATTATAGTTACAAAGTGGTAGACTGGCCTTAGTCTTAGGAAATAAAAAGTCAGAGAGCAGAAGAGAAAAAGAAGACCCCCTTCTGAACCCCTACAAGCTGTATTTATAGGCGAATTTCGAGTTGCTGGGCTTTTTGAACGGTAAAGGCCCATTAAGAATTTCCACCGAGCCACATTCGTCTTATGTAGAACAACTTTCCACCGAGCCATCTTCGCCAAGCGACCCATGCCGAGCTGCCAATGCCGAGCGAGGTACGATGCCGAGCGAGGTGCGAGGTGCAATGCCGAGCGAGGTGCAAGGTGAGAGGTGTCGAGGTATCGAGGTGCGAGGTATCGAGGTGCGAGGTATCGAGGTGCGTGGTATCGAGGTGCGAGGTATCGAGGTACCGAGGATCGAGGTATCGAGGTGCGATGTATCGAGGTATCGAGGTGCGAGGTATCGAGGTATTAAGGTATCGAGGTGCGAGGTATCGAGGTGCGAGGTACCGAGGTATCGAGGTGCGAGGCATCGAGGTATCGAGGTGCGAGGCATCGAGGTGCGAGGTATCGAGGTGCGATGGATCGAGGTATCGAGGTGGGAGGTATCGAGGTATCGAGTTGCGAGGTATCGAGTTGGGAGGTATCTAGGTATCGAGGTGCGAGCTATCGAGGTGCGAGGTATCGAGGTGCAAGGTATCGAGGTATCGAGATGCGAGGTGCGAGGTATCGAGGTGCGAGGTATCGAGGTGCGAGGTATCGAGGTATCGAGGTGCGACTCCTTTATGCCGAGCGGCAACCAATGCCGAACCATTTCTAACGCCGAACGATTCTTTTATGCCAAGCGGGGAGTGTAGACCGAACGAAGTACTTGTGCCGTGCATTCCCTCCATTTCTTAACCAAATGACATATACAAGTAAACTTCATCCTTCGAAACCAAATCCATCATTCTCCAACCTTGATAGTCGTGAATTTAGTTAGGTTGAATCCGCCTACTTATGGCTTTGACAAAAGGCGGGTTAACAGATTCTTTGATCATATATGTGTCTGAATATTGCATACATTTGTGTTCAAATTAACATAAACTCAAAAAGATTTAGTAATTCCTTAAAACACTATTCACTCCCCTCTAGTGTTAATTCTAGCCTTAAGATCCGTAATCCGCATTTCTAACAGTTACTGCTTTATTCGTTAACTGCACAATTATATGTAACAATTTTGCGACATGTTTGTGACAGTTTGTTATTGTTGCTATTTGCAACATAATTGTAATAGTTTCATACTTTATGACGATACTGTTAATAATCTTTGTGTACAGTTTCATAACGCCTTTCTGACGTTATTGTCTATCAATTTCGTAACACTTTTTTGACGTTACGAATAAAAATCTTGAAACAATATTGTTTATTGTTGACTGTTTTTGTAGACAGAAATGTCTCATGAAAGAAACAATTCTACATCAATAAGACCGTGATTACAACTCAGCCTAAAAGTATGGTTCCAACGATGGCGTTGTCTTATGGAGAATGGTCATAAAAGTTCACAAGAATGGACTTCAAACGCTGGCAGTAAACGATGCTATTTTACTCGACGACTTTATGCCTTGCAAAGTTTCTTACAAAAGGTGCTTCCATATTCGAAGAATTGGATCCCAATGCAACAAAAGTTGAAGCCTTGAATGTTTGGAAGAGCTCTGACTTTATGTACAAGAACTACATATTAAATGGGCACGACAAGAGCCTATACAATATCTACTGTACTGCTCAAGCTTCCAAAAAAGTGTGTATAGTGTATGAGAAAAAAATACAAAACCGAAGAAACAAGCATGAAGAAATTCATAGTAGAAAATTTTCTTAACTTCAAAATGATTGATACAAAGATCGTTATCAACTAGGTCCAAGAGTTACAGATCATCGTTCACCAACTGCACAATGAAGGAATGACTCTAAGCGAATCCTTTTAGGTAGCCACTACAATTGAGAAGCTTCCACCGTCATGAAAAGATTTCAAAAACTACCTTAAGCACAAACACGAGGAGATGAAAATAGAGGAACTTGTAATCCGATTGAGGATTGAGGAAGACAACTGAAAATATATAAAATGAAGACTTTGCATACCATGATTGCCAAGGAAAATGTAGCCTAGTCGGAGAAACCCAACAAAAGGAAACGTGAGCATGCTCCTAAGTAATCAAAGAAATTTCAGGGTTCATGCCATAACTCTGGGAAGAAAGGACACAAAGCCGCTGAATGTCGTGCACCCAAGAAAAAGAAATTAGAAGCAAACAGGGATGACATCTCAAAAGACGTGTCTAATATGGACCTATGTGTAGTACTGTCCGAATGCAACCTTGTTAATGGTCGAATGAATGGTTTGTAGACACAGGAGCCACACGATAAATATGTGCAAATAAGTGAATGTTTACAACCTACAAAATTACTACCGAGGACGAGCGACTTTCTATGGGTAATTCATCCACATCAAAAGTTGAAGGCAAAGGAAAGACTATACTGAAAATGACTTCTGAAAAAGAACTAACTTTAGAAGATGTTCTTAATGTTCCAAAGATCCGTAAGAACCTGATTTTTGGATCGCTGCTTAGTAAGCATTACTTCAAACTTACTTTTGTGTCTGATAAGTTAATGTTGTCAAAGAATGAAGTGTATGTAGGAAGATGATATGTTTATGATGGTTTATTTAAGGCAAATGTAACCACTATTATACCAAACAATAATATGAATAAAATTGAATCTTCTGCTTATAGTGTTGATTCTTCTAACATATGACACTCTAGATTAGGCTATGTAAATTTTGATACATCACGAAAATTGATTAATCTAGACTTTATACTAAAATGCAACATACATTCCAACAATAAATGTCAAGTTTTTGTAGAAGCAAAATTGATAAGAACCTCGTTTCATCATATCGAACGAGAAACTGAACCTCTAGACCTAATACACATAGATGTATTTGACTTAAAAATGTGTCAAATTAGAGGTGGAAAAAGGTATTTCATTACCTTCATTGATGATTTTTACAAAGTACTATTTCATGTATCTCCTTAGAAGTAAGGACGAAACATTCGACATGTTTAAACAATATAAAGAAGAAGTTGAAAATTAACTCAATATAAGCTTTAAGAGGCGATAGAGGAGGAGAATATGAATTTCCCTTTGAGGAATTTTGCAGCGAACATGGCTTTATACACCAAAATATAGCCTCGTATTCACCTCAATCCAATGGCATAGCCGTACGGAAAAATAGAACTCTTAAAGAAATGATGAATGCCTTACTAATTAGTTCTAGATTGCTAGATAAGTTCTGGGAAGAATCTATTCTTTCTACGAATCATATTTTTAATAAGATACCATGAAAGAAAACATCTAAATCGCCGCATGAACTTTAGAAAAATAGACCACCATCATACAAATACTTAAAAGTGTGAGGGTGTCTTGCAAAAGTAGAGGTACCTAAACCAAATAAATTCAAAATTGGACCAAAAACAATTGATTACATATTCATTGGATATGCACAAAACAGTGCCGCTTATCGGTTTTTGGCACACAAATTCGAAATTGATGATATTCATGTAAATAGCATCACTAGTCGAGAAATGCTAGATTTTTCGATCATATACACCCTTTAAAACAAGTATTGAAAATTATCCTCAGAAGGGACCAAGGGAAACTGAAATCTCCAATTCTCTTGAGAATACCAAACAAAATGTTGATAATGATCAGCAAAATAGTGCTAATCAACAAGAGGAAGAACCAATGAGAAGCAAAAGATCAAGGACATCAAAAACCTTTGGTCCAGAATTATATACATTTATGTTAGAAGACGATCCATTAGCATACAAATAAGCTGTGTCCTCAACCGATGCCCCTTATTAGAAGGAGGCCGTTAATAACGAAATTGAATCTACTATGGAAAACTATACATAGGAGTTAGTTGATTTACCTCAAGAATGCAAGACCTTAGGTAATAAATGGATATTTAAGAAGAAATTAAAATCAAAATATTCAATAGATAAGTATAAATCTCGACTTGTGGTTCAAGGTTTTAAACAAAAGGAAGACTTGGATTATTTTGATACATATTCTCTAGTAACTAGAATAACATCAATAAGAATGCTGATAGTAATCGCATCCACGCTCGATTTAGAAGTACATCAAATGGATGTAAAGACAACATTTTTGAATGGAGAACCGAAAGAAGAAATATACATGAAATAACCTCAATGTTTTTAGGAAACTAGAAATGAACTTAAGATTTGTAGATTAAGAAAATCATTATATGGGCTTAAACAAGCGCCTAAACAATGGCATGAAAATTTTGATGAAAATATGATATTAAATGGATTTCATATAAATGAATGTGACAAATGTGTCTATTCTAAACATACAAATATGGTATATGTCATTGTATGTCTATATGTAGATGATCTACTAATATTTGGAAGCAACAAGGAGATAATAAAATCTACAAAAGATATGCTCTTCGCCAGATTTGATATGAAAGATCTGGAAATCGCTAATTAGATACTTGGTGTAAAAATACATAAAATTAACCAAAGATATGTGTTGTCCCAATCACATTACATTAGGAAAATACTTGAAAAGTTTAAACAACACAGTATAATATCAGTAAAAACACCCGTAGACTTGAACCAAAACTAGGTTAAAAATAGCGGTGATAGTATTTATCGAATTGAGTACTCTCATATCCGAGGCAGCATTATGTTTGTAATGAACCGCACTAGGCCTTATATAGCATATGCTATAGTAAACTCAGCAGATATACTAGCAACCCAGGAAAGAATCACTGGTAAGCTATAATTCAAGTACTAGGATACCTAAGGTATACATAAAGTCATGGACTACGTTATGATAGGTACTCATCCGTAATAGAAGGGTATTGTGATGTAAATTGGTTAACTAATACAAAATCCACTAGTGGATTTGTGTTTACCTTAGCTAGTAGGGCAATATCTTGGAAATCCTCTAAACAAACTTATACAGCAAGACCAACCATGGAATCAGAATTTATTGCGTGAGAAGTAGATTGGCTTCGTGTCTTCTTAGAAGGTATTTTGAATTGGGGAAAACCTGTTCCTCCAATAAGCATATATTGCGATAGCCAATCAACTATTGGAAGGGCCAATGGTAAGTTTTATAATGGCAAGTCTAGACATATTCATCGTAGACATATAACTGTTAGACAACTTCTCTCTAATGGGGTTATCGCAATCTATGTAAGATTAAATGATAACATTGCAGATCCACTAACACAGGGTTTACCTAGAAAGAAAAATTAATATCTTATCGATGGGAATGAGATTAAGGCCCATAAACTAAAAGTCTCTTCGAACAGAAACTCCACATAGCTGACTGGAGATCCCAAGATCTTGGTTCAAAGGGACAAAAAAGTTTAGATAAACTTAGTAGCACTGTAAATATTCAAACCATTCCTATGATAAGTCAGTGCACTACTCATCGAAAAATAGGATAAGTTTTGATGCTTTTAATGGTGTCTATACTTGGTAATGTTGTTGAATCAAGTAGAGTATTGAGAAAATACCCGTTATAGAATCACCTACGTGAGTGCGAAGTTGTCGCTTCAAGAAGAATTGTAAGGCCGAATTCTCCAAAGCACTCATGAGACCAAGCTGGTGTTTATGGCAAAAACGAACACAAACAGAGAACCAAGGAGGATTAGAAATACTGTTGCGTGTTGTCTATTTTAGATTTACACAAAAGGTTTACATTTCAAAGACGACCTAGTCCACTAGTTTGCCAGTAAGTCAAAATGATAAACATTGGGAAAGTTCAAGGTTAGTGTGCTACTTTAACCGATACGATAAATGTTTCGCATAATTTTAAGAACAAGTTGAACAATTACTCATTCATGTGGGGGATTGTTAGAATTGAACGAGAATAATGTTGGAGAATGTGAAGACATTAATTGCCTTGGAAGTTGAATAGTCTTATAATAAAATAAACTATTTGTGTTTATACGTTAAGATGTGGACACACTACTAATTCCTGTAGACAAAGAGAGACACAAGTCCGGATGGGTGGTGCAATGCCTCACCCCCCACACACGCGCCCACGCCCTCGTCCGCGCCTGAACCCGCATCCGCGACGCGGGTGAATGGGCGTTTGAAACGTATTAAAGGCACTTAGCACTTTGCAGTTGGTAGTTGGCTTGACGCGGCTGTTCAGACCGAACAGTTTTTATTTCTGTTTGTTCAAATTAAAACGATCGCACCATTTGGTAAAAGGTCGCAACCTTTCCAACAGTCGGATCTATCTTAACAGACACCTGTTACCGAATAGGTGCACCTCCTTGCGTCTATATATTTGCTGATAGAAAACATTGAAATTACAATTAAGTTTTTTGCATTCTCTTTCTCCTTACAGCACTCTGTTCTTAAAAATACTCCGTTGAGTTCGTCATTGCTCTGCGGTCGTCGCGTAGCACCGCAGAGAAGGTCTGTTTCATCTTGTGAAACAATTGCTCGATATTCTTAAGCGTTGTAGAGGGAGCAATATTGTTTCAAAGAAACGACTTTCAAACGCTGGACTCGTACAATCTAATCGGTATGTTGTTACTGCTTTATTTATTAGATGCACAGTTCTATTCGAAGAATTTTTTTGACATGCCTGTGATAGTTTGTTGATGTTGTTTTCAACATAATTGTAACAGTTTCGTACGACTTTTGTGATGTTACTGTAACAATTTTTATGTACAGTTTCCTAATGTTTTTCTGACGTTACTGTCTATTAATTTCGTAACACTTTTCTAACGTTACGAATAAAAATATGTTGGGTCAGGACAATGTAAAATGAGGACTAAGCCATTTGTGGGTATTAAGATAAACTCGTGATTGGGATCTTTTAGTGGTTTTTTGTACTTAGGATTAAGTTGAAGTTATGTAGTATGAATTAGTACATCCATGATTATCGTACTACCTTTAACTTTGGCCATTCTTCCTTATTTTGCAATAGAAGCATATCCGTGAAGAATATAGTTGGATCATTGTAAACAGCAATGGACATTTCACAGCTATACTGTTTAGAATATCGGATATGATATTCGTATTATTCATGTATATATAAAAGTAGCATTTCAAAACATTTTTTATACAGATCATATTTGCAGTCTAACATTTTTCACTGACATAGCTAAGCTAAGCCGTATTTATTAAAAATTTGCTACTGCACCGCCATCTATTGGTTGTTTCTGAACAAGATCGTTGATCTTAATAAAGGGTACTTCGTTTTTTAGCTGACGAGAATACAATATTCAACACATCATCGGAGGGCGTCAAACAAGCTTTCAACAGGTTTAAAACCTGCTTCGTTCAAATTAAAATGAAATAATCATGTATATAAAAAAAATGGTTAAGTAAAACGAATATATAAATTTACCTCAGCTTTGCCTATTGCAGTCTCTTGTAACATCAAGTCAAAAATTAAAATTTTGGAATCTTTAAAAACATCGAATCCAGGTATTAATGACTATGGTGTAATCATCATTTCATCTGTAATCATGAATTTAACAGATTTTTTGGAATATCCACAACCATTCTCTGTAGCTAAATATGGCATCTTTGGGTTTATTTCATTTGTTGACACTTTACTAATATTATGCTCACAATTCTCTGCCGAATTGTCCCTACAAATTTTGCAACCATGGGATTCAGAACACCTAGAAAGCCTTTCAGATTCAACTTTCAATATTTGATGGCTGGAATCATAGTACAAGTAGAGACAAGGAGGTACTAACATATTTTTTCAAGCCTCAGACACAAAGCAGTCACTGTTAGCATCCAAAATATCGACACTGTTATATAAGTTCTCAATAGAACCTAAAAATGATTGTTTGTCTTGCAGTTTCACTATTGATCCAATTGGAAAAGTAAGAAATGAGAACAGAGTATCTACCATAACCTAATCAGCTTCAGCATACAGTATTCTTCTTGTATTTTTGTCCCGCATAAGCTTCAGAATGACTTGCTTGTCTTGATCTTCAATTTTATCTTCTAAATTGATCCGAGAAAGCTTGGTTGGCCTTTTTTTCCTTTTCAGTACACGAGCAAGGCTTCTTCAAGAAAACATCAGTAAGTAGTGTTTTTGATGTCAGTAGCATCTTAAGTAAATTCAAGAGCTGTAATAGCAAATAATATATATTAGGAAATTATTGAATATATATTTCTAGCAATGTAAATATACCAATTACCACATCTCTGTTAACATCCACAATCCGTTTTTCAAGCTTATTAACATCATCAATTCCCGATCTTTGATAAAAAGTTATAGCATTTGTGATTGTTGCAGGGAACACATGCAAGTCATTACTAATGATATAAGTAGCTTCTTTAATCAAGAACAGTTCTTTCTCTTCTTTTTTTACCCATATGAAAATTGGATTCATAGTTTCGCCACACGAACAACTAACACCTGTTACTGTACTGAAAGCTTTGGAAGTGTAACACTCAGAACTGGGGCAGTTGTATAGTCTCCGCGGCTCAAGGTTATCAACTCTGATCGATAAATCTTCACATAATCGCTCAGCAGAACATCTGGGTTCAAGCAACATTGTCTTGCAAGCTTTAGTATTGAAAAACTTTGTATCCACATTTTCAACGCTCTTATAAACGTTGCCTATGCATCCAACAGATGACTGCTTATTTAGAAGTCGGATGACGGTACCAATAGGCAATGTTAAGAAGCTAAGTTGAATCTCAACAAAATCCTTGTCTGATCCAGCAAAGACCACTGTATCTTTTTGTGTATCAACGGGGAGCTTCAATTTAATCAAACCAACCATTAAGAAAGTTTGTTTACCGTCAGTTGCCCAAAATCAAATACTTTAAGCCCAAAAAACATGCCACTGATGTTTCAGTTTCCATTCCAAATTCCTGGGCTCCATTTCTCTCTCCCGTTTTCTCTCCTCCTTTCCTCAACTCTAATTCCTTGACCTAATTCATGTTTTTATACAATTCGTAAACCTAGCTTTCGGAAATTAGTTAATCCATCTCTCTTCCACGAGCGTTAGGGCACGCGCTTCGCGCGTGATAATGATATGTGCCAGGCTCATGAATTATTATTTTTTAGATTATATACGAATAACACGTTCATTAAAAAATGATTTGTACAAATATTTAGCCATGTTTTTACGTTGAAATAATATGTAGTTAATTTAACTTTTATTTCTAAGTTTCAACATCTAATTTTTTTGTTAGTCCGAATCTTATTTTTAAGTGTAGATGAACGTTTTGAATGTGTAAAGAGGTTTAATAATGTAGATGGACATTTTTAGTAGTTCACGCTGACGCAAAAAAGTGTGACCAAAGGTATTATGACTATTATCAAAGATGTACAATTTCTTTTGAGATGAGTACCTAAGTTCTAATTTCTCAATCTTGAAGATAAATTCATTAATTTGGAGATAAAACCGTCTGGATACTACCTTCATCATCAACAATGTCGTGCGCAGATCGTTGATTCTGCCTCCGTGATCAATGCTTATCGCTGATTTTGCCTCCAAGATCAAACACTTATTACCGATTTTGCCTCCACTGATCAATTATCGATTGTAAAAGGTATTTACTTCCGTATTTAACTTATTACATATTATTGTTGAATGATTTTGAGTTTATTATATTTTTACTTGGTCATTGTTTGTTCTTATATGTTTACTGGATGATTTAATCCAGTCTGACTGTGTGAAGTTAATCACCATTAATTCTACGGCCAAAATTTTGCCAGAATGGTTTTTTTTATATTTGATTTCAATTGTGCAATAAAAAAAGAGTTATTATGATACCTAGGTTTTCATGCCAATTTCTGATGCAAACCACATCGCCATCTTTAATAATACTTCAAGTTCTATGATACCTAGGTTTACAGTTTTCTTATTCTATAATCGGCCTCTCCAACGCCTGACATGGTTATTTATCAGCCTCATAAGGTATTTTATAATTCGACTATCAAAAAAATTAATTTTTTTATGTAGAAGCTTTAGATTTTATGGTTATTTGCCAACCTCGTTATAATATTGATTCTCGTACTTTTTCTTGTAGGAAAAACTGCAGTTTTCAAAATGGATCAAAACAGAGAAAGTATATTACAAGAGTATGTGAAGGTAGCTTGTTATTATTATTCACTTTCTCGTTATAATAAAACAAACAACAGACGCCAATACTTAAACAAAAATAAAAAAACATATCCACCAACATAGCCACTTGGCTAAAAACTAGTTCAAAGGAAAACAACGTTTTCTATTATTTAGTTCAGACTGCCCAACTTGTAAAGGAAGAAAAGAAAACCACATGTTCTGCCACATGCTTTATTCGAAAGCAGTGAACAACCTTATGCATGAGTTTGAGTTTAACTTATGTTTCAACAACCCCTCTGAAACTTAAACCATTCATAGATTGCATCCCTATCTTCTTCATAAACTTGTGGAACATTTCAGCATTCAATGGCTTCGTAAGAATATCTGCAATTTGTTCTTGAGAACTATAGAAAGCTAGCACAATGTCTTCATTCTTCACAAGCTCTCGAATGTAATGATACTTAATATTAGTATGTTTGCTTTTTCCATGAAACATCGGATTTTTCGTAAGCGATATAGCTGACTTATTATCACAAAATATTTTGGTTGGTGATCTTGTCTATGTTTCAAACTTTTAAGTATCCGACGCAGCCAAAATGCCTGACAAGAACAATAACTTGCTACTATGTATTCCACTTCTGCCATAGAGAGAGCAACTACTTGTTGCTTCTTTGAAGACCAAGACACGACACCTAAATCGATATGAAACATAAATTTTAAAGTACTTTTCCTTCCTTCTGTATCACCAGGCCAATCGCTGTCCATGTATTCAACAAGATCATTAGAATTGGCTTGCGAATAGAAAATGCCATAATTTTGAGTACCTTTCACATAACGTAGAATTCTTTTTGCTGCACGCAAGTAATTTTGATTTGGAGTCTCCATGAATCTACTGATGATACCAACTCCATATGTAATATCAGGTCCGGTGGCTGTCAAATGGAGAAGGCTGCCAACCATGCCACGAAAATAGGTAGGACTAACAAGGTCGCTACCATCTGATTTACTCAACTGCAATTTCAGCTCAATTGGAGTTCTTATTGCTTTGCATTTATCCATGTTAAACTTTTTTATGATGTCTGTTGAAATATTCCATCACTTGTTTGCTTGACTTGCAGCTGCAAATAATATGCCATTAGACCCGTATCTGTCATCTCAAGACATCTCCTCCTTAAAACTTCGCAAATGCTTCAAGTTTATTTCCCGTGAAAATCAAATCATCGACATACATGTAAATAATGATAATAATATTTTCATTTTCAGACCTGATATAATGTGTGTGCTCATAAGGGCATTTAATAAACCCATTTTCCTTAAAATACGAATCGATGTGACTATACCACGATTTAGGAGCTTGCTTTAATCCATATAATGCTTTCTTTAACCTAAGAACTTTGCTTTCATGCCCTTCTATGATGTAACCTGTTGGTTGATCAATATACACCTCCTCATCAAGTACGCCATTTAAAAATGCCAATTTTACATCCATTTGATGTATTTCCCATTTGTTTTGAGCAGCAAGAGCAATGACCATACAAATCGTATCTAGTCGAGCTGCTGGAGCAAAAACTTCATAACAGTCTATTCCCTGCCTTTGCTCGTATCCTTTTACGATAAGTCTTGCTTTTAAACGATGTACTTGACCATCTTGTTTGTGCTCGGTTTTATACACCCGCTTTACGCTTATTGATTTCTTGCCTTCGGGAAGGGTACATATCTCCCATGTGTCATTTTTTACTATGGAACTAATCTCTTCATCCATAGCTTTTTTCCACTTATCAGATGCTTCATCAAAATTGATTGGATCACAATCTGCAAATAATGCAAAGTTCACGAGCTCCTCGTCTGTGACATCATCATCATTTGGTACAACGTAATCTTGTAGTCTTGCTGGAAGCATACGAGTGCGGCTGGGACGAATGTATTCATCTCGAACTAAAGGAGGAGTATGTGATGATGAACTGTTTGAAGTCTGCAACAGCTCACTGGACTGACTTGGAGTCTGCTGCTCACTGGATTGATTTGAGACCTGCTGCTCATTTGCATGAAGATCATCACCAATATCCATGCCAACCTGCTTCTGCTCTTCAATTAACCAATTCCAAGACCCAGATTCATCAAACTTCTCATCTCGGCTTACAATTAATTGACCTGTTCTAGGATTAAAAATTTATAGCCTTTTGTTATATCACTATAACCAATGAATATGCATTTTTCACCTTTGCTATCAAACTTTTTTCTCTTTTCAGCAGGTACATGAGCATATGCGACACACCCAAATATTCGAAGAAGTTCAACATTTGGTTTCTTTCCACTCCAAGCCTCCTGTGGTGTCTTATCCAACACACATTTCGTCGGGCACCTATTCAAAAGGTATACTGCACAAGCGACAGCTTCTTCCCAGAAAACTTGGGGGACTTTTTTTCCTTCAACATACTTCGAGCCATTTCAACAATAGTTCTATTTTTTCTTTCCGAAATTCCATTTTGCTGAGGCATGTAACTAGTAGTAAGTTGATGCTTTATACCATTTTTCTTGCAATAGTCAAGAAATGAAATTTGTGGTATATTCCGCTCCGCTGTCTGTCTAAGCGTCTTAATATTATAGCCACTTTGATTTTCAACAAAGGTTTTAAAATCTTTAAAAACATCAAAAGCTTCATATTTGTTCTTCAAGAAAAAAAACCATGTTTTTCGACTGTTGTCATCAATGAAAGTAATAAAATAACGATTACCTCCATTTGAAACAGTTTCCATCGTTCTGCATATGTCTGAGTGCACAAGCTCCAATAGATTCGTAGTTCTTCGTGATTTCCCAATCTGAAAGGGCTCTCTATGTTGCTTTCCGAGCACACAACCTTCACACAATTGATTAGAAGGTTCTAACGGTGGCAGGCCTTCAACCATTTTCTTCTGTGTAAGAAACCTTAACCCCTTGAAATTTAGACGACCAAATCAAAAATGCCACAACCACTTATCATCTATAATTAGTGCAGCAAACGAACATACCAGTTTCGTTTGTAATGTCAAAGGAAACATGTGATCATTTGTTATCGGAACTCTTGCAACAAGGTCATTTTTACGATTCTAGATCGTATAAATGCCATCATCAATTTTGATTTTAAGCCCCTTTTCCGACAGTTGGCTCATACTAAGCAAATTCCAACGTAGACTTGGTACGTAGAATACATCAGAAATATAATCATAAGAACCATTTTTTTGTCGAATGAGAATGTTACCTTTTCCAGCTATGGAAACTTTGTCCTTGTTTCCAAAATTCACTTCACCATGTACTAACTCATCTAAATTTGTGAAAAGCTCCTTTTTTCCAAACATGTGACTATTGCAACCACTATCTGAATACCACTTATCCACGTGATCTCCTTCAGTAGCACTGCAAGCTAATAGAAGAGTTTCTTTTTCCTGCATATTGTCTTGAGTGTAATTAGCATGTTGAATTTTTTTCTTCATATATCTACCTCTGCACTCAGATTTATAGTGGCCAAACTTTTTGCATTTATGACATTGAACTTTGGACTTGTCATACTTCTTCACAGCTGAAGGTAATTGCTCGTTGTTTTGTTTCTTTGCTCCACCACTAGTACTGCTGCAGTCTTTTGTAGTTTTCTATTCTGGTGTGGCCTTCCCCTGAAAAGCTTGCTTAAGATTCGTTTCACTTATGAGATTTTTTCTATACTCATAAGCACTTAATGTACCCATTAATCCTTTTACTGTCATGTCATCTCGATTGCTTGCTAGCTCAATTGCAGGAACTACATCATCAAACCGACTTGACAATGATCTCATAATTTTTTCGATGATGCGAGATTCTTCATAAATTTCACCATTCACGGTTAATTGATTAACAATTGACTGAACTCGAGAAAAGTATTTAGCAATACTCTCATTTGCTTTCATAACTAAAGATTCAAACTCAAGACGTAAAGTTTGTAGTCTTACACTTTTCAGTTTTATGCACCACCTTTGTAAGACTTTTGCAGCTTCTCCATGCATATTTTGACGTTGATGCACTTGAGATCCTTTCAAACACGACCTCATCTACTACTTGATAAAGAAAGAACAATGCCTTCTTGTCCTTCTTTGGTTATCCTTTAATGCATCTTTTTACGTTGATGCACTTGAGATCCTTTCAAACACGACCTCATCTACTACTTGATAAAGAAAGAACAATGCCTTCTTGTCCTTCTTTCTGTTATCCTTCAATGCATCTTTCTGTGTTTGATTTAGCTGTGCGAGCTCTGTCTCGTTTGCTGGTTCAGTGAATCCATGTTCAATGATTTCCCACAGATCTTGGAATCCAAATAATGCCTTCATTTGGATACACCATTGATCAAAATTCTTTCCACTGAATTTCGGAAGCTGAGACTGAATTGATCCACTCATCATTGTGACTTGCTTACAAGCAAACCTAGCTCAGATACCAATTGTAGGAAAAACTACTATTTTCAAAATGGATCAAAACAGAGAAAGTATATTACAAGAGTATGTGAAGGTAGCTTGTTATTATTATTTACTTTTTCATTTTGAAAAAAAACAAACAACAGATGCTAATACTTAAACAAAAAAAATAACAGAACCATAAATAGCCACTTGGCTAAAAACTAGTTCAAAGGAAAACAACGTTTCCTATTGTTTAGTTCAGACTGCTCCAACTTGTAAAGGAAGAAAAGAAAACCACATGTTCTATCACATGCTTTATTCGAAAGCAGTAAACAACCTGATGCATGAGTTTGAGTTTAACTTACGTTTCAACATTCTATATCTCATTCAATTTCACGCCTTTTAATTTGATTGAGTTATTTATGAGAAAGTTGAACTTTTATGTTATCTATTCTTGAATTGTAGTTAATTTTATGGTCATTGCAAACTTAGATGTCATGTAAAAATCAGATTTTACTATTAGCTAAGAACTTGATTATAAGCTTAAATATATTCATTTTTTTGTTTGTTTTATTCTTGTTCATTCTACTAACGATTCCGGTGGGTCTTTGATTTATTAGTTTATAGCCTAGTTTGGTATTTTGTTTATTTGGGTTTCTATTTTCAGAATAATTCACTGCCCAACTAGTTACTTTTAAAAAAAATATCATGATAAGATATTAATATTTTCATGTTTAATGTCTAGATTTATATAATGTAGGAGATTTATGTGCATGTTCGTTTAGTTTTTTTTTGCTGGAGCTTTCTGATGTTTAGATGTTCCTTTAACCAATTTGGGCAAGTTTCAAGTTTGAGTCTGCTATGACATTGTAGAACGATGATAAGATGTAAACAAAAAAAATCTCAATTTAAATTCCAGCAAACAGTCACGTAAAAAAATTATAGCTATTTTTTCCAACCTTCTTGCATCTCTGTAATATTTCTATCTACAATTTTGTATTCACATTAAAAAACAATTGATATTTAATTAATTACAGGTCACTTTAGCATGATTGAATTGATACGAGGTCACTTATAACTCCCTTTAGTCACAATTTTATTCCTTTATACATCCACCAATATCCCATCTCAAAAAATATTTTTCCTTTCATATGTCTCTTTTATATTATTATTTTTCGATGAAAGAGTAATCCTCGATAAAAGGAGACACTCGATTTATATTTTTCTTATTTGTTTACTCCAATTTTTAATTTTCATTTGAATGATCCAAATTCAAAAACAAATTGAATGATACTATAGAGATGATGATCCTTTTCCCGGATGATTGATTATGATTATAAATTGTAAATTTATATTTTCTGTTTTAAGAAATCAAATTAACTTTCTAATCTCCATGCATTCCCTAAATCAAAATATGTATGTTTCTAGAAAAATCATTTATTGGGATGCTATGAGAGAGTGGTCGACTGAAAACTTGCTTCTCGAAACATTCACAGTGGCTTGCTAAGAGCTTTTGCTTTACCAGGCATGAGTGTTTATGTTGAGTCCTTCCGTGGATGCTGAGATTATTATAGTAATATGCTTTTTAATTAGGAAAATGATAAAATGTGAAAATGGAATTTTATTGCATAAACTTTCTCTGATTACAATGTAATAATGCTGCACTATTTGTAATACAATTGCAAAAAAATAAAAAAATGGGTCGTATACAATGCTTTTAGGTTTGAGTCCATTACGATTTTTGTTGACCTATTCTTCTGGTTGCAATGTATTCTCTCTTCGTATGTTATACCGTTCATTTATTATTTTTATGATTTTCTTACTTCGTTCTAAATGTGAAAGATATGGTAGAGATGATGATCTGTGCATTCATTATACGATGATATATGTTTAAGTTATTTCATATATATCCATATGAGTGAACACAAAATACAACGATAATGAACTCAAGCCTTCTTTCTCAAAAGTTATAACATTGGTTGTCTAATAGTATTTGCCCCGTTGGGCTTGAAAACTTATGTTGCTTACTTCTTCCTATAATGTAAGAGATTAGTTTTTGGATGTTATTCTATTTACATTTTGTTAGTAGATTATAAGTTTATTTGTGCACTATATGCACATGTGTAGGGAAATGTTTTAAATTAGATGTTATTTACTATCTTAAACCTTATTTGCTAATTCTGACTATTTGTCTTATTTATAGTTTCTAGGTATAAAATTATGCGTTTCCTTTTAATTTAACCACAAATAGACTACTAAGTTACTACCGTATCGGCTGACTATTTGTCTTATTTATAGTTTCTAGGTATAAAATTGTGCGTTTCCTTTTAATTCAACCGCTAATAGACTACTAAGTTACTACTGTATCGGCTTAACTACAGTCACAAACAATTTGAGCAACAATTATATTTTTTGTAGAGCTCACCGGGTTTTTTTTCCAGGTCTTCTAGTTCTTTGTTAAAACTAATGCCAGCACGTCGATTCCTGCTTTGGCAAATTCATCTTGTATTGATAATAAATAGTTACTGTTACAGATTTGAACTGGTCTATTAGTGATTGTTCAAAATGGTAGATATAATTTAGGCCCAGTATTAATAAAATTTAGGTCTGCTGATGTATCTATGGCTTTCTATTATTAGCAGCCAAAAGAAAGATCAAGGACTGATCCTTGATTACCACCACAATTGGAGTAATGCTGCTCTCACACTTAGTTGAGAGCATGAGGTTTCACATATATTACACATAACAGCAATTTTGAGAGTAGCCTTCCTCAAAAGTTTGGGCTTTATTGGAGCTTTTAGGTTACAAGAGGTTGTTTTGATAGTCAAATATAAAAATTGAGTAAACGGGTCTGTTTCAACTAGTATTTTCCAACTGTCTATGAAGTTACATAAATTTATGTTGTCCAAAGATTTAAATTTATTTTGTCAAAAGATTTGTTTGAGCTCCATTAGGTTTTGCATGTTTTTTTAAGAATTATTCGGGTAGAATTTCAACTATTGTTGTTTCAACTATTTATAAAATTAACTATTTTCCTGATTTTTTTCCTAGGAGAAGAGAGGCTAAGGGAGGGAAAGAGAAAAAACAACAGTGGGTAGAGCCGTAGGGGTGAGCGATATTAGATTAGAATCGTAATTATCCGATCGTCCATTTCGAGTGGTTCGGTTCAATTACAAAATTAAATTGGTTTAAATTCGGTTTGTAAAATAATTTTGTTCGATGGTTTTGTTAAATTAACCAGACATCGACAGTTTTTATTACTGATTTAGTGCTAAAAATGAGTGTGTGCACACTAAAAATCCTTTAGTCACAATTTTTTTTTGTTATCAACCATGTGAATCAAATGTTCTAAGCATAGCATATGCTATTTCTCTTATTTGCTTTTGCAATTCATTTAATCGATTACCAGCCGAATTAACTGGAATCAATTTGGTTCGGTTTTGATTTCAATCTTTTCTATTCTAGATAGGTTTGATTTTTAGGATGCGAGCTACTTCTAAATATCAGAAATAACGGAAATTTTTAGGATGTGTTCTAAGCATATTTGACCTGTGTGTATATAATGTTTCCCCATACATTAGTTATTTATTTTATAATTATTACTACTTAATAAAGGAAATTTTCAGGAAGGAATTGTGTCGATTAATGTTTTCGTAATATTTTTCTCAAATGTTCAATGTGCGATAACCTTGAAAAAACAAATCCCATAGTTTACGAGACATTCTAAGATCCTTCAGATTCCATCAGGGAAACCTATGCATAGTGTAATTGGTTCAAATTAGTAACATTCAACATGAAATTGTTGGTTACATTTGGATTCAGGAAAGAATGCATGATGTCTATGCTATTTTTTAAGCGTATGAAATTCTTTCATAATTGATTTCATGTAGCATTTTAATTGAATTTTTGGTATTTATTTTTAGTTTTTACTGTCATAAATTCTGTTTTGAATACTGATGTTTCTCCTTCTTTTTAGGCACACGGATGCCATTTTTGATTTGGTGAAAGAAATTTCTGGTAAATTAACTACTGTCTACGAGTTGAAAAGCTAGTTTTAACTCAAATAAAATTATAAGAGTCCCTCAAGAGCAATTATTTGTTTTACATTGTATTTTGGATTTTTTTTTGATATGAATAAGAGAGGATTTGTATTAAAGAAAAGAGAAGATAGATTATAGTCCTACATTGTGTATGCATAGAAGATAAATTCATGTAAATAGAAGTTTGGTGAGGGAGAGATTGTGTCCTTTCAGCATCAAAAGTGTGTTTGTTCTGAATAGCAAAGTCAGGCGTAAACCATCATCGTTGATCTGATCATCCCAAGTTGAGTTGTACTTGTGGGTTGGGCTATTTAGCTCGAAAACACAAATTTTAAAGGGCTAACAAAGAGTGAAAATTCAACTGGTTTTCCTATGGTTAGTAAATAATAATATTATTATTATAGTAGAAGATGTAGATATATTAGATGGTTGAAAATAGTATTTGAACACTTATTTAGTAGAGAAACCTAAAGATGAAATAGAACAAATAAAAAGTAACATGGGGATGATTAACAAAATATGAAATTAAGTAGCTGATGATTTGACTAATCAAAGAAGGAAAAAAAGGCAGTAGACCCAGATAATACACACAGAGAGGTGTGGGCAACACAGAGGTGTGGGAAACATTTGGAAATGATAAGGAATTGAATTGGCTTACAAATTTATTTATTAAAATGTTGATTGAATGTAAAACGTCAAAGGAGTGGAGGCAAAACATGTTGATATCAATTTTTAGAGACAGGGAAGATATACATAATTGTGGTAATTATAGAGGAATTAAGCTAATTAGTTATACAATAAAGCCGTGGTAGATGGTGGTAGAACGAGTAGGAAGTGAATTATCGGTATCGAATAAAGAGTTTAGTTTCATGCCAAGTCGATGCTCTACTTGTATTCACATGATTAATAAAGCAGTAAATGATTCATTCAAAATTCTTTTTCGTTCTTAGTAGGAGTTGCATTTTCTCTTATTTCAGGTACCTAAAATTTTGTTTGTTCGTACTTCTGGAGCATGTGCAAGTAAGACAATTTACTAAATATTGAATTATACAAGTGGTTTATCCTTCTTTGTTTATTTTCCTCCATGCTATATTAGAGTTATTTGGATTCTATTATATCTTTGTTCTATAGTTTATTTTCATTTGGTAACTGGGTCATTTTCTACATGTAGTTGCATACCCTCTATATCTAACTTTACTTGGGTAATGTTTTATTAAGAGTATAAATGTGCACACAACAGAGCTGGTGATTTAGCTGGAGTTACGTATACTAATGAAAACAAATCAGGTACACAGTTTGTTGCAACTAGCTATTTGAGATTAACAAAACCTTTAGTTGTTATATTCATTTTGAGACATGATTTTTTATATTGTTCCAGCATTAAGTATCTATTTCATACAAGGTTGGTTGGCAGGCTTCATACTTCACTCCTTACTATGATAGCCTTTTGTTCATCTTGCTGCTCTGTTTGCATGCTTTGTACTCTTGTAAATACATCCCCATGTCAAAATAGTGACCGTATACATCGTTTGAGACCTACATACATCGTTTGAGACCTATATATAGCATGGTGTTGTGGGCACCATGATTTATTCTTTCTAATTTTCCACCATAATTATGGCTATGTTCGTTTTTAATTTTAAGTTCTGTATCCAACTTCCGATTTATAAATCATGAATTTTTATATTGTTTATTTTTTGTTCGTGATGTAAATAAAAAATCATCCATTTGGGCAAAATTATTTAGAATATTTTTCCTTTTTAATTTTTGTTCTGTATGTTGAAGTTGTTTTTGTTCTGAATGCTGAATGCAAACAAACAACTAAATGATTATTTATAATTCAACATTCAACAATCAGCATTCAAATTTTAAAGTTCAATATTCAGAATTTAGCATTTTAAACAAACGACGAGTTTCTACCAAATTTTCATAAAACTCAATATTCGAAATCATTTCCATCCAAAAACAAATAAATTGTAAGTTATAAGTTTTTCTGAGGTTAATTTTAAAATTTTGTATTCAAAAGGAAATAGTGGCAGAAAATACCTTTTTATTTCCATAGAAATAAATAGTTGATTCCAAGGTTATCCAAATCAAATACTTATGATATGTTTGTTCCATCGATAAATTAGTGATGGAATCGATACCGAGGTAAGAAAGAGATAAAGAACAAAGTAGAAGATATAGCATAATTAGTCCCATTAAATCTATAGAAAAATATATTAAATTAAATGCCTTATATGAAGTGGGTATGGATCCCACGTATACACACATACAAAGTGTGCTACTATTGATATCCATAAAAATGCTTTCGGCTTCCAAAACTAAAGAACACCTTACAAAGTTTACTTCTGTGCTTTCTAACATCAACTATTATTTCTTTAACCAAACAAGCATTCAAATATTTTCAAAACACAGCAATATCCCTCCTCTTCTTCCATATTTTCACTAGAATACGCTTTTCCATTTAGAAAAAAGTGTTTTCTCAATTTTATAATTGATATCTTCTGGCTAATTATTAAAAAATCGAAAAAACATATGACAAATAAATTGTATAAATGTTGTATGATAAAACATTACAATTTAATAAAATTATAATGGAATTTTCAATTATAACATCATCAAACTATGTATCCTTCCAATTTGTGTTAGCCACAAAATCATTCTAAAATAACAATAAAAAGGCCCAAAACAATAAATATGAAAGTGATATGAGAAGGAAAATAGACTTTAGAAAATTAAAAGTAAACTAAGCTCCCAGCGTTTATCAAAACTAGGATCATTCACTAAATCTTCACTTGGTTTCATCTATTAGGCTAAAAGATAGATTTTTTTTTTTTGGATTTAGGGTTTGATTTTTTTTTCTGATGACGTTTTGAGATAATGTACATGAATTTTTCTGTAGTAGATGAAGATGCAAAGGATGTTTAGGGCAGAATGTGAAAATAGATTTTGATGTCCGTTAGCATCTATAAAGAATTGATAGATAAAATTTAGTGGTGGTCCAATAAGATCGGAAGTTCAAGCCCTCCTTCCAGCACCAAATTGTTAACCAAATTTATGGTTAACACCCCAAAACTATTCTAGCTAATGTGGTTAATCCGTTTTGAACAAAGGGATTGACAGCCTTAAGGATTACCTTTGTGATTCGCTTCTATATATCTTTTGAATCAAATCTTTCGACGTCGTCGAAAGATTAGATACTTGCTTGAGTTTGATTCTTTCGATCCTAGTTAAACTTGTATATGGTCTCCTTTCTAGGCTAAATTGGATCACTCTGAGTTTATGTTTTTAAGGTGGAAGCGACCTTAAGGCTTAATCTGGTTATCAAATTCCTTGTTACATAGGCGGTAGCTTTTAACCTTATTGAAAGATTTGTTGGCTTGTATGATGTTGGATTCAATCTAGTTGAAAGGTTTGTGAACGATCTCCTTCAACTTTGACCTTGCCAAAAGGTTTGATGGCTGGGATTATAATGTCAAAAGGTGATTATAATGTTAAAAGGTTATTGGGATTGTTATAGTAAAAGAGCCGTCGACCTAGTCGGAAGATTTGGGGCTCTAAGTTAATCACTTCAGAAGGTTGAAGTTAGTATTTGGACTATATGCATTATCAATCTTGTCAAAAGGTTTAGTCCTTTGATTCAATGATTTCAGAAGGTCTAATGACTGCTAAACTGATTTGGTCCTCAACTTAGTCAAATGGATCTGATTGGAGGGTTGGAATCTTCGAAAGGTTGAAATGGTTACTTACAACTAAAGTACTATTGATGTTGTCGATAAGAACCTCCCGTAGGTGTTTAACCTAAAAATAAGAGTTAATCCAACAAAGTTTCAAGTAAATAGAAAAGTAATTGACCAAGTTTAAGTCTTCCTTCTTTATCCAAGGAAAAAGCTCTATTTATTAATTTCCCCAAATCAACATTCAATTACGGTTACAATGTTCTAATTAAGTAGATAAAAGACTAGAATTGAAGAAATTTGATCCTTAGCTGGACCCCCTAGGGTCTTATTTATAGATGCAGGCAACCCTGCTTTCAACTTCATGCTCTCGATTTGGCCTGAAGGTCTCCCTTTTATATGTCCCCTTAATCCCTTCGTCTCTATCAAAAGGTATTCTTTTTCATTTGCTATTATGAACCTTCCACCCTTGTCGGAAGGTTTGTTATTCTTATATCTCCATGATCCTTCTGCCTTTACTGAAGGGTTTATCCTCTTTATACTATTTGTTATGAACTTTCAACCTTGTCGAAAGGTTTCTCTTCTCTTGTGCACTATGAACCTTCAACGTGGTCAGAAGGTTGTTTTTCTGTTGTTTATTGTGATCCTTTCGACCCTATCAGAAGGTTACTCTTCTTCAATAGTGTTGAAAGGCAGTCTTTCATCCTTTGTTTACTTGTGAGTGCTACTTTCTTCATAAACCTTTCATCATTATCGGAAGGTACCCTAGATGTACTTTAACCGGTTCAAAAGGCTTATTATGCTTTCGAAAAGGTCATTAAGTATTTGCTCACACTTGCTTTGACTTCTTCATCCCCTTTGGAAGATAAGAACACTTAGAATGCTGAGGAATGAAAAATTTTGAATCCTTCGAAAGGTTTGGGGACTGCTATACAATGTTGACTACGTCCCTTCAATTCTTTCAAAAGGTTTGAACTGAGCTCATTTTCTTTAATCTTTGTTGAGAGACCTATTGTCCTAGATGGAAGGTTGATTTTTAATGTAACACTTATGGCTTATTGTGAAAGTACCGTGCAAGATAATAGAATTTTTGATGCAGTTATAAATGATAGAAACTCAAACTTCTTCCACCCTCCACCCGGTTGGTATTATATAGTTGATTCAGGATATCCACTTCAATATGGTTATTTACTATCTTATCATAATATTAGACATCATATTCATCATTTCTGTGAAATCGCAAATCAATCCAAATCAATGATGAAAGCTATATTTTATATCATTCGAGTTTACATATGGCAATTGAGAGAACCTTTGAAATATGGAAGAACAACTTTGTCATTTTGAAAATTATGCTAACATACTCATTTGAAACTTAAGTAAAAATTGTCGTATTTAAAATGGTTATACACAATTTATTAAGAAAATACAATAATGTGATCCATATTTTATAGTTTATGATAATGATCGTGTTCTTATTCCAGACGAATGCCAGGATGAATATTATTGTATGAGAAATGTACTAAACATAGCAGCTGAACATGTACAATGACATGTAGGCCGTGAAATGTAAATATTTCAAAATACCATAAGAAATGAAATTATTGCAATAGAGCTGCACTGAAACATTGTTTCATTTTATCTGTATTTGCTAGTATGGTATAACTAATTTGCGTTTATTTCGACTTTTGCATTGTTCTTTCATTTTAATTAAATGCATATTACACAACAAAACAAATAATTAGTTAAATATAAATCAATTTAAATAAAAATTGCATTTTAAAAACTCTAGAAAAATACACCGTTCGAATACCCCATTCGCAAAGCCAAACTATAACTCCCCTAATTTTAAATAGCACTATTATGGAGATTAAATTAGATGAATTAAATAGAATATTGTAAGATTAGAGTGATAAGGGAATTGGGATTTGAAAACTAATTAGGGTCGTGCCTTAACTAAATGGCTTTATAAAAATGGTTTTTAAGTTAAATACCTAAGAGAATAAGGCTAGGGTAATATGGGAATTACCTTATACCATAACCTCTAAACCCTTACCTCATTTTCATTCACGTTTTTCATAAAACATAAATAAAGAAGAAAAAAGGCCGGCCATTACCCTAGGAGAAGAAGAGCTTCAAATAAATTAAAAGTTAAGATTCAAGCTAGAAAGATTAAAGCAAGAACAAATCTCACGTTCCTGTAGGATCTTTTTCACCCTAGAGGGAGGTGAATATGGTGATACTAATAATAATAAAAGTTAATGCACAAATAAGAACAATAACAGAAAATAATGTGGAAGAGATCATACACAAATTTACCCAGTTTCGGCAAAACCCTACCTACGTGCCACCACCAAGGTTTCTACTAGAAATTAAGTATTCATACGTTTACACACATAAACTTGTGACACTCGCTACTTGACTAACCTAACTCTACGCTCAAAACCTACCACAACTCAGCAACTGAGTTGCAAATTCTTGAACTACAACACCATAGTTCCTAATCTAGTCACACGACTAGAGAGTTACACAATTTTAAAAGAAAACTACAAAATAAAAAATAACTAAGTAAAAATCTATTTAAAATTTCAATCCCAATATATATAAATAAAAGCAACAGCCCAATAAAGTGAAGAACATTTTCTCCTTTTAGTGTAATCTCTTCGGCCCAATATGATGTTCCCTTTTCACTGCTTATCCATAGTAACTTCGGTCGTTCCCTTTTGTTACTTATCAAAATTAGCAGTTTTGCAATTTGGGGCACCACTTGAATGATGATTGAAGCTCGAATCGTTTGCTGTTGCTTCTCAATTCATTTTAATGCTTCTCTATTTGATTCAATTCACGGCTGCTTCACTAAGTCGAGATCGAAAGATTGCTTGAACTGGTACGTGAATGCCTTTTATCGATTATTGGTTATTCTCGACTTCGATTCGAGTTTTGTGACTTAGTTTAATGGTTTCTCTCTGATTTGTTTGAACTTGAATGCCTAATTTCTGATGATGATTATGGGTATTTATAGGGATTGAAACCCTTAATTTTCGTTTATGTATTTCTTAATTGAATTCCACAGTGAGTTGTCGTGTTTTTTAATCAAATGATGGTGATAAATTTGACTTGTTCCATCTCGTACGTATACTCCATGAATCTGAAACTTGGTTCCGTCCATTTCTCCTTTGGTTTAAATATTTTAGATAATATATTGGGTTGATGTGATTTTTGAATTCGACTTGTTTATTTGAAATCTTATTCAAACCGCTGCTTTTCGACTCCTCGACTTTATTATTCGAACTATTACTATGTATATATTTGAACTGCTAAACGTGTGATCTTTCTTTTGTAAATTCCTGCTTCATTGGTTCATGTCTGAATGATTTGGTTTGCATTTTAATTTTATAACTGCCTGAACTTGTGTTTGTCTGGTATGTGTTATGTTGCTTATTTGTGGCCTTGTATTATAATTGTAGTCATGTTGTCATGTGTGTTCATGTGGTCTTGTAGTCTAGGCATGCTGCTTTGAATGTGTTGATCATGCCATGTTATTTTGTTATGCATTGTCTGGTTGGTCTAAATTTTCTTCGAGCTCAGTTAAGGTCTTGTTGCATGTTGTCATTTAGGCAGTTGTTATTTTGAACTCCTGACCATTGCATTGAACTTGAGAGCTTCTGTTGTCATTTCTGTATGGATTTCTTTTTCTTTTATAAATTTGGAGTCTTGTTCCACTACTTTGATCCGAGTCTACACTTCATATTGATCTCCATGATCTGCTTCTTTGTGTTCACAACTGTGTTGTTGTGCTCTGTCCACTGTTTTACGTGTTTGCTTATGTTAGCTTTGGTTTATATGCATGTACATTTTGTTGTCTACACTTGTTTCTGTTCTGTGTTTGCATTGCTTCGATTATGGTTCTATCCACTGTTATCCTCTAAATGACTTGCTCTGACCATTCACCTATCTGAATGTAGCTTGTACATGTCTGGTTTTGTTATTTCATTTCTCTGATCTGGATTTGTTGTTTGTGCATTATCTTTGTTTCATGTCTAGTGTGGTTGCTCCCCGTACCTAAACTGATTTTGGTGCTTCTTGTTTTGCATTTATGTTTTGGTTGAAGCTTCACTTGTAGTCAAGTTCGTACCTGAATACTTGAAAAGTTTACATTCTGTTTCAAGCATTTCATTGTGTTCTCTGACCATATGTGCTATGCTCTGGTTCCATGAACTTTAAAGTTGTGTTGCCATTACACCTACTTGCTTTATTGTATCTGATTTCATGTGGCCTTGTTCCACTTTATGTCCTCTTGCACTTGATTCTGCATTCATGTAGGATGAACTCATGTTGCCTTGATATCTCCTCACTTTCGTTATGTCTACCGAGCTTTTGTATTGGTCTTGTTATACTTGAGTTCAGTCCATGTTCGGTGTTTGCATTTTTTTGCCTTGGTTTGTTTTGCAACTGATTTAATGTGAACTTGTTCCATGCTTGGAGTCTTGTGTACTTGATGCCTGGATTTGTTTTTGAATTCATGTCTCCTTGTTTGCTGGGCATCATCTTTTCATGCCTCTTCTTTGTTGAGTAACTCACCGCCAAGTTGTTTTGGTGTACATGATGATTCTTGGCTGAAATTCGAGACGCTGAGGCAGTGCACATGTGTACGTGTACACATGTGTATATGCAGGCTCTTCTGCATTTGAAACTTTGTGACTTGTTATCGTATTGCACCTGAATTAAATCCAGCCTAGGATCGGGTTTGACCTTGTGCTCACTTGTCCCTTCAATTTTAACAAGCAAGTGTATATCGATGTGCACGGCCTTGTGATATGTATAGTGATACACTCTGCATGTCACAAGCTGTTCATGTAGATGAATTCAATAGAAATAAATGATGAACAACCCAAATAACTGACGTAAATAATATTTTCAAAATGCATATTTTATTTTGCACTGCAAAATATTTTCTTTTTCAATTTTACTATGTCAGTGCTTATTTTGTAGATAGCTCAGATGCTGGATTTAGGCTGGAACAAAGTTGAAGATTAAATACGAGTGAAGAGTGTAATATGTAGAGAGGCGAACCATGTAAATTGAAAATTGTGATGTAATCGAGACTGTAATGTGATTGAAAATGTATATATGTATGGTGAGAGCTTAAAGTTGTACTATATGAATATGTAATAAAATATTTTTTTTGAATAAAATATTCGTTTAAGTATGAAACCTAAGTTATTTATTTTACTCAACAAATATTTATTTACTTATATGAAAAATAAAATAGTACAATAACAAATGCATTTAAACGGATATATATGTTTATTATCATCAAACAAAAATCATATATTAGCATGTTCTATAGTTCCATATCCAAACAAAGTGAATAATGGTCTAAACTATCACATATAAGTCTTTTGAACTTTTAATTTGGGTTTAAGGTTTAAACCATTTGGATATATTCTTCGATTATATGTCATGTTTTGATTTAAAATATGGATTTTTGTTTAAAGATATAATTCGATTTTAAGGTTAAAATCGTGTCAATTGATTTCGAATGCCATGATATTTGAATATGTTATGTAAAACATTATTTTGGGAATGGGCTTAAATTCTTCATAATATTCCAAGCCATAGATAATTTATTATGATATTTGAATGGTAGAAATAGATAATTTGAGTTTAAATTACAGGAAATTATTGTCAAGGACAAAATTTCACAGCTTTTTAGTCTTAAGGACAGACCTTCAATATTTTCTCCTGAAGGACAACTTTCGGTAGGTATCAGTTTTTAGTTATTGATAGCAGTTTTTAGGTATCAGTTTCTAGTTATCGGTAGCAGTTTTTAGGTATCAGTTTTAGCTCGGTAGCAGTTTTGTTGTCCTTATGAATAATTTTGAAAAATGTTTGTCCTTATGAATAATTTTTAGAAGATGTTTGTCCTTGTGGTAAAAATATTGAGGTCGTGTCCTTGAGGCAAAAAATATACAAATCTTTGTCCTTTAAATTAATTCTCCCTTTAAATTATTTAAGGCAAATATGTAATGTTTTTTCGGTCAGAAATTTATATGTTAGAAAACATATTAAAATTGAATAATTATGATTTTTGAGGATTTTTCCTAAGTGCTTTGATATGGTTATTGAATTATTTAAGTTAAAGGACTTAAATATTTAAATGTTTTGTTGAAGGGAATGACTTATTTGTTAAAATGATTTCAACTATTAATTATTGAATTCAGTAGCTTTTTTTGAAAAGGATTTTGATAAAGAATTGGCGATCAATCATATTTTGAAAAATTGGGTCTGTTAGGTAAAACATAATTTCTTTGAAAGGCAATAAAACTAGTTTTGTTTTGATTTACCACTTTACCACTTCCATTTGATAGCTTTCGTCATCATACTTCCGCTAATGAATCCATTCGAGACCAATGCACATGGTATCAATCTATTGTTACGTAGTGGACTGGAGAAAGGCGGAAGGGACAGTGTCGAAGGCATGCTTTCAAAGGGGTTGAAGACATTCTTATAAGCTTAATACATTACTTTTCTTTGTTTTTAAAAGATGCTTTCGAAGTAGTTGAAGCTTTTTCGAATCATTACCTTTGTTCAAAAAAGAAGCTTTCGAACAAGTTGTCACTAACCTTTGTTTTAGAAAGGAGCTTTTGAAAGAGTTGCCGCTTGGTCTATTTTTAAAGAAGCTTTCGAACGAGTTGCCGTATTTTGAACCTATTTGATACCTATCTTTCTACCTTCATACCCTTTGAATTGGTTAACGGTTGCTTTTCTTTATAGTCTATAATAATGTGTACGTGAGAAAGGCTTCGGTTTATTAATACTGAAGCCACCTTCTTAATGCTTTTGAAAGTGTCTTTTTAGCCGCTTTTATCAATGGTTTCGAAAGGTTGGTTCCAAAGCTATCCTTTTCCCCAATTCTTTTATTTGAAAATCAAAGCTTTCGAAAGGGTTACTTTCTCTTTGTTCTGTCCAAACTAGAAGTTATATTTAATGTTAAACCCAATGATTTCGAAAGAGATGCTTTCAAATGGTTTTGAAACTATGCTTCCATAAATTCTATTCGAAATAAGTGCATTCAAAAGATAAGCTTTTAGTGTTTCGAAAGTATATCTTTAATGGTTTTGAAAGATAAGCTTTTAGTGTTTCGAAAGATACGTTTTTATTGGTTTTCAGAGTGAAGGCCTAAGGTTTTAAGTAGTGATACAAATGATATAGTCGAAAGCTTTAGTTTTCAAATAAGAAACCCAATCTTATTTTTTAAAGGTAAACGCATGACAATATGAAAGAGTTTTGAAATCGCATTTAACTTTGGAGTTTTGAAGAAGTTCTCCTTGTTAAAGATAGCGGGTTAAGGTTATTAACCATGTTTTATTAGAAAAATGATTACAAGGAGATTAAATCATGGATATTTATATTGTTATGTTTTGGTCAGTTATCACATATGCTTCTGTAAACATATTCACTTCATAATTAACCTAGAATTGCATTTTGAGGTTTTAAGGTTAGAATAATCAGCTAGGTCGATCCAGTAGTGAATATACATTGAGTTAACTCTCGAGTGAGTAGAATTGCATCCAAGAGATCAGACATACCAGAATATAGGATGTCCAAAGACTAATTAAAGAATTATTGGTTTAGATAGGTTCTTAGTTATCCACAAAAAATATGTATAGAAATTATTATTGGCAAGGGCCAATAGGTTCTTAGTAATCCCATGAAAACTATATTCGGAATAATTATTGAAAGAGATCAATAGGTTCATAGTCAGCCTATGAAACTATGACATGAGAGATGTTATTGGAGAGTCCAATAGGTTCATAGTAAGCCTACAAAAACTATGAATGGAGAAAGTTGTTGGTAGATACCAATAGATTCATAGAGATCTCATGAAAACTATGATTGGATGACAGTATTGGTAGAAACCAATAGGTTTATAGCGACCTCATGAAAACTATGAAAGTGGATTGAAACTTCATAAAGAATTAACTGGTTATTAGTCAGCCCATGAAAACTAAAAGGTTAGTAGTGATCCTAGAAACTATGACTTGAGACAAATAGCCAGGTAAATGGTGATGGAAAATCCAAAGCATATTGCATGTTTGCATATCATCATAATACATTTTATTATGTTATGTGGTCTCACTAGATATCTATGTGGGTTAAGACTTTTTGTCTGACTCGAAGTTTATGTTTTCCCTTTAAACTCTTGGGTGCTCAGTTGATTTTGGGTAGTTTGAGAGTTAAGGTTTTCAGGTTCTCCTTTAGATGAATAAGTTTCCAAAGATGTGCAGGAGGCAAGCTAGCTAGTAGGAGTTCTTTCTGTTGGATTCTGCTATGTTTTGGAAGTAATGGCTAAGTTGTTTAATTGCCTATATTTAGACTCTGATCAACCAAGGAAGCATCTTCATATGTCGCTCTTGGCGTATTTTATTATAATTATATTTCTCTGAATGTGGTTTATGAATTGAAATTATGTAATAAATTTGAAATTTGATTTGAAGTAGAATGAGAAATTTATTTTATGATTTTACAATTTTTCATATCCATGTGTTTTTATTATATCAATATATCAAACATTACCGCATTTGGTCACCTAGAATTAATAACTATGGATAACTACAGCATCCGTAGTAGTTAGTTTTGGACCTCCAAATGGGGGGTGTTACAAATTGATATCAAAGCATAGTTTTATGTAAATTTAAAAGAAATTTGAACCTAAATTTTTTTCAAAACATAATCCAATGAATTAGAAAATGAGACCGGGGTTTGGGTCAACGCTATAGTAACATACCTGCATTTTTATATGTATATCTATAAGTACGTACTCCCTTCTCTCTTGGACCGTTCTTCTATATCCCACTAAGGTTCGTATGCAGATTTACAAGAAAGGAAAGATATGGAGGCGGGAAATAAAAGAGGAAATCTAGATGGAGGATGCACCAAAATTAATGGAAATGCTCGACCCAACACTAGGAGAAATCCGGATCAATGGGCAAATGCTAGTCCAAATGCAAATGCCAACATAGGTCCTGGAACCCTGCCAATAGATATGGGGATGATGTACCAGTTCTTTGTCAATCTGATGCAAGCTGGAGTAGTTGCAGGAGTAGCTGAGGGAAATGCTGTGAATGTTTGAGGAGCTAATCCCATGGCCCTCATTGGCAATAATTACGCTAGGCTGAGCAGAGATTACATCAATCTTGGTGTTGAAGCCGCTTTTAGGAAAAGAAGATGTTGTTGAAGTGGAAAATAAGTTATTACACCATGAAAGAATTTTTGCTGACTTGGGATTAGATGATGAGCAGAGGAGGGGACTTGCTTCAGATAATTACAAAAGGCAGCACTTTATTTGTGGAATAGTGTTGCCGTGGGGTTCCTGAGAAAGAGTTGACTTGGGCAGAATTTCAAAGGAGATTCGAAGAAAAGTTCTTGTCTGAAGTTTCCAAGTCAGTATTGTTGAAAAAGTTCATGAACTTAGTGCAGGGTAAAATGTCGGCTATTGAGTATGCTACGAAGTTTAATGAGTTGTCCAAGTACGGTTATGCTTCCATTGACACCGTCATAAAAAAAATCAAGAAGTTTATTCGAGAGTTAACACCCAAGATTGCTATGGCGATTATGCCACACCTCCATGATCGAAGTACACTTGTAGGGGAGATAGCAATCCAAAACGAAGAGATGCTTTCTACTTATGGGAAGGAGAAGCAAGTTGGAAGCCAGGATTCCAAGGCAAGAAGAGGGAATTCTTTAAGAAAAGGAGCTCAGAAGGAAGGAGCTGCCAAGAAAAGGAAGACCGATGTAGTTTGCTACAATTGCGGCAATAAAGGACATTATGGTCATGAATGTAGAACTGGAAAAGGGAAGAAGGTTTCAGATAAGAAAGGAGTGAAATACTTCAACTGTGACAAGATTTGACACTACAAGAATTAGTGTCCAGATTGTAGTGTCCAGAACTGGTTAGAGCGGACAAGGGAAAGTTTTTTGCTTTGGAACCATCTTCTTTTACTGCTGTTGAGAAGGGAAAGACTATGATGGAAGGTAAGCTTTTGATTTATAGCATACCAGTTAGGGTACTATTTAGTACTAATGCATTGCATTCATTTATATCTTAGTGTTTGGTAGATAAGTTATGTTTAGAACTCTCATACCTCGTTACTTCCTTAAGGTTGTGAATCCGGTAGGAAAATATGCAACTCTGGGGATGAGATGTGGCCAGTTGGAACTTGAATTGCTAGGTCATAAGTGCACATGTAGTTTGTATATTTTTGATTTCATAGGCTTTGATATCATTTTGGGTATGGATTGGTTAAATACATATGATGCTAGGATATTTTTCCAAGATAGGGAAATATCGCTAAGACATTCCAATATTTTGCCAAGGTAGGGAAATATCGCTAAGACATTCCAATATTTTGCAAAGATTGAGAAATCAGACTCAATTGCTTGCGCTTTGCTGAATGCAATGAAGGTAGAAGAAGAGTTGAATCAGGTTTCAATAGCAAGAGAGTTTGCAGATGTTTTCGAGCCAGTCACAAGACTACCACCAAAGCGAGCCATTTAGTTTCTAGTAGATCTTGTGCCAAAAGCAGAATCTGTAAGTAGACTACCTAGTAGAATGACACCTACTGAGATGAAGGAATTGAAGGTGCAACTAGTGGATTTAGAAAGAAAGAATTTCATCTTACCAAGCAATTTGCCTTGAGAAACGGTCCCGGTGTTCGTGAAGAAGCCAGATGGGTCGTAAGGATGTGTATCAACTTTCATAAGTTTAATGAGAAGACGATCGATAATAGGTTTCCTTACTGAGAATCGATGATTTGTTTGATCAATTGAGTGCAGACAGAGTATTTTCTCAATTGGATTTAGCTACAGGTTTCCTTCAGCTAAGAGTGGAAGAGGACAGTTAACGGCGTTTCGAAACAGCTACGGTTCTACGAATGGTTAGCAATGTCGTTTAGGTTAACGAATGCACCAACGTTCTTTGTGGATTTGATGGACCAAGTTTTCCAAGAGTACTTGGATAGGTTTGTATTGGTATTCATATATGACATTTTAATATACTCTAAGGATGAAAGAGAGCATGAAATTCGTCTTAGAGTAGTGCTTGGGATGATGAGGCAACATTAACTGAAAGCAAAGTTTTCAAAATGTCATTTCTGGAAGAAAGAAGTTAAGTTTCTTGATCATATGATTTCAGAGAAGGATTTATCGGTTGATCCAGACAAGATTGAGGCTGTTAACATCTGGAAAAGACCAGAAATGGTGACTGGGATCAAACGTTTGCTTGGATTTGCTGGCTATTATCAGAGATTCATTAAGGATTTCTTGCAAATAGCAGCGTTGTTGACTAAGCTAACCAGGAAGGACGTGAAGTTTATTTGGTCTGATAAATGTGAGGAAGCATTCTTATGTTAAAGCATTTATTGACCAACATGCTTGTTTTAGTAGTTCCATATAGGAATCAAGGATTAGTAGTGTATACCGATGCATGTGAAACCGGTTAGGGGCTGTGTTGATGCAAAAAGGTAAAGTTATTGCCTACGCTTCACGATGGATTAAATCGCATGAAATGAGATATCCTACTCATGATCTAGAGTTGGCAGCTGTGAT
This sequence comes from Allium cepa, assembly GCA_030765085.1. Classification (NCBI taxonomy): domain Eukaryota; kingdom Viridiplantae; phylum Streptophyta; class Magnoliopsida; order Asparagales; family Amaryllidaceae; genus Allium; species Allium cepa. The sequence goes on along the minus strand of CM060935.1, from coordinate 439,226,464 downwards.
CTTTGCATTGAAAGTTCGAAGACATTATCTCTTAGAGGAGATTTGACTTATACACAGTTTATAAATCCTTACGGTATTTATTCTCTCAGAAGGAGTTGAATATGAGACAGCAGAGGTGGCTACAGTTTTTAAGTGCTTATCACTTTGGTATAGAGTATACCTTGGAAAAGGAAATAAAGTAGCAGATGCTCTTAGGAGAAAACATCAGAATGTAATGTTATCTATGTTAACAGCATGGAAGGACCTATAGGCTTTTAATACTTGTAGTGTGTATTTAAGATCGATTGCTAGTTCTAATCAAAGTCTGCCATGTTATCCTGCTTGGAAGTCCAACCAGGTCTGATCGAAATGATTGCTTCTAAGCAGAAAGAGGGTCCATTGTTAGCCAAGAAGTTTAAAAGGCTTGAGGTTGGATCAGAGGTTGATGATCTAAAAGATTTTAATCTTGACTAGAGGGGATGGTTGAGAAAGAAGGGACAGTTGTGTGTTCAAACATTGGGGACTTATGGAAAGAAGTTCTTAGGGAATGTCATCGATCCAAATTTACGATTCCTCCCGGTGAAGCTTAAGATGTATCAAGACATGAATAGGAGTTTCTATTGGAAAGGTATGATGAAGGATGTTGGCTTATGGGTAAAACAGTGTGTGAACCGTCAACAAGTAAAGGCCAAACATCAGAAGCCGAGTGGGTTGCTTCAACCTTTGGAGGTACTAGTTTGGAAATGGGATTCGATATCCACGGATTTTATAAACAGGTTGCCAAGGTCGATTCGATGAAATGAAAGTATATGGGTCGTAGTGGACAGACTGACCAAGAGTGCCCATTTCATGCCAGTTATGTCAACCAGGACGATACATATTTTAGCTAAACTATTTATGAAGAGAATAGTTAGACTATATGGCATTCCAAGTAGTATAGTAAGTGATAGAGATACTTTGTTCACTAGCGAGTTCTGCAAGAGTCTGCAGGATATGTTATGTACCAAGCTCAAGGTAAGTACAGCTTATCACCCCTAGATAGATGAACAGACAGAGAAAGTCAGCAATGTACCATAGGCCTTTGTTAAGAGCTTGTGTGCTAGATGTTGGTGCATTGTGGGAAGATCATTTAGACTTAGTTGAGTTTTCCTATAATAGTAGTTATTGGACTAGTATAGGAATAGCGTCTTTCGAAGCTTTGTATGGAAGACCATGCAAGTCACCAGCATTTGGTTAGAAACTGGAGACAGGTTAATCTTAGATCCAGATTTGGTAAGAGAGGCAACATAGAAGATTGAGTTGATTCGAGGGAGGATGAAGAAAGCTCGGTCTAGAAAAATGAGTTACGTAGATAAGAGTCTTAAGGATCTAGAGTTTTCAGTTAGAGATGGGGTTTTCATTAAATTATCACCGATGAAGGGTGTGGTATGATTCAGAAAGTCAGAGAAACTAACATCGAGATATATTGGACCGTTCCTAGTTATAGAGAGTACCGAAATGCTTGCATACGTAGTGGAGTTGCCGGCAGTTTGATAGGTGTCCATAATGCGTTTCATGTGTCTCATCTTCATAATTATGTACATGATCCAAAGACTACTATTCATCCGAATTCATTGGAAGTCTTAATATTAGAACCAGATCTATCCTTTGTTAGGCAACCAGTTTGGGTTGTAGCAAGAGATGAGAAGAAGATAAGAAACAAGACAATTAAGTTGATGAATGTTCAGTGGAGCGACAACGAGAAGAACTGTACTTGGGTGACAGAAGACATGATTAGAGATACTTATCATGATCTACTATAAGAGTACGTTCTATATTTTCTTTAGATAGACTATTTTATAGTCAGGTAGGCTAGTATGGTAATTGGAAGATGTTACAAATGATTGCTGTTATTAGTATTTGTCCTTCTCGAATTTCGAAGATGAAATTATTTATGGAGGGGAGCCTATAACACCCTTAATTTCAAATAGTATTATTCAGGAGATTTAATTAGATAAATTAATAGATTAATGTAGATTAGAGTAATAAGGAAATTGGGATTTGAAAACTAACTAGGTTCATGCCTTAACTAAGTGGATTTATAAAAATGGTTTATAAGTTAAATACCTAAGAGAATAAGGCAAGGGTAATATGGGAATAGCCATGTACCATAACCACATAACCCCTAAACCCATACCTCATTGTCATTCACATTTTTCGATAACAAACATAAACAGCGGAGAAACAAGGATGGCCATTACCCTAGGAGAAGAAGAGCTTAAAATCAATTAGAAGCTAAGATTAAAGCTGGGAAGTTGAAAGCAAGAACAAATCTCAAGCTCCTTATCCAAACAAGGTGATAATGATCTAAACCATCTCATATAGATCTTTTTGAACTTTTAATTTCGGGTTTAAGGTTTTAAACAGTTTTGATGGATGAATGGTGATATGCTTTGATTATATGTCATGTTTTGATTTGAACAAGGATTTTCGTGTAAAGATATAATTTGATTTTAAGGTTAAAATTATGTAAATTGATTTAGAATGCGATGATGTTTGAGTATGTTAAGTGAAACATTATTTTGGAGATGGGTTTAAATTTCCATAATATTCCAAGCTATGAATAATTTATTATGAATTTTGAATGGAAGAAATAGACAATTTGGGTTCAAATTATTTAAGGAAAATAAGTAATGTTTTAGGTCAGAAGTCTATGTTAGAAAAAATATGAAAAGTGAATAATTGTGATTTTTGAATATTTTTCCTAAGTGTTTTAGTATGATTATTAAAATATTTAAGTTGGAGGACTTAAATGCTAAATATTTTGTTGAAGGGAATGACTTATTTGTGAAAATAATTTCATTTACTAGTTATTGAATTCAGAAGCTTTTTTTTGAAAAGTATTTTGATAAAGAATTGACAACCAATCATATTTTGACAAAGTTGGTAAGTGTGGTAAAAAGGAATTTCTTTGAATGACAATAAAACCAATTTTGTTTTGATTTACAACTTCGCCACTTTCATTTGCCAGCTTTCATCACCATACTTCCGCTAATGAACTCATTCGAAACCATTGCACATGGTATCAAGCTATTAATACGTGGTGGATTGGAGAATGGAGGAAAGGACTATGTCAAAGGCATGCTTTCGAACTAGTTGAAGTCTACATTACTTGCCTTTGTTTTTAAAAGATGGTTTCAAAGGAGTTAAACTTTCAAATCATTACCTTTGTTCAAAAAGAGGCTTTCGTACAAGTTGTTACTTACCTTTGTTTGTAGAAAGAAGATTTCCAAAGATTTGCCGGTTAGTCTATTTTTAAAGAAGCTTTTAAATGAGTTGCTGCATTTTGAACCTATTCGATGCCTAGTTGACGCCTTCACACCTTTTGAATTAGTTAAAGGCTGCTTTTCTTTATAGCCTTATAAAAATGAGTTAGAAAGGAAGGCTTTCCTTTTATTAATATTGAAGCTGCCTTCCCAATGCTTTCGAAACAGTCCTTATAGCCGCTTTTATCAATGGTTTCGAAAGGTTGGTTTCGAAGCTATCCTTTTCCTTAATTCTTTTATTTGAAGATCAATGCTTTCGAAAGGGTTACTCTCGCGTTTGTTCTCGTTGACCCAGAAGTTATATTTAATGTTAAACCCAATGTGTTCGAAGGAGATACTTTCAAATGGTTTTGACATTATGCTTCTATAAATTTTATTTGAACTAAGTGCCTTCGAAAGATAAGCTTCAAGTATATCGAAAGGTATGTCTTCAATGGTTTCAAAAGAAAAGCTTTACGTATTTCGAAAGGTATGTCTTTATTGGTTTCGAAAGAGAGGGCCTAAGGTTTTAAGTAAAGGATATAGTCAAAAGCCTTAGTTTTCAAATAAGAAACGCAATCTCATTTTTTAAAGTAACCCATGACAATATGAAAGAATTTTGAATGGAAATTAACTTTAGAGATTTGAAGAATTTTTCCTGCTAAAAATAGTGGATTAAGTAAGGGTATTAACCATGTTTCTTTAGAAAAACGATTACAAGGAAATTAAATCATGGATTTTTATATTGTTATGTTTTGATTAGCTATCATGTATGCTTTTCTAAACACATTCATTTCAAAATTAATCCATATATGCATTTTGGGGTGTTAAGTGTAGAATAACCAGCTAGATTGATCCAATAGTGAATATACATTGAGTTAACTCGTGAGTGAGTTGAATTGAATTCAGGAGGTTAGATAGACCAAAATATAGGATGCCAACAGAATTGATCGAAGAATTATTGGTTTAGATAGGTTCTTAGTAAGCCCATGAAAACTATATATGGAAATTTTTATTGGCAGTGCCATTAGGTTCTATGTGATCCTGTGAAAATTATATCCGGAATAAATTATCGAAAGAGACGAATAGGTTCATAGTCAGCCCATGAAATCTACTACATGAGAGATGTTATTGGAGAATCCAATAGGTTTATAGTAAGCCCATGAAAACTACGAATGGAGAAAATTATTGGTAGATACCGATAGGTTCATAGAGATCGCATGAAAACTATGATTGGACGATAGTATTGGTAGGAATCCATAGTTTCATAGTGACCCTATGGAAACTATGAAAGTGGATAGGAATTCCATAAAGAATTAACCGGTTATTAGTCAGCCCATGAAAACTTGCAGGTTAATAGTGACCCTAGAAAGTTATAACTTGAGACTAATAGTCAGGTTGATGAGAATGGGTAATCCAGAGCATATTGCATGTTTGCATATGATCATGATACGTTTTATTATATTACATCTTAACCATTGTGGATGTAGATGCACAGTATATGATTATTGTAAATTAGGTTAATATACTAGTGAGGGGAAAACCCGTTACATTAAGCAGTGTGGTCTTACTAGATATTTATGTGGTTCAAGATGGTCGGTTATTATTTATAACAGACTTTTTGTCTGACTCGAAGTTTATATTGTTCCCTTAAACTCTTAAGTGCTTACTTGATTTTGAGTAGTTTGAGAGTCAAAGTTTTCAGGTTCTCCTTTAGAAGAATAAGCTTCCGGAGACATATAGGATGCAAGCTAGCTAATAGGAGTTCTTTCTGTTTGATTCCGCTGTGTTTTGGATGAAATGACAAAGTTGTTTAATTTGCTATATTTAGACTCTGATCAACAAAAGGGGCATTTTCATATGTCGCTCTTGGTGCATTTTGTAATAATTATATTTCTCTAAATATGGTTTATGAATTGGGATTTTGTAAGGAATTTGAAATGTGATTTGAAGTGGAATGAGAAATATATTTTTATGATTTTAAATTTTTTTCATACCCATGTGTTTCTGTTATATCAATGTATCTAACACTACCACATTTGGTCACCGATAATTAATAACTGTAGATGACTACAACATATGTAGCAGTTAGTTTTGAGCCTTCAAAGGGGGATGTTACACAAACACATTCCCATTTAGCGAACTTCCCAGCTAAAATACCCCGCTCGAATTCCTCCAATGCCACATTACCGTTCATTGTTTAAGGAAATTATTGTGTATGTGTTTTGGATCTAGGTCTTCCTTTCCTACACCAATTAGATTTGAGGCCCAACTAAATTCTTTTAAGTTTAGAGAACAAATAAATTAAAATTACATTCATGTCCCCGTTTTCTCTTTGTTAATTTTAGGATTTTGCCAAATTAGGTCTAAAAAAATGTGTAGAAATCAATGTTTATAAAAGACTAAAAAAGATAATAGACAGCGCCAATAAAAAAATCAGAACCGATTCTCTCGATGCTTATAAATATTTATTCATTACAAAAATAATCCAATTTCTTATGTATGTATTTCTCATTTCTTTTTGTTGTTGAATTTTCAAAATCTAAATGTGTGTAGACTCTGACCGACCTAATCCAAGGCCCAAGGCCCAGTTTGAGGAAGGATCGATTTACTAAAAATGTGGAAATTAGGACGCATCTTATTTTTTTAAACTTAATTGTTTTACCTTCTTTTTTTAGAAACTATTTTATTCATGATTTTTTGAATTTCTTTCCTTTTTTACTTCTCCTGTTTTAAAGTTAAAAGATGAAACTTAAAATTTGTAAAATTACTCAAACACTCTTCTGAATTTCATAATTGTTTTGAAAATACATATATATTTTGTAAAAGAAAACTGAAAGAGGCTTAAAATTTATTTTTAACTTATAAGGATGTGTAGCAAATAATTTCGTATTAAATTTACGCTCCAAGGAAAAGTTAGTAAAGTTAGTGTAGTATATATCTTAATCAACTAGAGTAGTTAGTAAGGTAAAACTTTGAAATAACTTCTCACAACGAGATAAGTTCACATCCTACTTACTACATTTTTCTCCTATTTTTTTCTAAATTATCGAATGCAAAGTATGATACCTCCTTTTAAATTATCACTGCCTTGAACCTAAAAGAATTTAATTATCATTTTGTTCTGACGCTAAATGTAAAAAGGATAAACGATCATGTTTTAACAACAAGGATAAATGCATAATAATTAGAAAAAATGTAAAGCTAGATAGTGTTATCTTTTTATTAAGTAATGGTTAATGACTTTTTTTATTAGAAAATTATATGAGAAATTAATTCAACTTGTTTATATATGCAATTTATTGCCAAGTGCATTTACAATTTGTCAAAAAGATGTATAGAACTAGGTTTTTTGATTAAATATAAATAAATGTAGTTAATCATAGCTTTGTCAGAAAGATAAAATTTTATTTATCCTTTCCGCCAAAGCTAAGTTAGTTTATCTTTTTGGTAAATAGCTCAATTTACGTATCTCTTATTTAAAACTATGTTTATTTATCTTTTCTTAAGACCAAAACGATCACAAAACATAGTGCACACGATCTAGTAAAAGTACAAACGAATAAACATAGTTTTAAAAAAGGACAAAATTATTTATCTTTTTTCCCAAAGCTAAACACAAAAGAGCAAACCACATGTTCTAATAAAAAAATTAAATACATAGTAGATTGATGAGCACCTCACAGAAACAGACTAATAAAATATCAAACTAAAGTAGTTGTTATATAGGTATGTAATGTGTCATTTATATTTCATTCTTTTACATGAATGGCATCTTTGTTGTCATGTTTTTAAAAAAAATTCTCACTCGCTTTCTTGGTACAAAATGAAAAAAAATTATGTTGCATCTTGAGTGTCTTGCAATGGAGTAAAAGAACTGATGTTATAAATATTCATTTTATTAAATTTATCTAAAGATCAGCTATTATTTTTATGGAAAATGTGTTGATTATATTAAATCATATTTAATATATATTCATTTTATGTGATTTGAAAATTATTTGTTACATAAATTTACTTATATTAATGTGAGTATCTTACACTCTACTATTTATTGTTTATATTCATATTTGCGCACACACATATCGATATAACAACAATTACACATATGTGAATATATATGTGTTGGGACTTCAATATATTTAGCAAATGAAACTCTAAATATAAATAGATAATGCCATATAGGAAAATATTCTTGAGGAAAAATTTACATATAATCTAGGATAGCTCACCGATATTTTTCTAAGGACAAAAACGTTCAACTTTGTGTTCGAGCCCTAATTGTCGTGCACTTTTTCTTCTTCTTCTTCTTCGAGCTCATTCTTCTTATTCTTCTTCAAATTTGCACGTTGAAAATTTATTTCTCTTCTTCATCTTTCTCTATTCCTGTTCGCGAATTTTTTCTTCTTATTGACTTCAACACTCATTTCTATCTTCGGCTATGTTATTTCCAGATTCAGGTATGATTCTTTGACTCTATTTTTACAGTTTCTTCTATTAGAGTTTGATATAGGTTATTTCTAAAAAAAATCTTATTTTTATGTTTAAACATGATATTTAGCTTTGTTCCTGCATATTAAGCTACTGCATAGTATTAGTTTTTAGGTTCAGAATTTAAAAATGCAATACTATATTGTATCAAAATTTAGTTGTCAATTTTTTGGTATCAATTTTTAAGTTAACATTTGATTATTTTTTTTTATTTATAGGTTTTTCCCCTTTATTTATAGTTATAATTTCTTTAGAAAATGTGGATAATTTGAAATGGTTTTGTTCAAAATGTGTTCTAGAGTTTCTAATATATATGAATTTGACAAAATACGTTCTAAATTTTATGAAATTGGTCGTATTGCTACTGTGAATTTTTGAGGATAAGCCTTATGATAAGTGGGTTGATTTGTTAAGCCACCTAAGGAAAAATGTGGTGTCGATGGACCTTTTATCAAACGCAAAAGGACAACTTGCATACTTTCAAAAAAGGCAAAATAGATGTGGTGTGTTCAAGAAATTCGGTCACAATAACCATAATTGTCAAGTTTCCAAGAAGATACGATTTTTTTCATGTTGTTATGAATTTCTTGACATTTATACTTGATTGTATGCCTTTTTTGACCTTTTTTATAATTGAACCTTGTTATAAATGTACATTGGTTTTAGTTTATTTTTAATTTATCATTGATTTTTTCTTTGTAAGTGAACTTAATTATATAGTATCATTTGTAGTTTCAGTATCAGTTCTGTAGTTTAAGCAGTATCAGTTTTAATATTTATTTGTTTGTAGGTTATATAGTATCATTTGTAGTTTCAGTATTAGTTTTTTAGTTTAAGTAGTACCAATTTTAATATTTATTTGTTTGTAGGTTATATAGTATCATTTGTAGTTTCAATTTCAGTATCAATTTTGTAGCATAACCAGTATCAGTGTTATATAGTATCATTTGTAGTTTCAATTTCAGTATCAATTTTGTAGCATAACCAGTATCAGTTTTATCATTTATTTGTTTGTAGGTTATAGTATAATTTGTAATTTCAGTATCGGTTTTGTTATATAGCCATATAAGTTTTATTATTTATTTGTAGGTTATACAGTATCGTTTGTATTTTCAGTAACAGTTTTTCAGTATAACCAACATCAATTTAATTATTTAATCATTTTCTTAATTAAGTCAGGTATTATTATTTTGTAATATGATTTTATCATTTTCTTAATGTCATTTGATAGTGTATCCGGTAAGCTTTTGCATTCATATATACTTAATTAGATTGTAGTATCATTTGATTATTTTGTAGTATTTTTTTAGATTTGAAGCTGTGGTTTTAGGTAGCTTTTGCATCTATACGTACCCGATTAGGTTTGGAATTTGATTTGCATCCATATATATCCGATTAGGTTAAGCATCCGGTTATCTTTTGCTTTCTGTGGTATGCCCAGTTAAACAAATATATCTTGGGTATAGATTGGTTGCCATCTATACCCAATTAGGTTTGGCAGTCGGTTAGCTTTTGCATCAATACATACTAGATTAGGTTTGACATCCGATTAGTTTTGGCATCAATACATACTTGATTAGGTTTGGCATCCGTTTAGCTTTGTTTTAGATGGTATGCTCGGTTAAACAATATATCTTGGGTATAGATTAGTTTCCATCTGTACCCGATTAGGTATGACATTCAGTTAGTTTTTGCATCAATAGGTATCTGATTAGATTTAGCATTCGGTTAGCTTTTGAAACCATATGTAGCCAATTTGGTCTGATATCCAATTAGCTTTTGCATTTGGTGGTATGCTCGGCTGAAAAATATATCTCGGCTATAGATTGGTTACTATCTGTACCAGATTAGATATGAAATTCGGTTAGATTTTGCATCAATATGTACACGATTAGCTTTGGCATTCAGTTAGCTTTTACAACCATATGCACATGATTAGGTTTGACATCGAGTTAGCTTTTGCATTCAGTGTATGCTCAATTAAATAATATATCTTGAGTATAGATTGGTTATCATGTGTATCCGAATAGGTTTGGCATTCAGTTTGCTTTTTCATCAACATGTACACAATTTAGTTTGGAATACAGTTAGCTTTTGCATCCATATGCACTCGATAAGATTTGACATTTGGTTAGCTTTTGCACTCGATGGTATGCGCAGTTAAACAATATATGTCAATACAAATTGGTTTCCATTTGTACCTGATTAGTTTTGGCATCTGGTTAGCATCTACCTCTATATGTACCCGATTAAATTTGATATTCGTTTATCTTTTGCACCAATACATACTCGATTAAGTTTGACATCCATTTATTTTTTGCATCCATACATACTGTATTAGGTTTGACATTCGGTTAACTTTTGCATCAGTACATACCCAAATAGGTTTGGCATTCGACTAGCTTTTGCATCAATATGTACCTGATAAGGTTTGGCATTCAATTAGCTTTTGCAACCATACGTACCCGATTAGATTTAGCATCATGTTAGCTTTTGTATTTTGTAGTATGCTCGGTTAAATAATATACCTCAAGTGTAGATTAGTTTACGTTTGTACTTAATTAATTGATGTATAGTATGATACTTTTTACCTGTTGCTATTTTGGTATTAATTGAAGCTTGGTGAGAAATATGAGATGATAAACTATGTTGTTGGTAGTTAGAAGATATAGTTGGCATTGTAAGCGGTGAGTTATTATATGGTGATGTTGGTTAGTTTATTCAATATTAAATTTTAAGTATCAGTTTTTGCATACTAAATATTATTGGTTTCAAGTATTAGTATCAGTTATGGTATGATATTAGTATCAGTTTCAGGTATTATAAAGTTTGATATAAGTTTTTGCACGCTATTAGTATTAGTATAAGTTTCAGGTATAACAAAATATGATATCGATTTTTGCATTCTATTGGTATCAGTACTTGTCTCACATATGACAAAATATAATATCAGTTCTTGCATATTTTTAGTAATAGTTTTAGTTTTAAAAAATTATAGTATCGTTTCTTACATACATTAGTAATAGTTTTAGTTATGACAAAATATAATATCAATGTGAGGTATAAGAAAATATGGTATCAGTTTTTGCATATTATTAGTATTGGTTTCAGGTATAATTGGAAAAAAATACAGTCTTAACATAACATCACATGTAGGTAAATTAAATAAAGATAATGTTTACAACATCAGAAATAAGATCATTGTTTTTACAACAAATTGACAAATTTCGACAAGTGTTTATATCTACATTAAAACAAAGATAAATTCATTTAGTTCTAACACAACATCTCAAATGTATATTAGTTGAACTAAACATCATAACGGTTTTTACAATAAATTTACTTCTTTATATTTTCTTTTTCTTCTAGTCTTGATGTGAAATCATATAAATTCCAGTAGTGATCGTTGTTTGTCAATATCTCTAATACAGTTCTTGCTCTAGTTTGCAACATAAGTTCAGGTTTTATCTTGATTAGTATTTAGCTTTTGTTCAATGGTATGATAAATATTGTGACATATATTCCATGGTCAACCCTACTTAAAGAAAAATATATTGTTACTATCAATTTGCACCAATTGTAGTATCAGGTTTATAACAATTATATTGTATTTAAGAGATAATGGTGCAAGTAGGTAATATGATTTGAAATGAAATAATTAATAGTTTTAGTATCATTGTTAGCATCAGTTGTAGTATCAGAACTAATGCCTATAGGTATCATTTTTAACATCTGTGTGTTAAATTTTGGTGATACAAAGCCATAAAAAAAGAATAAATATGCAAAAGAAAGAAAGAGAAGATTTTGTTTCCCCTGATATGATTATGTTTATTTCTCTCTCTAGTGGCTAATAAATTTATTTTTTGCCATCTAATTTTAACTTGGGCATTAAGTAATTAATTGATGTTATAAATATAGCCTAGAAGAGAGAGTGTAAAGTATGTGAAAATCTATTTGCTAATTCCCTCTTCTTCCATCTTTGCTCCTCTCCTTCAACAATTTTAGCCATAGAGATCAAGACTTCCTTTCTCAATTAGGTTATTGGTTCAATTTTTATTTTGTTTGATTATTTGTAAACAAATTTGGCGAATTAATAAAGAGGATGATTGGGTGGAATCTCTTGTGTATTGATTTTTAATTTCATGTACATTTTCTATCCAAATTTATCTCTTTATGGTTTGGATGTTAAAAGATTTATTTGGAAAAGCTTCCGCAAATCAAAGTTTTCACTAAAGATTGCTATTTGAGCTAGGTCTTTGCAAAGCTTAGAGTAATTTTGAATTTGAAAAATTATTGAGATGTCAGATATATTTTCTTCTTCAAAGAAGCTATCTTGGATGGAAAAAATTGGGGTATGTGGAAGCCTAAGATGGAAGATGTTTTGAACCTTAATAATCTTCATGATCCAATTGATGGAGATGGAAAGAAGCCATCTGATGTAGAGAACGGAAAATGGAAAAAGATGGATAAGAAGGCAATTGCATTGATTCATCAATATCTTGATGATTCGATCTTCCATCATGTGCCTAGTTGTGAATCCGTAAAGGCTTTGTGGGACAAGTTGGTATCTTTATATGAGTCAGAGAGTGCTACAAATAAGGCTTTTCTTGTTTGAATGTTGTATCAACTGAGATTAGATGGAGAGAAGTCTATTGCAGATCATTTGAACGAATTTCAAAATGTAACAAATCAAATTGGCAAATATGAATGTCAAATTTGATGATGAGTTATAAGTACTTTCATTGATGAGTTCGCTTTCAGAAAGTTGGAAAACTTTGGTTGTTTCGTTGAGTAATTTCAATGCTAATGAAACTATCTCACTGGAAATTTTTTGAAGTGGTCTTTTGAATGAGGAGCTTAAAAGAAAAGCGGCATGTGTGAAATTATTTCAAGATGAGGCCATGGTAGTAAGGGACTCGAAGAAAGATACAAGTCCAAAGAAGAAAGTCGCTAATAGTAAATGTATGTCAAAAAGTATCATTTTTTATTATTGTCATAAAAAGGGTTATATGCATAATAGTTGTGAAGCATATAAGAGGATCAAAAGAAAGCTATACATAGTGACAGAGACAGTGATACACAGGCAAGCATAGCTCAAGGTAACGACAATGACACTTCTTCTGATGTATTCATTAGTGAAGTTAAGTTTTTTTTCTTTTCTATTTGTATATAGTTCGAATGGTTTATATGAATAAATTATATTAATCTATGTATTTATATGAAAACATCAGAATTTACAAAATGCAAATAAAATGGAATATTCGGAATTTCCAAAGCGGAACCGAAATTTCAAAATTTCTTGAAGAACGGAACGGAAATGGAAAACAAAATTTTGATCCTTGGTCTGTACACACTAGGAAATGCAAACAATTACACTTTTATGCTCCACAACTATGTACATCTACTTGATTTTGATTATGCAGATTTGGAAAACCGCACGAATGAAACGCAGACTGATTTTGAGAGAATAAAGAGTTATGTGCAGCTATGTATTTTATCCTTCTTTTGTATTATAAGGTATTGGATAGCGAGTATATGATAAAGCCTAAAGCCCAAATAGCTGTGAAAACATATTATATATACCGTAGCTTGCATCCGAGAATTGTATTGAAAACATTTGGTATAATCTATCAATAAAACATCATTTCTTTTCATTCTTTCTATCCAATATCATATTCTTATGAAATTATACAAAAATTCTTACACCACAGCCATGTAAGGCAAAACTGCATTAAAATTTTCATAAAGGAAGAAGAAATACTAATCGCCATCAAAGAAACCTCATCATTTTGAGATTAGTTACCCATCAGTTATATTTCATCATCTGGGCAGTGCAAGAATTGTCTCCAGAGATTGCTGCTGTGCAAGAGAAGCTTGGCTGCAACCAGACTCCTTCACAGAGCAGATCCAGGCTTGAGAAAATCAAAAACCAATCAAGAAATCTAGAATCTCATCAAAACGGAAAAGAGGTAAGAGCCATACTATAAGTCTATCGTCGATTTTTTTTCATCATTTAGACCTAGTTGCAACATATCTGGTCACTACAGAGATAAGATTTCTTGCTATTTCGATATTGATATATGAAATTTCAAGCACATTCTTAATTCAAGAAACTACATCATGGCTGAAGGCAGTTCATAAACTTCTGAAAGTACTCCTAATCTAACTCAATAAGCTTTTGCAATTACAGAAAGCTTCTTGAAAACCAGCATCAGTCCACAAACACAACCCATCACAGCACAACTTGAGAAAGATAACTATTTTCTCTTGAAAATACAAGTTGAAACTACAGCCAGAGGTTATGGCTTGGATGGATTCATTCTTGGCACAATTGATATTCCTCTTAGATTCATCACTGATCAAGAAAACAAGACAGCGAGTAATGAAGAATTTGCAATGTATCAAAGACAAGATAGATTAATAAGTTCTTGGTTGCTTTCATCAATAAATGTGAAATTACTGCCTTAAGTTATTGGATGCAAAACTGCAAATGAAATTTGGTTGACGGTTGAGAGAATATTTAATACTCAATCTACAGCCAGAGTAATGCATTACAAAAGTCAGCTACAAAATGTAAGGAAAGACAATCAATCAATGATAGACTACCTTGCAAAAGTTAAGAATATACGTGATATGCTTAAAGCTGAAGGGCATAATGGAATAAAGTTTCTAATACTGAGCAAGTGTTGACTATTTTAAGTTGTTTAAGTGATGAGTATGAGGCTGTGTTGGCAGTTATATCTTCTTAAGAAACTTTACCATCTCTTGAGTATGTTCACTCCATTCTCCTTGCACATGAAGGAAGATGGATTTCAAGAAACCTATAGATATTGACGTGTCAATTAATTTTGCATTAAATAATAAATCTAGAGATCAAGACTATGGCGGAGGAGATCAGCAATATCAAAAGAGGAAATTCCTCTATCAGGGGTAGAGGCAAAGGAAGATGGAGTGGTGGCAATAAACCAATATGTCAAATATGTGAAAAAGTAGGCCACACTCACCAAAGTGTTACTTCAGATTTGATGCTAACTATATTCCAAGACAGAGTTCAAACAATCAAAGAAATGGCAATTACAGTGCAAATATAACACAAGCACAACAGGAACCAAACAAACAACTAAGTGGTAACAAGAATCAGTACCTGGATGAGATTACAAAGCCTAAACATATTCAAGATGAGGCATGGTACCCAAACTTAGGAGCAACCAATTATTTGACAAGCAATCTTGACAACTCAAATCTAGGCAATAAGAATTATATAGGTATGTAGTCCATTTTCATGGAAAATGGTACGTCTATTGAAATCACTCACATTCGTAATGCCTATATTAAAGGTGAAAGGTAATTATATCTCAATAACCTACTAATATTGCCAAGAATAAAGAAAAATCTTATGAGTGTTTCTCAATTTTCTCATGATAATAATTTTTACTTTGAATTTTATCCTAAATATTACTTAATTAAAGATATCCTAAATGGAGAAATACTTTTGCAGTGTGATGCAGTGAATGGGTTGTACAAGTTTACCTTTTCTAATTGCAGAAACTCTGTTGAGGAAGTAAAGTGTTGTAATACCATTGAAATGTCATCTACCGAAAACAAAAAAAATGTATTTGACCTATGGCATTACAAGTTAGGACATCCTAATGCAAGTGTTATGAAATAGGTTCTTATATAAAATAAAATCTCCTTTGATGACTTTACTTTACCATATGTTTGCACTTATTGCCAAATGGGAAAAAGTCATACATTAGCTTTTGCAGATTCCACAAATGAATACAAGATGCCTTTAGAATTGGTTGCAACTAATCTCTGGGGTCTAGAACCCATTAGTTTAGATTATGGTTATAAATATTACATATCTTTTGTTGATGCACACACTAGATACACATGGATATACTTCTTGAAAACAAAGGCAAAAACTTATAATGCTATCTTATATTTTGTTACACAAGCTGATGAGCAAATTTGTCACAAAGTCCAAATTATTCAAAGTAATGGTGGTACTGAATATAAATCACTTGGCAAGTTCTTTTTAGACAAGGGTATAATTCATAGAACTACTTGTACCTACACTTTGAGCAGAATGGCCTTGTTGGGAGAAAACATAGACACATAGTTGAAACTGACCTAACTTTACTTGCACATGCATCTTTACCTTTAAAATTATGGCCAGACTCCTTCAGTCAGTGTATTTAATCAATAGACTTCCAACAAAAGTACTGGAGAGAGTAGGCCTAATTGAGAAGCTGATAGAAACTAAACCAAACTATGATAGTTTAAGGACATTTGGGTGTCTATGTTTTCCCTACTCAAGGTCATATAATAAACACAAATTGGATTTTAGATCTCAACCATGTACATTTCTAGGTTATGCCACTAAACATAATGCTACAATCGCTTAGGTAGCACTGGGAAAATAATTATAAGTACACATGTGGTCTTTAATGAAAAAATATTTCCTTTTGCCTTCGTAAATGTTAAAACAACACATAAAGTATACAATCTAAGAGTATCTATATCTGCTGCACCTGTGTATTCTAACACGTGGAATTAGACTAAGAATGAGAAGAAAGCAGAAGCCTCTGAACCACAACACACAATGCCATCTGAACCAGGTCATAGAGCAGGAGAGCAGCCTGACATGCATGCTCAGTCGCCTATTAGATCAAGCAATCAAAATCAAAGCATCAATGGCAATAGTCATCAAAATCAATCAGCGGACAACAGTGATCAGGATAGCATTTTAGTATCAACAAATACCGAATTACCAGCCAGATCAGGTCATAATATGATAACAAGATCAAAGTGTGGAATATTCAAACCAAAGATCTGCGCTGCAACATCAAACATTGATGAGCCTGAACCATTTGAGCAAGCTTTTAAAGATGAAAATCGGAAAGCAGCAATGGATGAGGAATATCAAGCACTTATGAAAAATAAAACATGGAGTTTAGTATATCCTCCAGTAAACAAGAATATAATATGATGTAAATGGACCTACAAACTAAATAAAAGTCAAGATGGAACAATATCAAGGTACAAAGCAACACTTGTTGCTAAGGGATATACTCAGCAGCATGGATTTGACTTTGATGAAACATTTTCACAATGGCAACAACAATAAGGTTGTTCTCACTATTGCTATAAGCAAGAACTGGAATATAAGGAAATTGGATGTTAATAATGCATTTCTAAATGGCATCTTACAGGAAGAAATCTATATATAGCAGCCATAATGATACAAACAAGATGTTCATCATGTGTGCAAATTAAACAAAGCCAAATATGGATTGAAACAGACACTAAGAGTATGGTTTGATAGACTGAAAACCACGTTGATTACTCTGGGCTATTGGTCTGCCAAATCAGATAACTCATTATTTGTTAAAATTTATAACAACCATATTATTTACATTCTAATATATGTTGATGACTTAATTATAACAGGTGACGATACAAATGAGATCAACAACATTATACAATATCTCAACAAGCAATTTTCTATCGAGGACCTTGGCAATCTTAACTATTTCTTGGGTATAGAAGTTAACAGAAAATCAGAATCAGAAATACTGTTGGGCCAAAGGAAATACATCAAAGAAATACTTGTCAGATCAAAGATGCATGAGGAAAAATCACAGCCTACACCTAGGATCAATCATCAACAACTTTCCAAAAATAAGGGAGAATCCATATCAAATATTAAACAATATAGAAGTATTGCAGGAGCACTACAATACACTATTATAACTAGACAAAATATTTCATTCAGTGTTAACAAGGTGTCACAATTTATGCAGGAACTTCATGATGAATATTGTAAAGCGGTAAAAAGGATTCTCAGATATCTCAAAGGGAGTTGCAGGCTATGGGTTCACTTTAAAGAGATGCAATAACTTAAATATTACAGCATATGCAGATACAGACTAAGCAACAGACATTGATGACAGGAAATCTATAAATGGATATTACATTTACATTGGAGATAATCATGTATCTTGATGTTCAAAGAACCAAACTACTATCTCAAGATCAAGCACATAGGCAGAGTACATGAGTTATGCTATTGCCACAACAGAGATAATTTGGTTACAATCATTGCTAAAAGAGTTACAGGTCAAAACAGAAATCAAACCAATATTATGTGCGATAATCGGAGTACTGTATACATGACAGCGAATCCAATATTGCATGCTAGAACAAAATATGTCGAGATCGATCTGTATTTTGTGCGAGAGCAAATACGAAGAGGAAATTTTCAAGTCAGTTACATACCTTCAACTTACCAACGAGTTGACATTTTTACCAAAGCATTGTCAGTAAGAAACTTTTTAAAGTTTCGAGCTAAGCTAAAAGTGGAACAAGGTGGACAACATGCAGATCTAGCAACCAACAGAAAGTTGGATGCTCACCCACAATTTCTTTAAACGGGTGAAGCCGATGAAGCCGATCCACACATTTGTACTCACTGGCGAAGCTTTAAGTAGAGCTAAAGGTGGAACAAGGCAGAAAGCATATAGATTTAGCATACAACAAAAGATTGATCACTCTGGCACAACCCCTTCAGAATTGTTGAAGAAGATGTTACCGATCTATGCTTTTACGCTTTCCAATGAAGAATTTTTGTTGAGAATCAAAGAGAAAAACATGATTTTTTTTGATCGCAGCTGAAGCCTTAAAATCGTCTTTGTAACCCTAAACCTAATATTGGTTTGAGGGAGGAAGAAGAGTTATGTGAGGCTGCGTATTTTATTCTTCTTTTGTATTGTAAGGTATTGGATAGCGGGTATATGATAAATCCCAAAGCCCAAAAAGCTGTGAAAACATATTATATATATTGCAGCTTGTACCCGAGAATCGTATTGAAAACAATCAATATACTCTATGGACGAAACATCATTTATTTTCATTCTTTCTATTCAATATCATATTCTTGTGAAATTAAACACAAATTCTTATAAACAGGAAAAAAAAGATGGTTTTTAGACTCAGAGAAAAAGTTTGAGAAAAGTTTAGTTTCAGGAACTAGAATTTTGTTTTTTAGTCTAAAGGACACTTTTTAGTGTAAATCACAAGAATGATGGTTGTAATTATCATTTTCTGTTTACAACTAAAAAGTATCTTTCAAACTAAAAAGCAAAATTGTTGTACTTGATAATATTTTTTTTTTACAACTTCTTCCCTATGCCCATTTTTGTAGGGGAAAAAAAAAAAAAAAATTGGTCCAATTGGTCAGACAGCGGTGAGTGTAATATGTTGTAAACTTATCTACTACAAACTTTGATGCGTTCCTTACAATTTTGCTTAAATACGAATTTTTGAATAAACAGAGACTTTGGTGCAAGCTTGGGCCTCGGAGGTTAGAAAAGGATGGGTCTCAAAGGCTAGAAACATGTCGTCACATCTGAACTTGAAATTAGCATTTGAGCAATCATTCTAAAATTCTAAATTCACAGATGGTAACTAAAATTGTTAATTTTATCCATTGCCCCGTGGAAGTTTGAATATTAAACCATCAACTTTCATAATGTGTATCTATATGTGTGTGCAAGTGTGCATATATATAATATGTGTGTATTATAATCATCTCCGTTCATCCTGTCAGCGTTTGATGCTTAAAATGGATTGGATATAGATGACATCGATTGGATAAAATAGGAATGCTCCCATATGCCTAGCAAGTTTAGCAATTTTTTTTAATGTACGCCAACCTATGACAAAAACTATAGTTGAAGTTTCTTACTGCAAGCTAAGCTGAGATAAGGGTTTATTCTATTCGAAGTTATCTGTGATTGTGGATTATACTTTAAGAAACATCAAGTTATCCTCACAATTGTATCCTTATGTAGAATGATTGATATATGCAGAGTGCTATGTTCTGTTACCGAATTATTTTGTTCTTGTCATTATTCATATGAAATTCTGCCAATTTTGTAGTAGCTTACTACTTTGAAGGACAGTGGAAGGTTACTCGATTATTCTGGCCAATATATCTTCTTTCTTTTTAAATTTGTTTTAATATCTTTCCGCCTTATCCAGATATAAGCGCATGTTCCCGGTCCTTTCCTAGAGAGGGTTCTTGCAAAAATAAAAAATAAATCTTCCTTTACACGTTTTATATTGTATGACAGATTATCTTCTCTTTTTTCATGAAATAGTATTGCAGAAAATGGCAGTATAAACAAAGACTTGTAAGTATTTGCTTAAATATGAATTTATGAATTCTGCAGTCGGAATATTAACTATTTTGACGTCCAAACTGTATGCAATTGTTGTTGGAATCAAGAACGTATCATACACACTTCACTTACACATGCTTATATGTTAAAAGTTTGTGAAACTTGGTGAATTACCTGGATACTCGAACAAGAATAGAGTGGTGTAATTTCAAAGTAGTAGGCGGACTTGAATGAATGGTGGATTGTTAAGTGGATCATAAGTGCCTTAAATAGAATGATAATTAGTCAAAAATATACTTTTCTACCTTATATTGTGATCATTTTATCGTTAAAGTAAATTCAAGGTACACCCATATGAAATTTTCCTTTTTATCAAATTGATCTTTTTCGATCTGCAGAATCATGAGTGTTGCTACCTCTTATGTATTACACATGGTTAATTATAGAATAACAAGCATTCGTACCCTCTTTTCTAGTACAGTTTTAGCATCCATAGAGTATTTTATGTTATACTACCAAAACCTTTTTTAATTAGCAAAGTAATACATTAATTAGAATTATAAATGAATGCATGTAGGACATGTTACGTCGAACGTAGAATATATGTCAGCGGACTGGAATGCATTCCACCGCTTGAAAACGAAGGCTTGAATGAAGGCTTGCATCTAACATAGATGCCCACTCCATGAACTAGCTGCTAAAGTCCCTAGAATCCTGGCCTTTAACTCTACTTGACAAATCATTGCTCGCATACTGACCACATAGTATTTAGGAGAATAAACCGATGGGTATGGATTATATTAGTGAGGTAAACAGATTATATTTTAAAATAATTATACTATTGTGATTTGTGAGAGAGGATTCTAATTTCTTTCTTAAATATGAAATAGTCACATTTGCAGTGGGCTCGGTCACTCTGTTGCGTTATAGTAGATGGATGTCTCCGACTCATGAAATGCCAATCCAAACACTGAAGGTGTACGCACATCTCATATAAAAAGAAAAAATGACTTTGATACAAAGCATCGATCTCGTTCTATATGTAGAATCATGAGTGTTGCTGCAACAATAATAATCATCAAGAGTGAAGAAAGAATGTCATGTTCTGTAAATTAATTTTACAAAGAGTAGTTTGAATGGTATATTTTTGTGTGTTTACAATGTTGCTATGTAGATGGAGCTATGGAAGTAATATGGCAAGGTAAATAACTTGAAGATAATGTACAATAATCTTTTCTCTTGTGCTATATCTTCAAATTTAATAACTTGTTTGTTAGGCAAGTAATGAAAAAAGAGGCTATTTTGTAATATGTGTATCAAAAGCTCTTTTTTTTTAAAAAGAAAAAGAAAAAAAGAAATGCAAATTAGCCATGGCTAAGCAACTTTTAGCCATGGCGAGCCATGGTGGGCCATGACTAAATATAAATTAGCCCTGGCTTAGAGCCGTGATTAAATATTAGTCACTGTCTATTTTATATATGACGACTCTGGGCCGTGGTGAAATGACTTTTTTGGTGTAGTGTTGGCTGAATATTACCATATATTCATTAATGACTTTTTGCGAGTTGAGACCGCATAAAGTTAGATACCCGACTCATGATCTAGAGTTAGTAGTGGTAGTTTTTACGTTGAAGATTTGACGGCATTACCTTTAGGGAGGACGGTTCGAGTTATATACGGATCATAAGTCCCTTAAGTACTTATTCTCTATGAACATGAGGCAAGTGATATGATTGGAGTTTTTGACGGAATACAACTTTGGGATAGAATATACGCCAGGAAAGGGGAATAAGGTTGAAGCATTAAAATGGAATGTTGACCATGGTTTAAGAATGAAAGACATTGGAAACATTAGCCTCCTGCAAAGTACAGTACAGAAAAAACATTGGATTAAGTAAGGATCGAGTAAGCCTTCTAAATTGACATAAACTATAGATTTGACAGTAGCTCTTCATAAAAACGGGTTACAGTGTTACCGAGGTTTATGTAATTTAAGGGATCATAATCCCTTTTATATAATTTTGACATTTTCTAACTTGGTCCTTCAACAAATTAGAATGAGATCTAGTATCTATACATTAATATCATTACAATTAGATTCTTAAGTCTTTTAATTTAATTTATAATTTTGATCAAGGCTTTACACCGAATTAACGTAACATATTTTATTTTACATATGTGACTCACATATTGAAATATTTTGAGCTAACTGCCCTACACCTCTAGCACCCAACACATTTGTACAGTACGCTACGGCGGTGCCCGATCGATGTAGGACGATAGTCAAGGGGTGAAGTAAATAAGACAAACATCGAACCTATTATATATCTCACAATGCATCGAATAAAATATAATATCAACATAGATATAAAATAGATGAGACAAAAATGCAACTAATGAACAACCACACACATAGGTTCAATAAAGTTATACTAACCAAAATTGTGGCTTATGCAACTGATAAATAAACCCCAATTTATATCTCTAAATAAATAAATCAAACATTGTCATAGCTCCACGGTGTTGCATAACACAAATAGTAAAAGCTCCAAAAATATAATATACGTGAAGATGTAGCCTCCTACTAGTCCATCTGCATTACTATATGTTATGCCCCACCTACTATCTAGTCTACTCATTTAGGAGTACATAAAACAATAAGAAGCAAAACATAAAAACTCGAGTCGGGCAACAGTCTAGTATGAGCAATAAACAATCGCGAAATACTATGAAAATAGATATAAACTAGGATTTTGACTAGAGATTTTGATTTTGAGCTACCTACAGTTGGCCATGATACTAATCTCATACAACCTAGGATACAATTATTGAATAGTGTTTACTCTCATGCTTCAACTCATATCCAACTATAGTCGCCTGATAGATTGCCATACCATGATTTAACTGTAATGAAAGCAGAGTATTCACATTGAAGTACAACAGTATTCTCTAGTCGAGGGCACCGTGTAACATCGTAACACAGAGAGTTTCTATTTGACCTAGTTATTATCAACCAATAGGAACCTCTTGAACGAGTATTCCATTGTTATCCAATAACTATAAGTATGTAATTCCTTGATGCCTTCAATAATCACAAGTAATACACCACCCAATATTTAGGGAGCATTACTAAAACACTCCATCTTTATACCTACACCACCAAAAAGTACTAAGTGATACAATTTGATAATATGAAGAATAAGGTGATATTAGGCTATCACACGTGAATATTATCTTAGTCTAATAATGGTACATATTTCAAAAATTGAATAAATAATTCACTTTACATACACAGTATTGACAGAAAGCAATAAACATATGAGTTTCGAGGATAGAACAATACCCAACATAAAATAAATGTCAGAGAACACGGAGTCATTAAACATGGAGGTAAATATATAATAGAATTATACATAAGACTGTGTGGAATACAATATGTCAAATGTCCACTGTCTAAAAATAGTATGCAAGGTATGTACAAATGTATGGCACAATGTCATACATACAAGAGGATATATATAATACAAAATGATATACTATAACATTAAATAACTACCCTCCTCTACGCCTAGAAAACATAAGCTGGTCTCTTTACCCTTGAACCTGAAATATCTCGAACTGACCCAAATATTATATAAATAACACTTGGGTCAGAGTATGTCTAAAATGTAGATATCAATATATCAAAGAAAATGGCATAATTTAAAATGATATGATAATCAACACAAATTATCATCCATATAGAATCATCATGTCGAATAATAAATCATATAAATAATTTCAAATGGGTGAAATATCCATACATACAAACATCATCAATCCATGAGAAAGCACAAAGTATAATTGGGCTAGAACACAATAATGCCTTGTTGAATATGCTAGTATATGATTTTTCTTTGATGATAATATATATATATATATATATATATATATATATATATATTCATTTAAATATATATGTTAATGTACTATTTTATTTTCACACAATTAAATAAATATTTGCCGAATAAAATAAATAAAATAGAATTTAAATTCAAACAGATATTTTATTCAAACAAATATTTATTATAATTTTGAATAGTACAAATTTGGGCTCTCACTATATACAAAATTCTCAAACAATAAATTTTTTATTGCATCGCAATTTTTCACCGTCCAATATTTACATACATTTCCACTCACTACATATCACTCATTCACTCGTATTTATCTTCAAGTCTATTCATATTTGTATCCAGCATCTGAATTATCTGCAAAATAAACACTGACATAGTAAAATTGAAAAAGAAATTTTTTTTGCAGTGTAAAATAAAATGTGTTTTGAAAATATTATATGCCTCAGTTATTTGGGTTGTTCGTCATCATATTTATTTTGAATTCATCATACATGAACAACTTGTGACATGCACAGTGTATCACTGTATATGTTGAAAATCCACAGGGTAGATCGTGTAGTGTATATGCAAGTATATGTGACAAAATATATGATGCAACTAAAACAATACTAATCTAGATAAGTATAGAATAAGCACACCAGAATTTTATACTGGTTCGGACCTCCCGTCCTATGTCCAGTCCCGAAGCTCCCTTTTGGAATTCGACTATCAAACACCCTCGCTTCGCCTAGAGGAATAGGCTTGGTTACAATAAATTGTTCTTGTCAAATATATATTCTATAACATGGATATTAACTAATAAGTACAAATGCTTCCACTATATATCTTGAGAGTATTGTTCTTGAAGAACTGAATATATCGAAGATTGAAATACAGGTATAGATTTCTAGAGATCAAAAATATATAATAGAGTATGTAAGTAGAGAGCATAAGTAAGTAAGGTAAGTTTTCTTCATAATTCTTGATGATATATATAGTTGTAGATAGGTTCCTTGAGTGGTTGCATCCATTAACAAGTGCTCTACAGTTGCTTTTGTTGATGATGAAGAGTTGCAGCAAAGAGAATCAGAGACGTCTATTCGAATGCGGTAGTTGAATTTTGAATTTTAAAATCCGAGTTCGAAATCAGTCGTCTGGTATTTGAATTAGACGTCTGATACTAATTTTTTTTGTATATAGTAGATTTTCAGACGTCTAAGTGCAACTACCATAAATATGAGTGCAACTACCAGACGTCTAAGTGCAACTACTAGACGTCTGGTTTCGTCTATTTGTTGTTACAGAGGATTCTTCTAGACGTCTGGCTTGTGCACCCAGACGTCTTAAATCTATGCATGTCAGTTTTGTGCATATTTTCTATTGCTTCTTTGATCCTATTGACTTGTAGTCTCTTGTAACGTTCATTGAGCCTTGTTCTTGTCTTTTAGTGATGTTGCTCTAGCAAGTACCTGTATATAGAAATATATGTGTGTATTTGATTTTCATTGTATAGTTGTTGTCATCGAAACCGTAGATTTGAATTCCTAACAATCTCTCCCTTTTTGATGATGACAACTATACAATGTACTTATATATTATTTTTTAAATGTCCCCCTGAATATGTGCTTTCCATAATTTATTATGATCTTTATTATTTCTTCCCCTTTGGCATTATCAAAAACAATTTTTTTAACCATTCCATTAAATATTTACCAATTGCTATAAGATAAAAATATACACAGGAATAACCCACCAAAAAGAGAAATTTCATTGATTACATTAATCGATTACATTCATAGATTTTTATCATTTTTATACATAAGATGGAGTCCTAAAAATCTAAGAATCTTTTGGGGAAGCTTTTTCTTGATATCTCCTTTATCTTCAATTTTGGAAGAGCTAGGTTGCTTTGTAGGAGATGTCGGAGCTTGTTGTAGAGGTTCATTCTGAAAGAAGCTATGTGGTAGGATCGTATAATATGGAATAGTGGAACGGTATAGGTAAATAACAATAAGCAACAAGTAAAGTAGACACCACGACTTTATACTGGTTCGGACCTCTTGTCCTACGTCCAGTCCCTAAGCTCCTCTTAGAAATTCTAACTAACAACCCTCACTTAACCTGGAGGAATAGGTTTACAACTTACCTGAACAACCGAACGGGATTTCTTTCCTCAACTACCGAAGAGGACTTCAACTAGGTACGAAGAGTATTTCTGACTTGTTGTGTTCTCGATAGCACTAATGAGTCTAATAGAGTACAAATTTCCTATAATCTTATCCTCAAGAATATGAAATATGTTTATGAAGATTTAGGAAATATAAATTGCTATGAATCAAAAAGTATTTAAGATGAATCAGAGATTCAAGAAATTGAAGTGGATTGTGAATGCTTTTTGAAAACTTGAATAATCTGAAAAATATGATCAAAATAATAGAGAGATGAAAGCAATAAGAATTAGTGATTTGCAAATGATAGAAACATGTTTTTATAGGTGTAGAAGAGGTGTATCTATTTGCAAAATATTCAGGCAAGAGATGCATCCATTACCTTTGCAGAATGGTTGTAACTCTTGGAAGAAGAAGGTGTCTCTTCATTAAAAATTCGCAGGTTCAAATTAAGTCGACTGAAACTGTGCATGTTGTATTTGTGTAACAGGTTCAGTTGACTGAAATATCATGTTTAGTCGACAGAACTGGTAGATTATGCACAATGAACACTTAACTAAAAATATGAAGTTGTGTTATGTGTTTTTGTGTTTGTGCAAGTTTCTTGAGGATAGATTTTAACAATAAAACTATGACTAAGACCTATATATAATAAGTACTCATGATATCCTTGGTCTTCATAGTACTTCCTTTCCTTTTTGTTGAAGCACATTGTCATTGATCAAAATATAGCATATCAACACGTTCTCCTCAAAAAGTTTGGAAAGTTTCGAAGGAGGAGAAGGCATTGGGGTTGGCCAATCTTTTGAAGGTGGTGTAAGACCATGAACCCTTTGTAGAACCTCTTTTAGAACCGATATAGTTGAAAGTGACGTTTCAACCATGGTTAGGTGAGAAGAAAAAGACGTTTCGAAACTATTAATGCACTTAGCCAACAATTTTTGATTTCGAGATAAAATAAGATGATTTTGGAGAGTTAAGTCGTGACGCTCTCATTTGAATTCATCTCTGTGCGAAACTCTGAAATGTCATCTTGGGATGTGTAGTAAAATGGTGCAGGAGGAGGAGTAGTCTCGCGATTTTGTTCGACCTCTTGTGATGGTTCAGGGTGTGTTTGAGATGGAAGCCCAACTTGTCTGGTTTGACGACGTTGCGTCCACTCTTCAAATGATATAAATTCCGAAGGAATTTCCGATGGGTGCATTAGTGAGAAAAAATTTATGGAAGCATATTTCGGAGAAATTATTAGAACCTCAATTGTTGGTTTTTAATGACAACAACTAGATAATTATGCCAAAGAATCTCTAAGTTAATTTGCAGGTACATGTTCGTCAAAAAGAGACAAACAAATACGTTCAAAATGAAGATTCACAGTACAAAAAGGATGAAAGTATGTATATGGAGATACAAGAAGAGATATACACGATAGAGAAAAGATGAAGGTGACAAACAAAATATTATTAGTCATATAGTGTCATGTCTAGAGTTTACAAATGTTAAAATCTTCTCCAAATGGAATACACACGCATACATTCATATTTTAAATGAAAAATGAAGTTTTCAAAAATTGCATGGAGCGAGACTCGAACTGGGTCACTAGTTCAGAAGGCAAGTGCTCTAACCATTTGAGTTATGGTATTTTTTTAGTTACATTCGGACGTCTGAATGTATCAAATCAGACGTCTGAATCTGGAAAACTGAATATTGTTAGTACAGTATTCAGACGTCTGACTAGTTTATTTCAGACATCTGAAAATAGTCATTTTTAGCCTATTTCCTTTCTATTTTGAGCTCGTGCAATTTCAGAAGTCTGAATTATTCAATTCAGAAGTCTGAATATTGTTTAATGCCATTTCAGAAGTCTGAATTATTCAATTCGATAGTCTGAATATCTACAACGGCTATATATTCAAATAGACACTTCCAATCATGAAGAGATGCGTCCTTCATTTCAATAGATATGACCATATCTCTTCATGGTAACTCTTCATGAACAAATGCACCTATTAATAATCTATATAAACACATTAGAATCATAGTTTTAATCATCAATTCAATCTATTCTTACTCTATACTCATATTCTTTGATTCTAATACTCTTGAGCATTCAATTTCATACAAATTCATTCTGTTACTTCCTTGTTCTTCATGTGTTCATATATATATATATATATATATATATATATATATATATATATATCATAAAGTAGAAGATTATAGGAAGAGTGCACTATAATTGACAAATTCGTGTTAGAACACATAGTGTCATGAAAACTTTATTTTGTACAAGTCATGTTCTGCTTCTCAAGCTTGTGAAGTCCTCTTCGGCTGTTGAGGTAAAATCCTGTTTTGCTGCTCAGGTCCCTTGTTCGGCTGTTCAAGGTGTTGTAAACTTGTTCCTCCAGGTTAAGTGAGGGTTGTTGTAATTGAAATTCCAGAAGGAGTCTGGGACTGGACGTATAGCGGGAAGTTCGAACGAGTATAAAAATTCCTGGTGTGCTTGTTTTATTTTACTTATTCACATTGCTATAGTATCTTAGTTTTTTCCACACTAGTATTAGTATAATTCCATATATCACGATCCGCACTGTCTTTTCATTTGGTATCAGAGCATAGCCACTGTCAGAAATTTCTTCAAAAGTGGATAAATAGGCGGGGATGTTGTGAGCACGTAGAAGTCTCATGATGTATGTGGGGTAGATAATCGATGGGCGTGATCGAGTCCAAAAATATTTGAGCTCGTCAAATATAAATTTATCCCAATTTATCCTTGTTCCGCTGAATAAGGCATACAGGGCCTTGTGCTCTAACTCCGTTATCTGCTCATGACTACCAAGTCGAGGAATGGTAGATTTGATAATCATTTGAGTTAGGAGTCTTGCCTTAGGTCTTAGGTATTTAGATGCGAACTTAGGCATTTCATCTTCCCACATTTGATGTGTGATATTGTCTCTTGGTTTGAAATTCATATCGAGAATATTATATAAATCTTCGCCGGTGTCAGAGCATCCAAGAGTTACCTATGAATCCTGGAGTGAGCCTAATTGTGTTGCCATGAACGCTAGACCATAGTCCATTATCGTCGTTTTCAGTGTTTCAAACTGCCATGCTATCCAAATTGGCATAGAAGATAAATATGGCTAACCGATCAATTTGGATGTTATTGGGATTAAAAGATATCAAAGTTTCTAAACATGCACTTTCACACATTTCGTCTATATCGTACATTGGGAACTTGAGTAAATTATAGAATGGACCTGTATGGAGTTTCTTCTTTTGAATGTCCCCGTATCTTTTGAGAAAATGTGGTACACGATTCATCCATCGTTCTATTTGATCATCTGAGCAAACTTAGAGATTGGAGGAAGTTGCTTGGTCTTGTTTCCTCTTAGAGAACTTAGGACTTTTTGTTTTAGGAGCCATTGAATTTGATCAAGTTTGGAAGAGGGAAATTTTTCGAGAAGTAAGAAATCAAGTTAGAAATAAAATGAAACGAAGTGAGAGAGAGAAAAATAGATGTTATCTGGGCATATAAGAGTGTCGATTGAATTTCAAACGTATGGAAGGTAATTCAGACGTCTGATTTAACCTTGTTTGAAGACAGTTAATAGAAATAGACGTCTGGTTGGTTGTGGTAGACGTTTGGATTTGGTCGATTTGTAAAATTTGATAGTCAGAGAGAATTACCAAATGTCTATTTGTATTGTCAGACATCTGAAATAGATCGAAATTTTATTTGTATAGGATAGGACAGATAGTTTTTTCAAACGTATGGCTATAATATCAAACGTCTGAAAATGTGATGAGCTTTTATAATGCGGAGATAGAGACTTTATTCAGACTTCTGAAATAGATTGGTTTCATTTTTTATTAAGCAGAGATAATTTTCAGACGTTTGGAAGGTTATTGTAGACATCTGATATATGCACGATGGTTTAAAATTTGTGTGACACCAGGGTGTCAAACGTTTAATGGCAATGTTCAAACGTCTGAAATGACCAATTTGTCTAAAAATATCCTAATTTTGAAAGGTGTTGCTTATTTTTCGATTTTTTATTTTTAATAAAACATGGGATTATTTTTTGTAAAACAGAATTACAAATATATGTAGACAAAACTACAAGGTGGATAATTAAATTTATTTAGATGACGATGGAGCATTGCGATCTTCAGACTTGTCATCCCTCCATGGCTTGAGTGGAGACCATATATTTCCACGTTCGTGGGTTCTTGAGGAACCAGAGAATCGCCTTGGTGAAGGATCTAAAGGTGTACGATATGATGTAGAGGGATCCAAAGAACTGCAAGAAATTGGAAGTGGTTCATGTACATCCTTCATCCGTGAATTACAAATTTTATCGCTACTTGCTCCAGAAAACATAGTCATCGTGCCGTGACTTTTTGTTCAAAATATAATTCTCGTTGTAGATCTATTTGCTGCTTTTGATAGTGATGTATCTCATCAATTTTCTCCTTGGTGTTAGGAGAAATATATAGAGATCGTTTGGATTTCTTGTTATCGGGAGTGAATGTCGTGTGATAGGAGGACCACCTATACGTCGGTTCCTGATTTGGTGTAGGAGTTGGAAAGCGATGGGGTGTATCCGCTGAGCTATCCGTTGTTGGTTTCGAGAAGGAGAGATGAGAGTTATCGGAAGATATTCTTATATTATCTGTTGTAAAAAGGTGAAATATATATATTTTTTGTTACCTTTTGTTTTGTACAAAGTATTTATACATGATTTAACAAATGATATATGTAATTTCAAAAAACAACCGCCTAAAATAATTAAGGTGAATGAGTAAACAATTTGAATTTGTGGATAAAAAAATTCTAATCAAAAATAGGAAAAAAATGTAGTATTACTTTAGAATATCATTTAGAGAGCATATTCCTCGATCGCATCGCAATTCAAATGTTTGTTCATTTAGTGGTTTTGTAAAATATCCGCTATTTGATTCTTGGTATTTACTTATTCTAATGCAATAGGTCCTTTTTTTACATTATCACGTAAAAATTGATAACGAATATCTATATGTTTAGTGCGCGAGTGATTTACAGGGTTTTTTGATAGATTTATTGCACTCATATTATCGCAATATATTGGTGATTTGTTGATATGTTGCCGAAATCCATAAGTGTTTGTTGCATGTATATCACTTGTGCACATGCTAGAGCTGCTGAAATATATTCGGGTTCGCAAGTAGATAAGGAGACATAATTTTGCATTTAGCAAAACCATGAAGCTAATGATTGTCCGATAAAGTGACATGTTCCGCTAGTACTCTTACGATCTGTTTTAAATCCACCAAAATCCTCATCACTATATGAAACTAGTTCAAACGATGATCCCTTAGGGTAAAATTAAACGTAATCTCTAATACTAGATAAATATCGTAAGATACGTTTAACAGCTCTTTGGTGAGATTCTTTTGGTTCTGCTTGAAATCGGGCACAAACACATATAGTCATCATAATGTCGGATGGACTAGCTGTCAAATAAAGTAAGGAGCCAATCATACTACAATATAATTTTTCATCGAAATCGTTTCCGTTATCATCTTTTTCCAAGTGAACACTAGTACTCATCGGTATTGGTTTGCTTGAAGTTTTATCCATTTTAAAACAAAGTAATAGATCGTTACAATATTTTTCTTGATGAATAAAAATACCATTTTCAAGTTGTTTTATTTGTAAATCTAGAAAGAAATTTAATTCTCCCATGTGAGACATTTCAAATTCAATTTTCACAGTATTTGAAAATTGATTACAAAGATTTTTATTAGTTGAACCAAAAATAATATCAATTTGTACAACTAAAATATCGTTATTTTCTCGTTTAATAAATAAAGTTGTATCGATTTTACCTATTTGAAAACTAGATGTAATTAAATGACTTTTAAGATGTTCGTACCAGGCACGGGGAGCTTGCTTTAAACCATATAAGGCTTTTTGTAATTTAAAAACATGGTCGGGATATTTTCATGAACAAACAATGGAGGTTGTTCAACATATGTTTTCTTTAACAAAACCATTTAAAAAAGCACTTTTGACATCCATTTGAAATAGTTTAAAATTTTGATGATTTGCAAAAGCAAGTAATGTACGTATGGCCTCGAGTTTCGCTACTGGAGCAAAGGTTTCGTCGTAGTCGATACCTTCTACTTGATTATAACCTTGAACAGCTAAATATGCTTTATTTCTAACTATATTTCCATTTTCATCTGCTTTGTTTTTAAATACCCATTTTGTTCCTATAATCGATTGATTTTATGGTCTTGGTACTAATTCCTAAACATTATTACGTTCAAATTGATATAATTTTCTTGCATAGCTATTATCCAAAAGTTATCATTTGAAGCTTCTTTATAATTTTTCGGTTCAAAATTTGACACAAATGCTATATGACTTATTTGGTTGAGTTGATTTCTAGTTACTCTTGAATTGAGATCTCCAATGATATTATCTTTTGTATGATTTTTAAGAATTATAGGAGATGATACTAAAGTATTATTTTGTGCGTTTCTCTCATTATTAAAAGAATTTATTGTATTTGTTATTGGAATTATTTCTTCATCGCCATTAGTATGATGGTTAAGATGATTTTCATCAAACGAAACATGTAAACTTTCTTCAATTGTGCTATTTCGTTTATTAAAAAATTTATATGCCTTGCTATGATCCGAATACCCAACAAAGATTCCTTCATCGGTGTTTGGATCAAATTTTACTAAATTATCTTTCGTATTTAATATAAAACATTTTGATCCGAAAGTTTTAACGTATGATACTTTAGGTTTTCTACAAAAAAATATTTCAAAACAAGTTTGTTTAGTCATAAGTCGTATGGTTACTCGATTCAAAACATAACAAGCAGTAGCAATAGCTTCTGCCCAAAAATGTTTTGGTAGACCACTACTATTTAATAGTGTTCGTGCGCATTCTTGTAACGTATGATATTTTTTTTGTTTCTACTACATCATTCTATTGAGGTGTGCGAGGAAAAGAAAAATTATGACTTATACCTTTTTATTAAAAAAATTAGTAAAAAGATCATTTTCGAATTTAGAAAAAAAATTTAAACATACCAAAGGTGTCATTTTTATGTTTTAAAAATAAAGTCCATGTATATCTTGAAAAATCACAACTATTACGAAAACATATTTGTTATGATTTATAGATCGTACTTGAGTTGGACCAAATAATTCTAAATGTAAAAATTCTAATGGTTGTTTTGTAGAAATATTATTTTTAGATTTAAAAGAGCTTTTCTTTAGTTTTCCAATTTGACAATCGTCATATTAATTTCCTACTTTGCAATTTATTTTAGATAAACCTCTAACTAGCTCATATTCTGCTAATTTATTAATATAATTAAAATTAATATGACAAAATCATTTATACCACAACCATGGATCATCATGTTTGGTGGTAAACATAAATTTGAACTTCAATTTATATTCTTGTTTAAGACATAAATATTTTTGTTTCTAAAACCCTCAAATATAAGTTGTTTATTATTGTCAAAAATGTTACATCTATCTTTTTTGAAATTGATTTGAAAACCTTTATCGCATAATTGACTAATACTAAGTAGGTTGTGATTTAGATTTTGTACTAACAAAACATTTATAATGATAGGAGAGTTAGAAATACCAGAGTTGATGACTTCTCCAATGCTCACGACGTATCCTTTTGAGTTATCTCCAAAAGTTTCGGTTCCACCATCGATGTATGTTATATTTGATAACATTTTTGAATTTCCAGTCATATGCTTGGAGCATCCACTATCAAGTATCCATTTCTCCTTATTTTTTATTTTGGGTACCTGTACCCATATACTTTGTTATGGTCCTGGATGTTAGGAGGAGTAGGTAGGCATAGCCAAGAAGGTTTGGTACCTTTGTGAATATAATTTTTATTATAGACCTATTTTCTAAAAAATTATTAATATGTTTTTGTCTAATCAAATTATTATTTGTCTTAGAATCCAAATTTTTATATTTTTGACATTCGTTTTAGAATTTAGTGATCTTTTAGTCTTTTGATAAATACAACTATATTTCTTAATATTATTCCCTTTTTGTTTAGGAATATTTTTAAACCCTATTCCATTTCTATCACCTGATGGTTTTGAAGTTTTGATAAGATTTTCCAGATCTTGTTTTCCTTTATTAAATTTTAAAACATTATTTGTAATTTTATCTAATTTTTCTTTTAATTCTAAATTTTCAGTGTTTCAGTATTGCTTTTCAAGTTGATATTTTCTTTTAACAAGTCATCCTTTTCTAGTCTTGTTTTATCAAATTCTATAACTATAGTTTCATTTTCAATCAAACTATTTTTAATTTTTGCTTGAGATAATTCTAGTTCCTCGTCTAAAATAATTTTTTCATCTTTTGGCATTCCTACCTCAAGTTCTAATCTATTTATTTTGGCTATATGTTCTTAGTTCAATTCTTTAATTTGTCTAGATTTACCATCTAATTCCATGCTAAGTTCTAATAATTCATCATAACTATGTTCGGGACATACCTCATCTATTTGTGCCATAAAGCACACATTAGCTTGTTCTCTATCACTATCGCTATCACTGTCTGATGATGATGAAGAATTCGAATCATCCAATGTTACTTTGAAAGCTTTCTTCTTTTAAAAATTTTCAAATTTGTTCTTCTTTTCATCATCGTTGAGCTTGGGACAGTCTTTCTTCATATGTCCAAATTGGTCACATTCATAGCATTTGATTGATGTTTCATTTATTGAGCTTGATTTTTCTCCTTTTTGAAATCCAGTCATTTTCCTAAACTTCTTGAATTTGTTGTAGTTTTTGGCAATAAATACAGTTTCTTCTTCATCTAAGTCGGAGTCCTTATTCGTTGCTGAGAATGCTATGTTCTTCTTTTTCGAATTTTGTTCTTTTCATGCCTGCAAATTAGCTTCATAGGAAATTAAATTTCCTATCAATTCTTCAACTAAGAGTGTTGAGAGATCATTAGCTTCTTCGATAGGAAATACTTTTACTTCCCACTTTGGAGTTAAAGAATTGAGTATTCTAGATACTAAATCAAAATTTGTGAATTTGACTCCAAGTGTCATTAAATCATGTTGAATGGTTTGGAATGTAGAGTACATGTCTACTTAGATTCATTTTGTTTCATTTTAAATGATGAAAATTGATTTTGTAAAATTGAAAACTTAGTTTGTTTAACTTTGTTTGTGACTTCATGTGTAACTTGTAAGGTACGCCAAATATCATATGCAGTGTTATATACCATGACACGTGAAAATTCATTCTTATCTAGTGAACAAAATAGAACGTTCATAGCTTTAGCATTATTAGAAGCTGCGGTTTTTGTGCATCATTCCATGTGTTCATAGTAATGTCACGTGCACAATATTTGTTTTGAATGGCTGACCAAATTTCTAATCCATTAGCATCCATAAAAATTCATCCATAAAAATTCTCATACGTGTTGACCAATATGCATAGTTAGAACCAATAAAAAGTGCAGGTCGTGTTATGGATTGACCTTCTTGAAACATACTTGCCATATTATAGTGATTCAAAAACGTGTTATTGTATTTTGATCTAACCATGCTCTAATAGTAATTGAAAATCTACAAGGTGGATCATGTAGTGTATATGCAAGTATATATGACAAAATATATAATGCAACCAAAAAAATACTATTCTAAGTAAATATAGAATAATCACATTAGGATTTTATACTGGTTCAGACCTCCCGTCCTACGTCCAGTCCCGAAGCTTCCCTTCGGAATTTGACTGTCAAACACCCTCGCTTCGGCCGAAGGAATAGGCTTGTTAGAATAAATTGTTCTTCTCAAATATGTGTTCTATAATATGGATATTGACTAATAAGTATAAATGCTTCCACTATATATCTATAGAGTATTGTCTGTAAAGCACTGAATATATGGATGATTGAAATACAAGTATAGATTGCTAGAGATCAAGAATATATAATAGAGTATGTAAGTAGAGAGCGTAAGTAAGTAAGGTAAGTTTTCTTCTTGATTCTTGATGATATATATATATATATATAGTTGTAAAGAGGTTCCTTGAGTAGTTTCATCCATTTACAAGATCTCTATAGTTGCTTCTGTTAATGATGAAGAGTTGCAGCAAAGAGAAGCGGAGATGTCTATTCGAATGGGCAGTTGAAGTTTGAATTTTAAAATCCGAGTTCGAAATCAGTCGTCTGGTATTTGTGTTAGACGTCAATTACTATATACTTTTTGTATATAATAGATATTCAGACGTCTGAGTGCAACTACTAGACGTATGGTTTGTCTGTTTGTTGTTCCAAAGGATTCTTCCAGACGTCTGGTAGTGCACGGAGACGTCTGAAATCTATGCACGTCTGTTTCGTGCGTCTTTCCTATTGCTTCTTTGATCCTATCGACTTGTAGTCTCCTGTAACGTTCTTTGAGCCTTTTTCTTGTCTTTCTAGTGATGTTTCTCTAGCAAGTACATGTATATAGAAATGTATATGCATACTTGATTTCCATTGTATAGGTGTTGTCATCGAAACCGTAGATTTGATTTCCTAACACATGCCAGAGGGCGTACACACCGATATACACTTGATAAAACTTCAGCGACAAATAAGCACAAGGTTAAACCCAATCAAAATCTAGTTTCAACCTAAGTAAAAACAAATAAAGTCATGATAAGAGCATAAGGTCAAACCCGAGCCAACGCTAGATTACATTAAGGTGGAATCCAAAACAAAAAATTGAATGGTCAAGTTTTAATGACTGGAACAAGCCTCAACCAATAATTCAATGTATACACATGAAAACAACTCAACCATTCAAATGCAAGTATGAACCAGGACCAGTAAATAGTGATAGGAACCAAGGTCGGGTAAAAGCATGGGTGTGATAAGCAGTGATGACACAAGTGCACCATATCAGAGGTAAAAAATAGCACAAGACAGTGAACAATGTAATGTAGTCAACTGAAGTGCAGACCACAACTGAATGCACACCTCAAATGCTACATGAAACAAGACTGCAACAAGATCCAGACCAAAATAAAGATGAAGCCAGTGAAACCAGACTAGACTCCAGCCAAATAAACACAGACATGGAGTGGAGAAAATAAACCAGTTCAATATTTACAAGTTGACATGTAGTCAGACATAAAAAGAACCCAGACCATCAATAAAAACTTCAACATGTACAAAGGATGATGCCAGGAAATGGACAGTGCAACCAAGCAACAATCGATCCAAAGCAAATGCAAACTAGCTCGAAGCAACAACTAAGTGCAAACACAAAGACACACTTGAATATAAATATACATATCTACATGAACAACAAGTAACATATATACATACATACATATATATATATGCAACCAGACCATACAAGAAAACAGAGCAAGCCTGGCAACATGGAAACAAATGCAAACTAGCTCGAAGCAACAACAAAGTGCAGACTGACATCAAAACATACTAGACTTGATTTCAAGTAAAACAAGAGTCCAATTACATCAAAACATCATATATACAAATGTACCCAAGATAACCAGACTATATGCAAGCAAGGCTACAACTTCAAGCAAACTACATGGTGCAACAAACATACATACACATGTATACACACATGTATACATATATACATGTAGTGCACAGCAGACTGCACAATCAAAGTCAAATGCAAACAAATGAATACATATGGGCAGTGCACAAAAAGATAGTGAACAATGAAATGCAAAGTTCAGAAACAACGGCAGAGTTCATCGGTTGGCAGATTATATGGTACTATATCCACCAGAATCAATCAGTTCAAAATTCAACAATAAAGCCTCAAGCAGTCAAAACAATGTCGCAGGGGATTTCAAAATTACCAAAGTCAAGGACGAATTCAATCAGAGTTGAAGTCAATTTTTATCTCAAAGTCCAGAATACCGCAATCGATTGCCAGTAAATCATGAACCAGTCAAATATCACAAGGTCAAAGAAAAAAGAACGGAACCAAATAAGAAAATAAAGCCGTGATAATCAAGCAAACGAAAATATACAAATTGAAAAAGCCAAAAAACAACACCAACATTCAAGTTAAATCGAACGGCTGAACTAAAGTAACTGAAGAATTCAAACAATATTATGCAAACAATAATTAGAGGAATCGATTCCTATAAAAACCCAAGTCATCATCGCCATTTAAAGTATTCGAGTTCAAGTAGTTATCAAAGCAAGGCATTGGAATAAATCACAAGTCGATAACTCGAATCAAAGTCGAGTATTATCGAATATTGGAAAAGGAAAAATCACATACCATTTTAACAATCGAACTCGAGTTAACTGAAGTAGATGTGAACAAACTAATCGATCGAAGAAAGCATTTGGAGCATCAACAAAAAATTCAACAAAGCGGCGGGTTAATCACAAAGCCCTAATTTTGAACGAGAGGAACGAGGCAGCCATTTTTCAACGCAAAGAATATGGACCGAAGTCAAAAACAAAAGAAAATAAATATACTTAGTGTTATCACCGAGTTTTTACTTTAGGCCAGCTTTATAATTGGGCTTTATTTAAATTAGGGTTTTTTTAATTTGTTTTTTATTTTGTAATTCTTTTTTAGAACTTTTGTAATTTTCTAGTCGTGTGACTAGGGGACGAACTATGTGGTGTAGTTCGAGAATTTGCAACTCGATGACTGAGTTGTTTTAGGGTTTTAAGCATAGAGTTAGGTTAGTCGATAGCGGATGTTGCGATTTTACGTGTATAGGCGTCTGACTACTTAATTTCTGGTAGAAACCTTGAAGGCAACACGTAGGTAGAGTTTTGCCGAACCTAAGTAAATCTGTGTTGTTCTATTTCTTCTTTTAACATTCTGCTATTATCTGTGCTATTATTATTCTACTATTATCGATGCTGCTATTTATTTTATATATTTCCGCATTAAATTTTTATAATTATCAGTATCACCCTATTCACCCCCCCCTCTAGGGTGAATCGATCCTACAAGTGGTATTGGAGGTAGAACAAAAGCCAATTATTCATTTTAAAATTGTGATTTTTCAAAGACAAATTGTTATTTTAAAAATTTTAAATGGCTTCTTTTAATAATGCATTTGCTAAGGGTCAGTCCATAGTTAGACCATCAATGTTCAATGGTGAATATGCTTATTGGAAAATAGAATGAAATTTTTTCGGAAAACCATTGATGCATGTATATTGTTGAGACAAGTTATAGGACACCAACTATAGTGGTAGATAATCAAGAAATAGATAAACTGATAGATCAATGGACAGATCTTGAAAATAGACTACAGAATGCTAATGCTAAAGCTATGGATTATATTATTTTTTCATTAGATCAAATTGAATTTAATCGTGTCCCATATTGTCTAACTGCGCTGGAAATCTGGCACACACTTGAAGTGACTCACGAATGAACATCTCTAGTCAAGGAACCTCACGTTGCTATGTAGTAGCGAATACGAGAACTTCACAATGGCGAAGGATGAAAATGTCAAAGATATGTATGGACAACATTCCAATATTGTATACAAATCAAAAGCTCTTGGAAAATCATACACAGAATTAAAAATAGTCCGAAAAATCCTCAGAGTCCTTCCACGAAGTTTTGAAGCAAAAATTACAGCCATTCAAGAATCAAAAGATTTTAAACAAATCAAAGTTGATAATACATGCTCCATAAAATCGGCTCCAAGCTTTATCATAAATGAATTAAGTTGTTGCTGAAGAATAATCTGATTGGTGAGAGAGTTGCCTTGATATGAATTAGATAATACATCTCATAATTCATTCAATGTCTTCTTTTGAGAGAACTCCGTAAGAAATTCATCTTAAAGACTCAACTGAATTGTTATAAGAACTTCATCTTCTATCTCTTCCAAAACAGCCGTCTTAATTTCTTTCAGTTTCTCAGGTGCAAAAATAATCTTAAAAGTCTTCTCCTTCTTCAACACTGCCTCCATCTTCATCTTCCAATATCTAATATCTCCCTTTCCATCAAAATGTATAACTACGAAATTGACATCTGACTTTCCAAAAGTAGCCATTAGTATCCAAACAGAACAATAACAGTAGCTCTGGTACCAAACTAATGTGAAAATATTGAATGAGTGGAAGCGTATTTGATTAAGATCTAGTATTGCCCATTTGAATACCAGTGCAACTTAAAATCAACTATGGAATCACACAAGAACAAACAATGAAATAAAAAAGGAAACGACACACGAAAGATTTAGCGTGATTTAGATATAAGTATCCTACGTCCACGAAGACACAACAATCGTTTATTATTTCTTCACTTCGAGAGAGAGTACAACAAGAGAAGAGTATGAATCACTCAATATATTTCACTTACCCTAAAAATTATAGAAATAAGGATCTTATTGATGATATTTTATGGAGAACGCTCTTTT
This sequence comes from Allium cepa, assembly GCA_030765085.1. Lineage (NCBI taxonomy): Eukaryota > Viridiplantae > Streptophyta > Magnoliopsida > Asparagales > Amaryllidaceae > Allium > Allium cepa. Next base: position 439,186,053 of record CM060935.1, on the reverse strand, counting down.
TTATTTTTGATGAAAAGATGAGCAAATATCTTCATATTTATAGATGCAAGGATGACTACTACTTTGGAAATAAGGATGAAATGTTTTTGGATTTTCTTGATTAATTTCAACAAAAATTTAGCATATTTGTGTTTGTTTACACATATATCATTTTTTAATTGATTCCTTAAATCAATTAATATCTCTTTTGATACGATTTGATTATCTTTCTAATTTGTTTTTCATATTTGATTGATTACAGGAATTGCTAATATCTTCTCCTTTGTAAATTTGAAATAGATTTAAATCGTCCAAATTTAACAGAAGGTGTGTATTTCTGATGAGTGTTAGCAAATATTTTTCATCAATATATATGTGATTCAGGAGAAATGATTTTTAACGAAAGATTATTTTGGTATAAAGATATATATTGAATTTGAAACGAAAGATGAAATGTTTATTTTAAAGAAGATAGAATCTCTTTTACTGTTTTATATGTACCACTAATTGCAAGAAAATTGGATTTTTGTAGTTGTTAGTTTTCAAGAAGAAATGTAATTCAAAAGGAAATAAAAAGTTAAATAATGATTGGAATTTTAACAATACCTATTTTGAGTGGAAAAGAAACAATTTATAAAATAGATTTTGTGATAAAAATTACTTTGAAGATTGTGAAATTTATAATATTTAATGAAGATATTTATTAAAAGGCATATTTTGTTAAGAAATATAGTTTTTAATTTGAATTGAAATATTCTGTAAATGTGTTTAAACTTGGGGCGTATAAACCGCACCGCTATATAAAAACTGCCCGCACCGGACCATAAAAACGATGCAAAACCCGCATCGAATATTCTAACTGAAGCAAATACCCCAAACTAGACCGACCCGCATTGATACGTTTTTATTACAGTTTGGACGATTGAAGTGACCATATCAAACCGGACTGAACTAAATATTTACACCAGTAATCTTATGATAAAAATATAAGCAACTCCTACCTCATCTTATATTATAACGATATATATTTTATTTTCACTCTATATTAATAATAATTGTTGCCATAAAAGAAGAAATTATGATTTTAGCATAATATTTCTCTCATTTTTGTGTGGATAAATGCTAATTATAATTTTATTCTAGTCATTTTACTTAACAATTATGCATTGATTAATGTTGATGATTTGTTAATATACTAAAAAAATATCACTTATAGCTAAATGTCAAATAGAAATAATCATACAATCAAGAACTAATCTTTCATTTTAGTATAATAAGATGTGTTTTAATATTTCAATATAAAATCTTCTCACAGTTGCCTTCGTAACTTGATTGTTGGTGGAAGTATCCTTTTATTTCATATTTAATATTGGTTCAAATGAACTAGACCAAAATATGACCGTATTACATTAAACTGAACATAAACCAAACATTTAAAAAGATTAGTAATGATTTGTATTTTTATTAACCATTTGCGGAAGCAGTTTGGGCTTCAAACCGCACCAAATCGACCTGTGCCCACCCTTAGTTTAAACTCCACTACAGTGCGCTCGTGCGCGCTTGTTTGAATGATTTTGACAAGGAGTTAAACATCTAAACCCTTCACAGTTTTGGTATTTTAATTGAAAAGGTGTTCCTATTAGAAATGAATACAAAGTGAACGTGTAAACTAGTTTTAAAATTATATATAAAGGATATTTGAAGAAAGAGTAAATTTTGTAAAGTTTTATTATGAAGTTAAAGAATGTTTTATATTAATGATATAAATATTAAACAAGGTTTATTTGATAAGTGATGAATATATAAGATTTGGTAAGCGAATTTTCGGAAAAAAATTAGAAAGAGATTGGTCTAAGATGAAATATTTTGTAATTATGGAAAGCAATTTCGATTTTTGAAAGTACTTTGAAAAAGAATAGGACTTACGTATTATTATGTATTTATATCCACATCCTAAAAAGATAATTTTATGAATTTTTTTGATATTTTAATGGTGAATAGGGTGTTTGGTATTTATAAATATAGAAGCGCGTGTTTTGTGAATGTATGTAATACCGTAGTTAAGTCTTGTGAATTTCAGGACATACTTCGTGCCGTAGAGTTTACTCAGAAATTTCCTAGAAACTTAGACACATAGTCCATAATCATAGACATTAAGAAAGGAAGATAAATCTCAGTCTTATGGTAACCTCCAATAAAAGAGTCTAATTATTGATGTGAGTTGCTCTATATATGCTTAACGAGTCAATGCAGATCACAATATATGCTAACCCTGAATGGTAAAATGGAGCATAGTGTGGTATGTTTGATTAACCAATTGTTAGCATCTGAGTGTAAATTGTAAACGGTGTAGTTAAGATAGAAGTTATTGGCTTAGTTATAGATTTTTCTTATGAAGAAATAGCAAAAACGCAATTTTTTTAAGGGAGGAGTATGTAACAACCCAATATTGAGAAGTAATTAATTAAAATTAATAATAGTGATTTAAATAACTAAAATGGACTTCAAAAATAAAATAATAATACTTTTGGATTTTTTGGTAATATTAGGACTTGATGATGATAACATACTTGTTAGTGATATTCATTTGATTTAAGAGAATCATCTGTTAAAAAGTATTGTGGAACGAATTATTTTGGAAGTTAAATATTTTGTAATTATGAATTATTAGTAAACGATGAATTTAATTATTTTGGAGTGATATTGATATTTTAAATTTGAGTGATATTAAAAGTGGTTGAAATATTTTTATAAAGTTTACTATTAATAATAAAAAAGATTTTCAATTTATTTTGAAATGAAAGTAATTTTACAAATAAGACATTTTGGAATTTATATAATAAATGGGTTAAAAAATTAATTAAGATACGATCAAAGTGAAATAAGTTAAAACATGGAAAATAATATTTTATAAAATCATATAACAGATGAATAATATGGATTTGAGTAACAAATAATTTTTAAGTAATTTAAATTGATTTTGGATTAATAAGAAGAATTTAATTAAAGTGGGCTAAATATGGTAGTTTTGAAGCAATTAACTAGAACAGAAGAATATTTGGAAAATAAACTTTATAAAAATTTCATAATGTTGTGTGATCATTTAAGGCATATAAATTGATTTTTATTTTTAGATTTGATAATAATTTTAGATAGGAAAGAATTAACAAAGTTGGAAATTATAAAGAAGGAATGGAAATTTATTAACATGAAGTGAGCCCATCACGAGAGGCCCAAATCCACTATGTCAACATATAGACTTTTCATAAGTCTATAATTATCTGCTTTGTGCATGATGACTCTTCATGTTGACACTACTCTATTATTTTTATCTCATGTTCATAAAGAACTCATATTATAAAACCCTTCTTCTTCTTGTAAATTAAAATTAAAATCAAATTAATTTTTATAAATTATGAAAATAGGATATGTGCTTGTCAACATGCTCGTACACTAACTAGTTTAATCAAGTAGGAATTTTGAGCTTCATGGAATGGACTTTTGCATTTATAGTAAATGGTAAACAGAGTTTTTGAAGCGTTAAGGGTAAATTCGGAAGTTTAGAGCCTCTCATGTCTAAGGCAGGTGTTTCATCATTCATAAATCTATGTCTTAATGTTAAGTAATTTTTATGTTCAAAATGGTTTATGTGCTTCTTTATACTTAATGAAACCCCTTTATACTATAAACACAAAGCCACTCCTTCGTTCATTAATTCTTGATCATGAAAGTATTTAAATGTGTGTGTATATACGCTTGAAATAATATATTTGGGTGTTGTAATGAGTAAAATTCATTCAGACAATTAATAGGAAAAAGAAATGAATTTTTTAAGAAGGTTTTGGCTATAGCTAAAATATCGACAACGGTGCACTAGTGTGTTGCACAATGGTCTAGCGGTGGGGATTATTTTTATAGCCTACAACCTACTGAAAAATGTATAATATATATATAACATATAAATTAAAATTAAAATTTAAGTATATCATTAAAGAATAGACTTTATATTTCTAATTTAGAAAAGTTTATTAATATTTACTATTAAAGTGATTAATTTATTAAAAGGAAATTTATTTTTGCTTTAAATAATTATATACAAATCTTTATAGATTTCTGAAAAATATAATTTTTTTTCCTAATTGATATATTAAGTGTTTTAAAGCATATTTCATTATTTATAAGTTCAAGTAAGAGTTTTAAAATGTTTTTAAGCTTTTCTAGTTAAAGTAAATTCGTATTCAATATTTATAAAAAGATTAATGTTATATTAAATTTTTCAAAAATTATGAAGGAATCGTATGAAGTGAATTTCAACATGAATTATCAATGGATTTGAGTACAAAGTGAAGTTTTGAATGATATTATATATTTTGAAATAAAAATAAATTTATTTTGAATATTGTATGTTTATTTAAAATGGTATTTAATTATAGTAAAATTAAGGGTGATTTTATAAATTATATTCGACATGAAAAGTGATTTTAAACGTTTTAAATAAATATATTAGTAAGATTTGGAAGTGAATTTTTAGTATTTAGATATTTATTTTGATATTATACAAACAAGGTGAATAGTATATTTACTACATAAATGTTTGTGAGGATTTTATAATATTTCGAATAGATAATGATTTAAGAAATTTTATTATATTTACATAAATTAAATCTCTTTTATAAAATTACTTGAATCCTTTGATTTTTTATATTTCTACGTAACGAGAAATCTGAATAAGCATTGTTATTATACCATTTGGTATGAGACTTTTGGTAAAAAAAAATTCAATCATTCTTTGGACTCATTATATGGAAAAATATTGTGTGAAATTCTAGATTATGAGGAATTTGGGTGAATGAATTCATTATACCGTTTGGTATGGTACATTAGGTAACATTTTCCAGTTACTGTTTTGACTCATAGTGTAGAATATTGTGATGGAGCGAGTGTAATTTATGAACACTGAATAAATGGACAAGCAACATGCGGTAGTATGTGATGTCGTTGTAATATTTATTTGGTTATCATTTTCTCATGGATGACACTCAAATGGGGATAAAGCATGATGAGATTATGATAGGAGGATCGCTATGATAAGCAAGGCCATGTGCCTATTGTCGTGTCGCTGCTTTTTTTAAAGTTTATTGTTGGCTAACATATGGAAAGTATATGTTTGTCGATCATTGTCCAACTCCTCTAATGGTGTAGGAGTAAACCAGATTTGGTTAATATCTATTTAAGCTGCTTAGTTATGGGGTCGCATCTCGAATCTGTGACACATTTTTATTATATAGCTGAGAGCTATCAATGAGCATGTTTGAGCCCATGTCACATAGGCCAGCAATCTGTGAAGCACTTGCAGAGTCTAACTGTGGCTTTGCATAGACAAGCAACCAATGAATATGAGTCACGATGTTCATCGTCGTAACTAATACTATAGGAGCCATGATAAACGGACACATGTGTGGCTCCTAGAGCAAGTAAACATGATGTCAATCTCCCGTCTAATTCTTGATGTGTGTGGTAGATAAGCACGTATTACCTGTACTTCTATCAAAAGGTAATGGGTTGTGATTATATCAGAGATTGTATCTAGCGTGTGGTCAATCCCGTATCCTTCATTGGCGTGTGTTATCTTTTGTATATTCAGATGATTATTTATTTTATCATCATGATTATTAAAGACCTAGGAATGTCTACCTTATTATGGAGCATGTAGATGCTTTGACCACTTTGATTATGAACCTAAAGGTGGAGGATGTTGATATTACTGATGAGGCTCAAGCAGTGATCCTCTTGTTTCTTGCCTAAGGAGTATACTATTTTTGTTAATTCCATGATACATAGTCATAGTAAGATCATTTTATCGGATGTAAATGCTGGTCTTCATAATCAAGTATTGAGATGTAGATTGTTGAGCACTAGTTTGGCTAGTGATATAATGGGCTTATCTATTCAGGGAGTTAGAAACAAAAGCAAGTCAAAGAATGGTGGATGTCGAAGTAATTCAAGGTCTCAGTTTAGGGGCCTAAGCTATCGACTTGCCTTTATTGTAAGAAACCGAAGCACTTTATAGCTCAATGTCCCAAGCTCGAAGGAAGAAGAAAAGATCTAAAGCAAGCTTCATCATATAGTGTAGGGAAATCAGATATTAAGAGTGATACTAATGTATTTACTGCTTCTTACTCTTTCGAAAAGAGCAACTTATGGCTTATTGATTTTGGCACATCCTATCATATGACACCGAATAAAAACTGCTTCTCTACATACCATGAGATTGATGGAGGAGAGGTTCTAATAAGCAATGATACTTCTTGTCATATGGTTGGTGTTGGTAGTGTGAAGATCGGGATGTTTGACGGTGTTATTCGTACTATTATTAATGTTTTACATATATTTGATTTGGGAACAAGCTTGATTTCTATTGGGGGTTTGAGTAGGTTTGGATTGAAGATTATAGTTGCAGGATAGAAGATGAAGATACTGCAGGGTTCCACGATTGTTATGAAAGGTATGAGGGCAGGAAATCTTTATTTATTGAAGGGCACTAATGTAGTTAGTGAATCAGCTTCTGCTACTTCCACCGATCCAGATTCTTCCAGATTGCAACACTTGCCGATGGGACATATTGGTGAATGCAGTTTGGATGAGTCAAGAAAGTAAGATTTGATTGATGATGTTCAGCATTCAAAGATTGTCTTTTGTGAAGAGTGTGTTCTTGGAAAGCAAACAAAGCTTTCATTTGGTACTGCAGACCATAAAGCAAAAGTTGTCTTATAGTATGTTCATATAGATATTTGGGGTCCCTCCGCTTGCCCATCCTTAGGTGGCGCTAGGTACTTCGTTTCATTTATAGATGATTCCTCTCATAAAGTATGGGTATACTTCCTACAGTCTAAAGAGTGAATCTTTTACTATGTTTCGAAAGTGGAAATCTATGGTTGAAAAGTAGTCAGGGAGGAAGTTGAAAGTTCTCCGCTTGGATAATGACGATGAATTTGTATCATAGGAATTCATCGATTTTTATGAGTCCGAAGGCATTAAGAGGCATTACACCACACCTAGCGACCCTTAGCCTAATGGAGTTGCTAAAAGAATGAATCGGACATTACTAGAGAGAGCACATTGCCTAGGATTGACTACTTAGTTGAAGAAGGGATTTTGGGTAGAAACTATCTATGACGGTTTTTCTCATTGACTGCACACCTTCTACTGCTACAGATATGAAGATCTCTGAAGGAGTATGGAAAGGAGTGCATTTAACTATTCATTTCTCAAAGTGTTTGGATGTCCAGCTTATGTATATGAGAGCAGCGAAAAGTTGAAACCTAGAGCTCGCAAATGTATCTTTCTAGTTTATAGAAGATGAGTAAAGGGATATAGGTTGTGTTGTCCTATTGGCGAGAAGATCATTATCAGTAGGCATGTGACTTTTGATGAGAAGGCTATGTTGAAGGTGGATTCTTCCTTATCCAATGACTGTAGGAGGACAGATGTAGAATACCAAACACAAGGCAAATCATCTTTAGATTCTTTCCATAGAAGTTTTGGGTGGAGTTTCCAATGGCACCATGGTTGATGAGGATAGTACAGATGTTGATACAGAGAATCAGACTCAAGGTGGAGCCCATTCAAGACTAGGCCTGTTAGAGAGAGGAAGAAGGCTAAATGGCTTGAGGATTTTTCTGGATTGAGCATCGAAGACATTGACTTTGATGACATGGCAACATATGCATTGAATGTTGCCCATGATGAGCCAAGAGATTATAGAGATCATCAATTAACAGCTCTTGTTGGTTAGTTGGAAGATGAGATTTAATCTTTGCAGAAAAATCATTCTTGGGATTTTGTGCCTCTTCCCACCGATGAGAGAGCTATTGGATGTAAGTAGATCTACAGAGTGAAGGACGGTAGCAAGATGATCTTAAATACAAAGCAAGGTTAGTTGCAAAGAGTAGAAAGGGGCAAAGTATCATGATATCTTTGCTCCAGTTGTCAAACGTACATCCATTCGTATTCCATTGGCATTAGTTTCTCATTATGACATGGAACTTTAGTAACTAGATGTTAAAACTGCATTCTTGCGTGGTTATCTAGATGAGGAGATCTATTTGAGGCAGCCACTTGGGTTTATTGATAGTGACGGACCAGATTATGTTTGTAAACTTAACAAATCTCTATATGGACTAAAGTAGTCTCCTAGACTATGATATAAGAGATTTGATAAGTTTGTACTTTTACAAGGATATTCTAGAAGCTTCAAAGACTAATGTGTTTATTTTAGGAGGTGCGATGGAGACATGATATATTTTTTGTTGTATGTTGATGATATGTTGACTACATCTCGAAGTATGGTTAGAATTACGGAGTTGAAAGCGGAGCTAGCAAGGAGTTTGATATGAAGGATAAGGGAAAAGCACAAATAATTTTGGGAATACAGATATTCGATGGTAGAAAGTGGTGAGAGTTGAGACTCACTCAGGCGTATTACATCGAGAACGTCCTCACTCGATTTGGTATGGAGAAAGCTAAACCGATTGGCACTCCATTAGGCTCTCATTTCAAGTTATCAAATGACTTATCTCCTACATCGGATGAAGACAAGAGGTATATGATTGATATACCCTATTCTAGTGATGTCGGTAGTCTTATGTATGTGTGTACAAAACTAGATTTAGCCCGTGCAGTGGGTTTTGTGATTCGATATATGTTTAACCCAAGCAAAGAGTATTATCTCGCCATTTGGCAAGGCCATGATATTATTGACTTGGCTAAGAATTAATGGTCAAAAGCCTTGGGGATCAATTACGTATAGTACTATAAATGGTGGTTAGGTAGATTTGAACAGGGTCCCAATCGTGGTGCAATTAGCATGGAGTAACTAGCATGGCCCCATGAAGTTATATTTCAAATTTAGAGGTTATTGGACTTCATATGCTCAAGTTACGGATGAAGCAAGGATTGTATGGATCGACCAAGAACGATCTATGAAACCGTTCAATTCATCGGAGAACATTCAATATTTTGAAATCCACGAAGCCAATTCATTTGAAACTTTTAGAGCATCAATAAAAAGAAGACGAGAGCCTACAAAAACGATCGCATATCACGAAGTGAAGGTTTGAAGATGGTCGATCGGTCTTGCCGATCCATCATAACGACCAATGTAGTTCAATGCATAATCCAACTTCAACCAAGATTGATCTGTATCCCTCAACTTACAAGTCAGAATGATTCCATCTTTTAGAAGCAGTATCAAGGGGCATGTGGGAACCCCCAAAAACGATCATGCCATAATTGAAGCCTAGAAAAAGGATCGGCTAACATTAGGCCAATCGTTCTCAATCATCAAGTTACCATCGTCAATTGATATAGTGGGCCCGTGTGGACATAGAGAGCATTCTACCGAAGTCTTAGCGAAATATCTCATCGTCTCTCCCTATAAATACAAGTCCTATGGGTCATTCTAAAGATCCTTTACGTTGCCAGTTACTTGAGCCTGCATTGTAATCGAGTTCTTCCTTACTTTTTGCTGTTGTAATTAAACTCTTCATGAATCGATGAAGAGAATCTTTAAAGTGGACGTAGGCATACAACGTCGAACAACTATAAATCTGTTTGTTGTTGATTATTGCTTGGATTTGCTTGTTAGTTATTCTATTCCTCGGTTTAATTTTACTTTTTTCATTTACTTCTCTACACAAATCTATTCTTGGGTGTTCGTGACTAATTTAGTTGCAAACATTTTGGTGCGTTCATTGTGAGCCTGATTCTCAACCTGTTAGGATCCCCTTTGCTACTACTAGATTGGACAGATTCCCCAAAGGAGATCCATAGCTATCTTCATAGACTTATTTGCACTACTCAGATTTGCAAAAATCTTAACAGGGAGATTGATAATGGTGAGACATACCAGATCCACTTCTCGAAATGTTGATGGAAACGAGACCGCTGGTATTCAACAAGGAGGCCCAAGGAACCAACCTTCAATTTTGAAGGCCGATCCAGTTGAAGTTCGAAACCTTGCCGATTCTTTAATCAGAGCTGAATTTCATAACCTGATGAGAGAGTTGATATAAAGCCATCAACAACTAAATGAGAAACTTCTGTCCAATATTAGCCTAATGAACCAGATTACCTAACAACAGCATGGGAAGGCTAGGAGGGATCCCACTCCCTACTTGGCATCGGAAAGTTCAAGCTCGTCGGATGAATACTAGAGGCGTAGGCATCGTAGGCTTGAAGTAGATCACACAGAAACATCGGACCGTTGCTTGGCAGACCAATATGGTCTACCAAGATCGATCGGTGTCGATCCCTCCATAGGGATCGGTATCGATCCCTCCTCTAGAATAAAGATTCCCACTACACTTAGGGAATAGCGCATGGGCAATTCCTAGAAGCTTAGATGTTGGATTTCGATCGAACACTGACCAGCTACCCAACCAAAACGATGACGTGATAAATGTTCAGGGTGCCTATTAAGAGGATGGTGAACCAAGAAGGCATGAAATGGTCCGTAGACATCAATCGAACCATTCACGTGAGGTGAAGTGCGACCACCGCTTGGCACCACCCATCCAGACGCCAGACTTATCAGTAACAGTTAGATAGTTAGTGAGAGAAAGCCAAGGTTTGACTAATAATGATTGGGGAATCTCAAGAAGCCATACCCCTGTTTATTGACAATGTTCTTCATGTGGAATACCCAAGAAGGTTCAGGATGCCAACAATGCCTGCCTACGAGGAAAGAACCGGCCCCAGGCGGAATATCATGAAATATGAATGGCTGATGGATTCTACATGAGCTAACGATGCAACCAAGTGCAGATGCTTTCCCACAACCCTTTCCGAGATAGAAACGATGTGGTTCACGAGACTGCCTCTGCGGTCAATTTCGAGATTCGATGAGCTAGCAACCAAGTTTGTAGAGCAATTCCAAATGCACGTAGTTCGTCCTAAAGACATGATGTCTGTTTTTCAGTGTGATCCATGCCCTAGGGGAATCGTTAAAAGTTTTCTTGGAGAGATTCCATACTGCCGCCACACAGGTCAATAACCCAAATGACCATTCTACACTCATGGCTGTGATGAGAGAGATTGATCTGGAACCTTGGTTTGGCGAATGGCTGGCTGGAAAACCGCCTACCACATTGGAGCGCTTCTATTTAAAGGAAGCTCGGTTTTTGAGGAAGGAGGAGGCTAGGCCCTCCGAAAAATAGAACGTTGCAAAACCGAGTGGAGAAGCAGTATAGAGTACTATTGCAATAAAACAGTCTGATAATAATTCTGGGAAAGTTTAGATGAATGTTCAAAATAAGCCGAATCAACAAAAGAAAGATGGAGACAGGAATCGAGAGTGGAAGAGTGATTCTGGGAGACTAAAGCCTGGGATTCAAAAGTATGAAAATTACACACCGCTAAAAATGTCCCTGGAGAACATTTATCTATCTACTTGCAATACCAAGCAGTACAAGAAGACACAGCCAAAAGTGTCGTTAGAGAGACAAACGCAGACTAGGAAGTGTTGTCGGTTTCACGAAGGTTATGGGCACAATACGAATGAATGTAGACACCTCCAGGATGTCACAATAAAGTTGATTCGGGAAAAGAAGTTGTAATGATTTGTGAAAACTCCATAGGATGGCGGACAAGGGACATTCGACCCTAATCGAGGACAAGCTCTGCGTAGGGCCGAGGAGCCTGCATGGACCAGTGATTAACACGAAAGTTAGGGGATCACGCCCTGTGGATAGCAGTTGGCAAGAGATGGAGCGTTATGCTAGCATAATAAGGCATGTAGATTTTGAATGCTCTTCCAATACAGAAGATGGAACTCCGACAAAACAGCAGCGCACAATGGTGGATGATATTGTGTTTAAAAGTAGGGACGTAGATGGAATAGAGACTCCAACAATTGCCCCGATGGTTATTTCAGCTATGATTGGTCCTGCGTTGGTAAGAAGAATTTTGATTGATTGTGGAAGTTCAGTGCATATGATCAGATGAGAATGGAGGCTAAAGACTTGAAATCATCTAAAGCCTGTATTCATGGTCTTAATGGAGTTGCAACTGAGGTTGTGGGATACATGGAATTGTTTGTCAAATTGGAAGAAGGTGAATGAAGGAGGGTGCAAATCTTACCATTTGTTGTTTTGAATGTTGACTCTCTGTACAATGTTTTTCTGGGCTGATCGTCCTTGGCTGAATTCCGTGTAGCTCTTCCACCATGGTATTTAACTCTGAACATCCCAACAGATAATGGTGTAGGAGTTGTTCATGGAGATCGGGCGAATGGACGTGCCAGTTATCTTGCTAAGTTGAGGAACCTCGGCGTAAGGAGAAGGGAAAGGGTGTGGACAAAGCCATCTGCATCCAAACCATTGAAGATTGACAACCAGCGCTTAGGCCTTGGCTCGGGTGTCATAGTCGGTTCTATAGAGATATAGATCCGAAAGATGATGAAGAGGAGCCCAACGAAACCAAGGATGCACTGGATGACCTGACGATTGACATCACGGTCAGACACGACCACCCATCACGAGTCTTGAAGATTGGGTCACAGCTCAGCTCCCGATGATGAAAGAACTTGCTGGTTTTCTCCGAGCGAGTCTAGATGTATTCGCTTGGACTCAATTTAACATGTGTGAAATCTCGCCTGCCACTACAAGCCATGCATTAAATATTGACCCAAATATGTTTCGGTGAAGTAAAAAAGATAAGACATGGATCTGGAGAGATCTGCCACTCTTAAATAAGAAGTGGATAAACTAAAAGTTAATGCGTTTATCCACGACTCCCTCTATCTTGAATGGGTGTCAAATCTTGTGCTTGTGAAGAAGAAGGATGGGAAATGGAGAATGTGCATTGATTATTTAGACTTGAATAAAGCGTGCCCAAAAGGTATTTTCCCCTTTCAAGAATTGACCAGTTAGTTGATTCAACCGCCAGACACGAATTGCTTTCTTTTATGGACACGCATACGGGATATAATCAAATCCTGATGCGTATCCCCAATCGGAAGCACACTAGTTTCATTACGGACGTTGGACTATACTCTTATGTGGTAATGCCGTTTGGATTGAAGAATGCTCGAGCGACTTATTAGGGTTTAGTTAACAGGATGTTTAAAGATCATATTGGAAAACAATGGAAGTGTATGTGGATGATATGCTTCTGAAGTCATGGCGATAAAGCGACCACATTAGAGGCTTGGCTAAATTTTTTGACATCCATCGATACTACAAGATAAAAATTAATCCTTTGAAATGTTCGTTCGGTGTTTCATCAGGAAAGTTTTTGGGCTTTGTTCTCCATGCTCGTGGAATAGAAGCTAATCCAGAGAAGATTCAGGCTATCTGCGATATCCAGGAACCAAGAACCATTAAACAAGTGCAGAGTCTGAATGGAAAGATGCCGCTTTAAGTCAATTTATCTCCAGAGCCACCACCAAATGCATCCTTTTCTTCAATCTATTTAAAAAGAGAAAGAGAAACTTTGAATGGATGCAGGATTATAGAAATGCGTTCCAAGCTTTAGTGAATCATTTGGAGAGTCCACTGTCTTTTCAAAGCCGGTTGATTATTAGAAGCTATACGTTAGTAAGCTACGAGTGCTGCCTTGATTCATGAGGAGAATATGGTCCAAAGACTGATGTATTATGTTAGTAAAAGACTAACTGGAGTAGAGAGTAACTATCCAAAAGTAGAAAAATAGGCATACCACTTGCTAATTGCATCATGGAAGTTTCGTCTGTGCTTCCAAGCATATCCGATCAATGTTTATACTGACCAGCCGCTACGACAGGGCCTACAATGACCTGAGACGTCTGGAAGGTTACTCAAATAAAACATTGAGCTTAGTCAATTCGACATCACTTATCTTCCTCGAAGTGCTATCTAGGGACAGCCATTGGCAGACTTTATAACAGAGTTTACTGTGCAGGTTGATCTTTCAGAAGGATGTGGAACCCCTAGTTGCGATGGAAGTTATATACTAATGGAGCATCTAATGATCATTACTTTGGAGCTGGGATTATGCTTGTCACTCCTAACAAATGGTTGATTTATTATGCTCTGAAGCTTGATTTCCCAGCAACAAACAATGAGGCTGAGTATGAAGCCTTGATTGTTGGACTTAAACTCGCCAAAGAACTTGGAGTTAAATCTCTTGGAATCTTTTGTGATTTGCAACTGGTGGTGTATCAGTTAGAGTAAACTACCAAGCTAAGGGACAAAGGCTTTCCATTTATCTTACTCGAGTTTAAGAGCTGTTTATTGAATTTGAATACTAAGACATTTCACATATTCCACGCGATCAAAACGGAGAGGCTAATTCGTTGGCAATGTTCGCTAATACCTGCGATGCATAGCAGATGGGTTTGGTACCAGTTGAAGTATTTGATACCATAAGTATAAACATGATGGAAATCGATCTAGTACTGAAGGCAGAATCTGAAAGGGAATTGTGGATGACTCCAATTAAAAACTATTTGTTACATGGGGTCTTGCCTGATAAAAGAAATGAAAAGCGGCAGGTCCTTCGCAAAGTTTCACGATATATTATGCAAGGAGGAGTCATGTATAGGAGAGGATTCTCTGTTCCTTTACTCCAGTCTATCGCTCATAATGAGATAAAGGGTGTTTAAAGAGAAGTTCATGAAGGAGAATGTAGCGATCACATTGGGGGGCTCACTCTGGCAAAGAAGATACTCTGTTGCGAATATTATTAGCCAACCGTAAATCGAGATGTTGCTGATTAGTGAGATGATATGACAAGCGCAGACATATGAAAAAAATCTCGAGAGCTTCGCCAACAGAAATCATGCAAATGGTCAGACCATGGTTGTTCTTCATGTGGGGGTATAGATATTACCGGTTCATTACCAATCTCTAAAGGTGTCACGAATTACGCTGTTGTTGCAGTTGATTACTTCACCAAATAGGTCGAGGCGGAACCTTTAGCTACGATCACGACTAAGAAAGTAATCAATTTTATTGTCTGAAACATGCTGCTTCGGTCTTCTATGAACTACTGTAGTGATAATGGGACTCGATTCGACAGTGCTGAATTTGGAGACTTTTGTCAAATATATCATATTGAGAAGAGAGTTGCAGCGGTCGCTCACCCTCAAGCAAATGGGCAGGTTGAAGCTGTAAATAAAATCATCAAGTCTATTTTGAAGAAGCATTTGGAGAAGGCTAGAGGAAAGTGGGTGGATGAACCCCCTACAGTAATTCGGTCCTACAGAACCACTCACTGGACTTCTGCGACTGGTCATACTCCATTTGCCCTTGCTTATGGTTCTGAAGTCGTTAATCCTGTCAAACTCGAAGTCCCTTCTCATCAAGTGACTTACTATGTTACCAAAAAAAAATCAAGGTCTCCTTTTAGAATCTTTGGACTTTATAGATGAGAAGCATGAGGAAGCCTATTTGAGGGCAGCCGCACACCGACATCGAGTTGCCCTATATTATAACACTAAAGTTCGACCTAGAACCTTCGAGATTGGCAATCTTATCCTGAAATGGGTTTTTCCTACCCTATCGCACATGAATCCGATTTGGGAAGGACCATATGTCACCGAACAGAGGTTTGGAGAAGGAACATTCAAGCTAGCGATTGTCGATGGCATTACACTTCCAAAAGCGTGGAATAGCGAACATTTATGATGCTATTTCACTTAGTTTATTTCCTTTACATTTCAGTTATATTTATTTTTATAGTTTTTCATTAGCATTTGATTTTCGAATATGTAATAAGATAGTTTATGTTGTTCTTTCCATTTAATGAATGGAGCTTCAGGCTTCTCCTATACTTATGTTTGATATTTCATTGCATGATAGTTACATAGCAGCACTGATTGATATCGATATGTATGAGCATGTTCCTAGAGTTTGCAATCAACCAATATACTAACTCCTACTGGCATCAAACAAGGTGAGCTCAGTAAACTACTCGTTAATAATTCCTGCCCAAATTGTGGGACCAAAACAAAAATCAAAGCGACTGATATTCGATCAATTGCTCATTAAATCAAAACCCTAAATTCTGGAGGGAAAATTAATCAACCAAAAAAAAGGAGTGCGACCTGACCACTCTCCTAAACAACTCTAAGTCCCCAGAATGCGAATAGAGTGTAAACATTAATCGAGCGGATACTGACTTCTCGCAAAATAACTCTAAGTCCCCAAAAGTGGATTGGATTACAAACTCCATGAATAGATGAGTGGATTTCGACCATTCTCTATTCCACAAACTCCATAAATAGATGAGTGAATTTCAACCTTCTCTATTTGCAAAATCCATAAATAAATGTGGGGATTCCAACCATTCTCTATTCCATAAACTCCATGAATAGACGAGTCGATTTTGACCATTCTCCATTCCACAAACTCCATGAATATATGAGTTAATTTCGATTGTTCTCTATTCTAAAAACTCTATCAATAGATGAGCGGATTTGGACCGTTCTGTATTCCATAAATTCCATAAATAGTTGAGTGGATTTCGACCGTTCTCTATTTCACAAACTCCATGAATAGATAAATGGATTCAGACCATTCACTATTCCACAAATTCCATGAATAGATGAGTGGATTTTGACCATTCTCTATTCCACAAACTCCATGAATAGATGAGTAGATTTTGACCGTTCTCTATTCCATAAACTCTGGCCTGAAATCGATAGGAGGAGTATAAACTCGCTAAGGATGGAATTCGACCATTCGACTTACACCCTCACCAAATCAATTCCGAGGGCAGAAGCATGGATGCTCAAAAAATTGCTAAATTCGTTGGGCGTAACACTAAGGCCCAAGCCGAGTGTTTGATACGACTTGAGGTCATGACCTTAGGGAGGCCTTGGATGAATGAATTAAATCAACATCTTATACAACGAGAAACGAATCACAAGTTCATAAAATGAAAGACGTGATAGTTGAAACACTTAAACAAGTAAATGCAAAAATCATACACAAGAGCAAAAGAATTCTTATTTACGCTCAACTGGTTGTGCATCACACAAGTCTATACAAAATGCAAGAAAAATGTGGAAGGTCGTGCACAACGAATATAACCAATGAAAAGGAGAAACGATTATCAAAGTTATTTACATGTCCAGAGATTATTTCTTAGACACTATGTCTTTCCTTTGCATCTTTGGAGTGGCTCCTTCTGAACTACCGCTCGACCCTCTCTTTGTCCCATTATCACCTCAGCTTCTCTTCAAAGAAGCTTCTTCAGTTGTGTGAATCAAGATGGCTTCAGCTCTAAAAGTAGGAGAGATGGAGGCACTCTCAGCACTGGATGCAAGGGGAATGCCATCTAGGGGAATTGTCCCGCCATGAGGGATCATATAGAGCGAGACGGGAAACGGTTAATCAAAACCCAAATCAGTATGGTCACTTTTCACCTTCCTTTTCAACAGTTCTTCTTTTTCGATACACTCTTTCATCCTGAGCTCCCCAGTAGGATCGAAAAAACCTGTGAACATGACTTCATCGTCAAAAGGAATTTCGTGGTGTGGGTCACTTCCCTCCTTGAATAATGCCTCCATGAACTGGTCGTCAATAAAAAAATACATCTTCTTGAGCGCTTTGAGTGGTGGCCAAAGTTGTAACTTTAATCAATTCTGTCACGGCCATTCGCAACTGCAATTGAGGCTCTTATGAAGGGAGAGGAGCGATGCCTGACGGATTCAAGGCTAAGAAAAAAATAGGCGAAAAGATTAGAAATATCAATTGATAACACCCCAACTCTGTGAGAGATGAGAAAATTCGATCAAATACCTTCTTCGGTATGACTCCCAAGTTAAGCCAAAGCATCCTTAGAACTACATTCGGTGATTGGAGATAGTTGTGGCTTGTCTGGATCATACCCAGGAATGTTGGAGGAGCTTGCAGCAGAGCTAGACACAAATAGGTTGTCGGGGGCAATTCAATTGTAATATCAGGTTGCGCCAACTCAGATCCCTCACCTACTTTATGCGAGGAAGCAACAATAGAATCTTTCTAGAGAGAGCCAAATGTCACGCAATGTTTTAGGTTGTCGCCCAATAGCATTTCATTTTCAAGTTTAGGTAAATCGATGTCCTCTGAGTTAAGAAGTTTTTTCTCTTCTGCAATGAGAAATTCCCAAGCGCGATAGAGCTGGTAGGGATAGTCTTCACCGAGCCACATCAAATTCCTATGTTTGTGAACATTGGCATTGTAGCAAACGAGAAGCGGGTCAAGCTCATTCATTACCTCTTCCCTAACCTTGTCCTTGGCAGCTTCCATTTCACATTGAATGATTGTGTCAACATTTTTGGCCTTTTCAATTGGCATGTCCTTCTTAAGTCTGGCATGTACCAGCTCGATGCAAGCATCTTGAGCAATCTTCTTAGCATCATCTTTTTCTTTATTTGCATACTCAATCTTGGCCTTAAGATCAGCTATTTCCTTCAAGACTGTAGACTCATTATTCCAAGCCGTATCTCGCTCAAGCGCTATCTCTTGGTTCTGATGATGTAATATTAGATCATTGTTACCCGACACTTTAGCCCAACTTAGTGGCGATAGTCACAGAGTTACGGTTGAACCTGGACGAGACTTAAGTTAGGAAAGGGGTGGAAGTATGATGGACCGGTGAAACTTAAGTCTGGATCGTCCTATACACTTGGGTCGATATATTTAGTGCTGGCCCGGCCGAAGTGATTCGATGTTGGAGTGTAGTCGAGATGGCCCAGCCAAGGTGGTTCGACATTGGAGTGTAGACGTGGTGGTTCTGCCAATATGGGCAAGGCAAAGCGGTTCGGTCGATATGCTTTCGGACTTAGTGGGTCGGTGTGGATGGAATCGACCTTGGACATTCGGCCAACTATGGTCCGGACTTAGAGGTACCGAGTCATGTATCGCTCGGCCAAGGAAGGAAAGGCAGGATGGTTCGGTCTAGGCGGTTCAGCATATGTCGTTTGGCTTAGATGGTTTAGTAGGTGTCGTTCGGTTGTAGTAGGGGAGCTAGTGTGGCTCGGTCAGGAGTAGTTCAGCACGTGTGGGTTGGTGTATCTGGTTCGATGCACCTTGAGGAGGTTGACAAGTTATTTGGTCTACAATAGAGTGATGCGACCAGCATTTCCATACTTCGAGTTACACTATCACTTGCTCTGAGTCCTTGAAGGCCCACTTTGAGTCAGCAACGAGACAACCCATTGATCGGCACAGGTGGGTCGGTGGAAGAGGATCGACAAGAATCGCTCAGTCAACTTAACCTACAAGTATGGGCCGAGATACCTTGGTCGTGCGCTAGCCTATCTTCGTCTACAAATAGAGGGGCAGGGGTACAGTTGAAGGGACTTTTTCTTTTTTGGGAACTCCAGGGATACTATGCCATTTTTTGTACTCACTTCTCTTATGTTCGAACTTTCATTCAAGTTGTTTGTTTACGGATTTTATCTATACTCAAGTAATTGAAGAAGTAATAAAGCTCAAATTTAAAGTGGATGTAGGAAATTACGCAGAACCATTATAAATTGGGTGTTTCCTTTTCTTTTATTCTTTTTGCATTCAGTTGCATTATTTCACTGTTTTAATTTACTTGCTACATTAATCTCTCTACACAACTCTATTCAAGGGTTTTAGTCACCAATTTTGGTGCCAACATTTTGGTGCTTTCACAGAGAGCATGTATTCTCAGGTTGCTAGGATCTGCTTCGTCGCTACTGGATTGAAGAACCCCCCGAAGGAGATCCAAATTTATTCTCAAGAGTACATAAATTCTATTCAGAGTTCAGACGGAAAACTCTAAGATGGGAAGACCACGTACCAGATCAGTCTCCCACATTGCAGATGTCAACAAGACCGCCAGCGTCCAACAAGTGGGACCAAGCAATCAACAAGCTAATCTAGGTGCAGGAACCACCACCATCCTAAACTAATCAGAAGTTGTTACCAAGGCAGAGTTCAATGAGTTGATGAGAGAACTCGTGGAAAGTAGGAGACAGCTTAACGACCAAATTCAAGCTAACGCCAATCACATGACCTAGATTGCTCAGCAACGGCATCCGAATGCTAGAGGAAGCCCCACTTCCTACTCATCATCTGACAGTTCCGCTTTGTTGGATGAAAATCCTAAGTGTAGACACCGTAGGATTCAAACGGCACAAGCAGGTGCAGCAGAACAATCCAACAGAAATGGTCCAGTTTCTCTGCCTAGAACCGTGGCCCCTCATCTACACCTGGGAAATCGTACTCAAACTGGAGTGAGAAACTTAAGAGCTGGAGCACAGGTGGAGGCTGGTCCAGCACCTCATCAGGGTCGTAGTGAAGTGGGTCCCCAAAACGTGCATTCGGGAGATCACTTACAAAGGAGGCACCAGCCGGAACGATCATGCAGGACGGAGTCCAACTTGCCACCTCTCATCCAGACCTCGGATTTATCAACTATGGTCAGTCAGCTGATGAGGAAAAATTAGGTACTATACAACGATGATTGGGGCATATCTAGGAGTCATACTCCATTCACAAATGCTATCCTACAAGCTGAGTACCTTCGAAAGTTCAATATGTTGACTATTCCAACCTATGTAGGGAAGATTGATCCTTGACAGCATGTAATGTGGTATGAGTGGATGATGGACTTGGCTAGAGCAAATGATGCCACTAAATTTAGATGTTTCCCAATAACCTTATCTGGAATGGCTACCATGTGGTTCACCAGACTTCCTCCGCGATCGATCTCCAGGTTTGATGAGTTAGCGACGAAATTTGTGGAGCAGTTTAGGATTTACATCACTTGCCTAAAGGATATGATGTCTTTATCCATTGTAATCCAGGATCCAAGGGATTCGTTAAAGGAATATTTGCAAAGATTTCCTATTGCTGCTACCGAAGTAAGCAACCCGAATGACCATGCTATTCTTATGGCCGTGATGCGAGGGGTAGACCCTAACTCAGAGTTTGGTGATTGTCTGGCAGGAAAACCAACGACTAACCTGGAGCGCTTTTATTCAAAGATGAACCAATTCATGAGAAGGGAAGAGGCCAGATAGACAAAGGCGAAGTAGCGTGTCAGGGCCTAGCAAGGAGACGGTGCAAACCAACATTCCAATAAAGCAATCTGATGACAACTCCGGTAAGGTCCGGGTCAACATTCAAAATAAGCCAGAGCAGCTTAAAGGATCGAGGGGAGGAAATTCCAGATGGAAGAGGAAAGCAGAAAAGTGGAAACCAAGGATCCCAACCTATAAAGAATACACTCCACTGAACACATCTCTGGAGAATATTTATTTATCAACTTGTAATACATTCAAGTACCGAAAGCCATACCTAAAGGAATCCGTCGAGGGACAAAAAAAGACCGAAAGTAATGCTGGTCTCACGAGACCTACGGGCATAACACTGAGGAATGTAGACACCTCTAGGATGCTATAAAAAAACTGATTCGACAAAAGAAGTTACACCAGTTTGCTAAGAATCCGTAGGAAGGCGGACAGAGGACATCCGACCCCAATCGCGGGAGGCTCTACATCGACCTGAGGAACCCACTCGAACCGTAGGCAGACTGATCATAAACATGATAGTCGTTGGGCCTCATCCAGCAGACAAGAGTTGGCAAGAAATGAAACGCTATGCTAATTCCCTAAAGCAAGCGGATTTCAAATGCTGCTCGAACACGGAGGATGGGACTCCAGTGAAACAGCAGCGAATGATGATAGATGATATAGTATTCAGGAGTAGGGATGCCGATCAGGTGGGGGCACCTACCATTGATCTGATGGTTATCTCAGCTACGATTTGGCCGACGTTTGTGAGAAGAATACTGATCGATTGTGGGAGTTATGTTAATATTATCTTCAAAAAGGTGTATTACCAAATGAAGATGGAGGCAAAGGATCTGAAACCATCCAAAGCCCGCATTCATGGCGTTAATGGTGTAGCCATTGATGCGATAGGTTTTGTCGAATTGCTAGTTGAGTTAGAGAAGGTGAACGTAGGAGGGTACAGATCCTACCGTTCATTGTTTTGGATATTGATTCCCCATATAATGTTATTATGGGCCGACCGACCCTGGCGGAGTTTAGGGCAGCTTTGGCCCTATAGTGTTAAACCTTGAAATTTCTGACGGATAAAGTAGTTGGTGTTGTGCATGGCGATCAAGCGAGTGGTCGTTCATGTTATATGGCTGAGTTGAGAGAGGCCCAGCAAAGAGAGAAGGGAATGGTTGTGGACAACTCTGTCCGCATCCATGTTGCTGAAAATTGACATGTGACTCCCGAGCCCTGGTTCTGGCAACATGGTCGGATCTATAGAGACATGGATCCAAGAGATGATGATGAAGAGCCCAAGGAGTCTAAAGCAGCACCGGCTGAACTGACGATTGACATCCAGTCAGCCATAATGACCCATATGGGTGCTTAAGATTGGATCACAACTCACCCCCTCGATGACCGAGGATCTTACTGGTTTCCTCGGAGCAAATTTGGATGTTTTCGCTTGGACCCACTCTGATATGTGCTGGATTTCTTCCGCCATCGCAAGTCATATGTTGAACATCGACCCGAAGTATGTGCCAGTGAAGCAAAAAAGGAGAGGTATGGACCCGGAGAGGTCTGCTGCTCTCAGGGAGGAAGTGGACAAACTCAAAGCCAATGGGTTCATCTGCGACACCCTCTACTCTGAATGGGTATCTAACCCCATGCTAGTGAGAAAGGAGAATGGGAAATGGAGGACTTGAATTAATTATTCAAACCTAAATAAGGCATGCCCTAAGGGTAGTTTCCCTTTACCTAGAATTGATCAACTGGTCGACTCAACAGTAGGACACGAATTATTGTTATTCATGGATGCGTATTTGGGATAAATCAAATCTCGATGTACATTCCAAATCAAGAATACACTACTTTTGTCATGGATGTTGGACTGTACTGTTATGTAGCGATGCCTTTCGGGTTGAAGAACGTAGAAGCAACTTATCAACGTTTGATGAATCAGATGTTTAAATACCAGATTGGTAGAACAATGGAGGTCTATGTAGATGGCATGCCCGTGAAGCCACGATAGTCAAACAGCCACATTCGAGACATAGTGGAGATGTTTGATATACTCAGGTACTACGGAATAAAAATCAATCCACTAAAATGTTCCTTCAACGTTGACTTGGGAATGTTTTTCGATTTTATTGTCTATGCGTGGGAAATCAAAGCCAACCTAGAAAAGATTTAGGCTATTCGTGACATACAAGTGCCTAGAACTATAAAGCAAGTACAAAGCCTGAATGGAAAAGTTATTGCGTTGAGTCAATTCATATCCAGAACGACCGACAAGTGTATTTCTTTTCTCGATGTGATAAGAAAAGGAAAGAGAAATTTTGAATGTACGTCGAACTGCGAGGATGCATTTTGAGCTCTGATGAGACACTTGGAGAATCCCCCGATTCTGTCAAAGCCTGTAGATCATGAGGAGTTATATGTTTACTTGGCCGTGTCTCAGCATGCCATCAATACAGCCTTGGTTTGCGAGGAGGACCAAATTCAAAAGCTAGTATACTATGTTAGTAAACGTTTAATGGGAGCAGAGAGAAAATATTCTAAGATTGAGAAGCTAGCCTACTCCTTAGTGATTGCATCACGCAAGCTCCGTCCGTATTTTCAGGCACACCCGATCAGTGTTTATACTGATCAACCCCTGCGGCAGGTGCTCTAACGGCCAGAAACCTCTGGAAGATTACTTGTATGGAATATTGAGCTGAGTCAATTCGATATCACTTACCTTCCACGGTGGGATATCCAAGGGCAAGCGCTAGCAAACTTCATTGCAGAATCCACTATATCAGACGAGCCAAGTAGTGGTGATGTAGTTCCCTCCCATTCGATGGAATCTATACAACGGTGGGGCATCCAATGGCTTGTTCTAGGGCTAATGTTTTTCTTGTAACTCTCGAAAACCGATCGATTTGTTATGCTTTGAAACACGATTTCTCAGCTATAAATAACGAAGCTGAATATGAAACATTGATTGCTGGTTTGAAACTTACCAAAGAACTTGGAGTAAAATCGGTTGAAATCTTTTGTGACTCACAATTGGTAGTGTACTAAGTACGGGGAGACTATCGAGCAAAGGGACAAAGACTTGTCCCATACCTTGCTCGGGTTCAAGGACTATTTACAGAACTTGAGTACTATGATATTTCGAATATCCCGCATGAGAAAAATAGGGAAGCCGATTCATTGGCAAACTTCACAAGCACAAGTGACCCACAACAGATGGGCTTGGTTCCTGTCGATACATTACATGCCCCGAGTATAAATGAAATGGAAGTAGATTTTGCATTAGGGATAGAAACCGAAAGGGAGTCGTGGATGACCCCGTTCATGTAGTACCTGCTACATGGAACTTTGCCTGAGAGAAGGAACGAGAGATGAAAAATTTTCCGCAAGGCCTCGCGATATGTAGTGCAGGATGGAATAATGTATCAGAAAGGATTCTCAGTTCCCTTGCTTCGATGCATCGTCCATGATGAGATAAAGTGGATCTTGAAAGAAGTTCATGAAGGAGAATGTAGTGACCATATTGGGGGTAGACGCTAGCCAAAAAGATCCTCCGCTATAGATATTATTGCGAACATGAATCAAGACGCCGTGGATTATGTAAGAAGATGCGACAAATGTCAAAAGTATGCAAAAGTCCCAAGAGGCCTGCCGACGGAACTCATGCAAATGGTTAGTCCTTGGCCATTTGCAATATGGGGGATCGATATAATTGGCTCCTTGTCGATCTCTAAAGATGGTGCAAAATATGCAATTGTCGGGGTCGATTATTTCACCAAGTGGGCCGAAGCAGAGCCTTTAGCGACGTTCACTACCAAAAAGGTCATTAGTTATGTTGTGTGAAACATTATATGTCGTTTTGGCCTCCCGCAAACTATCATTACGGACAACAGGACACAATTTGGGAGTAGGGAGTTTAAAGAATTTTGCCAAAAACATTGTATTGAAAAGAGGTTTGCGGCAGTTGCTCGCCCTAAAGCCAGTGGACAAGTTAAGGCCATGAATAAAGTAATCGGGTCCATTTTGAAAAAACGTTTGGAGAAGGCCAGAGGCAAATGGGTGGATGAGCTTCCAACATCACTCTGGGCCTTCATAACCATCCACAAGTCCACGACTGGCCATACTCCATTCACCTTGGCATACGACACTAAGCCTATTATACCCATGGAACATGAAGTTCCCTCTCACCGGGTGACTCATTGTCATCCTAGGATGAATCGAGATCTTTTACTGGAATCACTGGACCTTGTCGACAAAAAATATGAAGAAGCTAAGAAGCTAATTTAAGGGCGGCTGCGTATCGGCGCCGAGTCGCTCAATATTATAATGAAAAAGTTCGACCGAGAATCTTTAATGTAGGTGATCTTGTTTTGAACCAAGTTTTTTCAATCCCGTCACATATGAATCCCACGTGGGAAGGTCCACACGTCATCGAACGGAAGCTTGGAGAGGGAACCTTCAAGCTAGCGACTGTTGATGGCATGACACTCCCCAGAGCATGGAATAACGAGCATTTGCATCATTATTACACTTAGACCATTTCTTTTGCATTTTAGTAGCGATTGTTTCAATAAATGTTTCTTCGGTTATTCTCGGTTTCCAACATGTAATAAGACAATTCAGTTATTATTTTCTACAATCAATAAAGGCTTGAAGCTATTTTCCTATGAGCTATTAGTGTTTTGTATTTTGTAATTTTGTGATAAAATAGAATTGCATTGATCTATCTGGCGTATGAACGTACACATAAACGATTCAAAAAATCTCTAAGTCCTCGTAACGCAGACTAGAGTACTTTGAGTCCTTGGAGTACGAATTAGAGTATAAACGATACAAAAAATCTCTAAGTCCCTGGAGTGCGGACTAGAGTACTCTAAGTCCCCGTAGTGCGGACTAGAGTATAAACAATTCAAAAAATTCTAAGTCCCCAAAGCGCGGACTGGAGTACTCTGAGTCCCCGAAGGGTGACTAGAGTATAAATGATTCAAAAAATCTCTAAGTCCCCTGAGCGTGGACTAGAGTACTCTGAGTCCTCAGAGTGCGGACTAGAGTATAAACGATTCAAAACATTTCTATGTCCTCGGAGCGCGGACAAGCGTACTCTAAGTTCCCGGAGTGCAGACTAGATCATAAACGATTCAAAAAATCTATAAGTCCCCGAAGCGTGGACTAGAGTACTCCGAGTCCCTGGAGTGCGGACTAAATTACAAATGATTCGAAAAATCTCTAAGTCCTCGGAGTGCGGACTAGAGTATAAACGATTCAAAAAATCTCTAAGTCCGTGGAGCACGGATTAGAGTACTCTAAGTCCTCGGAGTGCGGACTGGAGCATAAACGATTCAAAAAATCTCTAAGTCCCTAGAGCGCGAACTAGAGTATAAATGATTCAAAAAATCTCTAAGTCCTCAAAGCACGGACTAGAGTACTCGGAGTCCTCGGAATGCGGACTAGAGTATAATGATTCAAAAAATCTCTAAGTCTCCGGAGCACAGACTGGAGTACTCTAAATCCCCGGAGTGCGGATTAGTGTATAAACAATTTACAAAATCTCTAAATCCCTGGAGTGCAGACTAGAGTACTCTGAGTCCCCAGAGTGCGTACTAAAGTATAAATAATTCAAGAATCTCCAAGTCGTGTGGAAGCGGACTGGCGCTTACACTATCTGCAAAACTTTGGATTTCAATAACAAATTGGATGATAAGCTAGATAATGAAAATCATCGAAAGAAAAGAAAAAAAATTTGTTTATTAATCGAAGATTAAGTTCTATTACAACTTCTCCGAAGTCCATAGCAAAAGTTTGTCTACTACGACTATAAAAAAGAAAAGAAACAATTGCATGACTTAGATTTATTTAAGCTAAGCAAGGTATGACCAGAGAATAGCTACTTCTTTGACTATTTCTCCTTTCCCTGCTTTTCCAAAGACTCCTCAACGGATCATTTTCTCCTGGACCCCTTGCTTCCCAGCGAGGTGGTACCAAGGAAGGGAGATGGACCTCGAGAGGCGTGGTTCCACCGAGGAGAATAACTTTCAGGGGCCTATTTAGAGGACCATCAAGTTCCACCACGTGAGGTTCATTCTTAACTTCAGCTTTCTTTTTCTCCTCTTCCACGATTCGCTCCCCCATGCTAAGTTTTGAAGTAGGTCCAGAGGCGCCTATGATTTCGACCTCGTCATGTTCATCCGTAGGAGAGGGATTTTCAAGTTTGTCCTCATCTAGCGCCCCGATCACTTGAGCATCGGGTCTAGGGGTATCCCCAACGTGAGGCACCTCGACCACTTTTTCTTCCAGCTCTATGGCAACTTCACTCCATGGAGTTAGCTTGGGTTCAGAATGGCCTACATGAAGTCATTAAAGATAAATGTTAGAATACATTTATTAGTCATCGAAAATGAAGGTTTCTTGAACTCTTGAAGGAAAAGCTACATACTAGCTTCCGATTGACTCTCAGCTGTCTTCGTCTCACCGTCTAGTATAAGAGGTAGAATATGAACACTAAGTCCGGGCTTCTCCGAGTCATAACCAACATGCTGCCCGGGAGGATCGAGTGGCGAGCTATCGACCGGTTGAACTGAGGGAGGAACCAGAGGCTTGGTTTTGGACAGGCCAGCTATGTCGTCCTTAACCTTTGATGAGGATGAGTCTCTTTCGAAGAGAGCTTTCTCCATAGACAAGTCAGAAGGTTCGTTTCCTTGAAGCACTTCCTTCATAAGAGCCTCTTCATCAACCTCTTTAGTTCCCTGCTCAACTCTTTTAATTTTCATTAAAGTGTCTCATGCTTTGGCCAATGATTCGAGGTAACCCTCGCCTAGAAAAGTCAGGTCACGGTGTATGAGAACTCGAGCATTATACTCGGTAATGAGCAGAACAAATGAGCATTTAATTTCTTCTTTACCGGCCTCAGTAGTGACCTTTACACGAGAGTCGACTTCTGCGAGCATCATTTCCTTACCCTCTTCATGAGCTGCCTCCTTCAATGCTTCAACTTAGGAAAGTTCCTCATCGAGCTTTGCCTTTAGGAGTCGTGTTGCGACGATTTCATCGCAATATCATATTGACTCTTCCTGCACGGCAGTTTTGTCTTCTTTCTCTTTGGCAAGCAGCTCCTCCAGTTCTTTAACTCATCGAGTGAGAATATCTTATTATTTCTGGATAGAGTCTTTCTCTAAAGCTAAAGCACCACTACGTTGGTCTGCCTCATCGATTTCCTACTTGTGAGTGGCCTCCAGGCGACTTACTACCTCGGTCGTTTCCTTGGCCTTTTTTTTGGGCAGCCTCAAGTTGAGATTTGTACGACGAAAGCTCTTCATCCTAGGCTTTGATGTTGTCATTGTCGTGAATGGCTTCAAGTTTCAGGCAATCGATTTCGTGTTGACGTTCCATGGAAACCTCTGAAACTTTTTCCGCCAAGTGTACGAACGCATCATGCTGGACATAAACATCATTATAACAGGCGATCGAACTTTGTTTCACATGTCCAGGAATAGGATGAATCATAGGGAGAAACTTTAATCCATTGAAGCATATCTTCGAGAATGTAGCCTTAAGCTCGACTAATCTTTCTGCTATCGATGGGTCATCCACAGAGGTTGGAGGAGTCTGCCTAACAGGACTCACAGATTTATTATGGCGCTCATGAGATTTCTTAATACTCGACAAGCTAGAGTGTTGATCACGAGGAGCCTTGAATAGGGATCCCTTGTGACCTGATTTTTCCCTATTGTCCTCTGACTGAGGGGGGATCGTTTGGATATGAGAATGACTGTAAGTTTTTCTTTTGGAAGATGATGACTTTCTAGGATGATAATCTCTATCGCCGCTGTCATCCATATCTTGTCATCTACCTGATCCTGAATCCCAATTGGAATGGTAGAAGAGACAGGATCCGCGAAGACGGTCAATGTCGTGTGTACACCCTATATTACCTGAATAGAAACCAAGTACAGACGAGTTAGTGAAAACCATATGATGATTAAAAATCAAGTGTAGGGAGGAGTGTAAGTTTTTGTGTGTGTCCTAGTGCTTCCCCCCAACGGACCAGTGTTTTTCGCTTTACTTATTGGTGTTTTCTCTCCTTGATGACGAGCCTGAGCACCTTCATCACTTCTCACGGCGAATTAAGTCCCATAGACTCATGGTCATTAAAGCCATAATTTAATAAGTCGCCGGGGATGGTCAGGTCAGATAAACCCTTTAGTGAACCCTTAAAATTTTGGGGAGTCGACCTCTTCTCAACAGGAGTAACCTTCGAGGTTCCACCAACCATCTTATTTTTCAACGTAAGCCAGACCCTTCTTCCTCTTTGGAGGAGGCAGTGGTTCGTCAGCACCGGGTGCATCATACTTTGGCACTTGGCCGAAACTTATGTTTTCATCGATCACCACTATCACCTCGGTTTCTTTATTTTCGCCTTCCTCGGTTGTATCATGGGTCCCCTCTTATAGGGGGCATCGAAGGTCCAGCCTGCTCTTTTCCTTTATCCACGGCGGATCCGGTAGTGGCACTAATTAGATAGCTAGTTCAAAGACCCTCCACAGTAATCTAAACTTCAAAAGCGATTCATTGGAAATAATAGATTTGATATCCCGGTCTTTTATAGGAATAGCTCGAATGGCCTCCATGGCCTGAGAATACCCAACGCCTTCAGGTTGTGGGCGAATACCTAAAAGGTCGATTTTTTTTTAGAAAGCATGCACTTCATGACTTAAAACAAATATTAGTCTAGGAGTGGAACTTACTCCCTTCCAACCATCTTCTCGCAAAACTAAGGGAGCAGCTTATGTAAAACCACTCTTTTTTATACTGGGAAAATTTACTCCATGCCCCATTCAGGATTTGACATTTGGAATGTGGCTAGAGAAAAATGAAGGATGGACTGTCGGACCGTCATTTGAAGCGATAGATATACCGAATATCCTCGAGAGTAGGGAGTCTGAATAAGGTGCTCATAAAGAGGACACAGACGCCATGAATGAACGCATGACTATTAGGGTGTAGCTGTGCCAGAGCAATCCTAATATACCTTAACACTTCACGAAGAAATGAATTAAAACGTGGCACACTTACGACCCAGCATATAAACTTGTTGCACGCAGTATACCCGGTTGGGGCCAAGTGAGGCCGATTTTGCCATGACGGAACCAAAACATCATCGAAAGGGATTCCATG
The DNA here is from genome assembly GCA_030765085.1 of Allium cepa. Lineage (NCBI taxonomy): Eukaryota > Viridiplantae > Streptophyta > Magnoliopsida > Asparagales > Amaryllidaceae > Allium > Allium cepa. The sequence goes on along the minus strand of CM060935.1, from coordinate 439,155,884 downwards.
AATTGAGCACAACTGAAGAAGAGCGGCTTTGCCGACTTTGGAAGCTTGTGAATCAATGGGATTATCCAAAGTAACGGTGTTGTCTATAATATCAGGAGCCGGGCCTATAACTATAACAGATGGATCCGGAATATCTGTGTAAAGGTTGTCGGTGGATTTGAAGTTCCTACAACATCCTGCCGAGAACCTGGCTCAGGCTTATTAGAAACTAAAGCAAAGCTTGATCTTTTTGACATCTTCAATGAGTGTTTAGTATGGGAAAATACCTGTTTAAACTATACTTAAAACATAACCGATATTAGATATAACAGCAATAATATATCGCCCCGCATTGGGTGTGAACTAGTAGGACAACTCAAGCGTGAGTGTAGAAAAAATTAAAGTTTTGAACACAAGTGTGGTGTGATAGAGCTTTAAGTTGTTGTCCTCGAAGACCATCATCGCTGACCATCTTCTGTAGTTTATCATAGATTGGCAATAGAAGTCTTGGAATCAAACATTGGCATCATAGAGTGTGAAGGCTGTTGTTCGCATTTATTGAGTTAAATTTGCATTTAAATTGTTCAAGCTATGGGGAGTTAGTTCAGATTGAGTCCTTAGGCTTATATGCTTTATTGCTTGTCATTGTCCGAGATGCTGTGGTTGATTGTGGAGGTAAGTTTCAAAATGTGCATTGTGTTCGAGTTAAAATAGTCCTGATTGCCAATACCGACCCCAACACTCAATACCAACCCAAGCGATAAACTATCTATACCGATCGACCCTCTTGACATAGACAACCGACCCACGCTCCTGTGGACTACCAACTACCGAGCGTTTCTCTAGACAAAAATGAACGACCCACTCTCGTTCCCTTATCGTCGGACGGCCTCACCATGACATGTACCAAGCTACTCCTCGGAATATCGACTCACTTCTACTACCCTATACTCTTGCCGAACCATAACAACTCTCTCAATGCCGAGCGACACACTCCTAAATGTGTACTGACCGACCTACACACACTCACTCTCTCTCTTTCTCTCGGAAACGACCGGCACACACTCTCTCTCTCTCTCAGAGTTCTGAGTCTTTCTATAGAATAACTCATACCAAAACCGCACCGCTCTCATACATAATATCGATTCACACTTTCTCTAATAACCACTTACTCCCACAAAAGACTTGCCGACCCCACTTTTATGCTCTCCACGTCGCTGACCATGAATTAATACTACACTACTCCATCTAGTAATCCTAAAACCACGTTCCTATATCCCCTTCGAATCACTCCCCACTGCCATCTCCTATCGAATCTATGTGCTCGGATTCCAAGTAAGACTTAGAACTAAGAGGGGTGGGTAGAATGAGGAATCTGTACCTATAAAAGAAGCTAGAAGATTTTGAGGATTATAGGACTGCAAGCTGAGGATTGCTCAGATTTAATGGCGTCTAGAGTTGCAAGATAGAAGGCTTGAGTTTAAAAGGAAGAAGGAAAAGTGTAACGATAAACAAGCGTTGAAGTAAAACAAGTCAGTAGGCCTGTAAAAAAGGAAGTAAGAAGAAAAATAACACAGGAGTGTGGGCCTTTATATATGGAAAGGGGGAGGCGAACAGGCCTTACCCTGTAGAACCGGTTAGAGCACCTCAGTGGGTCGATGAGTGAACATAACCGAACGACACTGAGTAGACCAAACGCATGGCTCGGTGTTTATACGCTAAGCCATCCATTTAAAAAATAAAAAATAAATAAAAAAAGGGGAAAAGAGAAAGAAAGTCTAATGAAATAAATAATATATAAACGTATGCATGTGATGTTAGGAAAGTTCGCCATGATTCAGCCTTCATAAGATCGTATACATTCAACTTTTGAAAAGTTAAGAAAATGATCTAAGCGACGGACGGTTATCTTTCTAGATGAGATAACTACTGAAAGCAAGGACTGGCCGCTAGTTCAAAGCACGTCGTGTTGATTCACACAACGTGCATTAGGGGGAAAATGCTACCCGGCACTTTGGCCCGGCTTTTTGGTGATAGTCACAGAGCCTATGGTTGAACCTGGACAAGACTCAAGCTAGGAAAGGGGTGGAAGTATGATGGACCGGTGAAACTTAAGTTTGGATCGTCCTATACACCTGGATTGATATATTTGGTGCTGGCTCGACCGAAGTGGTTCAGGGTTAGAGTGTAGTCTAGATGCCCGGCCAAGGTGGTTTAGCATTAGAGTGTAGACGTGGTGGTTCGACCAATATGGGTGAGGCAAAGCGATTCGATCGATATTCTTTCGGATTTATCAGATCGGTGTGGATGGAATCGACCTTGGTTGTTCGGCTAACAGGGTCCGGGCTTAGAGGTACTGATTCGTGTATCAATCGATCAAGGAAGGAAAGGCAGGACAGTTCGATCTAGGTGGTTCAACATATGTCGTTCGGCCAAAATGGGTTAGCAGGTGTCGTTCGGTCGTGGTAGGGGAGCTAGTGTGGTTCGGTCAGGAGTAGTTCGGCATTGTGGGTCGGTGTATCTAGTTCGATGCACCTTGAGGAGGTTGACAAGTTATTTGGTCTACAACAGATTGATGCAACCAGCGTTTCCATACTTCGAGTTAGACTACCGCTTGCTCCGTGTCCTTGAAGGCCTACTTCGAATCAACAACGAAACAACCCATGGATCGGCACAAGTGGGTTGGTGGAAGAGGATCGGCAAGACTCGCTCAGTCAACTTAACCTACAATTATAGGTAGAGGGGCAGGGTTACAGTTGATAGGACTTTTTCTTTTTTAGGAAGTCGAGGTATACTCTACCATTTTTCGTACTCACTTCTCTTCTGTTCAAACTTTCATTCAAGTTGTTTGTTTATGGATTATATCTGTTCTCGAATAATTAAAGAAGTAATAAAGATCAAATTCAAAGTGGACGTAGGCAATTACGCTGAACCACTATAAATTGGATGTTCCCTTTTCTATTATTCTTTTTGCATTCAATTGTGTTATTTCACATTTTTAATTTACTTTCTTTATTAATTTCTCTACACAACTCTATTCGAGGGTGTTAGTGACCAATTTTGGTGCTAACAATCATATTGAGATGGCTAGATTTCATCTATTCCATGGATTTCATAGCAGCGTCAGCTTTTCCTTCAGCTTCTAATAAGGAGGTTCTGGAGGCTTCCAGCTCATTTGTCAAAGTTTCGATGATTCTTTTGTCCTGAGCCTCTTGGCGTTTTAGCTTTTTGATCTCTACCGCGCGCTCGAAGGAAACTTTCGACATTTTTTCTGCTACCTTCATCCATTCTTGATATTGCATATGGATGTCAATGACGCAGTCAATGGTCCTCTTCTGAACATGATCCGGAACGCTCTTCAAGTTTGGAAGAAATTAAAATCCTTCAAAGCTTAAATTCGATAATTCTTCACAAAGCTGTGCCATGCGAATAGTTGGATCAATTGTAGGATCTTCAGTAGTAGCTTCGACTTTGGTGCTTTCTTTGCTGGGCTTGTAGGTACCAGTATATTCGCCATGGAGGCGGTAATCGCTCGGCCATTGAGAATCAGATGGAACCAAGGTTGTGCAGGCATTGGAATGGTAGAAGGGTCGTGAGAGGGATTGATGGGCAGATCCCTATGATCAGCTGGTCTTTTAGGATCATTTTGAGGAGGAGATATCAATCTTGATATATATTTATCCAAGGACTGGCTTATCCTTGTCGTCTCTACCTTGAGACGATAGCTAGAACCATAGTAATCTCTACTGCCGCGATCGGAGCTAGAATGCGAATCTGATGACTGATGATGTATATCCCGGAAAGAATCCAAAATGTTCCTCTTCCTTACCATTGTTTCTGCAAAGAAAGACGGATGTCAATCAACTTTGAGCAATAAAGAGTACACATCAATTATAGTGCCGTGTTGAAGGGTGCAAGTGTTTGCATGGTTCGTAGTGAAACCCAATGACAGACTATGTGCAGAAGCTTCGCTCATTGGTGTAACTTCCCCTTTGAAATTAGGGATCTCTAAGACAATTTTGATAGGAGGCTCTGGCCCTCTGATGCTCACATCAGTAAAATGGAAGGCATCGAGACCAGGTGGAATTGGTAGACCAGGCAAAGGGCCAAGTGATAAACTCAAATGGTCCAACGGTTGGGAGGAAGATTCATCTTGAATAGCCTCAGAGGCCATCGACGAGTTGGATTGGTCAGGGAGGCGACTTCTAGGAAGCTTATGTGCAAATGTTTTCTTTTTTTCTCTTATCTGCAACCGAGGGTTGTGAGACTTGCGACGATGCAATATCGACCTCACGATCAGATTTACCGCCATTATGACTAAGTGCATCGTCACTACGTCCTCCGGCATCAATATCAGCAAATTCTTGGGTACTCATGACTGGGGGCACCACGGAGTTGGCTTGATTATCTCTTTGATCAGTTATGGCCTATGATCTTATCCCTGCCATCTGGGCAATTTTAGTTAGCCCTATGTCGAGGTCCTCCTCTATCAAACAAAAAGTGACGAGATGTTCATCCATGAGAAAATATTCGATATTCCTGTCCTCGGGTGGAGCATTCTTTAGAATTGAGATGGCCTCTCCATAAATATCACCACTAGGCTAGATAATGATACCTGTAAATGAATAACATTGTCAATAAGGCAAACTGAATATCATTTTCTTATGTTATCGTGAAACTGGTGGGTAAACCTTACGTCTTTCTAGCCATTTTCAGGCGAATCCAGGTAGGCATCAAACAAAGAACCATTCGCTCTTGAAGGCGCTTAGTTTTTTCCATATGCTGATTAGAAATTGGCATCTCTTTGCTAACTCAAGAAATGTGAACAAGAGACTCCCTGTTCGCCGCTTAAAAGTGAAAATAAATCAAATATCTTTGATGGCGGGATGACGTTGTAGGAACTCCATAAATACCATATAAGTACAATTAACGAGTGCGTGACCATTTGGATGGAGTTGTGCTAGAGTTATCCTTAAATAATGTAGGATCTCTCGAACGTATGAGTTGAAAGGCGGGATGCATCCCTCCCATCACATAAACTTATTACATGTTGTATACCCTTCAGGGGGTCCATGAGCCCTATCATCTCGCGATGGAACCAACACATTATCGAAGGGAATTCTATGCCAAACTCTTTGGAGAGTGCCTTCTTTAATTTTTGAAGCCACGGAATCAGAAGAATTTTCAACGATGACTGCATCCTCTAGATTATCGGGCACAGGATCAATAACCTCAAGCGGAAAGACATGAATGATTTCAGAAAGATCAAACAAAGGACCTGGTCTTTCTAGTTGTTTCGAATCATGACTGAACGACAAACTATCAGACTCAGTTGCCGAACTTGACTCTACGTCAGGATTATTCTTTGGGAAGATGACCCAGTCAGAATAGTTCTAGAGTGCTCGGAATTTCTTGATCCCATTGTTTTAAACTTAGCAAAAAATCATAATTAGAAAAAGTAACTTGTACCCCCCAGTTCATAGTGAGCGCTAGTGTTGTGCGATAAAGTGCTATTCAATATGGTAATAAGTTGTGCAAAACTTAAGATAGAAAAGACAACTAAACTATGATGTTTGGCCTGAGAGATTGTCATTCCTGACCGTCTCAACTATGCCTACGTGTGTTTGGAAATGATGCAGCTTAAGTTTCAAGGTGATTGTTAGCCAGCAAAAGTTTGGTTTTATCTAAATTACAGATCAGTTTCAAGATGATAATTAAAGGCATTGTTTATGTCATTGTTTTAGAACAATTTGCTACCAAATATGCAGTTCATATCTTATGCAGGTCGTGAACAAGTCTTAATGTTTGTCCAAGTATGAAAGGCCAAGGCTCGTCGTTTAGTTCAAGTTTTTCCATCTACATTCCATTTTATAAAAAAAGAAGGAAAGGTTCGTGTGTGGCTGAGGCCAATCATTTGAGTATAAGGATATAGGTCGATCGTTTCCTCCAGATAGCATTAGTCGATCGTTCACCTGAGTCTTTTCCCACCGATCGTTCTCAAGAGGCTACAACTCCATGGGGTGGCAAATCGTTTATAAGCAATCATGAAGCCTCAATGTCCTAGAGCTTCATCGGTCGTCTAAGAGAGATCATGGATGATCAATCGTATAGCTTCTTCATACCTAAAGCACTATCCCAATCAGCGAACGATCGGTTAAAAACGTGACTCGCTAATCCCTAGCTACTTAGTCTCCATTACACATAATCGTAAGAAAAAAGAAAGGAAGGAAGCATCCACAAAAAAATTGAATTGTCGTAGTTCCAAAGTTTCGATCTCAAAATTATGAAGCAAGTATGGGATTCATGCTACCTAAATTTGAATCTGAAAAAGAAGAGTGTGAAATCAATTAGGAGAGCGATGACTATGCTGTGACTGATGAAATGATCGGAAAGAAGAAGGCAGAGAGACTGTTTATTTTTACTCTAGAATGGAACGTAGGGGGAGAATGAAGGAGAATGACCAAGTGTAGAAGCTTATATAGGAGGGGTGTATTGCCGATCGTTTTTGGTCCAAGCCTTAGTCCGATCGTCCCTTATCCGAGCATAAGGCCGATCGTCCCTTATCCAAGCCTTAGGCCGATCATTCCACAACCTAGCATATGCCGATCGTTTTCATACTCATAGCGATTTGAGATTTATTTTCTAAGAAAAGAAGAGTTGTGTGTGTGTGTGTTTATAATACATAAAAGAATTTTTTCCAAATTTTTTTTTGAGTAGTCACCTAGAGACGACCACAGGAAAACTAAAGCTAAGTTGCTGAAGCTTAGAAATCGCTAGAGTAAAAACAATATGATTGTTAACAAGTTGTGCTGCCAAGTTTATACTATTTGGAATCGAGCAATCGACATGACAAATAAGGAAACAATGACCTTTGACAAGAAAACTACTAGATAGAAGGATAGCAACCATTTGTTGAACGAGATGGTTTTCTTTCAAAACGATTCAAGTTTACAGCGATTCAAACCATGTCATGTATAATACAAGACGTACTTTGGGGGGCAAATATTTTCATGCCTTTTGGCAAGGCTATGGTATCATCGACTTGGCTAAGAACGATGGTTAACAGCCTAGGGAATCAATTACGTGCAGTACTATAGATGGTGGTCGGGAAGATTTGAACCGGTACCCAATCGAGGTGCAATTAGCATGCAGTAACTGGCATGGCCCGATGAAGTTATATTTCAAGTTTGGAGTTGATTGGAGTTGATATGCTCAAGTTATGGATGAAGTAAGGATTTGTATAGATTGACCAAGAACGATCTATGCAACAGTTCAAGTCATCGAAGAGCATTCAATATCTCGAAATCCACAAGGCCAATTCATTTGAACTTTTAGAGCATCGATAAAATAATGAGGGGATCCTGCAAAAACGATTGCATATCACGAAGTGAAGATTTGAGGATGGATGATCATTCTTGCTGATCCATCAGAACGATCGTGTAGTTCAATGCATAATCCAACTTCAACCAAGAACGATCCATATCCCACAATTTATAAGTCGGAATGATTCCATCGTTTAGAAGCAGCATCAAGAGGCATGTGTGACATCCAAAATGATCTTGCCATGATTAAAGCCGAGAAAAAGGATCGGCTGACATTAGGCCGATCATTCTCAATCATTAAGTTCCGTTGGGTCGTGATCCTTAAACCTATCAGCTTTATCAACCAGGTCGTATAGACCTAGAGAGCCTTCTACCAAAATCGTAGCAAAATATCTGTCGTCCCTTCTTATAAATACAGGTCCCAAGGGTCATTATGAGGATCCTTTACGCTATCGGTTACTTGAGTCTGCATTGTAATTAAGTTCTTCCTTACTTTTTGCTGCTGTAATTAAACTCTTCATAAATCAATAAAGAGAATCTTGAAAGTGGAAGTAGGCATATAATGCCGAACCACTATAAATCTGTGTGTTCTTAATTATTGCTCGGATTTTCTTGTTAGTTAACCTATTCCTCGGTTTAATTTTACTTCCTTCATTTACTTCTCTACAAAAATCTATTTTTGGGTATTCGTGACCAATTTGGTTACAAACAAAGAGCATTAGCAAGCAGTGAGGTGGATACTTAGATATCTTCATGCCACTTCTTCAGTTGGCTTGTTACATGATGGAGTAGGTGGTGACATCTCTCTTAGAAGTTACTGTGATTCAGATTATGCTAGCGATAGATACGCACAAAATTCGGTTTCGGGCTGTCTTTACACTTGGTGTAGGCTTGATTTTGTGGAGACCCAAGTTGTTGTCTATAGTAGCTTTGTCAACTACAAAGGCTAAGTTGGTATCAGTTATGGGAGTGACTAAGGAGGGATTTTACTAGGTCACCTATTGGATGATCTTTCTATGTTACAGCGGACAGTAGAGCTATATACGGACAGTCATAGTGCGATCCATCTTGCAAAGAATCAATCTTATAGTTCTTGGATAAAGCACATTGATGTACGAGGATTTTTTCTGATGCTTGAGGAAGAATGAAGCAAGATCAAGTTGGTGAAGTCGAGTACCATCGATAATCCTTTAAATATGATGGCAAAGTCACTTCCTAAGGACAAGTTTGAGCATCGCTCAAACTTAATCAGTTCGATTTCAGCTGCTTGAGTGCCATGGGGAGCTGACCCAACAAACAATTTTGTTGATCGGTGAATATATTCAAATCGAGGCGGAGTGTTAAATTTAGATGAAAATTTAGATGATTTAAATTTATTTCAAATTTGTAAGAGAGAAGATATTAATTGATTCTTGTAATCAATCAAATATGGGAAACAAATTGGAAAGATGATCAATTAGTATCAGAAGAGATAATAATTGATTTGAGGAATCAATCAAATAATGATATATGTGGAAACAAAACAAATATGCTAAATCATGTTGAAATCAAATCAAGCAAATCTGGAAACATTTCATCCTTATCTCCAAGGTAGTCTTTATCCTCACACCTATAAATATGAAGACATTTGCTCATCTTTTTAGTGAAAACCAACAAGAGTGTTCTCTACTAAAATATCCTTAATAAGATCCTTATTTCTATAATTTTTAGGGTGAGTGAAATTATATGAATGATTCATACTCTTTTCATGTCGTACTCTCTCGAATTGAAGAAATAATAAAGGGTTTTTGGGTCTTTGTGACATTGAATACTCATATCTGAAGCATGTTAAATGTTCTATGTCTCCTTTTCTTTCCATTGTTTGTTCTTGTCTTATTTCATAGTCGATTTTAAGTTGCATTAGTATTCAAATAGGCAATACAAGATCCTAAAAAAAATATTCATCCACTCATTCAATTTTTTCACAACACTTTCTTTATAAAACTCTTCTAATTTAAAGTATCAAATTCTTAAAATTATACTTTTCTATAATATTTCATGTTCATAAAAATTAAAGTATATAAAGAAAAAAAAATTGCTACTACGAACAAGATTGACGATAGAGTTAGATATGTAACCAATTACGTAATTGCCTCTAGGGCATACCATCGACTTTTTCAATAAGCCAAGAAATGGAGTAGATTATTTTGATACATATACTCCTGCTGCTCGTAGCTCCTTTGATTCGTTCTTTGATAGCACACTCCCAAAAAGATAAATCTTCATTTGTTAATGGTGATTTAAAAGAAGAAATAAATATGGAACAACTAAAAGGTTTCATAAATCTAGGCCAAAGAGGGAAAGTTTGGAAATTGGTAAAATCTTTTTACTGTTTGAAATAGGAACCCATGACATAGCGTAAGAAGTTTGATAAAGTAGCACTGTCAAATGTCTTCATTATTAATGATGCTAATAAATGCATTTATAGCGAACCAGGTAAAAATGGTTTTGTTATAATGTGTTTGTATGTTGATATCAAGTTAATATTTAGTTTTGATATATCTTATGTGAAAGAAACAAAAAGGTATTTGTCATATAATTTTGATACGAAAAATCAAGGAGAGGCTGAGTGATTTTAGGGATCAAAATCAAAAAGAAAGAGGAAGGGTTAGTACTAACCCAATCTCATTGCATCGACACGTTCCTCAGGAAGCACGGTCATTACAATGACAAATCAACTCCGACTTTATTAGATCCTAGTATTAAATTAGTGAAGTGCAGTGGATGAACTATTTCTCAACTTGAATATTCCAGTATTACTGGGAGTCTTGTATATTATGCATTACACAAGACCAGACATAGCACATGCTATAAGAATATTTTGTTCGTTCATGAGTAATCCAAGTTATGAACATTTGAAAGCTATTTATAGAGTTCTCGCTTAATTGAAAAGAACCATAGACTATAGTTTATATTGTACAGGATATCCTGCTATTAAAAGGATATAGTGATGAAACCTAAAATAATGTAGAATCCAAATTCATGTCCACGATCTTTACATTAGGTGTAGCAGCGTCTTTAGGTTCCAAGAAGAAAACTTGCATTTTAGATTCAACGATCTTGTCAGAATTAATTGCATTAGCAGATATATACAAAGTGGTTGAATTTCTTAGGAATCTTGTAATAGAAATTGCTATATGGAAAAAATTATTCCTGCTGTCATGATTAATTGTGATAATTAGGTATAACGGCCCGTATCTAGAGGCCTAAAGCTAAGCACTATAGATGTTGCAGTCAACTATAGTATTAACTTCCAACGGCAAAATACGGTAATCCTAATGATATCTATAATATCAGAGTCACATGAATATGAATCACATATTTCAAAAACAACATTTTTGATTATATTTCATAAAACATGTTTCATATCTAGATTACATAATCCTAACATTTTCTAGGTTTAGATTAAGTATAATTATTACATAAATATGCCAAGAGTGACATATGAAGATGCCTCATTGGTTGATTGGAGTACTATATAGTCATAATTGACTTAATACAACACAGCAGAATAAAACAAAAACAACTCCTAAATAGCTATCCGTCAGCCACCTGCTTGTCTCCGGAAGCTTTATTTGCCTACCTACTTAAATCAAATTTGAGCACCTGAGAGTTCAAGGCAAAAACATAAACTTTGAGCCAGAAATAAAGCCTGGTGTGAACAATACTATACATCTTGGTTATTTGATATTAAGTGAGACCATGTCGCTTAGCGAACGGGTTTCCCTTCACTAATATCCATTCAAAACATATCTTTTTGCAAATCAAAATTCTACAACCAAACTGGTTAATCAAACTGATTATATCAATAATAGCAAAATCATATATGCTTAAAACAGGTAATAAATGGACAATCTGTCCGAAAAACTGTAGTTTTGTTTGGCTAACTACTAACCTTTGGCTAACTCGGGCCTACCAGACAAACTAAACAAATTATCTAACACCTGTTAGACATACTTTTGGACGGTCTGTCCTTATCTTACTTCTCCAAGGGTCATCTGATCCTAATGGTTTTTCGGGCCCACCAATAACCTATCTTTCTTCTCTATACATATGTTCCTTTTTGTGTGTAACCATCATTTAAGACTTACCTGTAACAAAGCCCTACACATTGGAATTTTGGATTAAATTAGCTAGGGGCTAATAGCTAATGAGTAGGGCGCGACCCAACACCAATCCCATCTCATCATCTAATCTGAGTCATTTTCTTAGGGTTAACTACCCTTTAAATTTTCCTTGAAAACCTTTTCAAAATGATTTAATACCTTTAAACCATTAAATTGATTTAATCCCCTTAAATCATACTTCAACAAGGAAAACATACTTTTGCTTTACTCAAAACTCTTTGCTATGATATATGCTTTACTCAAAATATTGTTGATGAAAACATTCGAAACTTTGTTTAAACCTTCAAACAATTCTCTTTCGAAACCATTGAAAGTACCCCTTTTGAAACTGTTGAAAAGTGCCCTTTTCAAAACCATTATAAGTAAACTACTCTACCTTATAATCTTAGGCCAAAAGGTCAAAACATACCTTTCGAAACCATTTTTGATAACCCTTTCAAAAACATTGAAAAACCTTCCTTTCGAAAGTTTTAAAACCTTAGCCATCCTCTTATCAAAATGTTACAAACATTGCCTTTCAAAAACATTGGAACGTTCCACTTAAAACTATCTCCTTCAAAACCTTTGGGTTCTACCTTCAACAGAACAAAAGGATCATAAAATAACTAATTCAAAAGCACTCTTTTGGAAGCTAATTACTAAATAAAGAAGTGATGGTGTTGAAATCAACCCTTCGAAAGAATTGGAGAAGTGGCTAAGTTTTAAAACAAAGAAACCCTTTCGAAGGCATTTCTTCGTAAGGTAAGATGCGGCAGCAAGAGGTTTCGCCCCTTTCGAAAGCATTTACTTAAAACAAAAGGTGCAACCTCTTTCAAAACCATTCCTTAAAATCATTTAACCAAGTAGAAAGCTAACTAAGTCAAAAACATTCCTTTCGAAAGCAAAGCAAGTGCATTTTCGTTCAAAAACAAAGTAACGCTTCGACCCCATCGGAACCCCTTGTTTTGACCCAACACCTTCCGCCTATATCCAATTCGCTATGTACTAAAGCATTGATACTATGTGCATTGGTTTTGATGACGATGGAGGTGGAGGTACCCACTTGGAACCTTGGTGCCAGGAGTGGTGAAGCATGTAAAAAAGCATGTTTCAACTAATTTTTAGCATTTTAAAGTAATCTTTTCAACTAATCTGCCTTGCTTTTCAAAATATTATCGGTTGCTAATTTCTTTTCCTAATATGCAGCCAAAATTTCAGAATTAAGTAATTTAAATAATTTACAAAATGTCTCTTCGCCTTTTATAAATATAAAACATTTAAGTCTCATACCTTAAATAATTTTATATATTCATTAAAACACTTAGGAAAATTCTAAAAAAAATTATTTGAATCATTTTTAATATATTTTCCAACATATATAAATTTCAGAAACAAAACATATATTATTTAGCTGTAAATAATATTAAACCCAAGTAATCATTTTCCTCATTAGAAAATTAATATTAAATCCACATTAGTTCGAAAAATTATGAAAATTGAAACGCATCTCTATAATATCATTTTTGATCATATACTAAAATCGCAAGGCATTTGGATGTCATTTAATAGGGTTTTCACATTAAGACATATCATAAAATCTATATGAAACATCATAAATCATCAACAAACACATACACACACAGATATATATATATATATATGTATATATATATATGTATATGTATATATATATATATGTATATATAATTTTAACAATCAAAACATGGAAAAAAGTTTGCAATTATCTCAGATTTAATATAAAAATGAAATCAATTAAAAGCATGAGATGTAGTTATTATTCACCTAGCTTTGTGATTAAGGAGTTAAGATTTAAGAATGGATTAAGTTGATTTGCTTCTTCCTTTAGCTTATCTTCCTCTTGTTTCTTCTTTAATGATGGCCAGCCTCTATATTGTTTTGATTTTCGTAATGAATGTATAGAATGAATGAGTGTAAGGGTTTAGGGTATAAGGATTTACTTACTCCTATTTTACCCCTTTTTTATTTGCCTTTCTTATTTCATTTTAGTTTCTCTTTAGTTCATTGGTTACATGGCACGGCTACAAATTATTGACACAAATATTGATACCCTAATCATCACATTATTTTATTTTATTTAACTAATTAAATATCCTAGATAATGATAACCAAAATTAGGGTTGTTACATTAGGTTACCATTTATAATATTTCTAACTAAACACATAATTAGAAGTCTAGACATATGAGTATCAAACATCAGATGATAAGGAAACTACTCAAAATAGAAGTAATCACAATTAATTATATATAAACCAAGAAAAACTTGGCTGACCCGCTAACTAAATGTCTTCTAAAGGCAATAGTTTCTATAAAATCAAAAGAGATGGTACTAAGGTCTGCGAATGCAGGCTGATCATCTTTAATAGAAACCCAACCTATGTTTTGAAAAAAGAAAAATAGGTTCAATGGGTACCTATGAGTTCATTGAATGATTATGGAACACTAATAATTTACCAAAATTAATGTTGGAATATGCATGAACCAGGATGGATGGTGATCCTTAGTAAGTCTAGATAACTAATAAGGTGTATCTTAGAAACACCTTAAGAGACTTACCTATATGAGTATAGAAATCAAGTTGTTTCCTAAGAAACTAAGACCGCTTTATAAATAAAACTCATGAACTCAGGACTAAAAGTAAACGATCATTAATGTGCTAGGCATACAAAACATTCTTCTTACGAAAATCAATATGTGTGATTGTTTGAGTTTATTATAGGGGTACTTGGTTCAAGACTAGTTCATCAATAACCGCGAGAGAACTTTAAAGGGTTTGTACCAACCGAAGGTTCAAATCCAAAAGTTAACTCTTGTTTATATATTGGCTTCCACGATTATGCAAATTCTTGATCTTTGAACTATGTCAGCTTGATCCCAATAATGCATAGACAGTCACCTAAGTGATTGGCCAATACTTTTTATTTATTTTTTATTTTGAAAATAGGGGCAAATATTGGAAATTTTCAAAAAAATTGGGTTTGGATTTTTTTTGAAGAAGGAAGAAGAGATGTAGGGAATTTAATCCCACATCTTGATATAAAAAAAATTCAATTTATATAGTGGTTTCTCATGATAAATTTGGGCCCTTTGTGCACTCAAATGTTTTCTCTAGGGTAGAAGAGAGCTTATGCATCTTGAGACACGCATGCACCGTTCCCATCAGTATATACGTTTGACTGATCGAGTTGGGCCTGGTTGGGTTTGGGTTGGGTTCAAAAAACATTTATAGACATTTTTTGATTGGTTTTTCATCCTTTTCACAGGCCAAGAAGTTTGAATTTGAAATGTTGCAAACAGCGAGAAATTTAGAAGGTAGGAGACATGACCATCTGAACCAACATGCATGATTTTTGAATCAAGTGGGAAAACTGACTGTTATAGCCTACAAATGGGACCATTGATGATCAGATGTACCTTTTCACTACCTATATAAAGGAAGTACGAATTTATTTTCAATGTATAAAGTTTTCTTCTTCTTCAATTTTTATCTTTATATATTGCATCATCCACCTCTGAAAATATTGAGCATTTCTTGGCCGATCAAGAGCGTATAAACCCGAAATTTGGTTACAATATTAAAAGGCTTCATTGAATTCTTAAAATCAATAGTTTGATTAACCATTTGTACTTGCTAGGTTAAAAAATTGTCTAAAATAATCAACCACGTTGGACTTTAAAGCAAAAGTACAGTAATCGCATCGTAATTCGACTCGAACCTCTGAATATTCCAACAATTTTCAGGCAATAAACCCAACAAGGAAGATTCGAGCAATATCAACAGCTTCTAAGTCATGAATTAGCATCTGCCATGTATGGAAAGATTTGGCAAAGATAACTTTATCTGATGGCTAGAGACAACGAAGTTCTTTCTAATTACCATTAAAATATTCTACATTCTAGAGGATGGCTTGTGGGAAATCCCTAAAGAAATACTATAGATAATGATGAAGTCATGTAAAGTACAAAGAGGATGAATTTTTTGTGTAGAGGACACACTCTGAATGCACTTGCAAATTCTGTCTACAATGCACACTAAAGCTTGGAAACAACCAAAGTACTCTAGACTGCAAGGAAAATAAATATCATATGTTAGAGGCATGCAACTAGAAATTCCTGATATGCTATTTAACGGATTTTAGAATGACTTATAACAAGTCCACTATTGGACAAGTTAGTGAAATATTGTATATAATAAACCAACCTATAGATGCTAAGATTTATCTCCCTAAAACATATTGTTGGAGTGATAATTTCTAGACTCCATCCTTCTTGGAATGACTACAAGAATTTTTTTTTTGTAGAAATAAACAATAATTTTGAAATTATGCAACGTTACCTTCACATAGTAGAGGACTCTCATAAATGAAAATTAAATAATAGTCTGCAAACTTAGTTACATTCTAAGGCAAATAATGTTTAAATTACAAATTTGTTGAAGCCTAATAATTAGATGTAGTTTAAGAAAAAAGGAACATTCCAAGAAAGATAAAAAGAAGGGCGCTTGTTATTTTTGTAACAAGCCTAACTAATATGGCAGTGACTATCATCTATGAAAAAACAACTAAAGGCGAACGTGGTTGAAGACTACTTGTGGCTATAATGCATGAAGAAAACTCCATTAGTGGCATGAATAATGGTTGGTGGCTTGATACTAGAGTGACCATTCATATATGCAAAGACTGTAGTCCGTACAAGATCTACAAAGAAGTTGGCAGAGAAGGAGATTAAATTAATGGGGCAAATAATATCATAAACAAAATAACTGGAAAAGGCACAATAGATCTCACATTCACTTCGGGAAAGTTTCTTACTTTGGTTAATATTTCATATACCTAATATTAATAAGAATTTGGTCTATGGATACCTTCTAAATAAGGGAGGATTCAACATAGTGTATAAGTCTGACAAGTAGGTGTTATCTAAGAATGGTAGATTCATTAGACATGGATGCTCTTGTAATAACAAGACAAAGTAGAAATTTAATAAGGAATAATTCTACTTTTATTGTTGATTCTATTGATTTATGGCATGCTAGATTATGACATGTTAATTATGATTCTCTTAAATATATGAATAAGTTAGGATTAATCTCTAATTGCAATTTTGGTTCTATCTCTAAAAATGTGAAGTTATGGTCAAAAATACATAGAAAATCCTTTAAATCTGTAAAAAGAAAACAAGTTTGCTTAAATTAGTTTACGGCGATATTGGTGGCTTAAAAGGTCATACAGCTTAATGCGGTAATAAATAATATGTCACATTTATTGATAATTATTATAGATATGCGTATTTGTTAATTTGATGAAAACCAAAGATGATGATTTTGATAAATTTATAAAGCTGAAGTGGAAATGTAATTAGGACTTTAAATTAAAATGTTGCATTCCGATCGTGGTGGTGAATATTTTCAACTTATTTCACATTATTTTGTGAATAACATGGTTAATACATAAATGTACTGCTCTGTACACCTTAACAAAATGAAGCGTTGAAAGGAAAAATAGGACATTGGTAGAAATGTTAAATGTTATGCTAATTAGTTCTAACTTACTAAATACTTTACTGGATGATGCTATTTCACTTGCATGTTACATTTTGAATTTAATTCTTTTGAAAAAGAAGAATGTATCCCCTTATGAATTATGGTTTAAAATAAAAGCTAATTTATCAAAACTCAAAGTTTGTGGTTGTTTGGCTAGTGTTAGAAAGTAAAATCCTAAAAGACCAAAATCAGAATATAAAGCATTTAAGTGTGCTTTTATTGGTTATTCACCTCATAGTATAACCTATCGCTGCACAATTCTTGAAATATTTGAAGCAATTTAATCTACAGAAGATAAGTTTTCGAAAATAAGTATATATCACAAAATCAAACTGTTGAAGATACATCGAGACATCCAACCCTAACATATAGAAACCAATGGCAACATTGATGAAGACTATACCTATTTTCAAAACAACAATGTAATCTCGGTACATAGAGAAAATACTAAATGTAGGAAAAGTAAAAGTGCAAGAATAGAAAGGACTATGGTTTTGATTTTATTACATGTCTAGTAAAAGAAAGTAAGGATGAAATTCATATCATGAATGTTGATGATGACCTTAAAACTTATTCTAATGTTATGAGTTCCAGAGAAGCCATTTTGAAAATAAAATCTACCAATGGTGAAATGAATTCAATTTTTACAAACCAAACTTGGATTCTAACAGATTTACCTCCTATTGCCAAACAAATAGAATGTAAATGGATATTCAGAAAAAGTTGAATACAAATGGATTCATTGATAAATTTAAAGCCAGATTTAGTTGCAAATGGTTATAAGCAAATACATGGAGTAGATTATTTTAATACATATGCTCCTATTTCTCGCAGCTTTTTGATTCATTGTTTGATGACACTTTCATATATTCACAAACTGGTAATTTATCAAATGGATGTGAATACTACTTTTCTAAATGGTGATTTAAACGAAGAAATATATATGGAATATCCAGAAGGTTTCAAAAATCCAAGCCAAGGAAAGAAGATTTGTAAATTGGTAAAGTATTTTTATGATTTGATACAGGCACTCATACATTGACAAGAGAAGTTCGATAAAGTAGCATTCTCAAATGGCTTGACTATTAATGATGTCGATATTATAATGTGTTTATATGTTAAAGACATGCTAATATTTGACTCTAAGATAGTTTATGGGAAAGAAAAAATGGTATATGTCCTTTAATCTTGATATGAAAGATCAAGAATATGTTGTGATCTTAGGGATCAAAATAAAAAGGAAAGAGGAAGACTTGGTACTGACTTAATCTCACTACATCGAGAAGTTCATCGAGAAGAATGGTCATTACAATGACAAACCAACTACAACTCTATTGATGTCAAAAATGGATCAACATGCAAAAATAAGTTGTACGGAACTTATAGGACCTATATTTAGCAGATAATATTGAAAATAAAATAAAATAAGGCGGAGAGACACAAAAATTTTATAGTTGTTCGACGATCTCTGTCCTACGTCCACTTTATATATTTTATCGATTATGGATATGAGAAATTTTTCATGAGATTACAGAGAATTAAAGTCAAAAGTAAAGAAATTGACACATTCTAAGGCCTAGAACCACCAAGTTAGTTGCCTTGTTAACTATTTTTAAGGAGGAAGATGGTGAAGAGCAATAGAGTCCCAGATTCAGAGTGAAGAAGAAAGCATAGAGAGAAGATTTTATTTTTTACACCATGACTTTTATTTATAGGGAAATAGGTGTGTTGGAAGCCTGAGTCTAGGCATCGGCCCAAGGTCACACAAGAACACTTGGAGGCACCCGAGTTGATAGTATAACTCAGTACCAAGGCATCTGGCTCGGTTCCAAGTTATTTCCTTAAGTGGAAATCACTCTAACTTTTTCGCTCTGCTCTTCTGACTTCAAGTTGATGTGCTCCATGCTCTTTTCATCGATTATTGGTTGATTCTAGTTATCGTCTCACAATCACTCTTGTCATCCTTCTTTCTAAGCATTCTTCTCTTCAATATTTGAAAATGGTCATCTAAGCTTTGAGAAATTGCTTGGCCACAAGTGGAAGAGGTAGATAATAAGTAGCATGAAGTTGGAGAAGAGATATGGGGAGGAAAAATGACTTGGCCTCGACTTAAGTAACTAGGTACCGAGTTATTTACTTTGCCTATTATTGGGTGAAACTTCCCTAAGTTTCTTCTTTTCCTCTTCTAGGTGTGCTTACAAGATTTCAGGTTGTTTTGTCTTCGTTTTGATGTTATAACTTCTGTAGACTTCTATTTGGTTAAAAACCCATTAACACTTGTCCTCTAGAATATGTTTTTTTGGAAACAAAGCGTGCTCTGGATTGAGGTGTGTCCTGAATAGATCTCTCTTGTAAATTCAAATTGATCGTTCAAGTGTTTCTCTAGACGTTGCTTTCATATGGTAGATTTTCCTTTAACTGTTCAGCTTAGTTGTAGTTGGAATTCCATTCCTATGAACTGGAGATATAGATGGTATGAGTTTTATAAGATATCAAATTTAAATATTAATTAATTGCTTAATTATCTTTTGATTACCTTCAGCAAAATCTAAATCTATCTTCCCTAAATCTATTATCTCATGTACATGCATGTCTACCTCCAGGCCAAGCATGCATGACAGTTTCTCCTTCTCCAGTCGACGAATCGACGAGCGGACTTTGCCATCGCTTCCCACTTCACATTCTCTCCCTAACTGACCCAAAATCATGCAACTTGAACACCTATAGCCGAATGCAACACTTCGCCCTTCCCCATTGTAGCACAAAGTCGCAAATTGCCTCAAGCGGCTGGAGGTGGTGAAAACTGGCGGGAAATGGTACCTCATGAAGTTAGACCCAACGATGTCATCTTCATCACCTATTGTAACAACTCAAAAAAATTAGAGCAATAACAATAAATGAACAAATTAATTGAGTAATAAAATAGGGTTGGGAAATTGTCAATGAGCCATGGGAGTTGCATTAATCGGTCCGTGGTAATTTTCTGAGCAATTTTCATAAATAACTTGTCAAAGTCCGAGCTAGTATGAAGAATTTACGAGAGAAACAAGAAATTGGAATTATATATAACTAAACGAAAAGAAAAAA
Organism: Allium cepa; assembly: GCA_030765085.1. Classification (NCBI taxonomy): domain Eukaryota; kingdom Viridiplantae; phylum Streptophyta; class Magnoliopsida; order Asparagales; family Amaryllidaceae; genus Allium; species Allium cepa. Next base: position 439,135,769 of record CM060935.1, on the reverse strand, counting down.
GAAAGACCCATAGGGGTCGACCCTTGCTAGGTTCGGTTCGACCTATAGGTCGACCCGCAAATAGCATAGGTCGACCAACACTAGTGCCTGGACAATTTTTATCCAAGTACGAGCCGAAGAGTGTAAATTTGATTTTCATGCGATCCTGTGCGTTCGCAGCTACATCTGGTGACTCCTAGTGAGCCTATGACGTGATTGTACCAGATTTAATCTTCAAATCCAACACCCTGAGATCCCTAAGCTATATTATAAATATAAAACTAGGCCAAGCTATTTTTCACGTTCAGATTTTCTCCCAATTGGGTTCATTGCCTGAGGCTGAACCTTAAATAGAAATTTTTTTGACAAAAATATTCTATGCCCTAGAAGTGGAACCAGGAAGGCCCCAAGGATTAGAGCTAAGGACCACAGTGGGGGTTTTTAAATAATTTTAGATTTGTAAGCAATTTAAAATAATAGGGTTCTCATTAGTTGTAGTTTTTCTACAATTTTGAGACTGTTTTTGTATAAATTTATTTACAGTCAATGTTTAAGTAAATTTCAAAAGTTTTTTTTCAGTTATTTATATTTATCTATTTTATCCAGTTATTTACAATTATTTACATATATTTTAAGTTGGAATTTAGCCTGTAATGTTATTTTCTTTTTATAGAAATTTAATCCTTTTTGACATGAATAAAATAATAAAAAGAGAAGAATTCGAAAATATGGACTAAAATAAAAAAACCCTAAATTTACATAAATCAGATGAAAAATGAGAAAAACTAAAATAAAATAAACATGGACTTAAATAGGCAAATTTGAGATATTTGCAAGCATAATTATAACTAGTGGTTATAATTAAAAGAAGAAAGTAGAAAAGTAACATTTGCAAGAACAATTATAACACGTAGGTTATAATTAGAAAGAAAGAAATAACAGAAGGGAATTATTTTAAAACTTAGATCTTGGATTAAGTTAATAAGCAAATATAGCAGCAGTGGCCCGTACCGGCTGCTTTCCCTTTCAGGTCTCGGATTAATGGTCCCATACGCAGATGAGGTTGGACACGTTTATGTTGATTAGGGTAAATAAGTGGCCAATACATAAAGGCTTAAATTTGGGGATTTGGGCAAGGGACACAAAGCTATAAGGTTTGTTTTTTAGGACTAGTACCAGCAGCATTTCCTTTCAGGTCGAAGATTGATGGTCTCACACGTGGGTGAGGCTAGGCACGCTTATGCTGATTAGGGTAAATAAAGGGTCAAATAGCGGGCGACAGTTAGTGTGTACCGACGATGACCAAGCATGCGGCATCGATTAGGGTAAATAATTCGCTACTGCATCCTTAGTGCTAAGACCTGTCTTTTGCTGTAGGACCAACATGAATGGTTCACGGTGGCACATCAGAGATAGGAAAGGACGATCAATGGGTAGGATTAGGATTTCATCCCAATCAAGATTACTAGGTGAGATAGGATTAGGATTTCAGCCTAATCAAGATTAGCAGTTGAGATAGGGTTAGGGTTTCAGCCTAATCACAACAGTTTAAGACAAGTGCAAATAATCAAAACAAACAGTCAAACAAAATCAGAAATAGTATTTTATCTTTTTTGTATTTTCCTTTCATGCTAAAACTATTGCTTAGTCTATTATCTTTATCTTGCTTAGAAATGCTAGTAATTACTTTTACTCACCATACTTATTGTCTGACCCACTCCTTTATCTTTCCTTTTCCCTCAATAGGCCCGCAGAGTTGAGGATAGTTGATTCAGGTGTTGGAGATTCTTTTTCGGAGTTTTCCCATTTTAGATGTATTCTTCTGCTTTTCATCTTGTTCATTTGGCTTATGGCACTTGTGAGAGGGATTGTTATTGTTATTTTTGTACTTTGATTTTTGTAAGACTGGGATGTATTTTCATGAGACATAAGAAATTTTTGAGACATGTTATGTTTTTATGACTAATTTTGAAATGAAGTTTAATTCTGAATGATAAGTTATTATTTAAACGTTTTCCGCTGCTTTTACTTATTTGTCTTATGAATCTTAGTCTCTGTAATGCTCTAGCTATACCTATAATGCACCACGTCCTTTGGTGTGTCCTTTTTAGGGATACTAAAGGTTATGGGGTGTTTCATTTGGTATTAGAGCCTAAAGTTATGAGATTCCTAAAAAATTGTTTTAAAAGTAAAGTACTTCTCAAAGGTAACATACCTTCAAACTAAAAGTATTAATCAAAAAGAAACTCTTATTATAGAAATAGGTTTCAAGCATAAGAGAGTTTTTATAAAAATCCCCACAAAGTCCAGTTCAATCTTCTTTTGATCATTTTGAGCCTAAATTTCTTTTCTTTGCATAGAATGATGGATGCCCCAAATCTTCCACAGGGTATCCAAGTCCTTAGCTGGTTCCGTAGATACCTCCAAGCTATGGCACTAAAGGTGCAAGGGAAAGCGCCCAATGTAGCACCGACGGGTGGAGGTCCCATTAATCTACCTACGAGTGCCAATTTTTCTATGCTATGCAAGGAATTCGCTAATCTAGGAGGCAACCCATTTTTTGGCATGGAGAATTTCGTAGAGGTATGAACTTGGTTGAGGAATACGGAGCGGATATTTGGACTGTTAGGATTGGAGGACCGACAGAGAGTTCAGCTTACATCTTGGCAGCTAAAGGGAGAGGCTTCTTACTGGTGGGAGATCGTAGAGATGGAGGGTAGGGACATTGGTTGGGTTGGATTTCGATAAAGGTTTGAGAGAAAGTTCTTGTCGCAAGCCGAAGAAAGCTTGCAGTTGGGGAAGTTCATTAGTCCGAAGCAGGGGAGTCTTTGGTGAAAGAGTATATAAATCAGCTTAATGAGTTATCAAGGTTCGGGATGGAGCTTGTTAATACACCACATAAGAAGGTCACCAAGTTTGCTAAAGGTTTGAACCAGCCTCTCCAAGGGTTGGCATTGACACATGTACCTGTGTGAGTGATGTATGAGTCACTTGTGGAAATGGCTCTCATTTCAGATGTTGCTGAGGAAGAAGAGGCCAAGGGGGTTTCTAAATCAGAAAACTAAAAAGCTGTGGTGGAAGAATAAGGAGGATAAGGATGAGAAGGAAGGAGGAGGAGCTCAAAAGGGACAGATCAAGAAGGGCGAGAAATGTCATAATAGTGGATTGGTTGGGCATACTCAAAGGACTGTAAGAAGGACACGATGAAGGGGAGATGTTACAGCTGTGGGAAGCTTGGGCACCATAGTAGAGTTTGTCCTCAAAGGACAGGGCAGAAAGTAGGAGAACCTATGGCACAAGTACAGGCTTTAGATGCATCATCTTCTGGTAGTGGACCAGATCGAGGTAGGAAAGTCTCTGTAGAAGGTTTGATATCTATTCTGGATTTTCCTATTCGAACTCTTTTTGACTCTGGAGCTTCACATTCTTTCATTTCTAGTTCCTTGGTTGATTGTTTACACTTAGATATTCCTTTAGTTGTAGACCCTATAGTTGTTTCAAACCCCATAGGAGGATCAATACATTTATCCATGATTTTATAAAGGTTTGAAAATTTTATAGTAGGCAAAGAGTTTGATTGTGACGCCTATGTACTAGGATTTTCAAGATATGGGATGATTTTGGGGATGGACTAGTTATCCACTTATGGGGTGATATTGGACTGCGAGAGGAGAGTCGTTAGTCTAGGGACACGTAGCGGACGGACTCTCGAGGTTTTTTGCCACCATAGGGATCAGCCATAAAGAGCTCCCTTCATTCCATTGATTTATCACTAGGAAAGTTAGATTTAGTTCCAGTTGTTAGAGATTTTTCAAATGTTTTTGAGAAGGTTAGGGGGCTACCCCCTAAGAAAGAGATTGACTTTAGGATCTATTTGAATGACAATGCTAAGCCAGTGGCTTTGCCCTGAGACATATGGCTCCTAGGGAGAGGAAGGAGTTAAGTAAGTAGATTGGTGAGCTATTAGAGAAAGGCTTCATCAGACGGAGCATATTTGAGTGCGGGATGCTAGTCATCTTCGCTACAAAGGTGGATGGTTCTCTTCGACTTTGTGTAGACTATAGAGAGTTGAATAATCTCACAAAGAAGAACCGTTGCCCACTTTCTAGGATAGATGATCTTTTCGATCAGTTGGTTGGTACTTTAGTACTTTCTCAGCTTGACTTAGCCATAGGATTTCATCAGCCTAGGGTCGTTGACAATAACATCGGTAAGATAACATTTAGGACACCCGATGGATTCTTTGAGTGGTTGGTTATGCCATTTGAACTGACCAATGCCCCAGCCTATTTTGCAGGTCTAATGTGCTGTGTTTTTCGAGATGTCCTAAATAAGTTCGTTGTAGTGTTTGTGGATGACATTCTAGTGTTTTCCAAGAGTATGGAAGAGCATGTTATTCATCTTAAGGAGGTTCTTCGTACACTTCGTGTTCACCAGATGAAAGAAAATTCTCGAAGTGTCACTTTTGACGTGAGTAGGCGCGTTTCTTGGAGCATGTAGTCTCAAGCTGTGTAGTTAATGCCCCGCTATTACCCCCCTACAACCCCGCTATATCTCATAGCGGATTTCTACCGCTATGATTTTTCCATATAGCCTCAGAATATAGCCTTTCCGCTTTAATCTCCGCTATATCTCGTTATTTCCGCTATATTCCGCTATTCCTGCTACATCTTTTTTAATAAAATGAATTGAAAAATTGCATTTATACATTATAAAATTATGAAACTAATTTATTTGATTTAATTTTTAATATATTTTCAAAAATGAAAATACTCTAATATTCTACCAAATTCAATTATGTTATATAATAGTTTTTGGTTTATTTAAAGTATATCCGCACATGTTTTTATTTAAAATTATTTACTTATTATTTATAATTCAATTGAATGATAATTTTTCATTTAATTATCATTTATATATTTGTAAAAACATTAAGTACGAGTTTTATATGCTATTTTAGAGTCATCCGTTATATCGCGCTATATCCTCGCTGTATCCCCGCTATGACTTTTTGCACCTCCACCGCCTTGAATCTACCGAGCGCATTAACTGCACAGGTCTCAAGAGAGGGTCTAGCGGTGGATCCTGCTAAGGTAGTAGCTGTACAGGATTAGAAGGCCCCCATGAACGTTACCGAAGTTTTCCTTGGTACGGCTGGTTATTATAAGAAGTTTATCAGAAATTTTGTTAAGATTTCAGCACCGCTTACTCGCCTCACTAAGAAGAATGCAGCATTCATGTGGGACATGAACTGTGAGGATTCCTTCACGATGCTAAATAGAGCCCTTACTAGTGCACATTGTTAGTTTTACCCGACGGAGCTATGACTTTTACAATATACACCGATGCATGTGGGACTAACCTTGGGGCAGTATTGATGCAGGAGGGGAGGGTAGTACGCTATGGAAGTAGACAGTTGAGAACTCATGAGAAGAATTACCCTACTAATGATTTGGAGCTAGCTGCCATTATTTTCGCGCTCTAGTCTTAGAGACATTACTTGCTAGGAGAGTGGTTCGAGCTTTTCGCTGACCATAAGTCATTGAAGCAGTTGTTCTCACAAAAAGATTTAAACTTAAGGCAGCAGCGTTGGATGGAGTCTCTAGCATCATATGACTTTGAGATAGCTTACACCCCTAGCAAAGGGAATGTGGTTGCAGATGCACTAAGTAGGAAGAGAACAAACCTTAGCCCAATGTTCGTGGAGTAGAAAAGCCTAGAGTTTATTTCCCCTTTGATTTTAAGCCCTCTACGGACATTACTCCTGGATTATTGGCAGCACTTGAGGTTAAGCCTACCCTCATAGATCATATTGGATCAAGGTAGCTAGAGGATTCAGAGGTTATAGATATTCTAGTTTGGATTAGCAGAGGAGAGGTCTTCGGACATCTCCAACGCTATTCCATCGATGGTAAAAGGTAGCTAAGGAGAGATGGCAGACTTTGTGTCCCCTGCATAGGTGATTTAATGAGTGCAGTTTTAGCAGAAGCCCTCCATTCTCGAATGACTATTATTTGGGTGGTGATAAGATGTATAGGGATATGAAGAGAGTGTTTTATTGGAGTGGCATGAAGAAGGATGTAGCAGAGTTCATGGCCAAGTGTCTTGTATGCCAAAGGGTTAAGGCGGAGCAGCAGAGACATGGCGAATTGCTTCAACCATTAGATATACCCAAATTCAAGTGGGATAGTGTTTCAATGGACTTCATCGATGGTTTCCTTGATATAGGAAGGTGAATACCAATATTTGGGTAATTGTAGATCGTTTGACTAAGAGCGCCCACTTCATTCCCGTCAAGAGTAAGAGGCAAACCTTATTTGGCATCCATATACATTCATGAGATAGTCTGACTTCATGGAGTTCCCTCTAGCATAGTGAGCGACAGAGACCCTATCTTTAATAGCGATTTTTGAGGAGCTTGCAAGAGGCTTTAGGGACGCAGTTTAGGTTGAGTACGGCTTATCACCCTCAAACGGATGGCCAAACGGAGAGAGTTAATAGATTTCTTGAGGATTTGTTGAGGATATGCATTCTTGATTTTGGAGGGACTTAGGAGGAACACCTTCCTTTAGTGGAATTCACATATAACAATAGTTTTTAAGCTAGCATTGGATGGCTCCTTTTGAAGCCCTTTATGGAAGACCTTGCAAATCGCCTTCGCGTTGCTTTGAGTCTACGGAAAGATTTCTACTTGGCGTCGACATGGTTAGAGAGACATCGGAAAAGATTAATTTGATTAGAAGAAGAATGAAGACGGCCCAACACAGACAGAAATCCTATACAGATAAGAGGAAAAGGGATATTGAGTTCGAGGTAGAAGATTTGGTTTTCACTAAGGTGTCTCCACTAAGGAAGTTAGTAAGGTTTGGATCAAGTGGGAAACTTACTCCCAGATTTGTAGGATCATTCCCCAATGTGGAAAGGGTGGGAAAGATGGCGTATCGGATAAAGCTACCGAAGAGGCTCATGAAAGTTCATGTTGTTTTTCATGTTTCGCACTTGAGAAAGTGCTAACATGACAGGAGAGGTAGTGGAACCTAGCCAACTTGAGGAAGTTGAAGTGGAGAGAGAAACATCGATTCGTCGCATTCCTACCAAGATCGTTGGGCATGATATCAAGAGGCTTAGGAATTAGGAAATCCCTTTGGTTAAGGTATGATATCAGAATGCTACATGGGAGGCTAAGGAGAAAATACGAATCTCTTATCCATATCTCTTCAATGGTATGTCTTGAATTTCTCATTTTCAACTTTAGTTTTGAATAGGTTCTTTCCTTCAGTGTCATTTGAGAGCGTAGATCTTAGGATTTAACCTATGGATAGTAGGACTGAATGTAAACATGTTACTAGAACATGTTATGTACGATGGATGCAAGTGGTTGCAAGGGTTTGCTAGTGTCTGCTAACGGATGCATATACACACACTATGCACTATTATCTCTTAGAGATCGGCCTAACTAGGTTACTAAAGCATATGCATATGGATGTGTGTGCACTTGCATTTTTATTTCATGTTTGCTATGAATATGTGACTAGCATATGGTTGCTGCATTTGAATGATGATTGCACACATAGAACTATCAGTTGTCATTAGGGTATTTGCATTCATTTGGATACATAGCACGAACTTGAGCGCATAAAAAGGAGGTCGACTGAATCAGTAGACCGCCTAATTTTTTGCATTATTTAGGGACGTTGATACTACACTATTGCATATATCATAAATTTCATTAAAAAGCTTAAGTACAATGGTGATGGTTGAATATATGATTGTGGAATTTGGATAAAAATACTTATTTCATTCTTTTGTCTTTGGAGATTTCGAGAGCGAAATCCTTTAAGGAGGGGAGAATGTAACAACTCAAAAAAATTAGAGTAATAATAATTAACTGAATAATAAAATAGAGTTGGGAAATTATCAGAATTGAGCCATGGGAGTTGCACCATTGGGTCCATGGTAATTTTCTTAGCAATTTTCATATATAACTTGTCGAAATTCGAGCTAATATGAAGAGAGAAATAAGAAATCAGAATTATATATAATTAAATGAACAAAAAAGAAAGACTCATAGGGGTCGACCCATACTAGGGTTGGGTCGACCTATAGGTTGACCTGCAAATAGCTCAGGTCGACCCACATTAGTGCCTGGACGATTTTTCATCTAGGTACGAGCCGAAGAGCGTAAATTTGATTTTCGTGCGATCCTGTGCATCCGTAGCTGCATTCGATGGTTCTTAGTGAGCCTATGATGTGGTTGCACCAGATTCAATCTTTAAATCCAATGGCTTGAGATACCTAAGCCACACTATAAATAGAACCCTAGGCCTAGATATTTTTCTCAATCAGATTTTCTTCCAATTTGGTTCATTGCCTAAGGTTGAACCCTAAATAGAAAAAATTTATAGGGAGGAAATATTTTTGATAAAAACATTCTACACCCTAAAAGTGGATCTAGGAAGGCGATTAGAGCAAAGGAGGTGAGTGTTTTGTAATTATTCTAGATTTGTAAGCAATTTAAAATAATAGGGTTCTCGATAGTTATAGTTTTTCTATAATTTTGAGACAGTTTTTATGTAATTTTATTTACAGTCGGTTTTTAGTAAATTTCATAAGTTCGTTTCAGTCTATTTTTATTTAGCTATTTTATTCAGTTATTTACAGTTATTTACATCTATTTTAAGTTGGAATTTAGCCTATAAATGTTAGTTTCTTTTATAGAAATTTCATCCTTTTTTACGCGAATAAACTATTAGAAAGAGAAGAATTCACAAATACGGATTAAAATAGAAAAACATTAAATTTAAAGAAATCAAACGAAAATGAGAAAAACTAAAATAAAATAGAGATGGCCTTAAATAGGCAAATTTGAGAAATTTGCAAGCATAACTGTAACAAGTGGTTATAACTAAAAAGAGAAAGTAAAAGAGTAACAACTGCAAAAATAATTATAACATGTAGATTATACTTAAAGATAAATAAATAATAAAAGAGGCTTATTTTAAAACTTAGATCTTGGATCAAGTTAATAAGCAAATATAGCAGTAGTGGCCCGTATCGGCAGCATTCCCTTTCAGGTCTAGGATTGATGGTCTCACAGGTAGATGAGACTTGGCAAACTTATGCTGATTAGGGTAAATAAGTGGCCAACAGATAGAGGCTCAAATTTAGAGATTTGGGCAAGAGGCGCAAAGCTAGAAGATTTGTTTGTTAGGACCAGCACCGGCGGCATTCTCTTTGAGGCCGAGGACTGATGGTCTGACACGTGGGTGAGGCTGGGTACGTTTATGCTGATTAGGGTAAATAAAGGGTCAAATAGAGGGCGACAGTTAGTGTGTACCGACGATGGCCGAGCGTGAGATATCGATTAGGGTAAGTAATTCGCTACTGCGTCCTAAGCGCTAAGAGGTGTCTTTTGCTGTGGGACCAACATGATTGGCTCACAGTGGCACAACAGAGACAGGAAAGACCGAACAATGGGTAAGATTAGGATTTCAACCTGATCAAGATTAGCAGTTGAGATAGGATTAGGATTTCAGCCTAATCAAGGTTAGCAGTTGAGATAGGATTAGGGTTTCACCTAATCACAGTAGTTTAAGACAAATGCAAACAACCAAAGCAAACAATTAAAGTAAACAGTCAAAAAAAATTAGAAACAGTATTTTATCTTTTCTGTATTTTCCTTTCATGTTAGAACTATTTCTTAGTCTATTATCTTTATCTTGCTCAGAAATGCTAGTAATTACTTTCACTCACTAGACTTATTGTCTGACCCACTCCTTTACCTTTTCTTTTCCCCCAATAGGCCACCAAAGTTGAGGATAGTTGATTCAGGTTGCTTGGAGATTCATTTTCGAAGTTTTACCATTTCAGATATATTCTCTGCTTTTCATCTTTTTCATTTGCCTTATGGCACTTGTGAGAGGGATTATTATTGTTATTTTTGTTCTCTTATTTTTGTCAGACTGAGATGTATTTTCATGAGATATAAGAGATTTTTGAGACATGTTATGTTTTTATGACTTATTTCGAAATGAAGTTTAATTATGAATGATAACTTATTATTTAAATATTTTTCGCCTTCTTTTACTTATTTGTCTTGTGAATCTTGGTCTCTGTGATGCTCTATCTATATCTATAACACACCATGTCCATTAGTGTGTCCTTTTTGGGGATACTAAGGGGTGAGGGGTGTTTCACCCTCCTCCCCAATCTCGAGTCTTAGTCGCTGACAAGCTAATGCGGCCTACCCAAAATATGACTGCACCCATCAACGCTCATATAGATTCGAAGCTCCCACCAATACAAACTCAATGGATCTGGTTTTTATTTTTATGGCCTCTAGCTCTTGATTTTGATTTTTGATGGTTCAGCATGGTTTTCATATTTACTATAAACGAGAATGAAAAGGGAAAGATGAAAAACAAGTGTGTTACAGAAGAGAGAGGGTAAGGAGTTGTTTAAATAATGAAATTATATTATTATTTTAATTTTCCTTTTTAAATCGTTGCGTTTCAAGCCACATGATTACACAGCATGTCCGATGGTCATGAAACTCATTTGTGCACATCGTCTTATTATTCCGGCTCCGATGACACTGGTTTTTCCAAAATTCAAAACGGTTCCCCAAGATGATAATTTAACGCTAGAGACCATTTATCAAAAAAAAAATTGGTCTCATTATTGATATTAATTCGAACTATTTATTTTTGTAAATATTTTTCTATAATAAATTCACCGTTATTATTTATTAATTTAAATCAAATTTTAATATTTTAATGTATTAAACATTCTCATTCGAAATGTTAAAAAGTTCAGGTCGTTACATTAACTCTTCCCTAAATAAAAACTTTTTAATTAAAAATTTGACTCTTTCCATTCCCCTTGGTCAAAATAGTTCACTATTTAACAATTCACCATAAATAATTGTTGCTTCTTCTACCAACATAAGGACTTATTACCTTTATTAGTGTTGTTTAGAAATATTACAAATCACTCGTGTCATAATTAAAAAGTGGAGATATGAATCCATGTCTACTACTAACAATGCATGCAATTTTTTACCTTTAACGCAACATTCAACCACCATGGATAATTTTGAAATCCAGCGCCCTAAACTATAGAACGAGAAAGAAAAAAGGTTTAAACAATAATTAAAATGCTTTAGTATATTTAAAATAAGCTATATTAATAATTAAATCATGCTCATAAGCTTTATACATTTTGTGCAACATTGAACCACTATAGATAATCTTGAAAATAAATATCCTGAAAGAAAGATAAAAAATATGGAATCATCATAAGCAATTAATATATATCTATGATATAAAATTTAGAAGCAAATAATATAAGATTCAAGCTTAAGAAACGTAAAAGTAAATATTTATCATAATGTAGAAACATACTCATAACTATTAATTTTGCAATTTTGGTAGGATTAATAAAGAAATTATTAGGGTGTCTAAATTGATGCTAAATAATCAACAACATAAATAGAATAAATCCTATTATCTTAATTATATATTGGATAAATAAATTAGGAGATCATAAAATTAGTTGAATAAGGTGTACATTAAAGTTTGGATTAACGTAAAGAAGGATACTACAATAATAAAGAATGAAGATGAATGGGGAAGATAGATTATAAATGAAAATATAGTAATTTTAACAAGATTTTATAAGAGGATAATGTGTTGTTTGACTTTTCCCTTGACAAAATCTTTTTAATTGAACAATTGACTCTTTCCATTTCACTTATTCAAAATGATTCACTATTTAACAGTTCATCATAAGTAATTATTGCTTCTTTTACCAACATAAGGAGTTGTTTTTATTTTAAAATGGTACTTTATATACAACATGTCATTGGGACAACATATCACATGTCAATAAATGTTCGAAGCACGCTACGCAAATTTCAAACGTGTGACCTCTCGCACCAAAGCCGAATCACCTAACCACTAGGACAATAGTTCTTATCAACATAAGGAATTGTTACTTTTATTAATCTTAGTAAAATTACAATTCACTCAAGTCATAAATAAAAATTGGGGATTTGAATCCATATATGCTATTAACTGTTCATGTAATATTTTACCTCTAGAGCATTCAACCGCCATGGATAATTTTGAAATCGAACGCCCTAAAAATTAGAGAGAGAAATAAAAAAATATTTTTAAACAAAAATTAAATTGCTTTAGTATAATTAGAATAAGTTTTATTAACCACTAAACTATTCTCATAAGCTTTGTAACTTTTATGCAACCCTGAACCACAAATAGTCTTGAAACCAAATATCCTAAAAGAAAGAGGGAAAACATGGAACCACCATGAGCAATTAATATATAGTAATGATAAAAAATATAGAATTAAATAATATAAGATTCAAACTTATGAAAAATAAACATAAATTTATATCACAATGTAGAAACATATCATAAGTAATAATTTTGCAATAGTGGTAGGATCAATGAAGAAATTATTAGAGTGTCAAAATAGATGTTAAGCAGTCAACAACATAAGTAGAATAAATTATTTCATCTTGATTATATGTTGGAAAAATAAATTAGAATATAATAAAATTAGTTAAATAAGGTATAAATTAAATTTTGGATTAACGTAAAGAAGGGTATTGCAATAATGAAGAATGAAGATAAAAGAGGAAGATATGAAATTAAAATAATGGATTTAAAAGACTGTAAAAAGAATACTTAGAGTAGTAATATAAACATTAATTCAAAAAGTTTTGGAAAATATAAAGAAGGATGAATATGAAAAGGTTAAATATATTTTTGATGGTACATAATAAAAGCATATTAGGAAAAAGATAGGAAGATAAAATGAAGTGAGCAGGTTGCAAAGTAATTATAAATGTTCTAATTAATGTATAGATGAGAAATATTTAAAATAAAGAGTTTAATTAGAAAAAAAAGGATTTAACTCTATAACTTATGAGAAAAAAGAAGAAGAATGATTAAAAATTATAGTACTCATATTATAGAATGAATGGTTAATATTATAACAAAGAATATATACTTGATGGGTTATAACATGTCGCACATTATCTATGATCGATACAAACAATTGTAACTTACAAACCTTTATAATTTCTTTCACTACGTATAGTGTTCTAATGTACTATTCCATTGGATGTGGATATTCTTATTACCAGTTGCAATGAATTTTCTTAGAAAATAAGATATAATGGTTACAAATGAATGGAACAATATCGTCAAACAACAAACTAATAAAATCACCTTTGTCTACAAATGAAGGGAATAGTATCATCAAACAACAAGCCAATAAAATAACCATTTTTAATCGATCTTAATGGAATCAAACAAAATAACAAATTTAACACTAAATTAAACCAAAGACAAATAAAAAATTAAACTTATTAATCAATCTCCGTCGAATTAGTGTTATTTTGAGCGGTCTTTAAATAGTGTTCCATGGAAAGAGTAATACTAAAAGTAAGCAAGAAACACAATCACAATATGATATGTACATATGCACGAATAAATTAAGATAAGAAAAAGTGAAGAACTTTTAGTAGATTAAATTGAGTTCTAATCAAAATAAAAGAAATAATAATCAATCAAAGATTCTTTTACAAAGAATTCATATAACAAAAATTATATAACATACACCTTTGTGTTACTAAGAAAATCTACGACTAAGTTACCCTTCTTCTTAATTGCGTTTTTAATCTTTTTTCATAACCCATCTAAATAAAACATTAAAATCAATGATATTTGATTAAGTTTATAATTTTGATGAAGTTAATGAAACCTAAAATATCAGTTAAGACAACTTTCACAAATACCTACTTTAATTCAAATGTATTTAATTTTGTTGAATTTTAATAAATTTATTGCTAAGAATTCCTAGTTTTATGTAAATGAGCTTTTAAGGTTTAAAGAGGGAAGAAGATGAAGATATAAAAAAGGATAATTTTGTAAAGGTATGGTGTATGCAAAGTAATTTTTTGATGTATGCTTGTTTATTATATTTTATGGTGTATATTAAAAAATTACAGGTGTACAAATAAAATTAGCCTTATTTAAATGCATGTATAAAGGTTGTATTTTCAAATATCTATCGATACGCATTTTAAGCGGGGTTTAAAATAAATTTACATCGAGATTGTTTTAGAAACTTTGCCTACTAAGAGTTCATGTTGCGGCCAACCAAAAATGGAAAAAGCAAGAGGATTGATTAGTTGAAATAAAATAAGGAAGTTAGATAAAGAGAATGGGAAAAGATTCTTTTATCCTATTAAAAATAAATCTCCTCATTTCACTTTGTATTTAGTAAAAATTCCTCCCCCTCCTCTCCAAAATAATGGCAGTCATCCTCTTCCCTAAAACAAAAAAAACACAACTACTTTAAATCAAACATCAAATCGAATGAAAACAAAGGTGGTTCACCTTTCTTTTACAAGGGGGTTGTAGATTTGCTTGAAATGTAAAGGTGAAGCCCCAAATCATGGTACGAAAAAGAGCAATATTTTTAGTATGTTTTTCTTATTTACAATTTATTCAAGATGTTTAGAATAATGTTGTTTACCCATATGTATACTGTAGCCACTTATTATGGCCTGTCTAAAATTCTTTTATCTATTACGATTGAATGTGAATTCTTTTGTATATTCTTTTGTTTGAATATTGATGATTTGGTTGGATCTAAATTGATTAGTTATTATATATTTGTTAGAAAATTTTCATCCATTATTATAATTGTTTGGTTATCTTACTTAACTAAACAATGCATATTTTATTTCATTTGAGATTTGAAACATATCCTTTTATTTATTGAACCTAAAATAGTGTGTTGTTGTAATTTGTTTCGTTTCGTTAAATTACTATTGTTGTTATAGTTTATTTCTTTTTCAATGGAACTATTTTTTAATATATTATATTATGAAAATATGTAAATTTATATGTGTGTGTATACTATCAATTCTTCTTTATACCTCAAAATTCTAAACTGATATTAAAACTAAATCATTTTCTGGTTAATTTGTTTTAAACTAAGTTAATTTCATGTTTTAAAACTAAATTTAAGTTTATTACATATATGTATGTGCTTAAGTATAAGCATTATGTTTCAGATCTAATTATGTCATTACGGACAATAAATTAAGTTGTACAACTTTTAAATTTCTTTATGTTAATTATATGCATTTTCAAATTTAGATACAGTATGAATTTCTTTTAAGCTTTTATTGTTTTGGATGTTTGTTATAATTATGTTTCGAATTCAATATGGTAATAAATTAATTGTTAAATTGGCGACTGTAGAAGAAAAGTAAAGTAAAATTGCACTTCAGGATTATTTCCTTTTTAACTCAGATTTGATTAGATTTAATTATAACATAAATTACATTTCCATCTTCATTCTTCTAATTTACTCTTATTTATAATATCTACTTTATGTGAATTAATTTTGTACTTTTATGAATATACATACACACATACACACACGGATATATATATATATACATATAGATATATATACACACACATAGATATATAAGTGTGTGTGTATGTATGTATATATGTGTGTGTGTGTATAAGTGGAAAAGAGGATTACATATATGTATATATATGTCTAAATTATACAGATGTGGTACTATCAATATGTGTCTAAAAATAATATACATATATTTAGTATGATCAAACATATGTATACACTTAGACATTTATATTCTCGATATGCATATAAAATCATTTGTATATACAATAGATATAAGTTCTAATATCAGGATGTGTGTGTACGCAACACACATGTATCACTTTATTTATGTTGTTGTATGTTTGAATGTATATATTATGCATTCCCAATAAAGCATTTAGTTGAAATGTTAACATACACTAACTTAAAATCAAATAACATGATTAATTAACCAAAGTATATCAATGTTAATAAAATATAACTTCATTAATCATAACTAGATTAGATCTAGTGAAACTCTTACACTTTATGGGCCCACCACAATCCAACTAAGGATTTTTAGGACCTACGCATTTCACCCGCTTCTAACTGGCCCATTTCTTTACCATGTAGCCTAGGAATTTAACCTACGGCTTCCAAAAATGACATTTGAAAAACTTAGCTTTTAACCTGTGATGTCTCAAGGTCTCCATATCAATCTAAGATGAACTTCACGGTCACGCTTATCCCTAAAATACACCATGATATCACTTATGAAGATCACTATAAATCTATCAAATTGATTGTGAAAAACTCAGTTCATGAGATCTACAAAGAATGCTGAAGCATTGGTTACCCAATGGGCGCTCATATGAACCATACCTTATCCTAAACGCGGTCAATGGAACACTCTCTTTAGTAACCCATGGTTGGTGGAATTTCGTAGCCAAATCTAACCGTGAAAATACTCCAGTTCCACTCAAATGATCAAATAAATCATCTATCCTTGGAAATGGAAAATGATTCTTCAATGTCACTCATTCAATTTCTTATAACCAATACACATCCGAAATGATCCTTTTGACTTCTTCATGAATACCGCAGTAGCTCCCCATAGTGAATCACTTGATCTAAGAAAACTAATATGCTCATGTTCCACCAACCGATTCTTCAGTTCTTCCATTTCCTTAAGCGGAATCTTGTAAGGTGGTTTACTAATAAGTTGTGCTCTTAGTAACAACTCAATGCGGAACTCAATCGCTCTTCTCAATGGTAAAACTATTACTGATTCAAATGCACCAGCAAATTTTTAAACCATAAAACCTCTATTTTTCTCCTCCTATAGGCTCTCCAACGCACATTTCGAAACCCCTGACCTCACTTTCTTTTGGGCTATACATACTAAGACTTCGTCTCTTCCTCTCGGATTCCGTAAGGCAATGATTCTTTTGGCATAATAAATTCTAGTCTTATTACGTACAAACTAGTCCATATCTAAAATCACTTTGTACCCCTCGAAGTCAAATACAAATGGGTCACACAAAAATGAATGGTCACACAGAATAAACTCTAGGCTGATGCACCTTAATACAAGAGTGACATACCCACCGATTCAGAGTAACTACATTCATAGAAGTGACTAAGTAGGTAACATCCAACCCTATCAACATCCTTATAAATAAAAGAATGTGTAGCCACATTATTAAAGAGAACTCTAATTGAAATTCTGAAAATGGAAATCATATTCCAATATAATATTCTTGTCGTCCACATTAGTAGAACGTCCTACTCTCAGTCCTTGCAAGGAAAACAGCCTTGGTTGCTTCAGCTCTGGGAAATCCATCTTTTTATGGCCCGATCGATCATAATGGAAGCATTTGATCTTGGCCTCCATAGCTAGTTTGCAAGCACATTGATGGATAATCCCCTTAAACCTGCAATTGTAACAAGTAATTTCCAAAATGTCTTTTTGGCTTCCACCTTTTGGAGATTTTCCCTTTAGTTTCTACCCCTTCTTTCCCTTCTAGTAAGGAGTGAACCCGTTCTTCCGTTTTGTCATGGGCTTCCCTCCCACCCTCCTTTGTGACAAATACACACTATAATATCACCTAGTCATATCAACAACAAATTCGAAAGGAGGTGCCAAGTGCATCATCACCTTATGATCAAGATCATGTGTCAAACTCCTAATAAATTTCTTATTCTTCTTCATCAAGGTGTTTATCAACTCTCATCTATACTTTGCTTAGGCACTGAATCTCCAAACGGACTCTTCAATAGAAAGGTCACCTAACTTGAAATCAAAGAACTCCCTTAACAAAACACTCCCCTATGAGTCGAAAATAAACTAAGCCTCAAACCTCTCTTAAACCATTCCCAAGAAATCTTAGCTTTCGGATTTTTAGCGATCATAGTCTCCCACCAATCTAAGAGTTTTCATGCCACTGCCTAGAGGCCAACTGCAAATACTTCCATCTCTATACCCATACTATCCAAGAGCATTATGGAGTATCACTATCAGATAATACGATATGAAGAATGAGAAAATATCAGGTATACAAGTGAATATTCCCTTGAGCTAATACTGGTACATATTAAAACAACTAATATAACTCACCAACAAATGTATACAGTATCAATACAAAGCAATAAACATATGTGCCTGTATGATAGAACAATACATAATATATAGTAGATATCAGAAATCATAGAGAAAATGTCGCAGCGATAATATACAATATAAGATATACAGCATATGTCCAATAAACATCATAATAATATACACAAAAGATATTATACAATATAGGTTATTAATTCATAATAGAAAATATCCAACCTCCTCCATGTCTAGAAAATACATTAGTTGATCTCGTAGTCCCTGTACTTGAAAAGTCTCGGACTGACCCGAGTATTACGACACACATGTCAGAATGTATCTAAATCAAGGGGCAACACATATATGTATATAAAAAATACATACTAAAATAATGATGACATAAAACAATAGTACAACAAAAATATGAACAACCACGAACAGGCATGAGGACATCATCACCCATCTAAATTACATCAAATATTATCCAATCAAAACAATATCATATAGGCGAATCATTCATATCTGAAGTCATCATCAAAGTCCATAAATGATCAAATATGAGATGTCATCAAGTACATCACTCAATCTCAAATAATAAAATACTATTATCAAAACAATGTGAAATAGGCCATCTGACTATAAAATATAGGGCACCTACATAGCAATCAAATATAATAAAAGATATGAGAATCTACTATACTTTGAACATCTATCCAGATATAATCTCATCATATATAAATCAAAATATATGATGACGGTGAATGACTGTACAGCAGACTCGAAATCCATAGTAGAGTCATATATACATCAATATGTAGGTCACCTAACACTGGGTCGCCTAACCCGTATCTATACTTAAATAAGGCATATCAATATAGTATGCCAATATACCACTTCATTGAATTAGAAGGAAGCCTGATGACCATTTGCCTACTCCAAGAGCCTAGGGTCACCTAACTCAATCTGTCCTCACAATCTTAAGTTACCTCGATGGACATCATGACACATATCCACCAGTGGCTCGTTAACGCATAGCCTCTTAGTGACGATCCTTCTTTATCCATATAGGTAACAGACTGTTTGCCTATGCAACATAAAAGGGGTATTAAACACCTACCATATGGGTCACCCAACCCATATCAAAATATTAGGAACCTAACCAGTGGATCGCTTAACCCAAATCATGTGATGCACATCAAATAAAATTTCCAACAACGGTGTCATGAATCTAGGACGTAACCCAAAGATCAAACCGCTAGATGGATTCTAGCCATCTAGTTCACTCCAACGCTAATAAAAGTACATCATAATAGTGGCATATAATATCAATATATAAGTACACCAATATTGGTCGCACCTACAAGCATCGCCTCACATAAGTACAGTCTTATAACACTATACCTGCTATGTGAGTGTCATCTACTTACAATGAATAACCGAATAAATATCACAACAACTTCCTGTACCACTATGTGATATTCAAACATTTATTCACTACTTATAAACTACGCTCAATCTCCAAATATTCTATATAACAGGTCCAAAGAATAACTGAAGAAGTATTACCGACAGTCCCATGCTAGACGGTATTATAACTCTGTTTATTCAGATTTCTCATTATACAATTAAAATAACAAAATCAAATATAAAAATATCACAAATCCATATAGAAGGACGTTATCGCTGTATCACATCATAAATTCTAATCAAATCAATATCAACGGTGCATCATGCATAATAGCCAATTCAATGTAAAGGAAAAGAGAAATCATAAAAGTATAATAAAACAAATTAATCTAATATATATTGAACAATTAATAAATATTTAATAATAAATCATTCATAACATTAAAATTAGTACAAATCATGAAATATAGAGATCATACAAAGAACCTTTGATTCAGAAATGGAATAATAATGATGTCCATCAAAATCTTTCTTTGAACGATTAAATATAAATCAAATATTTGAACTTATATAGAAAGTGCACCCTTCAAACTCATAAGCAATGATATAAATTGTAAAGTACATTTTAAATTAATAAAGATATTAATTAGAAATTTATTATTTAAAACCTACTACAAATTTCTTTTCAATAAATTAATAAATTTTGGTAAAACTTATTAAATCAAATTTTATTTTATTTTATATTCTGAAATCAGTAAAAATCTTCAAAATATATTATATATTGAAATGGTATTTTAACTTTATATACATAATTCAAAATAAATATTTAAATACAAAATTTCACGTTTGAATCTTTACTTGCATATTTCAAAATACACAAGTTCACTTTATAGGCCAAATATTCATTATAGAACTCTTTCCATAATTTTATATAATTATTTAATATTTTTAAATAAATATTTAAACTTAAAAATAAAATATCTTTATTTCTAAAATATAGACTACCATTTAAAACTTCACTATATACTCAAATCATTGACAATTTATTTTAAAATCACTTAATGATAATAAAATTATTTCATAATCTTCCTTAATTACAAAATATTTTCAAATAAATTTATAATTTTTGAAATATTTTATTTATTCTAAGCTATATAATATTATCAAAAATCTTCTTTTTATATCCAAAGTCATGTAATTATTTCATAAAAGGAATCCTATACTTTTCAAATGTTTGAAAAATCTTTCAATAACATTTTAATAACATTTATAATAAAAATCACTTAAAATAATATTATTATTTCTGTAATATATTTTATAAAATAGCAATACATTATATTTTGCCTCTAAAACTATGCCAAACTTATAATATATTATAATATTGAATGTAGAAGTGATTTACAACCAATAGAAATTTGTATTTATTTTTATAATTCAACTCATATTTGTAAGCATATAGCTAATTAAATAAAATTTAGTAAATTATTTATAAAGTACTTTTAATAAAAAAAAATTAAACCTTTGAATAATTTTTCAAAGCTTTTCAAACATCTTTTCAAACAAGAAAATAAATAAATATCAAAATATATAAAGTATGGAGTAAAACTACTCCATAAACATATCAACCAAACATTAATACAATTTATATTGCAAGGCCAATCGAATTCCACCGAATTTCGATCATCTATAAAAATACACATATTAACGAACTAATATATATAATTTAATTCAAAATCAGACCGAGTTCAATTTGCAAACTGAGACTTCCAACCAATACAAACAATCATTATCATAATATCAACCGATTCTAAATCAATACACCAACAAACAATTCGACCATGTAATTTAAACATTATTCGTATATAGCTGACAGTATGTTAAAGATATAGTTGTGAGTTATAAAAACTCATTGAAATCCTGTTGATAACTTTTACTAGCTCTACGATTATTAATCCATCATCTCCATTTTGCTGCTTTCGTTGGCCAAATCAGCCTGCACCTCCAATCCAACACCTGGTTAGTTCACGCATAAATACAGCCTACCTCACCTACATCGCTCACTACCAGTTGCATGTATGTCATCGCTCATCCTTCGCATACATGGCTCATCACCAGCTCACACCGCCTCTTCTATCAAGCATGTCGATGCTAGACTTTATACTTGTTGTGCATCTCCCTCCTTGAATTGTCGACGTTGCCAGGAACTGTGTAACAGCTCGCAAATCTATACCCCTTGAATCAACACTATTCTACCTCTGTTAACTTAAGTGGCACAGAAATACGAACCATTTGGGTTTAAGAAGAAAAGATAGAAGAAGAAGAAACTAACAATATCAGAATCTCACAGTCGCAGCGGAATAAAATATAATAGTAAATATAGAACTTTACACAAAATGAAGTTTATAACTTTTTATACATAATATCATCACAGTGTCTCATACATCAACTATTACCAATCAAACATACCATACAATCACAGCAGAGGAAAATATATATAAGTACAGTTAATACATCTCAGACTCCAGCTCCTCTCCTGCTCCATAGTAACCTATCCTGAACATATAATACTCGGTCTGACCCGAGCATTATAATGAAATAACACCCGAGTTAGTCTGGAATACCAGCTGATAATAATGCATCCAAACTGATTATTAAAGTTTCAAAATTTCTTTTGAAAACAAAAGCATCTCGTAAGACCACGCCACAAATAAACATGTCGGGTTTTTACCTTACGATAGCTAAAGCACCTTTTATAGAAATCCTCTGATATTATAATAGGGTCTATTTACAAAGACTTATAAAATAGCCGAAATTATTACGTCTATTAAATTCCAGCTACTAGCCACAAAAGTGGGTAATACAAACAAAACTCGTACAAGGCTCGTAGGGAGAATGGATTTCCAACAATGACTAGGCACTGGGGTACCACTTGTCACAGGTTGGGGCCTAGATCACCGTACTGAGGACCACTCCCGATCCCCTGCAACACAAGGCCGGACCCATCCCTTACTGGACAGTTTCGAATAAGATCACCCCGCGGTTGGGATCAGCAACCGCCCACAAAGCCGAAATAAAAAGGGACATCTAGACAGGGATGACCTTACTCTCCAGTGGGGGCTACCCACGAAGCCTTGCTGCATATCCCTTGATTTTCAGTCATTCCCATTTGATGAGGCTTGAGGCTAAGCGTTACCTTTAGAACGTTTCACTTAGAATGCCCATCGCCCTCCTAACGATGTTCCGAAAGCATTCGTCCATACAAGTCCGTTCCGGATTCGAACGAAACCGAAGGCACTACTCCTACTGTAACGACCCGCCGTTCTGACCGCCTCTAGTCGGTAATTAAACCAACTAGAAACGTTCAAAATGACAGATTGTTATTTAGTTTATAACATTTAAACAGAATCAGTCACAGAATCACAGAACAACAATATATTTTATAAATAAACTTTTCTTTTATATACAAGTATCAGAGTTACACAATGAATTATACTTGAATTTATACAGCGGAAACAATTTATTTTATTAAGTACAAGAAAAATCTCTTGAAAAACTTTGGTGGAGTCCTTTAATCCCCCTCGAATTTAACTTCGCTGCGAGAAAATCTTCAAGCTGTAAAAATACTCGGATCTGACCCGAGCGTTTATTGCAAAACACAAAAACACTCGAGTCAGGATTAATCTTAATTCAAGTAATTAAATTTGCAATGAACTGAATAAAATGGTAACAGAGATGATGAAAAAAATGAATCAATTTAAATCTATTATGGGTTTTCATATTAACAACTTCAATTTTTAAAATCTGTCAATCCCGTGTGGCTGCAGTACACACGTATATGCATACACATGTGCACTGCCTCGCCAACACGTGTGCAAGCGCAAATCGAACAAATCACTGCAATGAAGACTACTGCAAGATTCAGAAACACCACTGAACCATCAATTATGACCAAGTATAGGTGCAAGTGAATCATATGTCAATGAAACATGCAAACAGCAAAATCAAAACTAAAATCTCAAGTGCAACAGCATGGAATGGAGCTACAAGTGCAACAGAGATGGGAAGGATGAAGACTGAAACAACATCAAGCATGAAATACTCAATATATGCAACAATGTGCGCAGACCAGAGACAGACAACAATGCAAGTACACATTGATACTTGATCAGTACACAAACAACAAGTTGTAGTAGTGTGGGAGTTGAAACTTCATGAAAGTATGACAAGGAACTCAAAGCAATGAATCAAGTCAAGACCAATGAGACTGGGTTCAACACAGAAATGACATCAAATGGATGGTCAGAGAAAATGCAAACACAAACATGAATCATTTAAGACGTGGAACTCGAAGCAACTAGCACATGTATACACATATGCAACAAAAGAGGAGATATCACGACAACACGAAGATCCAAACATGAACACACACACACACACCATGAATAATAGTAACATGAAGATCCAAACAAGTGCAGACACATTAAGACCAAAATAACAAAACCAGACCAGTCTACAGTTAGAGGCATGAACAGACACCAGTCCTCATAATGCGCCAGACTTGCAGCATACAACATGACAACTTGAATGCAAATGGGCTAGTAAGTTCATACGGTTCAAATGGAATTCAAAACATGAAACAGAAGAGACCAGAACCAAGCAATAAGGCAGTTCTCTTAACCAGTCCAAACCAGCATAATATACAACAGTGAAGGAAACTGCATCACAGCAGCATAAAAAGTGGATACAACATCAAGCTACATGAATAAGGAACCAAATATACAAGTGCAGGCTACAGATGGGTGCAAACAAAATAAACCAAATGCAACGGGATGGAATGCAACTACAAAATTTATCATTCACAATTTAGAACCAGATTACCAATTCAAAACAAGAACTTCAAAAATTGGAATTTGGTCTTATTGTTTAATCAGACCTTAAACACTAACTCCCCAGATGATTTTTAAAAAAAAATGTGATACTTGTTTTAAATATTCATGTTTTTTTTTTAAACATGCATTCAAGTTTTAACTTGATTGAATAATTAAAGATGTTTGATAAT
Source organism: Allium cepa (assembly GCA_030765085.1). Taxonomy (NCBI): domain Eukaryota; kingdom Viridiplantae; phylum Streptophyta; class Magnoliopsida; order Asparagales; family Amaryllidaceae; genus Allium; species Allium cepa. Next base: position 439,111,296 of record CM060935.1, on the reverse strand, counting down.
CTTACTTAAAAAGAAAATGAAACACTATACAGAGAACAATGTTTCCAGACAAGCAAAACACAAGCATTTCATTCATTCAATTCAAGTCATCACACTCATTCAGGAATTCAAGCACAAAAGATTTGAATAAATTTTTAAAAATCAAAATCAGGTAAACAAATATTTTTCTTCTAAAGATCATTACCTGAATCCTTTTGGATTTTTTTAAAATATGAGTTCCTTTCCCTTAAATTTTGTTAACCTGCCATTAACAAAGACATCTATATGTACACACAGACCTGCATGCCTTATACCTAAACTACTATACCAAATTTAAAACTTGTTTAAATTTAACATATTTCACTTTTGAAAACTTTGAATTCCAAACTCTATTTGAATTCAGATTTAACTTGCATTTAAATCAAATTACAACTTAAAATATGAGTTTCATTAAAAACATTAAAAACTGCAAAACATCTCTCAGGTTTAAAACCTGAGACAGTTTTAATTTTGATTTAAACAGAAATTAAAATTTTGTTTACATTTAAAAATTTCATTTTTAAAAACCTTAACTCAAAACTTCACTTGAATTCAATTCTAATTCATACTTGAATCCAAGTTCCAACTTAAAATATGAATTCCATGAAATCAAAACTGCAAACACTCTCTGTATGAACAATCATACTTAAAAAATGTTTTTTTAAAAAATTCTTAGTTTAAGCTTAAATATAGAGGAGAAATGAATTTATGTTAGATGCCCATGCCTGTAATTCAAACAGAGGTAAAAAAAATGATATGCACAGTCATTCTCATGTGTATATATACATGTAAGCATGTCTTAACAACTACACAAACAGTTATCATAAAAATAAGCATCAAGTATCAAACACAGCAATCAAGAAGAAGGGTTTGCTCATAGGCTTTTCAAACTAGAGGGAAAAAATTTATTTATAGACACCTACATACATGACATATGCACTGAAATTCAAACAAGCACAAGTAAACAAAAATTTCCACAACCAGATTCAAAGATCCATCACATGCAGCAAACCAAAATAGGCAAAGTTTTTGATAGCATCTGTCCTCATCAGTTTTCTTTTTTTTTTAAAAAAAAAAACAAAATTTTAATATCTGTTCTCATCAGAAAAAAAAAACAATATCATATAGCATCTGTTCCTAACAGTTTAAAACAAAAAAATGAAATAGCATCTGTTCTTATGAGTTTAAAATTAAAATTTAAATAGCATTTGTTCTTAACAGTTTTAAGAAAACAATATCAATTAGTGTCTGTTCTTAACAGTTTAAAACAAAAAAATGAAATAGCATATGTTCTTATGAGTTTAAAATTAAAATTTAAATAGCATTTGTTCTTAACAGTTTTAAGAAAACAATATCAATTAGTGTCTGTTCTTAACAGTTTAAAACCAATTATCAGAGCAATTGGTAGCAAACATCACCCAACGAACAACATGCAGTGACAAATCTGCTCATATCAGTTTAAATCCAACAAAAACCCGAGCAATCGATAACGAATAACTTCCCAAAACATAGCATGCAACCAAGCATCCAATTCAACCAATTTAAAAACTTGAATCAAAATTAATCGTGAGAAAACTCACTGTTTCTAGCTGGGGTAAAAGACGATGCAGCCGGCAGCAATGGTGTTGCACACTGCGATTTCGAAAGCGCTTGTGTGATTCGAACGGCGGTGCTCCAAGGCTAACACGATGGACAGCTAATAGCATTAACGTGGGTGGCGAAAGCATCGACAACAAATTTGAGGAGCAACCACGCTTTTGATGAAGAGGCAAATCGATTGACGAAGCTTGAAGTCGCGCCTTTGAATTTTTTTCTCAAAACCCTAATTTAATTTAGAGGAATGAAAGAGGATTCGTGGCTGCCATTGTTATGTTTTCTTAGAATTTTAGGGTTACGAATGAAATAGAGAAGGGATCGAGTATAGCCTTAGATAATATTACAGCACTTAAGCAAAACCATGGGCTAAGAAAGTTGTAAAGCCCACCTAATTCCTTAAACAAAAATTTTGAAGGGAATTTAAATAAATTTACAAACTTCAAGCTCAAATTTTTAAATTCAAATATGTTCTTCATATTAACTTGAAAAATTCAAATAGCCTCATAGTTTCAAATCCAAATTTTAATTCAACTATTAATTTACATAAGAAATAATCCTTATATCCAAGTTTTTTTTTTCTTAAGTCATTAGTTTAAATTTATAATACAAATTTAATATTCAATTTCAACTCCAAAGTCAAGTTTAAATTTTATTCAGCTTTGTATAGATTAAATTTTAAAGTTTAATCGCCAAATCATAGAAATGTTTTATATAGCATTGGGAATTCAATTTAAATTATCATTCAAATACTTAAAATTAATTAAATATTCACAATTTAAATTGTTCAAAATTTAGGATCGTTACAATCTCCCCTCCTTAAAAGAATTTCGTCCCGAAATTACAAGTAAGGAGAAATGATTGTTGAAATTTCACTAATATTTATATTTTACACACTTTTATCAAGTTTGAAACTTATTAAAAATAAATGAATGCAGGATTCATTCTATTTGTTTTATCTCACTAGCTTTGTTTATTAACTCATTTGTCTATTATTTTCTACAATCAAGACACAAAAATCTTTACTAAAATTTCCAACTTACAAAAACCCAAATTTTAAATTTGAACTTCTTCATTTAAGAAATTTACATAGTATAACTTTTCCAAAGCTGTGGACTTTCAAAACATTTCAAAAATCCTCTCCCTTAATTTATTAAGTTAGAATTTATGTCACTTTAATTTCAGATAATTGATTTTCTATTTAAAGTTTGAAAATACTTGCTAACTCGAAATTTAACAAGTCTACTGTCGTTCTTAAAGACATTAGGCATACGCTGGCCAGGCGCAAGTCTAACAATCTCCAAGTACTAAATATACTTGCTTCAATTCCCAGTGAAAATACCTTTTTAAAAATTCTTTTAAAAATGGATATGGAAAGCACATTCCCCCATGGATCACAGTTTACTCGGCGGTTCCGCTACTATCCCAGTAGAGTCGCTTGTAACTGTGGATATCTCATCCCTTGAATTTCGCCATGGTTGTTGCCAAAGATCGCGGTTCACACGGCGGTTACGCTACTATCCCAGTAGAATCGCTCGTGACCGTAGGCATCTCGCCCCTCGAATTACGCTTTGGTTTGTAGATTGCAGTTTACACAGCGGTTACGCCACTATCCCAGTGGAATCGCTTGTAACTGTAGGCATCACGCCCCTCAAATTACGCTACCACCCGAGTGTAACTAGATCGCGGTATACACGGCGGTTACGCCACTATCCCAGTGGAATCGCTTGTAACCGTAGGCATCTCGCCCCTCGAATTACGCTAGCACACTATACCAGTCCAAAAGGACATTCCAACTAATGGAAATACAAAAGGTCACTCCAACTAATGGAAATACAAATGGTCATTCCAACTAATGGAAATACTACGTAGCTACGATTTTCAAATGGACACTCATCTCGAGTTCCAACAACCTTCACAAATGTTTAAATGGAAGGTACTTTTCCATATCCTCAATTTGGAAAACATAATATTATACATACATATATAATATTTCATTTCACATTTTTGTACATATCATACTCATGTACTTACATAAGTTTTCCATAACAATTACTTTTCCAAACTAATTGGTTTTCGAATTAATCGTATTCACACATATACGTTATGAAAACCACAATATTTCATACCCATAACAAATAGAGGATTCACAAATTTTCCATTTCATTATCCATTTAAAATTTTCCTCTAAGCCGATTTGGAAATTTAAGGTTATCTCAAACCAAATTCACATTCATAATCCAATTTATTATCGACTTCACATTCGATTTGGATTTCACGTTACATCGTCAATCCTCAACACATAATTGATGTCTATCGATATATAACCTCTGAGCTCGTACGTCTCAGAGAAGGGTGTTAAGCTAAGAGAATAAATTCTCTGCCACCAACAGATATATATTTAATAGAGATCAATTGATATGTCGTCAATTCACGACGTTAGACATACAATCCAAATCATCCATTTAAAATTCAAAGTTCAACTTACATTGTTTTTGGGTGTCAAAGTTAAACTCAATTTTAACTCAAGATTCAATCTTTTTGAAAAAATTCCAAGTTGAGCTAATTGTTCAAATTTCTCAAAATAATATCTTTACAAGATATATAATTTTCACACTTAGCCATTTGAAACAAATTTCAAATATTCATTTTTCAATTTATCTTCAAAAGATAACATTTTAACCCTTACACTTCATATTGAAAAATATTTCCATACCTATTCAATAATAAGTAATTCACAAATCCATTTATTTTCAACAATTTTGAAAATATTCGATATACTTAAACCAAAATCAAGTATATATTCCATTCTTAAGGAAATCATTTTTTTAAACACATTTATTTGAGTCAAAACGAATGTTGCGTAAAACATCGTTACGACGACTCAAAATTACTAGTATAGGGATTCGAATTTAAGATAGATGTATAAATCCCAATACTAAATAAAACATTTCCTTTTGGAAATCATTTACTATAACAACAGTGTTATAGTCCACCATTTCCTTTCTTACTCTCGAAAACGTCTATTTCAACAACGAATGTTGAAATCTATGCTTTCGATTCTTAACGCATTTTCAAAATGGATTACTTCATTTCATAGTGTTGCTTCCCAAAAACATTCTCATTTAAGTTTTTCAACTTCAACTTAATTCATAGTTTGAATTCTGCATACATTTCAAAATATTGGTTTTAAACCAACTTCAAATTTCCAATATTAAGTTTTCCACTTAACTTATTTCCATGCCCATTCAAATTCAAATTCTTCATTGAATCTATTTAAATCTCTTATAAATTTTCATTAGATTCATATCTCCTTTTATATCTCATTTATTGTCCAAAACCATAGATATAACTCCTTTAATAAGTTACAACAATTTACTTATCAAAATAAGTCATTTGCGGATTTTATAAACATCTTTAGAAATTACATTTCTATTTATAAACTTTGTTTTATAATCTCCTTTACTAATTTGATTCAATTCAATTCATATAACTTAGTTATATACCCAAAATCCATATTATAAGTTAAATACTTATAATCCATTTATTTACTAAATCGTTCTTCACAACATTTGAAATCAATTTTCAAAAGAATTCAAAATTAAATTTCCAAGTTATAGTTCAATAATCCATTTGATTATAATCAAATTGACATATCATTTTATTTTCCAATTACTACTTTGAAGATATTCAAAATATTTGATTTAAGCCAATTTAAACCAATTCATTAATTCTCTTAACTCATGTTTCATTTTCCATAACTCTCAAAAATTCGATAATGAGTTTCCGAATGATCGAAACTCAAGTCTAACGAGACCTCACCGAAGAGAAACGGTCGCAAACCTAAATTTAGAGAGGGGAATCTTCAAAATAATTCTAATTTTCAAAATACTTTTTATTTTAAAGAAAACAATTTTAAACTTCTTTAGATTTGAAAACACTTTCTTTGAAGTGGTTCTAGTAACTATTCATATTAAACGCCATAAACTAAGCTTTGTGTAAACCAAAGCTCTGATACCACTTTTGTAAGAACCTCATTTCCGTCAGCAGCAACCGGTAGGCTTTGCAACCATCCCGGCACCACCGTGGCTACAAATGGTACCCTGCCCTTGCTTTTACGGCCAGCCTTTCGACTGTCACGGCTTACGCCTAACCAACCCCTTAAAGAGGACGTGTGGGGGTAAGAGTCTCCCGTTCGCCACCTAACCGCGAAGCGAGAACCCCCCATCACATTTCACCTAGATAAGCAAGATCAGTCACAGAACAACAATATATTTTATAAATAAACTTTTCTTTTATATACAAGTATCAGAGTTACACAATGAATTATACTTGAATTTATACAGCGGAAACAATTTATTTTATTAAGTACAAGAAAAATCTCTTGAAAAACTTTGGTGGAGTCCTTTAATCCCCCTCGAATTTAACTTCGCTGCGAGAAAATCTTCAAGCTGTAAAAATACTCGGATCTGACCCGAGCGTTTATTGCAAAACACAAAAACACTCGAGTCAGGATTAATCTTAATTCAAGTAATTAAATTTGCAATGAACTGAATAAAATGGTAACAGAGATGATGAAACAAATGAATCAATTTAAATCTATTATGGGTTTTAACAACTTCAATTTTTAAAATCTGTCAATCCCGTGTGGCTGCAGTACACACGTATATGCATACACATGTGCACTGCCTCGCCAACACGTGTGCAAGCGCAAATCGAACAAATCACTGCAATGAAGACTACTGCAAGATTCAAAAACACCACTGAACCATCAATTATGACCAAGTATAGGTGCAAGTGAATCAGATGTCAATGAAACATGCAAACAGCAAAATCAAAACTAAAATCTCAAGTGCAACAGCATGGAATGGAGCTACAAGTGCAACAGAGATGGGAAGGATGAAGACTGAAACAACATCAAGCATGAAATACTCAATATATGCAACAATGTGCGCAGACCAGAGACAGACAACAATGCAAGTACACATTGATACTTGATCAGTACACAAACAACAAGTTGTAGTAGTGTGGGAGTTGAAACTTCATGAAAGTATGACAAGGAACTCAAAGCAATGAATCAAGTCAAGACCAATGAGACTGGGTTCAACACAGAAATGACATCAAATGGATGGTCAGAGAAAATGCAAACACAAACATGAATCATTTAAGACGTGGAACTCGAAGCAACTAGCACATGTATACACATATGCAACAAAAGAGGAGATATCACGACAACACGAAGATCCAAACATGAACACACACACACACACCATGAATAATAGTAACATGAAGATCCAAACAAGTGCAGACACATTAAGACCAAAATAACAAAACCAGACCAGTCTACAGTTAGAGGCATGAACAGACACCAGTCCTCATAATGCGCCAGACTTGCAGCATACAACATGACAACTTGAATGCAAATGGGCTAGTAAGTTCATACGGTTCAAATGGAATTCAAAACATGAAACAGAAGAGACCAGAACCAAGCAATAAGGCAGTTCTCTTAACCAGTCCAAACCAGCATAATATACAACAGTGAAGGAAACTGCATCACAGCAGCATAAAAAGTGGATACAACATCAAGCTACATGAATAAGGAACCAAATATACAAGTGCAGGCTACAGATGGGTGCAAACAAAATAAACCAAATGCAACGGGATGGAATGCAACTACAAAATTTATCATTCACAATTTAGAACCAGATTACCAATTCAAAACAAGAACTTCAAAAATTGGAATTTGGTCTTATTGTTTAATCAGACCTTAAACACTAACTCCCCAGATGATTTTTTAAAAAAAATGTGATACTTGTTTTAAATATTCATGTTTTTTTTTAAACATGCATTCAAGTTTTAACTTGATTGAATAATTAAAGATGTTTGATAATCTTACTTAAAAAGAAAATGAAACACTATACAGAGAACAATGTTTCCAGACAAGCAAAACACAAGCATTTCATTCATTCAATTCAAGTCATCACACTCATTCAGGAATTCAAGCACAAAAGATTTGAATAAATTTTTAAAAATCAAAATCAGGTAAACAAATATTTTTCTTCTAAAGATCATTACCTGAATCCTTTTGGATTTTTTTAAAATATGAGTTCCTTTCCCTTAAATTTTGTTAACCTGCCATTAACAAAGACATCTATATGTACACACAGACCTGCATGCCTTATACCTAAACTACTATACCAAATTTAAAACTTGTTTAAATTTAACATATTTCACTTTTGAAAACTTTGAATTCCAAACTCTATTTGAATTCAGATTTAACTTGCATTTAAATCAAATTACAACTTAAAATATGAGTTTCATTAAAAACATTAAAAACTGCAAAACATCTCTCAGGTTTAAAACCTGAGACAGTTTTAATTTTGATTTAAACAGAAATTAAAATTTTGTTTACATTTAAAAATTTCATTTTTAAAAACCTTAACTCAAAACTTCACTTGAATTCAATTCTAATTCATACTTGAATCCAAGTTCCAACTTAAAATATGAATTCCATGAAATCAAAACTGCAAACACTCTCTGTATGAACAATCATACTTAAAAAATGTTTTTTTTTAAAATTCTTAGTTTAAGCTTAAATATAGAGGAGAAATGAATTTATGTTAGATGCCCATGCCTGTAATTCAAACAGAGGTAAAAAAATGACATGCACAGTCATTCTCATGTGTATATATACATGTAAGCATGTCTTAACAACTACACAAACAGTTATCATAAAAATAAGCATCAAGTATCAAACACAGCAATCAAGAAGAAGGGTTTGCTCATAGGCTTTTCAAACTAGAGGGAAAAAATTTATTTACAGACACCTACATACATCACATATGCACTGAAATTCAAACAAGCACAAGTAAACAAAATTTTCCACAACCAGATTCAAAGATCCATCACATGCAGCAAACCAAAATAGGCAAAGTTTTTGATAGCATCTGTCCTCATCAGTTTTCTTTTTCTTTTTTTAAAAAAAAAAAACAAAATTTTAATATCTGTTCTCATCAGAAAAAAAAAACAATATCATATAGCATCTGTTCCTAACAGTTTAAAACAAAAAAATGAAATAGCATCTGTTCTTATGAGTTTAAAATTAAAATTTAAATAGCATTTGTTCTTAACAGTTTTAAGAAAACAATATCAATTAGTGTCTGTTCTTAACAGTTTAAAACAAAAAAATGAAATAGCATCTGTTCTTATGAGTTTAAAATTAAAATTTAAATAGCATTTGTTCTTAACAGTTTTAAGAAAACAATATCAATTAGTGTCTGTTCTTAACAGTTTAAAACCAATTATCAGAGCAATTGGTAGCAAACATCACCCAACGAACAACATGCAGTGACAAATCTGCTCATATCAGTTTAAATCCAACAAAAACCCGAGCAATCGATAACGAATAACTTCCCAAAACATAGCATGCAACCAAGCATCCAATTCAACCAATTTAAAAACTTGAAACAAAATTAATCGTGAGAAAACTCACTGTTTCTAGCTGGGGTAAAAGACGATGCAGCCGGCAGCAATGGTGTTGCACACTGCGATTTCGAAAGCGCTTGTGTGATTCGAACGGCGGTGCTCCAAGGCTAACACGATGGACAGCTAATAGCATTAACGTGGGTGGCGAAAGCATCGACAACAAATTTGAGGAGCAACCACGCTTTTGATGAAGAGGCAAATCGATTGACGAAGCTTGAAGTCGCGCCTTTGAATTTTTTTCTCAAAACCCTAATTTAATTTAGAGGAATGAAAGAGGATTCGTGGCCGCCATTATTATGTTTTCTTAGAATTTTAGGGTTACGAATGAAATAGAGAAGGGATCGAGTATAGCCTTAGATAATATTACAGCACTTAAGCAAAACCATGGGCTAAGAAAGTTGTAAAGCCCACCTAATTCCTTAAACAAAAATTTTGAAGGGAATTTAAATAAATTTACAAACTTCAAGCTCAAAATTTTAAATTCAAATATGTTCTTCATATTAACTTGAAAAATTCAAATAGCCTCATAGTTTCAAATCCAAATTTTAATTCAACTATTAATTTACATAAGAAATAATCCTTATATCCAAGTTTTTTTTTTCTTAAGTCATTAGTTTAAATTTATAATACAAATTTAATATTCAATTTCAACTCCAAAGTCAAGTTTTTATTTTTATTCAGCTTTGTATAGATTAAATTTTAAAGTTTAATCGCCAAATCATAGAAATGTTTTATATAGCATTGGGAATTCAATTTAAATTATCATTCAAATACTTAAAATTAATTAAATATTCACAATTTAAATTGTTCAAAATTTAGGATCGTTACACCTACTACATCCACTTTGGAAATATCCTCAGGATTAGTAGTGACTAGCCCTTACACTTCACTGCTCCATCTTTGACTCCGAACACGTATTCCGCATGAAACGTACAAACCGGATCGAAGTGGTTTTCGAGAAATAAATCTCGATCCCGGTCTCTTCGAAACGATCAACGCATTTGTCCAATATTGATAGTCGGTGATTTAACTATCAATTAATATTTATAAGCATCCATCACACAATAAATAATTCCCACATTATTTATTTGCCTCAAATATCTTTCAAGATATATTTCCAAATTTTCAAAACTCGTTTGAAAACAATTCCCAAAATCTCTTCCTTTACAAGGTAAATCCTTTACTCTTTATTCCCATTGGAAATAACCAAGTTTAAAACGATTTGGAATTAAAACGATTAAACACTTTATTCTGAAATATACTTAAAATATATAAATTTACTACTAGTTATTTACCCAAAACAAAATTTCAAAATATTTAAAGTAAAACTATTTTATAAGATATAACTTGATTTAAAATAAGGTGTAGTTAAGCTAAATTTAAAAAAAAGTAGAGTTTAAAAGAGATTAATACTAATTCCATAACTTAGGTCAAAACTAGGTTTTTAAACAAATCCATTTGTAAAAATAATTACTAAGGTATTTATAAATATTTACTATCACTAATTTATTAATAATTGCCTTAAAACAATAAGTTCCAAAACACTCTTTTAAACAAGTTTTGAATTTTAGACTTCTCTTTAATAAAATCTGTTTAAAATTCGAACTTGGTTTTCCCAGGGAACTCATTTCCACTTAAACATCTCAGAAAATCCTTCTTAGAAATTCCGTCGATTTTATTTCAATTCAGATTTATGTCTAATAACATAAATTTCCTCCCCAGGTTTAAAATAACTTCTTACGAAGCATAACCACATTTCCATTCCCGAAAATGCACTTCCAAAGTATAAGTTTAAAGGTCTTTTTTTTTTAAATAAACTATTATAAATTTATTTAATGAAATCATACTTAAGGAATTGCTTAACTAAATACCTACTTAAAATTTCAATGGTTTTAAATAATATTTCTGCCACATTCTAATTTGCAATTTATTGCTAATTTAATTTGAAAGATTTCTTTTGAAATCATATTTAATTTACAGGGAACATTATTATCAAAAAAAAACCATTGTTATTTTTAACCATTTATAATTTCTTATCAAAATTATCACCAGAAATCCATACTTTCACATTTATCAACTAATACATATTCCACTTTATTTATATTTCCCAAATTTCCAAATTTTCATTCTTCACCCAAACCAGATTCCAAATTTATTCCCTTAAATTCTTTATTTCTCAAATTCTTTATTTCTTTATAAACCCAATTTATTAAATTTTATTTCTTAAAATTCTGTGTGAATACTTATCCAGCGATATCATAGAACAATTTAATTCAGGGTTATCAATCTCAATATATAACAGGTTACATCATCAATTATAAAATAATTACTATAGGGTGAGGAATCCAGTTGGATCCCTCCAACCTGTTTTTCCCTGCATCCACAATTATTAGCACATCACATATATAAATATCAATCCAGATTGATAACAACAATTATATTCAACCTATCACACAGATATTTATTTTAATCAGCTAACATTGCAGATGTGAGTGAGATTAACTCACCTTGAGTTTCGGTGAGCATTCGAAATTTAAATTAAACCGAACGATGTCCAATTTAACCCAAATTTCTACTTGCCCGAACTGATTCTGGATCTGCACCATCGCGTAGTGCTCTTTTCTGCGATTCCAACGCCACCAAAATCGTCGAAATCGGACATCGTATGTAACCGTTATGAACATTTGAAGTTTATATATAAAATTTTAAACAATTTTTTTTTTTTAATACCAGAGTAATCAAGGCCGTTACTTTAGCAAGAGGAATCAAGTCGTAGCCCGCTTCTTCCTCTACAACACGTTCGCGCCCAGCGAAATGAAACCGAACCCATCTCAAAAACTAGGGTTTCGAACCACCTCCACTTCGTTGAGTTCGATGACGATCAGATGCCGTCACGTGAAAGCTCGTCGCAGCCTCTACCCTCTCCCAGAATTTCGCCAAACTCGGCCTCCCTCTGTACACAAGAATCACGCTCGACGCAAGCATAACGCGGCCCCGTCACCCCTCCAACGACGACAATACCTACGATCTACCGTTGGATGTGAAGCTCGCATCGACCTCTTCGTATCTCTAGTTGGAAGTTTCTTCTAAAACTCGACGGATTTTTGTAGATCTGAGGTGGAAGACGAATGAATTTCGGCCATTAATAAAGGTGGAGGCGGATGATGAAGATAATGGCTAAGGTTTGCAAAATATAACGTTATATAATATAATTTATTATTATTTTAATATTGTCCCCAATTATTTTACCACTTATACAAACGACCTCCAAATCTCACGTACCAACAGGCGTTCCTAGGGTTTTTCCGCGTTCCGGACACAATAGAACAGGTTTCGTAAGCTAATTCGATCGTATGTGCGAGTTACAGAATTAAACAATCATTTTTAATTTAAACCGATTAAAACGATTTCTATGCGTTTCGAGCTGCCACGGTCAAACGACAACTCCGATTGCTATGAAAAATAAAATCCGGTAATAACTAACTATTACGGATCTAATGGAACTGGTTTCGTCGAATTCCGAGACTGTGCCCCGGAAAGCTATTTTAACTCGTCTATTAAATCGAGCGATTTTCATAATTGTCGAAACCGCTTAAAATTCCACTCTTACAGTTTTATTAACTTAATTATAATCTATATAGATTTTATAATCACATTAGAAATCATTTTGGCTCACTCCGGACCCAAAATCTGATGAATTGCTTTTTAATAATATTAAATTCATTTTTAAATTAATATAAAATCCCAAATATCAATTTATCAACTTTAAAATTCTTCTAAAATTCCCACCACGCTATTGATACTCAAATAACTCAAAATAAATTTTTAAAACCATTTTTATCACTATTTACATCCAGATTTATTTTTATTTCGATTCCGAATATTTAAATCATTATTTTTCTCATTATTCAAATTCAACCGGAATTACTATAATTAAAAATTATAGCTTATTTCATTGATTGAACCCGAATCCATTCATTTCAAAATCAATTAAGAATCCACATCAAACATTTAAAACGAATTAAATGTTCAAATTCAATGGCTTAAAAATACGGGATGTTACAAACTATGCGCAATTTCATTTTTTTTATTTTTATTTTTTTGGTCTATTGCATGAGAAGGATTTGAGAAAAATAGGGCAAAAAAATAAGAAGGGATGGGTTTTTGAAAATGGATGAAGCATAGGGTTTTCTCTAGAAAAGCAGAAAATGAAATGTAACTAAATGGGGTTAAGCCAAATTTGTTTTAAGACTAAATTCTAATCTAATTTAATTTTAATCATTTCCCTTCACACTTTAATTTAGAATTTTAATTCTTGTCATTTGTTTATAAAAATATTTCAGTCTATTTCAAACTAATTTAGACTTCATTTTACAAATTATACTTTGATAATTGGACAATTTTATTCAATTCAATACTTATTTATTTTTATTTGATTATTCATTGCATTAACACAAAGCAAGTTTAATTTTTAGTTATTTCAATCATATAAAACTATTTACACTTTAAAATGTCTATAATTAATTAAAAACATTATTTGATTCCAATATATTATCCAAAAGAATTTTATTAACTTAATTCAACTTATTAAAACAAAATCTCTTATTAAATAGAATTTATTTAATTAAAAATTTATTTTTATAATAATAATTATTAAAATCAAATTCGAACATTTATTTTAACTAAATTTATTTATTATTACGGTATATAAAGCATGGTTGTTACACCAATCACCTCTTCTGCATATTATTTAGCCCAAGTCTTGGAAAATGCTCTCACTTACTTTCAGCCAATTTAACACCTTTGCTGGCGGTTCATTCCCGGTGACCACTTTGCCTCTCAGGTCTCGATAGTCCTGATTTATCTTGTCTTTACCTTGCAACTGGTTTTGTATCAGTCACGTCCGATATAACTTTCCTCATCATCTGTGCCATAAAATGCTGGAGCAAAACATTTACATCCATGTCGGGAATGGTAGGATAAACATTGGAGTCATGCCTCTCCATCATTGCCCTTGAGAGTTTGAGTAATATCATTCTCCCTCCTAGCATTAGATCCTTCAATTGTAATTCTTTCACTTCTCAAGTCCATTTTCTGCGAAGAAAGTCTCTGTCAAAAATGGAAGGAAATCCATTTTCTGCTAAGAAAGTCTTCATCGAAAACAAAAGGAAATTCATTTTCCACTAAGAAAGTCTTTATTAAATGGCACAAAGAAAGTGGTTTGGTGGCAAAAGCTCTCTGTTAAACTCATTTACATCACTATAAAGAAAGATACAAGTACGTCATATATTAGCGTATACCCTCATTAAGGTGTTTGTTTTCTATTAACTTATTTATTCTAAGATCCACCCTATTTAAGTGTCTTCAAACATTAGCTCTAATATCAACTGCAACATCCCTTATACTGGGCCCAAAGATGGAACACCAATGTCCACTTTATAATTATCTTTGGCGATAGAGATGAGGCCTATTATATTAAATAGTCTTGAATAAATAGTGAAGATGTCAACTAAAACTAAGAAAGAGATATTTATAGTTCAAGTTTTACAATTTAGTTCTCATCGTCACATCCATGCAGGGGTCAAAAATATAACACGGAGATAATTAATAATGTTATGCCCAACATATGAAGATGCCGATATAAACACTAAGTAGAGAGAAAATAAAATAAATACTACATCCAACACCTTCTTCTTTATCTTGGGTATCCATCATTCGTCCAGCTCAAAAGGTTACCTATCTAATCGCATAAACTCAAGTTTCTCGAATGAGTACCCATGAGTTTAGGGAAAAACAAGGATAAAAACACAAAATAAACATGAGTTGTGGTATGAGCAGCATATTACCCTAAACATGAAAGGTAGTAAGTTCATGCCATTAGTATACGAAAAGGGTTTTCCACTTACTAGACCAAAGCAATAAATTATCTGATTCAAAAGCAAGACTAAATTGATATTCGTTAAATTGTGTCCAAGCAATACCATGAAGCCACAATCAAAAGCAATCCCTTAGTTGGTTTCATATAAATATAACGACATTTCAATATAACCGAAATACTTACCTTTGCGTCCCCCAAGGTTTTACGTCCTTTTGTAACAGATGTACACAGTAATATTCATATCATTCGGCTGCCACTATGGCCTTACGCCTTTATGATTTACAAACTACCACATTTACGGTCTTGGTTGCTACATAAGCCTTACACATTTGCTTTTCTACTTCGACCATCGCGCGGGCCTTGTGCCTATTTCATTTTTGTATTTCACATATTCTATCTCGGACCTTACTCCTACTTCGTTCTTTTGGTTTCCACATAGGACTTATGCCAATTTCGTATTACAGATGCTACATGGGTCTTACTCCTTTGCTTTTGACTTCAGATACCATATAGGCCAAACTCTTTCGGTTTCGGTTTCGATTTCGGATGCTACACGAGCCTTACTCCTTCGCTTTCGGTTTTGAATGCCACATATGTCTTACTCCTTCGCTTTTGGTTCGTTGATTTCCATGAAGACTTACGTCATCTATCGAACCTACTACCTAGCCATTCATTATTAGTCTTTTCTCTTTAGATATCTATTAAGCTAACAATTTATCCAACCTCATTTCAGTTAATCATATTACTTATTACATTAAAATCAATGTTCTAAGTACTAATTTTGACTTCCCTAAACCTTAATGTACATTTCTATCTCCAGAAGTTAACTTCTAGTTCTAGTTTTCTATACCGAGAGCTACATTACTCTCAGTAATCACTACTCATGGTCACATCTAGGGATGTCTGTCTTTGTTCAACATTATTGACTTATGATAATTCAATCTTTAAATTTTCGAAATTCTCTCCTCTATCCATAATTCCTACTTGACCGTCAACCATCTTTTCCCTTGGTTAGTGCTTCAACTCATTAACCTAAACCTCTCGTATAACATATCCTAGCATTCTTACCTAAGTCTATGTACTTAAGATACTGGTTTATTATACTCACAGCTTTACTTCACCTTCTTTGGTATTACCCTTTGGTACATGGGAACATTCCTGCACATCTAAGACTTGCTTTCCACGTGTCATTTTTTGATTCGTTTGACTTAGTCCTTTATGACCGTTAATAAGTACATTGCTGACATGTTTAGCTTAAAAATTGGATCTAGTCTATTAACCTAATATTAATTACTTAGTCTAATTAAATTATCTTCTGGTTCACTATTAAAACCCTTCGATCAAACATGTTTTCTTTAGGAAATTACTAAATTTGTTGCCATAAATCTGTAGTAAAATTAATCATGTTTTGTTTTCATCATAACTAACCATTTTTCCCGCCATTCGGATCTTAATTAATTCATAATAATTTATTTACTCAAAGATAAATTCTATTAATTAAAACCATTTTCTAAAGTGATGTTCTCAACTATATTAAATCCCAATATCAATTAAACAAGCAAAATCAAAGTAATGACCAAAATATTATATGATCGTGGGAAATTCATAGAGAGAAAAAAGATTAGAGAAATGTATTACTTGCCTAAACTGTTGATCTTTGTTGATTATAAGCTCTATCTTTTCCTTACTATGATCTTCTTCTCTTCCTCGTTTTCTCCCATTAATGGTGGCCAATTAGGGTTCTTTTATTTTTGATTTGAAGAGAATGAAAAGTGAGGTAGGGGATATATTTGGGGCACTTATATAGTAAAGGTTTTGGATTAACTACCCATGTCCCATTATTTCTTTCTCTCTTTGCAAATTTTGTCGTTACATATAAACTTAGTTACTCTATTTAGGGCCGCATTAATTTATTTCCCACTTATCTTAATTATACAATTAATGACAAGCCTAGTGTCACTGGATTCTCGCATTTAAAATGAGTACTTATTTATCCTATCTTATATATATTTAATCCTGTTATTCAAATAATCAATTTACTAAATGTTATAATATATGTAAATATATAAGTGAATATGCTTTTGCGTTTTTCTATTAGTCCCACATCATGGGGTATGTTCCATCTCATGCTTCAATGCCTATATATAAAGGAGCCTGTGTAATGTAATTATATGAATCAATCTGATATAACCAATCTCTGAATGAATAAAATATCTCCATTCTTTTACTCTAATGGCTTCTTCTCTTATTTCTTTAAAACATATTCTTATTTGTTTATAACACGTTATCAGCACGATCTACAATTGTGATAATTTATTATGAAATCAGATCTATTCTTCTCCAGATCTAATTATAGATCTCAAAACGGTAAGTTATTTTTCTATTATGATTGATCTAATCTTCCAAATTATTATTTTTTATATATCTCATTCCATTCTAGATCTACTTCTTCAGATCTAAATCTATTGTATTATTTTTTAGATTTTATTATACTAGTCTTATAATTTTATATCTTATATAGATCTAAACTTTGAGATCTAATTCTTATTTTGTTGGTTATTATATTTCAGATCTAATTTGTTTGTTGTTGCTATTTTTCTGATCATATTATATTGTTGATCTCAATATCATGCTTATTTGTATGTTTTATAGTTCATTTATTTTGGAATGCAAGTTTGAACTTGACAAAATTTGATATTGTTGCTTCAACAAATTTATTGAATTTGATTGCATTTAGTTTGGATATGGATTTGAGAAATCAATCATGGTTGGTAAATGAAGTTTTCATTTTGAAAACATTTTGATTTGATTTAGATTTGATTGAAGGCTTTGAAAATTATTTTGATATATGATTTATATTTCCAGAAGAAATATTTTATTGTTTTTTAGAGAAACAAATATATATAATACGTATCTAGAAGATCTAAGTTTAGATCTAACATTGATTTTGATTTAGCACATCTGAAGTGAATGGAAACATTAATAAAAGCTTACATGATAAGCTTAATATCTTTCAATACTTCCTTTTAAAAAAAAGGGAAAAGAAAAATAAAATTTGAGAACCTGTAGATAAAAGGTTGAGTTTCCATAAATCAATGAATTACAAGTTTCCTCAAAATAAAGAACCATAAGTTCTAACTAAAAAAAAAAAGAGGATCAGAAAATTTAATCATAAAAAAAAAGAAATAAGTTTGAACAACCTGAAGTTGTGCAAAGATTTTTTTTTTTCCAACCAGAAGTTGTATAACTCAAAGTCCAAGACCTGAAGTCTTGAATTATGAAAAGATTTTCTGACAATGTTTAAGAGATTTATTTATATTTATATTGCAAAATCTAACATCCCAGAAGAGATGTTATAGGAATTTTATTTTAAAATTATGTGAAAGGATTGTCTAGTAATACTAACCTGAAGTTAGATCATTTTTTCGAAGATGAAGGAAACTTCATTAATGATGAAAATCTAAGTGCAGTAATAAATGATATGGTCGAATTGACCAATAATAGCAGCCTGAAGTCTGCTATGTGGATTTTATTTTATTTCAGTTCAATAAATCAGTTTGAAGTTGGTAAAACCCAAGTTTTGATAATCTTTGGGTGTGTTTGCCAAACTATATATTTGAAGAAGTACATTTTAATATTCTCCAGAAGAGATAATCCATATGACATACTCTTGAAGAGATGTTTTATGATTTTTATATTTCAAAATCCAAACATCCTAGAAGAGATGTTGTAGAATTATGTCAATTATGTAGAAAAAGATATTGATTATTGATGACATGCCAAAAACAATGCATATAAAGTATCTTTAGAAGTGATATGTACCACTCTAGAAGCGGTGTTTATGAAATATCCCCAGAAGTGATATTATATCATCGTATAGCACTATAAAAGAATTGCCTATAAAATATTGTCAAATGTGATAATAAATTATCCAAAATTCAATCGTCTATTGTCATGGACCCGTAGCTCCATTAGACAAATAGTGATATGCAACCTTTTACTTTTCAGAACTTACGATGAATCAAATATTATATGCACAACTATTCTTGAAGAAATATCTTTATATATGCTCCTGAAGAGATAATCTATATGTCGTATCATAATTTTCACTAAAGCTATATAAATACGGTCTTGAACAAATCGTTATGTGCAACCATTATAATTTCTTACTTTTATAACATTTCAAGGGTCCAGAAGATACTCTTATTTATGTTGTAAATATATCTATTTTACTGAACTCTCTAGAGGAGATGTTTATATATAATTATAAGTTAGTATATATTTTCTAATAAACAATCATAATTAATGTTCAATAGTAATGTTAGAGATATAATCAAGGAATAATGATATAATTTTTTTTAGTAATAACAATAATTTATTCAAAAAAAAAAGAAAAAGAATAATGATAGTGTATACCAATGTTACACTCCAGAAGTAGTTGTTTTATCTCTTGCATCTTACTTTCAGTTGGTGAATCTAATTTTGTCACTGTATTTAAAGTTTGATATGCCATTTTAAAAGCAATTACAACAAAAATCTCCAACATGGATATTTTATGCTACTGTAAAAGTAGTAGTTATGTAATATGTATAAAATAAACAGTGTATATTGATATGGCATTCAAATAGTACATATATATATATATATATATATCTAGAAGAGAAAGTTCACTCCAGAAGTGGTGATACTAATATATCTCTAGAAGAGATTTATAAATTTGAAAATGATAACATATCTCTAGAAGAGATTTATTTATATATTTGGTAATTTTATTAAACCAAATAAGTGTACATAAATTTGATTATAAAGGATCCTAATTTAGCTTAGATTAGATCCTAAAAGTTTGAGAGCTAAGAGGAAATCTGTATCTGTAACATTCCAAGCATCTAGAAGATACTATTATTATTTTTGCTGTAATTTTTTTTTATAGAACTCTCAATAGAGATGTGTAGAAATGTCTATACACAATTAAAATTATTCCTTGATAAGTAATCATAATTAGGTTCAAAAATGATATTTGAGATATAATTGAGGAATAAACTTAACAATTTGAAGTTTTGTGTATATTTTATTCGAACCAGAAGTTCGATATGGTTTCAAACCAAATGTTTTGAAAATTATCAAACTGTTTTGACAGGTTTGCATTGACATTGATTTATAAATAGAAATTAATAGTTTGGATCCTTGTAATAGTTTGTTCTAAAAATCACTAATTCAAATGAGAAAGAATATGAAAATTTTATAATATATATGTGATACGCGGACGCACGTATACATCCATATATGTAAATATTTAGCTAACAACCTGAAGTTTGTTATAAGCTCATCTTATAGATTATGCATAGACATTATTTAGTGATTTAAAATTCAATCAACATAAATGTTGAATGACCTGAAGTCATGTATGTATTCAAATGATCTACACAATAAGTAAATTCCTCCAATTGCTTAGATCAATGAATGAGAACAAACTCTAATAATCAATATCAATTGAATGCATCTTACAAAAGAATTATCCTCCTATTATTAATATGTATGATGTATTTGCTAGTAGCAATATCATAATGGATCAAAATAAGAATCCAAAGAAGATTATTATTTAATGTGACAATGTTTGTCAACATTGAGGGGGAGGATAAAGGGATACAAGTTCATTTTGATCATCAGTGTTAAATATTTATTAAAATATACAATGATGCAAAATATTATCAATATTATCCCTAGTAGACTTTCTCCAATATAGATTTGAATCCCTGAAAAATTTGTAAACCACATCTGAAATATGGTTCAAAAGTCAGTTCAAAATATTTTTGGAGTTAGTAATAAAGATGCCAAATAAAGGAGGTGGGTGTTCTTGAAGAATCACTTAAGGATGCTCTGAAAGAGATCCATGACATGATTCTCAAATAACCCTAGAAGTGGGTTAGGTACCTAAAACATAATTAAAGAGATCTCAATAATTCATGTCTAGAACTGACAAGAAATAATCATCGATAATAAATTTGCAAATAATAAAGCGCTTATATTTATAAATAGATTAAGAATCTTGAATTAGGGGAAAACATGACTGGCCATCATGAATTCCTTAATAGTAGAGAAATATGGACATGTAGTCCGCAAAGTACCGAAAGTACTTGAAATGCTTAATATACCCTGAAGGTATAAAAGTGATTTAAAATCATATTAAATAATGAAATTATACAAATTCCTGAAGAATATAAATAACTTTCATTGTTATAAAGAATGCAAAGAACAAGAAGAGTAAATTTCAACCTACTTTTAAGTATTGTTGTAATGAAAATCTTGATATAATTCATGATGAGTAGATTACTTCCTATTTTTAAGTATCGTTGTAATGAAACTCTTAATATCCATTGAAGTGATAGTTGCGATATGCAAATACTTATTAAAGTATACGAATTTCTGAAGAATATATATAACTTTTGTAGCATGAAGTATAGATTACAAATTTCTTCTAAGTATTGTTGTAATGAAAATCTTGATACATCAAGATGAGTAGATTACTTCCTGCTTTTTAGTAATGTTGTAATGAAATTTTTAATATTCATGAAAAATGTATAGTCGCAATGCGCAAAACTAATTTGAAGCGCAAAACTAATTTGAAGCACGAAAATGAAAACATGTGAAGTGTTTTTCATAAAAGTAGCATACAAATTGCATAAAATGCAAATTATATTTGAAAGAAACAATCTTAGAAAATTTGATTGTATTGAACGAAACTATTAATAAATTGTATTATTAATGAGACACATATTTATAGATCCAGAAGTATCTATAACCAATTTGAGTTATCGAAAGACGAATACAAATTCAGAGGAAACTTTAAATCAGGGGAAGCATCTATAAGTATTTTATAATGCACTCTTTTTCCTTAACTAAGATTTTTCCCACTGGGTTTTTATTAGTAAGGTTTTAATGAGGCATTATCTTGATCCAGAAGTATCAACTCCCTAGTAACATTTGAAATAAGCTATAATGTACTCTTTTTCCTTATTTAAGATTTTTCCCACTGGGTTTTTCTTATTAAGGTTTTAATGAGGCATTATCTTGATCTAGAAGAATCAAACGTCTTTTCAAGAAATAACATCTCAAATATGTTATTTAAGTTAAATTATATTTTTATCCTTGACTAAGGTTTTTCCCATCGGGTTTTCCTTTGTAAGGTTTTTACTGACGTATTAAATTGATCCAGAAGTATCAAACTCTATGTGATGCAGTAAATTATTGAAATATGACATACTATATTGTACTCTTTTTCCTTCACTAAGATTTTTCCCATAGGGTTTTACTTAGTAAGGTTTTAATGAGGCATTAGTTTGATCCAGAAGTATCAAGCTTTATTTAAGAAATAAGAAAATAAATTATGTCATTGTACTCTTTTTTCTTCACTAAGATTTTTCCCATTGGGTTTTTCTTAGTAAGGTTTTAATGGGGCATTATTTTGATCCTGAAGTATCAAACTCTTATAAGGAATATCATTTTTAGTATGATATTTATGATTTCACAAGTTGCACTCTTTTCCTCGTTCAAGGTTTTTTCCCACTGGGTTTTTCTAATAGAGGTTTTTAATGAGGCAACAGACAATATCTATATCAACTGAATGGATGTATGAAAGCAAGATAATAATGATAGGGAGCAATTGTTATGGACGTTTTAAAAGAAACAATTTCTAGCAACCATGTGAGCATCCAAGATTTTGAAGACGCATATTCAAGGGGGAGTGTTATAATATATGTAAATATATAAGTGAATATGCTTTTGCTTTTTTCTATTAGTCCCACATCATGGGATATGTTCCATCTCATGCTTCAATGCCTACATATAAAGGAGCCTGTGTAATGTAATTATATGAATCAATCTGATATAACCAATCTCTGAATGAATAAAATATCTCCATTCTTTTACTCTAATGGCTTCTTCTCTTATTTCTTTAAAACATATTCTTATTTTTTTATAACACTAAATAAATTATTTATTAATTTATGGAGTGTCACAATTCAGCTTTAAGAAATAAACACTAAAATATCTATTATACGAAAACATATTGGTGATGCTTCTGACTTCGAAGCTCTCCATTTTGTAAGTTAATAATACACAATGTATTAATTGAAAAAGAAGATTAAGCCAAACAAATTTGTATGGAAAAATACCTTTGTTTTTTATGCCGTGTTTTTGGCATAACAATTTCTTTGTGCATATATGTAATATAATAAACATATTTTTCCAAATTATCTAGACTTTGTCACTTTCAAATCCTATTTTATTTATTCTTTTCTAATTTCCTTTGTTTTATAATTCGAAAATTCCTTAAAAAATTTAACCAGGAAACTACAATTTTTTTCTTTTCTCCAATCCCAAAAGATGAAGTTAAAAAATTTCGACCATCAACTAAATCAGAGATGATTGACACAAACAAACAAAACGAAGAAATTTATGGGAACAACATATACAAACTGAGCGGTTAAACTTGCATGTTCATCAAACACTAAAAGTTAAACAATTCTGTAGTAGGAGAAATAAGATTGTAGGCGGAAAAAATATTTCCATTATGTTGTTGTTGTTGTTGTTATTATTATTATTATTATATTACTAGTATGAAGTCCATGCCGATGGCATGGGTTCAAATTTTATGTTATATTTGGCATATGACGATATATTACTAGAATGAACATTTTGGCTACTATAAAAGCAATTTTTTATAAATAAAATATAAGTATAGTTGGTTTGTATATGTTATCTGGGAAAAACATAATCAATTAGAAGCAATTTTAGCAGAAATAGCTTTCACCAACCAAGCACCTGATCTTAAAACATTTCATTTAGAATGAAAATTGAAGTTGAAAAATAATAAATTGAAGGAAATATATTAGAAACAAACATAAACCTGATGGTTTATTTAATGGTTAAATAAGCTTGCACGCACAAATATATGTATATATATATATATATAAGTTATACATATATATCTTAATAATAAAAGGAATCTAAAGGAGTAATCAATATGACTCTATGACAAAAGGATTCCATGTCGTATATGAGGAAAGCTGACGATTATAATTCATAAATGTTCATTTATTAATAATTTATCAAAAAGTTTGCATGAATGAATGTGAATTAAACATTAATTATATAAAGAAACTGTCAATATTAGGTGTGCAGTCGGCGATGTTTAGTACAGGTTAAGATATGAAAGCTAAAAGGATCACCATGTGATAATCAAATCAGAATATAAAAAAGGTATAATTAAATCACCTATATTGCAACCGTCTTGATTAACTGCTTGATTCACCTGACGCAACATACAGAAAAGAACTTACGAACAAACTATAGAGAATAATACATATAAAAAGTGAGAGCGCCGATTTTTTTTATATATTCAAAATTTTATGCAAGGTTCTACTCAAAAATCTTCATATTGTTCATACTTATGTAGGCATAAAAATCAACCTTGTCCTGTAACATAGCTGACAAAAAAACAGTTGCATATATTTTTACTCAAAAGTTTATTAATGCTCATTTCTTAATTAGTATATATCAATTAAAGTGTCTATTGAAGAAATTAAATGGTAGTAGTAATTTAAAAAAATGTATTTAGACTGATTTATAATAAAATTGATATGCAAATATCAAATATTACATCGTAGACAAAGAGGGCTTCCAATAAAATTACAGTAAACATATAAAGTAATTAAGGCACCAAATTGGTGTAAGTAACAGAAATTATTATCCCACAATAGAAAGGCAAAGTATTTCAAATTATTCTAATCAATATCTTTACTACTAGATTTGTAAAGAGCAACAAATGATTATTTCAAAATTTAGGTTAATTTCTATTTTGACAATTGTCTTTACTTCTATATACATAAACATATGAATAAAGCTTTCATTATTTTTCAAATGACAAATCCAAATTTATGGTTGTCCAATGTTAAAGATTATAATTTAAAAAAAAAACTAACTTGTTCTAAATATGAAACTATTGTGGATAAATTCTAATTCAAAATTCCCAACTATTTTGCTCTTTATGCATATGCCTTATCTTTTTACCTTTTATGTATACTTTAACAGATAGTGAATAATACAAAAAAATGATGATAATATAAGCTTTACATCAGCTACTTGTAGTGATAAACATAATGTTTCACATGCTTCCATGGCTTATTCTAAACTTCATGGCAACTACATGTAATATAAGCTTGGTATACCAAAGGGATAACTTGTATGCAACAATAACTTCTACAGTAATGGACAAAAGAGTTGGAATTCACGTAAAAATTACGAAGAGATGAGGTGAAACCCATACAGAAGAATAAACAAACATATTATATGCATAAACCATAAATCCAAAACTAAGTGCTAAATATGAAAAAACCTAAAAAGGTTCTTGCAGCATATAAGAAAAAACTCCATTAAAACATGAATGATAAATGCAATATGAAAGATAATGATAGATGCAATATGATAAATGCAACTTGTGGTAAATATTGTAAATACTTGAATGTGTACCGAAGTGATAAAATAATCAAATACTTAATTTGCAAATCATTAGTTTTACATCAGAAAGCTTCAACCTTGAATTAACATAAGGTATCTCATGTTATCAACTCATTGATAAGACTATGTACAGATAAGTTCCATATAAGAGATGAGTAACTAAAAATACGTAGGTTTACACTAAAGGTTTACATTATAAAATTTGTAAAGTGTGTTCAATTTGGAATTGTATATGTAAAAGTTCACATGTATCATTAATGAACGAAAAAAGAGGGCAAATAAAAATCAAATTCATTTAAACATAACTAGTAGAAAATATATGAATAAATTTTCTACCATTTTCTATTGCTTCTGGATAATCGATTAGTGGGATAACATCGATCGGCTGCTTAAAACTATAGCAGGTGGAGATTTGCATGAAGGATAATGGAGATTGTAACAATGGGGTAGGTGGTTAAGAAGGGGGTTTTGGTGGAGACATGGGAGACAATGGTCCTGACAACGAACAAGTATATTGAAAAAGTAAAAGGAGGAAATGATTGCTAGTGTTAACACGAAGGTTACGAAACCAAAATGATGTTTAGAATTGAATTACGTCCACCGTTGATTTTGAAAAATAGAAAGGGATTAACTGATTTGTAGAGGGAGAAATGAAGGAGTGGGTAGTTCATGCATAATGTGATGTAAAAGCTAACGTTGTTAACGTTAAATTTATGGATGTGTGTGATTAACCATGTGATGTCTTTCTAAATATGCAACTCATCTGTTTTTTGTCTCCAATTTATGTCATCTGTTAAAGCAAAGAAATTTTATTATATAGATATATAGATTGTAATGGACAATAAGAGCAACAGCAACATTAAAAACATTCTAATTGTTTTAATTAGTCTCACACTGTCCAAAATATATTAATCGGTGTTGTACATAAGCTAAGGGATGAAGATGGAAGTTGTTTCAATAATAAATAATCAAGTTGAAATGATGTTGTGAAGTTTAACAATACAGCTCATGAACATATGGATGCAAATTGAAAAGACAGTTTAGTTTGAATAATTTTAGCTACTACAATATTAATAGTGCTTTAAAGGGTATTTTGAAAGTTTTAAAAATAAACGATTGAATCATACCATGGGTAATGACCTCAAACAACAAAAAAGCGATACCCACCTAATCCATCATAGATGAGACAAGCCCCAATATAATTTAAATAAAATTGAGCAATAAACGATTAGAACGAACAGACCAAGAAAACCTTGTTAAAAAAAGCAATTCAGAATGAATTAAGTTATTTTGGATAATTGATACTGATTTAGAGATACATTGTAACAAAATTGGTTTAAAAACCGTGAAGTGAATTGCTTATAATGTGTATTTTAATTTTTAAAAGAATAAGTGATCATGGGATAGTGAGAAATTAATTTTTAAATTCGTTTTAATAAATTAGAGGAGTTGGTGAAGTAAACGAGAAAATAAAACCAATGGTAAAAGAAGAAAAATTTTGTCATTTTATAGAAATGAAATTTAGCTGGCCACTTGAAGCAAGGGGAGAAGACAAAATGCATGGACTAAGGATAGAAGAGAATTAATAACTCATGGTTAATAGTATAGCATATAGCATAAAGCATCGATATGTATTAGTTCATATGTTTATATATTGTAAAGTTTAAAACAGAAGATATATGAGATCAGAAGAAAGAAGAATGATGAATGTTGTCTTGATTTTATTGATAGTAAATTCTTTGTTACAATACTTGAAGAATGATTGCAGAGATATATTGAATACTCAATTACATCCGAGAGTTGAGAGTATTTATAAACTGAAGCTTTGGGCTTGTACATAATTCGGCTCATAAGCTATATGCGACAAATAAAACCATACACGGTCTGGATGCAATCTGTTGATCTCTACGGTAGAAAGCCTTTGCTTCAGATGATAAAAGAGTGCAATTGTATTCAGTCTTCATTTATTTCCCCCCTTCGAACCCTATCCCGATTTCTAGGGTTAGAGTTTGGGAGACGAAATCATTCAATTCTCTGAAAGAGTTGGTACAGTTCATAAAATTCTCATTGCTCCTTTTTTCTATGCTCTCCGGATGTCTGATTTGAGTTACTCTCTTGAGTTTCTCGGGGATTTGGGTAGTTGTACTTAGAATCAAGAGCAAGTTGATTTCTTTGACGTCCTTTCTTCTTCTTTCTTCGATTTGGTGAAAAACTGGCATCTTGAGCTTGAGAGAGGGCTGACTTTCAGTGACTCCTAGCTCAGATCTGACATGATTAGAATTGACAACAATTTGATTCCTTTGGTGTCCTTTCTTCTTCTGCTCTTCGATTTGGTGAGAAACTAGTTCGCTGAGCTTGAAAGATGGCTGAATTTCAGTGACTCCTAGTTCAGATCTGAACTTCATGAAGTTTGTTCTTGACTAGGGTTTGGTGAGTGTATCTGCTCTCCGTTAAGTAGCAGGTAAATGATTAACTTGTAAGTTTTCTTTAGTGACTTAATCTCGAACGAAGTGTAGATCTATCTTGATATGTTTGGTTCTAGAGTGTAGTATAGGATTAGCTATTATATAGACAGTGCTTTGATTGTCACACCACAGTGTCGGCTTGATATCTGGTTTCAGATTTAATTCACCCAAAACTGACTGCAACCACATTATCTCAGCCGTGGCACTGGCTACACTCCTGTACTATGCTTCTGTACTAGATCTTGAGATAGTCGATTGTTTCTTAGAACACCATGATATCAAGTTTTTATCGATGAATATACAATATCCAGTAACTGATTTTCTGTCATCTAAAGCTGTTGCCCAATCAGCATCTGCATATCCAGTTAGATTAAGATTTTTGCAAGCTTTGAGAGATAAGCCATGATTTATTGTTCCCTCTAAGTATCTGAGAATCCTCTTGACTGTCTTCCAGTGTTCGTCCAGAGGATTATGCATAAATTGAGAGAGTTTGTTAACACTGAATGTAATATCAGGTCGTGTTATAGTAGCATATTGCAATGCTCCTATAACACTTCTGTATTGTTTAGTATTATTTATGGCTTCTCCCCTGTTTTTTGATAAACTTTGATTGCTTATCATTGGTGTTGGCATGGGTTTTGCATCTTCCATTTTTGTTTTAGCTAGGAGTTCTGATATATATTTTCTTTGACATAATGTTATCTCTGAATTAGCTGTTCTGTGAACTTCAATTCCTAGAAAATAATTGAGTTCACCAAGATCTTTGATGGAAAATTGCTCATCTAGATAGCAGATAATTTGATTGATTTCATCTTGATTGCTACCTGTAATTATAAGATCATCGACATAAATTAGAATATAAATGGTTGATAACTGGCTGATTTTAATGAACAATGAAGTATCTGATTTGATAGGTTGATATCCATTTGATATTAAAGTTGATTTTAGCCTATCAAACCAAACTCTTGGTGCTTGCTTGAGGCCATATGTTGCCTTGTTTAATTTGCACACAAGGTTCGTATTTGGTCATAGCCAGTTGGTTGCATCATATAGATTTCTTCTTCTAATATGCCATTTAAAAAGGCATTATTGACATTCAGTTGCTTTATTCTCCAACCTTTGTGGAGTGCATCTGTGAGTATGAGCCTTATGGTAGAGGGTTTGACTACTGGAGAAAAAGTTTTAGTAAAATCTAGCCCATACTGTTGGGTATAACCCTTGGCAACAAGTCTTGCCTTATATTTACTGATAGTTCCATCAGAATTTCTTTTTATCTTGTATGTCCACCTACATTCAACAATATTTTTATGTGCTGGTGGACATACAAGATCTCATGTCTTGTTTTTTATAAGAGCATTATACTCTTCATCCATTGCTGCTCTCCAGTTACTATGTTTTGCAGCTTGCTCATAGCTTGATGGTTCATCAAGACTTGCGTTGGCAAAGTATACTTTTGGCTTGAAGCTGCCACTTTTAGCTCTAGTGATCATAGGGTGACTAGATTTGATTGTAGAATCAGTATGAGGTAAACTGCCAGTATTATCATGACTAGTATTGTCATTTGAATCTGTTTGCTGATCTTGAGCTTTTGACTTTCTTCATTTGTTGGAATTGCAGGTGACTGACTGGCATGACTGAAATCATCAATCCAATCTGAATTTTGCTAAACAGAGACTACATGATGAGTTTGATGATTTCCAGTAGTCCTCTTCACCTCTGCCTGATTCTCAATCTCAGAATATATAGGTAATTCAGGTATTAATACACTTGGATTATATACCTTGCTTGTTGTTTTCACTTCTAAGTTTCTAAAGTGGAATATATTTTCATTAAATACAACATATCTACTGAAAAAATGTTTTCCACTATCATCCAAACATTTGTATCCTTTTTGATTAGTGGTACATCCAAGAAATGTACATGGTTTTGATCTGAAGTTTAGCTTATTGTTGTTATAAGGCCTTAAATATGGAAAGCATTAGCACCCAAAGGTTTTTAAACTGTAATAATCTGGCTTTATCCCTTGTAATTTTTCAATGGGGGTTATACCCTCTAAAATTTTGGTTGGCAGTCTATTGATAGGTAGACTGCAGTGTTGAAGGCTTCAGGCCAAAATTTTAGAGGTAAGTTTGCATGAGCTAATAAACTATGTCCTTTCTCAACTACGTGCCTATGCTTTCTTTCAACTAAGTCATTCTGTTCAGATGTATAGAGACATGTAGTCTTATGAATTATTCCCTTTTTGCTAAAGTAGTCCTTAAGAGATTTATATTCTGTTTCACCATCTGATTGAAAAACTTTAACATGTGAACTAAGTTGTTTTTCAACCATGGTGATAAAATCCAATACAACTTTGTGTGTGTCAGATTTATTCTTTAAAATATATATCCAAGTGTATCTTGTATAAGCATCTACAAAAGATATGTAGTATTTATAATCATAATCTGAACATGTTGATGTTAGTCCCCAAAGGTTAGTAGCAACAAGTTCAAGAGGTTTGCAATATTTGGTTGAAGAGTCATCAAATGGCAATTTGTGACTCTTCCCCATTTGACAGTGTGCGCATATATAAGGAAGAGAAACATCATCATAAGATATACAATTTTCATTAAGAACTTGCTTAACAATTTTAGCACTAGGATGACCAAGTTTGCGATGCCAAAGATCAAATACACTACGGAGTTAGTCATTTCACACTGATTACAACAGTTTTGCTCCTTTGTAGAATTGGTACAGTTGACAGATTTAAATCTATATAATCCCTTTTCAGCATCACCCTACAATAAAACATCTTTAGTTAGTATATCTCTAACAAGACAGTATTTATGGTAAAATTCAAAGTAAACTTTATTATCATTAGCAAATTGGGATACACTTATAAGATTCTTTTTAATCTTTGGCACTCTTAATAAGTTACGTAGAAATAATTGTTTCTTCCCTATAATAGAAGCACTTCCTACATGAGAAATTTTGATGCACTTACCATTGCCCATGCAAATAGTCCGTTTACCTTTATACTCGTTGTTGCCGAGATTTAAGTTTTCTAAGTTGTTTGTTATATGATTAGTTGCCCTTGAATCAAGATACCAGTAGTCATCATGCACATGTTCTGATTGACTATTTTCACTTGAGCAGTGATCTTTGTTGTCTGCTTGACTGCTTGAGCTTGCTTGAGCCACATTGACACTGTGATTATCATTTTTTGAATTATTATTATTCTGATTTGAATATCTAAAATAGCACTTTACTGCTATATGCCCAATTCTTTCACAGATCTGACATCTTGGTCTATTGTTGTTGTTGTATCTGCATCTTCCCCTTGATCTATTAGAGTGTCCTCCTCTCTGTGATTGTTTATCACTTTTGTTGTTGTTCTGGTTCTTGTTTCTTGTGTTGGCGGTGTAATTGATGGTGAACTCAGATTCTTGAGGTCTTTTATTGTCTATTCTGGCCTCATGAGCCTGTAGTATAGAATGAACATCATCCACTAATGGTAGGACCTTGTGAGATGATATAACTGCCACCACAGCTTCATATTCATCACTCAAACCATTTAGAATGGTTAAGATCTGTTCTGAATCAGATACTTTGTGGCCTGTAGCCTCAAGCAGATCACAAATTGTCTTGATTTTTACAGATATTCTCTTATAGAGTTATTTTCCTTTCTGATGTTTTGAAGCTGTCTCTTGTGATACATAACTTTTACTGCTGATTGAGTATTGAAAACTTTTTCAATTGTTGACCAGATTTCACACGCAGATTTGCATCCAATAACATGTGATAAAAGATTAGTGTTTATAGATGACAGCAACCATGAGCATATCAGTCTATCTTGCCTGTGATGTTTGACATATTCTTCATTGCTTACTATTTTATTTTCTTAAACAGTGATGAATTTTGGTGGAGTTGGTATTGTGCCAAGAAGAAAACCTTCAAGGCCATAACCCTGCATAGCAGTTTCAATCTACAGTTTCCACAACAGATAATTGTTTTCATCAAGATGAACTCTAATAAGTTGACTCTGTGGGCTTGTGACTGATTTGATTAGCTTTGTTGTTGCATCAGATTGTTGTTCTAAAGCAGCATTATCAGAGGTTGCCGATTAATCATCTGTCATGATGTGTTGTCTCTGTCTAGACTGAAGAGAAGGCTTCGGATATGGTTCTTGAACAAGAAAATCCTCAAGAATTTGATGAAAAATAGGTATGATGCAGTTAGATCCACGTGATGAGTGTTATCTGATGGATTTTGGCGTGGCACTAATCTTGTTTTCAAATTTGTTGTGATGATTTTCTGTTTTCTTGAATCTGATTTCTGTTGCTTTCTTGATCAAGTTGGCTTTGATGAAAATCTAAGTGCAACTAGTATGTTGCTCGGCAAGGCACTAGATTTGAGAAGATAAACTTGTTTTTACCCAAATGATGATTATACAATCTGATGGGTAATAAATGATTCACCAAATGATGAAGAATTTCTGATGGAAAAGATTCAAGATCTTTCTCTTTTAACTTCTGTGGATGATGTGCTGTTAAGCATATAATGGCTCTGATACCATGTAAAGTTTAAAACAGAAAATATATGAGATCAGAAGAAAGAAGAATGATGAATATTGTCTTGATTTATTGATAGCAAATTTTTTGTTACAATACTTGAAGAATGATTGCAGAGATATATTGAATACTCAATTACATCTGAGAGTTGAAAGTATTTATAAACTGAAGCGTTGGGCTTGTACATAATTCGGCCCATAAGCTATATGCGACAAATAAAACCATACACGGTCTGGATGCGATCTGTTGATCTCTACGGTAGAAAGCCTCTGCTTCAGATGATAAAAGAGTGCAATTGTATTCCGTCTTCCTTTATTTTATATAACCACATAAAAGAGTTGATGTTTTTCCAGCTAAATGATTTTCTGAAAATATTGGATTAGATATTTGAAGATTCATATAACTGAGATTTAGGCTACCATTTGTGCTAAGAAAGTGGTTTAGATAAGAAGTGATGAATTTGGTAGTTGGGACTCAATATTTACTGCATATGAACCAAGTTGTTTCTCCAAACTCTGTTTGACTGCAAAACTTGCTATCGTTTTGCTTGCATTTTCCAACATAAAATAAGAACATCCAGATCTTAATATTCAACATTACATTAACAAACCCAAATCTTGTTTACTACAGCCTTAATAGTTAACTGTCGCATTTCGCTTGTTTCTGAACAAGTTCCTTGATTTCATTCATGTTTTCTCAACTTCTTGAAAGACGAGAAGACACTGTTCAGCGCACCAGAGGATGTCATACAAGCCTTCAGTAAATTCATAACCTGCATCGTCAAAATCATAATATATGATTATATTACAAATAAGGTGTCATATAGCATTCATAGAACAAAAATATAACATAAATTCAACCTCAGCTTCCCCTATTGCAACCTCCTCCAACACTAAGTTATGAACAGAAACTTTTAAATCCTTGACAACAGCAATTCCAGAGATTAACGATTGTGGTGTAATCATCAATTCATCAGTTATCATGAATTTACTCGACTTGTTTGCAAATCCTCCTCCATTATCTGTAAATAAGTTCTGCATCTTTGGGTTTATTTCATTAGTTGTCACTCTGCTAATATGATGCTCACATTTTTCTGCGCATTTATCCCAACAAATTTTGCAACCATGAGCGGTGGAAGTCCTAGAAAGTGCTTCAGATTAAATTTTCAGTATTTGATAGCTGGAATCATAGTGCAAGTAGAGACAAGGAGACACTAACATTTTCTTTCGCTCCTCAGACACAAAGCAATCATCAGTTGAAGCCAAGATATCCACACTATTGTATAAGTTGTCGGGACAACTTAAAAATGAATGTTTGTTGAGGAGTTTCACTATTGACCCAAGTGGAAAAGTAAGAAATGAGAAAAGAGTATCAGCTATAACATGATCTGCTTCAGCGTACAACACTCTTTTTGTACTTTTGTCCCTCATAATCTTCAAAACTATTTTCTTGTCTCGATCTTCGGTGTCATCTTCCAATTTGACATGAGAAAGCTTTGTAAGATTTGTTTCTTTTTCAGCATCTGTGCATGGCTTGTTCAAGAAAACATCGGTAAGAGGCGTCTTGGATAGGAGTAGCATCTTAAGCAAACTTAACACCTGTAGCCAAACAATATATCAGTGGATTACGAATACGTATCTCTAGCATTGCAAGTGTAGTTCTCATAATGTACTTAATGAAATATATTGATTACCTGATCCCTGCTAACATCTACAAACCGTTCTTCAAGTGCATTAACATCATCAATTCCCAACCTTTGATAGACAGTTATAGCATTTGAGATCGTTGCAGGGAATACATGCAAATCATCACTAATGACATAAGCACTTTCTTCTTTTATAAACACTTTTTTCTTTTCCGTCTTTGCCTTTGTCCAAACGATAGGTGCATTCATAGTTTCCCCGCATGAACAACTGACACCTGCCACAGAACTGAATGCTTTGGTTTTCGCAGTGTAACATTCAAATTTGGGGCACCTGTATATTCTTCGCGGTTCATGGTCATCGGCTCTGATTGATAAATCTTCACATAATCGCTCAGCAGAACATCTGGGTTCAAGCAGCATTGTCTTGCATGCTTTAGTATTAAAAAACTTTGTATCCAGATTTTCAACGCTCTTGTAAATGTTGTCTATGCATCCAACAGATGACTGCTTATTTAGAAGTCGGATGATAGTTCCTATAGGCAATGTTAGGAAACTGAAAAGAATATCAATAAACTCCTCCTCCGATTCAGCAAGGACTACTTTATTGTTTTCAACATCAATGAGAAGTTTCAACTTAATAACAGACATTGTGCTGGAAATTAAATAAAACCAAGTATCATGGTACTGCTGAAAAGAACTGCGCGATAAATAAATAAGACATCATGTTTATAGCCCATAAAGCACTTTCAAAAGGGAGGGTTGCATTTCATATGATATATCTAAGTCACCAACTTCCACATACCTCCAACAACATAATTCAGTACAGATTCGAAAAGGAGAGAGAACTGAATTATCCAGCTTTTTAAAAGCCAGATAAAGGTTGTGTGATGTGGATCACAAATCGTAGTCAATAGATAGCGATCGGCATCACACAACATACAGCTTTTAGAAAGTCGGATAAACTATCCGGCATTCTTTAGTTTGTTAAAATAAGCCAACCCCATAGAAACTGCTCTTAAGTCTTAAGAAGTCAGTTCCCAATACAGACCCTACAGGTTTATATGCATAATCAAAATTCATCAGGAAGGTCAAAAAACCCTGTTAGACTAACGGACATCCACCATAAACTCCCTGAAACTACTACAGCGGCATATTTAACGACAAAACAGAAGGAGGTCTACATGCCTTTTCATTGGTTTTTAGCAGGATAAATTCAGTAAAAGTAGAAAGGGATTTTCGCTTTGTTCTAATTTTCTCAGATTCTGGACTGATATGTTAAAATGTTTTCATAACCATGAACAGAATATTATCGTAGAGAAACATAACGAATTGGATACCCAAAAGATTTTAGAAGTTCAATTCGATGAAGTATTCATTTGTGGCTACTCAGGAGCGGCACTGGTAAAATTTGGACCAAACATCATCTTATAATATGGGTTTTTCATCAATACTCATAAAAATTAAGTACTGTCTATTTATTTAAGCATCATATATATAATCGTAGAATATTTTAAAATGAAGAAAATTCAGGCAAAATATGCGATCCTAAACAATATAGTACAAGTTTTATAAAAACACCATTTAAACATTGTTCTCTAGCATTTTGACTTGCAACATAACCAATGAAAGATGTGCAATATGTTTCACTGTTGTTCCCCAAAAGCAACGATATACGATCAAGTTTCACCTAAATCGCAATTTTTTTTAATTAAAAAAACAACCAGAATTTTTTCACAGTTTGCTCAGTGAATAATTATGTCCGTGCGTTAGTTTCACCAAATTAGATATCATTAACACTAGACAATTGCGGTGTTAAGAGGACGGTGGAAAGCACTTCGGGAACCGCAATCATTATTATCACCATCATTATTTTGCACTACCGGTCGGCGGAACATCGCCGGGGCCAGCAAGGCACGCCCGGGGAAGAACGCTGTCCTTAAACCACCAAATCAAACATTACCCAGACCATAAGCATTTATATACCAGTTAATACTTAAACCCTAGTCAAAAACAATAATAAAAGAGTGAAAAGGTAAATTTTAACCGGTTCTTTCAGTGCAGAGTGCAGCTGCTACTGCCCTAGTCGTTGGAGATAGGACTAACGCCGCCTTTCTCTAATTGCCGCCGCCATAAAAGACGAGAATTTTCTTTTATGTTCCTAATTGGCAGGGGTATATATTGGTCGGACCGGACCGGACGGTCCTACGTAAAATCGGATCGGACATGGACCGGACGAGATTTATGTTGTATAAATTTTGTTGTCCTATCTCGTGTCCTAAATAAAATCGGACGGTCTCGTACATACATTTTTCGAATACGGATTCGAACAGTTACGGACTCGAACGGACACAGACGGACATTGCTATTTACATCAAATTTTATGTTGTTTAATAGAATTTCCATTAGATATACTGAATTATAAGAAATTTGAACGAACTCGGACCGGACAATATTTTTGCTCATACAAATTTTGTTGTCCTAGCTCGCGTCCTAAATGAAAATCGAACGTACTCGGACGGACGTATTTCGGTTACGGACATCGAACAGTCGTACAAAATTATCAGCCCTACTAATTAGTTGTATAACAAATGGGTTGGATGTTTTCTTACTCAGTTTTTGCCTTCAATCGTCCGCAATTTCCAAGAGCAAAAAAAAGAAACCGTAACAGCGTCATACCACGTTTTTCCTTCATGTTCTATTCTATTCGCACCTCTGCCATCATATTATATTCTTTCACTCAGTCCTACTCAATCATACCTTTTTTTATCTTTCTCAACAAATCTTATGTACTTTTAAAAACTCCAAACCCTAACAAACAAATATTCTCCTTACGTAAAAGATGATGGAAAGTAAAGATTTAGTTAATAATGCAAATTGTGATTATCGCAAAGAGGATCGTTTCCCTTAATGAATTGATGTCTATTTTTTCTTCAACAAATCAATCATGAATAAGTTTTTTAGAGTATTTTTTTATTTTTCAACAAATTAATAAATTGCGACTAGTTCAACCACGATTGAAAAATGTAGGGTTTCCCAAAAAACAAACAAGTGATGCTTACTCGATAACTGCGTAAGTTGCTGAGAGGCGATGAACTTCTAACTTGTTAGCTAGCTAACAAACGACTTGACTTCTTTATTTTTTCTCTCGACGATGGCGTTCTGTCTGAAAGAAAAAGCAAAATAAACATAAATATATGGAGGCTGTTGGCTTGAAGAAAGTAGTAATTGATGTTAGAAAGAGAAAAAATGGAATTGTTTGAGGTCATTGGTTTTGGTAGTCAGAACAAAAAACTAGATGTCAATAGCAGCAGTTTGCACGCAAAAGAAAAAATATAAAAAAAATCCTACGCTCCCCTATTTACCTTTTAATCCTTTGTATTGTCATTCTTTTTCTTGATTCAAATGCAGTCAAAGTTGAATGTAAACTAAGGCAGTGTTTGTTTTGAGAAAAAAAGCTTATTGAGGTGCTGATTCAACTCTACATTTTTTGACGTTTGTTTTACTTCCTCGTTCAGCCTTACCAAGTCAAACTAGCAAAAATCTATCCAGCTCATTTTTAGTGCTTTTTAAAATCGAATCAGCACATGCATATTTTTCCAACGGATACCCTTATCTTTAAAATAGCACGATTTTCATCTTTCTTCAAGGCGACTCCAGCATATAATTTTTTCTTCCGTACATGGCTGTTTCAACTTCTGCTTTAAGGCAGTGTATGTTTATGTATGTTTTTTAATAATGTAAAGTATATGTTTAGATATTATAGTTTAATAGTTATTGTTGTAAGTGGATGTAGAAGACAACTGTATCAACTGTGCAGATTGTCAAGAATGAGTTTCTTTGTACTGGCTGAAGTAAAACTAGTTTATATGAGTATCCAGGTTTTTTTTTCTCTAAATTTATTTGTTGTACTATTCAATCACTTTTTTATTGATGCGAAACTTCAAAAAAAAATGCATGATCATGAGTTATTATGGTCAAGGAATATGCATGTTGTACTATTCAGTTCATCTTACTTTCTTTCACTTCATCTTTTGTTCAACTAGATTTAAAAGTGGAAACAGTACTTTGATGCTAAAACTATAATATGAGTTTAACATCTTTTGAGAAGCATCTGTAAATTTTCTTGGTTGTTTTATATGTTAACCTGTCGAATTAGTATATTCTCCTTGAAATTTTTATTCATGCTGCAGCATAAACACCAACTTTACTTACTAAGAAATATAATGGTATTTTTATAATTTATAGTAACTCATTCTATGTATATTCATTGTACTGCGCAGATAATATAAATGATAATGATATTAATAATGAAGGACAAATATGTCAACTAACAATAAAACATATTTATAATATACAACCGATCAAATAATATTTTTAGCATTCAGCAATCAGCATTAAACATCCACTATGCAGCATTCAACCTTCAGCATTCAGCATTCGGCATTAAGTATTCAGTCACTTTAACAAACGAAGCCTAAGTAACTAACCATGTACACATATATACAGAGAACCAAACTTTCCTAAGCCATGTTATCTGATGAATCGCAATCAAGGCGAGCGTGCTGCTCTGCATAACCATGCTCTAACACGAACTGCTATACACCACGCTGTTCTTAAATGCAATTTTGTTCATGCTTACGCTGTATTCGCTAGAAAATGCAAGGGCAATACAGTCTTTAATTTCAACGGGGTGGGAAGGTCAAATATTAGGGTGAGAATAGATGTAGTCAAATAAATGATTTTTATTTTTATTTTTTTGCCAGTTTCCATTTGGGCCGAACTTTCATCCAGCATAAAGAATTTGGATCTAAAAGAACATAACTTTATTGGCCTGTGTTACTGCGCTGGTTGCATATCCATGCAGAAGGCCTTCCATGTGTTAAACAAAATTGAATTGACGTAACGAAAGCTCGATTCTAGGTTTCTAATTTATTTAATGATTTAGGTAGTGATGTTTTTACTATGCAAATCTAGTCCCAAGGTAAAAGCATATCCAACAAAACCAGTTGTTGGTTTTATTATCCATTTGATCATCTTGTACTGGTCTTGCC
Organism: Allium cepa; assembly: GCA_030765085.1. Taxonomy (NCBI): domain Eukaryota; kingdom Viridiplantae; phylum Streptophyta; class Magnoliopsida; order Asparagales; family Amaryllidaceae; genus Allium; species Allium cepa. The sequence continues at coordinate 439,072,096 of CM060935.1, read as the reverse complement.
TTGCTTAACTTATGATCATCCTATTTACAAACGTAGATTATACTTCATAAAAAAATTAAACAAAAGTGTTTTGTTTGCTCAAACAGTAGTGTATACACAATAGAGCTAGGATCAATATCACATTTTATTTAACACCGTTTGTAGCTTCTTGATATCAACCCACCACAAGTTTATTTAAATATTTGATTCATGTGAAAAGAGAGAAAACAAATAAATATTTAAATCGAAACTTCTGGCTGATATCATGAGGCTACAAAATATCCCTTGTCTATGCAAGATAAAAATTAGAATAAAATTTTATGCAAGTGTATTATTTGTAAATAGTAACTGCAATATTATACATAATATGCATGTGTATGATAAATTTTGATAAAAGAAATATTTTGAAGGAATTTATTTTAAATTACAAAATTGTAACATTTTTACTCTAATGCATTTGCGGTTGTTTTTTACTAATTGACATTGTCAATTATAATGTCTCCTACTAAACATTCTCTTTCATAAATATCTTGACACAATCATTTGTATATTTAGCCTTATTATTCATAGAAGTTGTATACCAGGCCACTCGGTATGTACTTCAATGCAGAGCCATACGTATAGTTCAAATTACAAATGGCAGTAGGCATATTCCGACCCAACATACTATCAAGATAGCAAAGGCAGAAAATATCAACAGAGCGGCATGACCTGAGCAACATGCAATGTTCACCAATGTGTCTCTTCATATGCACCAACATTATAACATCACACATTGGCCAGCACATACATAATGAGGTCAACAAGTGACAACAAATATCTCTTTAGATCCCATAAGCATGATAAGTTCAAATTTGAATTCTCTTGCTATAATTTCGGATAATTCTGCTCAAATTTTAGGAATTCCCGCCTCCATTCAAATTTCCTACCAAAGACACATCGATAATCTTGTCACGTTAGATAGACAAGATGGATAAATGGCATCTGGCAAGATCCAAGGGTTGAGGCACAACGACGAGAGAGATATTTCAGTAATCCACGTGCATTCCATGATTATAAATAGAAAAGACACCGTAGCATGAAAGGAACTTTTCCTTTTTTGACATTCTTCTTCTTTTAAAGAAGAACTTTAAGGTTCAATTGTACTTTCTACCATGAAATTATGTGCCAAACTATTGATAAAGGAAGAAACAGAAACTTCCCCTATGATGTAGGAATCCTTAAAATCCGAACAACATAAATCCCGTGTCCTTTACTATTTTATGTTATGCCCTTGTTATTTGTAGTGCTACAGTCCTTCTTGGCTGGTACTAGCATTAAGTATTGGTTAGACCTGACACTTTAACAAACAGTTCAAGTGTAGCTACTCGATCGTGTTAAGTGTTCAGCGGCACAATCACCACCTCATGAAAAAATTAAGATTATCTAGGTTTGCTAGTTCAAAATCAACAAAGTAATTAGTGAATTAGTAGTTTCATACGTAATCAAGGAGTTGAATAATGAAATAGTATCTCAACATCTTTTAGTGATAGAAGGAGGGTTTGAATCTTCGTACTTCTGTTCATTTCTTCGAATCTGTTAAAACAGTATGCCAGGAGCCATGAATCTTACCGGTTCACCTGTTGTCCCAATCCAAGAAGCTGTACATCTAGCAGCAAAGCCTATCCCCGAACTATTTATACTTTCAAAAACCCAGGATAAAGCTGGAGCTTCAACCGAGGCCCCCGTAGATACAATCCTGGCCACATTCCAATCCTTCTCGGATCAAATAAACTGATGCATAAAGGGATTAGATAAAATAATGACCCAACATGTTATTCATAGAGCATCTTCACCTCCCTACTCCATAGATCACCGCCATCGTTCTACAATTGCACTGAACATTCAATAGGGGAACGATAACGACACTTCTATTAATGGGAACGATGATGCTGGATTAAGAATTGACACAAAATTGAAAAGCAAGATTAAAAAAAACCCAAGATCAAAACCAAGCCAGCCAATATAAACCCTCTATTATTGGAAAAAAATCAACTGATCTGTTGAAAATGATGAAGATGTCGTATCTGATGGCAACTCATCCCCGATTGACCCGACAGAATACGAGATCCAACAACTTAGAACTCAAGTAGAGCAACTAGCAAAGAACTGTCAATAGAGTACCAAAGAAAAGACGGAGGAAAGAATTTGCACTCCTTTTAGTGAGATCGTTATCTAGATCGATTTTCCTGATAATTTTAAAGCCCTTGCAATAGATAAGTTCGACAAAACTACCAACCCCAAGGATCACCTCATACCTTCGAGCACTTTTTGAACATCATAAAAGTTGGGAGGATAGCCTAATGCAAACTATTCCAAGTATACTTATCAGGTGCGGCATTATGGTGGTTCAAAAGGTATGGATCGAGAAAAGTCAGATGCTAGAGGCAATTGTCTGCTGATTTTCAAAGGCAGTTTAATTCGAGAAGGGAAGCCTCTCCATACATCCATACTATGTCATGTGTGAAACAAAGGGAGAATGAAAGTTTACGCAGTTTCGTTAAGCGCTTCATGATGGAGGCTCTTCGGGTTGGAGCAATAAGTGAAGAAGCGTTATTAATGGCGACGCATGCTGGAATTAGGAGAGGAACTGCAATGTGGGACAAAAATAGTAGGAAATCTTCCATAGCATGGTGATCTTTTATGAGAGTGCAGCAGGGTATATCAGGATGGAGGAGGCTGGTCTATATCTCAATCTTATGGGATTCCCATCCAAAGTTATGAGAGGAAAAGAGGGGCAAACATGTATCAACCACTTACGAAGTGACACAAAGAGATAAACCTCGTAATAAAGACCATCTTCACTCATTCCCTCGGGTAGGTATATGAAATGACCAAAGATGATATGTCTTATAACCTGCCAAATAAAGGAAAGAAAGCAGAACCGAATAAAAGTGGAGCTTACTATCGCTTCCACAAAGCAAATGGTCACCATACCGATAATTGCCGACATCTGAAGAAGGAAACGAGAAGGTTAATTGAAAAGGGATATCTAGGTAGCTTTTAGAAGGAGAACGAGGGAAGTAGTACCGGCAATCTAACTCCAGATCCAAATGAACACCAAGCTGGCAACCCTTCAAACCTGATAGCTTCAATCCATGGAGGGCTTCACTTTTCCGGTGCAAGCAAAAAGGAAAATGAGAGATACATGCAAGAAGCCAAAGCCAAGAGGGAAATATTCCATATCAAACAGAAGCCTACACCAGAAATAACCTTCACAACAACTGATGCGGTTGGAGTTGTATTTCCAGATCAAGACCCACTTATCATTATAATGCAAATATCAAATTGTACCATGAAGAAAGGGTTCATATATCTGGGTACTTCAGTAAATGTCATCTACAAATCTGCCTATGATCAAATGAAATTACCATTTGAAATCCAAAACCCAGCCCTAAACTGATCTTTGGTTCTAACTACACTGCAACCGTTCCGGTAGGATCGGCATGCCTGCTCGTCACAGTTGGCAGTGCCCCATTACATAAGTCATTCTACACAAATCTCATAATCATCGATCATCCCTTGCTCTACAATGTTTTTTTTTGGAAGGCCTACTCTGTTTGATCTAATGGCAATCATCTTTCAAAAGGATTTGCTCATGAAATTTAGTATCCCGACTGGGATAAGTCATTTTTCAAAGATGTATTTGATGATTTTATTCACTGCCTCCACCTATCCATTTGAGTGCAAGTGTGCTACTGCCGAGAAGCTCTTTTAGATTTGTATCGATTATGAAAATCCTTAAAGTCAGCATTCTCGAATTGAGTTCCATTATCAGTTATGATTTTTGTGGAAATCTGTATCAACATATGTTCTTCACCACAAAGTTGATTACTTTTTTGTTGTACTCACGATTTGTGGTTCAGCTTTAGCCCACATTGTGAAGTAGTCCACAACAACAATAGCGTACTTTGCTTCACCCTTCGACGTCGGTAACACGTCGATTATATCAATTTCACAAATCGCAAATGGGCACGGGCTAACCATTTATGTAAGTTCGATAGATGAGGCTCTTGGAATCTTCGCAAACCTCTAGCATCGATCACAACATCTGGTGTAATCAGCAGCATCTCAATTAATTGTTTGCCAGAAGTATCCATAGCGAAGAACTTTCTTTGCTAATGTTTGCTCCCCGATGTGGTCAACACAACTTCCTTCATGCACTTCCATGAGGATTTTCTTAGCCTCATCCTTGGTGACACCCTGCAGCAAGGGTGTAGAGAAGCTTCTTTTGTATAACACTCTAAGAAGGAGTTCTCGTTGTTTATTTGGTTTGCGTGGGAGAATTCCCTATAACATATGGTCTTTAATTAGAGTCATCCATAACTCCCTCTCCTCTTCGATCTCTAAGATCCAATCAAAAACTGTCTAATCAATGCTTGGACCTGATAAAACTTTGACTACAACCAATCCCACCAGCTAGGCATCTCCAAAGATGGAAAGTTTGGCTATTGAATCCATCTTCGTTGTATGTTACTATGTGATGTTCACTGTCATTCAGCAATTCTAGCATATTTGTCAAGTAAGGGGCGAGTCTCGCTTCCTCAGCCTGGAATTCCTTTTTTACTTGACATACCACCAATTGCTATACACATGCAATGTCCTGACTCGCAGTTCCCTCACTATCTTAAATCCAACTATCAACGCTTCATTCTGAACTTCGTTATTCGTTGCTAGAAACTCTAGCTCCAGTGCTTAGCATATTGTCCATCCATTTGGGGTTACAAGAACAACTCCTACCCTGGAATGACGTTCGTTTGACGCTTCGTCTATGTATAACTTCCATTGAATAGGTTGAACCATATCATATTCCTCTTCTGCATCCTGAACGGTCTTAGCAATGAAATCTGCCAATACCCGTTCTCTAATCGCCATTCTAAGATGGTAAGTTATGTCATACGGGCTCAACTTGATATTCCACTTTAATAACCTTTGCGAGGTCTTAGGTCAATGTGGTACTTACTTTAAGGGATGATTTGTCAACACCTTTATCGGGCGAGCCTTAAAATATGGTCTTAATTTCCTTAAAGCAATTACCAAGAAGTATGCCAGCTTTTCCAATTTTGGATACTTTTTCCATCTCTGGTTTACTACTTGCTAATGTAGCATACGAGCCTTTTGATCTTTGTCTCCTCATATACTAGTGATGTTCTCAGTGCGTGAATACATATTGCCAAGCATATAAACAAATCTTCACCTTCCAATAGCTTCGATAGGATCGATGGTCTCTCCATGTGCTTTAGAAATTCTTGGAAAACATCTTGACATTCCTTCATCTAGACAAAGTTCCCCTTTTCCTTCTTAAGGACATTGAAGAACCATATACACTTATCGATCGCTTTTGAAATGAATCGCCCTAGCGCGACGACTTTCCCTTTCAAACTTTGCATTTCCTTACTTGTCCTTGGGACAGTTGCATGTTTCAAGGTGTTAATCTTCTCTAGATTAGCCTCAATTCCCCTTGAATTCACAATAAAACTAAAGAATTTCCCCGATGTTACTCCAAAGGAACATTTCAATGGATTTAACTTCATTTCTTACCTCTGCAGCACATCGAACATCTCGAAAGATCACCTATATGGTTCATCGATATCTGTAACTTCATAAGCATATCATCATATATGCTTCCATTGTCCTCACGATTTAATTTTCGAACGTTCTATTTACAAATCACTGGTATATAGCTCTAGTGTTCTTCAAACAGAACGACATGACTCGACAACAGTACTGGCCCAAATCTGTGATGAAACTCTTATGCTCTTGATTTGGAGCATGCATTGCAATTTAGTTATAACCGAAATACGCAACCATAAGAGATAATAGTTCATGTCCGGTCGTTGACTCCATAAGCTGGTCAGTCTTCGACAGTGGAAAGCCGTCTTTTGAGCATGATTTGTTTAAGTTCAAATAGTCGATGCATATCCGCCATTTTCCATTCACCTTCTGGGATTCAATACCCATTTTAGGTATAAGGTATTACGGGAAAAGCCATTTTCCTTCATCTTATCCACTTCTTCTTTAAAAATAGCGGATCGCTCTAGACCTAAAATGTGTCTCTTCTACTTCATAAGAGGGCACTTCGGATTCACCTTTAATGTGTGGCATGTTATCTCCGACGATATTTCACACATGTTTGAATGTGTCTAGGCAAATACATACAAATTTGGCCCAAGGAAAACCAATCAACTCTTTTCTCAATTTGGCGCTAAGCTGAGATTAGATATAAAGGACCCAAGTAGGGTCATCCATATCAATCGGGATGTTGATCGTCAACCCTACTGGCGCTGTCCGCTCATCCTTTGTCTCCTTTCGGGGATCCATAGATTTAAAGAAGTTTGTTATGGCTCACGGGCCAAGGCTTGGGTATTAATTGCTATGCATCCACAGTCTTAATGCAAAGAGCTTTTTCTACCTTCTTCCCATTCTTTAGTCTCTTCGCCTCTCTGAGCTCAGCGAGGTAGCATTCACGACTTGCACTTTGGTCTCCTTGAATAGCTCTAATTCCATTCTCCATCGAAAACTTCATCATCAAGAACTAAGGAGCCGCTGCTATTCTAAAACCGGCAAGGGCCGTTCGGCCTAAAAAGGTATTGTAAGCCAAGAATTCATTAGCAATAACAAATGTTCGCATCTGTATAATCTTGTGGTCCCCTTCACTTAACTCCACCGATAGGTCGATACTCTCGGTAGGCTCCTTTTCCTCTACAGTAAATTCCTGAATCTTAGATTTACTTGGCTTGGTATTATTCAGATTAATTTTCATTTGACTTCTTAAACATAACGTTAACCGAGTTTCCATTATCAATCAATAATCGATGCATAATTGCTGGCCCAACAACTGCTGTAATTGCTATAGGATCTAGCATTGGCGCTTTGATCCCCTAAGACTCCCTATCACGAAACACAATGCCATTTTTTACTGTCCTCGGCTGTTCTTCTGGAATTCCATCTTCGATGTGAAAATAACTCTCCTATGGTGTACGCTTCAATGAAGTTCCATACCATTCCATCTCATTTCATCTTTTCTCCATAGGAAGAGGTCCTCCAGTTATTATACTGATCACAATCCTACCATCCAATTGCCCAGGCCCTTCTCCACTAGACTCAGGTCGATCCCTTTAGACGTTCTGCCCTTGGGTCCAGCATCTTTTCCATCATCCTACGAATCCCTCGCATATTGCTATAATTTGTTCTTTTGTATTAACTCCTCAGTAATGTCCCTTAGACGATGAATCTTGTTGGTATTGTGTCCATGAGTGTCATGGAAGTGACAATACTTCCCAGAGCATCATTCAGCTTCTATTGCTCCCCTCGGAGGTAGCTTCCTATACCATTCTGTTCCTTGCATAACAAAGTGTATGTTTCCTTAGTGTCATTCGGAGGAGTAAACTCCTCTGGTCTCAGATGTCTCGGACGCATGTCTCGGACGCTTCTGGGTATCAATCCTTCTACCCCCTTCATCCTGATTTCTTTTCTTCTGACAATTATTACTGTTTATCATATTTATCGCAACACTGCCAACGATCTCACCAGTTTTCTTAATAGCCACATTACTTTGCACGACTTCCTTCGGCAGTCCACTACCAGCCTTCTAGTAATCATATTCGCCTATTCCTGGCGCAGATATTGGTTGGCCTTCCGATGGAACTTTTCCATGGTAGATGGTTGTTTCAACTTTAACTGCTGACCAAAGTCCATGTCCGGATGTATCCTTTGGACCAACGCCGTCATTATAATATCCTTTTTGAGGTTATTCACTTCCGCTATGGCAGTATTGAATCTACTAGAAAATCTCTTTAAAGACTCTCAAGGACCTTGATCATATTCGACAAGGAAATTACATCCTTCGATTGGGCAATGTGGAGCCTGAACTGATCCATAAAATTATCCGCTGGTTCATCAAACATTGATATGGATCTCAGCGTGAGTCGTGTGAACCACATCGAAGTCACTGCATCCAAAATGATGGGAAAGCACCTACTCCTTACCGCGTCTATGGCATTGGTACCATCCACATGCCAATCATACTTTAACAGATGTTTCCGAGGATTCGTCATTCTATTATATGACGGCATCATGCGCATTAAGAACTTCTTGGATATTCCTCCCACAAGGTATTCTATGAACGAAGTTTTTCTAGGCACGGGACCCCACTCTTTATTCTTCCTCCATCGGTTTTCTTCCATCACCTACCTTATCATATTAGCAATATGTTCCTCGTTGGGCTGGTGACCAGAAAAACGATTGTCAAAGCAGCCTCGGGTGTTTGACTCCGCAAATGGTCTCTGTTCGTCGATGATGTCTAGACTCTCGTATTTCTAGGAGAGACACTTCTTTGGATCTTCTATGACGCCTGGTTTGTTCTGTAGTGGTTGTTTGAGCACCGATGTTTTATACTCCAACATTCTGCCCAACGTTGTTACCAGTGTCCTGCAAATCATCCTCACTATCCGACAAATTTTGATGACATCAAGTAATATAACTCCAAGGCCACAATCATTCATGTTGGTATCGACCTGATTTATGTCAGTACCGAGTTGTCCAGTATTGGCCAATACGTTGCCACTTCTTCCAATGGTCTTCCACGAGGCTCTAGCAGTCTTTTGTTTCATTTTTTTTTTGCTTCCCGTCGCTTCTGTTTCAATCAGATGCAGATGAATTCTCTTCTTCAGAACTAAAAGATGACGCATCTTCATATTTTTCCTAGGCCTTTGGGCCTAGGCCTTTGGGATTACCAATTCAACAAGAAAGTACTTGCATCCATCTTATCAAGAAGCGCTTTCTGGTCATTATCATCATTTGGTTCAACTCAGTCATTATCCTATCACACTCCACTTTGTTCACAATCTCTTGAGGGGGAGATGGTCTTGGCAAAGCACCTATCTATTGTTTAGTCTCTTCATTATGGTGAGAAGCTTCATCTTCGGCACCAGCTACAGCTTCGGATCTTTTGGATTTCCTAGGGGCTATCACTTCAAATATGCATCAGCAACATTCTAGATCTAACTTCTAAATGCTATAATCCAAAGTACTAAGTTAGATCTACTCCTGAGAAGCTTTGTTCTAGGTTAAACAACCAAAAATTGGCATAATATCCCAAATAGAATAAAAACAAGCGTATCTAACTAGAATCAGCAAGAAAAACGGTAAGTAACACATGGATTTTTATAGTGGTTTGACAAATTCTATGGCATACGTCCACTTTAATCTTATTATGGATTAATTATCATGAGTACAAAGCTTAGCAACTTGATTTTCAGTCTTGAACAGCAAAAGTAAGCTTTCAAATGGCAATGGTGGGTAAAGGATATAAGATGAAGAAAATATGAGCAGAAGTCCCGTCGTTATTGTTCTAGGCTTTTTATTTATAGGAGCATTGCACATCCGAGTCGTTTGATCATAGAAGACCAGATAAGGATCCAAATCCATGAGAATAGGGAGGAAGACAAAGTCCTTTCGTTGCTTAAATCATGTCGGCACAGACATGAATCATGTCGATACCGAGGTGATTTGTCTTATGCAAATCAACGGCTCTTCCTTTACTTTAATTTGCATCCGTAAATCTTCAAGCTTTGAATATATTTCTCCTATAGATTTTTCTTAGTATCGACGGCCCGTCTGGTACTTGCCATTGTCTACATAGCTTTGTAATTGCTAACCTACTTCTTCAGAGATGGACCCTGAAGTGACTACTTGAACGCTCCTGTCACTCGACCATAGAAAAATTGTCCAAAACAATATAAGGCAAACCACTCAATATCGAGTTCTTTTCCTAACCACCATGTACCGAGTTTTTACCATAACCACGTTAGGACTTTAAATTTTCGATTTTCCCTTCCAAAGCCATTTGAGATTGCCTCCGAGTTCTTGAACCATTTCATCTTCATTCTGACGTCCGAATTCACTTGAAGACTTCTTGATTTAAACGCTGGATAATCGATACTGACCTTCTTTTTCTTAAAGAAAGAGGGATTGAATTGTTGAGTTATAAACGCATACAACCACATTAAATAAACTGTGTAATAAATGTCTGCATTATTTTATTTTTATTTCTTTCTAAATGTTTACATCTTTAAGAAGTCTGGTACAATCTGTATAACAAGGATTCAATATTTTACATTCAAAATGTAATAACATAACATTTGTTCAATATTGTATAACAATGATTTCATCCACGGCTTGATGATACAAAATCCGATAGAAGAGTTCTTAATCGTTATATCCGTCCTTGATTGTTAACTCTCCTTGATCGCCAACGAGGTTGGTTCGATTAATTGATGTTTTGATTGTGAGATCAAAGATTATTATTAAGGTAGTTATTGAATTGCTTGATGTTTTCATGGATAAGATCACATCTGGAATAAAGTCTAGTGGTCAAGCACTAATGGAAAGAATGTCAAACAACCCGTTTGGGAACGTAAATATCTCCAAAAATATCTAATAAACAATTCCGGATGTTCTATTTTGATCTTATCGGATCACGATTCAAGGAAGCCGCCCCATGTTTTTACTATATTTTCTAAGACATCCGACCTGCACACGACGAAGCAGTCTGCATTTATCTAAACAACATCGGACCCACGCAGAAGATATTTTTCGTTCCAAAAAATATCTTTGGCGCCTCTAACCTTCGAGATATTATTTGGATGTCCATGAGACGGTCAATGGGCGGCACTGCCCTGTCTAAAAAGCATACCACGTCGGATTGCTTTCGTTTTTTTCCAAATCTATTTATACAATTCAACCTGAAACGGAACGCACCACGAAGCTTGATTCATAAATTTTCTTGCTTTCTTCTTTGCATTGTATCTTCTCTTGAGAAGAGATTTCGATTTCAAGAGCAATGGAGAATAACGATTGTTTGGATCGAGAGGTGGTTCAAAGCGGAGCTGGCAAGGTGATCATTTTCTTCTTTGATTTTGAACAGTAATTCAAATTGGGAATTCTTAATTCCTTGGCTTTACATCACTGATTAAACGCCTAATCATGGAATATTTAGGTGAAGCTGATCAATGAAAGTATCCAAACCATTCCTTTTAGGCTTTGCTCGCTATGAGCTTTGCTCCCTATGGTTCCACTGAGCAAAAACCGAATAAAACGGATATAAATTTTTAATAACCCGTTTCGTATGACGATTTGACTATGGTTACTCAACTCAGCGTTACATCCATGAAATATGATTTTTTGGAAGGAAATTACAAATATACTATAGCCGACTTTTGGTGCACTACTACTGCATATTTTATGGCAAACACATCCTTCTTTTTCCTTGAAGAAGTAGCACTCAAATGTATAGATAAACCACCATATTTCCCAGAAATGCTTGGTTCGAATTTTATTGTTTTTGTTATTGTGAACTGGCTATCCCGACAAAAGATTGCATCATGTATCAAATCATTTCCTTGAATCTTATCATATTTTTTTGAATTACCTAGAGTTCGCTTGTAAACTCTAGGGAAGTATGTGTCTACCAAACAAATACTTCGGGTACTTGTTTTAATCTTATCATATTAAAGTTGATGTTTATATTAGTAATTACTTCTTTAGTTATGGATGAAGGGATGAGGACCCAAAAAATAAAATAATTGTATTCGCCACTCCTACATAAAAGATGTAGACAACATGATGTCGCTTTTTGAAACTACAGTCGTACCTTTCCTTTGGTTGAATATAACCATATATTACTTTTTAATCCAAAATAAAAATACCTGATACACCCGTATTATTTTGAAATTTCTTACATAAACCGCAAATAAATAAAAGTAAAACAACAATATACCTTCAGAATCAAAATCGTGTACGGGGAAAGAGGCTTATGTTATGGAAATAGTATCGTTTTGTGTAAGTTTTTATCAACGGATCATTGTCATCTAAATCACAATGAGATAACTTGGATTGAAAGCAAGACGGAATTGAAATCAAAAAGCAATAACACAAGATATTCCACCCAATCATCCATTTTGTTGATTCATCAAAAATTGGGTTTACAACTAATAGAACAAAGCTAAAATAAACAAAATACGATTGAATCAATAACCAAATTGAGAAAGGAGCATATATCTATATGGCTAAAAATATAGGAGAAAGAACAAAAAATGAGAAGAGAAAATTAGCAAATAGATTTTCCACAACTTTCTACATTCTCTCTCTACTAGTCCCTATTTATAACATTAATTACTTAATGCCCAAGTAAATCAATTACTTAATGCTCAAGTAAAATTAAATGACAAAAAATAAATTGATTAGCCAATTAGAGAGATAAACATAATCAAATATGCCTATTAATTAGAGTAAACAATTTTTTTCTTTTTCTTTTGCATATTTATTCCCTATATTTGTGATTTTGTATCATCAAAATTTAACATTACACCTTGATGCAAAATTTCATATCTCCAATGTATCAAGCATGTCATATCTAAATCTATCATAAATCTTCATATCTCAACCACACTAAATTACAAATCTCAACCACCGCTTCAAGTGATGCATCTCCCACATGAGGTGCACCACACAAATCCGGTCTAAAAAACGTTTGTAATACCACAAAGATCTCCGTCTTGTTTTTTGCGGATTTTGCAATTCGACACCCGTCTATCACTCGGTATGAGCTCATTACTTATCACTATCGATCCCTCGAGCATCATCAACATGAAGACCCCCGTCTAAAATATGATTCTCAATGCTATAATCATAAGCAATGACCACACAAGGTTTTAAATCTCGGATAGCGGACATGTTTCGTCTCGGCGATTTTAGTGACTTGGTATCGTATCGGGAGATATCTCGGACGAGATGAGTGCATCTCGGACGCCAATATCAGATTTACATCTCGAACCTAAAGTTCATCTCGGGACCATATCGGAGTATAACACATCACATAATTTATAGTAAAAAATGCATGGTATCGGTTTATTTAACATCTGCTGAATTACTGCACTAATCTCCATTATTCTAACTAAAAAAATAATGCAATTATACTTCAACTATATGAAATTGTTCAACAAAAGTTATAAAACATCATCAGTTTTAGCAATTACATACAAGTAGATGAAATGCGACAAATTAACTGAAAAAAAAGGGTTCTATGCAATTATATATATGCAGTAAGAATAACATAATAACAGTATCAGGAACTGATGCAAATAAAAACAAATGCATATAAGAGATATCAGGAATCGAAGGGTTTCTGCCAATGCAAATCTACTTGAAGAAGGTTATGCAGTAAGAATAACAAACTAAATCTACTTGCAAATCCACTCTAAATTATACTGTATATTCAATTTTTGAAAAAATGAATTTTATTAAAATAGAAACAATCCTAATTTACATACATGTAGAGAGTAGAGAGATTGATCGAAAATGAAACCGCAGACTGTCAAAAGCGAGATCGAGTAGTCGAAAATTGGAAGCAACCGCAAGCTGTCGGATGTTGGAAGGAGTTCGATTTTTTTAAAGAGGGAGTTCGATTTTTTTCTCTGGAGAATGGGGAGTTTGATATTTTGACGAGGAACGTGATCTTTTGAGAAGTTAAATCAGAAAGAAAATGTTTTTGTTCATTTTTTTATGATAGGCTGAAATGGGCCTATTTTTTTTGAAAAAACAATACATCGGGGATATCTCGGAATATTGTTTCGCTCCAAATATCGGTTGATATATGTAAATTTCGGCCGATATAATCGAAACAAGATATCGACCAATATCTCGTGTTTCGTTTCGTCCAAGCCTTCAACCGAGATCCCGACCGAGATATCGGCCGAGATGACCGAGATTTAAAGCAGTGTGATTACATTAACATCTCCATCTTGCTGTGGATTAGGTTCTTCAACCAACAGTCGCTTTACATAGTCGACTATAGAACCAACCAAGCTATAAAGGTTTCCTTCTTCCAATACTACTCTCATCCTTATACGAACATCTTTCTTCACTTTCAAAACTCCAACTTGAGTCTGATAAGTGGAACCACGGTGATCCAACTGACTGGAAGAAATAAGATTATGCGAACAAGTGGATACATGTCTCACTTCAGAGACATCTCTAACCACAAATCGGTAGCTCTTCTCCATTGACTGTCTTAATCATGCCGACACTCTTCTCATAAGAAGAAAAACAATTCACATTTCTACAAATATGAAAACTGGCTTCTGAATCCATCTTTCAAGGCTTATTTTCATTAAAGAGGACATCACAAGATGCATCACTATCGGTACCTTCAGCAAAACCTGCATGTGCATCACTACTAGTGTCACCATACGCAATATTTTTCTGATCTTTTTTATAAGCATAACACTTGCTGCGTATGTGACATTTCTTATTGTAATAATGATAAGTGATAACACTTACCATTAACGTCATTCTTCTTTCAAATTGTATATTTCTTTGAGTCCTTTACCACTATAGCCTCACTTTGAGTTGATTTCATATCTGACCCTTTTCTTCTATGCTCCTCATTCAAAAGACTGCTTCGAACAGTTTCCAGAAAGATAGTTTTATTTGCATTGGAATTAATCAATGAAACAACCAAAGTTTCCTAACTTTCTGAAAGCGAACTCATTAATAGAAGACCCTATGACTCATCATCAAAATTAACCTTCATATTTGCCAATTGATTTATTACATCTTGCAATTCATTCAAATGCTCTGCAATAGACTTTTCTTCATCCAATCTCAGTTGTACCAACTTTCGAACCAGAAAAGCCTTACTAGTAACACTCTTTGACTCATAAAAAGATTCCGACTTATCCCCCAAAGCCTTCGCGAATTCACAACTAGCCACATGATGGAAAACTGAATCATCAAGATACTGGCGATTTGAAACAATCACCTTTTTATCCATTTTCTTTCATTTTCCCTTATCTACATCAAAGGTTTTTTTTTCCATCTACATCAATCGGATCATGAAGATCGTTGAGTTACAGAACATCCTACCTCTTAGGCTTTCAAATGCCTCAATTTTTCCCATCCAACGTAGTCATCTTTTAAAACGAAATTATATTCGACATCAATAATTTTTCATCAACGGATCTTTGTCATAGCCATCTGATACCAAACTGTTATGGAAATAGTAGCGCTTTGCGGAAGTTTTCATTAACGGATCTTTGTCATCCAAATCACAAAAAAATAACTTGGATTGAATACAAGACGGAATTGAAATTAAAACACAATAACACAAAATATTCCACCCAACCACCCACTTTATTGATTCACCAAAGTTTTGTTTACAATTAATAGAACAAAGCTAAAATAAATAAAATACCATTGAATCAATAATCAAATTGAGAAAGGAAGCAAATATCCATATGACTAAAATTGTTGGAGAAGAAGAAAGAAGATGGAAAAGAGAAAATTAGCTACTTAAGTGCCCAAGTAAATCAAGTATTTAATGCCCAAATAAATATTAAATGGCAAAAAAATAAATTGATTAGCCAATTAGAGAGAGAAATAAACATAATCAAATATGCCTATTAAGTAGGGAAAGCAAAATCTTCTCTTTATTTCCTGTGCATGTTTATTTCCCTCCATTTGTGATTTTGTATCATCAAAATTTTCACAGCTTATGCTATTGATTATTAGGTGGTAGAATCTGTTGCAACAAAATGGACAAACGAGAAACACAATTCTTATCTGAATCGTATGGAATCATCGTTCATTGGGCAACTACACAACAATGAATTATTTGATTGGTTGTGGAGAACTCCAGTACATGCAGCTTCACATGGATTAGTTCCGAAAAGCCAGTCAATTGACAAGGTTAGAAAGTATTTATTTCACAAATAAGTTCGCTGAAAAATCAAATTAGTTCATCCTTATGTGCTAATGTATGATGTCAAGCCTTTTATCCACGTCCTTGAAATAACATCAAAATTTGCAGTTTAAGGCTCGACGCAGAGGTTTTCGGGAGAACTCCGGATTTGAGAAAGATGATAAACTCAATAAAAATGGAAGTGATCATGAAAAGAATGGAGGAAATGCAGTTTATTTGAAGAAGGCAAAGCAATTCTGCTTTCATAGACTTCACAGAGATTCTATAGGTAGTGTTACAGGTGCTTCAACATCCTCATTTATATTCATGAAGTTTATATGGATTTCTATATCAGCTCTACTTTGCTTTTCGACATGACATCTGTACTTGAACGAACATACTTGGTCGCTTCATCTGATACAAAATCATTTTTAACTCACTCAGAGGTTTCAGACCAGAACTTCGTGGATGATTATGTAGCAGATGAAGGGTTAACTAAAGGAAGAGGAAAGAAACGACCAAGAAGTACTGTTTCCTCAATCACCGATCAAGTACAACTTTTATTCTCAACAACTGTTATTCTTAATCATACAGATTGGTTGATCATACATATTGAAGTTCTTATGCTCTTAGCACGGAACTGCAATAATGTGCTGTACATTTTCTAGTGAAAATCTTAACTTGAAAAACATTTCTACCTGTTCAGGTTGTTCCCTTAGTGTCTCCATTGCCCACAAGGAAGATGGAGGAGTTTTGTGAAAAAGAAGCTTAAACGAGTCACATTTTCTACACGAGGGATCCAAACATTCTCCCCGCAACAGCTGAAAGTAATAATATTAGACAGGTGCTTTGCTTAACAGTTAGAAAGAAATAGTTTAGGTCAGGCAACTACTGACATAGATGAAGAAAATTTACTGAGATAAAGACGAGATATAAAGCATGCATCTTTATGCTCCATGCTGAAGTTTACTAAAAGAAAGGCTATACGGCGATATAATGCATCGTTTGATTTTGCTTCTGAAATTACGATATGAAGTTTGGAAAAAGTTAAATGTGTAACCAACTTTTGTCATAAACCTGTGCTTTAATTTGTAGCTAATCAAAGTTGGCGTTGATGTAAATGATGAATGATTGACATATCATGTTGACCGATTACTTTAGTGTCCTTGCTACGGTTATGGTTTGAATGAAATCTTTACGATTCACGTGCATATCTGATTTGTGTAGAAGTAATTTTATCCTATGGACAAATTTTATTTGCGTTGTTCTACTCTCATCTCACTTTCATTCTTTCACGTCCCATTTGATTAAAAGTAAACGTCATACCTTAATTTTATCACTTTAAACTCTTTATTCATTTTGAAAATACTTCCATTTTTCTTAAACAACGTTTAGATATGATGTGTTTTATTCACGAATCATGTTTGGTTCGAACTAGATTATTATACGAACATCGTTCCATCCGAACTAGGTTATTAGACGAACCCTGCTCAGTTCAAGCTAGGTTATTGTACGAAGCTCGTTTGGACCCTCACTTCGTTGAAGCCTTGTGCAGGCGATTTTTTTTTTAAACGCTGCTGCAATTTGAAGATGGGGCAATTTTTGAAATTTTGAAAATTAGTAAAGTCGTGGAGCGTGAAAGGAGAAAAGCGGGATGTGAATAGAATTAGACGTTTTATTTATATGTCTAGGAAAATACCTATTTCAAGTTAGGACTTTTTACAAATTCATTATAAAAATAGGTCTAGTTTTCAGAAATTTATACTTATGCGATTTCAAAGTACTCAAACATATTTACAATTTGTACTTGCACACTTTAAAATTGCGTTAAGTATAAATTTGTTTATAAAAAAAGTTATACTTGGACAATTTCAATCTGCGGAAATACGAAATGCTTATATAGTGGAAAAGATGTCAACTTTTGTAATAAGTTTTAAACGGGACTCAAAGTTTAAATAAACAAAATTCATCCTTTTAGTATTCATGGACATTTACGATATACATCTATATATGTTAGTCCCAAAGGTTCTTCAGGTCTAACCGGTTAGAATCATGATAATTCTTTTTTTTGCACTAATGTGTTATTATAATATATTTGCTAATAAAGACTTATTAATAAAAATAAGATAAAAACTTAAATAAATAAATAATTTTAGAAATCTTTTTGTTTGAAATTGATACTGCTGATGCCATTGAAGAAAAACATACTAAAGCCAAGCAAAGTTCAGCAATAGTTTAAATATAAATGTATAACCCAATGTTGGAGAAAATTTCTGTAAGTATTTTTATGTTTCAAGAAGTAAAAGAATGAAAAGGGATTAGTCCCACATTTTGAAATATTTACTTATATTTGTTTAAATATAGATTCAATAGGAGAAAGTTTTCATCCTTTGCGCATCTAAATGTTTTTTTTGTTTGAACAGAGAGTCTGTTATACACGATTTTCTCACAGCAGGAGAAAGAGTTCTTCTCTTGGTTTGAATGGAGGGTTTGTTATACAAAATTTTCACAAAATAAGAGAAAGGGTTATAAAACAAAAAACCAAGAAGGATAATTATGACTGATAAAGAGAAAACTAAGAAACATAATAATAATGCTATTGAAAATATGGTAATTATGTTAGATTAGCATAGATTTCATCTTTTAACCATTTTTTATCTTTATTAGACATATGAAGTCTAATTGATTTTAGATTCAACGTACAATATTATTTAAATCTTATTTTATTTTACAGGAAATTATTGTCAATGACAAAATTTTACAGTTGTTTAGCCTTAAGGACAGACCTTCAATGTTTTATCCTGAAGGACAACTTTTTGTAGGTACCAATTTTTAGTTATTGATAGCAGTTTTTAGGTATCAGTTTGTAGTTATAGGTAGCAGTTTTTAGGTATCAGTTTGTAGTTATCGGTAGCAGTTTTTAGGTATCAGTTTTAGCTCGGTAGCAGCTTTGTTGTCCTTATGAATAATTTTGGAAAATGTTTGTCCTTATGAATAATTTTTAGAAGAATGTTTGTCCCTGTGGTAAAAATATTGAGGTCGTGTCCTTGAGGCAAAAAATATACAAATCTTTGTCCTTTAAATTAATTTCCCCTTTATTTTATTTATTGATTTAATGAATAATGAATTAATTTTGATTTCAAATCTGAATTTGATTTGAGTATACCCAAATATACTCATGTGTGTATGTTGCATACATAACATATAAATAATGTACATGGTTAATGTGTACGTTTATAAGTGCAGCGATTTACTTCTTGAACATTAAGAGGATTTCCTCTACTCCTCTTAAGAATGAGTTTAAAGATTTATATGATATTTGTAACTTTAAATTTGCGTTAATTTCCGATGTTTTCAACTCTGAAAGTGATCCTCCTTGGATTTTCAATTTTAATTGTATTTTAGTAGGCCCTACTCTTAGACATCTTTTCTTGCTTTATGCTAAACTTAATCTTTATAACATTGACAATGATAATGACTTTATTAGTTGGGAATGGGATAAGAGTAAGAAATATTCTTCTAATTCCTTTTACAAATTTATCAACTTTTCGGGGGTTTCTGTCAATTGTTTTAAATTTATTTGGAAGTCTAATGCTCCTCCAAAATCAAAGATTCATATGTGGCTCATCATTCATGGTAAGTTAAACACTATTGAATTTTTAAAAAAGAAAAATATTAGTATTGATAATAAATGTTTCTTTTGCAACACATTTTTTGAAGATATTAATCATATTTATTACAAATGCTTGGATACTCATTTTATTCTTATTAAGACCCTTAATATTTTTGAGTTTCATCTTAACTCTAGAGTTTCTGATTGTTTATTCTATTGGAACTCTTTTAGATTTATGTTCAGTAAGGATTTTAGATATTTGCTTGATACTTTATTCACTATTTCTTGTTGGTACATTTGGTTTGAAAGAAATCAAAGAATTTTTAATAATAAATATCAACATAATAATAAATTGATAATTTTAATCTCAAATTTCTGCTTAAAGTGGATTTCTAATCCTAATTATAAATTAGCCAAAAATAATTGCTTCAAGGATTATCTTAATAAGGTTAGAAATAATATTAACATATTTAATCTTAACTTCAATTATATTGTTTCTAATAATTCTTTTATTAATCCCTACTCTGATTTTAATAATGTTCACTTGATAAATCATAATTCTCTTTCTATTTTAGGCTCCTAAATTGTCTCTTGTTTGTTTTTGTTTCTAGGTTATCCTTGCTTTAGTTTTCTCTTTGGTTTTTATTCTCACATATATGTATATAAATTCTATTTATATACATATATGTGTTTCATCTAACTAGTTTTCCAAGTTTTGTTCTAGGTATGGTTTAGGTTGGTTGCTGGTTTTTCTCTTATCCGGTTTGCTGGATAGCTTTTAGCTTTTTTCAGGTTTTCTGGATAGCTCTTCTCAGGGATTCGGATTGCATCTGTCTTTTCCTTCGGCTACTCCAGGTCTTCAGTGTGGAGCTCTTCATTTTGGTTCTTTTATTGGTGTTCTTCTCTTTGGACTTTTTTCTTGAGAGTCTGGTTTTTTAGATACCTCTAACACCCTAGTATTGGGCGGTGGCCTTGCCGAAGCTCGATATTAGGGTGTAATGGGCGGTGGCTTTGCCGGAGCTCATTTGAGGGGTATCTTCTTCTTTATTTTTCTTGTTTGTATTCTAGCCACCTGTCAGGCATGTTGGCAGCTCCATCTTTTTGTTATATATATAGTATTACATGTGTGCTCTTCTTTCTCGTTAGAGGATCACACATTTTTATCAAAAAAAAATATCCAATCTTTCACTATCTAAAAAATTGAAAAACAGATTTGAATTTACAAGTTTAAAATAAAATATCTACATATACAATATTCAAATAAAATTATTTTAATACTTTAAATGAATTATAACTAATTTATGAATTTTGTAATATATATAATTTTGCACCAAAATATTTATTATTTAGATATAATGTATAATAAAATAAAATGCCTTTCGGTGAAAATAAAAAATTATATTTTTTTATTCATAAACTAAAACAATATTTTATAAAATAAAAATTATTTTTTAAATATATATACATATTAATAAGATATATACATATGTTATTTTGAAATAATATACAATTTGTATTATAAATAAATAATATATGCGTGTGTCTACATTCTATTATTATTAGAGTTCCTTAAACATCGGTTAATGGTGTCTGTTCAAATTTGCTAAAGTGCCCTTTTCATTTTCAGTTCTGGTTGCTATTTCATTCTCAGCCTGTTCGCTTCTTCATTTTCATCACTAACCCTAATCGATATGGTGATTCAACACCAATATACTCAACTACACCATCTCCACCAAACCTAATCATTGTCAAATTAATCTACTGCAAATTGGCTACAATAGTACAATCACCAGATTGGTTGATGCCTCTCATCACAAATCAATCGAAGAGCGGCTATAATCCTCGAATTGATCGACGCCTCTTATTACTGAATCAATCGATGCTATTCTTATTAATATCAACAAATCAACAAACTGAATAATGCTGCTTACTGAAGCTACTGCCATTAACCAAACGTCGTCGTTGCCAACATATACCAGATCACCTTTTCGCCTTTAGGTATGGTGAACTTAACCTTGATTTCATTGACGTTTCTTTTAAGATTATTATCCCAATTACCAATCGATGTTCAACTCTGCAGCTCGAAGTAAGTATTATGTTTGTTGTGCGCCTTGTTCTAAGAACTTCCTTCAAATTTTATAAGAATTACAAATGATGCATACACACCTGAATTGATGGCTGCCTCTAAATGCATGCTTGGTAATAATTTTAAAATATATCAAATTGGAAGTGCATTCCACTATAATTGTAAATTTGTTTTCTTTTGGGTTATTAAAAATTGGATATGACACTTAGTTACCTTTTATTTTTGTGCGAAGCGGCTATTTTATTAAAGAGTTTTCCATAAGAAATATGCTTGAGGTGTTTTTTTTGAGATTTAATTATTAATTTCGTTGTATATGTGTTCCTTAACAGGTCTTATTAACTTCATAGTTATCTTAAAGTTGTCAAACACTCATTCATGACAATAAGAATTCAATGTACTAGAACTTAAGTACACTAAATACAACTGTTAATATTTTCTTTTAGATTTCTAAGAAAAAAAGGAAAAAGATTCCCGGTTAAAAGGCCTTTTCAGGTCAATCTGAAGTGAAACTAATGATACATTTGAAAGAAAGTGCTAGTGTGACATACCAAATACATCTAATAATACTTATAATCCTATATACCGCATTGAATGTCAAAATAATGTATGTCATATTTTTCAGGGTATCATTAGTGGAACTTTATACTTGAGTAAGGATTTTATAAATTTATTTATTTATTTATCCAACACTTTTTGGGTTGAAAACCTCAAAAATTGAGAAAACAAATATATTGGACAAATTGAGGATAAATGGACACTTGAATATTCTTATCTTTTTTATGCATGAATTTCCAAGTTGCTGGATTTGTTTTTGATATAATAAAATTAATGACACGCAACTTATAATTCATATTCAGATTTTTCTTACACCAAGTTCATATTGTATCTGAGTTTACAGCATTTTAATTTTATGGAAGCAAATGAATCTGAAAGTATAGAGAACACCCACAACTAGGCCATTGAGATTTCAAGAGAAGACTTTGCAAGCCACAATCATCCAGGATCATCTCTCTTAAGTACTAGATGTGTTTCCTTTCTTCCACTACTGTTTGGGATCACATCTTCATAGAACCCAATTGTTTTCAGAACTTCCATGGCAGTTGTAATTATAATTCAGCTGAGTGAATTCCTAATATTTGGCATTATGTATTGCTGCCATTGATGCTATCTTTTAGCGGTTTGTTTTGCATTAATTCGACATTTCCCCGCATTATTCCTCAACTCCATTACCACTTTTATTTTCTTACTTAATGTCTACGATCATTGCAATAAGCCGTAGGCTTACGTTCTTGCAACATCAGTAGTTGCCATTTTATGATAAAACAGTTATGTTAAAATGAAAGCGGTAAGCAAAACTATGGTTCAAACTTAGACTATATATATTAAATGAAAGAATAATGTCAAATGGTCACCAGCTTATGGTGATGAATCCTAGCCAAAGAGTAGAAGCATATAAGATAAGTGAACTGCAAGCAACCCTAAAATGAATACCAAACTTACCTTCATAATTCACCAAATTCTTTGAATAAGTGGATTGTTTATGTCGTATTTCCTTTGTCTTTGTAAAATGTCAGCCGAAGCTTATCAAAGTGTTGTTCAAAAGCCCTATCAGGTACCCTACCTCTTTGGGAGACTTAAGTTAACACAATGCTAGATTGGACAAGTAGAATTACATGTTATTAGTTAAATTTTGCCTCCAAGCTGTATTAATGTTCTTTTGATGACTATGAGATTAATGGGTTAGTACATACATAAATATACAATATAATTGAAATGATGATAATATTTTAGTCCAGTGAGTTAATTCTAAATAATACTTTGGTATTTTTGTCCTTGCTAGAGTATTATCATGAATTAAATATAATTATCGTTATTAATCACACTGAATGAGCAATAATTATGGTCCATCACAAAATAGTAGATAAAAAAAGTATGTGAAGGTTAATTAGAGCGTTGAAATATTGCATGAAGAAAGAAAAGTTAGTTAATATCCGCATAAAAATAGATAATTATAATAATCATCAAATAAGCTATCATAAAGTAATGAAAACAATGTGCTCGGTAGAAATAGTAGTATAGATGTTATGATATATAAAACCCAAATACCCAAGTAACTAGATGTAGATTCAAATGACCGTGCATGTATACTCATATATATAAAATCCTTCTGTCATTAAAAGTTATATATTTAAATAAAATTTAAAATGATTTTAAATATATAAATATTTATTCATAAATTAGTGTATACATATATAAACAACTGCAGGTCCACATGGACACAACTTAATTCCCCTTAGGAGTTTACTGACCTGTCGGGTTCTTCTGAGTATGTTCAGAAAAAAAGTTTTTTTAATTAAATATGTTTTTAATAATTCAAAATAATAATAAAAGAAAGCACATTAAAATTTTCATCCATATATAATGTGTGTGTATGTAAGTATTAAAAAAAATCAAATTATATGTACGAAACATTAAACTATATAGATCTATGTATATATGTGCGTATCCACTAGCTCAATTATGTACATGTCAATATATTTGGAAGGGTGATGACATACCCTATTGGGTGCAACCCACATAGCCTTGCTTCATCTCCCCTGATTTTAGTCATTCCCGGTTGATAAGACTTGATGCTACATTTTAAATTTTTGAATAGCAATCCCACTTGAAATGCTAAAACTACCCTTCAGGTAGTAATGCAGTGCCAACATTCATCCATATAAGTTTATTCTAGATCCGAACGAAACCGAAGACACTACCTATACTACATCCATTTTGGAATAACCCTCAGGATTAGTACCAAATAACCCTTGCACTTCAAAACTCCGTCTTCAATTCCATGCACTTCAAGATGTCTTCAGTTCGAAATGCTTGAGTTGGATCGAAGTGCTTTTCGGATAAAATATACGATCCCGGTCTCTTCGAAACAACTTCCGATAGTTTCCGGTAGGTTTTTTAGGAAATAAGCAGATAAAAAATAAGAGCGGAGTTCACCTCCTAACCATTTATGCACGGATTTCCTTATCATTTATCCTAGAAGAACGAAACGAGATTTATACGCACAATACAGCATCATTGGAGATGACTATGCCATACACACACACAACTATGTGTACATAAATTCGATTAATGATAATATATTTGTACATTGACATGATAGTATGGAATTATAAATAGTTGAAGGTTACCTTATAGATGTGGCGTTAGATCTACACCTTGATTGGTAGATAATCTTAGATCTGATCCCATCCTAGTTCCTAGCTTTACAATGGCTTTGAGGACTAACTTAGATTTGATTTAATATTGTATGAGTTGTAGTATCTCTAGTCAAAGGATGAAGGGGGAGATGGCGGTTGGATAAAAGTATAAAGAGAGTCAAAAAGTCAAGCGAACAATGGAGGGTAGTGCGATTTAAATAGAGAGAGTGAAAGAGATCTTTTCTCTTGGTTTATTAAGTCCCCATTTACCTATTCAAAATCCAATACTTGAATTTGAATCCATCCTCTCCCCTCATCATGGTTGGCATACATGTGGTCATATGAGCCTAAAAACATATCCAAACCCATTAAGAAATTAAACATATTTACATAAAATTTAAAAGCATATCGATATCGAATATCAATTAGTACACATATAATTTCTATATAATTTATCTCTTATACATCTCTGTCAGTAAAATCATATTTTTCAATTTTAGCAACACCCGCAGTAATGATTATTTACACCAATTCTCTTCCTCAAAACTACATCAATTTAAGACTTGCGGAGTTTGGTTTTGGTAAAAATTCCTATATCATTCACATTTAACTTGTTTAGTCCATATACAAGTCCTTGGTTCAATAACAACAATTATTGTTAACCGTAATACTCTGGCTAGAGACTTTGACTTTAAGTTGACTACAGTTGACCGTGATATTAACATCATATTATTGAGGAGATGAATTCCCAATTGAATAGTGTTTCAGTTCCATTACATCAATCAAGACCCAACTATAGTCGTTCGATGGACGTCATGCCACGATTTAATTATAATCAAAGTGTGAAATATCCACATTGAAGTTCAACAGTATTCTTAAGCTGAGAGAATCATGTAATATCGTCACTTTTGGATTCTCTGTTTGACCATATTTATATTTACCAATAGAAAAATCTTAAGTGGGTCATTCCATAGTTATCTAATAATTATTAGTACGTAACCCCTTGGTGCCCCCAATAACCATAAGTAATACACTGTCCAACATTTGGATAGCATTACGTAATCTAGTCTCAATACACACACACATATTGATTCCTATCTCAAAACATATTGACTATGAATATTTATAATAATATGCTTATTTTAAAGTGATGAATTTTTTATGATCACAACATACTATAATTAATATGACATAACATATAATTTAAGTATTTTCTATTTAATAAATTTAATTAAGTAGGTAATTAATATTTCACAATATGACAAGTATAAAAGAAAATTACCTTTTATTTCAAACGAGATTTTATTACAGAATTAATAATTTACAACAAATTATATAATTGCCCATAGGGCATACCTCTAACTCTATCAATCTTCTACTTGCACTTAGGTCAATTATGGAATATCAATCCAATCCTTTCAGTCAGTTTGTTAAAAATCGATGGAGCTAATCCCTTTATAAATGGATCTACTGTGTTGTTTTAATTATCTACTTAGTCAGTTAACTCTCTCTGATGCAATAAATAGTCTTTATCATTTGGAACTTTTCGAAGTATGTTTCTCGACTTCTAGTGAGCTCTAGATTCTTTCGTGATCCGTATCATGACATTGTTATCATATAACAATGTTATGAGATTCTCAGCATTTGGAATCACCCCAAGCTCAGTAATAAATTTGTACATTTAATTATACTTGTATATATGTATACACTTTTTCTTTGGCATTATTTAAGGTGATGTACTTATCTCTTTGGTTAAATAAACCATAACCTTGATGTTTGGAACATTTCTAATTTCAAGCTAAATAATTAAGGTTAAAACATGGATTCGACATCGACATATTATACTCGATATCACCTATGAAGTTCGAGTTCAAATACTCCTTCACAAGGAGTTCGTAGTTTCTATAAACAATTCTTTAGTATTTTGTTAGTACCCGAGAATTCTCTTAATTATCATTTAATGATCTTAATTTAGATTTGATACTTTCTTTCTGCATCAAATACACAAGCCAAATGCGATCTTGTAGACAATACGAACTGTATGACCATTTCTATTGCTAATGCATAAGAAATGCATCTTCCATGTTCCATATTTAAAATTTTAAGATGGTATATGTGTATATCATTTAGGACATTCCCGACATCCTTTTGTACCGACTATAAAAGATGTATTTTTAGATCCTATACCAAAGGTTAAACTACAAAACTATAATGATTTTACTACGAGCGCATTATTAATAATCATAAGTTTTTTTTGCTAATTGTTTTAGAAATATTTTAGTACCTTTAATATTCTTTCTTACAAATACACACTTTGTAACAATCCGCATTTTTAACAATTAGATATTTGAACAATTAATTTAAACCTTGAATCATTAATGAATTAAAGGTCCAAAATCTTATTTTTCGTATATGATTGAATTAGAACTTGAGAATACTTTTATTGAATTTGGATCGATGTTGGGAATAAAACTGAGTATAATTGCTATATTTGGAGTCATGGTAGTTTTACGATTTCCGCATTTTATACGTAATTTATAAAAATACATGCATAGTTAGGTCTAGTGGGATCTCAATAGATTGGCTTATGTTTTTGGGATGAGGACTTCATTATGAGACGTACAGTTGAAGAATTTATGGAATTGGACAATCGGATAGTTAAAACGACCTCGAAATGCATGAAATTATCATCTTGGAGGACTGTATTGGATAGCGATGAAATTTATGCCATCGGAATCAAAAAATGAAGAGATGTGCGCCAATGGATTTCGTGGCAATCCGGCGTACCATGCGATCTTCGAGCTTGATACTTATGGCGATACACATACACACCCCTCACCTCATAACACTCTTTCTCCTTCATAAAATCTTCGTATCCTCCATATAGTAAACATACATAGCTACTGTCCTTTCTTTAATTAAATCAAGAGCTACAGAAAATGAGAGAGGCCGAGGTTGTATCTGTTGGACTCGGGGAGAGGCGTTCTTCGAATCTATGTGAACGTTGAGTGGTGTGGCGATGCTTGGCTAAGCCCCAAAATATTGACGTCGAACTAGGGTTCGAGTTAGCCGGTAGGGGAGGAAGAGTTGGGGAAACGGAGAGGGGCATTAAGCTTCTTATGTAGAGAAGATTTGGCGGTGGTTAGTTGAAATGGTGCGGCTTTGTCTAGGTGTCGCTTCTTTGTGAGGCAACAAGGCGGAGGGCCATGTCGCGATGAAGGTGAATGGGCTAGACTTCGATTGGTGGGGTACATTGTGAAGTGAGCGTGAAGAGAAGCGCGAATGAGTTAACCGTTCGTCGATTCATGGACTGTAGCTTGAGACCAGGAGGAAGGCATGCACGTCATTGATGGGTACTTATGCATGTACGTGTCCAGGATTGAATTTTGGGGAAAGAAGATAATTAAGGGAATGATTAGATAAATGTTAATGAATTAAGTTAATAATTTATATTTATAATTCATGTTCTTATGAAATTCATATCTCTTGTATACGAGATCCAATCGAGATGCAGTCTTTGCTGTTGCACTTATAGTGAGATTTTCTACGTATAGTATGGGCTTGGAATGGTTCGAACACTTGAGAATTTATGGCTTAGGTGAGCGAAATTATAACTTTGAATTTATATTTTAGTATAAACCCCCATAATTATATATATTGTAGAAGAGGTAGAATAATGTATATAAGTAATTATTTTCTCATTTGAGTGGATTGGATTTGTTTGAGTAGATATTCTGAATAATTGATTAAGATCTCATATATATGAATACTATGATCTATTTGTAGTGAAATATTGTTATATATTTTATAACAGGTTTATGAATTAATTAAACTCCAATTTGTAGTTCGATCAATGATAGAAACATATTTATATATTTTATTAACATTACCGATATTTAGGATAATTGATTAAGATCCCATGTATATAAATATTATTATCTATTCATAGTGAATAGAATTAGATGTAGCTGATGTTAATTTATAACATGGTTATAAATTAATTAAACTCTGATTTGTAGTTATATTAGTGATAGAAATATTGTTACATATTTTACTACTAATCAGGAGTTAAAAGTATGACCTTTAAAAATACTTTGTAAGGCTAAAATAATTGTTCAGGCAGGTTAAACTTATATTAAAATGGATTTGAAGTTTATCTGGCCTTGGCATTGGTTTTCTATGGTGTAATTCAATAATTAACTAACTAGTGAATTTTTATAACGGTAATTTGAAAAACTAGAAATTACAAAAGAAAGATTGTATTATTTACTAGGGTTTGATTGAGCTTATAAAATCCCAAATATTGTTATAACATGATTTATTAACTTTAGGCCCTAAGAAATGGTTTGTGATATATGTGTATACATACATACATACATACATACATACATACATACATACATACATACATACATACATACATACATACATATGTGTGTGCGTGTGCGTGTGTGTGTTGGAACCGGGCTGTAACGACCCAGAATTTCTATTCGAAAATTTTGAACTTTTAATTCATTTTAAATGTTAAATGTGCATTTTGAATTGATTTTGAAATAAGGATTTTGTTAAATCAATAGAATTTAGTTGTAATTTTCAATATGGCAATTCAATTGAAATTTGAATAATAATAATTAAATATTGGAATTGTGATAATTGGTGTATCTGGATATAAATGATTATGAATTGGTTTCTAAAATTTATTTTAAGTCTATTTGAATTTAAATAGTGACGTTGGACTTTTGGATGGAATCAAAAGTCGATAAAATTAAGATATGAGTTTTTATATTAATTTAATAATGGAAATTTAATAATATAATAACGTAAATAATTAGATTTTGGTTCGAAGTGAATCAGAATAGTTTCTAATGTAATTATAAATTCTATACGATTTAAAATAGAGTTAATAAAATTTTAAAGGTGCAATTTTAGGTAATTTCGACGATTTTGATAATCGCTTGAATTTATCGACGAGTTAAAATAGCCCTCCAGGGCACAGTCTCGGAATTCGACGAAACCAGTTCCATTGGATCCATAATAGTTAGTTATTATCGGATTTCAATTTTCGTAGCAATCGGAGTTGTCATTTGACCCTGGCAGCTCAAAACGCATAGAAACTACTTTAATCAATTTAATTTAAAATTGATCGTTTATTTCCGTAACTCGCGCATATGATCGAATTAGCCTTCAAAACACATTCCATTATGTTCGGAATATGGGTAAAACATTATAAATGCCAGTCAGCATGCGTTGTTTTGAGTTCGTTTGTATAAGCTTGTTATTTGGAAATTTTATTAATAAAATAATATTAATTAACGTTTATAAAGCATGTTTTAATGACCAACCCTAGATTTAGTTTCGACCGCCACCATATTATTCAATGGCCGAAGAACAACTTCGTTTCTCTCTTGATTTCTTCAGATCCACCAACATCTAGCAGAAATCACCAAGTAGAGAATCGTAGAGAGCGTCGACATTTTGATTCGTACGGTGGAGATGGGTTTTCGTCGACCAAAGGAGGCGTTTAGGGGATATGTTTGTGCGAAGTTCATGCATGTTTTTCCGTGCTCTAGAGCCACCGAGTTTCGTGATGTTTTGACCGAAGGTGGAGGATTAAGGGAGCTTCGATGTGGCAGTCTCTGATCGTCATCTCGATGATCATTTAGGGGGCGACGATCAACCCTAGGTCGCGTGTTTTGGGTTCAGCCTTGAACTGTTTCGTGCGTGAGGAAGATGAGTCAACGTGCGGCCATGGTTTCTCTAGTGGATCATGCGGTCATGATCTGTTCAAGGTTTAATATAAAAAAAAGAAAACTTGTTTTCAAATTGATATTCAAACTTTAAAAATTCATATCTCGTGCGTTTGTTATCAGATTTCGACGAAATGAGAAATGCCGGAATCGCAGAGACAAGTACTACGCAGTGGAGAAATTTTGGAATCGTTCCGAGCAAGTAAAAATTTAGATTAAATCGAACACCGTTCGATTTAATTTAAATTTGAATGCTCGCCGAAAACCCAAGGTGAGTAATCTCACTCGAATTTGGATACCGGTTAATTTAAATAGCCAATATTTAAATGTTTGATTGGTTGTTTGACTGAATATGAAAATTATTATCAGATTGAGTCGATAATGGCTGTGCTAATATCTGTGTATGCAAAGAAACAGGTTGGAGGGATCCAACTGGATTCCTCACAAATAGTAATTTTATCTATATTCTGTGATATATCACATTGATAAATTTGTTTTATCTATGAATCCGTGTATAGATAACCGTTATGGGTTATACTGCTTATCGATGTTAATATGATTGAATCTGTGATGGTTGATGTTGTGCACTATTGTGTTAAACCCCTGGACTACACTATACACACACAAATATGAATTGCACGTGGAAATTGATTAAGTCACAATTTTTGAAATAATTTTTGAATTGAATTTTTGAATCCAAATGGTTTTGGAAATAAATCGGATTTAAAGTGGAAAAACTTTTGAAAAGGGATTTTGAAATAAAAAGTTATTTTTGAATAACTTAAATTAGTTTTAAAATTTGATTTAAATTTGAATTAAAAATTTGAAATCGAATTCTATGTTGTAAGCTTATGATTTCAAAAAGATTATATAGGTTTACATGAACTTGAACCATTTTATAAAGTGTTGCTTTGGGAATTTAAATCAACCCAAAGACTTTAACTTGTATAAATGAAATCGGATTTTCCTAAGAAAAAAAAAACTATTTGTTCTCAAATGTTATAAGTTTCATATAAGAAATGAATTTCTAATTGGTATTAAAGGAAGTTCAAGATGAATTGGAAATGGTTTTCCAAGTTAGAAATGATTTGGAAGTTTTAGTCTGAAAAGATTATACAAGTTATAAAGATGTTTATATAGGTTTTTAACCATTTAAAAAGTATGCTTTTGGAAACTTAAATTTAAATCCGAGTTTTATACTTGAATGGTTTAACTTATGTAATTTGTAATCGGTTTTTCCCAAGACGAAAACTATTTGTTTCAAATAATAATAGCTTTCATAAAAGAAAGGATTTCCAATTTGTGTCGAAAGATTTCAAGTTTGAAATGAAATTGTAAATAGTTTGAAAAACTATGAATTAACCTTGGTGAAGACGACTAAATCTTGTTTTGAAATCAAGGAGGATTTTTAAATGGTGAATCCTTTAAATACAAGATTTGAATTGGAAAGGATTTGAGAGTTACGAATTAAATCTTAAATTGAAAGATTGGATAGTTAATCCAAATTGAAATGGAACTGTTTCGAAAGCTATAAATTGAATCTTTGTGAAACTGAGTGAACTTTGTGGAATAAATCTTTTATTTAAAAGATTTGAAATGGTAACTTGTTTAAACCATTTGAAAGAAAATTTTGGATATTAAGTTGTGACTTAATTGAAATCCCATACCCGTATGTTTTAAATCTACGCTCATTATTCGGTTTAGCCAGGAGAGGACTTTGTGTCATATAACCCATTTCGAATGATGATACATCGATATGGCTAGCATTTGAAGACCGGTGGTGAAGACCGGGTATTTTCGAAAACGAAAGAATAACCCGTCGATTGTCTCTACACTGAGTCACGCCGTCATAGAGATTCCCTAAGTGATGGGAAGTCCGATCGGGATTGTGAATACCTGGATTTGCAAGGGCTTCTTCGAAAGTGCCTTTGGTTCTGTTTGAACTCGGAACAGACTTTTATGGATGTGTGTCTGACGTTACACTTTGAGATGTAAAGCTGGTTTCTATCAAATACATTTCTGTTGGTGGCGGAGATTTATTCTCTTCGCTTAACACCCTTCTCTGAGACGTACAAGCTCAGAGGTTATGTAATTGATGGTTACTAGTGATACATTCCCAATTTGGTAATGTGGCATGCTGAGTGCTGCTGTGTGTGGATGATCATTTGTTGATCATTTTTGATCGAAGCATGGCTTTGTGAAATAGCGTAGCTTTATGGACGAGACTTCGTCGAGCCTCACAACCCGGTAATGGTTGAAATAGGAATCATGGCAGCAAGGTTATTTGGGGGTAGCTCCTCCTGAGGGTATGACCATTTCCTTCTGGATAAGATGTGATATCATGGTATGGAGCCCGTATATTTACTTATGTTGATTTTTTTATGAAAGTGGTATCATGGTATGGAGCCCAGATAGTTTACTGTGCGGATGTTGGATTGGGGACCTCGGATAAAGGTCGGTAACGACCGGGGGATGGCATACTCGTGTCAGTTGTTACCTAGTTATAGAGGTAACCCGGCCTTGTGTAGCAGAGATCCGGTTAGGTTCTCGGGGGCGTCCCTCCAGAGGCGTTCCATTTTATTTGGGAAGTTCCTTTGCCCGACCATTTGTTGGAAAATCCAAAGAAACAATACGCGCCCTGTACGGTTTTAATTGTATAACCTGCCATGGAATGTGGCGGTAACCTGCTATTGAACATGGTAGCTATAGTAGGTAGAAGTGCAAAATGCCTATGCTGGCTAAGATTAATATTATACTTTCGAACTTTTTTCCACACTATGCACTAATAATAATAATAATCAAAGAATTTTGCGTATTAAGCATGTTTGACTATCATAAGAAGAAATCTCCTCCAAGCCTGCGTTTGCATTGTGTGTGTGGTGGAAGGTCTTATGGTAGTTTCATTTTCCAAAAAGCATAACAGATTTCCTTTTATTTTCTTTGTGAAAATAACTGTTTTTGAGATCTCACACTAGTTCCACGACTGACTTGGAGTTTATTGTTCCCTTTCTAAACTCTGGGTGCCCACAATTTTCCACACGGGCAACCTAGAGTCATGTTAGCATTATTCTGGAGCAATAATTGGAAAGAGATGCGATGGAGATCAGGAGCAAGCTGGACGGCGAAGCGTATCACTAGTATATGTAATATTTCTTTCTGCTGTTTGTTGTTGTACACTCTAATGATGTAATGCGATGTAATGTAATAACTGATATAGTTCTTTGTTTTAAAGATATTTATTTATCTATTATATGTTGGCCGCTGCGATATGTGAGATTCTGTTATTGTTTCTGTTTCTTCTTCTATCTTCTTCTTCTTTAAACTCTAACGGTTCGGTTTTCCGGCATTCGACTGTGCGACATTCGATACAGTGGACGTATTGATGTCGACTTTCGGACGTCGAGAAATCGGATTGTTACATGTGGTATTGGAGCATTTGGTTAAGCGATAACCTTGCTCTGTTGGGTGTTACTCATTAGAGATAGAGTCAGTAGTACTCTAGAATAAGTTTGAGTGTAATAATAGATATGAGAGCGTATTTGTTAGTGAATATAAAATTGTTTTTATACTGTGTTGACTTATCGGTTGAGTGTTTATGAATTCTGGTCGATATGGGAAGTACAACCGTATCGATAAGGGTTTCTAAACTCTTAAACAAGATAAACCGACATAGTATTGTTTTAAAGTGGGGTAAATGAAATAATTTTACCCGAAATTATATTTTGATATAAAAGGAATAATTTTTCTGAAAATATTATATATATTTGGATGTTGGTTGTTAATGTTATAATCAAATATAAGAATCTAAAGTTTGAAAAGGTTTATAACCAAATAAAATTCTATAAGTATGATTTATTCAAAGGAAGAATAACTAAGTTTGAGTTAAACCAGAATTTAAATCCCGAAAATTTTGAATAGTGTTTAAAAATGAATTTAAAACAAAGGTTGGGAATTTAAAATCTATGGAATGATTGAAATGTTTTCAAAGTGTTTGAAGGTAATGATGGAGTATTATTTTGGGAAAATATTGTTTTGAAATGAATTTGTGGAAGTAAGAAAGCACTGAACTCACTTCAGTCGTTGGAAAATAATCCTGATGATGATGGCAACATCATTAGAATTCATTTTCGAGTTTCTAAAGTGATGGATTGTTTCCATAGTATTTGGGTATGATATCTGTTTAGATTTGTTTGTTAAAACCAAGTGTTTTGGAAATTCGGGAGTTTGATTTGATATACCTGGTGTGTATGAGTTATTTATAATTTCAAACTGGTTTTGAAATAAAACCGGGTAATTGAATTCTGGATACACCATTTAAATAATGTGAAAGTTAAGATAAATCAACTATTGAACCTATTAAGTGAAGATGATTTGAATAAGAAAGAAAAATGAAAATTTTACTCCTGGAATTAAAATTTAATTTGAGTAAATGGTGGTGAATAAAATATATTTGAATTTAACTTAAGATAAGTTAAACAAAAATTGGAATTGAAATTGAATTAAATTGGATATAAAGTTGGAATTTAAAATGACTATAATTGAGTAATGAAAATTTATATCCTTAAGCTATTAAGTGTTATATAGATAATCTGGAATTGTGATTATAAGATGAAAATAACTCAAATGAGCAATACCAGTTTTTAAGTAAATAAGTTGGTGAACTTATAAATAGAAAATGGAATTATAATCGCAAATGAGAAATAGTTAAATGGTATGGTGAATTCAAACTTAATCTCAGATGAAATATGAATTGAAATAAGGTGAAGTAAATATAAAATATAAAAGATAAAAGGGTGAATGAACTTGAGTCAGTAAAGAAGTTTTGAACTTGTATATAGAGAAATAAAATTGGACCGAATTGGATTTAATTTAAGTTAAAAAAAGAAATTAAGTTGAATTCGGATTGAATTAAAATCAAAATTGAGTTGTGTTACAAATGATTTTGAATAGAATTAAATTTTTATTTAAAATAGTAAAGGTAATAGCATGAATTTAAGTTGGCTAAATAAAATTTAGTTAAACTTGAATTAGAATTGGAAAAGAATTGAATTGAAAGAAAATTTAACTAAATTGAAAGGATATTGTATGAATAGAATTTTAACTTAACTAAATTTAAAAGAATATGTGAAGATGAATTAAGTGTAAACTAAATTGAAAGGATTTGTATTGAAATGAACAATGAAATTCGATTATAATAGTGATGGTTTGAATTATAAATAAATTCAAATGAGTGAAATGATTTAAAGTGGTCTCATTGTTAAAAAAATAAGTTTTAAACGGATTGAATAAGTGAATAGATTGAGTTAAAATTTGTAATGGATTGGAATTTGATGGGATAAGAATCAAATTTAAAATAAATATGATGCAAGAAGAAATTGAGATATTTTGTTATTGAAATAACTGAAGGAAATTGTGGAATGTTTGTTGTCAAACTTATGAAATGGTCTTGAATGAAATTTATTTAGATAATAAAATTTAAATGCAAGCGAAAGAATTTTGAATTCTTATTGTGATGAAATAAGGATGTATGAGTTGTGTATAACCCATAATTGAGTGATATTAATATAAACCTAAATGGATAATGAATTGGAAATGTAAGAATAAGAATTTAATTTGATAATGGAATAAAAACGAGGATGTTTGGGTTGTAAATAATTTCAAATGAAGTAAAATTAATATAGTTTGGTTTGGAATTTATTTAAAATGGTTATAAACTTTACTAATTGTCGTTTGCTTGAATGATATCAAATTTGCATTGAGGTTAGTCGTTTTGTTGTAAACAAAGCTAATAAATGAAGAAAAGCAAATAAAGTTGATTTTTGAACCAATTGGAATGGGTCGGAATTTAATTTAATGGATTTGCATATAAATAAAGTGAATTATGAATATATTGATCATGTTGTAGTGATTTTGGAGTTAGTCGTGATAAATACGTATTGAATGTAGCAAACTTGGTTGTAAATCCTTTTTGAGTAAAGTAAAAATGAAATTTGGGTGTTTTAGGGAAATTTAATGGTGTTGAAACCTTGTAATTTCTTATGAAATAAGGTTTACTTGTAGGATTTCGAAAATTGTTGTGTGGGCTTTGAAAATTGATATGTTTGGTTTAGATTAATATATGAAATCTTGTTGAAATTCTCATATTATTGAAAACTCATGTGTTTGTTTAAGTAAGTACAGGTATGGGAGGCAATTGATAGAGTTGGAGCGCGTATATGCAATATAAAGTAGCCGCATTCTTTTAAAATGCTAATAAAAGGTACGCCTACGCAATAAAAATAGGAAATATGAACTGTTTTTGGTTTTCCGACCGTGTGGGTCGATGTATATATATTAATATCTATCGTGATATTGCAAAAGCTCCTCCGTAAAAGGGGGACTCTGCCAAAATTTTCTAGAAATTTTGGGAGTTAGAATTTTTTTTGAAAATTTTGAAACGTTTCGTTAACGACAAATTGATTTCAAATTAAAATTGAACTAAAAGGATTTTGGAATAGAAATCGAAACTAGCAGTTTTTATTTGAAACTGAAGAATTTAGGCAAAGTGAAATTTGAGATTTTCACTAAGTGGATTTTGCAATTGAGTTTGGATCATTCTTTCTACCTTAGCAAATTTCAGGGACGAAATTCTTTTAAAGGAGGAAGGATGTAACGACCCAGAATTTCTAGTCGAAAATTTTGAACATTTAATTCATTTCAAATGTTAAATGTGGATTTTGAATTGATTTTGAAATAAGGATTTTTTTTAAATTAATAGAATTTAGCTGTAATTTTCAATATGGCAATTCAATTGAAATTTGAATAATAATAATTAAATATTGGAATTGTGATAATTGGTGTATCTGGATATAAATGATTATGAATTGGTTTCTAAAATTTATTTTAAGTCTATTTGAATTTAAATAGTGATGTTGGACTTTTGGATGGAATCAAAAGTGATAAAATTAAGATTTGGGTTTTTATATTAATTTAATAATGGAAATTTAATAATATAATAACGTAAATAATTAGATTTTGGTTCGAAGTGAATCAGAATAGTTTCTAATGTAATTATAAATTCTATATGATTTAAAATAGAGTTAATAAAATTTTAAAGGTGCAATTTTAGGTGATTTCGACGATTTTGAGAATCGCTCGAATTCTTCGATGAGTTAAAATAGCCCTTCGGGGCACAGTCTCGGAATTCGACGAAACCAGTTCCATTGGATCCGTAATAGTTAGTTATTATCGGATTTCAATTTTCATAGCAATCGGAGTTGTCGTTTGACCCTGGCAGCTCAAAACACATAGAAACTACTTTAATAGATTTAATTTAAAATTGATCGTTTATTTCCGTAACTCGCGCATATGATCGAATTAGCCTTCGAAACACGTTCCATTATGTTAGGAATGCGGGTAAAATATTATAAATGCCGGTCGGCACGCGTTGTTTGGTGTTCGTTTGTATAAGCTTGTTATTTGGAAATTTTATTAATAAAATAATATTAATTAACGTTTATAAAGCATGTTTTAATGACCAAAACCCTAGATTTAGTTTCAGCCACCACCATATTATTCAATGGCCGAAGAACAACTTCGTTTCTCTCTCAATTTCTTCAAATCCACCAACATCTAGCAGAAATCACCAACTAGAGAATCATAGAGAGCGTCGGGGTCTTTGATTCGTACGGTGGAGATGGGTTTTCGTCGACCAGAGGAGGCGTTTAGGGGCTGCATTTGTGCGAAATCCATGCACGTTTTTCCATGCTCTGGATCCACCGAGTTTCGTGATGTTTAGGCCGAAGGTGGAGGATTAAGGGGGCTTCGATGTGGCAGTCTCTGATCGTCATCTCGAAGATCATTTAGGGGGTGACGATCAACCCTAGGTCGCGTGTTTTGGGTTCGGCCTTAAATTGTTTCATGCGTGAGGAAGATGAGTCAACGTGCGGCCGTGATTTCTCTAGTGGATCGTGCGGCCATGATCTGTTCAAGGTTTAATATAAAAAAAAGAAAACTTGTTTTCAAATTGATATTCAAACTTTAAAAATTCATATCTCGTGCGTTTGTTATCAGATTTCGACGAAACGAGAAACGCCGGAATCGCAGAGACGAGTATTACGCAGTGGAGCAATTCTGGAATCGTTCCGAGCAAGTAAAAATTTAGGTTAAATCGAACACCGTTCGATTTAATTTAAATTTGAATGCTCGTCGAAAACCCAAGGTGAGTAATCTAACTCGAATTTGGATACCGGTTAATTTAAATAGCCAATATTTAAATGTTTGATTAGTTGTTTGGCTGAATATGAAAATTATTATCAGATTGAGTCGATATTTAATGGTTGTGCTAATATCTATGGATGCAGGGAAAAAGGTTGGAGGGATCCAACTGGATTCCTCACAAATAGTAATTTTATCTATATTCTGTGATATATCTCATTAATAAATTTGTTTTATCTATGAATATGTGTATAGATAAGCGTTATGGGTTATACCGCTTATCGATGTTAATATGATTGAATGTGTGATGGTTGATGTTGTGCACTATTGTGTTAAACCCCTAGACTACACTATACACACAAATATGGATTGCACGTGAAAATTGGTTAAGTCACAGTTTTTGAAATAATTTTTGAATTGAATTTTTGAATCCAAATGGTTTTGGATATAAATCAGATTTAAAGTGGAAAAAGTTTTGAAAAGGGATTTTGAAATAAAAAGTTATTTTTGAATAACTTAAATTAGTTTTAAAATTTGATTTAAATTTGAATTAAAAATTAGAAATCGAATTCTATGTTGCAAGCTTATGATTTCAAAAAGATTATATAGGTTTACATGAACTTGAACCATTTTATAAAGTGTTGCTTTGGAAATTTAAATTAACCCAAAGATTTTAACTTGTATAAATGAAATCGGATTTTTTCGAAGAAAAAAAAAACTATTTGTTATCAAATGATATAAGTTTCATATAAGAAATGAATTTCTAATTGGTATTAAAGGAAGTTCAAGATGAATTGGAAATGGTTTTCCAAGTTAGAAATGATTTGGAAGTTTTAGTCTGAAAAGATTATACAAGTTATAAAGATGTTTATATAGGTTTTAACCATTTAAAAGTATGGTTTTGGAAACTTAAATTTAAATCCAAGTTTTATACTTGAATGGTTTAACTTATGTAATTTGTAATCGGTTTTTCCCAAAACGAAAACTATTTGTTTCAAATAATAAGCTTTCATAAAAGAAAGGATTTCCAATTTGTGTTGAAAGATTTCAAGTTTGAAATGAAATTGTAAATAGTTTGAAAAACTATGAATTAACCTTGGTGAAGACGACTAAATCCTGTTTTGAAATCAAGGAGGATTTTTAAATGGTGAATCCTTTAAATACAAGATTTGAATTGGAAAGGATTTGAGAGTTACAAATTAAATCTTAAATTGAAAGATTGGATAGTTAATCCAATTTGAAATGGAACTATTTCGAAAGCTATAAATTGAATCTTTGTGAAACTGAGTGAACTTTGTGGAATAAATCTTTTATTTAAAAGATTTGAAATGGTAACTTGTTTAAACCATTTGAAAGAAAATTTTGGATATTAAGTTGTGACTAAATTGAAATCCCATATCCATATGTTTTAAATCTACGCTCAATTTTCGGTTTAGCCAGGAGAGGACTTTGTGTCATATAACCCATTTCGAATAATGATACGTCGATATGGATAGCAATTGAAGACCGGTGGTGAAGACCGGTGGTGAAGACCGGGTATTTTCGAAAATGAAAGGATAACCCGTCGATTGTCTCTGCACTGAGTCGCGCCGGTATATAGATTCCCTAAGTGATGGGAAGTCCGATCGGGATTGTGTAACGACCCGACTTTCTATACCCAGAAAATCGCATCATCTAAAAGAAAGAAAGGGATAGAAGAAGAAAAGAAAGAGAAAGAAGAACACAAACAACATCAGAATCTCACAGCGGAACGAATAAAATATAATATATCACATAATACTTTACATAGTATCATATACATCAGAGTTTTACAGCCAATACAACACATACTAGACAGTTATAAACATCTGTCTAGTTATACAACTCTAAACAGTACAAGGAATAACTCAGAGAGACGACTCAGAGATACCAACACAGGGGAAAATAGATAACTACAACGCAGAAGCCTCCTGCTCCATTTGCTCCTCCATAACTCGTCAAAGCAATCCTGAATCACTTGACTACTCATACATAATATGAGTACCCAAGAGTTTAATAAAACAGAAAATAAACACTCGGGTCAGACAGGGGTCTGGTGGGAGTAAATAGTTTAAAAGTTGCTTAACTTTAGAAAATCCTTTGAAAACAAAAGGTATCACGTAAGACTTCCCACACATAAACATGGAAAAGTTTTTACCTTACGCTAACCAAAACATTTGATAGGAAATCCAGTGATATTATAATAGTGTCTAGGGTTTTCAAGTAAATAAGAAATAGCCGAAATTGTTACATTCATTAAATTCCGGCTACTAGCCACAAAAGTGGGTAATACAAACAAAACCGTAGAGTCTCGTAGGGAAAATGGGTTTCCAACAATGGCAGGGCTACTGGGGTACCGCCCGTCACAGTACGTGGCCTAGATCACCGTACCGAGGATTACTCCCTTCATCCCCTGCAACACAAGGCCGGAACCATCCCTTACTGGACAGTCCCGAACAAGACAACCCCGCAGTTGGCCGCGACCCAACTGCCCACACAGCCGAAATAAAAGGGACCTCTAGACAGGGGAAAATCTTGCTCTCTAGTGGGAGCTACCCACGAAGCCTTGCTGCACCTCCCCTGTTTTAGCCATTCCCGGTTGATGAGGCTTGAGGTTACGATTACCTTTATAGAACACATCTATCTTAGAATGCTCATCGTCCACCTGACGATGTGCTGAAAGCATTCAATCCATACAAGTTCGTTCCGGGTTCGAACGAAACCGAAGGCACTATCTCGTTGCACTCATTATTGGAATCACCCTCAGAGTCAACGACCATAGCCCTTGCACTCTGATTCGCCATCTCGAATCTATAAGCACTATTCCGTCAAACTCATTACGGAATCACCCACAGAGTTATACTGACGTATAGCCCTTACACCTCGAGTCTTCACTTGCTCCACTTGGATTAACGACCTAACGTTTAATTGGAATCGATGTGGTTTTCGGATATCCAAATATGGAAACCCGATCCCGGTCTCACCGAAACCAAACGCCATTTTAATGTCCAAGTTATACTTAAGGGTTTTAAACAATTAACTCATTTTATTTTATCTATTTCACACAGATAGATAAACTACATATATCATAACAGATAACTCATAACATTATCACAACAGATAATCATCACAACAGTCAATCATCACAACAACAACCATCACAACCAAATAATCAATCATACTATACTAAGCATCCATATCCTATAGATACTACTCATCTCATTTCTGAGATCACAATCATCCAAAGGTATATCAATATCATTCAAAAG
This sequence comes from Allium cepa, assembly GCA_030765085.1. Classification (NCBI taxonomy): domain Eukaryota; kingdom Viridiplantae; phylum Streptophyta; class Magnoliopsida; order Asparagales; family Amaryllidaceae; genus Allium; species Allium cepa. The sequence goes on along the minus strand of CM060935.1, from coordinate 439,030,213 downwards.
CAATGATATATTATCCATCAATTATAATTAATTTAAAATGAATTAAATTAATTACTTCCATCCTTAATTAATTTTAAAATAAATTAAATTAATTACTCACCTATAAATCCTGCTTACAAATCTATGGATTAATCAACCTAGTTAATTAATCATTCATTAAGTATTCAACTTGATTGAACATCTATGATTAATCATTTACTAATTACAATAAGTAATTAGTCTTTAATTAATTTTATAAAATTAATTAACCTTAATCATAAGTAATTAACTTTTAATTACTTAATTTATTAATTAACTATAATTAATTACATTCACCCTTAATTAATTACAATTAATTAATCACTAATTAATTAATTAATATTCAATTAAACAATGCCTTAATTACATCATTAATTATAATAATTAATGATCTCTAATTAATATTTAAATTGATTACTCAATTAAAAATTAATTACATTTAGTAATAAATCAAAATACATTTATTAATCACCTTGATTAATATTTAAATCCAGTAATTAACTACCCTTAATTACTTCCTTAATAAATTAATTATCCATTAATTAATTATCTATATAAATTAATCCTTGATTAATTACAAAAGTAATTATCCAAATTACTTTTTAATAAATCACCTTTCCTTAATTACATTCCAGTAATTATCAATTACAACTTCTCTAAGTAATCCTGCTCCATAAATTACATTAAGTAATTATTATCATTTAATTATTAAATTATTACTTAAATTAATTGAACCAAATTAATTAATTTAACAAAGCACATTATTAGAATTAATTACAATATGTAATTAATCCCTTAATTACTTTTATAGAGTAATTATATTTAACCAATTACAATTAATTATCTTCAATTAATTAATCTAATTAATCCATCAAAATTAATTATATTAATTAATTATCAATTAATTATCCTTAGATAATTAACAACATTTTCATTAATTCCTTACTTAAGAAAATTATCTTAGATTAATTATTCATAAATCATCTTTAATTATAAATTAATTCAAGTTATAAATTAAAATCTAATAAATAAGTAAATACTTAATTATTTCCAAAATAACTCATTTACTTATTTATAACTTAATTAATATTCAAAATGTATTTAAATAATACATTTCTAAAATTTAATTCAACTTTCAATTTAAAGTCAACATATCATAATTTTATTTAATACTTAAAAGAAGAAATCTTTTAAATTTAAACCTTTGTTTGAAATCAAATTCATATTTGCATTCTACTTAATAACATTTTTGTTCAATATTTAAAACTTTTCAAACTGATTTGAATTAAAACAGGTTTTAAAGTAAAAACTGAAATCATATTTGAATTTGATTTCTAACCCAATTTTAAATCTTGCTTATCATTCAAATGTTTCATTTGAATTCAAAATATTCCTGAATCTAATTCAAATTCAAACCTGAATTTGAATCTTAATTTTAAACATTGAATTCCTTTAAAATTTTAAAAGGAAGCAAAACTGCATTTAACTAAAATCTGGATTCAAAAACTTGATTCTACACTTACACTGTTTTTTTCCAGATTTGAATTTAAACTTAATTCCAATTCAAACCTAGATTTGAATCTTGTTTTTTAAATATTGAATCCACCTTTAAATTTTTAAAAGAACAAAACTGTTTTTAAGTCAAAACTAGATTCAAAGAACCCTGAAACAAAATTACACTCTTTCCAAATTTAAATTTAAAACTAACTTAAATTTAAATTCATCATTTAAACTTTTTATATCCATATACTTACTTGAATTCAATTCAACTTACTTGAATTTAATCAATGCTTTAAAAATGTTGAGTTTCCAGATTTTTTTTTTTTTTTTTTTAAAAAAAAAACAACTCTCAGATCTACACTATTTTCACACTTTTCAAATTTAAGTTTAAATCTTACTTTATATTTGAATTCTTCAATTTAAACTTTGGAATTCATATCTTACTTGAATTTAAACCACCTACATTTTGAATTAAATCATTTGCTTGTAAACATTTTAAATTTCCAGATTTTTAAAAAAAAACACAACTCAGGTTTACAGCCTGCACAACTAACCCGAGACATCAATAATTTACTTCGGGTTAAACCTTCTCCTGCTTCGAGTCAAAATACAATCTACCCGGGAGTGACTCGAGTCATCAAAACCTGCACACCAAAGTTTCATCTGTGCCTCAAACCTGTCAACTATCACTTCATCCTACTCCGGCCATTTCACGACCTCCATCTACATCCATTGCTCCACTTATACCCCCTCTTTCCAATTCCAAAATGTGGCAACACTCAGTGAAACAAGGAAAAAAAAAAAAAAACTACAACATCTCTTTCCCCAGAAAACAAAGCTAGAACCCTGTAAATCCATTGCTGTTGCTACCTGAAAGCTTCACCACACATATCAAAACCTGTCAATTCTCACTATATACATGGAAAACCTGAACATGACCATCTTCCCATAATTTCCCACTCTCTTCAGGCAGAAATTCAAGTTCCAGAATTTACTAAATGGTTTGATATTCCCAAATATAACAAATTCTGCACAGACTAAATTTCTAACTCCTCAGCAAATATTAAAACTGTGATGCTTGTTTTTAGTAACCATGTTTTTAAACCTGCCCTAAGTTTTAAACTTGTTTTTGAAGGACTTTAAGATATTGGCAAACTTACTTTTTGAAAACAATTTCTGTTGTTATTATTATTATTATTATTTTTTTAAACTACAATTTCTCAAACCTAATCCATACAACACAAACTCAATTTGTTTACATAAAAATTTCTAACTAAGCTTCAGACATAAATGAGTGGATTTGCATTTAAATCCAAGAAATATCAGAAGTATGTTTGCAGAAATTCACAACACACTCCTCTGCATTCTCAAGATTAATGTATGCAGACATACAACAGTCAAGCATAATATCACAGTCAACAATTATAAACTCATACATATATAATTTTAAACAACCTATAAAAATTTGGGGTCACTCACTAAAAGAAAGAACATAGCAGTTCTTGTTACCACTGTTTTAAATTTTCTTATTCAAATGGCATTTTGAATTCAACTTTAGTTTCTGCAGATTTTTGTTGTCTTGGTTTAAAAAGAAGAACTGTTTTTAAAACATTAATTTACTCACCTCAGAAAGAAAAAGGCAGAGAGCAAACCAATTTCCTGCAGCCTGAATCCATTGCACTGATCTGAGCTTGTAGTTGATTACAATACATGTTGATTGCAGGCTTTGGAATTGCATGCAGACCCCTTTTCATCTTTGTTTGCAATGATTTTATAGTTTGCAGATTATATTCCACAGATTCAAGACATTTGGTTGCAGGTCTGAATTTCAATTTGGGTTCTTTGATTTGCAGGTTTAAAGAGTATGCAGATTTGGGAATTTGGATTTTCATATTGCAGGTTTCAAAACTTTGATTTGCAGATGTATTTCTTTTGCAGGTGTTAAAACCTTTGATTTGCAGATCTAATATGGTTTTGATTTTTCAGAGTATAGATTGAGTTTTGCAGAGTATAGATTAAGTTTTGGCTATGGAATTTTAGAGTGAAGATGATTTTCTTTTTCTCAGATCTGAATTTTCATTTAGTAGAAGATAAAAATGTTTGAAAACAAAAGATATGTTAAGTTTTATCTAAACTAATAAATTCAAATATTCATTTAGAAATGCCACTTGTTGTTTAGATGTAAAAATTAATTACATGTGTCAAATTTAAAACATGAAACTTACACATGTATGAGTTTAAATATAAAGATAAATTCTTTGTTTACTAATGTGTTAATTAAAGATAAATCTATTTCTAATTTAACTTAAGATATTTATATATGTTTATTTATATCTAATCTTTAAATGATTGCAAATGAATTATCTTTACATGTTTAAATGTTTGCTTGAATATTTAAAAAAAACTATTTAAAACCAATTTCACAAGAGAAACTTTTTTAAAAGAAAAGAACAATGTTGAATTATTTTATTCAAAAGTTTTTCAAATTAACATATTATACTCAAATATAAATAAACTAAGTTTATTTCAAAACATATTTAAAAACAAAATAAACTTTACTATAGAATACAATTTTTAACTATATATTTATAACAAAATATTTACTATAATTACTTTCTAATTTATCAATACATAAATTATACACACACACACATATATATATATATTAAATTTGAAAAGATCTTTTATTAAATTAAAATAAAATCAAAACACCTATTTATAATGTATACACATATATACATTATGAATAAAATATTTTTAAATCAGCTTAGAAAGAAAATTTTATCATTAAAATATTTTCAACATTTTAAAACAATAAGATTTTCAAATTAAATCACTATTATAAATTTCAAAAGAAATTATTTATCCAAACTAAATAATTATAAATTTTCAAAAGAAAATTATGTTTGAATTAGATTATTAAATCTGTATTCACATTTTAAAATAAATATTAATGAAATTATTAAATAAATATTGCCCAAATTTCCGGGACATCACATTCCTCCCCCCTTAAAAGAATTTCGTCCCCGAAATTTAAAAGCAAAGGTAAATTTAATAATCTCCTTAAAGATTTTTTTTTTTATCACAAGCATATATCAAACATATGCTAACAATCAAAACAACCAATTCAACCAATCAAACAAACCTAATTATCCAAACAAATTCTGGATAACATTCTATCGAGTTTCCCCAAGTATATATATATATACCGGGATACTCGCTCTAGAGAATCCAAACAATCAATACTAAGAAGCTCCAAAACTCTTATACAACTATATCTGCAACACTAGACAAGATATCAGACTGCAAACGAGTCTGACTCAACAACCAAAACTCCAGAACTACTGGTTCTACAACCAGAGATAGATCATACACGTATTCCCTCAGAGATACGTGAAACTCATCGAATCCCAGTTATCCAAACTGGCAATCCAATCCTGTAGATCAATCACTTAACCTTTAAGAGAAAACAGAAAGGTCCAATCTCTTATCCACAAATCTTTTTTGTCGATCCTGGGTTGCCTTCAACCTTCTAGATCAATCCAATCCATCATACAAACCTACTACACATATCAGAAGACTTCAGATAACTACACTTATTCGAAAAACAGAACAGATGTCCAAGACATCCAAGTCTCCAGATTAAAGTGAATTTCCCGTAGACATCCTCTGATCCAAGATAAAACACAAATCCCCAATGAATCGGGTGATGCCTCTATTCTGGAATAGCTGCCACCATGCTTCCACTGCGCCACTCTGATTGAGAATGCTGTTGATGAACACAGGTATAAACTTGATCAACTTATCCCGAAAACATTATTCATCAAATTCCATAAAATCTCCAAAAACCAAGTCGAAACAGAACTCAATCTCCTGGTGCAGATGCAAAACTTAACTCCTTCGAAGACATCCAGAAAATACCAAACCACTTCGATAACTCAAACATTTTCTAGAGATACTTCAATCCAAACAAAGGTTACTCAGAAAACTTCCGAATCATCGCAAGTCACTTTTGCGATTCTACTCAGTTCAGATTGTTCTCTCTTCAACAAACAGAATAGCCAAAGCCTTCAAAACAGAAGGGAAACTAGTGGTCCACCTTCAACCACAAACATCACACCCAGCTGAGCTTCCAGAAGAAATGGACAAGCTTCGCCATCTGCCCGGCCTACTAACAAAAGATTCACATAGACTTCAGAGCCATCAAAGAGACAGGCCACTCACTGCTGCTACTGCTGCCAAAACTTCCTTACCCAAAAACTCATCGAATCTCAAAGCTACATCAGCCACTTCCAAAAAAAAGGCTTCAGAAGACAGACATCCCTCAGGAAACTCGACTCCAAACCAAGCACAAAATACTCTGCCAAACTGAGTCTCAAACTCAAATACAGACAGAACCCCTTCCTAAGTTTGCCAAAATACCAATGCTGGCTTCAGTACTCCAAACTGATCCAGACTCAAGAAAAATCCACTCACACGAGTGAAATCAAGCTTAAAAATCCAAAGATACACTCCGAATCTTGAAAAGATTCTCCTTCAAAGATCAGAAAAATCCTTCACATCAAACTGCCAAACTACTCAAGATGCCCAACACTGCCCTAGCAGAACACTTCCAAGCTCAAACACTCAGAACTCCAACCATTGGTAGTTGTGTTACACACACCACTACCCTATCTACCTTTATTACTTATTGGAAAACCTGAACAGGTAACCCAACAGATAGGTAGAATTAAATATATATATATATAAAATTACAAGTACGCTCTCTCAAGAAAGACACCACTACAGAGCCTAGGTATTCACTCAACCTACTGCTCTGATACCACTTTGTAACGACCCGACTTTCTATACCCAGAAAATCGCATCATCTAAAAGAAAGAAAGGGATAGAAGAAGAAAAGAAAGAGAAAGAAGAACACAAACAACATCAGAATCTCACAGCGGAACGAATAAAATATAATATATCACATAATACTTTACATAGTATCATATACATCAGAGTTTTACAGCCAATACAACACATACTAGACAGTTATAAACATCTGTCTAGTTATACAACTCTAAACAGTACAAGGAATAACTCAGAGAGACGACTCAGAGATACCAACACAGGGGAAAATAGATAACTACAACGCAGAAGCCTCCTGCTCCATTTGCTCCTCCATAACTCGTCAAAGCAATCCTGAATCACTTGACTACTCATACATAATATGAGTACCCAAGAGTTTAATAAAACAGAAAATAAACACTCGGGTCAGACAGGGGTCTGGTGGGAGTAAATAGTTTAAAAGTTGCTTAACTTTAGAAAATCCTTTGAAAACAAAAGGTATCACGTAAGACTTCCCACACATAAACATGGAAAAGTTTTTACCTTACGCTAACCAAAACATTTGATAGGAAATCCAGTGATATTATAATAGTGTCTAGGGTTTTCAAGTAAATAAGAAATAGCCGAAATTGTTACATTCATTAAATTCCGGCTACTAGCCACAAAAGTGGGTAATACAAACAAAACCGTAGAGTCTCGTAGGGAAAATGGGTTTCCAACAATGGCAGGGCTACTGGGGTACCGCCCGTCACAGTACGTGGCCTAGATCACCGTACCGAGGATTACTCCCTTCATCCCCTGCAACACAAGGCCGGAACCATCCCTTACTGGACAGTCCCGAACAAGACAACCCCGCAGTTGGCCGCGACCCAACTGCCCACACAGCCGAAATAAAAGGGACCTCTAGACAGGGGAAAATCTTGCTCTCTAGTGGGAGCTACCCACGAAGCCTTGCTGCACCTCCCCTGTTTTAGCCATTCCCGGTTGATGAGGCTTGAGGTTACGATTACCTTTATAGAACACATCTATCTTAGAATGCTCATCGTCCACCTGACGATGTGCTGAAAGCATTCAATCCATACAAGTTCGTTCCGGGTTCGAACGAAACCGAAGGCACTATCTCGTTGCACTCATTATTGGAATCACCCTCAGAGTCAACGACCATAGCCCTTGCACTCTGATTCGCCATCTCGAATCTATAAGCACTATTCCGTCAAACTCATTACGGAATCACCCACAGAGTTATACTGACGTATAGCCCTTACACCTCGAGTCTTCACTTGCTCCACTTGGATTAACGACCTAACGTTTAATTGGAATCGATGTGGTTTTCGGATATCCAAATATGGAAACCCGATCCCGGTCTCACCGAAACCAAACGCCATTTTAATGTCCAAGTTATACTTAAGGGTTTTAAACAATTAACTCATTTTATTTTATCTATTTCACACAGATAGATAAACTACATATATCATAACAGATAACTCATAACATTATCACAACAGATAATCATCACAACAGTCAATCATCACAACAACAACCATCACAACCAAATAATCAATCATACTATACTAAGCATCCATATCCTATAGATACTACTCATCTCATTTCTGAGATCACAATCATCCAAAGGTATATCAATATCATTCAAAAGCAATGATATATTATCCATCAATTATAATTAATTTAAAATGAATTAAATTAATTACTTCCATCCTTAATTAATTTTAAAATAAATTAAATTAATTACTCACCTATAAATCCTGCTTACAAATCTATGGATTAATCAACCTAGTTAATTAATCATTCATTAAGTATTCAACTTGATTGAACATCTATGATTAATCATTTACTAATTACAATAAGTAATTAGTCTTTAATTAATTTTATAAAATTAATTAACCTTAATCATAAGTAATTAACTTTTAATTACTTAATTTATTAATTAACTATAATTAATTACATTCACCCTTAATTAATTACAATTAATTAATCACTAATTAATTAATTAATATTCAATTAAACAATGCCTTAATTACATCATTAATTATAATAATTAATGATCTCTAATTAATATTTAAATTGATTACTCAATTAAAAATTAATTACATTTAGTAATAAATCAAAATACATTTATTAATCACCTTGATTAATATTTAAATCCAGTAATTAACTACCCTTAATTACTTCCTTAATAAATTAATTATCCATTAATTAATTATCTATATAAATTAATCCTTGATTAATTACAAAAGTAATTATCCAAATTACTTTTTAATAAATCACCTTTCCTTAATTACATTCCAGTAATTATCAATTACAACTTCTCTAAGTAATCCTGCTCCATAAATTACATTAAGTAATTATTATCATTTAATTATTAAATTATTACTTAAATTAATTGAACCAAATTAATTAATTTAACAAAGCACATTATTAGAATTAATTACAATATGTAATTAATCCCTTAATTACTTTTATAGAGTAATTATATTTAACCAATTACAATTAATTATCTTCAATTAATTAATCTAATTAATCCATCAAAATTAATTATATTAATTAATTATCAATTAATTATCCTTAGATAATTAACAACATTTTCATTAATTCCTTACTTAAGAAAATTATCTTAGATTAATTATTCATAAATCATCTTTAATTATAAATTAATTCAAGTTATAAATTAAAATCTAATAAATAAGTAAATACTTAATTATTTCCAAAATAACTCATTTACTTATTTATAACTTAATTAATATTCAAAATGTATTTAAATAATACATTTCTAAAATTTAATTCAACTTTCAATTTAAAGTCAACATATCATAATTTTATTTAATACTTAAAAGAAGAAATCTTTTAAATTTAAACCTTTGTTTGAAATCAAATTCATATTTGCATTCTACTTAATAACATTTTTGTTCAATATTTAAAACTTTTCAAACTGATTTGAATTAAAACAGGTTTTAAAGTAAAAACTGAAATCATATTTGAATTTGATTTCTAACCCAATTTTAAATCTTGCTTATCATTCAAATGTTTCATTTGAATTCAAAATATTCCTGAATCTAATTCAAATTCAAACCTGAATTTGAATCTTAATTTTAAACATTGAATTCCTTTAAAATTTTAAAAGGAAGCAAAACTGCATTTAACTAAAATCTGGATTCAAAAACTTGATTCTACACTTACACTGTTTTTTTCCAGATTTGAATTTAAACTTAATTCCAATTCAAACCTAGATTTGAATCTTGTTTTTTAAATATTGAATCCACCTTTAAATTTTTAAAAGAACAAAACTGTTTTTAAGTCAAAACTAGATTCAAAGAACCCTGAAACAAAATTACACTCTTTCCAAATTTAAATTTAAAACTAACTTAAATTTAAATTCATCATTTAAACTTTTTATATCCATATACTTACTTGAATTCAATTCAACTTACTTGAATTTAATCAATGCTTTAAAAATGTTGAGTTTCCAGATTTTTTTTTTTTTTTTTTTAAAAAAAAAAACAACTCTCAGATCTACACTATTTTCACACTTTTCAAATTTAAGTTTAAATCTTACTTTATATTTGAATTCTTCAATTTAAACTTTGGAATTCATATCTTACTTGAATTTAAACCACCTACATTTTGAATTAAATCATTTGCTTGTAAACATTTTAAATTTCCAGATTTTTAAAAAAAAACACAACTCAGGTTTACAGCCTGCACAACTAACCCGAGACATCAATAATTTACTTCGGGTTAAACCTTCTCCTGCTTCGAGTCAAAATACAATCTACCCGGGAGTGACTCGAGTCATCAAAACCTGCACACCAAAGTTTCATCTGTGCCTCAAACCTGTCAACTATCACTTCATCCTACTCCGGCCATTTCACGACCTCCATCTACATCCATTGCTCCACTTATACCCCCTCTTTCCAATTCCAAAATGTGGCAACACTCAGTGAAACAAGGAAAAAAAAAAAAAAACTACAACATCTCTTTCCCCAGAAAACAAAGCTAGAACCCTGTAAATCCATTGCTGTTGCTACCTGAAAGCTTCACCACACATATCAAAACCTGTCAATTCTCACTATATACATGGAAAACCTGAACATGACCATCTTCCCATAATTTCCCACTCTCTTCAGGCAGAAATTCAAGTTCCAGAATTTACTAAATGGTTTGATATTCCCAAATATAACAAATTCTGCACAGACTAAATTTCTAACTCCTCAGCAAATATTAAAACTGTGATGCTTGTTTTTAGTAACCATGTTTTTAAACCTGCCCTAAGTTTTAAACTTGTTTTTGAAGGACTTTAAGATATTGGCAAACTTACTTTTTGAAAACAATTTCTGTTGTTATTATTATTATTATTATTTTTTTAAACTACAATTTCTCAAACCTAATCCATACAACACAAACTCAATTTGTTTACATAAAAATTTCTAACTAAGCTTCAGACATAAATGAGTGGATTTGCATTTAAATCCAAGAAATATCAGAAGTATGTTTGCAGAAATTCACAACACACTCCTCTGCATTCTCAAGATTAATGTATGCAGACATACAACAGTCAAGCATAATATCACAGTCAACAATTATAAACTCATACATATATAATTTTAAACAACCTATAAAAATTTGGGGTCACTCACTAAAAGAAAGAACATAGCAGTTCTTGTTACCACTGTTTTAAATTTTCTTATTCAAATGGCATTTTGAATTCAACTTTAGTTTCTGCAGATTTTTGTTGTCTTGGTTTAAAAAGAAGAACTGTTTTTAAAACATTAATTTACTCACCTCAGAAAGAAAAAGGCAGAGAGCAAACCAATTTCCTGCAGCCTGAATCCATTGCACTGATCTGAGCTTGTAGTTGATTACAATACATGTTGATTGCAGGCTTTGGAATTGCATGCAGACCCCTTTTCATCTTTGTTTGCAATGATTTTATAGTTTGCAGATTATATTCCACAGATTCAAGACATTTGGTTGCAGGTCTGAATTTCAATTTGGGTTCTTTGATTTGCAGGTTTAAAGAGTATGCAGATTTGGGAATTTGGATTTTCATATTGCAGGTTTCAAAACTTTGATTTGCAGATGTATTTCTTTTGCAGGTGTTAAAACCTTTGATTTGCAGATCTAATATGGTTTTGATTTTTCAGAGTATAGATTGAGTTTTGCAGAGTATAGATTAAGTTTTGGCTATGGAATTTTAGAGTGAAGATGATTTTCTTTTTCTCAGATCTGAATTTTCATTTAGTAGAAGATAAAAATGTTTGAAAACAAAAGATATGTTAAGTTTTATCTAAACTAATAAATTCAAATATTCATTTAGAAATGCCACTTGTTGTTTAGATGTAAAAATTAATTACATGTGTCAAATTTAAAACATGAAACTTACACATGTATGAGTTTAAATATAAAGATAAATTCTTTGTTTACTAATGTGTTAATTAAAGATAAATCTATTTCTAATTTAACTTAAGATATTTATATATGTTTATTTATATCTAATCTTTAAATGATTGCAAATGAATTATCTTTACATGTTTAAATGTTTGCTTGAATATTTAAAAAAAACTATTTAAAACCAATTTCACAAGAGAAACTTTTTTAAAAGAAAAGAACAATGTTGAATTATTTTATTCAAAAGTTTTTCAAATTAACATATTATACTCAAATATAAATAAACTAAGTTTATTTCAAAACATATTTAAAAACAAAATAAACTTTACTATAGAATACAATTTTTAACTATATATTTATAACAAAATATTTACTATAATTACTTTCTAATTTATCAATACATAAATTATACACACACACACATATATATATATATATTAAATTTGAAAAGATCTTTTATTAAATTAAAATAAAATCAAAACACCTATTTATAATGTATACACATATATACATTATGAATAAAATATTTTTAAATCAGCTTAGAAAGAAAATTTTATCATTAAAATATTTTCAACATTTTAAAACAATAAGATTTTCAAATTAAATCACTATTATAAATTTCAAAAGAAATTATTTATCCAAACTAAATAATTATAAATTTTCAAAAGAAAATTATGTTTGAATTAGATTATTAAATCTGTATTCACATTTTAAAATAAATATTAATGAAATTATTAAATAAATATTGCCCAAATTTCCGGGACATCACAGATTGTGAATGCCCGGATTTGCAAGGGCTTCTTCGGAAATGCCTTCGGTTCTGTTCGAACCCGGAACAGACTTGTATGGATGTGTGTCTGACATTACACTTTGAGATGTAAAGCTGGTTTCTATCAAATACATTTTGTTGGTGGTGGAGGTTTATTCTCTTCGCTTAACACCCTTTTCTAAGACGTACGAGCTCAGAGGTTATGTAATTGATGGTTTTTAGTGATACATTCCCAATTTGGTAATGTGGCATGCTGAGTGCTGCTGTGTGTGGATGATCATTTGTTGATCATTTGTGATCGAAGCATGGCTTTGTGAAAAAAGCATAGCTTTGTGGACGAGACTTCGTCGAGCCTCACAACCCGGTAATGGTTGAAACAGGAATCGTGGCAGCAAGGTTATTTGGGAGTAGCTCCTCCTGAGGGTATGACCATTTCCTTCTGGATAAGAAGTGATATCATGGTATGGAGCCAGATATTTACTTATGTTGATTTTTTATGAAAGTGGTATCATGGTATGGAGCCCAGATAGTTTACTGTGTGATTGTTGGATTGGGGCCCTCTGATAAAGGTCGGCAACGACCGGGGGATGGCATACTCGTGTCAGTTGTTACCTAGTTACAGAGGTAACCCGGCCTTGTGTAGCAAAGATCCGGTTAGGTTCTCGGGGGCGTCCCTCCAGAGGCGTTCCATTTTATTTGGGAAGTTCCTTTGCCTGACCATTTGTTGGAAAAAGGCGCCCTGTACGGTTTTAATTGTATAACCTGCCATGGAATGTGGCGGTAACCTGCTATTGAACATGGTAGCTATAGTAGGCATAAGTGCGAAATGCCTATGCTGGCTAAGATTAATATTATACTTTCGAAATGTTTTCCACACTATGCACTAATAATAATAATAATCAAAGAATTTTGCATATTAAGCATGTTTGACTACCATAAGAAGAAATCTCCTCCAAGTCTGCGTTTGCATTGTGTGTGTGGTGGGAGGTCTTATGGTAGTTTCATTTTCCAAAAAGCATAACGGATTTCGTTTTATTTTCTTTGTGAAAATAACTGTTTTTGAGATCTCACACCAGTCCCACGACTGACCTGGAGTTTACTGTTCCCTTTCTGAACTCTGGGTGCCCTAAATTTTCCACACGGGCAGCCTAGAGTTAGGTTAGCATTATTCTGGAGCAATAATTGGAAAGAGATGCGGTGGAGATCAGGAGCAAGTTGGATGGTGAAGCGTATCACTAGTATATGTAATATTTCTTTCTACTGTTTGTTGTTGTACACTCTGATGATGTAATGTGATGTAATGTAATAACTGATATAGTTCTTTGTTTTAAAGAAATTTATTTATCTATTATATGTTGGCCGCTGCGATATGTGAGATTCTGTTATTGTTTTTGTTTTGTCTTCTATCATCTTCTTCTTTAAACTCTAACGGTTCGGTTTTCCGGCATTCGACTGTGCGGCATTCGATACAGTAGACGTATTGATGTCGACTTTCGGACGTCGAGAAATCAGATTGTTACATAAATCGGACGTCGAGAAATTGGATGTGTGTGTGTGCATGTGTGTGTTGGAACCGGGCCAGCAAGCAGCGGGGTAAACAGGTAAATTAAAAAAAAATATATCCATTTTGGACCTTATTAGGCCTATGAAGTCTAAATTTATTTAGATCTTATCTAAATTTATTTCTAAATAAAATCATATTTTATTTAATTTATAATAATATATTGTTGTATTAATATTAAGATTAATATACACTACATTATGTGTATTATATACATATGTTTGTATGTGCATGCACAACATAAAAGATGTACATGGTTTAACATGCCCGTATATGGATGCTGGGTTTTACATCATAATGGACATATTTGCCCCTTTGCATATATACTTACCGTCTAATGTGTAATTGTAGACATGTGTAAATGTTTATATACAAATATTTATTATAAAAGATGATTGTAAAACATATACATTTAATACACACACACAAAATTAATATTATAATATATTGTATTTAAATCTAATAAATTCAAATTTACATTAATATAATAATTTTAAATGCAAATATAAATGTATATATTTTGAAATTAATTTTATTTATAAAAGTGTGTGTGTGTATATTCATAAATTCCTTTTGATATAAATTAATGGTTAAACATATATGTACATGTGTGTGTATAATAAATCATAAGCATTTGAGCAGCAAATGAATTTTTTAATGAATAAAAATGTTTTTTAATTATTATTTCCACATGGAAATCATTTTAAAATATTTTTTAAAGTAACACTAAAGATGTATAAAATTTTACTACATAAATTTTACGTATTTTATATTTACCTTATAGGTATATACAAATGTTGTAAAACATACGTTTTGTATTTAAGTATATTTATATATTATATATATGTACATCCTTCTTGAAAGCACGTTATGAAAAATATAGATAGAATTTAAATGTGCTTATGTATATATTTATCTATGTGCATTATGCATATGTTTTTAACTAAACTAGCTTTAAATTATATTTATCTTTAATTTTCAAAATCAATATAAATGAATTATAATAACAATTTTTTTGCTGGCGAATGCAATAAGCACGCATGCACCCCCCTTCCCCCACACACATATATAACATGTTGAATCTAATCCATATATGACATAATAAACATTATATATTCATCCAAATTCTGGCGAATGCAATAAGAACGCATTCATCCAAATGTTGATGACAATAACATATAAGGATTCATTATATATTCAATAGCTATTCAATCCATATATGACATAATAAACATTATATGTGCATTAATATATGATATTAAATAGATTATTACCTTTTAACAAAGTCTGATTGATACACCTAGAAATGTTGAATCTAATCATCCCTTGATCTAATCCTGAATCCAGAAAACGCTACCTTCGTAATGTGGATACCACCGACAAACGAATTGAATTTTGTTTGATGATTTAAAGGTTGAAAATTTGTGATATAGGAAAAGGGAGAGGTTGGCCTAATACAGTTAAAAGGAGTGGAAAAATGTAAAAGATAAAGTGATGGTTAGACAGTAGAGGATATACCTAGGAGAAAAATATGGATCTAGATCCATATTTTTCTCTTACATTTTCTCCTTTTTTACTTCAAAATCTAACCCACCCTTAGTCATCATATAGTCAGCCTTCCCTAGGCTAATCATAGCCTCACTCTATCAAGCCCTATATAGGCCTCAAAATCATTTCAAGCCCGATCAATAATTAGCACATTTAAATCCAATTTAAACGCATATCGATATTGTATATCGATTAATGTATTTATAACTATTACGTACATAGACATTTAATATTGATCAATAAATATCAAATAAAATTTTATAATTAATATTTCATAAATATAATTCATTTAATTAATTTATAACAATTATAATTTAATTAAATCGGGTGGTAATAGTAGTATTCAATGTTTCTATTGTGTGACTCTTAAGTGTAAATTCGGCCAACAATTAATATCGAACAATTCGAATAATAAGCCGGTGGTGCATATGACCAAATTTATCGCTTACTTGATTTCGATAAAATCCAATTTCACTTTATTAAATGTTACCCGGCAGTGACAATTATTTATACCAATTCTCTTCGTCAAAACAATATCACGTTAGGACTTATGGAATCTGGTAATGGTCAATATTCCAATATCGTCCATATTCAACACTATAGTTCAAACATAAAGTTCTTGGTTTAATAATAATAATAATTATTAACCGAACTACTCTGGTCAGAGACTTTGACTTTGAGTTGACTTTAGTTGACCGTGATACTAACCACATATAACCGAGGAGACCAATTCCATCTTGAATAGTGCCTTACTTCCAGCGTATCCACTCGACCCAACTATAGTTGTTCGGTGGACATCATGCCATGATTTAATTATAATCAAAGCAGAGTTTCCACATTATGGCTCAAAATTATTCTCAAATCGAGGAAATTGTGTAATATTATTACATCGATATTTTCATTTTGATCTTAGTTATATTAACCAATAGAAAACTATCGAGCGAGTCATTTCATATTTATCCATAACAATCAATACGTAACCCTTTGGTGCCTTCAACAGCTAAGAGTAATAAACTATCCAACATTTGAAGAGCGTTATGTACTTTAATCTCAATGGATGTATCAATATCCAGTCTCAATGCATCTTGACTAGAAATATTTAAAACGATGTGTTTGTTTTGATTTTTTTATAAATCACTCATGATTACAACACATTGTAACTACTATCACAAAATATACCATTTATGGATTTTCTATTAGATAAACTTTTAATTAATTAATTAATATAATACATTTTACCATGTACATAATAGAATGAAAACACATTTTATCTATCTAGAATAAGGTTGTTGCTTCTAAACATTTGATTGCCATGCTCTTTGGACATGATTCTATCTGGGTAAAATGGATTCTTAAATTCCATATTAAAGGCAATCAAGATGCATCGAGACTGGATATCGATGTATCCATTGAGACTGGAGTACGTAACGCTCTTCAAATGTTGGGCAGTGTGGACCGCTGGACTCACCAAGGGGTTACGTACTGATTGTTATTGGACAACTATGGAATGACTCATTCGGTAATTTTTTGTTGGTTAATATAACTAAGGTCAAGCAGAGGATATCGATGAGACTAATCTACATAGTTCTCTCGACTTGAGAATACTGTTGGTCTTCAATATGGAAGCTCCACTTTGATTATAGTTATTGTGGCAGCATGTCCATTGAATGATTGTAGTTGGATCGAGTAGAAGCATTGAAGTGAAACACTATTCAAGAGAGGATTCGTCTCCTCGGTTATATGAGGTTGGTATCACGGTCAACCAAAGTCAACTCAAAATTAAAGTCTTTGACCGGAGCATTTTGGTTAATAATAATTGTTATTATTGAACAAAAGACTTTGTGTTCGGACTATAAAGTTGAATGTTGACGATATTGGAATTTCGACCATTACCACATTTCATAAGTCCTAATGTGATATAGTTTTGACGAAGAGAATTGGTGTAAATAATTATAACTAGTAGGTACCGCTTATAATAGGTAAAACTGGATTTTACCTAAAAGACGTGCAAGCGATAAAATCGGCTAAAATGTCACACCACCTTCTAAGTGACGTGTGAATGTCAATATTCAAATAGTTCGATATTAACCATTGACTGAATTTACACCTTTGAGTCGCACAACTGTGATGATGAATACTCCCAATAAACCACACGATTTAATTAATTTATAAAATGTTGTAAATTAATTAATATTTATGAAATGTTAACTATTAAACTTCAATTGATTTGTTTGAATAACATTAGCACTTAATAAAGTGCATCTGCAATGACCCTAATTCTTAAGCAAAATTTTTTTTTTTTTTTGCTTACATACTTAACTAAGACTACCTAGGGTCATCCTTACCTATTCTCATATTATCCAGGATCTTTCTCAATATAAAAATATTGTTTTAAATCTAAATCTTTCCTAACATACATATATGAAGATATCTATGTTATATCCTACTAGAATCAGAGCATAATAATAATAGGGAAGTAGAAATCTTTTTAAATCTATTAAAATGTGATAATTCCCTAATAAAAGATTTATTTTCACATTCTGATTATTGACCATAGAATCCACTGTAAACATGTACTTTGGTCTGTTATTCTTATTAAGGAATGATTAATTAATAATCTAGTGGAAGAAAGCTTTTTAATATGGATGTTTGTGTTAAAATCTGCATAGTTTCAAACTCAAGCTAAAAGAAAGTGGATCCTAAGTGAACACAAGCAACATCTAGGCGTAATGGAAACGCGCCTAACTTACACATGAGAGGTCACGAGTTCAAGTACTATGCTGGTCAGTTCAAACTCAATTTTTGCTTTCTTTTTTTTTTTCCTGCAGGGTTTTAAAATCTGATACCTACCTATCTCTATACATATACACTTAAGTTTTGCCTATAATCTAACATACAAAACAATATTTCTTGCTTTATTATTTTCAAAACCCATTCCTACTACTTTTCTAGGAATTTGTATTTATTTTGTTGCCTAAATATCAACATGTACACAGATATACAGGTACATGTCTATGTTTTTGTTCATTTTCCAGAAAAACTGGGTTCAAATGGTTCCTAGCTCCATTTTTTTAAGGTGTGTGTGTGGCCTGACCTATGGTCTAACTGTTTGGTTAAAGAAACCATTCTTTTACTTGCATTTGGACAAGTTTCAGTATCAAGACATGAAAGTGTAACAGTTATAATTCTTTCTGGATTTTCCCAATATAATTTCCTATATATCTATCTTTTGAAAAGATTTAGGATTAACTAAAACCATCATAAAGTGATCATACTTATAAAATCCAGTTTTTCCTTTAATCAAAACAACTTTAGCAAATAGATAATCAATTCAGCTTAACTTCAATATTCTTAATGCATACCAAACCAGAAAACAGAAATAACATAACACATATCTCTTGCAAGTTCTTCCCACTTAATACATCACTAGATTCATTTAAAATAACTGAATAATTCCAAACTTTCAAGGTTTTGCATAACAGCCTAAACAGAACTATCAAATTTTCCAGATTACATGCAAATATCTCATTCTAAGTTCTTATTTAACTCTAGTTTAGCATGCTTATCCAATCATTCTCATTAGCCTTAGCAGCTTCCTATTTAGAGCCAGCATTCCCTGAAAAAGCATTAAGGGCTGCCCCATTTTAAATGAGACACCCCAGTTGCCATAAACAAACAAGGGTCAGATACAAGATCTGGTATGAGCATCATCAAAAATTCCATGATATGAAGTAATTAAGTGAGACCTAAACATTTTGTATAGATTGCATTTACCAAATTTCTTCCTAGCCTCATCTGCCATAAGGAATCATGGGGACACATTGCAATAAAATAATTCACAATATTGCACAAAGATCTCAGGGCTTAAACAAACCATGTGTCAACTTGCATACTTTAAATACAACAAGCATTCCAGCAGTTCTCTTGGCTCACAATCCTTTGTTTATTTACTAAGTGTTCATGTTTGATCCTATCATGAGATAGCTAGGTGACTGAATCACAGTGTACATGAAACATTATATAGAGCTCTCAAGCATAATTCCAGAACAAGCTAACTTTCATATCCAGGGAATTCATATCTACAAGTATTCTGGTTTAAAAGAAAATACAAGAATATTTGTAACTGGGAATAAAGACTAGGCATGTGGGTTATTATTGTTTCACAAGCAACCATGTTTGAACTAAATTCAAGATCTAGCTTAAACAAGATTTCTGGCCCATGGTTTTCTATTTGATCAAAGGTTCAGCACATTAGGAATTTCCATTGCAACCTTGAATCTTTCATTTGAGCCTCAGCACTTACACAAGTGTAATGCAACTCATATACATATGTTTGTCATGCCATAACTAAACCAGCTACAAGCATTCTCTATTTACTATTACACTTTCATACTATAACATTTCTGGGTATAAACAATCAGAGCATAATACTCACTATCAAAACTAAAAGCATTTAGAAACACCCATTAAAGCATCCATTAAAATCATAGTAATAAAATCCAAAATATGCAGAAAAATTAGCATAAGCTAGGCTGCCTCATAACAGGACTTAATGCCATGGATTAGTGAGATTACTCACAGAAAAATGCTTCTCCTGCTTAAATCAGAAAGAAAACCTTTTAAAACTTGCTTTTCTGCTTGCAAATATTTTCCTCTTTGTTTTCTTAAATGTTTTGGGTAGCAAAATGATTCTTTTCTGGTTTATACTTGAATTTATAAGAGAAGTTTTCTAGGGTTTATCATTGTAAAATCCCATTCCTACCCTGGCCAAGACTCATGCATTTTGCATTTCAGATTTTTTCATTTTCACTTTTGATACCCCGGCCATATGTGGTGCTTACTTTCCCTTATATTTTTTTTTTCTTTACCTTTTCAAAATATATCCTATTCTCACCAAGTCATGAAAATTGTGTGACATTGTCACTTGTTTATTTTCTAGAAATCCTCCTTTCTATTTCTGCCTAAAGCAATTATTCTGCTTGCAATTTGTCTTTTGCCATTTTAGTATTACAGTTTTCTTTTACTTGCTTATTTCTTTTTAACATTTTCTATTCTTACAGAAATGTACATTTGCATACATATCCTATCTAGGCTTATTTAACTCCTCCTTAATTTCAGAAAGATATGCACCTATATGTGCATACAGACTTTTAAATCCCTGTAATATTTTCTTTTCTGGGTTTAAATAAAATATGTTTACTGATTCAAAACAAAACTTACTTTTCCTTATTTTCTTGGATGATTCATATAATTCCAGAGATCAAATATCCATATCACAAAATTATGTTTGTAATACTTTTTAATTCTTGTTTTGATTTCAGTGGATTTGGAGTTCTTTCTTGTGCCATACCAGTGTGCACACACTTGAACACTTTATTTTTTTTTTTATATATTCTTATACAAATGAATTCATATATTTTCAAAATTCAACCAAATAAGATTCTATGAATTTCTGGGGCATTACAATCACCCCACCTTTTTTAGGAATTGTGTCCTCACAATTTTCTCATTCATTTTTTTTTTATATTTCTAGATTCTCCTAAAATCTATCAGACATTGCATAAGCAAACAATTCAGTCAAAACAACCATACATATTAAACTTTTAGGAATTTAGTTTTTTTTTTTTTACCTTCCACTACAAAAAGTTTAGGGTAATCCATCTTTATTTTATCCTCCAATTCCCATGTACAGTCCTTAGGGTCTAGGCTCCATTGAACCTTTACCAATTTTAAAGTTTTGTTCCTCAACTTCTTTTCCTCTTTAGCCAAAATCCCCACGGGTTCTTTCTCATAGACCAAATCAGAATTTATTTGAACCTGAGTGGGTTTCTCTAGAATCTCTTCTTTATCATGTACCCATCTTCTAAGTTGTGATACATGGAATACATTGTGCATTGCACTCATCTCTTCAGGCAGCTCTAGCCTATATGCTAATGAACCTATTCTTTCCAAAATCTTGTAAGGTCCAACATATCTTGGGGTAAGTTTTCCTTGCTTGCCAAATCTTAACACCTTCTTCATAGGTGAAACTTTGATGAAAACATAATCACCAACTTCATATTCTACCTGCTTTCTCTTTTTATCTGCAAACTTCTTTTGCCTATCTTGAGCTGCTGCCATTCTTCTCCTCACCAGTTCAATTTTCTCTGTGGTCTCTTTTACATACTCAGGCCCTAAGACAGCCTTTTCTCCTGCTTCAACCCAACATATTGGTGACAAACATGGTTTTCCATACAAGGCTTCAAATGGTGCCATGCCTATGGTGCTTTGATAACTATTGTTATATGTAAATTCAGCCAAATGGAGGTGATCTTCCCAATTACCTCCAAAGTCTAATATACATGCCCTCAATAAATCCTCCAAAACCTTATTTATCACTTCAGTTTGACCATCTGATTGGGGGTGGTATGCTGTACTCAAGCATAATTCACTCCCTATGGCTTTTTGAAAGCTCTTCCAAAATCTGGAGGTAAAGATTGTGTCCCTATCACTCACTATAGTTTTAGGGATTCCATGCAACCTTACTACCTCTTTCATGAATATCTGAGCTAGTTTAGGGGCATTTCTTTCTGCCTTTACTGGTATAAAATGTGCCACTTTGGTCAATCTATCAACTACTACCCAAATGCTTGTATTTCCTCTCTTTGATCTAGGCAGACCATCTATGAAATCCATAGATATATCTTCCCACTTCCACTGTGGTATACTTAGAGGTTGTAATAGGCCTGAGGGTCTTTGGGTTTCTGCTTTGACTTGTTGGCAAGTCATACACTTTGCAACATATTTGGCCACATCAGCTTTCATCCCTGTCCACCAATAATCCCTCTTCAAGTTTTGGTACATCTTGGTGCTACCTGGGTGTATAGAATACTTGCTTCTATGATATTTATTAAGTATCTCTTCCTTCAATCCTATATTCTTTGGAACACATATCTTACTCTTATTCCTTAAGTAACCATTCTTATCAATGTGGTAGTTTGGTACTTCTTCTCCTTTTTCTATTAGAGATTTCTTTTCTAACAAATCTGGATCTTCCTCTTGCATTTTTCCCACTTTCAAAATTAAATCTGATTGCAAAGTTATCAAACTTAATTTTCCCTTTTTCCCTTCTTCAATCATCTCCATGTTTACCTCATTGTCTTCCTCAATTTCCAAATCAGTAAGTAGGGATAAATTTTTAAACTCTTCTATCATTAACATGGCTACTTTTGCGTGCTGCCTGCTCAAAGCATCTGCAACCTTATTAGCTTTTCCTGGAGTATAAAGTATGTCTAAATCATATGCTGCTAAAAATTCAACCCATCTATGTTGCCTCATATTCAGATCTTTTTGTGAAAAAAGATATTTCAATGCCTTATGGTCAGTGTATAAAATGAACTTTGCACCTAGAAGATAATGTCTCCAGAGCTTTAGTGCATATACCACTGCTGCCAATTCAAGATCATGGGTTGCATACTTTGATTCATGCGGCTTCAGTTGCCTTGATGCATAGGCTATAACTTGGTCTTGCTGCATCAATACAGCTCCTAGCCCAGAGCCACTTGCATCAGTATAAACAATCAAATCCTCATTTCCTTCTGGTACTCTCAACACTGGTGCATTGACTAAAGCCTCTTTGATTTTACTAAAGGCTTGTTCACATTTCTCAGTCCATCTAAAGGGTTGGTTCTTTCTAGTTAGGTTGGTAAGAGGTGATGACATCTTAGAAAAATCTTTTATAAATCTTCTATAATACCCTGCCATTCCCATAAATGACCTAACTTCTCCCACTGTGCTTGGCCTTTTCCATGCTTGGATAGCCACAACTTTATTGGGGTTCACTGAAATGCCTTTGGCAGATACAACATGCCCAAGGAAATGCACCTCTTCTTTCCAAAATGCACACTTAGAAAATTTGGCTTTTAAATCTTTTTCTCTTAATCTTGACAAAACAAGGTGTAAGTGATTTTCATGTTCCTCTACTGTTCTAGAATAAATCAAAATATCATCAATAAAAATCAATACAAACTTGTCTAAATAATCCCTGAATATCCTATTCATTAAGTCTACAAAATATGATGGGGCATTTGTCAACCCAAATGGCATGACAAGAAACTCATATAAACCATACCTAGTGTTAAAGGCTGTATACTTAACACTTGAGTCTTCAACCTTCATCTGATGGAATCCAGATGCCAAGTCTAACCTAGAAAATATTTTTGCTCCACTAAGTTGATCAAAAAGATCATCAATTCTAGGTAAGGGGTACTTGTTCTTGATAGTGACTTTGTTTAACTCCCTGTAATCTATGCACATTCTTAAAGTACCATCATGTTTCTTTACAAATACTACTGGAGCACCCCAGCAAGAGTTACTTGGTCTTATAAATCCTTTGCTTTCTAACTCTTCTAACTGTTTCTTTAATTCCTTCAACTCATTTGGCCCCATCCTAGTGGGTTTCTTAATAATTGGACTTGCTCCTGGTATCAGACTAATCTGAAATTCCACTGGTCTGTGGTGTGGAACCCCCTCAACTTCTCCAAACACATCTATGTATTCGTTAATTATGGGGATTTCTTCAATAGAAGGCTCACTGGAATCCTTATTTAAGTCGATCAAGTGATATAATTTTCTTTCTTTGGCTGTTTCACACAAAATTGTGATTCTTTGACCTCTAGAATTTTGTAATGATATGGTGGATGAGTCTAAATTAATTATGGCTTTGTATTGCCTTAACCAGTCTACACCCAATATAACACCTATATTTGGGTAATTTAAAACATATAAATTGGAAATAAAAACATTTCCTCCTATGTTTAATCCCACATCCACACAAATCATGTTTAAAACACTAGAACTTCCCAATGGGCTTTGCACTAACAAAGGAGTTTCAACCAATATGCAATTTAATTTAAGCAATGCAACTAATTCATGGGAAATCATAGAATGTGTTGCCCCTGTATCATACACTACTGATATAGGTAAGGTACAAATAAATAAGGTACCTTCTACTTGACCATGATTTTCTGCAATAGTCTCTACTGTGGATTTGCCCTTGCTCTCCAAACTTGCTAGCTTTCCTTGCTGTTTATACTCAGGGCAGTTTCTCTTGATATGTCCCTCCTTTCCACATAGATAGCACTTGAAAGCTCCTCCCTTCAATTCTGGGCACCTTGGTTTGATATGTCCTTCTTTTCCACAATGATTACATGTTATTTTCCTTTTTGTATCAGTGGTCTTAGTATCATTAGTTTTCTTACTTTCTATCTCCTCCTTCCTCTTGTCATAGGGGTGATATCTTCCCTTATTCTTCTTATTGTTGTTATTCTTAAAACTCCTATACTTCTCCCTTTCCTTGTCATGTTGCTCAAATTTCAAGGCCAGATCAATGACTTGATCAAAAGTTTTATCTACATATGGCAACATGGCTCTACTAAGCCCTGGATTTAAACCCTTAATATACCTATCATTCTTTGATGCCTCATCAGCCACAAGCATAGCTCCATACTTAGACAAGCCTTCAAACCTATGAGTATATTCAGTCACATTAAAAGTTCCCTGCCTAAATCTGATGAATTCTTCAAGCAGTAGAGTTTTGGCTGATGCTGGAACAAATCTAGCTTCCAACATCTCCTTGAATTGATTCCAAGTGATTTCATTCTCAATCCTCCCAGCTATGACTACCTCCCACCAACTCAAAGCCACACCTTTCAGTTGTCTTGAGGCCACTTGCCTCTTCCTTTGATCATCCAACTGCATGTCATTGAAAATTCTATCCAGTGTTCTCAACCATGTTTGAATTTCCATCACATTTTCAGTCCCTTCAAAGCTCTTGCCTCCTAAATTGGTATAAGTCTTTAATAGTTTGGAAAGTTCCTCATGTGGATTCTCAAGTCTCTGCCCTACTCCATCCCTCAAAGCCCTCATAAAGTCTTGCATATCAAGCATTTGTGGTGTACATGACCCTGCATTGTGTTGAGATCCTCTTCCTACCATAATTGGACAACTACAGTATGGGTAGATAAGGTTAGTTTATCATGAGAGTATATATATATCTATATATTTTAACTTTCTATCTATATTATTATTTTACTCAAACAGTACATACATATGATTATAGTACTTCAATCAATCAATACAATCATTCTTAGCTATGTATAAATTTAACATAGCTCTGATACCAAATGCAATGACCCTAATTCTTAAGCAAAATTTTTTTTTTTTTTTGCTTACATACTTAACTAAGACTACCTAGGGTCATCCTTACCTATTCTCATATTATCCAGGATCTTTCTCAATATAAAAATATTGTTTTAAATCTAAATCTTTCCTAACATACATATATGAAGATATCTATGTTATATCCTACTAGAATCAGAGCATAATAATAATAGGGAAGTAGAAATCTTTTTAAATCTATTAAAATGTGATAATTCCCTAATAAAAGATTTATTTTCACATTCTGATTATTGACCATAGAATCCACTGTAAACATGTACTTTGGTCTGTTATTCTTATTAAGGAATGATTAATTAATAATCTAGTGGAAGAAAGCTTTTTAATATGGATGTTTGTGTTAAAATCTGCATAGTTTCAAACTCAAGCTAAAAGAAAGTGGATCCTAAGTGAACACAAGCAACATCTAGGCGTAATGGAAACGCGCCTAACTTACACATGAGAGGTCACGAGTTCAAGTACTATGCTGGTCAGTTCAAACTCAATTTTTGCTTTCTTTTTTTTTTTCCTGCAGGGTTTTAAAATCTGATACCTACCTATCTCTATACATATACACTTAAGTTTTGCCTATAATCTAACATACAAAACAATATTTCTTGCTTTATTATTTTCAAAACCCATTCCTACTACTTTTCTAGGAATTTGTATTTATTTTGTTGCCTAAATATCAACATGTACACAGATATACAGGTACATGTCTATGTTTTTGTTCATTTTCCAGAAAAACTGGGTTCAAATGGTTCCTAGCTCCATTTTTTTAAGGTGTGTGTGTGGCCTGACCTATGGTCTAACTGTTTGGTTAAAGAAACCATTCTTTTACTTGCATTTGGACAAGTTTCAGTATCAAGACATGAAAGTGTAACAGTTATAATTCTTTCTGGATTTTCCCAATATAATTTCCTATATATCTATCTTTTGAAAAGATTTAGGATTAACTAAAACCATCATAAAGTGATCATACTTATAAAATCCAGTTTTTCCTTTAATCAAAACAACTTTAGCAAATAGATAATCAATTCAGCTTAACTTCAATATTCTTAATGCATACCAAACCAGAAAACAGAAATAACATAACACATATCTCTTGCAAGTTCTTCCCACTTAATACATCACTAGATTCATTTAAAATAACTGAATAATTCCAAACTTTCAAGGTTTTGCATAACAGCCTAAACAGAACTATCAAATTTTCCAGATTACATGCAAATATCTCATTCTAAGTTCTTATTTAACTCTAGTTTAGCATGCTTATCCAATCATTCTCATTAGCCTTAGCAGCTTCCTATTTAGAGCCAGCATTCCCTGAAAAAGCATTAAGGGCTGCCCCATTTTAAATGAGACACCCCAGTTGCCATAAACAAACAAGGGTCAGATACAAGATCTGGTATGAGCATCATCAAAAATTCCATGATATGAAGTAATTAAGTGAGACCTAAACATTTTGTATAGATTGCATTTACCAAATTTCTTCCTAGCCTCATCTGCCATAAGGAATCATGGGGACACATTGCAATAAAATAATTCACAATATTGCACAAAGATCTCAGGGCTTAAACAAACCATGTGTCAACTTGCATACTTTAAATACAACAAGCATTCCAGCAGTTCTCTTGGCTCACAATCCTTTGTTTATTTACTAAGTGTTCATGTTTGATCCTATCATGAGATAGCTAGGTGACTGAATCACAGTGTACATGAAACATTATATAGAGCTCTCAAGCATAATTCCAGAACAAGCTAACTTTCATATCCAGGGAATTCATATCTACAAGTATTCTGGTTTAAAAGAAAATACAAGAATATTTGTAACTGGGAATAAAGACTAGGCATGTGGGTTATTATTGTTTCACAAGCAACCATGTTTGAACTAAATTCAAGATCTAGCTTAAACAAGATTTCTGGCCCATGGTTTTCTATTTGATCAAAGGTTCAGCACATTAGGAATTTCCATTGCAACCTTGAATCTTTCATTTGAGCCTCAGCACTTACACAAGTGTAATGCAACTCATATACATATGTTTGTCATGCCATAACTAAACCAGCTACAAGCATTCTCTATTTACTATTACACTTTCATACTATAACATTTCTGGGTATAAACAATCAGAGCATAATACTCACTATCAAAACTAAAAGCATTTAGAAACACCCATTAAAGCATCCATTAAAATCATAGTAATAAAATCCAAAATATGCAGAAAAATTAGCATAAGCTAGGCTGCCTCATAACAGGACTTAATGCCATGGATTAGTGAGATTACTCACAGAAAAATGCTTCTCCTGCTTAAATCAGAAAGAAAACCTTTTAAAACTTGCTTTTCTGCTTGCAAATATTTTCCTCTTTGTTTTCTTAAATGTTTTGGGTAGCAAAATGATTCTTTTCTGGTTTATACTTGAATTTATAAGAGAAGTTTTCTAGGGTTTATCATTGTAAAATCCCATTCCTACCCTGGCCAAGACTCATGCATTTTGCATTTCAGATTTTTTCATTTTCACTTTTGATACCCCGGCCATATGTGGTGCTTACTTTCCCTTATATTTTTTTTTTCTTTACCTTTTCAAAATATATCCTATTCTCACCAAGTCATGAAAATTGTGTGACATTGTCACTTGTTTATTTTCTAGAAATCCTCCTTTCTATTTCTGCCTAAAGCAATTATTCTGCTTGCAATTTGTCTTTTGCCATTTTAGTATTACAGTTTTCTTTTACTTGCTTATTTCTTTTTAACATTTTCTATTCTTACAGAAATGTACATTTGCATACATATCCTATCTAGGCTTATTTAACTCCTCCTTAATTTCAGAAAGATATGCACCTATATGTGCATACAGACTTTTAAATCCCTGTAATATTTTCTTTTCTGGGTTTAAATAAAATATGTTTACTGATTCAAAACAAAACTTACTTTTCCTTATTTTCTTGGATGATTCATATAATTCCAGAGATCAAATATCCATATCACAAAATTATGTTTGTAATACTTTTTAATTCTTGTTTTGATTTCAGTGGATTTGGAGTTCTTTCTTGTGCCATACCAGTGTGCACACACTTGAACACTTTATTTTTTTTTTTATATATTCTTATACAAATGAATTCATATATTTTCAAAATTCAACCAAATAAGATTCTATGAATTTCTGGGGCATTACAGCATCTATAAGTTATAAACACGCGTATTGATATTCGATATCAATAAAATATTTAAATTGGATTTAAATAGATTAATTACTAAGTGTTTTTAGAATTTTTTATTGAGGCCCACATGCATGATGGAATAAAGGGGGAGGTTTCAAATGGAATTTGAAAATCCAAAGGAGGAATTAAAAGAAAGAAATAAATCTCCTCTTCATGACTCATTAAAAACTTTTTTGAAATGAATTTTTTCTATTTCTCTTTATGTCTATTATTGCTAACGTAAATAAGAACAGGAGAAAAAATAGGTTTTGGTGAGATTTAATTTGGAGTTACGTAGGGAAGGTTTTAAAGGAGGAAACTGAAAGGTTTTAAGTTTTTCCTTTAAAATATATTCTCTTTCTCTCATTCATTTTATGTATTTTTTTCAAACAGACAATTCTCTTTCTCTAGCTCTCATCCTCTCCCTTAATGGCCTCTGTTGTTAGCATTTTTGCCTACTACATGGAGAATATGAGGAGTCAGGGACAAAATCGTCATTGTTCTGGAGTAGACTCAAACTAGTTTGGAGGTATTCTCAAGATCAAGAAATTGACATAGTTCAAAAGTGCGTCTCAATCCGAGCTACGGAATGAGAGATATGATCGTCTTAAGGTTTGTCTACCATTGTCTCATGGGGTAGATACTAAGACGCTCTACTATCCTTCAAGGTCGACAGTCCAACAGCAAGCCAAGATGCTCGGCCTGATGATCGAACCAAAATTTTGGTTCGACGCTTGCTTGGAGCCAGGCGTTGAAAATCTCGAGTCTACTTGGATTCGGCCCGATGACCGAACCAAAACTTTGCTTCGGCGCTTACTTGGAGTCGGGCATTGAAAATCTCGAGTCTGCTTGGAGTTGGTTGGGTTACCGAACCAAATCTTTGGTTTGGCCCTTGCTTGGAGTCGGGGCTTGAAAATCTCGAGTCTGCTTGGTGTCGGCACGATGACCGAACCAAAACTTTGGTTTGACGCTTACTTGGACTTGGGCCTTAAAAATATGGAGTTTGCTTGGAGTCGGTTGGATTACCGAACCAAAACATTGGTTCGGCATTTGCTTGGAGTCGGGGCTTGGAAATATCGAGTCCGCTCGGAGCCAACACGATGACCAAACCAAAACTTTGGTTTGGCACTTGCTTGGAGTCGGGCTTTGAAAATCTCGAGTTTGTTTGGAGTCGGCGAGATGACCGAACCAAAACTTTGGTTCGGAACTTGCTTGAAGTTAGGCATTGAAAATCCGGAGTCTGCTTGGAGTCGGTTGGATTATCGAACCAAAACTTTGGTTCGGCGCTTAGTTGGAGTCGGGGCTTGAAAATCTCGAGTCTTCTTGGAGTCGGTTGGATTGCCGAACCAAATCTTTGGTTTGGCCTTTGCTTAGAGTTGGGGCTTGAAAATCTCGAGTCTACTTGGAATTGGCCTATTGACTGAACCAAAACTTTGGTTCGGCGCTTACTTGGAGCTGGGCCTCTAAAATCCGGGGTCTGCTTGGAGTCGGTTGGATTATCGAACCAAAATTTTGGTTTGGCACTTGCTTAGAGTCGGAGCTTGAAAATCTCGAGTCTACTTGTAGTCGGCGCGATGACTGAACCAAAATTTTGGTTCGGCGCTTACTTGGAGTCGGGCATTGAAAATCTCGAGTCTGCTTGGAGTCGGTCCGAAGACCGAACTCAAACTTTAGTTCGACGCTTGCTTGGAATCGGCCTTTGAAAATCTGGAGTCTGCTTGGAGTCGGTTGGATTACCTAACCAAATCTTTGGTTCAGCCCTTGCTTAAAGTCGGGGCTTGAAAATCTTGAGTCTGCTTGGAGTCGGCCCTATGACCGAGCCAAAAATTTGCTTCGTCGATTACTTGGAGTCGAGACATGATAATCTAGAGTCTGCTTGGAGTCCATTGGATTACCGAACCAAATCTTTAGCTCGGCGATTGCTTGGAGTCGGGGATTGAAAATCTCGAGTATGCTTGGAGTCGGCGCGATGACGGAACCAAAGCTTTGGTTCGAAGCTTGCTTGGAGTCGGGGCTTGAAAATCTCGAGTTTGCTTTAAGTCAGCGCGATGACCGAACCAAAACTTTGGTTCGGCGCTTGCTTAGAGTCGGGCCTTGAAAATGTAGAGTCTGCTTGGAGTCGGTTGGATTACCGAACCTAAACTTTGGTTCGACACTCGCTTGGGGTCGGGGATTGATAATCGCGAGTCTATTTGGAGTCGGCACAGTGACCGAACCAGAACATTGGTTCCAGGCTTACTTGGAGTCGGGCCTTGAAAATCTGGAGTCTGCTTGGAGTCGATCCAATGATCGAACCAAAACTATTGTCCGGCGGTTGCTTAGAGTTGGACTTTGAAAATATGGATTCTGCTTGAAGTCTGTCCGGTGAACGAACCAAATCTTTGGTTCAGTCGTTGCTTGGAGTTAGGCATGAGAAATTTAAGGGTTTACTTGGAATCAACCGGGAGTAATGCCGCTTGAAGTCGGGTAAAGGTTTGCTTGGGGCTCAACCCGGGTATAAATGATCTCCAAATACTACATACTCAGCTGCCTCTCATCATATCTTCATTTTATAAATACTAAGCACATAACATCATAAAAATGGAGGATGCTAAAGAGCGAAGCTTTCAGCTTTAATGGCAGACAACTTCGGGAGGG
The DNA here is from genome assembly GCA_030765085.1 of Allium cepa. Lineage (NCBI taxonomy): Eukaryota > Viridiplantae > Streptophyta > Magnoliopsida > Asparagales > Amaryllidaceae > Allium > Allium cepa. Next base: position 438,998,560 of record CM060935.1, on the reverse strand, counting down.
AAATAACTTAGTTCTAATAGCATGTTTGCTCGTATTAAAAGCTTGTACTTGTAATCAGAAATAAAAGGAATAATAAAAGAGGAACAGTGGACATAGGCACATTCAGGCCGAACCACTATAAATTCTATCTTTTAACATTTAAGTCCTTTGCATATTCTTTATTGCAAATTATTGATTTTCCACCTTAAACATCCGCAAATAATTTTCATCAAACAATAGCTATATACTACAAACAATATTTACAGCTATACAACAACGATTTGAGTGTTTGTCCATTTTTTGTGCAAACATTTTGGTGCTTTCACTAAGAACTGAACTTTCCTTTTTTAAAAGAAAATTCTCTCTTTCTTACTTTTCATTTTATTTCGAAACCTACTATTTCTAATCTCCCGATTAGAGATTATCGTTTCTTCTCTTAGGAAACCCTCTCCCATTTTCTAAGATCTTAAATCTATGTTTCCTTTCTGATCTACCCTAACTCTTTTTACATAAAACAAAAAATCCTCCTTTTCTCTTCAGATCTGAACATCCCTTTTACTACAGAGAGAAATTCTCTTGTCCACTTTTTAGATCTTACTTTTACTATCCACGGATACTGTTTATTAAAAAAAAAGATTATCTCTTAGATCTGAAATCCTTAGATATTCCTTTAACAATTTCAGATTCACAAACACATGTCCCTTAAACAAAAAGAAACATATACATATTCTTTGGATCAAAAATCAAGCCACTTCTCTTTTTTCATTTGGAATCTAAGAACATGGTTTCTTGGCATAAGAAACCTCTTTTTCCCCTCTGTTTAGATCTGGACCATTATTTTTTTTCACAAAAGAAAACCTGTTTCTAGTCCTGAGATCTGAAATTGCATTTTTTAATAAAATTTATACTTTCTTCTTTTCAGATCTAAAGTCACTATATCCTTGGAATGAGAGATTCTCTTTTTCTTACTTTTCAAGTTTGAGATAATTATTTCTTGGATTGAAATACTTTATATCTTTTAGACCTGAAACTGTTACTTTAGCAAAATCTATTTCTCTTTTCAGATCTGCAATCACTATTCTTGGAGATTAAAAAATATTTTGTCTTTCTTTTCTCTTATTTTAGATTTACAAACGCTTTTCCTTAACCAACAAGAAACATGTATTCACTTCTTAGATCTGAAATCACCGTGTCTCCTTTCAGATCTGCAAACACTGTTTCTTAAGCAAAAAGAAACATGTATTCATTTCATAGAAATCGTTATATCTTCCTTTTCTCATTTCAGATAAAAAACATTATTTTTGACAAAAAGAAACATTTAACATTTTTTAGATCCAAAATCATTTTAGATCTTATTCTCTTTCCATCCGAAAGCATTGGTTCTTTAACATAAGAAAACTATCTTCCACTTTTATATAAGAGGAATCTATTCCCCTAGTAAAATATAAAATTATAAGAAAATCCTTTTCTCCCTCCAAACTCGAAATCCTTTCTCCTGATCTAAAGTTATTGTCTCTTTGAAATTAGAGTTTTTCTCTTTTTCTTTTTTCAAGTTTATAACACCATTCCTCGGATTGAGAAGCTATACCTCATATCTCAAGATTCTTTCGTTATTTTAAGAGTTTGACCATCAACCCTTTGAAGCTACAAAACCTACCAATCCTTTCCAAAAATTGAATTATCTCTCTCGAAAAGTATAAACGCTCAAGGAAGGTAAGGAGACCAACTTCCCGATATGCCGCCTAAAGTGAGAGAACTTCGTTGCAAGGAATGCAACAGCTATCTGGATGTGAAATAGCAGGAAGACTAGTCTAATAACCTCTCGGTGCTAAAAATTATCGGACGTAAATTTAACATGGTTGTGACCGAAATCAGTAAACACTTCACTGCTTAACATAAAGCTTTGGTTGGTAAACTCTTGACACACTTAGGCCAGACAGAAGTATTCGATCTCAATGTCATAATACAAGAGAAGTAGCAGTCTAGAGAACACAAGGGGCATTCCACATTACCAAATGAACCCCAAGCACATCCCTTTTCCCGTCCAACATCAAATCAAAGTACTATAATTGGGATCCCACTGATGGTTCGAAATTTCACAACTTAAAGACCAGAGTCATGATGATTGAATACTCAAAGTCTAGATATGACAAGCACGACACTTTGTCACTCCTATCATGCACGAAGGCTTCACTAATCCAACACGCACCAAACATGATTCAAATAATGTTAATCGCTCTCCTTATCTAGGGATATGTTAAATAAATATGAAAAGAGAAGGAGATAAGACTAAAAGCTACTAGTTCACCCTCCAAGAAATAAAAAACTTTTGAGTGCCCACTACAAACCTTTATAAGGGGCTGACCCGGCCCCCTAGACACTGGCCAAGATCTCGACACCTACTGATAAACGAGGGGAATAAAGGAGGTATTATATAATTACTTTTCTTTCATCCTAATCAATCTTAAGCTATTGCAAGGCTCTACCATCTACTCTTGGATCTCCATCCTTTGAAAAAGGCGAAGGAAGTATTCGTGAATCCGTTGCATGTGTTGATTGACCCGAGGGTGCTTACATGCTACAAGATGTAAAGATAAAAAATCAAGCTAGCCCCTAAAACTATGCATGACCTCTCCTTTGGGTCAGCAAGGCACATAAATATGAGAAAACATCATTGTCAGGAGTACAGGTAGATGGTCACCCAGGGACGCTAGCACAGCTTACAGCACAAATGCTATAACAAAACGAAAGAGATACAACTCTCTGCCCTCGGAGCTCGAATGATCAACGATCAGAGAGAAGCCATCCATTTGAGTATGGTGTTACCTCAAAGGGTAAGGAAGAGGATGCGATGGAAATGACATCTTCCGAGAACTTGGATAACATAATAGTTTATGCAGAAAGGCTTTGAAAGACAGAGCTTCAGTAATTCCAACATATTTGGCCCACAGGAGAAAGGCGAGAGATATCCAGAACCACCACCACTCCTCATATCACAATTCAACATGAATCAGCAGTATATATATAGTAAACCGCTAGGACATTGTAGTTACCGATCAAGATACCAGCTTCACCACTCCATTATGATCCAATAATCAAAAAACACAGTTCAAATTGATTAAGAACTAAGGATAGCTGGATGCACACTGGGGACATCCACTATAAGTCTATTAAACTAGCCAGAGTCAATATGAAAAAATGACTAGACCAATGATTGCTAGAAGGTAGCACTAAAATTCCAAACAAGAATCTTGGCCCAGTAAAACCCTTATTATAAAATAGAGTACTCGTAGAAAATCCTTATAAGGAGCTCTCCGATCACACAATATGCTCGCGTAAACATGTCATACGCATGACAATAGATGGTCCTACAAAGGAGGTACCAAAACAAACCTCTTCTTTCATTTTATCTAACTCGGTTGTTGTCATTTCAAGACAATGTAATCGGCTCCTAGGTTCCATAGAGTCTTACAAAAATACCAAGCAAGACTTCCTATCCAAGAGAACATCTTAAACCAGGCATATTACACAACCTGGTACTTTGGGGTTCTTTCGAAGTGCCAAGTTTGCTCTAAAATACTCTTTCAATTTGCCCGAGACAAGAGACTAATGCATTCACTTAACATATATGTAGTTATATTCACTTAACAACTATGTTATTATAACCACTACTTCTTTTGTGATTAGCAACACAGATAACTATTTTTTGTTGGCAGCAGTGAAAATAACATAGCCATGACTGAGGGTGCTAGCCTAGGCAGTCCACTGGTGAAGACCGCCCCTTTCCCTGGCTATGACATACCAGTCGGGCATCCGGGCACAAATCTAGCTTGAGTGACTCAAAGAATAAATGCGTTCGAAGCCTAACATGGATTGACTCATGACAGGAGTTTCCCCAGGCCAATAGGAAAGTTCAAGCTATCAACAAAGTCTTGCAAAGACTAATTAAGGAAAAACTAGATAGATCCAAAGGAGTGTGAGTTGACGAACTACCCACGGCACCGTGGGCCTACCAAGCCTCCTACAAAATAGCAACAGGACATATTCTATTTGCTCTAAGCATGCAGGGCTGAGGCCATGCTTCCAGTCGAAACAGTTATCCCTTTACATCGTAGGGCACATTAATCTAGAAGAAAATAAGGAGCTTCTCAACATGTCCTTAGACCTGATTGAAGAAAGAAGGAATAACACCGCTCTCAAGACCGCCATACACAAATGGAAAGTAGCAAAACAATATAAATCTAAGGTAAAACCCCAAGAGTTACAAGAGGGAGATATTGTTCCAAGCAAGTCTTTCCCCGTCCAAGCGCACTAGATCCAGTTTGGGAAGGACCATTTGTTGTTCATAAGGATCTCCACAACAGAGCTTACATTCCGTCGACGGTTGAAAGAAAAGGTGTTTGGGAACGGAAGGAATCTCCACCATCTTCGCCATTACTTCTTTCAGCTAGTAAAAAGCATGTATCACTTGAAGCAATAAAAGAAAGACAATAGATATAGGCATATTCTGGCCAAACCACTATAAAAATAGTTGTTTTAATCGATTGTTTGTCTGATATTTTTCCTATTGCGATCAATCGCAAGCTCTCATTGTCAATAGTGAAAGCAAGATAACCATGACTAAGGGCATGAAAATAGCCTACGTAGTTCACTATCGGCGATTGCCCCCTCAGCCAGCAATGATAAACCAACTATAAGCCATGGATTAGGCACGATTATAGCCTAGTCAGTTTACCATTGGTGTTCGGCTCGCTGGAAACTGCGAACCGATAATAAATCCCTCGATTAAGGCATGACTACAGCCAGGGATAATTCGTAGTTGAAGATTGGCACCGATGCTAGCCAGGCCACTGTAAATCGAATAATACCCACGATACAGGCCATAATGACCCGGGTAGTTACTGTGTGCGAATCCCAGCTCTAAATCTTAAGTACGGTAGTCGCAAAAGTTACACTCCCTTGGAACATAGGTTGGGCTGACAAACCATATGTCACCAAAATCCATAATCAGGGCAAGTAATTTACATGCCACGAATCTCAAGTTTAGAAGGACTATCTTGATGGAGTATAGTTCATTTTACTTAAACTAGAGGCTTCTAACAATTTCTTTTAGTCTTGTGGCATTACATACATATAGTAGAAATATAAATTCCACTCTACCAACCACAATATGATATTCATTTGCTTCCACTCCACCAGAGGAAACGGAGCATCGACTCAACTCCATCAGAGATAGCGGAACATCAATCCAAAATTGCCACAAGAATTAGAATATCCCTTCCATCCAACTTCGCTCAAGAAACTATAAGGATTCTCCTAAAGCTGAGCACACTTATGAAACCTAAGAAAAACTCAGTGCAAAGTATGACTAACTTTCGTAAGATAAGCTAAATTCGATAAAAAATACTTGGGGGCATAGCACCACCTCACCCATTGATAAGACACATGCACTACCACTCAACTTGTAATAGCACATTTGAATCATGACCTTAGGTTTGCAAGTTTAAAACCTATTCATGATATAAGGAAGGATGTTGTGAGAAGCAACCATGTGCACTATACTGGGGCAAATGATATGCACATAAATGTGCATATATTTACATCCATATTTTATCTCTTTTTATTTAAATAAACATCATATTTAGGCATTTTGACATGTTTAAAACCAAAATTCAATTATTTTCAAACCATCATATTTTCATCTTCATTCAAAGGCAAAATGATCATTTTTGTGCATGTGTCAATTTGAGAATTTTTACTTGGACAATTTTTATGTTTTTTATAGGATATTTTGATGCATATGGAAGAGGGATTCATGATGATATATTCGTGCACAAGGAAATACAAAGGAATGAAGAGGAAATAATTCAAGTTCAAGATTATGGAGGACCCTACCCACTTACCTAAATGTACAATTAGGAGCTAATGGACAACTAAGCGTTGGTTAAAGCTTCATGCACATTAAATAATGGATTAATTAGTGGCTAATGGTTACTTGGTGGCCACACTTTTTAAAGGGCATTTTAGGAAGCTCCCTAAAAATAGAATTAGGGTTTTATGTACGTATAAGTAACCCTCTTATGTACATGAACATATCTTCTACTCTTTCACATCAGTGAGGAAATTAAGAAAGCAAGTTGTAATGGTAATGTTTCATGAAATAAAAATGGCTTCCAAGCCTCTTCCTCTTTCTTTTCTACATGCTTTTCTTTGCTTTTATGTTAATGTTTATTTCTATGCTCTTTTTTTGACGTTCATAGCTTAGATTTACATTTATGCACTAGTCTAATTAGTTTCCTTCTAGTAGTTAATCTTCTTTTTCTTTGTTTATTCTCTACTTTCTTTCATTTTCAATGTTGAAACTTACATGTGTTGATTTGATAACACAAATGAGTAGCTAAACCCCTTTAATTTAGGGGTAATGAAGCTCTCAAATATTATGTAATTTCAACATTTTAGTGATTTATGACCTCTTTAGCCTGTACTTGATGAAAGTGAATTTTGATGTAAGTTTATACAAGTGGGTTTGATAGCTTATATTTCTTATGTAAATGATCTATTCTTATTCAACATAAATAAAATTTACATCATCATTTGCTAATTAATTTTTGATTTTGAAATGAAAGTAAAAATGAAATGTGATGATCTATATTACTAGTTACAATAGTAAATAGAACATACTTAAAATAGCTTTTGCTTTGGCTTCATTTTCATGAGAATTATAAGTGGTATAATTGTTGTATTATAGTTTGATGGTTTGAGTAATGTTAATCAATAACATAGACAAACCATACTTTTGATAAATGCAACGATTATTTCACTTAATATCGTAATTGGAGATCATAAATTACTTGTTTGTTGATTTACAAAAATATGAGAGTGGATTTCCTCTAAATTGTTCTTTAGTCTAATATTTTTTAAACCATATTTCAATTATAGCTTTATTTTTTTTGTAGCTAACAATTTCCTCTCACTTTGGTCTAATTTGATTGAATTGAAAATTTTAAAATCTTAAAAATTCCCTACGGATCGATCCATACTCGCCACATACTAAAATTGTACGCCGTGCGCTTGAAGTTATTTTATTACAAAATTTATCGGCATTTTTCTAATCGATAGAAAATTTTCCATTAAACAGCAAACCCAGTCAAATAATGAGCACTCCTGGTCGACTTTTGACAACGTCGTAGAGGGTGCTCTGGAGGATGTGATGAGTATTTGTGGACTGCCACGTCCCCCAAATTACTCTCTAAACCTTAGTACTAGGGAATCACTTCGAATGATAAGGACCTCTCTAAATTGAAGTGATTCGATTTATAACCTTTCGAATGTAATTAATTCATATCAAAGTATATTTTAACACAAATAGCTTGATACCTTTACCTAATAAATCAATCCCAAGGACATGCGGGATGACTCTAACACATATCTATGGTAAAATTCCAAAAAAAGTGTATTAATAGTCTGTAACTAATTCTAAGGAAAGGATGAAAGTCCTTGACCACACTAGGCCCAAAAGGACCGTAAACTTGCAGGTAAAGTCAACAGAATAGGATGATCCTCTACCGCTAAAGCCAATGGGACATTTGAATTAAAAGATTGATTCTACCTGATCAACAGGAAATAATAAAGCGATGCTAATCAAGATTTCCAATGTCCAAAGATTATTCCAGCTAAACACCACATACTGGGGGCATCCAACATTAGCACTTGGCATAACTCAAACCGGCAGTAATGAATCACTCTTACCCACAATCAGAGTATGCTTTCCAATCGAGCCATCCATAACTCACATTTTGCCACGACCATGACTTTACATGAGAATAATGAAGTACTCGTAGTATAGACAATTCCTCGTGGACCCTAGACAGAAAAGCCAATGTCACTCTCTTAAATATTGGTGTAGTTATAGTCTTGTGTTAGTGCCAAACCAGAATTTTGACTCAGTCACAATTGCTAGACACCAAACCTATGCGGTTGATGCCCCACTATTACCTCGCTGTAATCCTGCCATATCTCATAGCAAATTTCTATCGCTACGATTTTTCCATATAGCCCTAAATATAGCCTTTCCACTTTAAGCCCCGCTATTTCCGCTATATCCCGTTATTCCCGCTATATTTCGATATTTCTTCTGTATCTTCTTTAAAGAAACGTATTGAAAAATGATATTTATACATTATAAAAATTATGAAATTAATTTATTTAATTGAATTTTTAATATATTTTCAGAAATGAAAAGACTCTAATTTTCTACTAAATTCAATTATGCGATACAATAATTTTACGTTTATTCATATTCGCACATGTTTTTTTTAAAAAATTAATTATGTATTAATTATAATTCAATTGAATGTTAATTTTTCATATAATTACCATTCGTATATTTGTAAAAACATTAAGTACGAGTTTTATATGCTATTTAAGAGTCATCCACTATATCCTCGCTATGACTTTTTGCACCTCTGCCGCATTGAATCTGCAGAGCGCTTTAACTACCCAACACCAAACACAAACTTATGATTGGCATAGGCAGTGCAAAAGGTTATTGTTTCGACCTTAGACCATGCATCCTACCAATACTTTCGTCCGACAGGCTATCATCTTCCACTCTCGAACCAAATTGTTTCAGTCCAATAAACTTCACCAACCTGATTCCGTGGTCCGGCTTTCTTGCTCCTTCACCAAGCTTCTCTATAATCCAATACTTATCTTTCAAAACTTACCAGCAATCTAATCTGTACAAGTACACTAAGGATTATCAAACCAAGCTATTAAAGAAGTTGGTATAACTGATCATCACTTTACTAGACTGTATGCCGCACAAACCAATTACACCTTATCAGGTATGAGGATTCCAACTAAAATTTATATAAAATATACATATCTTTGTACAAACGTCCAGCAGAAGATACAAAATATGGGCTAGGGAAGTCATAACCAACATTCACTCGATAACACTCTACATCATCTCTTACATACAAAGTCTCTTCAACAGAAATTCATACTCTATCAGATTCATCAATGATTGATCTTGTCAAAGCATGCATAAGAGTGGAGAAAGGATTAGTAGAGAAATACACAAACTTAGTGATCACATGAGATGGTCAGTATAGCTTGACTCAACCACACAATGAACATAACCGAAGTACTGCATCACACATCCAAAGTCGATAACGCAAAGTATACATTAGTTGGTCTGCATATTGCATGAAGCCTCAATGTAAGAAATCGTAAGTCCAAGAAAAATGGAATCCTGTCAGATGAAGACTAATCAAAGACGACTTTAAAAATTTAGCAAGTCCTCCTCAGAACGAACAAAGTCCCACATCAAACTAGCAAAATGAGGGTCATTGAAAAATCAAAGGCAAAAATGAGATATAGATATTTAGACATCAATATAACCATTACAAGACTAAGATGATTGTCTTGGATTAAACAAAGCACACTTTTTATTCACTAAAGTATGCTTTAAGGGGCAAATGTTGTGGGCATATTTTCGCCCACTACATGGTGAATACGAGGAGTCAGGGCAAAAGCGTCATTGTTTTGGAACAAACTCAAACTAGTTTGGAGGTATTCTCGAGATCAAGATATGGACATAGTTCGAAAGCGCGTCTCAATCCAAGCTACAGATTGAGAGATATGATCATCTTAAAGTTTGTCCACACCATCTCGTGGGGCCGATTCTGAGATGCTCTACGCCATTCAAGGTCGACAGTCCAACAGTAAGCCAGGATCCTTGGCCCGATGACCAAACCAAAACTTTGGTTCGATACTTGCTTGGAGTCAGGCCTAGAAAATCTCGAGTCTACTTGGATTTGGCCTGATGACCAAAACCAAACTTTGGTTTAGCCCTTGCTTGGAGTCAGGGCTTGAAAATCTCGAGTCTGCTTGGAGTCGACCCGTTGAATGAACCAAAACTTTGGTTCGGCGCTTACTTGGAGTCGGGCCTTAAAAATCCGAAGTTTGCTTGGAGTGTGTTGGATTATCGAACCAAAACTTTGGTTCGGCGCTTGCTTGGAGTCGTGGCTTGAAAATCTCGAGTCTGCTTGGAATTGCATGATGACCAAACCAAAATTTTAGTTCTACGTTGGCTTGGAATCGGGCCTTGAAAAGCTCGAGTCTACTTGGATTGGGCCTGATAACCGAACCAAAACTTTGGTTCTGTGCTTGCTTGGAGTTGGACCTTGAAAATCTGGAGTCTGCTTGGAGTTGGTTGGATTACCGAACCAAATCTTTTTTTCACCCCTCGCTTGGAGTCGGGGATTGAAAATCTCGAGTCTGCTTGGAGTCGGGTGATGACCGAACCAAAACTTTTGTTCCATGCTTGCTTGGAGTCGGGCCTTGAAAATCTAGCATTTTCTTGGAGTCAGTCCATTGACTGAACCAAAACTTATGTTCGACGGTTGCTTGGAGTCAGACTTTGAAATATGGATTCTGCTTGGAGTCTGTCCGGTGACCGAACCAAATCTTTGGTTCAATGGTTGCTTGGAGTCAGTGATGAGAAATTTAAGGGTTTACTTGGATTCAGCTGGAAGTAATGCTTCTTGGAGTCGGATGAAGTTTTGCTTGGGGCTCAACCCGGATATAACTGATCTAAAAAAAAGTTGGAAATTTTTATCGTGTGCAAATCCCAAATACTATATACTCAGCTGCCTCTCTTCACATCTTCATTCTATAAATACCAAGCACATGGCATCATAAAAAAGGAGGATGCTGAATAGCAAAGCTTTTAGCAACAATGACAGACAACTTTGAGAGGGAAAAATCTTAGTTCTAATAGCATGTTTACTCGTATTCGAAGCTTGTACTTGTAATTAGAAATGAAATGGATAATAAAAGAGGAATAGTGGACGTAGGCACATTCGGGCCAAACCGCTATTGACTCTATGTTTTTTACATTTACGTCCTTTGCATATTCTTATTGCAAATTACTGATTTTCTACCTTAAACATCCGCAACTAATTTTCATCAAACAATAGCTATATACTACAAAAAATATTTACAGCTTTACAACAACAATTTGAGTGTTTGCCCATTTTTTGTGCAAATAGCCTCCATGAAATAAAATTGTATAAAATAAACAAATTCAAGTTGGTTCTTATCTTTTGATCCTTGCAAAATTCGAAGGCTGATTTCTGAATCTGGGAGTGTTGATTCATCATTCAAGGTGTGATTTATTGGCTACATCTAAAGGTAATCTTTAACTAAAATCACATATTTATCCATATGATTGATATAATTAGATTTCCTATGATTCACTTCATGTTTCAATCATCTTGCAACATGTAAATTAAATATGCCTTATGCTTAATTTGATTAAATCATGTTAATTGTATTATTTTTTGTTAGATTTATGTTTGTTCATTAATTACCTTTAATGTATGTTTATGATAACTTGACATGTTTTGATTCTCATATCACTTCTAATAAATTATCATCATTCTCTATATTGTTTAGATCTGTAATTCTTATCATAAATTTACACATGTTCGCCTTGTTCAAACCTCTTTTATTTTAATTTGGAAACTTATGAAATTGAAACTTGATATTTAGTGAGATTTTATGTATATAATGATATAACATTCACTTATTCAATTGCTAATGGATTACATATATGTTAAATTGTCTACCATTCTTTGAAATTGATCTTATTCATATGTTAAATTGCGTATACAATTGTTTCAATCGTTGTTTTTTTATAAAGGGGAAGCTTTGGTTTAAGACCGTTGAATGGACTTTAGCACAAATTATAGTTCTTTGTTGTTTTCTATATTTAAAGTTAATGTAAAATTTATTTTCATTTACAAATTAAAAGTTTAATGAAAACTGTTAACTTAAAACGAAAAATCTTTTATAAAAATATACATAAAATATCATATACTATAATGCTTGCAAATGTATGTTGTTCAGATCTAAATTATTGAATTGTAATTATCATATATATGGAACATAAATGTTTAGTTTAATTCAAACTCGGACAAAGATTATGTGCAACAACGTAAAATTTTTGTTTTTAAAACTTTCTTAATCGAAATCTTATCTATTAATTGGACTTTAAATTTTTTTAAACAACGGAGAGTTTTTCGCTTTATATGTATGTATGTATATATACACAATTATTATGAATATATGCATTTATTTTCATTCATAAAATTTAGGTAACATTTGTTATTTAATATGTTAATTGTTACAATTAAATAGGGTAAGAAATGATTGGTTTCCTTCCTTTTTATATTCAACAATATCTTCTCTCTATAAATTGAATAGGGTAAGAGAGGGAAATAAGTGAAAGGTTCCCCTCCGTTTATATTCTACCATATCGTCTCTTTATTATAAATAGAGCAAGAGAGATAGAAATAAATGGTCTTTTTCTCTTAATTCATTTGTACATATTTCATTTATACACAACTTGTATACTGCACTTACACTTCATACAAATGAATGTATTCGATACATTCATTATAATACCTATAAGTTGAAATCAAATTTAAAATTTCCTTTTGCCAAATAAAATAAAATATTGGTTTTATTTAAAAGAAACTTCGAGAAGTTCTAAATGAATTTAGACTTTATAGGCCCATTAAAGATCAAAAATGGTAAATTTTTTGAAATTCGCCCATTTCTTTCACTGTGCGCCGATCTAGTTCCTTCAAGTCTAAGTAGAATCAAGCTTCCCTTTAAGAGAAGCCATTGCTGGGTCTTAATAACAAAAATAGGATGAAAGCCAAAAAAGCTTGTATGAAGCAATATCTAAGAGAGATGAAATTAAATTAAATAAGTATATGTAATTAACAAGCTTTACAAAAAAAATGTCAATTTGAATAATGTATGTACGACCCAAAGGAAATATCCAACAATACAAAGTTACAAAGTCATTCATGGTCATAAGTCCCTAAGATACGACATTAAGGATATCTAAGACATACTAGCCAAAGGCGGGGCTGAACTAACAGGAAAAGTCTTCCTGGAGCCATAGCAATCCCCTACCTAAGGATCCATTGACCCATCTACAACCTCCTTGAAGCCTAAAATGTTATGTAGAAAATTCAGGTCAAGTGTAGCGTAAAAATACTGAAAGACTTCCATAGCACGCCATAAAAAAATACTCAAAGAATCCTCAAGCTTATATATTTTGAGTACAACCTCCTTTCTTGTGTTTTTTGAAGTATCAATTGCTAAGCCTTAGTTTTCTTGGTATTCTATCAAAGCTACCAAAATACCCATGGGAGTTAGTCTTCCATCCTTCCTCTTGCAGATGAGAAAGCATCCTATACTCCGCCATCTAATTTCGCTCAATTAACGAAGAAGGATTCATACCTGCAGAAGGAAGAGGCACCAAATCCGAATGGGACCCCTCTGTCATTCCTTCTTCTTCAGTACCCCTCCTTTTCCTCAATCTGGTGGGCTAGATGAGTGGATGGATCTTCTATAGTCTAAATTAATTTCTTTATCTCCACTATGTAAACAATCCCATAAAGTTTCTCCTCATCTTTCAATAATTGCTGCATATCACCTAATTTTAGCTCAACAACATTAAACCCAGTATGCAACATGGTGTTAAGTCGATGTTGGCATTTCGGTGCATCTTTTGCCTCCTTGAGATCCATACCAAGCTTCTCTAAGTATTTCTGAAGTATTTCATTAGAAATTGTAAGACGGACATTCTCTTCTACAGTGATCGCAGTAGGAGTCTTCACTTCAAACTCGATCACTCCTGTCTCAGTAGGGCCATGAATGATGGGGCAGAAACAATATTGGATTCAAAGACTTCGTTAAACTTGGATGAAAGCCCATAAAGATCAGCCTAGTTAATGATTAAAATCTGATTAAATGCATCATGGCGAAATCAAATAAAAACATTTATTATTATTAACTGCATCGATTCAATAAACCCATATACAAAAAGAAAAGAAAATAATAATAAAGATAGGCAGAATTAAATGCTTATGTAAGTTCTTTAGCCTACGCCTAAAACACACAAGATGAAGACTATCAAGTGGGAAAGAGATACTTTCCAGGGTGTATGGCCATCGATGCAGTATGGGTCACTAAAGGCTTCCTTCTCTTTAACTTCTTGATCAATCCTAGAAAGTAACCCTTGGATATCATCCCTAAGGGTTGTAAAAGAATCATATAGTTCTTTCTCATGCCTAATGATGGCAGTAGCATTAAGACCAAGATGATCTAGGGTTTGAGTTTTGAGCCCAACCTCGCTTTCCTTCAGAAGTTTAACAAAAAAACTTCTTCAGAATACTAAAATAAACAAACAAAGGGATAATGATGATGTGATCATTTACAAGATGGTGACTAAGTAAAAACAGCCACGTCATTACATGTTGAAAGAAGCCTTAAAATCCACATATAAAAAATTAAATGTTTACATGAGAGTTTGGAATAACCTCAGTTTTCTTAGACCCCTTGGCATCCATAAACGTTCCATCTTCCTGGGTCACCTCGACCTCCTCAGTTAGTTTTAAAGAGCCGGAAGAAGAGGCATTTTCTACAAGGATTTCTCCTTCTCATTAGGCTTGGCAACAGGCCTAAACCTTGTTAACCATAGCCGGGTCCCTAAAGAAGTCAAGGTTGGCCTCTTCCTTAAACTGATGCCAAGCTGAGGCATACAGTTTGTGGGCTATGATGGAAGTACTCTCCTTAAGCTAGTCCTGCACCATTGCCAGCACCGTCTCCGTCTCCTTCAACTTACGATCTTTCGAGGCCAAGACATCCACCGTAGATTTGGCCTTCCTTTCGGCCCTCTCTCGATATAAATTAAAAGTCTTCCTCAACCTTGGTTTTTTCGGATGCAATCTAGACCTTCTTGGAAGTGACGTTGATCTTCTTAGAAGTAGCAGAAGTGAGATTCGCTTCAAGTTTGGCAACCCAAGAAAGACTGCTACACTTCCCACTTCTGTGCCTCCGTAGTTAAAGCGGCAATCGTAAAAAAGAGGAAAATAATAGCAAGTAAGAGATAGTTAAATAATCCACCAACAAAAAAAAAGAAAGAAATGCTGACATAGACCAAAACTTTTCCATCTTGGATACAAGCGTAGATGGAGAGAGCTCAGGATGTGGAAGGGAACGAGAGAAGGGAAGACAAGGCAATACAAGATAATGTATCCAGTGCAGTCCTCCCTACCTCCCAACTAGGTCATATGTGGCACCCTCTGGCAAAAGAAAATAGCAAGAGACGGAGCCAGGAAGGCTATGCAGAGGGGAGATATGAAAAGCCATTGAAGTGGATAAGGAGCCATTGAAGGAGAAGGGGAAGCAGAAGAAATTAACTTCTTGGTGCCTCGGTTAGAATTTTATTAGCATCAAGTTTTCTCTTATGGGCATTCTTCTTCGACGGCTTGCTAATGAGTGCTTTCATGGCTTCATCGTCCATTTCACCTTTATATAAAAGGAATTTCAAGATCAGAAGAAGTTCCCGCGACGATTAGAAATGTGAAAGTGACAAATAGTATATCTATTATTAGTAAATTATACCCCTAAGCTCAGTCAATGTTTGACAAAGCTTAAAAATAACATGGGATAATTTGTGATTGGGGCTCAAAAAGCCATGCTTTACCAGCATCTCTTTATTAAAGAACAATTGAATTTTCCTCTCCACCATACTTAATTTTAAAATATGGTCCTTATGCGACTCATTTGCTGTCATCTTCAAAAAAAACGACTTGAGTAGGATGTTGATGAAAAAAGAAGGGAAATTATCATATTTTGGAATAAAGAAGTATAAGTCGACCCATTTCTGAGTCTTTTAAGGGACCACCGTTATGACTGCCTTTTTGGCTTGGGCATAAAAAACCATTATCACCCCTTAAAGGACTTTTATTGATATTAAATAAGAACCATAGTTCCTCATAAGTAAGTGTAACCATTCTTTACATAGAGAATGATGGTAGCAGTCATAAGAGAATATGAAAAAGGAGCAAGCTGGATGAGAACGAGATCAATGGTTGCAAGCCATTGATGGACGACTGGATGACAGGGAAGATAAAGCCAACATCGTATGTGTTTAGGAGTAAGGGACATGAGCCCATTTAGCGAAGTATTAGTATGCTTATAGGTTTTAGGAACCCTAACCTCGTAATCCATGAGCCCAAATTGGTCTAAAATACCCTCGACGTCTTTCAGACGAGTAATCTTGGAGGCAAAGACAAAGAAGAAGAAGCCATTTCGGGATCGCAAAACTAAAATAATAATAATAATGCTAAAGCAAAAAAGGTTAGAGAATCAAGGTTCTTACTTCAACTTAAAAGATAGTTTGAACTCAAGAATGTAATTTATTTAGCAAATAATGATTTTCTTACCTCTTTCTTTCTTTTTCTTTGTAAAATAAAAGCATAAAAAGAATAGGAACAAGAAGAGAAAAATATGCACAAGCCTTAATTTTGATGCTACCCACACAATCAGAATGAATAGGAAATTTGCAGAAACATCAAGTAATAAGCGGACACTGAGATGAGATAGATTAACCTAGAGAAATGAAGGGGCAACGTGACAACGATTCAAAAAAATTGCTAATAAGGGAATGACACGTGTGCAAGAGCATTAAATGTGAAATAGCTATTAAGACTTTTTACTTTGATGAAAAGAAAGAAAGGAATAGTCGAAAGTGATGGGGTGCGAATACCGAATATGAATAAAGATAAGTCAACATCGATTTATGATCACCGCGAACTTAGGGGGCAAGTTTTACACCTTTATTTCTCGAACCTTATTGAAGAAAAGATAACATAAACACCAAAGTTAGAACAGGATGCCCTTACAATAAAAGTAGGGCTACAAAGGGGAAAAGCAAAGACTAAAGTGAAGTCAAGAGAATACTGCATTCAGAAATTTCAAGCCAACGACAATGATTCAAACTGCATTGATCCCTTAATTTCAATGTTACATTGTGATATTGGGCTCGAAACCGGACTTGGTCACAAGATGAAGAAAACAATCTACAACCATTATGCACAGAATTGCAGGGTCACAAAGATATGACAATAAGGTAGGAATACCATGCAAAAACCAAAAAAGGAGTTCTGCTCAAAGTTAGTGAACTACATCAGGCATACCATATCCTTCTGACAACCCTGAATCTGGATAAGACAAATTATGAAGAATAATTACCAGTGATTGTCCAAGATCGGGTCACACTAAACTATGCTCGATCAGCGCAGTTATCCATTAGCTTGAACCCAATAAGGCAGAACCGCATGGAATCCTTAGTAAAATATTCCCCACTCAGGGCCATGATAAGTCTGCAATCCTCAAATCATAGGCTAATCGAGTACATTAACTGCGCAAATACTACATACGACCCTTCACCGAACCTACCATTGATCCATTCCAAGCAGGCCTTAAGTGAACACTCCATACGTCAAACGACCCAACAAACCCAACTACTATTCAAAAAGTCTAATGCGCTACTAACATTTTGAAATTAAGGTATATGCTACACTTACCAAGGAATCTTTAAGCAGTACCATGAAGAATCTGAAGCATTCCAAGGAATACACATGGGTTACCTAAATAATCGGCCCTTATCGAGCAACTCGTGCTTATCAACATCAAGGGTGCTCAAATCACTTTTGAATGTGCATTGAGCTAACACCATAGGTTGGGGGCAAAGCAACTCTATAGACTTGGTAAGACAAATCAATTACAAACACTCCCTAAGCGGCACCACGTGAAATCTAAAGCATTCCAAATGCTGCATGCAAGGATATTCAAAAAATGCTCTAGCACAGATCCACACTTAGAGGTAAACAGAAAAGGTGTAGGCATCATTTGACAACAAATTGCATATCCCAATTCCAAAGGCAGTTCGGGAAAAATTCTCCTAAGTATAAAGTCAGCACCACACTATCATGCAGATGTAGCACATCAAACATCACAGCTTAACTCCAGATATGTCAATGGTACCCTAAAACAAAAGAGTAACTCTCAAATCCTCCTAGGATACTACACGAATCCATTGTTCCTTCAGTCCAGGAGTTCATGACCCATTTGAATTTGAGTTTTCGGCTTTAGTTCAAATGTTCCCACTTCAATTTCAAACTTCCACCAACACATAGAATTTAATCGCTCAAATTGTAATGTCCAGCTAAAGATACGTCAGTGATCTATGCACACTAAAAAACAATTTAGATGGATGATACATGAAAGGATCCAAAGGTGGGAATTAAAACAATAGAAGAAGAGTGATTGCGGTAATCTACATACATCTCCTATACTATGAATAGGGAAGACATTAGAATGGGAAAGGGTAATTCTTTCTTTTTGGAATGTAAGAAAATGTAGCTTTTATCTCTTCCATATAAAGCTTGTACTAAGAAGGAACATATATAAACAAAGATTTGGCCTGTGAGCGTAGAATTCGACGCAATCTGAACCATATAAAATTCCTATGTCTTTTATTTTTTCATGCATTGTTACTTACTTGCTTTGCTTAATATTTTTCTCTGTTTCATTCAATAATCAAATATGAAGTTGATTTGATTTTTTAACAAACAGTCAAAGTGCACTACCTAATTGTGTAAGCTCCCAATAACATAATTTCCACTTAAAGGCAAATTTAATATTACTTAAGTTTGTTGATTCAAATTCATGAAATATGCTATTACTACTTTTTTGACCAGTTAAGGTGTTATGAGATGGAAAATATCATCATCAAAATTAATTTGTCTTTAATTTACAATACTTATGCTCAAAACATAAATTGGTCATCCAATGATAGTCGTTTTCGAATTCTTTTAGGGCGATTCATACGAACTCCTTGATTTTGGATATGTTGTAGTTTCTTATAAACCCTTATCTTGTATGGTTTTGTAAACTAGTATTTAAATGAAATTGGTTTTAACCTGTATTACTCTTAAATACACAAACTTTGAAAGAAGTCAACTTTACTTACAATCAATCATACTTTGCCCAACATTGTTTGATCATTCCTTATTGATACATCATTATGTATCATAGGAAGGAGTGAATTTTGAGATTAAATCTCTATTCCTTGTAGGTACGTTCAAAATTCTTTCTAATACTTACCTATTAAATAAAATCGAATCATATTATTTTCTATTGCACATTATTTATTTACTTCTGTTTTATATTCTATAAACTCGTAATTAATATACCACAAATGCATCATATAAACATTTTCACGTTTATGATATTTCATTGGTGAATACAACAAAGTACATGGAATAATTTTGGAATAAATAGACTTTGGATTGCATGCATTTATATGTACCAATCCATAGAGTTCATTAACTCTTACGATGTTCCTATTAAATGGTTGATTTCCCCTTAACTGTCTAAGATATAATTTGTCAGTTCCATATGATTTATAATCATATAATCGAAAATTATTTTCAAAACCATGGCTTAGTCCATAATTGCAAATAAATTTAGATGCTTTCGTATTTTCTAAAGAATAAAAAATTCTAGCACTGTAGTTTTATTTTACAATGAATATTCATAATATTCCCATTGAAACAAAATTATGTCTATTTTTAATTAGTCAATAAAATAATAATTATTATTTCATAAATACTTTTTGGTATGTTTTACGAAAACAATTTTCCTAACTTGATCCGTCTAATAAGTGTTATATGACATGCTCCTACTATTTCCGTCACTACTATAATAGCATTTGAAATCCAAAGATCCATTCAACCACTTAATATAGGCTATTTGTTTCGTTTACTGTAACTGGTTTACAGTCAAGAATTTGATCAAGTACCTTAAATTCAAAGAAATAAATATCATAGAAACCAATTTTATTTGTGAAAATACTTTGGAATAGAAATCATTTTTCTCATTCTAGTATTAAGTATATATTATTATTTTACAATTTTTATATCCAAATTTCTTTATAATGAAGGAATGACCATTCATTCTCTTTATTCCATCTGTGTCTTAGGTTACATCCATTTGATTTCCTCTCTAAACGACCGAACCATTCAAAGGGAATCCTTACTGCAAATCATAACGAACTCTTTAAAAATGTGTATCTGGTCATCTTTAACTTTTAATGATATCAAATAAACTGCACTTTGCGTAAACTGATCAAACTAACATTTCAGTGATTAAATTCTTAGATCTATCTTGCAGCCTTTAGTCTAGTGTTACATTTAACACAATAAGATCATTATTGTAACTAATCATATTTAATACACAATCTTACACTACAATTTACTTGATGAATTCAATGAATTAATTTCATCGAGGTTTCGTACATTACGAATTGTGACGGTTCATCATGCAACATTATATTGATCATATATTCAAATTCTTATATTGTTTTTAGATTTCGAAACTCATTGAAGACAATACATAGTCTCAAGCAAGTTGACTCGTAAGTGACCAAGTTATGAATGTACTTAGTGGTTTCATAATTAGGCTCTTGCATTGGTCAACACGTCAAAATTTATTGGTAAGTATATTTTATATTTCTATTTACCAATATCGATTTATTTCATTTATATATTTTAATTGATAAACATTTTATCAATTATGTTAATTCACAAATTTATCAATGTTGATTATTACAACTTTATATACAGATGTTCTTATAATATTAGAAAGGTCAAGTGTTACCATTTTATTTTCTAATAAGGCTCCCACTAGTCTTGTATGTTTCTCCAAACCCTAAGACGAAATATAAAAGACTTGTGTGTGCCTTAATAGAAAAATGAAACGGTAACATTTAACCTTTCTAATATTGTAGGAACATCTGTTATGTATAAATTATAATAATTTACATTGCTAAATTTGTGTAATTAATATAATTGATAAAATGTTTATCAATTAAGGTATACAAACGAATTGAATTAACGTTAACATATATAAATTCAAAATATACTTACCAATAAATTTTTGCACGCTGACTCATACAAGCGCCTAATCCTACAAATACTAAATATGTTTGAAACTTGGTCACATGTTGTTTACTTACCCATGACTGTGTATTGGCTTCAACGAGTTTCAAACTCTAAAAGTACAAGAACATGAATATTTGATCCATGTCCAATTGCATATAAATTTTATATGGTAAATAGTCATAACTCGTAATGTACGAAACCTTGATGAAATTAGTTCATTCAAAATAAGTAAGTAAACCATAGTGTGAGATTGTGTATTCAATATGATTGATTACATTCATGATCTTGTTGTGTTAAATGTAACATTAGACCAAAAGCTACAAGATAGATATAAAAACTCAATCATTAAAATGTCAGTTTGATCAATTTACGTGAAATATAACTTATTTAGTATCCTTAAAAGTTAGGATGACCAAATGCAATTCTGTAAAGAGTTCTTTGTGATACTGTAGTAAGAGTTTCCTTTGAACAGTTTGGCTATTTAGAAAGGAAAGTGAACATACTAGAGTAGATGTAACTTAAGACATGGTTGGGATGAAGAGAGAATGGTTATTTCTACTTGATAAAGAAGTATAAGAAACAAGGATTGTAGAATAATAACTTAACAAGGAATAAGAATCGAAATGATTTTCAAATAGAAAATTGTTTTTCGGTGAGATTTATTTCTTTGAGTTTAAGATATTTGATCCAAAAAGACTCAATTGTAAACTGCTTACAATAGATGGAATAAATAACATATATTAAGTGGTTAAATGGAGCTTTGTATTTCGAATGATACTATACTAGTGGTAGAAATTGTGGGAGCATGTCATATAGCACTTATTAACCGCGTCAATTTAATGAAAATTATTTTCATAAATCATACCAAGTATTATTTATGAAATAATAACTAATTTTCATTATTGACTGAAAAATAGAAATAGTTTTATTTCAATATGAATATTGTGAATATTTGTTATAAAATAAAGCTATAATAGTGGTATTTATGATGCATTGGAAAATATAGAAGTATCTAAATTTATTTGTAATTATTTTGGAATTATTGACCAAGTCACATTTTGAAAAAATAATTCTTTGATTATGTGATTATGAATCATACGATAGTAGTGAATTATATCTCAAACAATAAAGGAAAAGCATCTATTGAGTGAGAGTGACATAAGAGTTGATGAACTCTTTTGATTAATACATATAAATGTATGCAATCATAAGTAAATTGATATAAAACGGTTCCACGTACTTCATTGTATCACCGATGAGTTATCATAGACATGAATATGTGTATTTAATGCACATGTAGTATGTCTATGATAAGCTCATAAAATATCAAACAAAAGAGAAAGAAATTACGTGTAATAGAAAATAAAATTATTAGATTTGATCGATTATGTGAGTATATTGAGAACCGTTCCAAATGTACCTAAAAATGAATAAGGATTCATTCTCAAATGTTACGTATCTCTATGATACGTAATGATGTATTAATAAGGAGGAATTGAACTTTATTGAACAAAGTATGATTAATGGTGGGTGAAGTTGAGTTAAGTTCTTTCTATATGGTCATGTACTTCAGAGTAGCACATAAGATTAAAATTAATTTCGTTTAAATAATAGGTTACAAAATCATACAAGATAAGTGTTTATATGAAACCCTAATGTATCCGAGGCCAAGGAGTTGGCATGTTTTGCAAGTCGAAAAACTACATGTAATAACTGTTCATTAGGGGCCTTATATAAATCACCCCAAAAAGAGTTTAGGAACAATCGCCCTTGGATGACCACTTTGTGTTTTGAACATAAGTTGATAGAGTTAGGGGTATGCAATAGGGAAAATTATGTAATTAGTTACATATATCTAACTCGGTAACCAATCTTATTTGAAATAAAAGGTATTTTATTTTTATTGTATACTTGATATAATATGTTATATTAATTAATTAATTTAACTAAAAGTGTATTTAATAGAAAATCCATAAATATTATGTTTTGTGATAGTAGTTCCAAAGTGGTATAATCGTGAGTAATTTATCATAATGAAAAAAAATACTATTTTAAGTGTTCCTAGTCAAGATGTATCGAGACTGGATATTGATGTATCCATTGAGACTAGAGTATGTAATGCTCTTCAAATGTTGGGTAGTGGATTACTCATGACTGTTAGAGCCTCCGAAGGGTTACGTGCTGATAGTTATTGGATAACCATGGAATGACTCGCTCAATTGTTTTTTGTTGCTTAATGTAACAAAGTTCAAACATAAAATATTGATGTGACTGATTTACATAGTTCTCTTGATTTAAGAATACTGTAGATCTTCAATATAAAATCTCCGCTCTGATTATAGTTAAATCATGACACAACGTCCATTGAGTGACTATAGTTGGGTTGAGCGAAAGTATTGGAAATGAAGCACTATTCAAGAGAGGATCCGTCTCCTCAGTTATACGGGATTAGTATCACGGTCAACTCAAAGTCAAAGTCTTTGGTCTGAGCAGTTTAGTTAATAATAATTGTTATTATCAAACTAAGGACTTTGTGCTTGGAATATAGAGTTGAATATGGATGATATTGGAATTTTGACCATTACCAAATTCCAGAAGTCCAAAGTGATGTAGTTTTGACGAAGAGAATTAGTGTAAACGAAAGTCACAACCGAATAACGCTTAACAATGTGAAATTTGATTTTACCAAAATCAAGTAAGCGATAAATTTAGCCAAAATGTCATATTATCTACTAAGTGATATGTGAATGTTAATATTTAGATAGTTCGATGTTAATCGCTGACCAAATTTGCACTTGATGAGTCATACGACTGGAATAATGAATTCTCTTTAGACCAAATGATTTAATTAGATTGTAATTATTATAGATTAATCAGATTAATTAGTATATATGAAATATTAATTATAAAATTTTGAATATGATTTAAATAAATATTATCGAATATATTTATAATAGTTATAAATATATCGATCGATATGCGATATCCATAAGCAATTAAATTAGATTTAAAACAATAATATTTCTTTAGGCTTAAATGAGATATTGGCCAATGATGATAGGTTGATAATTTTGGCTGTAATGAGTGCTATAGGGGGCGGCTAAAATAGATTAGGAGTGTTAGAATTTGATAGCTTAGATTTAGTGAGAATTAGTATGAGATATAATACATTATTTTCTCTCTCCCATCCACTTTTAAACACCTCAAACCCTAATTGAATTGGATCTTTAAGCTGCCACTATTCCTTCCATTGTTGGCTGATTTCATCCCCTAGAAGTTCAAGAAAATCCATATCAAATCAATTCATAATGCAATTGCTATTTGATAGCCAAAAGGCTACTGTTCAAGGATTAGTAGCCTACCAAATCGAAAAGTTTTCAAAAGCGAGGGAGTTCATCATTACAAAATTTGCTTCAAAGCATTGGTTTTAGGTATGTTTTTACTATTTATACAGTTTATAATTTCTGGATAATTTTTTATTATCCATATATTATTATTACTATATTGATAATTAGGTGATGATTCTTATATGTATTGATGTTTTCGCATACTGGATTGGTTATATGTATGTAGTCATTTAATAAAAAGCCAATTTTTTTAACATATAGTTTAGATATGAACAACCGAACAATTTTATTTACATTAATAATTATTTTATTAATATATATATTTATTATACTTATATGGTGTAACAACATAGAATTTTGGTCATTGAATTTTAATATTTAATTAATTTTAAATATTTAAGTAAATGGATTTTTGAAATTTAATAACTTAAATTCATACATAGGGATTACTTGAATATTTTTATTTATGAATTAAATATTGAAAAATGGATTTAATAATTCTATTTAACTCCTTTTAATTAATAAATAATAATGGCGAATTTATTTTATAAATTTATTTACAATAATAAATGGTTCGAATAAATAATAAGAAAATCAAACTATAATACTCGAAAAAGATATTGTATAGAGGGGTACCATAAATATTTCATTTGAAAAATATTGTAGAATTAAATCAAAAATTCAAATTTTAATTATTATTTGATGGCGAGGACAATTTAGGTTAATTGATAATTTTTTTCTAATGGAAAAGGAAATCATAATCATTTAGTTTTTTATTATTATTTTATTTGGTTGTAAAAATTTGCAAACTCATTTCCCCCCTTCAGTTTTCTTTCCCTCTTTTCCTTTATATCATTTCCTGTAAATAAAAACAATGGTCGAGATTTCAAAAATTAGTATCTCAAAGCACACGCCACTAAAAAACCCAAACTCGATTCATTATACTCTTATGGACTGGACCTTTAATCCTATATGCATTTGTTTGTGTTCGATCTTGCTTTGGGAATGGTCGAAGTGTACGGTCGAACTAGAGTTAGCCTTCATCTTTGATGTAAGTGGATTTTGGCCACGTCGTTTGCAGATTTGGGTTTCTCGTGTCGATTAGCTCATTTCCCTAAATTTTTATGAACTTCGGTCAAGCGATCAAAACGAGTTTTCTGGGCTGCAGCTAGTCGAAATTTTCATGGGGTGATCGGAGGTAAAGCCGAGTTAGGGGATGCAGTGAGGAGGTGGAGTGTGGTTTATCGGTGAGGACAGATTTGGTTTCGTCAAGTAGTGGCCGAGTACCGGTGTGCGTGCACGCCTTAGATGCATGGTGAATGTATTCAAGTATTTAGCTGTGTATTAGGGAAGAAGAAGGGGGCTGTGTACAGTAGTAGGCTTTTGGTTGTGTTGTTTGGGTATGGATTATATAGTTGATAAAATTAATTTAGTTAATTAAAATTCGTTTTAGAAATTAATTCATAACTTCTCCATACGAGGTCGAATTCGGACCCGGTCAGTTGCGTTGGACTTGTGAGAACGTTAGCTAAGCAATAAAGTAAGATTCGTTGAATTTGGAGCTTATAGAATTTTGTGCTAAAATCGAACGCCTGTTCGATTTCAGTTCAAACCAGAATGGTTCGGCTATAATTGGAATTTCTATGAGTTTACTCACTTTTAAATTAGCTATATTTTATAGTGATACTATAAATTTATTATTGAATGCTTGGTTGATTGTTTAGATATTGTTGTTGTTGATTGATTGATTGTTTGGTTGAAAATCGTATTTTGCAAAACGAATGAAATATTAACATAATTGCTGTGAACCCATATTATTATATATATATTATTCGTAACCATTGTTTTGCAGGCAATATTTGTAGAGTGACCATAAAGGGTTTCTCACCAATAATTGTTATTTATTTCCTTATGCTGCTTATATTGATGTTTAGTTATAATTAATCGTGATATTTTATTTAAAATTATTTAAATGTCGTTACATCAATTTTTGCTATATCATCAATTATTGAATATCATCTCCTAAACCCTTTGTGTATGTTGAACTTGAGCTTGTATTTTCACAAAATTATATGTTTAAAATTATTAATCATTTTAACTAATGATATTTTAATTTAATTAATCATTTTAATTAATGATTATTTGAATTGATAAATTATTTCAATTAACGATGTTTAAAATTAATTAATAATTTTAATTAATAAAATTTGAATTTAATTAATCATTTTAAGTAATGATGTTTTAAGTTAATAAAATATTTTAACCAAAGATATTTAAAATTAATTAATCATTTTAGTTGATGATATTTGAAATTAATAAATCATTTTGGTTTATGATGTTTGAATTTAATTAATCATTTTAATTAGTGATGTCTTAAATGTAGTAAATCAATTTAATTAACAATGTTTAAATCTAACTTATCGTTTTAATTAATGATATTTGAATTTAGTTAATATTTTAAGTAATTATATTTGAAATTTAAGTAGTCAAACGTAATTAATCATTTTAACTAATGGTATTTAAAGTTAATTAATTAATTTAAAAAAGGTATTTAAGTTAATTTATTTATTTTATAAAAGTGATTAAAGTTAATTTAATGAAAGTGTTTTAAAGTGAATTAACTGATTTAGTGTTTTAAAGTTAATTTATCGACTAAGTAAAAGTGTTTTAGAAATAATTAACAGTTTAAATAAAATAATTGATTGATTTATTAAAAGAGATCATAGATTTGATTTACTATCTTTTGGGATAAGCAACGTTGGTAAATTTATAAAGGGATTTTTAATTTGATTTATTTTGTTTGAGAAAATTAATATGATTTTAAAAGTCATAAAAAGATTATATAGATTATTCTTCGGGATGATTAACCTTTGATTTAAAATTGATAAACGTAATTTAATTGATTTATTACCTTTTGGGATAATAAATAGTATTTTAAAAATTTATATATGATAGTTTATAAACAAGAATATTTTTTAAAAAGAATTGTTTCAAATAAAGCTAAGTGTAAATTGTTTTGGGTTTATAATAAACAATATTTTGACATTTGTTTTGATCTTTGTTTTAATACACTTAGAAAATATAATTTACCCCTTTAAAAGAATATTTTAAAGAGCGTTTTTTTAAAGTATATTTAAAAGTATCGTGATGTGAAAATCAAGTGCAAGTGAAAACAACCATCTTATCATTCCTGGCAGTTGATTTATCGACTATCGACTTTGATTCTGCTTTTTTCTTTATATTTCGTCACTATAAGACGATGTGTTGCTCATTTGAGCTTTGTTATCCTTTATCAGAAATGACTAAACCCAAAGGTCACATGAAATCCCAACTATGTGGGGTTGCTCATATTCACATCTACTCTAGGTTGGAATCGGTTTTGCACATTGAGATGTGAAATACTCGGATTCTCCGCAACCGTTGGCGAGGTCTGGCTTGGAGTTGTCCAAGATCCATTGGAGCTCTCAAGTATATTTCTAGAGGTATAGTTCGGTAAGGGGGTGCACCCTTCTAGTCATTGTTGGAAAAACCTCTCTTTCCCTTGATGTTAATTTAAATCTTTGAATTGTTTCCTTAATTGCATGAAAAACTATCTCGTGCTCTTCTCTATGTTCAATTATTTGTGACCATTCTTTCAAGTCTGGAATTTGATATTATTTATGCCCTGTGACGCCCCACCTCTATACCCACGCTAGCCAAGAACACTACGGGTGAATGCTGTCAACTTGCACGGAGAATAAGGCTGTTAAGGAGCGACCATCTGTATAATTGCTTTGCGCGAGCACCGATATGTCAGATAGTATAACATGCATTTTATCTCAAGAGGAAATCCGACACACCGATACAAACACAAAGCTACTACACAGTGGCTATAATAATTTTCGGAAACAAATACAGAAATAAACATAACGTAAATCAGTCACAGATAATTCATATCACAAAGGAGGAAGAAGATATGAATATTACACATAAAAGTGTACATCAGAGTAGTGGTCAGAAAGATCCACAATAACACAAAATAATAGCAACATGTGCTATACAAAAGAATACATCAATGAGTCAATATCTCAAGAGTATACAACAAAAACTACTAATCTAAGTAGTAAGCAAAAGGTCAGAGAAATCAATCCCAAGAGAGAAGTCAAGCAGAAGCACCTGTAACATCTCGGTCTGACCCGAGTATTATTTAATAAGAAAATAATAAACGGATCAGTCTAACTATAAATATCAGATGAAACGATATAGAATAGGAGATATGACTAAACACATAATAATCACAATGCCAAGCTGTGATATATATAATTAGTTGAAAATCATCAAGAGATTAATCAATGTCACCAAATCTACACAAGAATCAAAGAAACGTCATACTCCTTATTTCGTTCACCAAACCATAAATATTGACGATAATATCAATGTCAATCACAAAAGTCAATGACACACAAATTCCAGAATTCAATACACGAAATCCAGAAATCACAAAAGTCAATGACGCATAAATTCACCAATGCACAAATATCGATAAGGCTTATCAATAGAAATCACGAAAATTGGTGAAGCACAAATTCTAGAAATCATCTCAAGAAATCCAGAAATCACAGAGGGGGGGAGGCCTATCACAAACGGAGCATAAAGCTCACCAACACGTGTATCACAAACGGAATGCTAATTCCATGGTTGCTAACCATCACAAATTGAGCCGAAGCCCCACAAATGGCCCGAAGACCATGGGTTGCTACCCCACCAATTTGAGTCGAAACTCCACAAAACGGGGTTTGTTCTCCCTCGCAGACAAAGAGACATCGCACATTGCTAGTCTAAATCACAAAGATGATCGTCATGATCAACGAGAAGTGTCAATTACACTAAGCTAGTAAATATATGAGTTTAGCTTCATGTCCCATAACCACTTGCTTAACTTAAATATTTACGAACAAACTATAGATTTCCACTAGAAAATTGTCACAAGAGATTCAATCGAACAAGTCCAAGAATTAACCGACGAAGTAAACGTAAGCGTTTCATACCACTCATTTTACTAAGCCGTTTAATTAGATTTCTCGTACGAATGAGGTAAAGGTGTGTATATACTAATAGATTAGAAATCGGTTTAAAAAGACGAGCTTTGTAATAAAATAGTGTTGAAATCATTTGAAGAAAGAGTTTTGATATTTACTACTAGTGTAGAAAACCTTTATATTTTTAAAGTGACAAATCACAAAGAAGATTGTAGGAACAATTATTCACTAAAATTCACATACGAAGATGTGAATAAAATCCAAAGAAACCGATAAAGAATCCATCGAAATGGATATTCAAAAATCCCTAAAAGGAGTCATCAAAGGCATAATAAATGATAACAACAAATAGGATCATCACGAATCGATTTAAATTGGAATTCTCAAGCGAATATGCAAATAGGCAAAACACTGCAGTTTCGGACGTCTGAAACAAGTGGTTCAGACGTCTGAATCTGGAAATCTAAAGATTTCCAGAACACAATTCAGACGTCTGAATCAAGTGTTTCAGACGTCTGAAATAGGCACTTTTTAGCCTATTTCCTTTCTGGTTCCAAATGAACCAATTCAGACGTCTGAAACCATATATTCAGACGTCTGAATCTGGGAATAGAAATCTTCCCAGAACAATATTCAGACGTCTGAATATTACATTTCAGACGTCTGAATGAATGGTGCAGGGCATTCCCTGAACCTAGGCCAAAAATGGCCAAACGAATATCGAAAACGATCGAACGAGCAAATGACGATGACTAAGGAATTACGTCGAACGACAACCCAGCCTAAACGGCTCTTCGATACGCCTCAAATATCAATGTCCAAATATCCATAAAAGGATTTTCATAAATTAGACCAAAACACCAAAAATTGGAATATACACCAAATCAATCCAAACCAAAATCAATTGCACAAGAATAAGTGTTAGGAATTCATTCCTAACAATCGAAGATAATTATAGACTAAGATGTGAGATAAAAATCTCACCTTTGAAATCACACAAATGAAGAAGAAGCTTGCAAGCAAAAGGAGAATCAACCACTCTTCAAATTCAACTCAAGAAGCTTGATTCTAAGCTTTAAAAGAAGAACATTCCTAAAGTTAGGTTTAGGAATTTCTGAAATGATAAGAGAATGAGTTGGAGAAGAAGAAGAGAAGCTTACCAATGGGTTCTTCTATTAGTTTGGAGCTAGAAGTTGATTTGCAAAAGAAAACTAGAGCTTGGAGTTTTAATTTCCTCTTCCACTCTCCATTAATATAAAAGCTTGAGTATATGAGGAATGAAGAGATGAAGAGGAGAAGGGGTTGGGACTGAATACATAAGTGGCTCAGCCCAAACCAAAGCCCTAAGTAAAAAGTAGCAAAATTCAACTTTCTCCAAACATATCGAAGCTTATACTCAAAAAGGTCGCAAACGACATTTTAAACTCAATGGGAGTGGTCCCGAGTCCTAATTCAACCGTATGCAAAAAGTAGCTTTTCGGACTAAATTCTGAGTACCGATAAAATATTTAAATAAAATATTTAAATATTAAAATCGACAAATATGCGGGTTGTTACAGACTCCCCTCCTTAAAGAAATTGCGTCCTCGCAATATTTAGAAAGAAGATATATAGTAACAACCATAAAAGCATATTCAACACAAAAGAAATTTGAAATAAAAGGTTCACCTCAAAGAGCACGAGAAAGCAAGTCCGGGTGTGTTCGCTCAATGAACTCTTTAGATTCCCAAGAACAATACTTAGGATTTGAAGACCATTGGACTTTAACAAGCGGGACATCTTTATTTCGAAGGCGTTTGACCTTCGAAGCAACAATTCGAATAGGATGCTGCTCATAAGTTAAATTAGGCGAAACTTCAATCTCTTCCACAACACCGGGCTCAAGAATAGAATCGGAATCTCGAAGACATTTCCGAAGCTGAGAAACGTGAAACACGTCATGGATAGCAGAAAATTGAGCCGGTAATAAAAGGCGATAAGCCATGGAACCAATAAGTTCAGTGATAGGAAATGGCCCAATATATCGAGGCGCCAATTTTCCCGATCGACTGAAACGTACTACACCCTTCATTGGTGAAACACGAACAAAAACAGAATCTCCAACGGAAAATTCTAATTTCCTTCTTCGATTATCGGCATAAGTTTTTTGTCTACTCTGGGCTTCTTTCATCCTATGATGAATAAGATCAATCTTTTCTGTGGAATCACGAATAAAATCAGGACCTAAAACCAGCTTCTCACTGGTCTCAAGCCAACAAGAAGGAGATCGGCAAGGCCTTCCGTAGAGTGCCTCAAAAGGTGCCATACCAATACTAGATTGGAAGCTATTATTATAGGAGAATTCAACAAGGGAAATATGATCTTCCCAACTTCCCCCAAAATCAAGCACACAAGCACGAAGAAGATCTTCAAGTGTTTGATTCACACGCTCGGTTTGTCCATCGGACTGAGGATGATAAGCGGTGCTAAAATTGAGCTTCGTTCCCAAAGCTTTTTGAAGACTCTTCCAAAATCCACTAGTAAACAATGGATCACGATCACTAACAATAGAAGTAGGAACACCATGTAATTTAATAATCTCTTTAACAAAGAGTTTGGCCAAAAGAGAAACGGTTCGGTTAGACCGAACGGGAATAAAATGGGCGGATTTAGTAAGTCTATCAACAATTACCCATAAGCTATCATGACCCGAACGAGAACGGGGAAGGCCATCTATAAAATCCATGGAAATTTGGTCCCACTTCCAAATTGGAATTTCTAAAGGTTGCAATAACCCACCGGGCCTTTGATGTTCGGCCTTAACGAGTTGGCAAGTCATGCAACGCTTAACGAAGTTAGCGATGTCAAGTTTCATCCCCTCCCAATAATAAAGTCGCTTCATATCTGCGTACATTTTACTACTTCCGGGATGAATGGTAAATTTAGAACGATGAGAATCTTCTAAAACATCTTTACGAAGATCACTGATATTTGGCACGATAAGTCTACCAAATCTCCGAATGCCGCCACGAGAATCGATATCAAAGTCTTTCAGACCTTCAATATCAATTTTATCTTTAATATTTTGGCCAAGAAGAGCCAATTCAGGATCCAACCCTTGAGCTTCAAGAATGCGGTCTAAAAGAGAAGGATGAGCCTCAAGGCTACATAAAACAAGAGATGAACATAAATCGGTAACACGGTCTCGAATTTCACAAGTGGATAAAATCTCGAGATCGTTCCATTCGGATATCATCATAGAAACAACCGCTTGTTGCTTTCGACTAAGTGCATCCGCAACGCGATTTCCCTTTCCGGGAGTATAAAGGATATCAAGATCATATGGTGCAAGAAATTAGAGCCAACGCTGTTGACGCAAATTAAGTTCCTTTTGGGAGAATAAATACTTCAAGGACTTATGATCGGTATAAAGAACAAATTTCTCTCTTAAAAGATAATGACGCCAAATACGAAGGGCGAAAATAATAGCCGCGAGCTCTAAATCATGAGCGGCATATCTAGTCTCAGCAGGCTTCAATTGCCTAGAAGCATAAGCAATAACACGTTCTTTTTGCATAAGAGCGGCACCCAAACCAACGCGACTAGCATCGGTATAAACAACGAAATCTTGATTCCCCTCGGGAATAACGAGAATAGGAGCATCAGAAAGAAGTTCTTTTAATTTCTGAAAAGAAGCTTCACATTTGTCCGACCAAATGTATTTAACACCTTTCTTCGTCAAGCTAGTGAGAGGCACGACAATCTTAGAAAAGTCTTTGATAAAACGACGGTAATAGCCCGTCAATCCGAGAAAACTACGAATCTCTGTCACACTCTCCGGTCTCTTCCAATCTTGAATCGCTTCAATCTTTGAAGGATCCACGGAAATTTCGGATTCGGAAATAATATGACCGAGAAACTTCACACGAGATTGCCAAAAGTGGCATTTAGAAATTTTTGCCTTTAATTGATTACTCCTAAGAGTTTCTAACACAATCCGAAGATGTTTTTCATGCTCCTCCTCGGTTTTAGAATACACAAGAATATCATCGATAATGATGAGAACAAATTGGTCGAGAAAATCTTTGAAAACCCGATTCATAAGGTCAACGAAATACGCCGGAGCATTCGTCAAACCAAATGGCATGACAAGCCATTCATAAGATCCATAACGAGTACGGAACGAGGTCAATGGAATACTATCCTCTGCAATACGAAGCTGATGAAATCCAGTAGCTAAGTCTAATTGTGAAAAGACTTTGGCACCACTAAGTTGATCGAATAGATCATCAATCCGAGGTAAAGGATATTTATTTTTGATAGTAAAATCATTAAGCTTGCGGTAGTCAACGCAAAGCCTAAGTGTTCCATCGGATTTCTTCACAAAAATAGCTGAAGCTCCCCAAGGCGAGGAACTAGAGCGAATAAATTGCTTCGTCTTCAATTCGGATAATTGTTTACGCATCTCCTCGTTTTCTTTATTGGACATACGATACGGAGGACGAGTGATAGGTTGAGCTCCAGGAATAAGATTAATTCTGAATTCAATTGCTCGCTTAGGTGGTAATCCTTAAACGGGCTCGAATATGTCGGAAAATTCACAAACGACGTGAATAAGAGAAATAATATCACCCTCATCATCATCATCGTCATCACGAGGATTTAAAGAATATAAAGATGCAACCAAGCTGGAATTTGAATCTTTAACATTAATAGAAAACTTCTTAATAGATTGAGGATGTCGAAGATGAATAGTCCGCTCATGACATAGGATATGAGCTTCATAACGGTTAAGCCAATCCATTCCCAAAATCATTCCAAAGCCTAAATAACACATGACATGCAAATCGGCTCGGAAAGAAAAATCACACAAAATAATCTTGACATCTTTACATAATAAACTGATTGTCGCGGATCCACCAACCGGATTCGCAATTCTCAAAGAAGTCATTAAACACAAAACATCCAAAGAAAAAGTATCAACAAGTTCTTTTGATATAAAAGAATGGGACACACCCGTATCAAAAAGAACTCGAATAGGATGATCACGAAATAAAATAATTCCATCCAGAATAGAATGAGAAATACCTTGGCCACGAGAGGTGTTGCCAGGGTCTTGAGCAACATTAAGCTTTCCCTCTTTCCTGCCCTGAAGCTTGGGGCATGAGGATATAACATGACCGGAACCTTTGCAGTAGCGACAAGAGAGAGACTTTGGACACTTGTTCGCGTAATGGTCCTTCGAACCACAATTATAGCATTCCCCACGACCAAAGGAAGAAGTCTTTGCCACGGAGGTTGCTTGCTTCCCTTTCTTATTAGGATAGGGGCCTTTGAATTTTTTTGGCCTCTTCTTGTTGTTGTTGAAGCTTGGTTTGGAACCCACCACTTCAACATCATTCTCCCTATCCGCCTCTTCAAGACGAAGAGCGATATCAACTAGTTGGTCGAAAGAAACTTCTAATTTTAGAAGTAATGGCTTCTTGAGATTTTTGTTTAAGCCATAGACGAACCTCTGGTTCTTCTTTAAAGGGGTGTTGATGTATTCAACCCCTATTTGGAAAGCGACTCGAAGGAGGCGACGTAATCAGTCACGGAGGACTCACCTTGAACAAGGTCTATAAATCGTCGAGCCAATGTCACTTTCTCTGCTTCTGGTACAAATTTCAACTCGAAGCGTTCTCGGAATTGCCCCCAGGTGAGATCCGCTTCATTAATCTCAGAAATAAGAAGCTCGTACCAGTCCAATGCTCATTCTCGGAGCATACTAGAGGCCACCTGAACTCGGTGAAGGTCAATAAGATTCATGCGAGAAAAGATTCGATCGCATGACCTTAGCCAAGCCTGTACTTCAATAACAGTTTCGGAACCTTTGAATGGCTCCCCACCTAAATTATTGTAATCGCTGCACAAGCGTGCAAATCCCGACTTTGGGTGAGTAGGTTCCGGGTTAGCTCCAGCTGCTTGAGCATTCGTCACTAAATCAAGAAGCTGTTGAGCAGTCATAAAAACTCCATCCTGGGGTAGGGTACTAGATGGTACGGCTCTGGGGCGGCCTGGTCTAGACATTTCTCTTCCTTTGAAAGAAAGAAGAAGAAGAAAAAGGTTATTCACCAAATTCAATATCAAGCAATTCTTGATAGATAAAACTAGGAATCATAAAAGAAAATAGGATAGGACGGTACGTAGACCCGAATAAAATCCTAAAGCACGACTCCTAAGGTAGACTTAGGACGATGATCCTTGTTATATTATTCCATATTGTTCCGAAATTTGGCTCTGATACCAAGCTGTGACGCCCCACCTCTATACACACGCTAGCCAAGAACACTACGGGTGAATGCTGTCAACTAGCATGGAGAATAAGGCTGTTAAGGAGCGACCATCTGTATAATTGCTTTGCACGAGCACCGATATGTCAGATAGTATAACATGCATTTTATCTCAAGAGGAAATCCGACACACCGATACAAACACAAAGCTACTACACAGTGGCTATAATAATCATCGGAAACAAATACAGAAATAAACATAACGTAAGTCAGTCACAGATAATTCATATCACAAAGGCGGAAGAAGATATGAATATTACACATAAAAGTGTACATCAGAGTAGTGGTCAGAAAGATCCACAATAACACAAAATAATAGCAACATGTGCTATACAAAAGAATACATCAATGAGTCAATATCTCAAGAGTATACAACAAAAACTACTAATCTAAGTAGTAAGCAAAAGGTCAAAGAAATCAATCCCAAGAGAGAAGTCAAGCAGAAGCACCTGTAACATCTCGGTCTGACCCGAGTATTATTTAATAAGAAAATAATAAACGGATCAGTCTAACTATAAATATCAGATGAAACGATATAGAATAGGAGATATGACTAAACACATAATAATCACAATGCCAAGCTGTGATATATATAATTAGTTGAAAATCATCAAGAGATTAATCAATGTCACCAAATCTACACAAGAATCAAAGAAACGTCATACTCCTTATTTCGTTCACCAAACCATAAATATTGACGATAATATCAATGTCAATCACAAAAGTCAATGACACACAAATTCCAGAATTCAATACACGAAATCCAGAAATCACAAAAGTCAATGACGCATAAATTCACCAATGCACAAATATCGATAAGGCTTATCAATAGAAATCACGAAAATTGGTGAAGCACAAATTCTAGAAATCATCTCAAGAAATCCAGAAACCACAGAGGGGAGAGGCCTATCACAAACGGGAGCATAAAGCTCACCAACACGTGTATCACAAACGGAATGCTAATTCCATGGTTGCTAACCATCACAAATTGAGCCGAAGCCCCACAAACGGCCCGAAGACCATGGGTTGCTACCCCACCAATTTGAGTCGAAACTCCACAAAACGGGGTTTATTCTCCCTCGCAGACAAAGAGACATCGCACATTGCTAGTCTAAATCACAAAGATGATCGTCATGATCAACGAGAAGTGTCAATTACACTAAGCTAGTAAATATATGAGTTTAGCTTCATGTCCCATAACCACTTGCTTAACTTAAATATTTACGAACAAACTGTAGATTTCCACTAGAAAATTGTCACAAAAGATTCAATCGAACAAGTCCAAGAATTAACCGACGAAGTAAACTTAAGCGTTTCATACCACTCATTTTACTAAGCCGTTTAATTAGATTTCTCGTACGAGTGAGGTAAAGGTTTGTATATACTAATAGATTAGAAATCGGTTTAAAAAGACGAGCTTTGTAATAAAATAGTGTTGAAATCATTTGAAGAAAGAGTTTTGATATTTACTACTAGTATAGAAAACCTTTATATTTTTAAAGTGACAAATCACAAAGAAGATTGTAGGAACAATCATTCACTAAAATTCACATACGAAGATGTGAATAAAATCCAAAGAAACCGATAAAGAATCCATCGAAATGGATATTCAAAAATCCCTAAAAGGAGTCATCAAAGGAATAATAAATGATAACAACAAATAGGATCATCACGAATCGATTTAAATTGGAATTCTCAAGCGAATAGGCAAATAGGCAAAACACCGCAGTTTCAGATGCCTGAAACAAGTGGTTCAGACGTCTGAATCTGGAAATATAAAGATTTCCAGAACACAACTCAGACGTCTGAATCAAGTGTTTCAGACGTCTGAAATAGGCACTTTTTAGCCTATTTCCTTTCTGGTTCCAAATGAACCAATTCAGACGTCTGAAACCATATATTCAGACGTCTGAATCTGGGAATAGAAATCTTCCCAGAACAATATTCAGACGTCTGAATATTACATTTCATATGTCTGAATGAATGGTGCAGGGCATTCCCTGAACCTAGGCCAAAAATGGCCAAACGAATATCGAAAACGATCGAACGAGCAAATGACGATGACTAAGGAATTACGTCGAACGACAACCCAGCCTAAACGGCTCTTCGATACGCCTCAAATATCAATGTCCAAATATCCATAAAAGGATTTTCATAAATTAGACCAAAACACCAAAAATTGGAATATACACCAAATCAATCCAAACCAAAATCAATTGCACAAGAATAAGTGTTAGGAATTCATTCCTAACAATCGAAGATAATTATAGACTAAGATGTGAGATAAAAATCTCACCTTTGAAATCACACAAATGAAGAAGAAGCTTGCAAGCAAAAGGAGAATCAACCACTCTTCAAATTCAACTCAAGAAGCTTGATTCTAAGCTTTAAAAGAAGAACATTCATAAAGTTAGGTTTAAGAATTTCTGAAATGATAAGAGAATGAGCTGGAGAAGAAGAAGAGAAGCTTACCAATGGGTTCTTCTATTAGTTTGGAGCTAGAACTTGATTTGCAAAAGAAAACTAGGGCTTGGAGTTTTAATTTCCTCTTCCACTCTCCATTAATATAAAAGCTTGAGTATATGAGGAATGAAGAGATGAAGAGGAGAAGGGGTTGGGACTGAATACATAAGTGGCTCAGCCCAAACCAAAGCCCTAAGTAAAAAGTAGCAAAATTCAACTTTCTCCAAACATATCGAAGCTTATACTCAAAAAGGTCGCAAACGGCATTTTAAACTCAATGGGAGTGGTCCCGAGTCCTAATTCAACCGTATGCAAAAAGTAGCTTTTCGGACTAAATTTCGAGTACCGATAAAATATTTAAATAAAATATTTAAATATTAAAATCGACAAATATGTGGGTTGTTACATGCCCATTCATTCAGCATGAGATTTTTTATTACTAGTACCAACCATTTTATTTGGATTGTTCCTATTGTTTAATTCCATTCTTTCTTGATTGGATTGTTGTTCTGATTTGTTTCCCATTTCTTCGTTTATGGATGTTATTCTTGTGAGGTAAAAACTCATTCCGCGTGATCAGCTTGGTCTCATAGATTTTTATATGTTCATCGTATTACTTGCATTTTCTCTTGCTAGCTAAACTGAACCGGGTGTTATTATATTATAATGGTTGGGTCGGACCGAGTTTTTTCAGGTTGGCTATGGTGATATGGAGTTATTGGAGAAGCGATGGATGTTCACCTATCGTAGTGCTTTATTATCACTGTGTTATATTGTATACCTACCAGCAATTGTAAGGTCAAAATTTTATAACTATCCAGCTGATGAGGTTTGTTTTTGACACTGATGTAAACTGTGTTTTAGAGTAACAGTTTTCATTGTCTTTTTTATATTATATACTGTCAATTCCGCTGTGAGATTCTAATTTTCCCTGTTCTTTGTTCCTTTCCATTTATTTTACCCTAACAATCTACTTTTTTGATGATTAGATGTTCGACATTTGAATATCGTGGATGCATTCGGTGTTGACTTTTGATGGTTGAAAATGCAGGTCGTTACAGTTTGGTATCGGAGCTGAAGGTTAAGCGAGAGCCTTGGCTTTGGTAGGGTATGGCTCATTAGAGATAGGGTTAATAATGCCTTAGAATGAGTAACTCATTAGAGATAGGGTAAGTGATAACCTAAAATGAGTTTGTGAGTATTATATATATGAGAGCATATTTGTTATTTCTATAGATTGTATTGTGTTAATTAGTCTATTGAGTTGTTTATGAATGTTGGTTGAGACATAGGATGCCACGGTATCAACAGGGATTTCTAAACAATTAAACAAGACAAACGGACATGATATTGATTTTTGAAAATTTGGTAAATGAAATATTTTACCCATATTTTATATATATAAAGGAAATTTTTCAAAAATTTATATAATTGTAGAGTGTGTTTGTTTGTTTAAAGTGATAATATTAATCACTATTGTTTAGTTAGTCATGCTCGATTAAATTAGGAATGTTGATTGTCATTTGTTGATTGCTGGTTGTCTATGCTTAGCTTAATTTTGAGCATTTATTAATTTGATTATAAACGAACCCTTTGAGAATTAAGTTTCACAATTTGACTACAAGCTGTTCAGTTACATTGTTAGGTTGAAAGAAAACTTTTGATAAAATTTATTTAATATAATTTAAATGGTAGGATAAGTCATATAGAGAATAAACATTTGAGAAAATTTTATTATAATAAAGGGAAATTATTATAATATGAAATGATTCTATATAAAGATAATTCTATATAAATTTGATTTATGAAAGGTGTTTTAAAAAGGATTTTTGAATTTGAATCCTAGAGTCGTTTGAAAATTTTCGAAAAAGATTTTGAATAAAATATAGTAGTACTACTTGGAAGTATTTCTAAAATATAAATATTTTGGAAGAGAAATTTTAAACGGAATGAATTTTCTTTGGGGTAATTCGGGGAAAATGTTTCGATTAGTTTTGTGGTAATCTGAACAATCTTCAAAGTAATATATGAATGTTTGATTAGGCGAACATTGTGGAATACTTAATAAATTATTCTCCTTATCATTATGCAATCGAAACAAGTTCAAATATGAAAGAAACCATTGTGAGTTTTAAAATAAATAATTTGTTTGGGAAAAATATATGTAGTCTGTTTTCAAAATAAAAAAGTTGGTTTGAAAATAAAAACCACGTATTTTAGTTCTTAAGTTTTCTTAAAGGAAATTTATATAAGATAGAAAGGTATTTGACGAATAATTTGATAAATGAAAATTTTAAAACTCTTGGACAGAAAAGAAATAAATTAACTTAAGTTTTGAATGGGTTAAATTAGATAGAAAAGTTTTAGTAAATTTATTTAATTAAAACCATTGTTTTTATTAATCATGTAAGTTATGTAAATTATTTAGTGATATTGAGCCAACCCATAAACATTTTCCTTAGAACACTCTAAGCTAGAGTAGTCTAACGGTTGACTCAGTTTTAAAGATTGTTTGGACTTTCAATTAAAATTTGAGAAAAATAAAAGTGAATAACAAATGAGATAAAATTAGCATTTTGTATATATTATTAGGATCCAAAAGAGTATTATACAAGTAACTAAAATAGAGTATGCTTTTATTTATTGTTTTTATAATGAATTGTCTGTGTAAAATATTTATAAACTTAGGTCAAAGTTAATTCATAAAATAATTTTAGTGTTGAATAAAATACTAAATGGAATATATGAGTGATTTAGAAAGAGATTGATATAATTAGGAAACCAATTAAATTAAGTATGTAAATTATACGTAGATCATTTTATTCGCACAATTCTTGATCTAGGGTTCGAATTCATAGCTTAAGGGTGATTCACACCAGTCCGCAAAAGGATTTCCCACTTGTTTCTTGTCAGTGAACACTTGATTCAAATTTTCGATATGATACTGAAGTTATCTATCATAGTTTATGGCTATGAAAGGAGAATGGAAGTTTCTAATCGAGGAACCAGATCGAAGTCCACCTTAAAGAGGTCAAGTGAGCAATACTATTTTGGAAGTATAAGTCTATGTATTCGAACAAGTGATCAGATCAAATATAACATATAGATGATTTCTGTACATCATACGGGCTTGAGTATATTTGTACACTTAACGTGTAACATAAGGAAGTGTGATTCTAAGCCAAATCTAAATCTGATTGTTAGTCGTTTGACATTTTAATAATGTTAAGTGTTAGATTTTTTTCCCTTATGAAATTTGACTAATTTGTGTGTTTTTATAGACTACAGTTTATAAAATTTTTGTTGTTAGGACTTAAATCATGGTGCTTGTGAAAAAGTGATTTCAAAAGAAATTATGGAAAGAAATAATGAAAATATTGTTTTGAAAAATATTGATGAAGTGTTATTGTTTCAAATGTTTGAAAAGAATAATTTGGAAGTGGTTTTCCAAATGTCTTTATTATGACTAAAATTGGGCAATTGGGGGTTTTCCAATTTAGGAGACTCGCTAAGTGTATTTATTTACTCTACTAGTTGTTTTAGGAGAAACCAGAATACTACTGGATGCTCCAAGTACTTTGATTCTTGAGTTATATCATGCTTCGGTAAGGAGAGCCATCTCCTTGTCATATTAATTTTGGTTTTGATACATTTTTTTAGGAGGAATTTGAAAATAAATTTTGAATATAAAAATCTGATATTTAGTTCTAAATTTATCTTTTGAAAATATTGGATGCATGGCATTTGTTGTAGAATATTCTCCGTATTTTGTTGCATATGGTTGATATGTTGCTTTTTAGTTGCATGTAGCTTTATTTCATACTAGAGTTGTATATAGATTTATATGATGCTAGTTTTTGCATGTAAGGTTGCCTCATTATTATCAGTTGCATCATATTGCCTGATTACTTATGAATTTTATATTGTTTGTGCTATTTAAGCTTATGATAAAAATAGCCAGCGTATTGTTTTTTGTCAGCTTGACTCTCTTTT
Source organism: Allium cepa (assembly GCA_030765085.1). NCBI lineage: Eukaryota > Viridiplantae > Streptophyta > Magnoliopsida > Asparagales > Amaryllidaceae > Allium > Allium cepa. Next base: position 438,956,570 of record CM060935.1, on the reverse strand, counting down.
TGGATTGTGTAAGTACATGTAAGCAAGAGATTGCTATTTGATTCTTGCGCACCTGCATTTATTTCAAGACAATAAGTTGCTTGCATAAATTTTTAAAAAATTAGACGCAAAAATTTATGCACTAGATTTAGAAATTTGAATTGGTTGATATTTCATGCCCTAGATATAGAAGGCCAACTGGTTTTGGTTTTCTTCTGATTATAGCACGTAGTGATGATTTGTATTTTTTTCGATGAGCCGCGAAAAGGAGGTGCTGTCGAAATTTTTCGTAATATTTAGGAATTAATTGAGTAATAAGTTTAATAACTCATTTTAATTAATAAGTTTTAAACCTTATTTTTTGGTGATATTTTCTTCCCTGGGGATTCGAGGACGAAGTTCTTTTACGGGAAGGGGGCGGAGAATGTGACAACCTAGAATTTTGATAGTTGAATGTTTAATATTTAATAATTTTAAATATTCAAATAATTGGATTTTTGAAATTTAATAAATTATATTCATATACGGGGTTTACTTGAGTATTTCAATTTGTGAATTAAATATTAATTAAACGGATTTGATAAATTTTTTTAAATCCTTTTAATTAATAAATAATAGTGGAAATTAGTCACAAGGGCCTCTTTAGAAAGTGTAATTAGTTTCTAGGATACACAACTGAAATAATTACTTTTAAGGACAAAATGCAAAATAATTAGTTTTTAAGGCCTAAAAACCTATGAAATTACATCCTTGAAAGTAATTGGACTGTTGACTTTGTCCTTAAAAGTAATTATTCTGCTGACTTTTGGCCTTGAAATTAATTTCTGTGGATGTGTGTCTTAGAAACTAATTGGACAACAAAGTTTTTCCTTCTAGTGAAATGGCCCTAAATAATAATGGTGAATTAATTTTGTAAATTTATTTTCAATAATGAATGGATCGAATAAATAATAAAAAAATGAAACTATAATACTCGAACAAGATATCGTATAGCGGGGTGCCGAAAATATTTCATTTGAAAATCATTGTAAAATAAAATCAAAAATTCATATTTTGATGATGATTTGATGGCGTGGACATTTTGGGTGATGAAGAGTTCATTCTTGATATGAAAAAGGTAAACATAATTATTTAGTTTATTATTATTATTATTTTATTTGGTAAACTTATTTCTCCTTTCAGTTTTCGTTCCCTCTTCTCCTTTATATCATTTCCACTTAATAAAAACAATGATCGAGATTCAAAAATTAATATCTCAAAGCACACTCCATTAAAAATCCCCAATCTCGATTCATTATACTCGTATGGACTAGACCTTTAATCCTATATGCATTTGTTCGTGTTCGATCTTGCTTTGGGAATGGCCGAAGTGTACGGTCGAACTAGGCTTAGCCTTCATTTTTATTTAAGCGGAGTTTGGCCATGTCATTTGCAGATTTGGTTTCTAGTGTTGATTAGCTCATTTTCGCAAATTTCCATGAACTTCGGTCAAGGAATCGAAATCGCGTTTTTTGGGCAGCAACAGGTTTGTAATGACCCGTAATCTTACAACTTTGAAAATGAGATATTTAGTTTATTTTAAATATTCAGATATATAATTTTCAAACTTAAATAGTCATATTTTATGTGATCAATAAAAATGATAATCTTATTTTTAGAATTTGATTATAAAATCAAGAAGTTTGGATTTTCGTCGAAAAATGACAAAAGCCGGTTTTCGATAAAATTTAGTATACATTCGAATAATTGTTGTAAATGGTAAATAATTATTTTTAATGGTTATATAATGATATGATAATAATTTAAATTTGATTTGTAATGATTTTATAAACATATAAACTTGTTTTATAATGATTGACAAATTTTCTCGCACGTTGACAAATCAACGTTGTATTTTTAAAATTAGATTTTAATATTGTTTAATATGGTTTTATAACTAAAATATTTTTTTTTAAATTATTTAAAATTGATAATAAACTTTTTTAAGGTTTTGTTTACATAAATAAATAGTTTAACAAAAATGTCAAAATGTGACCGTAAAACGTTTTGTCGAAAATCAACGTTTTGTTCAATATAAGTTGTCGCAACGTTTTTGCACCTTTGTTAGCATGTTTTAACATATATATTATACATTTTAATAACGAAATAAGTTTACTTTTACTAGTTATGGTTAGGAAACTTCTAGAAAATCACTAACAAAAAGTAAGCACAAAAGGACAAAACATGTCAAATCAAATCCAACAAAAATCTTTAATTTACATTTCTTAAACCTTAAAACATAAAGAAAGGATGTGATGGATGATGGTAAGGGTTGAAAAAGTAAGATAAATTAAGGATATTTTGGTAATTTTGTAAGAGGTTAATTTGGTAATTTACCACTCTTTATGTTTTCTATAAATAGCATATTCCATTCACTCATTTTTTCACACTTCTTACTTCTTCTTCCTTTAAGCTATTTTAATGTCTTCTCTCTTTAAGAGACGTAGAAGGATTAAAAATAGTGGAGTGCTTAAGAAACAATCCACTTGTTACTCTGTAATCTCTTCTTAACAACTTCTAAATCCACTTCTTCCTCTTCACTTCTTAAAAATGCCTTAGGATATGAGTTTGGGGTGGGGGGTTATGCCATGAGCAAGGAGCGGGTAAGGCTATGGCCATGAGCAATGGTAGAGGTGGAAGAGTGTTTAGGTGGTGAGATAGTGAAGTGTTGTCGGATATGAAGGTTGGTAGGAAGTATGGTTCAAATTATAGTGAGAACTCGATTTAAATACATATTTCTTATAATTTGAAATTAATTATAAAATAATTTGTATAAATATTAAAAGTAGTTATGATGTTATGATAATTAACACCATTTAGTGTCAATATGAATGTTTGGATGTTATATGGATGTGTTTGGCTGAATGGATGAATTATTGATGATAATTTATTGGCATCTTCGATAAATTGGTTATGTTTACTTATTTGAAATGATTAACCACTCCCTGTGTTAAATAAGACCATTTATATGATATATTTGGAATAGTAAGTCTCTTGTCAAAAAAAAATCAATTAGGAGAAAGAAATTCAATTTGGAAAAAAAGATAGAATTGATTTGGAAATCCAAAAGTTTCAAAAAATATAAATAGTTGAAATTATTTTGGAGATGGAAGTTAATATTTGAGACTTTAAAGATAATGAATTTTAAAGGTTTAAAGTTTAAAAAATAAATAGTATATGGTTTAAAAAGTTTAAAAAATGGAAATTTTAATATTATAATAATATAATTTGAGTTATTTTGAAATAAGTAAAAAATAGATATTAAATAATCAAAATTATAATTTATTGATTTTAAATAGTTTATAAATGAATTATAAGTGAATAAAACTTATTTGGAAGTGTTATGTTAAACATTGAAAAACAAGTCAAAGTAAAGCGCATCGCATAACGGTAGTTCACGATTTCGCGTCTAAAAAGCTTAATGAATGTACATAATAGAAACAGAGTCGAAAATCTTCGAAATAAGAATTTTTCTGATTCTTATAACTATAGTTTTCAAATGAAAAAAAAACCAAGATTTCATCTTGTAGATTTTGAAATATGTCCAAATCAAGTTTTTAGAAAAATCACGTTTTTGTAGTTAAGTGACCAAAGTGTAAAATTCTTTAAATATTTTTTAATGTTTAACAATATGAAATAAATTTGATAAATATGTTAAAATGTTTTAAAAGAGATTTGAATTGAAAAATATGGATTTTCAAGCATTAGAAAAGTTGTTTTTAAATCAATCAGCTTTTAAGCACTTTCTGTAGCACTTTTCTGCTATCGTTTCAATATTTTTAGAAATGAAATTTTAAACTTAGCAGTTCTTTACTAAGTCATTTATAAATGCTTTTAAATAAATAAATAAGTGTTAAATAATGATTTGGAAGTTTTTATAAGAGTTAAAATGAAGGGTTAAGAGTAATTGTTTATAACACTTAAACAATATAATTGAAATCAATTCCTTGAATGTAATGAGTATGCGGAAACGACTAGTACATTTGTCCCGCCTGTGAGATCTTGAAAGATAGAATAAGGTGTGTAACTAAGGTTAGAAATGGAACAACCATTTCCTTGAACTTACCCGTCCACTGTTTTCTCTTTCTTGGCGAAGGGTGGAACAGATCGAAGATAAAACCAGGATGCTCTAAATGAAAAGATCATATTTAAGATTTTCCAAAATAAAAATGATTGAACAAGATTTTTCAATAATATAAAGAATGTTCTGGTCAAACTCTGTATTAAATTATGAGGATGGAAATTTGTACCATCCACGTAAATTTAAGATTTTCCACCGTTATTCTACATGTAGTACGAGTTGAACACGGGAATTAATCTGGGTAAAATAAGTCTAATCTTTTACTCAATATAATCGATTTTGGGTTTACAGTAAACGATGTCTTAAATAACTTTGTTTTTGACCCAGTTAAGACATGTTTTTGAAATATTTTTTTTTATTTGATTTGAAAGTAAATGACGTGAAGATTTCCCATGTTAAAAGAATTTTGATTTATCAGTAAAAAGTTAAAATAAAAAGAGGCTTAACAAATCCTTTATACACATATTCACATTTTTATCAATGATTGGATTTCGAAGAGACCACGATCGGATCTGGGTAATTCCTATCCGAGAAATACTTTGAACCAATTTACGTTTTGAAGTAAAACATGTTGAAGATAGGATATTGAAGATGAAGATATTCATGATGTAGGGCTACTTACCACTAGACCCTCGGAGAAATTTACCATATCATATATATTGGAAGTAGTGCTTCATTATGAAAATCTTCAAATTGCAAGGACCAATTGCTACTGCTCCTAGGGGTGATTTCACAATAGGATGTGGTAGGAGGAGTGGCTTTGTTTCGTTCAGTCCCAGAATGAACTTGTAAGGACAAATGCCTAACGTTGCATTTTAAAATCATAATAAACGTATCATCTGCTTGGTGGCGGAGAAGGCAACTTCTCTTAGCTTAACACCCGTTCCTAAGACGTACGAGCTCAGGATTTAGAAGTTTACAGTAATCTGTTGTGTGATTATGGAATGGCAATGTGGCATTTATAGAAGAAGGATGTTGTTCTATGTGAAAATATAATTGTTACCTCAAGCCTCACAATCGAAAATGACCAAAACAACGTAGATACGGCAAGGCTATGTGGTTCATAACCAATAGGGTAAGATCATCCATTTCTAGATATATTTCTACCCACTATGACGTTGGGTTTAAACTAATGTAGTGTATGGTAAACTAGCACTTGGATAGATCGGTAAAGAACTTTATGATGACATATTCGATGCTATCTAGGAAGAGGTGGGCCAATCTTGTGTTAGTAGAGCACCATCAGTTGGGTCTCGGTACATTCCTTTAGAGAGGTACTGTCGGAAGGTAGTCCCTTCACCTGGTCATTTATATGGAAATCCATTCTCCAATAAGTGCTTGCCATTTTGTTTGTAGAACCCACTTTGTGGCTAGTAGCTGGAATTTAATCAATGTAACAATCTACACTAAGTTTAATAAGTTTACTTGCAAATGTTTTCAAAGAATTTTATTCAAAATAATATCGAATGTTTTGATAAAAATGTTTTAGTTATCATAAGGTGAAAACCCGTTTATGTTTATGTGCGGTGTGGTCTTATGAGACACTCTTTCTTTTCAAATAGTTTTTGTCACAAATCTCTGATCTATGACAGTGTCATGTATGAATTGAGTTTCTCACACTAGTTTGCCAGATTGATTCGGGTATTTTTTTATACTCGGGTTAGATCCGAGTAGTTTCAAGATTAGCTGAAGATGCTTGGAATTTCCAGAAGAGAGCTTGAGATATTCACCAACGTATGGAAGTATCCTATTTTTCGCTGCATTTTTTTTATTTCAGCAATTGTAAGGAAAGATATTATAACTATCCAAGCTGAATCTAGGTTAGACTTTGATATATGTATTTTTCAACTTTTTCGCTGTAAAGATTAATGTTCAATAATATATGTTATTCCATTCGAGTGGGATTCCATTCTGTATATTTTTCTTTCTTACCTTTAAAGATCTATCTTTTCGTTCAATTTGGGTTGGACATGTGCAGTTTATTGTCAACCCAAATGATACAGAAATTTGGGCCTTTGCAAGATCAATATTTTCATCGGGCGATCAAAGGTAGAGCTGAGGTGGGGGATGCTGTGAGGAGGTGGAATGTGGTTTATTGGTAAAGACATATTTTGGTTTCGTCGGGTAGAGGCCAAGTACAGATGTGTGTGCACGCCTTGGATGCACAGTAAACATATGCATGTTTTTAGCTGTGTATCGGGGAGGAAGAAGCGGGGCTGTGTATAGTTGTTGGCTTTGGGCTATGTTGTTTGGGTATGGATTATATAGTTAATAAAATTAAATCAGTTAATTAAAATTCGTTTTAGAAATTAATTCATAACTTCTCCATACGAGGTTGGATTTGGACGTGGTCAATTGCATTGGACTCATGTGAACGTTAACTATGCAACGAAGTTGGAGTCATCGAATTTGGAGCTATAGAATTTTGTGCTAAAATCAAATGCCTATTTGATTTTAGTTCAAACCGGAATGCTTTAAATTTGCTATATTATATCTGTTATACTATAAATTTTTTGTTGAATGCTTGGTTGATAGTCTAGATATTGCAGTTGTTGGTTGATTGATTGTTTGGTTGAAAATCCCATTTTGGAAAATGAATGGTATATCAATTTAAGTGCTGTGAACGCATATGATTATATATATTGTCCATAACCATTGTTTTGCAGGGAACATTTATCGAGAGACCCTAAGGGGTTTCTCACCAATAATAATTATTTATTTCTTTATGTTGCTTATATTAATATTTAGTTATAATTAATAGTGATATTCAATTTAAAATTGTTTAAGTGCCGTTATAACAATTTTCGCTATATCGTCAATTATTTAATATCATCTCCGAAACCTTTTGTGTATGCCGAACTTGAGCTTGTATTTTCACAAAATTAAATGTTTAAAATTACTTAATCATTTTAATTAATGATTATTTGAATTTGATAAATTATTTGAATTAACAATGTTTAAAATCTAGTTAATCATTTTAATTAATGATATTTGAACTTATTTAATCATTTTATGTAATGATGTTTTAAGTTAATAAATCATTTTAAATAAAGATAAAATTAATTAATCATTTTAATTGATGATATTTGAAATTTATACATCATTTTAATTAATGATGTTATAAATGTAGTAAATCAGTTTAATTAATAATGTTCAAATCTAACTTATCATTTTAATTAATGATATTTGAATTTAGTTAATCATTTTAAGTAATGATAACTAAAATTAAATATTCATTCTATTTAATGATATTTGAATGTAATTAGTCATTTTAACTAATGATATTTAAAGTTAATTTATTAATTTAACAAAGGTATTTAAGTTAATTAATTTATTGAATAAAAGCGGTTAAAGTTAAATTAATGAAAGTGTTTTAAAGTGAATTAACTGATTTAGTGTTTTAAAGTTAATATACTGATTAAGTAAAAGTGTTTTAGAAATAATTAACTATTTAAAAAAGATAATTTGATCGATCCTAATGTTGGATTAAATTTATAAAAGGGATTTTTTAATTTGATTTATTTTGTTTGTGACATTTTTTGCGTTTTTAAAAGTTATAAAAAGATTTTATTATTTATCCTTCGGGATAATTAACCTTTGATTTAAAATTGATAAAATTAATTTAATCGATTTATTATTTTTTGAGATAATAAATATTGTTTTAAAATTTATACATAATAGTTTATAAATAAGAAGATCTTTTAAAAAGAGTTATTTAAAATAGAGCTAAGTGTAAATTGTTTTGGGTTTATAATAAACAACGTTTTGATATTTGTTTTGATCTGGGTTTTATCACAATTAAAAATATAATTTGCCCTTATAAAGAATATTTTAAAGCGTATTTTTAAAGTGTCTTTAAAAGTATTATGATGTGAAAATCAAGTGCAAGGGAAAACAACCATCTTATCATTCTCGATAGTTGATTTATCGACTATCGACTTTGATTCTGCTTTCTTCTTTATATTTCATCACTCTTAGATAATGTGTTGCACATTTGAGCTTTGTTATCCTTTGTTAAAAATGACTAAACCCAAAAAGCGAGTGGAAGCCAAGTTATGTAGGATTGCTCCCTGTGACGACCCGTAATTTTTGATAACTAAAAATGGTTAATTTAATAGGGTTTTGTGATTTAATGTTGGAAGAAATAAAAATTTATGGTTTAATATTAAGAATATAATGGGAATGCAATGTAATGGTATTAATTTAAGGAAATTTATAACTGCTTTATATGTAATTCCAATTAATTAAAATGATTAAAAAGTTATAACTGGTTATAGATTGTAAATAAATTATAATAATGTATGTATTAATGGATAAATGAATTAAAAGGGCAATTGATAATTTAAATGTTAATTAATTAATGAAATAATGTGAAATAAATTGTAATTGAATAAAATTAGTGTTGTAGTAATAATTATAACACTTGCTGTGGATAATAAACTTATAAAATGTTATTAAACGTAGAAATGGTGGCAATTGTTGTTTGTTACCAATTTAATTATTCAATTAAAAATAAATATAAGTAAATATTACATTAATGTGAGTTAATACAATAAGTGCAAATTGGGAATGCAATAGAATGTACAGAAATGTTAATTACACTCATAAGACAATAAATTGATTTAATAATAATAATAAAACCAAGATAAATGAAGTTGTGTGATAAGATATAACCCAATTTTGGATATATGCATAGGGTAATGAATGATAAAATAAAGAGATTAAAATCAAATTAAATCTATTTATTGGAATTAAATTTTAATTAATTGAATTTAAATACTGTTGAAATTGAACACTACAATTAGTGTAATAACCAACACTGAAATTTTATGTAAACTTGTTTTAAATTATTATAAATGTCTAAGTAATCAAAAATGATGAAAATTTATTAGTTTTTAAATATTAAATTAAAAGGTGTTAAATTAATATAACATTAATTTATTTAATTAACGTGAAAATAGTCATTTTGGCTACTGACTCGGATTTCGATGAAACTAGTTTCATCGGATCCGTAACGGTGAATTATTCTAGGATTTCAAGTTTTGTAGCGATCAGACTTGTCATTTGATTGGACAGACTCTAAATGTATAGAAATTAATTTAATAAAATTCAATTGAAATCAATTTGAAATAAGATGATTTTAAGCAAACTACTTCATGTGATGAAATTAGTGCATGAAACCTATTCCATTGAGTTTAAAAATGTCGAAAACATCTATTTCGATATATGGGATGACCTGCTTCCATTTCGGAAGCAGAACGGGCTTTTCGGGTCATATTCGTCGTTTCAAATCAAGTTGGATGTTGATTCATTTCTTATCGGGCTTCAATTGAATATATTGTTCTGTTCTAACCCTAGCAGCCTTTCTATTTATAATTCATATTCATAAATTTCTATCTGACCGTTCCTTCTCTCCTTCTCAAATGGCAGAAACCCAATTTACATTCAAACCCTAAATTTCAACTTCTAAATCAATTTCAAAATTTAAACTCCTCCAAACCATATCAAATTATATATTATTTCGAAGCTCTCGATGAGCATAACCCAGATCTATAATTTTTTTGCAATCGAATCATCGTTTGAATAGAATTGGCCATTTATCAACGACCGTTCATTTTGGGTTGTTGGATTGGACGGTGGATCGTCATCTTTGCGACGATCAGGAGGTGCTGGCTTATGGAGGAAGGTGAGCAGTGCACATCGGTAGGGTTCATATCATGTTAGAGGGCTTGGTGGCGCCTAGATCGGCAAGAAAGGGCTCATGGCGGCGAAGCCACAATGTGGCGCCGTTCGTGACCGCGCGTGGAGCCAAGGGCGCCTATGGCTGGGCGTTCACGTACTGGTGTCAGATCGGGGCAGAGGGGCATGGTTCATTGACGACAGGACCAAAGGCGGCTGTGTGTTTTCATGGGTTGAAACAAACGAGGCAGGCTAGGGTTCAGCGTATAGAGGGTGGTGATGTGGTATTGTTTTATTATTATTTTATTTGTTTAAATTTAAATCGTAAATCATTCAAACTTCAATAACTTGTTCATACGAGTTCGGATTTATACACAGTTTGTTTCGCTGTGATCATATTGGAATTTTGGACATTTTGGAACTAGTTTGGACGAATTTCGAGACTTTTGAATTTTGGGCCTTATTTTGGATTCCAAATCGATTTAAATTCAAAGGTGAATATTTTATCCCACTCACAACTACTAAATTATCTTATGTTAGTTAAATTGAATTTATGATATGATTTGGAATTGATTAGTTGATGTTTGGTATATTTTAATTATCATTCTAGTTAAATTTAACTTTTATTACATTTAATCATCGTTTAATTAAATATTGAATTTAATTGACAGTTTTATACATGTTATTGATTATCAGTTATCTATTGATATTATTTATAGATTAATTTGGATGATGATTGTGATGGATGTTTGATTGTTGGTATTGGATGACTAAATGTTGTATTTTACATTGTTATAATACTGCAAGTCCCTATGGTTTGAAATGATACATACCCGAATGATCCGTAGATTAGGGAAAAATCGTTATGGGTTGAAATGATAGACTCGGGCGATTTTATGGATTTATTTAGTTTGGGATTGCGGTTTGAAATGATATATAACCGTAAAGTTTTAAATTGCGGATTGAAATGATAAATATCTTTATCACTTGACCCTAGGGTAGAAAATTATATACGGACACCGATTGGTTAAATTAAATGATTTTTGAATCTTTAAATTTTGAATTCAGTTAACTGGTATTTTGAAATAGAAATTGATTTATATAAACTAAATTATTTTCGAAAGTCCAAGCAAAAATGTTGAAATTGGAATTGATTTAATGAATTGTTCAAAGGATTTAAATTTGAATTTCAACGTTGAAGTGGCAATAATAAATGAATTTATAGGAATTGAGTTATTGAAATGTTTGGATATAAGTTTGAAACTATTTTAATTAATTTAAACTATTTTAATTTATTTTAATCTCTTATAACATATTTAGTCCAATTTAATCTATTTTACCTATTTTAAACTAATTAATTTATTTAATCTACTTTATATCCATTTAATGCAATTTAAATCTATTTAATCTTTCTTAGATTTATTTAATCTATGTAAAAAATCTACTTAATATAATTTAAATCTATTTAATCTATATTTAATCTATTTAAATCATTTTAAATCTTATTAAATCAAATTTAAACCTATTTAAACTATTTTTACTATTTAAACTATTTTAAATCTATTTAAACTATTTTTAAAACTATGTAAACTATTTTTAATTACCTAAACTATTTTCTAAAAGTTCAAATTGTGTAAAGTTGAAGTATTTATATTTAAATCCTTGATGATGATACAACCTAATTTGGAATATGGAATTGATACCTTTTGTGAAATGACACATTTGAGTAAATAAGATGATTTGAAATGAAGAATTAATTAACATAACTAATTGATAATTTCGAAGTGAATATGATTTGAAAGCGAATATGATTTGAAAGCGAATATGATTTGAATGCAATATGATTTGAAAGCGAATATGATTTGTAAGTGAATATGCTTTGAAAGTGAATATGATTTCGAAAGAGGTATGATTTGAAGTTGAATATTTGTGAATTAACCTTTGAAATGTAAAAGAACCATCCGGTGTGAAATAAGCGTTTGGTTGTTAAAGAGATCGGAATTAGATATTGTCATACTCTCTGCCAATACCGAAAACCACTTTAACAACTGTGTTTGTGGTGGAGATTCCAGAAATGAAGTAGGATGGTTTGGCGAACGATTCTGTATGAGATATTGACGTGACGTTGACTTCCGTAAGTCCGCTTAGATGTGACTAAGACAAGAGCTATACCTGGGCCAAGTGAGGTCATTCCTCCATCCGGACATGCTTCTACGATACCGTATTACGACTTCGTGATGATTTGGTGGCCATCCCTTGATTTTTGATTTAGGAGTGTGTTCCGAGGTGGGCGGTAGAAGCTACTATGCATACCTCCAGCCCGGTTTTGTAATTGGTAAATCTACCATGGCATTGCCTCGAGTGTCGTGTTCACATGCCCTAGAGCGCCTTCTACGAGTTTGGTTTGTACCATATCTATGGAGCGCCCTCTGATAGCGCTCCAGTTTATGGAAGAATTACGGTACTATATAGACTATGGGAATATATAAAAATGTGTTAAGGTGGATATATGTAACGCCTTAACGCTATTTTAATACTTTACTTTACTGTAGATACTATTATGATAGCGTATTGTACTACATGGTAAATAGTTTAGCGGATCCTTAGGGGATGGAAATCTCGAACACCTCCTAAGTTATTGCACTCACTTTATACACTGGATAAGAGATGTCAAACCCCGTAAACATCTCTGATGCCGTTACACTCATATCTATTTACTGTTGATTTAACTTACATAAGATGTTTTAGTTCTGATTCGAGTATTTTGTCTTTTTAATTCGCTCGGGTCAGTCTAAGCTTTCAGTTTATCGAAGACTGCTTTCTAAAAGATGAAGATGAAGATTTTTTACTATTATTACTTATTATATATATTCCACTGCATCATGTTGTTCCGCTGCTTTTATTTATTTATTCCTATTTTCTATGACTTTGATTTTTTGTTGTAAATGAATAATCAAATGTACTTGTAAATAGCTTCATGAACTATTTATTTGATTATTATATTTTGTCATTCCGCTGCAAGATTCTGCATTTGTTTCCTTTCTTTCTCTGCTTTTTATTATTATCCCATAACAATCTGCCCTTTTGAATGGTTTGAGTATGACATGTGTATCTTCTTAAAATGTCCAAAAAGGTAGGTCGTTACACTCCCATTAAGGTATTTTCATACCCACTCTAGATTGGAATCGGTTTTGCGTATTGAGATGTGAAATACTCGGATTCTCCGTAACTATTGGCGTAGTCTGGCTTTGACGTGTTCGAGAGCCATCGAAGTTCTTAAGTATTTTTCTAAAGGTATACTTTGGTAAGGGGGGTGCATTCACCAGGTCATTGTTGGAAAAACTTCTCTTTCCCTTTTTTTTAATTCAAATCTTTGAATTATTTCCTTATTTGCATAGAGAACTGCCCCTTGCACTTCTTTATGTTCAGTTATTTGTGACCATTCTTTCAAGTCTAGAATTTGATATTATTTATGCCCATTCATTTAGTATGAGATTTGTTCTTACTAGTACCTACCCTTCTATTTGGATTATTTCTGTTGTTTATTTCCATTCTTTCTTGATTGGATTGTTGTTCTGATTTGTTTCTTATTCCTTCTTTTATGGATGTTGTTGTTGTGAGGTGAAAACTTGTTTCGCGTTAGCAATATGGTCTCACATAATTTTTATATGTTTATCATATTGCTTGGGTTTTCACGTTGGTTTTCTAGACTGACCAGGGTGTTATTTTATTATAACGCTTGGGTCAGACCGAGTTTTTTCAAGGTTGGCTTTGGTGATATGGAATTATTGGAGAAGTGCTAGATGTTTACCTATCGTAAAGTTTTATTTCCACCATATTATATTATATACCAATTAGCAATTGTAAGCTTAGAATTTTATAATCGTCCAGCTGACGAGGTTTGTTTTTACCTCTGATGTATTCTATATTCGTAGTAACACTTTTTAATGTCTTTTTATATTATACGTTGTCAATTATGCTGTAAGATTTCGATCTCCCTATTCTTTGTTCTTTACTTTTTATTTTATTCTAACAATCTGCCTTTTCGACGATCGGATGTTCGGCATTTGAATACCGTGGATGTATTCGATGGTCGAAAAGGTAGGTCATTACATATAGTTTATATCTAATTATAACATCATTTCATGCTGATAATTAAATACATATTTAATACATGTATATTTACAATAATTATAATTTTCGGTAGCTGTAAAATATTTTTAATAATTATTTACTATTATTAAATATTATTTAAATCAATATACTATGTAAATAATTTATATAAAATAAAATATGTTTCAAAAATTAACTTTTAATTTTATAAAATTAATTTGTCATAAAGTAAGCACCCGACTAGAAAATGACAAATAAAAAAAAAATCATTTTTTCTATATTTTGAAAATTATTATATATTATATGGCTTAAAATGATTATTTAATAATAAATAAATCTTGGTCTAGAAAAATTATGGAATTTTTTATTATTTTTTGACTGATTAATCAATTTATATTTTTTTAATATAATACAATAAATTTTTATTATGCTATGCATATGGTCTGGAAGTGTTAAAAAAATTATTTAGTTTTATTAATTTATATATGTATATATTTGTATGTATGTATTTAGGTATTATAAATATGCTTATAAATATATATATAATAATAAAAATATTAACTCGTCGATATATATATATGTGTGTGTGTATATATATATTAGTTCACAATTATAAAAACTCTTATATATTATGTATATATTTATTATTTTAATATTTATTACAATAATATATATATATATATATAAATTATTAATATTTTACATATATATTTATTTAAGTTATATATACGTGTGTATATATGTTTAAATATTTTCATCCTCATAAAATTATTTAAATAAAATTAACATATGCATTTATGTGTGTGCATATATATATATATATATGTATATAGATTTATGATATTTATATAAATAATAAGTTTAAATATATACGTATATTTAGACAACATACAATACATACCAAATGAGCTAACATGTTCGTTGTGATCTAATCCCAATATCTATATATGGGTATATTATATCTTACATGGATTATCATGTTACACATGCATACACACATACATATATGTATATGATACAAATGTGTAGATTTATATGTATAAAATATAAATAAACTAAAAATCTATGCAATTATAAATTTGAATAAAATAAGAAATTTTATTTAAATAAAAACTAGAAATATTATAAATAAATTTGACTTCATAGGCACAATAAAGATCCAGTAAGGTAATTTTTTTTAAATTTACTCATAACTTATGTTGCATGCTTGTCCAGTTCCAATAATGTATCAGAGCCCATTAGCATATGTGGTTTAAATTAGTTATGTTATAGTTAAATATTAAGCTCACACCCTAAAAGTCGTTTTTAATAGAAAAGGCCCAAATTTGAATTGGACATTGGACTAATTTTCAAAATTGTATGAAAATTAAAATATAAGATTTTAAATTTAAAAGTTAAAGTAAGAGATACAAATATTATAAAATTTATAATATAATAAAAAAATTTCAAAATTTTGAAAATAAACATTAGTTCTGAAAATTCAAAATTTATTAATAAGATTAATAAAACAAATTAATTTCTTTTATTAAAAGGATATGCGGCTCAGTGCCTCAGGGCCGCATGACGACACGACGCATAAAGAAAATTAAAATAGTCCGACCAACAGGCCTGGTCGGTGGCCAAAATAGTCTAATATGTGCATCCATAAGTTCACAAGCATGGCATAGTGTATTATACAAACCCACAAAAATAACCCAATCTAGAGCAAAAGCGTACATAGTAATATATGTAGTCATCCATTATGTGGCCATCGTCTCTACCTACCAACTCCCATGGTTGTTGGTCACTGATAATTTTGGTCCCTAGCACAAGAACTAGAGGTTTCCCTATGCTGCACCTATCCAAGCATTATACATGTATATAGTTTTGTAGGCGACTATCAAATAATAGTGAAAAACAACAATCATTTCTTTCTAACCAAACTGGCCATAGGAAAGACAGGGTTAGTAAGGCATCGGTGGACATAGGAGAGAAAGTCTCCCAAAGCTGCACTATATTGCATTTAGATAAAGAAGTTTGCATATTCAGGTTAGAGGCATATAGTTTCCAGACCTGGAAAAAATAGTCACAATCATAGAAAATATGATTACAGGAGTCAGTGTTGGCCAAACAAAGAAAACATAGTTGGGGATTCCTCAGAGCGCCAGCCATACATTCAGTAGCGGTAAGCTTGCCCTACAAGACAAACCATGCGTGAATCGTATATTTCGGAGGGGCTTTGATTGCCCCTAGGTTGCCCAAGTTTAAGGTTATACCAAAGTGTGCGTTAAAAATGTACATAGATTTCACCATGTATTGTCTAGAATTGATTATGCCCCAGGAAAACTGATCAACTCTATCTGTTAGCCGAGTGTTAGTAGTTTTCTGTAGAAGGGAGCAGAGTTCCCAAATGTTGATGCATATGATGATTTTCGAGAATTGTATTTTACAATTCCCTCTAATGAAAGCTTGGCTTATAGATATGCATTTGTCTGCCACAATTTAGAAAAGAGAAGGGAACAGGGAGTAGAGTGACATGTTGTCCAACCATGGGTCCGTCCAAAAGGCAATCCAAGTTCCATTACCCAAATTGATAGAAGTGCAGATGTGCAGATGTGCAAGTGCCTACAGCATGAAAGGATGCCCTTCCAGAAAGTTGAGGCGGAAGGAGGTGGAAGTGATCTTAGATTAGCAAGGCTGAACTCATCACTGTAATGGCAATGATTTACCCATTGGGCCTATGATTTAGAGCATCCTAATAACAAATCCCAACCCCACTTTGAAAGAAGTTCCTTGTTGAAGAGAGTAAGGTTAATGACTCTCAACCCGCCATGTGACTTGAGTCTACAAACTCTACCCTAAGGCACCAAGCAGTTGGCTGGAGAGATATTGGTGGTACCTTTCCAGAAGAAGGCATGGAATATTGAGTCAATCCTATTGATGACCTAAGTTTTAGCGTTTTATAAAGAGAGTTAACATGTAGGGACAGAGCTGTGAATGGAGTTAACTAATATCAATCTTCCTTCATGAGATAATGAAGTTCCTATCCGCCCAACGAGGCGCCTTGTCATTTTTTCAAGTAGCTTGTTCCAGTCATCACGTTTAGGCTTTAGGGTTCTAAGTGAAAGTCCAAGGTAGTGGATAGGGAATGGTTAGAGAGAATAGTTTAGGGTGGATGCAACTAAAAGACCTAACACATTATCATCATTAATAATTGTAATGGAACTTTTGGAGAAGTTAATTTTAAGCCATGAAGCCAATTCAAATCTGTAAAGCAGAAGTTTCGAGGTAGCAATAGACAATGGGGTTGGTTGGGTTATAAGGATTTTGTCTTCGGCAAACTAGAAAGAACTTATAGCAGTATGGATTACCTTGTTTCCAAGACATGCCAGAAGCCCCGAGTTGCAAGCTTAGTCTCATACGGGCCAAACAATCTGTAGCTAAATTGAAGAGAAGTGATGATAAGGGGTCCCTTTGTCTAAGCCTCTTTAGATTTACAAAGAGATCTCCCTTTTTTCCACTTAATGCAGATCAAAGAAAAGGAAGACATAGGAGATGGCTGACCCAGATGATGAATCTACTATGGAACCCTCAAGTCTTTAGAGAATCCAAGATAAAATTGTATGAAATTGAGTCGAAAGCTTTTGAAAAATCAAGCTTAACTACAACATAGTTGATGTTATTAGCTATGCAGTAATTAACGACTTTTTCAACAGATGCAGCATTATCAAGGAGGGATCTACCAGGAGTGAAAGAAGATTGTCTTAGGGAGATCAGGACTTGGAAGATGGGTTTAAGTCAGTTGAACATGACTTTAGAAACGAGCTTGAAGATTGTGTTATGAAGGTTGATTGGACAAAAGTCCTTAATTGAAGAGGTGCCCTCAAATTTAAGGATGAGGGTGATATTTGCAAAGTTGATTCTAGAAATCAAATTAGGGTGGCAGTAGAATTCTTTAAAAATTGAAAGATGCTAAACTTGAGAGAACCCCGGTACCGGTTACAGAAGGAGGTGAAAAACCATCAAGGGCTGGGACCTTGTCACTGACCATGCTATTAAGCATTCCTAGATCTTATCGATTTCGAATTCTACATCAATGGGATGGGGAAGAGGGTGCGTTGAAGGGAATAATTTTTCACAGTTGATAATATCAAAAGTGGGGGCTAGATCTTGGAGAGAGTCTTTGAAATGCGTGGTGAAGGTGTTTAGGGTTTCATTGTTGTCTGTACTTTGCCATCACGGACGATGCTTTTGGTTGGGTCTGTTTGCAACTCTATGGAAGTAACTGGTATTCTGGTCCCCTTCCTTGTGCCATCGGGATATTGATTTTTGTTTCCAAGCCAGCTCCTCCTACCTCATTATCCTATCTAGCTCAGCTTCCAATGCCCTTAGCGCTTCTCTATCAGAAGGAGAGAGAGAGGAGAGCTCTCTTCTTTTATGTTAAAGTCCAAGATCTAGTCTTGGAGTCACCGCTTCTTAATCCTTGAGGCATCCCAAAGACTAGCAGACCATTTCTTTAAAGCTTTCTACGAAAGCCTCAGTTTGGTGACCAACACCTTAATAGTAGGGCCAGAGACTCTAAAAGAGCTCCATAACCTCTTGACCATGTCATCAAAGCTAGGTTCAAGGGTCAAGAAGTTTTTGAATTTGAACTGGGAGTGATAAGGAGATCCATCACTAGTGTCAAGAAGGACAAGGTAGTGGTCAGAGATAATAAAGGGCATGTCATGCTGGGATGAAAATGGATGCATATCTTCCTAAGATAAGTTTAGAAAGAATCCATCAATTTTGGCAAGTAAAGGAGAGCCAAGTTTGTTAGACTACGTGAAGGCACGCTTATTTATTGGAAAATCAACAAGGTCACACGAGGAGATAAAGCTATTGAACCCGTCCACATCTGGATCCGCACCCAAATTATTTCTTTCCGAGTGAAAATGCATAACATTAAAATCACCTCCTATAATCCATGGGCCATTAAAATGCGAGGAAAAATTGATACTGTTATCCCATAGATTCAAATAAAGGGCCGAGAAGTGGGGACCATAGACATTGGAAAAGGAATAGATAGTCCCAAAAGGAATATGTTGAAGAATTATATGTAAGGCACCAGTGACCGAAATAAGTTGCAATAAAGTCTACCTCGACCATCCCAAAGAATAGTGATTCCCCTTGGAGCCCAACGACAACCAAGGAAGTCCAACTAATTTCCACCTACGAGTCTAATTTCAGCATGGGAAGGATTATAGAACATTGATTCTTAGATAAAAAATAGATGGAGCTTCAAAGGTTTAATAAAATTCTTAATTAGTGCACAATTATCTAAGCACTCTAGACCACGAAAATTCCAAGGCAGAATCTTCATAGGGTATTGTAAGCCCTTTGCTTTTCCAAATTTTTGATAAAAATACTACTTTTGATGATAGACTAATATCAAATTTAGAAGCAGCAAACATAATAATAGAATGATTAATCGAGCAATGAATATTAGGTATAAAAATGCCACCTTCCAGATTATGCCCTTCAGTCATGGAAAGTAGGCGACCACTTCTCCTAATAGCTGGAAGCGAGTTCGATGGCACAATGGGTAGCGAATGAGCATTAGTGCAACTGGTATATGAGCAGTAGGAGTACCGAACAGCCTAAAGTCAATCTCTAAGTCCGTCACCCGTCTCGTAATGGGTGCCATGACCAAGGTTCCTTTCAAAGTCGAGGTCCATGTCTTGAGTTAGATAGAGGTCTCTCTCCATGGAATCCATCTGCGCAGGCTGATGATTTGGGGATGGGAACCATGTTGGCGACCTAGGGCGATCTGCTAGGGGAACATCGTCATCGTCAGAGGAAGCGATCATAACCACTCTTTTTTCCACTGCGATCTCCTCTCTCTTGTCTCGCAACTCGGTCTCTTTTGACATTACATCATCTGTAAAACTAAGTGGGAATGGCATAGCCGTCCAAGTCTGCAAATCTTCATCATTGAATAAATAAACTGGTTTTTCCACCAAAGCTTCAGGCAGTCAGCATCCCCGAGAATGATGCTCTCAAGCTCAGTTGGAGGATGGTGATGGATCCAATGCTAAAAATTGACGCTGAAGTCGTGACCGAATGCTTTCACAATAAGCTACTAGGAAGGGCAGCAGACTTGTCAAGTTTGATCTTGGAGAAGGTAAAGAAATGGTCCTGAAATGCCCAGAAACAGTGGTCTATAGCGCTAAATTCACCTGTGGGGTAGAGCAACCAATGTAGATCATCATTGCCTCGAAGAAAGGCGGGAGAACCAAGATTCAGATCCAGGATGGCTCAAAGTATTCTTTAGTCATGTATTCTTGCTTGAGGGAACACTACTTCACGAAAACCATAACCGCTATCCTAATGAAAAAACCCTTTTTTGATTGCGATGGTGATGAGGTGGCATGTGGGAAATTGAACTAGGAAGGAGCATTTTCTATAAATGGAAACCACCGACCAGTACGGTCGAAGTGAAGCTCCAGGCACCATAATAGGTCCACCACAGACCATATGCCGGTGACCACCCAAAAAATGACATGTATTTGGGTGTCAAGAAGTTTTCCTTTTTATGCATGCATGTTAAAGGAGGAGAAAGTGGAAACATGATTAACTAGATCAGGTTTTAGGTTAATAAAATTCCCAAGGTAGATTGTGGGACCGAAGTAGGGACGAATGTTGGATCGATACGAGTAGATATTGAAGAAACCAAACGGACTTTGCATATGGCCTTGTTCTTAAGTGTCACATCCACCTACCTTGCATTAAACTACACTGTAGAATTAAGGCATTTTGTAGAATAATGCCCTTATTTTCCATACTTGAAACACAAAACTGGGTATCTACAAACACACGCATAGTGACTGTTGAGCCCATAGTGGTAACACCTTTTCTCTGCTATTATCTTAAACACATAGCTATAAATATTTCCTTTCAAATCTGCTTTAGCCGTTCTAAGCAAACCCAAATTTGAATTTGAAGTTGGAAAAGGTGGATTCGTGGAATGCGGTAGAGCAGGCGATTGAACAATGTTTGCATAGGATTGAAGAGCCGATGGAGACTTAGATGGTGAAAAACCCTAGAAGGTAGAGTGACCTCAACAACCATAGGATCAGAGTGGAACTGACTATCATCCAAAAGAGACGAGATTTCATCTTGAATTTCAAAGGATGGAGGCATTGGCCCAAGGGATGATGGCAGTGAACGGTCTGGTTGATGAGGAGATGGATTAGTTGGAGGCCGGATAAATGACATGGAAGAGATTATATGGAGGCTGGTAGATTAAATAATATATGTTAATTGAATTATTTAATTAATTAATAAATGTATACATGTATTATATATTATGATATATGTTATGTTACTTCAAAATGTTTAAACTACATAAGTATACAGATATGTATATAAATTAAATTTTAAAATTAATATAATGTAATTAATTTTTTTAGTTAAATAAATTAATTAAAGTTTAATTAATTGTTTAAATTAACTAAAGGTTATTAATTAAATAAATTAATTGAAGGTTAATAAATTAAATGAATATACATATATATAAGGTATGGGTGTAATATTATAAAGGTTATAGTATGTAATAAATATTAATATAAACGTTATATGAAAATAGTATAAAATTAATTAAAATGTTAATTAATTAAAAATTACTTAAAAAAGATTTATATAATATAAAATTATACACAAGACTATTATATAAGTATTATAAAATATAAAAGTTATATAATAATAAAACTTATATAATATAAATGTATAAACTAAAGGTGGAACATCAAAGTAAGCCAAATAGACTTAAGGAATAAATACATACATAAATGTACGTATACCATGATTTCTTATGTGTCTGATGCTTGAATCATGAGAATATTTCATAAGAAATAATTTATTTCATAAGTCGATATCGCTCAATATAATATATTGAAGATTATGAGTCTTCAATATATATATATCTATGTATATACATGTATATATATTACTTGCATACTCCTTAGTTGTTGAGAAAACTCAAGCTAGAGACGTTATGTGTAGTATTATGAATATATTAAATAGACGGAGTAAGATAACTATATGTATTTATTGAGAATACTCAAGTTACATATACTATACTTAGGCCATCATGATATGGTAGGTACGAGCGAGTAATTTCATTTCTATTTGTTAAGCAAACTCAAGGTCAAAGTGAAACTAGGACAAGCTACCAAGGGTTAGGAGTTGTATATGGTACAACTGATAAAGAGTTATCCATCGTTTGTGGAGCTATGACTTGTTGAGAAAACTCAAGGTCAGAATCCCAAGACGGTCGAGTCGAACGCGATCGAACCATGCCATTGGGATATTGATCTTTGTTTCCAAGCCGGCTCCTCCTACCTCATTATCCTATCTAGCTCAACTTCCAATGCCCTTAGCGCTTCTCTATCAGAAGGAGAGAGAGAGGAGTGCTCTCTTCTTTTATGTTAAAGTCCAAGATCTAGTCTTGGAGTCACTCCTTCTTAATCCTTGAGGCATCCCAAAGACCAGCAGACCATTTCTTTAAAGCTTTCTACGAAAGCCTCAGTTTGGTGACCAACACCTTAATAGTAGGGCCAGAGACTCTAAAAGAGCTCCATAGCCTCTTGACCATGTCATCAAAGCTAGGTTCAAGGGTCAAGAAGTTTTTGAATTTGAACTGGGAGTGATAAGGAGATCCATCACTAGTGTCAAGAAGGACGAGGTAGTGGTCAGAGATAATAAAGGGCATGTCATGCTGGGATGAAAATGGATGCATATCTTCCCAAGATAAGTTTAGAAAGAATCTATCAATTTTGGCAAGTAAAGGAGAGCCAGGTTTGTTAGACTACGTGAAGGCACGCTTATTTATTGGCAAATCAATAAGGTCACACGAGGAGATAAAGCTATTGAACCCGTCCACATCTGGATCCGCACCCAAATTATTTCTTTCCGAGTGAAAATGCATAACATTAAAATCACCTCCTATAATCCATGGGCCATTAAAATGCGAGGAAAAATTGATACTGTTATCCCATAGATTCAAATGAAGGGCCGAGAAGTGGGGACCATAGACATTGGAAAAGGAATAGATAGTCCCAGAAGGGATATGTTGAAGAATTATATGTAAGGCACTAGTGGCCGAAATAAGTTGCAATAAAGTCTACCTCGACCATCCCAAAGAGTAATGATTCCCCTTGGAGCCCAACGACAACCAAGGAAGTCCAACTAGACAACAAATTTCCACCTACGAGTCTAATTTCAGCATGGGAAGGATTATAGAACATTGATTCTTAGATAAAAAATAGATGGAGCTTCAAAGGTTTAATAAAATTCTTAATTAGTGCATAATTATCTAAGCACTCTAGACCATGAAAATTCCAAGACAGAATCTTCATAGGGTATTGTAAGTCCTTTGCTTTTCCAAATGATAAAAATACTACTTTTGTTTTTTTGGCAAAGCCAGCCTTTTTTTATAGTGGACAGTCCACAATTTATTGAACCAAAAACAAATTACAAAGATAAAACGCTACAACGCATGAACAGTTACAACATTACAAACTTGACGAATAAAACAGCGACACATCTCTGCAAAATTTTGAAAATAAGAGCGAAAATCGTAGAGGAAGACTGCAAGAATCTACGCGAATTCCTTTCCTCCCAAATCGCCGCTATAGTTAGCTTGAGATATCGGAGAAGACGAGTGGAAGAAACAGTTTTCCACCTGGTTTGTTGAAAGATACGAACCCATTCGAGGTAGTAATCTCTGAACGGAGGCCGCTCATGAATATGAAGAAGAACCCGTTTCCAAAGATTGAAGGAAAATAAACAGTTGAAAAATAAGCGCCCAACATTTTCTAAAGCTCGATTACAAAGAATGTACACAGAGTGGTTGATAAATTGCCTTTTGACAAGATTGTCCTGAGTATTAAGAGCATTCATCAGGCATTTCCAGAGGAGGAGGTTGTGCTTAGGTAACGAACCAGTCTTCCATATTCGAGCATGACAAGGAAAAGGAGAAGTGTGATACTGTTGAATTATAGCTTTGTAAACCAATGAAGTACTGTGTTGTTTGTCATTCCATTTCAGCCCCGGTTGATCCATATTCTTAAATGAAGCAACAATAGAGGACCAGAGGTTGTTCAACGTGGGAGAACTGACATGTGGCAAAAGGAGCTCCTCATTAACAGTAAAGGGATCAGCATTAGCATTATGAGGTATACCAGAGTTAAAAATGAGGTTATAATCAATCAAGTGGGCAAGAATCATACCTGGAGCATTCCATGGGGAATACCAAAAGGAATTGTTAGTGCTGCGTTGCACCATAGGCAGGTAATGACTTCTATTCTTCATAAGTCTTTTCCAAAGGAAGCTAGCATCTTTAATAACATCCATAGTCCAATAGTTGCCACCTCTGAGGTTGTACATTCTATTCCATACTTCCCACAAACCCTTAGAATTACTAAGTAATCTGTTGACATGTTGAGAAGCAGTGGCAATGTTCCATATTTTAAGATTAATGGTACCTAAGCCCCCATATTAAAAGGGCATATTATCTTCTTATATGCAATCGGTACGAGTTTAGTGGAGTAGATATTACCATGCCACAGGAAATGATTAAAGGCCCTATTTAACATGTCAATAAGTTTATAAGGGATGATGAAAAGCCTAATATAATATGCACACATAGAAGTGGCAATGCTTTTTAGGATCACAAGCCTGCCTGCGAGAGATTATTAGCATTATAATTTTTAAGTCTAGTTGTTATTTTTTCGAATAAAGGAAGGCATTGCGCATTAGTAATTCTGGACTTACACATAGGGGCACCGAGGTACATGGCATTCTGATCCATGAACTGCAGACCAGAAATCAAAAGAATGTTTTGGTAATTGCTAACCCCAGCAATATTTATTTGAGATTTAATTTTATTTATGCGGAGACCAGTCATCTGTTTGAATTTTTGAAGAATAAAGAACACCCTGGTGATGGATTTGCTATTAGGTTTAGTAAAGAGCAAGAGATCATCAGCAAACATTAAAGTGGAGATTTAATGTTTTTGACATTTAGGATGAAAGTCAATAGTTTTATTTTTGCATTCTAAACTAACTAGGTTAGTAAGAACTTCCATAACTATTATGAAAAGAGAAGAAGAGATAGGATCCCATTGCCTTATACCCTTTTGAGTTTTGAAATATCCAAAAGATTAGCCATTAAGAGATAGTGACACATGAACAGTAGAAATACACGTGTATATCTAAGCTAAAAATGGAAGGGGAAAGTTCATCCTTGACATAATTGAAATGATAGCCTCCCATCTAATAGAGTCATAGGCTTTATGAATATCAAGTTTCAGGAAGCATCTAGGAGAGATATTTTTTCTATTGTAACCCTTTATGAGATCTTGAGAAAGTAAAATATTATCAGTGATAGTTCTCCCAGGTATGAAACCGTTTTGATTAGGAGATATAACATCTGCAAGGCAAATTCTCATACGAGCTGAAATAATTTTAGCAATACATTTATATATGACATTGCAACAAGTAATGGGTCTGAATTCAGAAATAGATTGGGGAAGGTTAACTTTGGGGATAAGGGCAAGTTTAGTATGATTAATACCATTCAGTAAGGTGTTGGTTTTGAAAAAGTGTTGAATAGCTTTACAAAAATCATGATTCACAATATGCCAGCATTTTTGGAAAAACATAGCAGAGAACCTATAAGGGCCAGGAGAGCTAGAGGGTTTCATTTTTAAGATAGTTGCATGAATTTCTTCAGGAGTAATAAGTTTAATTAAAGTACCAGCTTGTTCATTAGTGATAGAATTTAAGGGCAAATCATTAAGGACATGAAGATTATCAACAGAATCAGAGTGATCAAAAAGATGTTTATAATAATTAAGGAAGGAGTTCTTTATACTAGAATGAGTGTTAACTTCAAAACCATGCATATCCTTAATAGAGTGAATTAATGCAGAATTCCTTTTAAGTTTCAATGAATTATGAAAAGTTTTAGTATTTCTATCTCCTTCTATATCCCATTTTTGTTTATTTTTTTACGGAGCATAAGGAGCTCAGATTTGATAGCTAATTTCAAGTTTTTGGTTAGTTCATGAACATTATCAGAAAGCATTGAATTACTGGGATCAGACTGCAACAGTAAATGAGTATCATTAAGTTCAGTGCTTAATTTTGCAGACCTTAGGTTACCAGTACCAAAGTTATTTAATGACCAAGCTTTAATAGCAGTTTTACAATCTTTAAGTTTTGATTGCGGGATATACATTGGATTGCCAAATTTGGTAGAGGCCCAAGCATGTTCAATCAATGGAAAAAAATATCTGGATCAGAAATCCAGCAATTGAAGAAATTAAAAGTAGAAGGACCTTTATTATTTCTATCTCCCCAGTCCAAAATGATAGGACTATGATCAGAAAGAGATGGAGTAGGGAAAAAAGAAATAAGAGAAGGCCAAGCATTGAAAGCATATGTATTAAAATAAGAACGATCTAATTTGCAAAAGGTTCTAATACCAGATCTGCTGCAGTTATTCCACGTATAATGGACACCAGATTTAGGAACTTCATGAAGTTGAGAAAGTAGGATGGCATTATTAAGAGGATCAACATCACCCAACGACAGCGGCAACCCACCCATCTTATCATCAGAGCTTTGTATGCAATTAAAGTCACCTAAGCAAATCCAAGGACTGGTAGAATGCAGAGAAGGAAGTAAATCAAGAAAGAATTGCCTATTAGCTTTCATGTTATCTGCATACACAAAGGTAGTGTTGAATTTGAAATTAGTAGGTAAATGTTCAATATTGCAGTGGATGAATTGTCTGTGTATATCAGAAGCATTAATAGTGTAAACTCTGGAGTTCCACAATATCAAAAGACGACCAAAAGGGGCTGCAATATGATTATGGATAAATTCCCATCCAGGTGCAATGCGTTTAGCATATATCATAGTTTCTTCTTCAGAATATTTAGTTTCACTGATGCATATAATTCCCAGTTTATTGCCTTTAATGAGTTGCCTAATTTCATATATTTTGGCTTCATCATGTCCACCACGAATATTCCAAAATCCTATATTATCTATCATCACTAATTTATTTTTGTTTTTCTGGCAGATTGCCTTTTAACTCTTTGTTGTCCCTGTTTCTTAGCAGAGGCTTTCTTTTTACCCTTTTTGGAGTTCTTTGGATTGAGCTTGGCTAAAATTTGCTCGTGATTATATTCATAGCCTCCATTTAAATCATCTTCAGAACAAAAATCAGATTCTGAAGAAGTTCCAGAATCAGATATAGCATTGTTATCATTTGTTGGAGTAAACAGTGGTATTTCATGCGGAGGCTTTAAATTAGCATAAGGACTGATTGTATGACTATTATTCATAGTTGAATTATCAACTGCAGTATGTACTATTGCCTCCTTTTCATTGTGTGTACTATGATTTGTATCCTGCTGCTGGTTGTAATAACATGTTTCAGGTTGAACATGATGCTTCTGAGTACTAATGAAATTAATTGTTTTGTCTTTACACTGCTGTTGTATATTATTACTTGTTTCAACTTGCATGTTTCCAATTGTTACCATGTTCTCTTCTATATATTCTCCTTCTTCAACATCAGATAGAATGGCAAAGGCATTATTTGTTTCAATAGGATCATGTGTTACACCCTGTAGCTGTCTATCTTTGGTAGCCTCAAATGATTTTGTATTTTTGTCCTTATTTAAATCTATCTCTATAATCATTTTACCCTTATTTGGTTCCACCACTTTTAGTTTCACTTGAGAAGCTTTGGGTTTCCATTTTTGTTGCTTATTCTTCATATTATCCACTAAATATTTCCTGGGGACAATAGTCCTACTTTTCCCTGTGGGTGCAGATTGTTTTTCCCAATTTTCTTTTTCAATGCTAATTTTCTCTTCAACACTATTTTTTCCCAAATCACAGTTTTTCGTGGAATGACCAAACACTTTACAAGACGTGCAAATCAGAGGCCTCCATGAATACTCAATGTATACTTTTTGACAAGTCTCCTCACCATCTCCTATCATCAAAAATTCAGGTAACTCTTTATCAGGAGTTATTTCAACTAAACATTTAGCATATTCCAATCTCTCACGCTTTTCCGTAGCTTCATTGAAGCAAACCAATTTCCCCAGATGACAGGAAATCCAATTAATGCCAACAAGAGTCGAAGCTATATGGGGTATATTGTAAAGATGTATCCATATAGGAACAGATCTCACTAAAGATTGAATTGAGCCAAACGCTGGCTTCCAAGTTGTGATAACAAACATTTGCCCACGTATAAACGTAGGGTCAGAACAAAGAACATTTTGCTTGTCCTCATCACAGCTAAACTTGAAAAAGTAATTAGCACCATCAGATTTGATGTCATAGGATCCTTTAAGTTTCCAAGATTTTTTAAAATGAGTTACCACTGCCATGTAATTTACTGGAACACCAAGGAAAAATCCAACTAAATACCCTTCCCAAAAGCTCTTACCTTCCGACACAAGAACGTCTGGGGGAGGAAGCGGTGATCCTTGATAATCAAGATTATAATCCGTAGGAATATAGGATCCAGCGTTCCTTGGTTTAGTTGCAAACAGAGATGACCATGAAGGCAACGAGGTTGAAGAGTTATGTTGAAGAGGAGGACAAGGAGAAGGCAAGATAGGGGAGAGAGAAGCTGGTAGAGAAGGGTCTGGGGGAACAGCAGGGAGAGGAGGCGGAGGGATGAGAGCAGGAGGGGTATTGTCAGTCAAAGAATGGGGTGGAAGAGGAAGGCAGGGAGAAGAAGAAGATGGAAAGAGATGGCCGATATAGCCGTTATTTTGGACGCCATGATTTTGGTAATTCTCGATTTTTGAATGAAGTTTTTTTCATTCAAAATAATAATAATAAAATGATTAATCGAGCAATGAATATTAGGTATAAAAATGCCACCTTCCAGATTATGCCCTTCAGTCATGGAAAGTAGGCAACCACTTCTCCTAATAGCTGGAAGCGAGTTCCATGGCATAATGGGTAGCGAATGAGCATTGGTGCAACTGGTATATGAGCAGTAGGAGCACCGAACAGCCTAAAGTCAGTCTCTAAGTCCATCACCCGTCTCGTAATGGGTGCCATGACCAAGGTTCCTTTCAAAGTCGAGGTCCATGTCTTGAGATAGATAGAGGTCTCTCTCCATGGAATCCATCTGCGCAGGCTGATGATTTGGGGATGAAAACCATGTTGGTGACCTAGGGTGATCTGCCAGGGGAACATCGTCATCGTCAGAGGAAGCGATCATAACCACTCTTTTTTCCACCGCGATCTCCTCTCTCTTGTCTTGCAACTCAGTCTCTTTTGACATTACATCATCTGTAAAACTAAGTGGGAATGGCATACCCGTCCAAGTCTGCAATCCTTCATCATTGAATAAATAAACTGGTTTTTCCACCAAAGCTTCAGGCAGTCAGCATCCCCGAGAATGATGTTCTCAAGCTCAGTTGGAGGATGGTGATGGATCCAATGCTAAAAATTGAAGCGGAAGTCGTGACCGAATTTTTTCACAATAAGCTACTAGGAAGGGCAGCAGACTTGTCAAGTTTGATCTTGGCGAAGGTAAAGCAATGGTCCTGAAATGCCCAAAAACAGTGGTCTATAGCGCTAAATTCACCTGTGGGGTAGAGCAACCAATGTAGATCATCATTGCCTCGAAGAAAGGCAGGAGAACCAAGATTCAGATCCAGGATGGCTCAAAGTATTCTTTAGTCATGTATTCTTGCTTGAGGGAACACTACTTCACGAAAACCATAATAGCTATCCTAATGAAAAAAAAAAACCCTTTTTTGATTGCGATGTGATGAGGTGGCATGTGGGAAATTGAACTAGGAAGGAGCATTTTCTATAAATGGAAACCACCGACCAGTACGGTCGAAGTGAAGCTCCAGGCACCATAATAGGTCCACCACAGACCATATGCCGGTGACCACCAAAAAAATGACATGTATTTGGGTGTCAAGAAGTTTTCCTTTTTATGCATGCATGTTAAAGGAGGAGAAAGTGGAAACAGGATTAACTAGATCAGGTTTTAGGTTAATAAAATTCCCAAGGTAGATTGTGGGACCGAAGTAGGGACGAATGCTGGATCGATACGAGTAGATATTGAAGAAACCAAACGGACTTTGCATATGGCCTTGTTCTTAAGTGTCACATCCACCTACCTTGCATTAAACTACATTGTAGAATTAAGGCATTTTGTAGAATAATGCCCTTATTTTCCATACTTGAAACACAAAACTGGGTATCTACAAACACACGCATAGTGATTGTTGAGCCCATAGTGGTAACACCTTTTCTCTGCTATTATCTTAAACACATAGCTATAAATATTTCCTTTCAAATCTGCTTTAGCCGTTCTAAGCAATCCCAAATTTGAATTTGAAGTTGGAAAAGGTGGATTCGCGGAACGCGGTAGAGCAGGCGATTGAACAATGTTTGCATAGGATTAAAGAGCCGATGGAGACTTAGATGGTGAAAAACCCTAGATGGTAGAGTGACCTCAACAACCATAGGATCAGAGTGGAATTGGCTATCATCCAAAAGAGACGAGATTTCATCCTGAATTTCAAAGGATGGAGGCATTGGCCCAAGGGATGATGGCAGTGCAAGGTCTGGTGGATGAGGAGATGGATTAGTTGGAGGCTGGATAAATGACATGGAAGAGATTATATGGAGGCTGGTAGATTAAATAATATATGTTAATTGAATTAGTTAATTAATTAATAAATGTATACATGTATTATATATTATGATATATGTTATGTTACTTCAAAATGTTTAAACTACATAAGTATACAGATATGTATATAAATTAAAATTTAAAATTAATATAATGTAATTAATTTTTTTAGTTAAATTAATTAATTAAAGTTTAGTTAATTGTTTAAATTAACTAAAGGTTATTAATTAAATTAATTAATTGAAGGTTAATAAATTAAATGAATATACATATATATAAGGTATGTGTGTAATATTATAAAGATTATAGTATGTAATAAATATTAATATAAACGTTATATCAAAATAGTATAAAATTAATTAAAATGTTAATTAATTAAAAATTACTTAAATAAGATTTATATAATATAAAATTATACACAAGACTATTATATAAGTATTATAAAATATAAAAGTTATATAATAATTAAACTTATATAATATAAATGTATAAACTAAAGGTGGAACATCAAAGTAAGCCAAGTGGACTTAAGGAATAAATACATACATAAATGTACGTATACCATGATTTCTTATGTGTCTGATGCTTGAATCATGAGAATATTTCATAAGAAATAATTTATTTCATAAGTCGATATCGCTCAATATAATATATTAAAGATTATGAATCTTCAATATATATATATATATATATATATCTATGTATATACATGTGTATATATATATTACTTGCATACTCCTTAGTTGTTGAGCAAAGTCAAGCTAGAGACGTTATGTGTAGTATTATGAATATATTAAATAGACGGAGTAAGATAACTATATGTATTTATTGAGAATACTCAAGTTACATATACTATACTTAGGCCATCATGATATGGTAGGTACGAGTGAGTAATTTCATTTCTATTTGTTAAGCAAACTCAAGGTCAAAGTGAAACTAGGACAAGCTACCAAGGGTCGGGAGTTGTATATGGTACAACTGATAAAGAGTTATCCATCATCTGTGGAGCTATTACTTGTTAAGAAAACTCAAGGTCAGAATCCCAAGATGGTCGAGTCTAACACCCACTAATGAAGTCGAAAGAGTTCTATGTTTGGACTTAGGGTTTGGTGAAACATCAAAGACTAGTTTGAGCCTTATTAGAAAAATAAAATGATAACATTTAACCTTTCTAATATAGTAACAACATATGCTACATGATGTTATAATAATCTACATCGATAAATTTGTGCATTTAATATGATTGATAAAATGTTTATCAACTAAGATATAAAAATGAATTGAACTAAGATTGAAAAATAGAAATATAACATATACTTACTAATAAATGCTTATTGCATGTTAAAATTTCAACTCCCATTGAAGCGCCTAATCCTACAACTACTAAATACGTTTGTAATTTGGTTGCTTACGAGTTTATTTGGTCGAGATCGCATGTTGCATTCTATGAGATCCAAACTCAAAAGAAATATAGTACAATGGATATTCGACCCATATAAAATTGCATCTAAATGTTATAGGAATGATCACAGTTTGTAATGTATAATATCTCGATGAAATTAGTTCATTCGAAATAAGCAAATAAACCTAGTGTGAGATCGAGTATTCAATTTGAATGATTATAATAAAAGATCATGTCATGTTAAATATATTACAAGACCAAAACAACAATATAGATTTAAGAACTCGATCTTGAAATGTCAGTTTGATCAATTTAAGCGAAGTGCAACATATTCGATGTCATTAAATATTAAGGATGATCGAATGTGTTTTGTATAGAGTTCATTATGATGTTGTAGCAACGGTTTTCTTTTAAATGGTTTGACCATTTAGAAAGAAAAATAAATGTAGAAAGTAGGTGTAATTTAAGGTACAGTTGGGATAAGGAGAGTGATTAGTCACTTCTACTTCGTAAAGAATCATCGAAAACGAGAACTGTAATAATAATTATTGATACTTAACATTGGAACGAGAAATATGATTTCCATTCCGAAATGTGTTTTCACATAGAAAATTATTTTCTATGAGATTTATTTCTCTAAGTTAAAGATATTTGATCAAATAAATCTCCTCAGTAAAGCGGTCACAGTATATGAAATAAACAATCTATATTAAGTGAACGATGAACCTCCGAATTTAGTAGACTATTATAGTAATGGCAGAAATAATGGGTGAATGCCATGTAGCACTTTTGATTGCATCAAATTGCGAAAATAGTTTTCGTAATCCATACCGAACATTATTTATGAAATAATGACTATTTTCCAGTATCAACTTAAAAATAGACATGGTTATATTTCAATATGAATATTATGAGTATTCTTTATGAATGTAATGTGGTATATATTTCATAACAAAAGAGATGCTTTGGAACTGAAGTATCTAAAATTATTTACATTTATTTTGGTATTATAGTCGTAGTTTTGAGAAATAATTTTTATTTATGATTATGAATCATATGATACTAGTTAATTATATCACAAACAATTAAAGGGCTATGCACCCATTTAGTGGGAGCATCACAAAAGTTGATGAACTTTTCGGATTGATACATATAGATGTATGCAATCATAAGTCTATTAATACCAAAACGGTTCCACGTACTTCATCATATTCAGCGATGAGTTGTCATAGACATGGACATATGTATTTGAGAGGCATGTATAAGTCTATGATAAGCCATAGAATATAAAACAGAAGTAAATAGTGTAATATGCAATAGAAATGATTCGATTTGATCGAATAGATGAGTATGTTGGAAGGAGTTCTTTATGTACCTAAAAATAAATAAGGACCCAATCTTAAAAGTCACTCCTCCGTATGGTACATAATGAAGTATCAATAATGAGTAATCGAACTTCGTTGAACAGAGTACGATTAATTGTGAGTGTAATTGAAATAATTTATTTCTATAAGGTTGTGTACTTAAGAGTAGTACCTAAGGTTAATATTATTTCATCTAAATAATAGTTTACAAATTCATACAAGAGAAGGGTATACAAGAAACCCCAATATATCCTAGGCCAATGAGTTGGTAGGTTGTGCGAGCCAAAAGTTTGTATGTAATAATTATTCGTGATGGACCTTTTATAAATCTTCCGAAAAGGAGTTTGAGAAAGATTGTCATTGGATGACATATTTATGTTTTCAACATAAATTTTGTAAACTAAAAACCAAATTGTTTTATATATAAAGAAATTCATAAAATGTTTATGAATATCAATTCTAGTGCACTGAGAAGTAATTATTGTTTCAAGAAATACCAACTTCATATTGAAGGAATTTATTTAAGAAATTATTGATATAAAATAGATTAGGATATGTTCCATCGATAAATTGATTACAAGAGATGAAATAAAATTGGCCGAACCTAAATGAACACAAATACATTAGAGCATCTAATAAGTATTCTTGTACGTTAAAGAGGAACTATGAGTTTCTAGTCAATGTCAAAAATAAATACACCTCGGTTGTTTAGTTAAACCATTAAGAGTATTGACTCTATGATATAGTACGATAGGCTAATCCAAAATTGATTATAGTACATTTTCAAAATATGATTTTGATAGTTGTATCCAAAGGAATATGATCCATTGGCCACAATGTGTTTTTATAAGAAAGAAAAATATAGTTGGAGTATAGTGAGTCATATTGATAAGAATATTACTGTGAATTTCAATTGTTGAAATTAATGCAATAGATTCATCATTCGATGTGCTTAATTGGTTCAAATTTTACTCACAAAGTTATCGTCTAGTATGAATTTATGTTTTAGTATAAATGTGTTGAAGCGAAAAGTTCTAAATATAGATTTAGACTAGACTGTTTACACATAACAACAAAAGTGCCTCGAAGTCAGTGGGAGAAATATTGAGTTTGTGGATTTTGGGATTTGATCCGAGAACGGATAAGAAAGTATCATTATAAAAAGCATGAAACTTGAATAGTGTTTTAGTAGACATGTCAAATAGTTTGATTATCAGTCAAAATATAGACGAAGTGTGTGTTCATAAGAAAGAACATTAAAAGGTACATGAAATTTCTAAACCATAAGTAAATAACACATTGCTGATTCTTAACGATGTACTTGTGTCAAAACCATCTTTAGTTGTTTTAATACTCAATGTTGGATTTGTAAATGATGTATTTTATAGTAAGTATAAAGATACTGGGAATATCCTAAATGATATCCAAGGATCCCTTATTAAAATGTTTAATACGCAACTTGTAAGATTAATGAATCTGTTACATTAATTTCAACATTTGAAATTTATGATGTTATTCTTGATAGAGTTAGGGTATCCCCTACGGGAAATTCTATAAAGAAAATTATTAACTCTGCAGTAAAATCTTAAATAAAAAAGGTGTATTTCTTTTTGTTGAATTCTAGTTATATTGTGATATGTTAATTAATTATTTAGTTTAAGTATATTGAATAGAAAATCCTTAAATGATGTATTATATAATATTAATTAGAATGTTTTGTAATCGTTAGAAATTTATCACACTAAAAATAACATATTATTTTAAATATCTCTAGTCAAGATGTTTCGAGATGGGATATCGATACATCCTTTAAGACTAGAGTACGTAAAGCTATCCAAATGTTGGATAGCGTATTACTCATGATTGCTGGGGGCATCAAGGAGTTACGTACGGATTATTATTATTTAATAATGGAACGACTCAGTCGAGATTTTTCTATTGGTTAACATATTAAGGTCAAGCAGAGAGTCTCAAAATGGCGATATCACACTGTTTTCTCGACTTGAGACTACTATTGAACTTCAATGCAGATCCTCTACTTTGATTATAGGTAAACCATGGAACGACGTCCATTGAACAACTATAGTTGGGTTTGAGCTAAAATATTGAAAGTGATAAACTATTCCATGGTGAATTTATCTTTTCAGTTACATGAGGTTAATATCATGGTTAAATGTAATCAACTCAAAGTCAAAGTCTCTAGCTAGAGAAAAACAGTTAATAATAATTATTATTATTGAACCAAGGGCTTTGTATTTGGTCTTACAAGTTGAATGTGGACGATATTAGAATTTTGACTAAAATCAAATTCCATTAGTCCTAATGTTATATAGTTTTACGAAGAGGATTGGTGTATATAATAGTTACTACAAGGGACTGCTTAAAATAGTAAAATAATATTTTACTAAATTTGTGTAAATTACTATTTGGCTAGACTATCACGCCACTAGCCAAGGTGATATGTGAACATTAATATTCAATTTTTCCGATATCAACCATTGATTGAATTTACACCTATGAGTCGTATAACCACAATGTTAAATACTTTGAAATACCATACATTTAATTAAATTTTAATTGTTATGAGTTAACTAAATTAATTAATAGTTATAAAATATCAATTACTTAATTTAATTTAATTTATTTGAATCGATATTTAAGAAATTACATATATAAAAGTTATATTTTACATATCTATATATGATATTGACAAACATTTAAATTGGATTTAGAATGTATAAATATTGATTGAATTTGGAAATGTTGATGGATCCAATAGCCCATAATAGTGGTTGGCTATAAAAAGATGGGGTTGGTGATATTTGTTTGAAATATACAGTTTGAATTGATAAGGAGAAGTGGTAAACAAGGAGATCTAGATCTCCTCTTTTCACTCTTTCTTATTGCCGATATAAACCAACCATCCATATTCTTTTTCTTTGGACATTAGCCTCCTCCCTTATCTATATTGGCCGCAAGCACTAGGACCTCATTACTCAAATTTTTTGTAAATAAGAAGATAGACTAATCATGGTTTCTTAACTTAATCTGCTTCGGTCCGAGCAGGCTTTGGCCCATGCAAGCTTACCGCAAGCTACTTGAGAATCCAATCTAGCTAAGCAAGTCTTCCTCGACTCATGTCTAGATTGGACCACTGTTATCCCATACTCTCCATGACACTTCATACACTGAAGCAACGACAATAGCCAGCTCATCAAGCAAAGTAAGGCATCTACATTACTCAACCTAACCTCCATCGTTGGGCATCCTCTTACATACAACTAGCTCCGAACAACCTGTCTATTCCAGTACCTCCCTCAGTTGTCCGTCAAGCAACGTGTCTCTAGATTACCTCGGGCATGACCTACTAACTCAGCTTCAATGAAACACCCATAAGCAATCCTATAATTGGCCCTATGTATCATTTTAAGCAGTGGAGCCAAACCTGCCTGGCTCATTCTGCTCCTTTAGCACCACCCTTGGCAATTTCCTACCTCTTTCCATATCCTTGGAAAAAAAGCTGGCCTGCCTGGTCTGCCTCGCCACATCAATATGCAGGCAAGGCTGAAAAAGAAGTACAACCAAGAGTTCCCTCTTCTGACATAGAGCATACTGTGCAACATGCTGCCAGTGTGCATAATTATTACTTAAACTATAATAACAAAGCATGTACCTTACAAGGTTTGTCCTATTGATGTTGACCTCAGCCATTAATTCCCTTCACATCGCCAACCTTTCCTCATCAAACTCGTTTATGGTGCAGCGTCTTTCCAACCGCTTTTATGGCATTATCTTAGCCGTCCCAACGTAAAGCTCGTCCATGGCATCTTTAAGGAGGTTGGTCACTACCCGCCAAGAGTCGACTATTCAGAGATTGGTCACCAATCATCAAGGGTCAACTATTCAGAGGATGGTCATCACCTGCCATGGGTCAACTATTTGAGGTTGGTCACCGGTCGCCACTCGCCAAGGTTTGACTATTCAGTGGTTGGTCACTACCTACCAAGGGTCAACTATTCATAGGTTGGTCGCCCCACCTGCCACGGGTCGACTACTTAGAGGTTGGTCGCCACCCACCAAGGGTCGACTATTCAAAGGTTGGCCGCCACCCGCCAAGGTTCGACTATTCAAAGGTTGGCAACCTCTCGCCAAGGGTAGACTATTCAAAGGTTGACCGCCACCTGTTGAAACCACCCACCAAGTGTCGACTATTCAGAGGTTGGTCGCCATCCACCAAGGGTCAACTATTCAGAGGTTGGTCACCATCCACCAAGGGTCGACTATTAAAAGGCTGGTCACCACCCACCAAGTGAGACTATTCAAAGGTTAGTTGCCAACTGCCAAGGGTTGACTTTCAAAGGTCGGTCTCCACTAAAAGGGTCAACTATTAAAAGGATCCATCAATTACGCACGATGTCGCATCCTCATCTTAGCCTCAAGCAGCAGATTCTCACAGCAACTCCCCATTCATGGTTCTAACCTCAACAAGCCCTCAAGATTAGCAGAAGCATTAGTCTTAAGCCACTAATTTTATCTTGTTGTATCACTTGTATTTCCTTGTAATTGGAAAAGAGTCGTATAATAAGTGGAATTCATAGTGGAAATAGGAAGCTCTGTCGAACCACTCTATATCATGTGTCATTTACTCATTGAATTCTCATTTTAGCTTTTAAACCAGATGATTAACAAGTGACTATGGCTTTTAGTAGTGCAATCCCGCGGTTGACAAAAAATAC
This sequence comes from Allium cepa, assembly GCA_030765085.1. Taxonomy (NCBI): domain Eukaryota; kingdom Viridiplantae; phylum Streptophyta; class Magnoliopsida; order Asparagales; family Amaryllidaceae; genus Allium; species Allium cepa. The sequence goes on along the minus strand of CM060935.1, from coordinate 438,918,458 downwards.
AGTCAACATATGGTGCTAGAAGGAGGCTTTAACCTCCATTATTGTGGTTAGCAGTCTCCTTGCAAGCTCTTTTCAAACTTGGTATCCCACATCCAATATGAACTATGTCAACTACAAGTACAATCCCGCTCGCCCCTCTGATCATCGAAAAGACCCCCTAGCATGGGGAACGAGCCTCCTACCACTCACCTAGCATGCCCCTACATGATGCTCTAATCGATTGACCTTACGACTAGACTCGAGGGCACTCATGTAAATATTTAAGGCAGCCCACGCAGTCTACCGAGTGAGTCTCTCATCTCCCTTTTCCCTTAATGTTTCCTAAGAGTAACTAGATGCCGTCTACATGTTAAGGTGCATCAAAGATCGGCGTCCAATGACTTTCTCAAGCTTTTTGCCGAGCCCACAACTTTCTATGAAGATAGCATTGAAGTGTTCAAAGCCTACATTATTCAGCACTACTGCCAAGGCTATCCAACAAGGATGATTTTTTATTTGCTTATTGCCTTCTTTTGGGGACTGTTACTCATTGCCGTCATGGACCACGCATCGCTTCCCTCTTAGCAAATACGCAATCCACGAGGATGAATTACCAAGAATTCATTTCCTAATCGAGGAATTCCTAGCTATCCAACGAGGGTGAGTTTCCATATGCCTGTTGCCACCCAGAGCTGCTCGAGCCATCGCTCCCCACTTAGGGTATAGACTATCCATGATGATGAATTACCAATAATTCATTTCCTTGTCAAGGAATGTCTTGGCCATCCAATGAGGATGAGTTTTCATCTTGTTTGGGGACTGCCGCCTTTCGCCTCCTATCGAGTAATACCTAGGATATCCAATGAGGATGATTTTTCATGTGTTAATTACCATGTTTGAGACTGCCTTTTTCTGCCTTCCAGGACCCTACGAGCCATCGCTCCCCTCCTAGTTGGTAGGATATCCATAAGGATGAATTACCAAGAATTCATTTTCTTATCAAGGACTGTTAGGATATTCAACAAAGTGGAATCACTATGCATGCGTTTCTTTGTTTGGGGACTGTCCCTTTGCCCTAGGAGTCTGAATGAGACGTCTCTCTTTTATGCATCAGGATGCATAACTAGATGTGTGACCACAACGGTCCACACCCCTCTTCTGTGATGTCGATCATCCTTCGAATAGGATACAACACTATTGTCTAGATCGACACTATTACTCCGAGCGACGTCGAAGTCTGACATCCATAGTGTGCTTGCATAGAAATAAGCTGGGTTAGCCTCTACTTGTAGCATCACTCAGGGGAACTTTCAAGCCGCTTAGCATTTAGGTTCGAATTGGGATCACTTACCATCAAAGCAACACATAGTTAAGCTCACTTTTAACAATTTCTATCCCTTAGGATCTTATGAACGATGGAGACAGCCACCCATCAATTGTCACTCCATCATATAAGAGTGCTAAGCCAACCATGCACCCCCAGTTGGGTGGGCCCTACAATTTCAAAGCAATATGTGACATGTCACCCTAGAGAACCTTCGAGACCTGCATGCTTTGGTTCGAGCCAAGGCCCGTTCGTAGCTATGAAAATGACTACATGTCATCCAAGAAGACCCAGAGGAATGCATGCGCTTCCACAGCGCCAGTGCTACCCTCGCTCGATGTTGGGCAAGCATTTGGCTCGTATGAATGTATAACTAGGCTCAACCCGCATTATGACAATCTTGCTACTTAGCATACTATAAACATAGTTTTTAATGAAAATAATACAAGAACGCCTTAGGCAGTGCATCACCTAAGAGAACCTGCAAGCCCATTCAAGCTTAGGTTTGAACTAGGACTACCCATCGACAAAAGCAACACGATGAGACTTATATGCTGCACAGCAGCCTCACCACCTAACAAGCACCTGGGTGGCATGGTCAGTGCTCTCTTCCGAGTCTCTCAACCTGCCAAGGAAGACAACTGAAGAAATTTGGTCATACCAGCAGAAAAGATTGCTTGCTATTCGAGATACACTGCCCTATAAGTCGAAAGCAAGAACAAACTACTATAACTAGTTTCTCAAACAACAAATTTGCAACAAAGAATCTATTTTATTCAGTTTAATAGTGCATGAAGGCATAATGCCCACCCCACTAGGCCTACAAAAATTTTTGATCGCTAGCTAGTCGAAAAGAAGAAAAAGAGTAGAGAAGCAGTAGTCAACAGCTTCTTTAAGGCAGGTCAGCCTGCACTCTTATCACTGCCTAAAAATTGCCCGGTAGGGTAAATGATCAAGAACTAGTTGAAGGAGTGCGCTATCACCATCAACGCCTTCAACATTGGATCTCATAAGAGATTGTGAAGAGCTCCTAGGCAAGCTCACTAAGCAGCAGACCAAGAAGTTAGCGGTGACAACCAAATTAGAGGCACCAGCCGCTATTTCTTCCAGAGGGGTGTAAAAAGCCCAAACTTATCTGAGTTCAAGAAAATAGGAGCATAAAAGAAAAGAAGTCCCCAAACCCTGCCTAGATCCATAGCTCAAAACCGAGTTTAGTCAACGTTAGAACTTTATCTAAGAGACCTGTATCCCAGCCAAAGGCAAGGTCCATCTTAAGCAACCGAAATCCATGAGCACTTGTTTGAACTGCCACCGAAAAACATAGTTCGACACCTAAGATGGCTAACCCTTTTCTAAATCCCACCGAATCAAATAAAAAATTCAAACAAGTTTGACCAAAAGCCAAATGCTCAATAGCATTAGGAATGGAAGATGAAGGCATAGCCAACTATTTTTTTACCAAGAGAAAACCATGCAAAGTTCAAATCTGTAGAAGAAATTATGTGGCCAAACCTCGATGGGTTTGGAGTGGAAGAGGAAGGGGGTAGTTATAGGCTCTCTCTTTAATCGCAACCGATGTAATAAAAAAGCCAGAAGTAATCCCGACCATTCAAAGATGATAAGTGTTGTGTCACACCACACACGTGAGCAAAAAGTCACCTTTCAACCACATCTCGAGAAGCACAATTGTCATGATTAATGGTGCAAGGCCATACGGATACAACATTACCGTCAATCAATGGAGTCTTCTAGATTTTACAAGCCCAAGCCAGCTCTAAAGCATGGGCTTGGAGGAAAAATGTTACTCAATTTTTTTTTGTAAATAAAATGATAGGCTAATCAAGATTTCTAAACTTAATCCACTTGGATAGGGCCAGCTTGGGCCGAGGACAACCTACAGCAAGCTACTTGAGAATCAAAAATAGGCCGGCAAGTCTCCCTAAACTGCCTTCCAAGTTGGACCCTAGTCGGCCTGTCCTCTCCAAGGCATTTTAGGTCCACCCCTCGGATATTGCACGCCAGAGAAATGACAATAGTCAACTCATTAAACAAAGCAAGGCATCTACACTATTCGGCCTGGCCCTCTCTTATACCCAGCTAGTTTCTAAATAGACCATCTATTAGAGAACCTTCCTCAACTATTTGTCGATTAACCTGTCTATTACTGTTTATTTAATAAAATATTTATTACTATTATTAAATTAAATAATAAATTATTTTCAAGAAAAATGTTTAACATGAATATTTTTATAAGCATAAAATATTTTTTAAAGTGTAAATAGTTTTCAAATAGTTGAAAAATAAATTTATTTATATTAATACAACGAATAATTAAATAGATTGGAACAATATTGGATTGAAAGAATAGTGCAATTATCGAAGTATATTGTGTGAAACAAAGTATTGATTAATTTGAGTTAAATTGTAGATTTTCTACAAAATAAATAGAAAAATTATTCAAAAGGAAAGAAAAAGAAAAATTAGCACTTTAAATTAGAGCCTAAATCCCGTTTCACTCATCCCCATTCTAATTCCCTTTATTTCCAAATCCATGCCCTTAATCCCTACTTAATTTACTTCTTCCCTAAAATCCCTAATTCCAAAATTATTTCTGAAAAAAAACAACGAATGAAGAAAAAAATCGCGCTCGCAGCACTGACGTTGCCGGCATTGGGAGGGAGGGCACACTATGTCGATGTGCGGTCGATAATGGTAACTGGCATGTGCGTGTGTGGGGGAGGTGCGATGACATCATTGAGATGGTGGTGACTGCATGCATATTAGAAGGTGAGGTGGGTTTGAACATGATCGATACATTAAGGGGGAGTGCTCCCGACATTGAGGCATGACTATAGCCGAGGGATAGGGGTATTTACGATGGTGGTGCAGCAGCTGGCATGGTTATGTGCATAGTCGAAATGAAGGAGCATCGTTTTTAACTAGTTAATTCCTAACTTTTGCCATGTTCTAGCTCATATTTTCTTTTGCATGCTATGGTTTAATCATTATTGTGATGAATTTTGATCGATATTTGTTGCCTTTGATTTTAGCTATATATGAATTTCCCTTTTTGATAATGGTTGTGATTCCTTGTTTGTTTGATGTAATTTGGTTTAGAATTGTATTTATGATGTTTAAATATCCTTGCCTTTCTTTAATAATGGCCAAACAATGAATTTAAGATTGATTAGGAGGGGAAATTGTATTGTATTGCTTTGGAAATATTTTTATAATTTATTGAAGTGTGTGTATGTGTATAGACACACACACACACATATTTATATTATTTTTGGAAGAGAAGGAAATATTTCAAGGAATATAATTTTTAACTCTATGAAATTTAAATGTCCTTTGAAAATTAAAGTTTTGGCATTAATTTATAAATATAAATAAATTCAAAAGCGACCTATTTTAAGAAATGTTGTATACAAATTTATTTTGAAAGTTGAAATCAGGATACTTGGCTTTTAAGTGAATTTAAGAAAAGATATTTATTCTTTATGATTAAGAAAATCATTTGAAATAAGTTTTGTTTTAAAAAGACGGTTTAAAATTATATTTCAAAGTAGTTGATTTTATATTTAATTATCTTTAAGAGTAAAATTGATTTATACAGCTTTTGGAAACATATAAAATTGACTTATGTAAGGAGAATCTCCGACTAATTATAAATTACTTTCAAAGGTAGTTTACAAGGATTTGAAGATAAATAAGGATTTTTTAGAATTGATTTTGTGAATTAATTATTTGATTTTTGGGAATATTATGAAGTGGAAATAATATATTTGAATTTGATGTATAAAAGGTAATCTTGAAACTACCAAACTCTTTCATTAGCTTTTTCATGGTACTCAAGAAGAAATTCCAATAGTATGAAATTATTTAAAAGAAAAGAGTTAGGTAGTATTTATTCAATTATTTCTTTTGACTCAATTTATAGGATATGACATAGACTGTATATATTGCTCATTATGTGTGTGATATGTTTAATTCATATGTTGGTGACCTAAAAATAATATCATACAACACAATGATGTGCGTTGCATCGACATTTATGGTTAAATTTTACCTGGTACATTTCACCTTGTTATGTGCCTTATGTCTCTTATGTGGTTAAATTATGCTTTGTGTGTTACAACATAATTACCCTTTTGTATGGTTATGGGTATAAGCATATATATGGTGGTAATGTTAAATTCACTAAATAATGTCATGTAAACGATGAACCATAATTAAGAACCCTTCATGGCACTAGGGTAAACAATGGTTAGGAGGGGTTACTATCGTAACGAGAGAGTATGGAAAATATAATGGATTGATCAAATGAGATAAGATACCAGATGTGCTAGATCCATCCTTGCTTGGACTGAGTGACGTTTTGAACCATTTTCCATTGGTCAAGTGACCTACTGTACAGGTACACCAATGATGACGAGTACATAGTATATTTGATGGAGATGATGATGCCATGTAGTAGAGATTAGTACAGCGAATAGGACATGTGAAGGCACCTAAAAGTCTGTTTGAGGGGGACATGGATGAAAAAGGTTGTGTATCTTGCCTCGATCAACATCTAGAAGAGTTAAAAAAATTCTGATCTAGGGGAACATCGATAAAAAGGGCCATGAATCTTACCTCGACCAACAATTGGAAGAGTTGAAATTATGGTTGAGGGGGACATGGATGAATAAAGCCATGTATCTTACCTCGATCAGCATATGGAAGAGTTGCAATTATGGTCGAGGGGGATATGGATGAAAAAGGCCATGTATCTTACCTCGATCAACATCTGGAAGAGTTAAAAATTCTAATAAAGGTGACATAGATGAAGTCTTGCCTCTATCAGCATCTGGAAGAATTAGTATTCTGGTGAGGGTGGCAAGGATGAAAAAGGCCATGTAACTCTCCTCGATCAACATCTGAAAAGTGGTAGAGTGTATATACGGATGAAAAAGGTCGTGTATCCACTTAATAAGTTATATAAGTAAAGCAATGATCAATTCATGATAATTGGATGGTTAATAAATATGACCTATAATAATTGTGACTAGGAGTAAACCACAATTGAGTAGATTTGCGGTTGTGGTCACATTAAATAGATAAATGACTCTTATATCATGATATCATATATGTCATTGGATGATGATTGGGGATTATATTGAGTGTGTTTTGCATTCATTCTGCATATTATGAAATCCGTTTAGGATATGCTTCCGTGTAATGGTTTTGTGTGCAATTATGATGATCTTACATTTATCTAGGCATAGTATGACCCGTTTATTATTTATATAATACGCAGGTTAATCCGAGACTTTACAAGTACATGGACATTAGCCTTACTTTGAAGATTGGGCTTTTGAGGAGAAGATTATGGACTACTGTAACAACCCTAGTTCTAGTGGGTTTGGATTTTTCGCCAAAATGCTAAAATCCAAGCCCACTGCAACCCGAGTTGGGCATCTGGTATCCTGCAAATAGGCAAAGATAAGTATATCAGAGCTTAAATAAATATCTCACATCGGAACTGACTAAAATATAATAATAAGTAAATACTCACCAAGATAATAACACTTTCTAAAAAAGTGTCTCAAAGCTGGAAAATCTCTGCTATCTATCTAACCTGTAGGATGTTATGAGGAGGGGGTCAGAACTAAAGTTCTGGTGAATGGACAAATTATACACTTCTAAGCATAACTCTACATATACCGTTCTATTTCCATTTTCTGTTATATTAGGTTTATAATACTCTCGCCTCTGTGCGTTAATCGTACCCATCTACTCCCTAGTAGATTAAGACGTAATAACCAACATATATGTAGCTACATGCCCAAAGACCGCATCGGTCCTAGGTGCTACCCGTAGTACCTTCTGTATCCTCCTCGAAAAGGACACCATCATTTCGCAGCTAGAGCGTACTATAACTACATCGGTAAAGGACAGTTTCGTGAGACCTACGATACAGATGTTGTATCGTCTACTATGAAAATGTGAAACTACATCCGCACTAGCTTATACTAGTGCTCAGATATTCAAAATGTACCACCCAATGCGTACCTTGAGGGTTATACGTAATCGTTCTTTCTGCTCCCTGATTTCCGCCAACAAGGTCTATCTTGTACAAAAATCGGTCGGAGATTTTCTATATCTATAAAAGTCCGCTTCGTTAGGCCTACAATACAGATATTCTACTTGGTCTGTTTCTTTTCACATTGTGGATATGGCCCCACGCAGCCCGCCTCGACTAATCGAAAGACCTTTCAAGAGCTAAGTGGTTGTGGCCTACTGAGAACAATCTAAACATCCAATTGGTTGTGCCCCTCATCCAATGTCTCGATAGTGAAAGAATCATTAGCCTATTGGTTTAACTCTAATATTTCCCGAACTCGCTCTGATTGACGATTGCTTGATCTCCGCATGCGACTATCCTTTTGGGTCCCGCCCACTATAACCCACTCATAAACTAGAGTATGGTGTCTCATCAACCTTTTGACTGACTGCAAAGGTCTGCTTTATTAGGCCTACAATGCAAATGCAGTTAGGGCATACTCTCTTGATGGAACACCTACAGACCTACCTCCGGGGGTGCAGCTTCGTTAGGCCTACCCTAGAGGGCCATCCTAGAGTATTCTCATGTCCTATTGAAGTCTCATACTTCCTTCTAACCTGAACTAATTAAGTTGGATGCGCTCTTTCTGTACTAAAATCTGCGATGAACTACTTCGTTAGGCCCTTTATCTATATTCTCTTTCCGGCTACTCCAAACGCACCTTACCATTTTATTAGACCCTACGTCTAATCTTTTACTATATGTTTAGTTTACTTTTCTTATTCTGTTGGCTACTTGTTTACCCTAATCTGCAAGCCCAACCCCATTTATGTGTGAGACCATTAGTCTTAGACCTGAAAGGGAATGCTGCTGGTACGAGCCACTTCTATTATTTGCATATTAACTTAATCCAAGATCTAAGTTTGATAAAATAAACCTCTTCTATTTCTTTCTTTTTAATTATAACATTCATATTACAATTATACTTGCAATTATTACTTTTATATTCTTTTCTTTTTTTAATAACATACATGTTATAAATGTAATCGCAAGTGTCTCTTTTCTATTCTAGTCTGTTTTCTTTTATTATGATACTAAATTCTCTTTAGTTCTCTTATATTTTCTGATAGTCTTAGCTTGGGATTACGTCCAATAGTCACAAGTTACTTATCACAATAACCGCCTTGCTTTTTTGTTTTACTATCTGCGTAATAAATGTAGATCTAGTCACATCTTCTGTTTGTTGTTTCTAATCTTGTCAAATATTTAACTTGATTATTTCCTCTTTTTTAATTTCTTTAATGCTTCACGTTATTCACTTTTATTCTAGGAAGTTGTTCTATTCTATTTTGTTGGTTACAAAAACTGTACTAAAAATTCATTTTCATATTTTAATACTAAATAATGCTATAAACAATAAATCGTAACTGCAAAATATTTCTTTTATTGTTTGTTTAATTATTGGGTAATGCAAAATACAGTAATGTCTCTATTTTGCACTAATTCCATTTTTCTTGCTTTTATTCTTGCAATTACGTTTATCGTTATTCTTATAATATTAAACTGTGAAAATGTATTCTCTTTTCTAAACCAACCAACTAATCTATCACTAACTTCCAAATCAAGTTATTATATTTTCCTCTTTTTAATTCATTTCTCCTATTTTAACATAATTTACTGTAAATTTCTCATTTTTAGGCTTTTGCCTTTCTCTACAATTTTTAAGCCTAATATACTTATATTTAATTGGATTCCTTCCTTTTTCCATATAAATAACAGTTAAATATAAGCAAACTTCTCTTATAAAATTTATATTTTCAACATAACTGACTAGTAGAACTAATTACTGAAATAAATGCTGAATTAAATATTTAACGGGAATTTAACGATATTATATATCATAAACATAAAAGAGATATAATTTAAATCCACTCACCTATCGTCTTTTGCTTTGCTCCATGGCCTTCCTGGATCCCCTTCTAAGGCGTCTAGTATTTTTATTGAGAAGATCTTCTCCGTAGAAATATTTTCTATTTAGGATTCGGCCTCAGGCAATGAACCCAATTGGAAGAAAATATGATTGTGAGAAAATAGCTAGGCCTAGGGTTCTATTTATAGTGCAGCTTAGGGATCTCAAGCCATTTTATTTAGCTGATTGAATTTGAAGCCACCACGTACAGGGTCATTTGGAGCCATCAGATCTATCAATGTATGGCTCCTGTCGAATAAAATCAACTGAAGTAGTCACCAAAAAAATTTCATCTCCGCAAAAGTGCTGGTCGACCCTACATCATTGCGGGTCGGCCTATAGGTCGACCTGGGGAGGATGGAGGTCGATCTATAAGGTACTTTTTTTTCTTTCTTCTTTTTTCTGATTTCTTATTCACTTGTAACTTCTTCATATTAACTCGGATTTCGACAAGTTATATATGAAAATTGATCAGAAAATCTCCACAAACATAATGGAATAAGTTTCGAGGCCGTATTCTTACAATTCCAAAAATTCTTATTTTCACTGTTCATCGTTATTTAATTATTTAATTATCTAAAAATGTGGGGTGTTACAACTACAACGTGTTTTTTGGAGTTTAGTATATGTATACATATATGTATGTATGTATATTCATTTGAAGTCTCTAGGTATGTACATTAGTTGACGGGATCGAGTTGTATATGGCATTTGATTTGTATCGATGTGTATATTTTGTAGTAAGTGCCATACTTTGTTTTGTAGACCTACTTTGCAAAATGTAAGTCCTGATATTATATTTTTCTCCATGTTCTGTAACTCTGTGTTTTCCGGTTATATTGTTTATTATTCTGTCCTAGTAAATTCACGTATTTATAGCTTTGTGCCAATGCAGAGTGCAAATATTTGTGTATTATACCAGATGAGAAAACATATCAGTGTTAGCCCAAGGGAATAACTCACGTGCAGTTTGTCCTAATATGCCTCATTCTCTATATTACCATACAATATTACTCTATAATACTCTTTGGTGGTAAGGGTATCAAGGTGGGGTGTCATAGTTGGTATTAGAGCCGAGTTCATAACAATATAGAATATATATGACACGATTCTTGGCCTTAGAGTGACTTAGAGTCCATATTTCCCTTTGGGTTTGTGGTAGTTACCCTATATATATTAAAGGGATAATAATAGTACACGATGATACTGGTAATCATCTAAGGACATACTAATTATTTTTCCTATGCTATATTATCCTTATTTCTACCCATCCTTTGTATTTTTCTCCATGTGAAATGGATATTGTTGATGGAGGTAGTGAAGTAAGAAACTATTAGCCAGCCCAGTAGTGTCGGAATTAGTGATGTTGTGTAAACCTCTGTATGGATTGAATGAGAATGAAGTAGCTCAGTTAGGGAAGTTGTAATAGACCCTAGTTAAAATCTCGCAGTGAACACTTGGCAACTTTAAATTGTGATGGGTGAGTCTAAGTAGAAGGATCCGTAGTGATCTGGGTTGTGCAGTGAAAGCTGATAGACAGTTTTTAACTTAAGGAACATGTTGTTTGCTTGTTTGATTGATGTGTGTTTTACAGTATTAATATTTGTTTTCATTTGTATTAGTCTAGAATGTAGGAATTGATTAGGATTTAGCACTTGAAAATTTATAAACCCACTTGAATATGGACGAATCCAGTTATTAATAAAGGTTACCGTTTCTCAAATGTAGAACTGTCGAGGAATAATAAATATGTTTACGAAATCAGTTGTAATAATATATATACACACACAAAATTAAAATGTAGAATTGGGATATATATATATATATATTATGTAAAAATAAAATATGACTAATTGCATGGACGCTTGCTTTTGTGAATTAATGTATTTAGTATGATGTATTACTTTGGTTGCGAATGGTTGATAAATGGATGTGTACACACATTATAAGTAAATGTTTTTACGCAAATAAGTAAATGATTTTGATAAAGTATAAATATTTCTTACAAAGTGATTGTAAGAATTTTAATGGTCTATTCTGAGTTGATTGGTTCGTTGAGTGGTTTATGAATTTTGGTCGATACGAATAGCTAACGTATCGATAGGAATTTCTAGACGCCTAAACGAGGTAGAATCGACATGTTATTTTAGAGATGATATAAGAAATGGTTTGCTTTGGATTTTATGTTGTTTTAGAAAGTGATATGTTATTTTAGAAAAATAAAAACACAATATTTTAGATTTAAATATTTTCAAACAACGAATGCAGCCATAGAATATTGGTGTTAAGTTGAATTAATGCGATCCATTGTTGATATGAAATTCTAGATAGTTAGCGTTACAACTAATTGGTGAAACGAGTCGCTAAAATCTTATGATATGACGATATTAAATATTTTATTATAAATTAAATTTGGAAATTATGTATGTATGCATGCACGTAAGTGCATATATATAATGATATACTTGTTAAAGTAAGATTCAAGAGCATTTTATAATGATATATATAGTCACAATAGATTGTTTTGAATTAATGGAATAGAAAAACGTCAAATTTTCTAGCAATATATATATATATATCATTTTTCTCCTTTAGACACACACATACAGATACACACACATGTCTGTGTATGTGTCTAAAGGAGAAAAATGCTATAAAGCATATTTAAAAGAATTCTTTTTAATTTTATGAATTAGTCTTGCCGAAGTTAATTTTAATTATTACCACTCCAAGTTTTTGGGGAAATAAATATTTCCAAAAGTATGTAACTTTGTTTATTATTGTATTTGATGTGTAGTATGCTATACATACATGGAATTTTATAAAGCAGTGTCTTGGATTTATACATGAGTTATAAAAGATTTGACAATTTAAATTGGATGGTATAAGGAAAAAATGATGGAAGTGTTAATTTGTTTTTGGAAATTTGTATAGGAGTTATTAAAGGTATATATTATATTATACTATCAGCAAAATAGATTTTACAAAGAAAGGTTATCGAAAAAAAGTGATGAATTGAAGTTTCAATTTAAAACTTTTAAAAAGAGAATTTATATTTTGGAAAAAAATTCTCGTACGATCAAAAATAATATCACAAGGAAATGTTTGACCATTTGAAATATAATTTTTTTCTTATTTTGAAATTATTGATTCTTGGGAGAACACACACACATACGTATATATGTGAAGTGAGAATAATTAAATGATATGGATTTTGACATTATGAATAAAAGAATTTAAAGAAAAAATGTACAAAAGTTCTTTTCTGAATCTTTGCTGACCATTTTTGAAAAAAGAGATGGCGGGAGTTTTTATATTGAACTTAGTTGTTGTTTTTTCTTAAAAAATTGGTATTTAGCAAAATTTGAAGGTAATAATATTAATGGAAAAATGTTGTTCCTTAATAAGAAACATTTGGTGATAAATGCAAAATAAAATTTGAATTTTGAGGTTAATATGGAAAAATGTTCTCTGAATAAATGAAAGTTTTTAGTGAAAATAAGGAAATTTTAGTGTAAAATAATGATTTATTTTAACTATAAAACTCAAATTTTTAATCTGTTTTTTGAAGATTTTGCATTTTTTTTAAAGCTATGTCATTAAAAAATAATTTCTTTTTTAAGTGCAATGCAAAATTTATGCGATTGGTTTCTTTAAAGCTTGAGTTAAAATGAGATTTCATCGATGTCCTAAAATTAAAGATCATTTAAAACAACATTATAGTGATTTGGCCATAATTTTTGATTTTATTGTCCAATTTTGATGAATCTTCTTTCATATGAAAATTATGTTAATATGGAATAACTTTCATGTTTGTCAATTTTGAAAATTTTGAAATCTATTGGTGTTAAAGTCGGGTTGAATTGAATTAAAAATCTGGATAGTATTTAATTTCAAGATTTCAAAGCCTAATAGTTTTGGCCAAAACTTTTGAACAAGTTATCCAAATTCGACGATGTAGCACTTTGTGGAAATCTAGTAAGATAAGAAACAACTTTTATTTTGAGAGTCTTGAAATTTTTTGCCTTTTTCAATGCTAAAGACGTTGTTTTCTAAAGTGGGATTGTGATTTTCAAGTAATTTCGGATTTATATGCCTTTAGGAAAAATGTTATAACTCAGGTCGTATTATACATATTTGTGATCCTAGAGTTGTTTCGGAAAGCATGTACATTGTGTAACAATTTTGCTTTTGAAACCTTTTTCCAATTTGGTGACTTTTGCTCTTTAAAACCTTGTTGAACAGTGGACTAATTAAAAATACATGTTGCCTATAGTTAAAATCAAGTTTATTATCATACCTTACTTTATGTGGCTATTCTTTGATTTGAGTAATGTGTAGGTGCTCAAAAAGCCTAATTGGACTATTTTACTCGCTTTTGCTTGCGTAATAGGAAAGTAGCTTGCTTAATATGCTAAATATAGGTATGTACTTATGATATATCGATAAATATGTTATATTATGTTATTTCCCATGTTTTGAGACGCCCCGTTGATTGGGATGAATATATATATTGTGATTATATGTTGTATTTTTTTGAAAAGCTCTTCGTACAAAGGAGACTCTTTCGATTTTTTTTTGGAAAATCCCACACTTAGAAAAAATTTCACAAAATATATCGTATGCGAAAGATAGAAAATTGATAAGTCTATTAAAACTTATAGCATGTGATAAGATAGATTCTAGTGTGTGCCACATCGAGGATTGAGTAAGTTTAAGTTTGATTGTAGATCATAGAATATGAAGAAAGTTCAGAGTATGAGTTATGTGTGACGTTTTCCTATAAGGAATTGCTAGGACATAATTCTCAGAAAGGGTGGTCTGTAACAACTCTACTTTCTACCTCATCATAGTAAATAAATTTAGTTAAAATAAATTTATTGGAATTCGACTTTGATAATTATTATTTTAGAAATAATTTTCTATTTAATTAAAGTCTATCAATAAAAGATTTTTTAACGACCGGGTGATTTTCGACCTCAAAAATCGACACTAATACGGTCACTGTATAGAGTGTCGAGCAATCAAGTGCCGGAAATACCCAATTCTTAGGGTTAAGAAGAAAAGAGATCGAAGAAGAAACAGAAATAACAGCACGGAAACTCACAATTGCAGCGGAACAAATATAATATACAATAACGGATTTTATACAAAAGAATCTGTATCAGTTATTATCCATATAAATTATCAGAGTACAATCATCAATATATAAGTCTGGACAGTTACAATAACTTGTCCTCAAATGCTGAATATACAGCCTACAATACACAACAGAATATAATCAAATATGTTCAATATGTTTCTTCCATCCATCTCGTCTTCTGAGCTCCAAAGCAACCTAACTTGAAACTATAATATTTAGTCGAACCTGAGCACTACGACAAATTAACACTCGAGTCAGGCTGAAAACCAGTGTGAGTAAAACACACTTAATTTGAAATACTTAAGCTGTCAAAATCCTTCGAAAAACAAAGGTAACTCGTAAGACTGCGTCACACATATACGATAGTTTTTATAATCTTACGATAACCAAAACACTTCTACAGTAATCAAGTGATATTATAATAGTGTCTAAGTATAAAATACCTATTAAATATGGGTTCTATAATCAAAACCGTAAAGGGTTTGTAGTGATTATTAGATCAAAGTGGTTCTGGATAATGCTGATATCCGATCCCAGTCTCTTCGAACTCAAACGATAAATAAATAAATAAATAAAATGATTTATTTTAGGTTAATTTAAAATTAAAATCATTTAAAAATTTATTGACAAATTGATAGATAATAAATCAAATAAAATATTCTTATTAATTCACTTCAATTATTAAATCGATTAATTTTACAATACATAAAACTTGACGATCTTAGCTCAAATAAAAATGCATAACGTTAGGGTCCTAATGTAGAAATTTTACGTGATTTTTGGATTTAAATTGTAAAAGAAAATAGTGTTTAATTTTTATTTAATTAATTAATTAATCAAACGTTTTCTTTAAACCCAGCCCATATAAAACTCAAACCCGATCTATGTTAACCAAAACCCAACATTTTCTTCCTTCTCTTGTTTCTTTATTGAAAACAAAGCAAAATAGAGCTTAGAAATTTATTGGTAATTGACTAGAAAATTAATTATACTTGCCTTTTTTAGATAGCCACGCCCAACCCTTTTATTTTATTTTATTTTCGTTGCATTTTTTCCCTCTCTTTTTTCTTTTGTTTTCCTTTTTCTTCTTTTTCCCTTTCTTTCTTTTCTTTTTTCCTTTCTTTTTCTTTTTTTGTTTCTTTTTCTTTTCCCTTTGGCCCAAGTCCACCCGGCCCAACTCCTTCTCCTCTCTTCTCCCTTATTTTCAGTTTTTCCTGCTTCCGCCTCTCCACTTTCAAAAGACAAGATGTGTACGTACGTGTGCACGTGCACACGTGCCTCCGGTCAAACATCTCGCTACCGACCACCCCTCCAAGTCGCCGCCGATCCCCTTACCATATTCGTCCACATGAACCCATGGCCGCACCCTGCGTTTGCATTTCGACTTTCAAACCCGAGTCCAGGAACAAACCTGCCTATTCGATCACCTCACCACATCGAATCCAACCATCATCATCCACCCAACCTTGTCCAGAGCATCATCACGATCTCCTGCTCCTTTTATCCATCGTGCGCACCTTCCCAGTTGCCCCTACGACGTCGCCATTAGCTCGAGACCGAACCACCCACAATCACATACCTAAACCCTATTCCAACCTCGTATAGCCCACTCAGGCAACTATAAATCATCACTCCATTTTTCTCGGGTTCGCCACCCCTTAAGCCTCCTTCATGCCCAACCCCTCGACCTGAAATCAATTTGATCGCCGTAATTTGACATTACACCTAATTATGATCATCCATCCTTTACTACCTCAACACGCCAATAAAAATTCTCAAACAAATCCTAAAAATCATGTTTCCCAGTAACGATCATAGCCATATGATTCATTGATTTAATTATGATAGTTGAAACTCGACAAAATCAACCCACTCCCTGTTATATCGAGTTTTCTCTTTTCGTGCTTGATGAAATTACACGAAACAAATTTTACAATATTCTATATTCAAATGCAAATAATTTTCATTTTGGAATTATGGTCTAAAACCTAATAGATGTTGAGATATAGATTTTAAAATGTGAAAGGTTTGACTTTTTAAAACAAAACAAAGAACACAGAGGAAGAAGTACAGTATTTTGTGTATAGGTGGACTTGACCATGTTGAAACACATACAAACATATGTAGATTTACATAACAAATAAATATACAGTTGACATATATCATAGATTCATCCAAATCATAATTATATATAAGTATCTATGATAACCAGTAAACAAACACTAAAATGTTTTTACTCACCTGAAAGAATGATGAACACACTGTCTAGATTTGCTTTTGTTTTATTCACTTTCCTAAAGCTTTTGAAGTGGTTGAGTATTTAGTCTCTAAGGTTTTAAAAATGGCAGTTCTTTTTTTTTTTTTTTTGAATATTAGACTGTAGAACGTTAACGTGAATAACATAGGCAGGGTATTGATAGATGGAGAGCGAGAGCAAGTTGGGAGGGGCTGAAGCTTATACAGTACTCATCTTTTTTTTCTTTGTTTTGATTTTAAAATTTTGTTGACTTGATTTGAAAGTTAAATTGACTTGAGATCCTAGTTGATATTAAAACTTGAGTGATTTGATTTATTTTGTGCTTGAATTGATGCCTTGCCATGATGATGTTTCCTATATGTATATATCAACTTTCATGTAAATGTATATATTTCCTATAACTTATTTTGACCGTGTGTATATGCTTTTGTTTACTATCACATATATATAACATGATAAATTTTTAACACTATATTTACATGGAAGCATAAATAGCCACTTACAGTGTATTTATATATAATTATTTATTTTAATTTTATATCACAAGTTTGCATATACAAACATATATAATTGGAATGAGAAGCTTATTAAATTATTCCTAGAAAATGAGATTTTAAACTTTTAAATCAAACCCTCTAATATATAGATATGCATACATATACAATATACATATGTATTTTATCATATTTACCCTTGTACATATTTATATATACATGTTTATTGCATATACAATATTCTTATAACACATATACACATATAAACTCATATATATATGTTTTCCATATGCATCAATTTTATTAACATTTACCCATACATATAGTCATTTACTTACAAAATATCTTTCATAACATAATTACACATATATAACTTATTTATATTTTTCTAAACATTATAAAACTTGTATATATTTATATATATACAAATACATGGATATTCTATCTTATATCTTAGATGGTGGAATTTATATACATATATCTATAAATTTTATCATATTTAGAATTATATTTAAATAAATAAATAAATATAGTTTAACATATTTATATATTTAAATATTTTAAACATTATTTATCCGATTTATAAAAATTAATATTTCAGACATTAAAATTAATTTAATCATCCCAAAATCAGATAGTTGAAAATCTGGGTCATTACATTCCTTCCTCCTTAGAACTTTTCGTCCTCGAAAAGGAATGAAGCAAGAACTAAATTTTGATGTATATTATTAAATAATCCTCTTTAAAACATTTAAACATCTCACTCCTTTACTATACATTTTTAAGATACAAATGCTTTAAATACATAGTATTATCAACCTCGTTTTATATTAAAACATTTTTCATAACTCGATGTCTTAATAAGTCCATCCTTGTTCTTATAGAAATTTAGTCAGACGTTGATCAGGTGTACGACTGAAAATCTATAAGTACTTACTAGACCCATTTCAACACCCAGTTAAAATACTTGAAAAACCTTTTCAAAAATGATATGGAAAGTATCGCCCCTCTTTACCACCATGGATCGTAGTTAATCCGATGATTGCATCGCCATCCTAGCGAAATCATAAGTAAACTATAGGCTTCAGCACCTCTTGACTTACGCTATGGAAACACAATAGCTCGTAGCTACACAAAGGTTGCATTGCTATCACAACAAAACCGTATGTAGTCTATAGGCAATCCCTGCCCCTCGAGTTACGTTATCAAATGAAACTAAACCACATAGATCACAGGGTACACAAAGGTTGCGTCACTATCCCAGTGAAACCAAATATAAACTGTAGGCAATCCCTGTCTCCCGAATTACGCTACAGAACCAAATCACATAGATCGCGATCTACCGATGTTACGTTGCTATCACAACGAAACCAAATATAGACTATAGGCAGTCACGACCACCCAAATTACGCTATGGAACCACGATAGATCACAGTTACACAAAGATTACATTGCTATCACAACAAAACCAAACGTAACTGTAGGCATAGTACCCCTCGATTTACGCTATACAAATAAATGATCACCAGGAACTCGTGAGTTTTGTCCGGACGTCCTCTAGGATCCCTATTCTCGTTAAACCCACCCTATGGATTCCTAGGTAGAACCACCCAGTGGATCTCCTATTCCAAGTTTCGACTTTCGTGGGGGTGCATTTCCATACTTTTAGTCTTAAAACATATCATACTCCATACATAGTACCTTTCAATCATACATTCATATGTATCATTTATAAATTTTATCTATATAAAATCGATATTTTTTAATCGATAGTTTTTCAAATTCGCTTTACCCAATTTCTAAAATAGACCTTTTGCCAAAAGCAAAAGCCTTTAAATATCAATAGGTTCCAAAACTATTGCAATTTCATTCTTATATACATATAAAATTATTCTTTTCAACTCGAATAATTTCCGGATCAATAATTTCGGAATCCACCTCATACTTTTATAAGCTCCATTTAGTATTTCACATATCTTTCAAAGATCATCTCCTTCTGGTTATAAATTCAACAAGGGGAGTTTGAATATATAACTAACATATATATAATCTCATTAATGACAATCAAAAATTTCCAAGTTTGATTACTTTTCAAAGTTATTGGTAACATTTCTTACTTCTTATAAAGTAAATTTCAGTTATAGTAACTATTCAATCTTTATTTTAAAATCATCATATTACTCAAAATATACTACTTCGCTTTAAAATCATTTTTGCCTTAATATCTCGATTTCGGTTCCAATTCAAAATTGCTTCGAATTTTCATTTGGGTTACAACTTCAATTTAACCCAATTTGTATTTAAATACATGATTTAAATATAAACAATTTCCACTCTGACCAGTTTGAATATAGGAAATAGCTTAAATAGTTTTAAAATAGTTAAATAGTTAAGATACTTTGAGTTTTAAAAAATATGGCTTATATAGTAAAATAGCTTGGAAAACCAAAATAATTTGAATATTTAAGAAGATAGATTTCAAATAGTTTATATTAAAATAATTTATTTGAAAAATAGTTTCAAAGTCAAACTAAGTCAATTCCCAATCTTCCAATTCAAATTAATTTCAATTTCAATTTCAATTTCCATTTCCATTTAAATTGATTCAATTCTGATTTCAATTCGAAACAACCTCGATTCGAATTTTAGTTCCAATCAATTTCGATCTCGATTTCAAATTAAGTAAATTTCGATTTCAATTCCAATTAATTTAATTCAATTCCAATTTGAATTAACTTTAATTCAATTTTCAATTTTAAACCATTTCATTTATGTAAATTCGAGTTCGATTTTCAAACATCGATTTAAATCACTTAAATAAAATTAACATTCAATTTCAATTTAAAATTCCAAATATTTTAAAAAAATAATTCAATTCCAAGCCCAAATTTTGAAATATCCATTTAAATTTCTTTTACTTGGACTTATTTTAAGGTTCGAGTAAGAGTTCAAATCTTTTTTTAAACAAATCAATTTTTTGTAATTCAATTGATTTCTTAATTATAACTTCAAAATTTCAAACCTGATTCTTTAAACAATTCCGGTTGACAAGTTTATTTTTTAACATTTCAAAGTCAAGTTCAAAATGATTCCATTTCCATAAATTCAATTTTATTCTTTAAAATCAAAATCATTTAAATAATTTCAAATCAAAGTCTTATTTTTATTTAATTTCAGGGATGGATATATATATCATTTCAAGCTATTTCTTAATAAATTCGAAATATTTTAATTTACAGTTTTATATATTGTAAATAATATACAGGGCGATAGCAGGGTATATAAAATAAATAAACATCCAAATCATCTAAAACATCAATCAATAGCATCCATCAAAAATTTCCAGAATTCAAAACCTGCTTTATTTATTATTTTGAAATCATCCATACATACATAACTTCTTTTGCAACTCTTATCAAATTCCTACCTTCTCTTTTACAATCTAATTTATTTAACTTCCATAAGTTAAATTTTAATTTCACCTTGAAATTTCCAATTTCAGGTTATAAGTTCAAAACTTATTTAACTTGGCCTGAGTTAATTTCCAATTCGTCCAATCCTTTTGAACTTACTCAATTTAAATTTTCGCCTTCCAAATTTAAATTTCCACACTTCTTTTCTTATCAACATCATTTCCCACTTATAAGTTCAAAAACTTATTTTCCTTTGGTTTCACTTCTCATTTTACTGGGAATCCTAGAATTCAAACACCGGTATTTATTTCGAATCAACTTTGAAATCATATATTTATATACATATATATCCCAAATCACACTATTAAATTTTGAACCGAACTTGATTTATCCAAACAAATTCCTTCGGGATTTTTAAAACCACTCTTGGTCTTAAACAAAAATTTCCATATCAAAATATTCTAAATAATATTACTTATTATTTCCTCAGCACTTTGTAACACTTCTCAACATTTTAGGACTTCGATTTAAAACTTCTCAATTTAGGTCCATTTTAATTTATAAGTCATATTTGTAAATTATGCTTATATAATTCCTTTTCTTAAAATATTCCAAATGTTTTATTATTGTTTATTTTGTAATGAGCATCCTTTATTAAGACCGAACAACCAATTTATGATAATAATCAATATTATCATACCTAGAAACCAAACACACCATATATTCCATAATAATTTCCTAAAATATTATTTCAATATATAAAATATAATCAGGATAAACTTATTTTATTTCAAAACACTTTGGAAAACTCTTTCAAATTTTCCGGGATTTAAATTCTGGTTTGAATCTTCTTTTAACTTAACTCATTTGTATAGTTCATTCTCGTTAATTTTTTATTTGGTTATATGTCTATATAACCACCTAAATTCTATAATCTTTATTAACAACAACCAATCACCTTAATATGCTATTATAATTCAAAAAAAAAAATTTATTTTTATATCAAAACATAATTTTGTATAATTTTTTTATAAAATCATTTTTTTAAAATCACTATATAAGAAAATAACAAGTACGCCCTCTTATATAATACACTCAACTTATTCTAGGGTACTATTGATTCTATCTCTAGTGAGTACTCCCTACCAGAGCCAAGATTCTCGCTTAACCTTCAGCTCTGATACCACGTGTAATGACCGGCGATTTCCAACCCTAAAAATCGACAACAATACGTTCACTGTATAGAGTGTCGAGCAATCGAGTGCCGGAAATACCCGATTGTTAGGGTTAAGAAGAAAAGAGATGGAATAAGAAACTGAAATACCAGCATAGAATCACACAATCACAGCAGAACAAATATAATATATAATAAGAGCTTTTTATACAAACGAATCTGTATCATTTATTATCCATACAAATTATCATAGTACAATCATCAACATATAAATCTTGACGGTTACAATAACTTGTCCTTAAATGCGGAATATACAGCCTACACTACACAGCGAAATATAATAAAATACATGCAATACATTTCTGCCATCCAGCTCGTCTCCTGAGCTCCAAAGCAACCTAACTTGAAACTGTAATACTCAATCTGACCTGAGCATTATGCTAAAGTAACACCCAAGTCAGGCCGGAAACCAGCGTGAGTAAAACGCAATTAATTTGAAATACTTAAGTTGTCAAAATCCTTTGAAAAACAAAGGTAACTCGTAAGACCGCGCCACAAATACATGATGGTTTTTTTATTTTTTTATTTTTATGTTACAATAACCAAAACACTTTTACAATCAAGTGATATTATGATAGTGTCTAAGTATAAAATTATTATTAAATAATCGAATTTGTTAAAAAATTAAACTTTAGCATACTGGGTTCTATAATCAAAACCGTAAAGGGTTTGTAGTGGTTATTGGATCGAAGTGGTTTCAGATAATGATGATATCTGATCCCGGTCTCTTCTAACTCAAACGATAAATAAATAATTAAAACGATTTTTTTAGATTAATCTAAAATTAACAATTGACTTAAAAATTTATCGATAAATCAACAGATAATAAATCAAATAAAAAATTATTATTCACTTCAATTATTAAATCAATTAATTTTACTGTGCATAAAACCTGACGATCATAGCTCAAATAAAAATACATAACGTTAGGGTCTTGATGTAGAAATTCTACGTGATTATTGGATTTAAATTGTAAAAGAAAATAGAGTTCAAATTTTTAATTAAATAATTAATCAACCCTTTTCTATAAACCCAGCCCATATAAAACTCAAACCCGATTCAGGTTAACCAAAACCCAACATTTACTTCCTTCTCGTGTTTCTTTATTTGAAAACAAAGCAAAATAGGGTTTAGAAATTTATAGGTAATTGACTGGCAAATTAATTATACTTGCCTTTTCTAAACAACCCCACCCAACCCTTTTATTTTATTTTATTTTCATTTTTCTCTCTTCTTTCTTTTCCTTTCCTTTTTCTTCCTTTTCCTTTTCTTTCTTTTCCTTTTTTCCTTTATTTTTCTTTTTTTCTTTCCTTTTCTTTTCCCTTCGGCCCGAGTCTACCCGGACCAACTCCTTCTCCTCTCTTCTCTCTTATTTCCAGTTTTTCCAACTTCCTCCTCTCCACTTTTAAAAGTAAAGCTATGTACGTATGTGTGTATGTGCACACTCGCCTCCGGTCAAAATTCTCGCCATCGACCACCCCTCCTAGTAGCCACCGACCCCCTCACCATTTTCGTCCACCTGAACCCACGACAACACCCACTATTCACATTTTGACTTTCAAACCCGAGTCCTGGAACAAACCTACCCATTCGATCACCTCGCCACATCTATTCTGACCATCATCATCCACCCAACCTTGTCCAAAGCATCGCCACGACCTCCTGCTCCTTTTCCCCTCTATGCGCACCTTCCCAGTTTCCCCACGACGTCACCATTAGCTTGAGACTGAACCACCCACAATCGTGTACCTAAACCTTATTCTAACCTCGTATAGCCCACTCAGGCAACTATAAATCATCGCTCCATTTTTCTTTAGTTCGCCACTCCTTAAGCCTCCTCTATACCCAACTCCTCGACCTGAAATCGACTCAATCGCCGGTATATTACATTATACCCAATTCTGATCATCTCTCCTTTATTACCTCAACACACCACTAAAAATTTGCAAATAACACCTAAAAATCATGTTTTCCAATAACGATCATATCCAATGATTTAGTTATGATAGTCGAAACTCGACCAAAATCAACCCACTCTATGTTATATCGAGTTTTTTCTTTTCATGCTTGATGAAGTTACACGAAATAAATTTTACAATATTCCATATTCGAAAATAAACAATATCCATTTTGGAATTATGGTCTAAAACCTAATAAACGTTGAGATATAGATTTTTAAAGATGAAAGGTTTAACTTTTTAAAACAAAACAAAGAACGGAGAGGAAGAAGTACAGTATGTGAAGGTGGACTTGACCATGTTAAAACACATGCTTGCGTATGTAGATTTACATAACAAATAAATATACAATAGATATATATCATAGATTCATCCAAATCACAGTTATATATAAGTACCTATGATAAATAGTAAACAAACACTAAAATGTTTTTACTTACCTGTAAGAACGATGATCACACTGTCTAGCTTTGCTTTTTGTTTTATTCACTTTCCTAAAGATTTTTAAGTGCTTGAGTATTTAGTCTCTAAGGATTTAAAAAGGGAGTTCTTCCTTTTTTTGAATATTAGACTGTAGAATGTTGACGTGACTAACATAGGCATGGTATTTATAAATGGAGAGAGAGCAAGTTGGAAAGGGGCTGAAACTTATACGCTACTCATCTTTTTTTCTTCTTCTTTGTTTTGATTTGAAAATTTTGTTAACTTGATTTGAAAATTTAATTGACTTGATATCCTAGTTGATATGAAAACTTGAGTGATTTGATTTATTTTGTGCTTCAATTGGTGCCTTGCCATGATGATGTTTCCTATATGTATATATCTACTTTCATGCAAATGTATATATTTCCTATAACTTATTTTGACCATGTTTATATGTTTTGTTTACTAACACATATATATAACATGATAAAGTTTGAGCACTATATTTACGTGGAAGCATAAATAGTCACTTACAATGTGTGTGTGTGTGTGTATGTTAATTTTATATCACAAGTTTGCATAAACAAACATATATAATTGGAATGAGAAGCTTATTAAGTTATTTCCAAAAAGTGAGATTTTAAACTTTTAAATCAAACCCTCTAATATATAGATATGCATACATATAAAATATACATATGTATTTTATCATATTTACCCTTATACATATTTACATATACATGCTTATTTCATAGACAATATTCTTATAACACATATACACATATAAACTCGTATATATATATATATATATATATATATATATATATATATATTCCTTATGCATAATTTTTATAAACATTTACCCGCACAATATCTTGTATAAACATAATTACACATATATAACTTATATATATTAACATCATAAAACTTGTATATATTTATATATATACACAAATATATGGATATTCTATCTTATATCTTAGATGGTGGAGTTTATATACATATATCTATAAAATTTATCATATTTAGAAATTTATATTTAAAATAAAAATTAAGCATAGTTTAACCAATTTATATATTTAGATTTTTTTTTAAATATCAGAAAATTTATCTATCCGACTTATAAAAATTAATATTTCAAACATTAAAATTAGTTTAAACATCCCAAAATCAGATAGCTGAAAATTCGGGTCGTTACAGATTTTGTTTTAATAAATTGAATTAACAAGGAAATATATTAAATTTGAATGTTTTAATAAACACAAAATATTTTTAGAAGTGTAAATAGTTTTTAAATAGTTGAAAATTGAATTTATTTATGTCGATATAATGAATAATTAAATATAGTGGAAAAATATTGGATTGAAAGGATTTGTGCAATTATCGAAGTATCTTGTATGAAACAAAATATTGGTCAATTTAAGTCAAATTAAAGATTATCAATAATATAAACAAAAAAATTATTCAAACAGAAAGAAAAAGAAAATTTTGTAATTTAGATTAGAGCCCAAAGCCCATTCCACTCAAGGCTACGTTAGTTCCCTTTATTTCCAACCCACGCCCTTAATCCCTACTTCGTATACGTCTCTTCTAAAATCCCTAATTCACAAAATCTTATTTTTGAAAAGTAAACAACGAACGAAGGAAAAAATGGCACTTGTAGTGATGAGGTTGCCAACATGGGGAGGGAGGCCTACAATTCTGAGGAGAGGCCAACGATGGAAACTAGCGCATAAGTGTGGGGGGAGGTGCGATGACATCGCGCGAGATGATAGTCCTCGTGTGCACAGTAGCAGGCAGAGTGGGTTTGAGCATGATTGATGCCTTAAGGAGAAGTGCTCATGACATCGAAGCATGGTTGTAGTTGAAAGGGGTATTTGAGATGTTGGTGTAGCAAGGCGGATGTCATGGTTGTGCGCATAGTCAAGACTAATAAGCTTCTTCTTCGGTGAATTAATTCGTACATCACGTCAATGTTCTAACTCATATTCTCTTTTGCATTCTATGGTTTAATCACTGTTGTGATGAATTTTGATCAATATTGGTTAAATTAATTGAAATAGAATTGCATGCCTTTGATTTCATCCATATATAAAATTTTCCTTTTGACAGTGGTTGTGATTCCTTGTTTGTATGGCGTAATTTGGTCTTGAATTATATTTATGATTTTTACAAGACCTTGCCTTGCTTTGATAATGGCCAAATGGTGAATTTGGGATTGATTGAGGGGATATTATGTTAAATTGCTTTGGTAATATTTTTGTAAATTAATTGAGGTGTGTGTGTATATATATATATATTACTTTTTGGAAGAGGAGGAAATCATTTAAGGAATTTAATTTTTAAATATATAAAATCTAAAAATCCTTTTAAAATTAAGGTTCTATTATTAATTTATAAATAAAAAGAAAATAGGAAGCTATTACTTTTAAGAAGTGTTGCATAGAAATTGATTTTGAAAGTTGAAATTAGGATACTTGGCTTTTAAGTGAATTTCAAAAAAGATATTTATTCTTTATGTTTAAGATAATAATTTGTATGAGGTTTTCCTTTATAAATAGGTTTATAATTATATTACAAAGCAATTTATTTCATATTTAATTATTTTCAAAGGAATAAGAGTAGGAAATTAAGTTATATACCTTTGGAAAATATATAAAATTGACTTATATAAGGAGAATCTCCCGTTAATAAATTATTTTCAAAGGTAGTTTACAAGGATTTGAAGGTAAAGAAGGATTTTATAAATTTGAATTTTGGGAATATTTTCTAGTGGAAATAATATATTTGAATTTTATGTATAAAGGTATTCCTAGAATTACCGTACTCTTTTATTAGTGTTTTTATAGTCTTTCAGAAGACTTTCAGATGGTATGAAATTATTTAAAAGAAATGAGTTGGGTGGATTGAAATCCAAAGAAAGATTGAAATGTTGAATTATTTGAAAGTTAATAAGTGGTTTAAATGAGTAAAATTTTGTTATTAACTAAGATTTACATGGAAATAATGGAAATTTCGAATTGATCCACTTTAAATTTGGAATTATCTTGGAATAATGAAATTGTATCGAATATTTTAGAAAAGAGTATTATACAATAAAACCCCTTCAAGATCAACAAATGATAAAATCCTATGAGATGCGTGAACTTCTACATGATGAGAATTTTGAATGAAAAAGTTACAATACCAATGTTATGGGACATTTGGTTATATTTGTTCAATTATTCTTTTAACTCACTATACAGGACATGACATAGACCGCATATATTGCTCCGTATGCGTGTGTTATGTTTAATTCGTATGTTGGTGGAATAAAAATAATATCATATAGTACAATACAACGATAATGGTTACATTGACAATTATGGTTGAATTTTACCTTGTAGATTTCACCTTGTTATGTACCGTAAGCCATTTATGTAGTTAAATTGTGGGTGTGTTACAACATAATTACCCTTTTGTATGGTTATGGGTATAAGCACATATGTAGTGGTGATGTTAAATTCACTAAATAATTTTATGTAAATAATGAACCATGATTAAGAACCCTTCATGACATTAGGGTAAACGATGGTTAGGAGGGTTTATTGTCGTAATAAGAGAGTATGGAAAATATAACGAATCAATCAAATGAGATGAGACCTAGATGTGCCAGATCCATCCTAGGTTGGACCGAGTGACATTTTGACCTATTTTCCATCGATCTTACAGCAACTAGGCGGACTTTATGCATATTTAGTTATAAATCATAAGATGTAATTTATAAATTTTAAATTCATTTTAATCAATGTACATGCATAATTTTTTTCGTAAATTCATAAGGATTTATAATTAAAAAAACATATGTTATAATATCAGTGTGGGCTTTATGATAAAAAATATATTTTTCTTTACATAAATCTACATGGATTTACTTAAAAAAATAGTTTATAAAATTTATCTAGTCGATCTTTAAAAATATTAAACTTTTGTTATTTATATTATTAGTTAACTTTTATAAATAAATATAATATTTAATATAATATGTTTCAAATGTATAAAAAATTATCACTATATATAATGTGTGTGTGCCTACATAATATATTAACATTTGAAATTTGAATTCAGATTTGAAATAGACTTATAGATCTAGATCTAGATTTAGATCTAAATTTAAAACATCTTTAGACATTTTAAATATCAATTAAAATTTTTGTATTGGTTAAATTTAAATAAGTAAGATTAAATGTACAAATGTTATATGTATGTATGTGTGTGTGTATGTGTATAATAACATAATAAATACGAGCATCAAATATGTATATAAAGAGATAAATATATCTGTCATAGTGTAAATCTTAATACTTATATAAGGGCATATTTAACTATGTATACATTCATATGTTATGCATGCACTGTACACGTATGTGTGTATTTGATACACACATACATTATATGTTATATACATATATATTAAAACCAAATCATTGTAAAATATAATTAGATAAAATAAATATTTTATTGAAAATTATTTAGATTCGGACTAAGTTAATTTAAACTTCATAGGCACAATAAGACCTAAAAATGTAATTTTTTCCGGTTCACTCATTTAGCCCATTGCGTCCTAACACTGTTCCATCAATGCTATCAACCCAACAGCCTATGCAAATCTAAGATTGGTTTTAAGTAATCAAGTTCTATGTCCTACTATGCTGTTGGCTTGGCCTAAAAGGATGAGGTATGCCCGAAGTTTATCCCCAATATAAAGGCCCTTATTGATTTTGAGCATTGGGCTAATTTTCAAAATCTGTTTTGAAATTATAAAATTATATTTTCTATTTAAAGTTATAAAATTTAAAATATATTAGAAATTTTATAAATGTTATAAAATATATTTCAGAATATTTTAAAAAATAACTAGTTATTTTCAAAAAATATAATAATATTTAATTTGATTAATTAAATAAATAAATAATTAAAGGTTAACTAATTAAATTTAAAACATATACAATGATATATGTATTTAATCTTAAAATGTTCAAGATAATTAATAAATAATTTTTAAATTAATAAAATAAATTAAAATTGTTAAAATAAAATTAATTAATTAAATGTTAATAAATAAATAAAATAATGTACCGTATTATGGCATATGTATATTACTATAAAAGTTATAGTGTATACTCATTTTTAGAAGTTTAAAATAAGCAAAACTAAAATTAGTACAAATGTTAATTAATTAACTAAATTAATCAATTAATTAATTTAATTAATTAAAATTTGATTAATAAAGTTAATATAAATTATACATAACAATAAGTGAAAAATCATATAATATGGATGTACGAAAAAAGTTTGAACTGTAATAAATCCAAATTAGATTTAAGGAATAAATGCATACGTATATTACTTTCACTATGATTTCAGATGTATTTGATACTTGAATCATGAGGGTATTTCTTAAGAAATACATTATTTCATAACTCGATATCACTTAAATAAATAAATTAAAGACTATGAATCTTTAATATACCATTGTCCTCTACCATTTATATATTAATAAATTAACTAAACTCTCTGTTGTGTAGCAAACTCAAGCTAGATAGGTTATGTATAGTATTATTAATATATTGACTAGACAAGGTAAGATAACTATATGTATTTGTTGAGTAAACTCAAGGTACATATATTATACTTAGGCCGTCACGAAAAGGTAGGGTACAAGTGAACAACCACTTTTGATTTGTTGAGAAAACCCTAGGTCTAAATGAGATTAGAACAATGATCACAGGCTAGGAGTTGTATATTTATACAACCGATAAAGTGTTATCCATCGCCTGCGGGCCTATGATTTGTTGAGCATACTTAAGGTTAGAATCATAAGGTAAACGAGTCCTAACATCCACTAGAGAAATCGAAGTAATTTTATTTTCCTCTTAGGGTTTTGAGAAATGGAAAATCTAGTGGAAGTTTACTAGCACAATAAAATAAAATATTTAATCTTACTAATAATATAAGAACATATGCTATGTATAAATCAAACTAATATACTTCGATATATTTATGCAATTGATATAATTTATAAAATGTATATCAGTTAAAATATATAAATAAACTAAATTAAGAATAATAAATAGAAAATAAGATGTAATTACCATTTTTTTTCATATTGTCAATTTAAGGCCCATGCAAGCACCTAATTATACAAACTACTAAATACATTCGTAACATGGTCACTTGCATGTTTGTTTGCTTGCAATTGTGTGTTGTCTTCAATGAGTTTTGAAACTTAAAAGCAATACAAGAATGTGGATATTTAATCCATATACAATCACATATAAATGTTATACAGTGAACAATCATAATTCATAATATACGAGACCTTGATAAAATCAGTTCATTTGAAATAAGAAAATAAATCATAGTGCGAGATCATGTATTTAATATTACTGATTAAAATAAGGATCTTGCTATAGATGTAACACTGGGCTACGTGCTACAAGATGGATTTAAGAATTCAATCATTGAAATAAAAGCTTGATCAGTTGACATAAAGTGCAACTTAATTATTGATATCCTTAAGTGTTACGAATAAACAAATCGAGTTTTGTATAGAGTTCGTTAGGATCTTGTAGTAATGTTTTCTTTTGAATGGTTTGACCATTTAGAAAGGAAGGAAATTGTACGAGAGTGCATGTTAATTAAGGCATGGTTAGGATGAGGAGAGTGAGTGATCAGTTGTACTTCATGAAGAAACATTGAAAATGAGAACCGTATCAAATGCTAGAGATACTTAATATGGAACAAAAAATTTGATTCCAATTGCCAGTATATTTTCATATTAAAAATTGTTTTCTATGATATTTATTTCTCTAAGTTTAATATATCCGATCTCAATCTCTCAATTGTAAATTAGTTATAGTAAATGAAATAAATAGTCTATGTCAGGTGGTTGAATGGAGAATCGTATTTCATATGCTATTTAAGTAATAGCGGAAATAGTTGGAGCATACCACATAACACTTCTTGAAGATCACATCAAACTACATGCCAAATATTAATTTAAAATAATAACTATTTTTAACATTGGTTGAAAATAGTCATAGTTCGATTTCATTATGAATATTCATTATAAAATGAACTGTAATAGTGGTATTTGTTTTCTTAAAAAAAGTGTTGCTTCGGAAATAAGAAGTATCTAAAAAATTTGCAATTATTTTGGAATTATGGACTAAAAGATAGGTATGAAAAATAATTCTTTAATCATATGATAATGAATCAATTGGTATTAGTGAAATATATCAAACGATAAAAGGAAAAAAAATCCATTTAGTGAGAATGGCATAAGTGTCGGTGAACTCTTAGGATTGATACATATAGATGTATGCAAACAAAAGTCTAATAATACCAAAATGATTCCTCATGCTTTATTAGATTCACCGATAAACTATCATAGATGTGAAAATGTTATTAGATGCATATTTAATATGTCTATGGTAAGTTCATAAAATATGAAATGAAAGAAATTAACATAACATGTAAAAAATGATTTGATTTGATCAAATCGGTGAGTATATTGGAAACAGATTCAAAAGTATCTAAAAATGAATAAAGATTCAATCTCAAAAGTCAATTCACCCTACATAATTGCCAGAGGGCTTAGTATAATATTAGAAAACCTTCCACTAAGCCAAATGTTAAAGAATCAGAGCCACACGCTCACCCCACTTAGAGGCCGTGAGCATTAGGAGAGGGAGGAATGCAAATGGTCAAGCGCAAAGCAAGAAGAAAGAGGAGGAATGGTTTTGCAAGGATGGGGTTGGCTTTGGTTCTTTGATCTTAGTTATTTTTTGGATTAAAAGTGAGTTAACACATCACTTTGAACGGAAAATATAACACATATATGTTGTGTTTGATTGTGTTTAAGTTGTTTGAATTGTTGTTAACTTATGTTGAAATAATGGTTTGAACTCTCACTTTAAAAGCAAGTGACATATGTGATCCACGTATGTAAAGGTCCGTAAATCCGTACCCCTTGATTCAGCCATACTTCACATCTATCCAACTCAAATTGAATGGAAAATACGAATCTTTAGGGTAAGCAGAAAAAATAGAAGGAGAAACAGAAACAACATCACAGAATCTCACAATCGCAGCGGAATAAAATATAATATATAATAACAGATTTTTACACAAAAGAATCTATAACGGTTTTTATACTTACAACCATCAGAGTACAACAATCCATACATCAATCTGGACAGTTATAGTAACTTGTCCTCATACAGTGCAAATATAAGTCAATTATGGAAATATGTCTCTGTCATCCAGCTCGTCTCTCGAGCTCCATAGCATCCTATCCTGAATCTGTAATACTCGGTCTGACCCAAGCATTATAGTAAAATAACACCCGATTCAGTTTGGAAGACCAGCATGAGAAAACATAGTCAATTTGAATTATTATTATGTTCTCAAAATCCTTTGGAAACGAAGATATCCCGTAAGATCACGTCACACATAAACACGACGGGTTTTTACCTTACAATAACCAAAGCGATTTTATCAAAATCATCTAATATTATAATATTGTCTATAAAAAGTAAATAAAAAATAGCTGAAATGCTTGCATCTCACATTTCAACGTAGTTGGGCACAATCAAAACTATACAACGCTTATTGGAGAATGACTTCCATCGAAAGACTGGGCCTCTGGGGTATCGTCCATCACAGTACACCTCTAGTACAATGTACCGAGGACCTCGTCGAGATCCCATGCTACACAAGACTGGTGGACCCATAACCTGGATAGACCAAATATGTTATCACCCTGGGTGTTCCTTCCCTTACCATCGAGCGCTCCTTCTTTCCAGCACAACCATATTCATAACATATAGGTTTCCGAGGACATCTAGAAAAGTGATAACATACCCTAATTGGGTGCGACCCACTTAGCCTTGTTGCACTCTGTTTTAGTCATTCCTTGTTGATGAGGCTCGAGGCTAAGCATTGCCTTTCAAGGAACAATTTTTTTTAAGAATGCTCGTCGTCCTCCAATGATGATGTTCTAATAGAATTCATTCATACAAGTTTTCCTCGGTCTGGACAAACCGAATCACCTCTTCATCATCTTCATGGAATTCACTCGTAACGTTCAAACTGGATCGAAGTGGTTTTTGGATAATCTAATCTGATCCCGGTCTCATCGTAACGATTAGCGAAATTGGCCAATATTGATAGTCGGTTATTAAACTATCAATAAAACATCCATAGGAAGACACTAGGCCTTATTTTATAAACCTTCAAACATTTACGTCAAAATATCTTTACCAAGATATGTGCTCAATCTCTTTCATTATTTCTGTATTTTGAAAACAGTTTCCGCACTTGTATCCATAACAGGATATTCCACTATTTCAATATTTAGAAGTATTTCCAGCTTCCATTATATAACACTTAGAAAATATTTCTATTCCAATTCATTTCCCACTAAAAATATTTCCAAAACCTTCCTTCTAATACTTAGGAAAATATTTATACGTATAATTTCCAAATCATCTCGATATTAAACTTGGAAATATTACATAACTTATCTCATAAGTCTTTGGATTTTTAATAAATCCTTCCCATGATTTCCAAACCGATCATGCTTGTTTATAATTCCTACCAACCATTTATAACTTCTTTGAATGAATTCAAACTCTTTCCGAAATTAACGCATCTAAACATTGGAAATTTCCTTAAGTCTCTAGAATTCCATTTATAAAATTTCTATTATAAAATCTCATCCTTAGATTAAAAACTTTACACATCTTGAGAGAATTTTTTTAATAAACCATTTCAAACTATATATATAATGAGCATTTTTAAATAATGGCAATTTATTTTCATTGTTAAAATATGTTTTAAGTTATTATTTAAAATATTAAACACTTTAATAAACCATCAATAACTCATTTAAAGTAAACAAATCAATCAACAAAGATGACTATAGAAATTAAAATTTTATTTCAATAAATATTAAAATTTTAAAAATCCATTTTCCGAAGCATTCCATTACTAAATAGTTTAAAATTTCCTAGTTTAAATAATAAAGTTTTCCCTTTGAAAAACAAACTTAAATTCTGAAAAATAGAAATATATTTCAAAATCTCAAAAACCAATTTAATTTAAAACTTCCTCTCGATTTCATAACATATCGATTCATTGTTGATTTCCTAACCATGCTTATTTAAAAAATAGAATCCACCATTTTCCTCACCCGTTTCCATATTCTAATATAAATTCACCCTATGAATTTTATATTCCCAATTATCATCTGATATCGAATTTCTTTGTCCATAAACATCGTTTATAAATTTTTATAACCCTTTTGGTTTTACCTGTTTATAAAACAATCTTATTTATAAAGTTCCATCATATAAATTCATTTCTTGTAAGTTCCATCTGTATTTTCGATCTATTTTTAATATTGACTTTAACTCCTTCACATATTTCAAAATACCATTTACCAACTCCTTTATATATAAAATTTTAAAGTCTCTGTTTAAACCAATTTACGAATAGTTACGTACACTCCATAATCAATATATATTATTCCTAATTCCATTTTTCTTAAAAATAATTCAATTTCCAATATAAATATTTTTATATCAAACCTTTATTCCTTAAATTTCGAAAATATATTTATGGCATTTAAAATATTTAAATTCAGGCCAGTGCTAAAATCGCATCCAATTTTTTTTTTCAAATTACAACAATAATTTATAACAGATTATCTACACACATCATGTATCATTATATATGAAAAATAAAGAATATTTTTGCGAAATCCAGTTGGATCCCTCCAACCTATTTCCCTAAATCCACAGATGTTAATACAACATAAAATAATACCAATCCCACTTTGAGAGGGTTATCGCAATATATAGGGTCATCCGCTATTATGCGGGACGCATAGGGTCTCGTTTGCTATAATGTGCGGGAATATCACTCCAATTACTAATATATACTCCAATATATCATATAATCATCCAACCAATGATTAAAATTTATCAATCCAATCAAGCACCCAATAATCTAAATATAACATTTAAATTTAAATGGGCAATCCAAAATGAGTGAGAAATTCTCACCTTGATTTTTTTTCGATTGCCAAACACCCAGATTTTCAAATTCTAGCTACAAACCCCTCTCAACGTGTTATATTCTCTATGGACCTCAGATAGATAATTATGAAGTTTTAGAGCTTAGAATTATTAATTTATGATTAACTTAAATTAAATTAAAATTTCAAAAACAAATTATTTACTCTTGATTAACACCATCTCCAAAATAAGACTGCCGCCCACTGATGGCCACTGCCCTCTTCACGGAAGCCCTTACTTTGCAAATACCATCTCAAGGCACACCTCTGGCATCCGCCTCCAGGCCATCGAGCCCACAGTTGAACGCAACTCGGCTAAGCACCAACAACTTTCCCTTTTGCCTGCTTCATGCGAAACCCTAGCCCCGACGTTGGTCGCGAGTCGCATTCCAGGAAACGGTCGCTAAACCGCCGCTCACCTCAGTCGTATTGCGAAATCGAACCCATCTATGCCCTTCCTAGCGTTCGCGTGCTCGAGAATGACAAGAGCATCCTGAGCTCGCCCATCATCCCCTCGTGCCTACGCGAGCCAACGTGAGCCTTAGATTGCAAACACTAATTCGACTTTGTTGTTCGCCTGAAATGCTTCTGCCACACACCACCGCTTCCGCATCAACCACCACCCATCAATCCCTAGGTCACGCGCTCCACTTCCCTGTATGAAGCTTTGCCTATCGAGGCTCCTGGCGCTGCGGGAGACGATGATTAGAAGGTCGTCGCAGCGACAGCAATACGGTGAAAGGGATGGCCAAGTTGGGTTTGAACGAAAGTGAATTGGGAGGAAGACCAATTTAGCTAAGTTATTTTCTCTTCTTCTTTTTTCCACTGCGTGAATTCAATTTTTAGCTTGCGTTCTTTTTTTTTGAAACAATAGATAAGAAATGAAAGGGAAGAACGTGATTTAAAAAAAAGTGGAAGGCGGCTTCAGTACGAGGTAGGGGGTGGCTCGAGACAGGCTTGGACGACTGCAATTGACCTTGACTTGATTTGTTAGTTATCCGTTTAAAATATTAGGTATTACATGCAAGGAAACTTCGAACTCCTATTGAGCTGTGCCGCTTGGAATTTATAATATTATACCCTTACTCTGAACGCAATGGAAAAAGTTTCGAGTCCTAATTCGATCGTATGTAGAAGATAACCTTTTAAATCGATTATTTAAATTAAATTAAATTATTCTAGGCCTTTTCAGATCGTATGACCAACTGGTAACTCCAAACATTACGAAATTTGAAATCCGATAATAATACACTATTACAGATCCAATAGAATTGGTTTCGTCAAATTCCAAGACTGTGTCCCAGATCGCTATTTTAACGCGTCAATTAAATCGACAATTTCCAAAATTTACTAAATCGCTAAGTTTCAGTTTTAAAATCTTACTAACTAAATTATAAATCCAAATCCAATATTTAAACCACTTAAATATTCAAAATTGAATGACGAAAAATCCAGGTCGTTGCATTCCTCCCCCTTAGAAGAATTTCGTCATCGAAATTGCTAAGGTGGTACGAACAATCCAAACCCATTAACTTATCAAAACTCTACTTAGTTAAAATTCGATATTCACTTTTCTAAATATTTTAGTTCTACCAAAAATAATTAGCTTCCAACTCTAATTCCAAAACCTTTATTTCAATTTCAATTTGAAATCTATTTGTCGTTAAAAAAAAATTCCAAAATTTTTCTAACACCATAAATTTTTGAAATTTCTTGGCAGACTCTCCCTTGTACGGAGAGCCTTTTGAAATATGACAAGAGAGATAAATATATATACATCGACCTACACGGTCGGAAAACAATACACACACACACACACACAGATATATATATATATATATATATATATATATATATATATATTTATAATTTCACAGTATTTAATCCGTAAACATACCTTATTTGGCCTTTTTAAGCATTGTTAAGCAAGCATTTACTTCATATGCAAATACATAATCCCAATTTTAGCCAATAGTCCCTCTGTACCTGTACTTACTCAATTTTAAACACATGAGTACCAAGGTCATGAAATTTGACAACATTTCATTCATTTGAATAGATAAACACATAGATTTCATAAACAATGCATTCTAACACATAACCATAAGCAATTTTAATGTTACAACACCAATTTAATTACTTTCAATCGTTCCATATAACGTTTACTCAATTTAAATGATTTACAACTCACTTTACATGCATTTAATTCATATTTATATTAAACAAACTCATATCTATTCCAATTGATTCAAAAATCAATTTATTTCACTTCTATTAATTCATAAAATTTTATTTACTTCTGTTTACGTCAACAACAAATTTTTCTATGCAAATTCGATGATATTTTCTTAATAAAATATCCACTTTAGTTTATAGCTATTTAAAATTGATTCCAACTCAATTTAAATTTAATTCTATTCCATTTCAAATTGATTCACGATCAATTCAATTGCATTCCATTCATATCTACACTCATTATATTCGAATCCATTTTATTAAGCTCAGAATCATCCAATGCTAATTTATTAAGTAGCCATTTCATAAATTATTTAAGCCAATCTTTCATCCAAAATATACCCTAAAGTTAATCCCTTTATTTTTTAACTATTCTAACTGTATAACTTAAGTTCATTTCTTTTACAATCAAATTTTATTACCATTTTGGATCAATCCTCATTCAATTAATTCCATTTCAATCTATGAATTAATTCAATTAGTTCACTCACTTCATCCATTTCGAATTTATTAAAATGAAATTCAAGGCTATATTCAATTTATACTCAAATTGGATTTATTTGTAACTCAAGTCATTTCTATTTCAATCCCATTTCATTTTATTCGATCACACTTCCAATTATATTTAATTCACTTACAATTTAAGTTGAATTTAATTTATAACTCGAGTTCCACTTCGAACACCTACTTTTAATCCACCATCCAATTTTATTCAACCAAGTTAACATCCATTTCAATATTCAATTAACAAATTTATTTTGCTAATTAGCTCACTTCCATTTACAATTCAATGTTTGATTTTCATTTCAAACATGACTTCATTTAATTCTTACTAGAGCTCAAACTCCTTTTATAATTCAAGTTGGATTTATTTCCCTTACCGAATATCAACAATTTTACCTCGATCTTCTACTTCATTTTTCAATTTTATAAGTCACACAGCTATATTTTTCTTCTTCACATTTCCATTATTCTATACTCGAATATATTCACGTTTTATTTTTACGCGAGGTTATACATCCATTTATGGCCCGGGTTTATTTTTATTTCATAAATTTAAACTTTTTTAAGCTATTCAAAATTTGGTCATTCACAATTCCAAATTTTCATTCAAATTTTATCCTATTCAAAATTTATATCTTATTGCTATATAATTATTTCACAATTCAAAATTTATATTTGCTTCAATTCAATATTATTTCTAATCCAATTCAAATTTTAAAACTTATAGTTATATAGTCACCTTAAAATTCACATTTCCATATTTAATTTGAATTTGAATTTCTTTTAACCAATATTTTTAGAACCATACTCGAGTTATTAATACTTAAACTAATTTTACTCTAAACAATTTTATTTTTTATTCATTCAATTTCATTTATATGTTTCAGTTACTTTTCTAAGTTACTCCCATTTCATTAATATACTATATTAATTCAATCCAAATCCAGTCAATTTAATTTATAAAATTTAGTTTATCCAACTTAACTTAAGTTGAATTCCATTTCAACTTTCTCACTTTAAATTTTATTCCAACTTCAATCCTTCACACTTTCCTCCTTGTAAATATCATCTTCCATAGGGTTCTAGAAATTTTTAAACACCCAGTATTTTTTTTCAAATCATTTTGAAATCAAATATATATATATATATATATATATATATATATATATACTTCTTTTGGTTTAACAATGTGACGACCCAAAATTTTTGGATGTTTGAAATTGGAATATTTAATTGATTTTAAATATTTAAAAGTTAATTTTTAACTTGAATTCAAATATTATTATTATTTAGCAATTAAGTTACTGGATTTAATAAACTGAAATTGGGTAAATTATTGAATCTTCAGTTTTAAGCCTGTTACAAATAATTTGAAGGCTTGTAAAATTTATATTGATAATACTGAAGATAGTAAAAGTGTTAAAATTGAATTTAAAGGTGATTTATTCAGTTTTGAAAACATATCGTTTATATCGACGTTTAAAAATAGGCATCCGAGGCACAGTCTCGGAATTCGACGAAACCAGTTCTATTGGATCCGTAATATTGTATTATTATCAGATTTTAATTTTCGTAGTATTTGGAGTGATCGTGTGATCTTACGGTTAGTAAACGCGTTGAAATTTATATCGAAATCTAATATTAACTAACTGGGTCCAAAAGCTATCTTCTCCATACGATCGAATTAGGACTCAAAACCTTTTCCATTGTGTTTGTAATAGGGGTATAACATTATAAACGCCTAGGGCACGTGTGACGCCCCACCTCTATACCCACGCCAGCCAAGAACATTACTGTGAATGCTGTCAACTAGCACGGAGAATAAGGCTGTTGAGGAGCGACCATCCGTGTAATTGCTTTGCGCGAGCACCGATATGTCAGATAGTAAAAATATAAGTTTTCATCTCAAGAGGAAATCCGACATACAGATACAAACTCAAAGCTATCACACAGTGGCTATATAAAATCTTCGGAAACAAATATAGAAATAAACATAACACAAATCAGTCACAGACAATTCATATCACAAAGGCGGAAATAGATATGAATATAACACTAACACATGAAAGTGTATACCAGAGTAGTGGTCAAAAGGATCCACAATAATACAAAAGAATAGCAACACGTGCTATACAAAAGAATACAACTATGAGTCAATATCTCAGGTGTATACAACAAAAGCTACTACTAATGTAAGTAGTTAACCAAAAGATCATATGTAGACGGATAAGGAGTCAAGCAGGAGCACCTGAAAAATCTCGGTCTGACCCGAGTATTATTTAAGAAGAAAATAATAAACGGATCAGTCTAGCTATAAATATCAGATGAAGTGATATATAATAAGAGATATGACACAAACATATAATAATCACAATGCCAAGCTGTGATAAATAAGTAATTGAAAATCAATAAGAGATTAATCAATATCACAATAATCTACTCAAGATAAAAAGGAATGTCATACTCCTAATTTCATTCACCAAGCCACAATAAATGACATATATATCAATGCCCATCGTAAACGTTGGTGTAACACAAATTCCAGAAATCAACACACGAAATCCAGAAATCACAATAAAAAGGATGGCCAATCCCACAAACTAGACATCGACGCACCTAGAAAGACACGCCCCATGTACAGTCGAACATCGACACACCTAGAAAGATATGCCCCATGCTCTAGCATCGACGCACCTAGAAAGATACGCCCCATGCATAAATAAACATCGATGCACCTAGAAAGATACATCCCATGCATAAATAAACATCGATGCACCTAGAAAGATACACCCATGTAATGTCTAACACCGATGCACCTAGAAAGATACACCCCATGCTAAGTCGAACATCGACGCACCTAGAAAGATACTCCCCATGCATAGACGAACATCGACGCACCTAGAAAGGTACGGCCCATGTATAAACAAACATCGATGCACCTAGAAAGGTACACCCCATACATAAACAAACATCGATGCACCTAGAAAGGTACACCCCATACTTAAACAAACATCGATGCACCTAGAAAGGTACACCCCATGCATAATAAAACATTGACGCACCTAAAAAGGTACGACCCATGTGAGAAATGAGATGAAGCTCAATAAAAATGAGGAACAGTCCTCCACATAAACAAAGAGACATCGCACATTGCTAGTCTAAACCACAAAGATGATCGTCATGATCAACGAGAAGTGTCAATTACAATAAGCTAGTAAATATATGAGCTTAGCTTCATGTCCCATAACCACTAGCTTAACTTAAATATTTACGAACAAATTGTAGATCTCCACTAGAAAATTATCACGAGAGATTCAATCGAACAAGTCCAAGAATTAACCGACGAAGTAAACACAAGCGTTTCATACCACTTGTTTTACTAAGTCGTTTAATTAGATTTTTCATACGAGTGAGGTAAAGGTTTGTATATACTAATAGATTGGAAAATGGTTTGAGAAAACGAGCTTTGTAATAAAATAGTATTGAAATCGTTTGAGAAAAGAGTTTTGATATTTACTACTAGTATAGAAAACCTTTATATTTTTAAAGTGACAAAACACAAAGAAGATTATAGGCAATCGGGCATAAAAATTCACATTCGAAAACGTGAATAAAATCCAATGAAATCGATATAAAATCCATCAAAGTGGATATATCTAAAATTCCCAAAGAAAAGGTCATCAAAGTCGATAATAAATGACAACAACAAAAGGGAGACAACACGAATCGATTAAAGTTGGATATTCAAACGGATTAGCAAAATAGGCTAATCTGGCAAAAATCATCAGGTCGGTCGACCGGACTCCCTGAGTCGGTCGACCGAATCAAAGGCTGGAAACCTCTCGGTACAGCAGGTCGGTCGACCAAACCCTGTACTCGGTCGACCGAACCTTAAAACAGAAAGTGCTTATGCACTTGGAAGCAGGTCGGTCGACCGGACCAGAGGGTTCGGTCGGCCGAGCCTGTTTCCAGCTTCATCCATGCCTATTACAAATGAGGTTCAATCTTGACCAAAATTGCATTCGCACGAGCAACGGCGCTAAGGGTTTATGTCAATCGACTACCCGGCCCTATAAGCTCCTCGATGCATCACCAAAAACATGTTCAAACATCAAAGTTAAGATTTTTAACGAATTGAACTCAAAACACTAAAAATTGGAATATTCACAAAAGCAATCCAAATCAAAATCAAATGCACATGAATAAGTGTTAGGAATTCATACCTAACAATAGAAGAGAATTATAAGCATAGATGTAAGATTAAAAATCTCACCTTTGAACCCAAACGAATGAAGAAGATGCTATGAAGCAATGACAAGAACAAGCACTCTTCAATTCCGACTCAACAAGCTTGAATCTAAGCTTAAAGGAGAAACATTTCCTAAATTAAGTTTAGGAAATTTTCTGAAATTGGTAAGAGAATAAGTTGGAGAAGAAGAAGAGAAGCTTACCAATGGGTTCTTCTTGAGTTTGGAGCTAGAAATTGATTTGCAAATGGAACCTAGGGTTTAGGATTTCCTAATTCTTTTTCTCTTCCACCATTGTTGAAAGCTTGAAGAGTTAGGAATAAGAAATGAAGTAATGAAGAGTTGGAGTGGGTTGGGACTGAGTTAGTAAGTGGGTTCAGCCCAAACCAAAACCCTAAGTGAAAAAGTGGCAAAAATCAACTTTCTTCAAACATATCGAAGCTTATACTCAAAAAGGTCGCAAACGTCATTTTGAACTCAATGGGGGTGGTCTCGAGTCCCAGTTCGACTGTTTGCACAAAGTAGCTTTTCGGACCAAAATCCGATGAACGGTAAAATATTTAAATAAAATATTTAAATATAAAATCGATAAATATGCGGGTTGTTGCAGACTCCCCTCCTTAAAGAAATTGCGTCCTCGAAATAATTAAGAAGGAAATATATAGTAACAACCGTGGAAGCATATTAGCACAAAAGAAAATTTGAATCAAGAAGTCCACCATAAAGAGCATGAAGGAGTAAATCCGAAAGTTTTCGTTCGATGAATTCTCAAGATTTCACATGAGCAATCCTTAGGATTTGAGAACCATTGAACTTTTATCAAAAAGAATATCTTTATATCGAAGGCGCTCAACCTCCAAAGCAATGATGCGAATAGAATGTTGCTCAAAAGTCAAATTTGGTGAAACTTCAATCCCTCAATAACACCGGGCTCAAGAATAAAAACCGGAAACATAAAAGCATTTCCGTAGATAAAAGACGTGGAGAACGTCAAGAATA
This sequence comes from Allium cepa, assembly GCA_030765085.1. Taxonomy (NCBI): domain Eukaryota; kingdom Viridiplantae; phylum Streptophyta; class Magnoliopsida; order Asparagales; family Amaryllidaceae; genus Allium; species Allium cepa. The sequence continues at coordinate 438,875,111 of CM060935.1, read as the reverse complement.
GCAGAAAATTGAGCTGGTGCAACGACGTAGTTTAATAACAGTACGCCCGAGAAACTAGAAACTCAAATAATTTGGTATATCGGCGTAGTGCAAAAACGGTACGTCCAATGAACCGATAAACCGGATCAACGATGCAGTAAAATAATGGTACATCTATTGATCCAGATAAGACGGAACATCGATGTATTATAATAACAATACCTCCGATGAACCGAACACCATAAAAGAACATCGAACACTAGTCCATAAAAGGAATGAGATAAGGCTCAATAAAACGAAGTATATCAAAACGTTCGATGAACTTGATAAAAAAGATAATTCCATTCAGACATCATCAAAGAATCAACACTTGTTGCCTACGACAAAGCGCATTGGCAACACGATTTCCCCTCCAGGAATAAAAAGAATATCAGGATCATATGATATAAGGAACTTGAGTCAACGTGGTTGACGTAAATTAAGTTCCTTATGAGAAAAATAATTATTCCAAAGATTTATGATCGAGGAAGAGAACAAATTTCTCCCCCAAAGATGATGATGTCAAACTCTAAAAGTAAAACAATAGTCGCGAGCACTAGATCATGAGTGGCATATCTAGTCTTGATAAGCTATAATGATTTAGAAGCACAAGTGATAGCACGTTCTCCTTTGCAAGAGAATGACATCCAAACCAATACGACTAGTATCAGTACAAATAGCAAAGTCTTGGTTCCCCTTCAGGAATCACAAGAATAAAAGTATCGAAAAGAAAGAATTTCTTTTAAATAATCTTCTTTCCTGAAAAGTTAAAACTTTCAAAATTACATTTATCATTATGTAATAATCATTCTAGAAAAATTTACTATTTTCAAGTTAATATACTGTGTGTGTCTGATTGTCTCATCAAAGCGTTTATGAAATTCCTATCGATAACGTTGATCAAGCGCATCGACCAAAATTCTTAAAGCACTCAACGGGCAATACAATCACAAAATCATCTTTTATAGGATAAATAAATCTCTTAAAAAGTTTTAAGAATATTCTTTGTTCGTTTCAAGAACAAAATCCAGTTTTACTTATAAATAAATCTTATGAAAAAGATTTGCAAAATTTTAAATTACTATTTTCATCCAAAATCAGTAAATACAAGAATAGTCTCATCGAAATATTCATAGAATATTCGATTTATAAAATGGATGAAATAGGCTGGACAATTTGAATGACAAAATAAGTCATTCATAAGAATCATAACGAGTGCGGAATGCGGTAAGTGGAATGCTAATTTCCGCAACTCGTAGTAAACGAAAATCGGTGGCAAGGTCGAACTAGAAAGACCTTAACACCACACAAAAGATTTCTTAGGTGATAATCCTAAGACAAACTCAAAAATACCGGAAAATTTCTCTAACTACATAAATGAGAGAAATAACACTTTCCTTATAAGTGGGCTTAAGGAATAAAATGATGCCATCAAGTTGGAATCAAAATCATAAAGGAAAAATAGAAATCTGCTTAACAGATTGAAAATGTCGAAGATGAATAGTCCACTCGAAAAATAGGATATGGGCTTCACAATGATTAAGCCGATCCTTTCAAAAATCAATTTCGAAGCCTAAGTAAAAATATCGGCTTGGAAAGAAAAATCACATAAAATAATTTCGACATCAATAAAAAGCAAATTGAGTGTTGCGGATCTACCATCCGGATTCACAATCCTCAAAGAAGTCATCAAGCCCAAAATATTCAAAGAAAAAGAATCGACAAGTTCTTTTGATATAAAATAGTGAGATGGAACCCATATCAAAAAGAACTCGAGTAAGAAGATCACAAAACAAATGTAATCAAGGATCAAATGAGAAACACCATGAGCACGAGAAGTGTTACCAGGAGCTTGCACCACATTGAGCTCTCCCTCCTTCTTATTTTGAAGTACGGGACATGCAGTAATATGGTGACCCGGATTTTTGCAATAGCGACAAAAGAGGGGTCTCGGACACTCCCTTGCATAGTGGTTCGTGGAACCACAATTGTAGCATTGTCCACGACTAGAGGTAGGTGCTTTTGCTACCGGGGTTTCTTGCCTCCCATTCTTGTTGGGAATGGGGCCTTTGAATTTAATAGGCCTCTTCATGTTGTTGTTGAAGTTCTGTTGGGCACGCACAACTTCAACATCACCTTCATTATCGGCCTCTTCAAGACGAAGAGCGATATCAACAAGCTGATCAAATGAAACTTCAAGTTTCAGAAGTTATGGCTTCTTAAGATTCTTATTTAAGCCATAGACGAATCTCTGATTTTTCTTCATTGGGGTGTTAATGTATTCAACCCCGTATTTGGAAAGAGATTCGAAAGATGCGACATAGTCTGTCACAGAAGATTCAGCTTGAACAAGGTCAATAAGGTTCATGCGAGAAAAGATGCGATCGCATGATTTGAGCCAAGCTTGAATTTCAATAACACTCTCGGATCCTTTGAATGGCCTTCCACCCAAATCGGTATAGTCTCTGCACAAGCGTGCAAAACCGGATCTAGGATGAGTAGGCTATGGGATGGGACCGGCTGCTTGAGCGTTCTTAACAAGATCTAAAAGCTGCTGGGCAGACATAAAAACTCCATCTTGGGGAGTAGCACTAGATTGACCGGCGCTGGGACGGCCTGCTCTAATCATTTCTCTTCTTTAAGAAAGAAAGAAAGAAGAGGAAAAAGTTATTCTCAAGATAAATATCAAGCAATTCTTGATAGATAAAACAAGGAATCATAAAGAAAATAGGATGAATCGGTACGAAGACTCGAATTAAATCCTAAAGCACGACTCCTAAGAAAGACTTAGGACGATGATCCTTGTTATAATATTCCATATTGTTCCGAAGTTTGGCTCTGATACCAAGCTGTGATGCCCCACCTCTATACCCACGCTAGCCAAGAACATTACTGTGAATGCTGTCAACTAGCACGGAGAATAAGGCTGTTGAGGAGCGACCATCCGTGTAATTGCTTTGCGCGAGCACCGATATGTCAGATAGTAAAAATATAAGTTTTCATCTCAAGAGGAAATCCGACATACAGATACAAACTCAAAGCTATCACACAGTGGCTATATAAAATCTTCGGAAACAAATATAGAAATAAACATAACACAAATCAGTCACAGACAATTCATATCACAAAGGCGGAAATAGATATGAATATAACACTAACACATGAAAGTGTATACCAGAGTAGTGGTCAAAAGGATCCACAATAATACAAAAGAATAGCAACACGTGCTATACAAAAGAATACAACTATGAGTCAATATCTCAGGTGTATACAACAAAAGCTACTACTAATGTAAGTAGTTAACCTAAAGATCATATGTAGACGGATAAGGAGTCAAGTAGGAGCACCTGAAAAATCTCGGTCTGACCCGAGTATTATTTAAGAAGAAAATAATAAACGGATCAGTCTAGCTATAAATATCAGATGAAGTGATATATAATAAGAGATATGACACAAACATATAATAATCACAATGCCAAGCTGTGATAAATAAGTAATTGAAAATTAACAAGAGATTAATCAATATCACAATAATCTACTCAAGATAAAAAGGAATGTCATACTCCTAATTTCATTCACCAAGCCATAATAAATGACATATATATCAATGCCCATCGTAAACGTTGGTGAAACACAAATTCCAGAAATCAACACACGAAATCCAGAAATCACAATAAAAAGGATGGCCAATCCTACAAACTGGACATCGACGCACCTAGAAAGACACGCCCCATGTACAGTCGAACATCGACACACCTAGAAAGATATGCCCCATGCTCTAGCATCGACGCACCTAGAAAGATACGCCCCATGCATAAATAAACATCGATGCACCTAGAAAGATACATCCCATGCATAAATAAACATCGATGCACCTAGAAAGATACACCCCATGTAATGTCTAACACCGATGCACCTAGAAAGATACACCCCATGCTAAGTCGAACATCGACGCACCTAGAAAGATACGCTCCATGCATAGACGAACATCGACGCACCTAGAAAGGTACGACCCATGTATAAAAAAACATCGATGCACCTAGAAAGGTACACCCCATACATAAACAAACATCGATGCACCTAGAAAGGTACACCCCATACTTAAACAAATATCGATGCACCTAGAAAGGTACACCCCATGCATAATAAAACATTGACGCACTTAAAAAGGTACGACCCATGTGAGAAATGAGACGAAGCTCAATAAAAATGAGGAACAGTCCTCCACATAAACAAAGAGACATCGCACATTTCTAGTTTAAACCACAAAGATGATCGTCATGATCAACGAGAAGTGTCAATTACAATAAGCTAGTAAATATATGAGCTTAGCTTTATGTCCCATAACCATTAGCTTAACTTAAATATTTACGAACAAATTGTAGATCTCCACTAGAAAATTGTTACGAGAGATTCAATCGAACAAGTCCAAGAATTAACCGACGAAGTAAACGCAAGCGTTTCATACCAGTTGTTTTACTAAGTCGTTTAATTAGATTTCTCATACGAGTGAGGTAAAGGTTTGTATATGCTAATAGATTGGAAAACGGTTTGAGAAAACGAGCTTTGTAATAAAATAGTATTGAAATCATTTGAGGAAAGAGTTTTGATATTTACTACTAGTATAGAAAACCTTTATATTTTTTCAAGTGACAAAACACAAAGAAGATTGTAGGAACAATCGGGCATAAAAATTCACATTCGAAGACGTCAATAAAATCCAAAGAAATCGATATAAAATCCATCAAAGTGGATATATCTAAAATTCCCAAAGAAAAGGTCATCAAAGTCGATAATAAATGACAACAACAAAAGGGAGACAACACGAATCGATTAAAGTTGGATATTCAAACGGATTAGCAAAATAGGCTAGTCTGGCAAAAATCATCAGGTCGGTCGATCGGACTCCCTGAGTCGGTCGACCGAACCAAAGGCTGGAAACCTCTCGGGACAGCAGGTCGGTCGACTAAACCCTGTACTCGGTTGGCCAAACCCTGTACTCGGTCGACCGAACCTTAAAACAGAAAGTGCTTATGCACTTGGAAGCAGGTCGGTCGACCGGACCAGAGGGGTCGGTCGGCCGAGCCTGTTTCCAGCTTCATCCATGCCTATTACAAATGAGGTTCAATCTTGACCAAAATTGCATTCGCACGAGCAACGGCGCTAAGGGTTTATGTTAATCGACTACCCGGCCCTATAAGCTCCTCGATGCATCACCAAAAACATGTTCAAACATCAAAGTTAGGATTTTTAACGAATTGAACTCAAAACACTAAAAATTGGAATATTCACAAAAGCAATCCAAATCAAAATCAAATGCACATGAATAAGTGTTAGGAATTCATACCTAACAATAAAAGAGAATTATAAGCATAGATGTGAGATTAAAAATCTCACCTTTGAACCCAAACGAATGAAGAAGATGCTATGAAGCAATGGCAAGAACAAGCACTCTTCAATTCCGACTCAACAACCTTGAATCTAAGCTTAAAGGAGAAACATTTCCTAAATTAGGTTTAGGAAATTTTCTGAAATTGGTAAGAGAATAAGTTGGAGAAGAAGAAGAGAAGCTTACCAATGGGTTCTTCTTGAGTTTGGAGCTAGAAATTGATTTGCAAATGGAAACTAGGGTTTAGGATTTCCTAATTCTTTTTCTCTTCCACCATTGTTGAAAGCTTGAAGAGTTAGGAATAAGAAATGATGTAATGAAGAGTTGGAGTGGGTTGGGACTGAGTTAGTAAGTGGGTTCATCCCAAACCAAAACCCTAAGTGAAAAAGTGGCAAAAATCAACTTTCTCCAAACATATCGAAGCTTATACTCAAAAAGGTCGCAAACGTCATTTTGAACTCAATGGCGGTGGTCTCGAGTCCCAATTCGACTGTTTGCACAAAGTAGCTTTTCGGACCAAAATCCGATGAACTGTAAAATATTTAAATATAAAATCGATAAATATGTGGGTTGTTACAGCACGCCTCAATAGGAGGTCAAGATTTTGAACTGCGGTTATCGAGGGAATTTGAATTTAAATTTGATATTCTGGTCAACTTCAGCTGAATCCTTTCCACATCATAACTTTTTGCGTTCACCTAAGTGTCACTGTAGCAGCCTGAGCTTGCTTCTCTAACACACTTTCCTTTTTATAACCAAGCAGAGAAGAATAAAATAAAATAAAATTCAATACTTCGTTATAAATCTAGAACACCTTTTCAATTCCCTTCCAGTTCGAGTTTAAAATCGAAGCCGAGCTCTTTCGTTTCAAAAATAAACCTATCGCATACAAATTTATTTCTCAGATGATATCCACGAGTAAAATATTGATTCTCATTTCAAATTAAATAATGGCAGAAATCATTTGAGCCGAGTTTTTGTAAAAATCAAATCGATCGATCGAAGGGAGTGGAGCGATCTCGCGCTCGCAAGATCTAGGGCATAGCGATGAGGGAAGAAATTGAATTTCGAACTCGCTCGAACAAAGCGATGGCCACTCTCGTTCATATCCAAATCGAGCGAGGTCTGGGAAGCTCGATTTGAGCGACGCATTCGAGTGGGTAAGAGGCAATTTTGACTCGTGATGGGAGTCGAGAATTTCGACGTTAGTGGGAGGTCGATGGGATTGTTCGTCGCGATTTAATTTAGGGTTCGCCAACAAATGGTGGCAGGTCGAATCGCATGAGCAGATGTGGTCCATCTCGGCACGAACTCGAACTCCTATGCTGAGGGAGGCACGCATGGAGGATAGTTCTGAGGCATTAACGGATCGAAAAGGCCAGATGCGGTTAAGGGATCGAGTTCAGGCTTCGGACATCGTCGATAATCGCAAGTGAGGTATTCGTTTTCTTATTCGATTTAAACTTGATTTAATAAAGAAAATATATATAACCTGTCATTGAATTTATAATTTGGGAAGAAAAGAAAATGTAACCAAGTTAGGTTAACGATCATTTGAAAATTTGTAAATTGTCAGTTAATTTAATTTATTAAATGGAAATTGATTATTCAATTATTTCGAATATTAATAAATTGTATAAATATTTATACAAGGTCCAAAATTGGGAGATAATGGTTGAGATGGAATTGGAGTGCCAAACAAAAATCAAAGGTGAGTTAATCTCACTCATCTGGATTTCTATAGTTAAAGTTCAATTATTGGTTGAATTGCTTGGATGATGATTGTCATTAGTTAAAATTAAATAGACCCTATGCGCCGCATAATAGCGGATGATATCATATTAATCCCATATACCACGATATTCCACCTCGAAGTGGAATTGGTATTATTGTATTGTGCTAAAATATGTGGATGCACGGAAACGGGTTGGGGGGATCCAACTGGATTCCTCAAAAAAATTTAGATTGTTTAATATTCTATGTTATGAATATTTGATGAATTATATTGATAATTCGAATATTGAATGCTATGGTTTGCTTGAATATATTTCGGTACACCGAGTTATCAAAATATATACTATTAGATTTTTGAAAAGAAAATAAAGGAGCGGATTTTTACGTAGAATAATTTTAGAGCATCTGAATAAATTTAAAAATGAATTGGAAAAGAATAAAAAGTGATTTCTGAATTCTGAAAAATAAAATTTCAAGTACGGGAAATGAGATTTTGAATAAATGGGAATAAGTGAATTTATTTTTAAACTCAAGTGATATCATTTCAAGAAATAAAAATTTATTTTGAAATCCGAGGTTTAAATTTGATTGAAAGGATAAAGAAGATATTGGAACACAAGAAATTGGTATTTTCAGCAAAAAGATTTTAAATCATCATTAAGAAATAAAATCTAAAGCTATGGGTTTTGAAATAAAATTGAGTAAGAAAAGGAATTTATTTCAAAATGGGAGTAATTTGGAAATCAATTTGAAAATTGATTAAGTGTTTAAAACCGAGATTTTTAAAAGAGAAGTGAGGCTTTGGAATTTATAAACTGGGTTTATAAAAGTGAAGCAATATATCAGTGGATATTTGAAGAATAAATTCACGATGGGAATTTATTAAAGGAATGGGAAAATTTGTTTAAAAATAAATAGCGATTTATTTTTAAAGGGTGTGAAGAGAAGTATATTTCCCTGGATAGCCAAGTACATTTTCGAAGCAAATTTTAAGTATAAGTAAAAGTTTTAAAGTTGATTTAAAGGTATGTTTTAGAAAACTATTATTTTTAAATGTTCAAAATTTTGAAGTAAGTATTTTTCAAATTTATTATAGTAGTAAATATTTAGAGGTGATTTGGTATTTGTTTTAAAGAAAGAGAAAAGTTAGTTTTATATTTTATAAAGCGGCTTTATTTTAAGTATTCTTAACATATATATATATATATATATATATATATATATATTTGAATAAGTATTAAAGTAGTTTTAACTTAAATGGCTTAACCCTTCTTTTTTTTTCTTAAATGGCTTAACCCTTCTTTTCTAGGCTTAACCCTTCTTTTTTTTCTTTTTTTTTAGTTTAAAATTTTAAAATTGTTTAAGCTTGCAAGCAGATTCAAGAACAATTAACCAAAATACAAAACCAAAACAACCGGGCTAAACACCCAAGACCACGCGACATTCACAAGTCCCCTTCAACAATCACTTCGAGTCGCATAAGAATCAACCCAAGACGTACCCGAGGGAATCATCATCTTCCCAAACAACTCATTCCCAGATGCACCAAAGAAAAATTATTCAAACTAAAGCTTATAAAGAGAAAATAAAATTAAATTACTCACAGAAATTCGGTCGCGAGATCCCAGACAGTCGTCATCCCCGCCAGTGCTGAAATCTACCTCCACTGCCTCCTTAGCTCGTACGCGATACTCCACTTCCAAGACAACTGGACACTTCCATAGTCCTCTTCGCGTCGCTGCACTCGAGCTCGTCTATCATTGGTCTGCCTATCACGAGTCGTCATACGCGGCATCCCTTCCAACAGTGTCGATCCTCCTTACCTACCCTATCGAGCACGCTCTTCCCCTTGCGCCGCCGCTCAACGTCGCCACTCCATCACGAGCGACTCGGCTTCGAACGAAGATGTGGGCCTCCCTGGTATTCGACCCACGTAAGCATTCGCGATTCTCGTCTGCCATTTTTTTGAGTTAAGTTCCGATTTTGATTCAATTTGAGGGGGAATAGAACGGGGTTTAGGAAGAAGCAACGGTGACCCCTCCCTTTTTTTAGAGATGAAGGTGATTTTCCAGCCATTAAAATCGATCTCACTTCAGCCCTATTATTTTTCTAAATTGTGAAGGAAGATACGCGTTTAAAACGAGAAGAGGAGAGAAGCTAGGTCGGCGAAATTCAGGTGTTAGGGTGGCTCGAGTAAACTTAGGGTGGCTGTTGATGTAACCATTATATTTTTATATTTTTAATATTATTAAATTTTAAAAATATCTCGTTTAGCATAACGCAAAATCTCGAACCCCGAATCAGACATGCTGACAAGCATTTATAAGGTTTTACCCACATTCCGCATACAATGGAACGTGTTTCGGAGGCTAATCTGATCGTATGTGCGAGTTACGGAAGTAAACGATCAATTTTGAATCAAATCGATTAAAATAGTTCAAAGCGTTTTGAACTTCTAGGGTCAGACGACAACTCCAATTGCTACGAAAATTGAAATCGATAATAACTAACTGTTGCGGATCCAATGAAATGGGTTTCGTCGAATTCTGAGACTGTGCCTCGGAAGGCTATTTTTAAATGTTAATTTAAACGATATATTATTAAAATTGAACAAATTACCTTTAAGTTAAATTCCAACTATTCTATTTTCTGCAGTATCATCATTATAAATTTTATAAGCCTTTAAATTACTTTAAACAAGCTTAGAAATTTGAGATTCAACAATTTACCCAATTTCAATTATTAAATTCAATATTTAAGCTATATAATTCAATGATTTAATTATCAAGTAAATATTGATATCTTGAATTCAAGTTAAAATTAACTTTTAAATGTTTAAAATCAATTTAATTATTCCATTTTAAATTGTTAAAAATTCTGGGTCGTCACATTCCTCCCCCCTTAAAAGAATTTCGTCCCTGAAATTACTAATTAGGAAGAATGATCCAATACCCGTTTATTTTTTCCAAACCACAACTCAACATCCTACCAACTATCTTTTATTAAAGACCCACTATCACCTCAACCAACTTCCCAAAACCTTCTATAGTTTCCAACAATATTATTTACTTCATTTATTCAAATCTAATTGAAAATTCAAATTTAAATTATCACAACTTCCTCAAAAAATTTCCAACTCCCTAAATTTCCGAATTTTTTCGCCAGCGTCTCCTTTGCGCGGCTAGCTCGGTACAACTACAAAAGGCCTCTACGGGCTCCCAAATTCCAAAAAAAACAAAAGCCAATTGGCTAGATCAAAAACCCAATCCAATTTCATACAGATATTTAAATACATACCTTATTGTCGGGCAATTCAAATTTATCTTTTGGAATCAAATCCAATTTTCTTTTCCCTTTATAATACCTGCATATCTTACTTAGCAATAATATCCAATCGTAACTTTTCAAATCATTTTATAGATTTCTTTACATAAGTTTCATACCCACTTCTATTTAAATTAGTTTTTCCATTTCCATATGAATTCAATTTATCTTCAAATCTAAATATTGAATTTTATTTTTTTCATTTATAATAGATTCGTATCATTGTTTAAATTAGTTTCATTCGCTAATTTATTTCAGTTCCATATTTAAAATCGTTTTGTTACTAACAAAAGTTTCAAAAAAAAATTCTTTTCAAAAATTTTCGAACTCCCAAAATTTTCAAATTTTTTTTGGCAGAGTCTCCTTTGGACGGAGGAGCTTTTGCAATTTGACAAGAGATATAAATATATATACATCGACCCACACGGTCGAAAAAGCAAAAACAGTTCATATTTCCTATTTTTATTGCGTAGGCGTACCTTTATTTAGCATTTTAAGCAAGCAGCTAATTGTTTTAGCAATTAGTGCAACCAAATCCAGCCAAACGGCTTCCCGGTACCTATACTTACTCAATTTAAATATGTAAGTGCCATATATAGAGAATTTATTAGCATTCTACTTACTTTCAATAGCTAAACACATGCATTACATAAACAACAAGCACCAAAAGCTTCCCATAAATGATTTATATGATTTAAAGCTAATTCAATTGCTTTCAACCAATTCATATGCCGTTTCATTAAATTTTAATGGCTTTCAACTCAATTTCTTATATTCAATTGATTTTTAATCCAAACAAACTCATATTCCATCCAATTAATTTCAAAGTCAAGTTATTTAACCTCTCTCAACCCATAGAATTTTAATTACTTTCATTTACGTCAAACGACAATTCATCCAATGCAAATTTGACAATATTCGCTTAAAAGTGTATTTATTTTTAGTCTATAACTTCTTTAAATTAATTTCAACTCATTTTATATTTAATTCTATTTCATTTCTAATTTATTCACCAACCATTCATTGTTCTTCATTTTATCTCCGCACTGGATTCATTTCAAAATTATTTCATTGAGTTAGACAACATTCGATGGTTATATTGATATCCGTTTCCAAAAATAAATTTAACCCAAACTTTTTATTCAATAATATTCCATTCTAATAACCCAATACCAACTAAAACTTTGATTTAATTTTTTTATTCAAGCAAACTTCATCTATTTATTATTTAATTCAATTAACCCATTAATTCACCCCGTATTTAAATTTTTAATTCACTTACTTAATTCATTTTCGAATTTATTTTATTAATAAAAATCCATTCTCAATTTATTTCTATTCACTGGGGTTTTGTTTGCGATTCAAACCATTTCTATTATAGTTCATTTTCATTTCATTCGACAACACTTCCATTATATCTAATTTACTTCCAAATTTCGTTAAGTAATATTCATATCACACTTGAAATTTATTTATAATTCAAACCATCACTATTTCGATCCAACTCTGCTTTATTTTTATTTTTTTATACAACATTCTTCTTATTTAATTCTTTATCAAACCCAAGTCAAATTCTATTTACAATTCGAATTCATTTCCAAACTCCGTTATTAACTTACAATCCATTTTATTCATCCGAATTAAATTTTATTAACATACTTTATCGAATAATTATTTAGCTAATTATCTTACCTCCAACTGTTACATCAATATTCGATTTTATTACTAAAATCCCTCCATTAAATTTTCCTGAGTTCAATTTTGTTTTATAATTCCAGTTTGGATTCCCCTTTATTTTCCAAAATTCCAACTTTTTTATTTTAAAATTCTAGAAATGCTTTTAAATTCACATAGTACTATTAAAATAGCTTTTTATAAAAATACTTCTTATAACTCGATGTCTCAACCAGTCCATCCTTGTTCTCTCAGAAATTCAGTCATACGTTGATCAGGCGTAGGACTGAAAATCTATAAGTACTTGGTAAACCCGTTTTCAACACCTAGTGAAAATACTTGGTAAATAATTTTATTGAAAATATCGAAAACAGTTTTTGAAAATAGAGTAAATATCTTTGGTGAGAATGCTCTGGAAATCATCACTCCCATCCATGGTCGCAGTTACATCATGTTTTACGTTACCATCGCAGCAAAAGTCCATGTGACTGTAGGCACTCCGCGCCCTTCGATTATGCCATGGAACCCATAACAAATCGCAATTACATTACAGGGTTACATTGCCATCACAACAAAAGTCCATGTAACTGTTGGCTCTCAGCGGCACACATGATTTTTGCTGTCAAAATGAAACTTCTCCACTCCTACATAGGTCGCAATCTACCGATATAAAATCAAACGCAGACTGTTGGCTCTCAATGGCACACACGACTTTCGCTATGTTACCATAGGTCGCAGTCTACCGATATAAAATCAAACGCAGACTGTTGGCTCTCAGTGGCACACACGACTTTCGCTATGGTATACACTACTCATAATCCTCAGGAACCAGTTTTGTCCGGACTCCTCACAGGATCAACTTTAGAACCCCCCTTGGGGCTCAAGGCAGCACCACCGGGTGGAACTTCTGAGAAGTTCATTTCAAGGGAGCGCCTTTTCCCCCAGAGCCATCATCAAAACACTTTATACTATACACATATAGTATCTTTCAAATCATACACCTAGTATGATCTCATACAAAGCTCCTTTACACAAAATCGATTATCCAAAAATCGATAATTCTCAAACTAGGCTTTCCAAATTCGAATATTGATTTTACCCAAAAATCAAAAGCCTTTCTAAATCCAAAGGTTCCCAAAACCTTTTTCCCAAATCCTCATAAGATCCTTTATATATATATATTCAGGTATATATAATTTCTAAAACTTTGGATCATTTCAAACTTGTATAAAACTCTTTTTATACTTCAAACACCTTTAAAATCCTTTTCTTCTGGTAATAGATTTAACAAGGGGAGATTTATCTTATATAACAAAGATATATAGCTTTTTTTTATTCAAAATCAAATATTCCAATTTTCATTACTCTTTTAAATATCATTTTCATTCAAATCCGTACGATGTACACATATCACCCATACGCTATACCAATCTGATCGCTCACTCGATCACACAATTTCACTTTCGAACTAGTATCGTCCACCCGACTTCCTAGTGCGGACACAGATCTGGTTTCTTGATAAAAAACCATCATTCTCCTTGCATAGCCATAACTATGATAGAGAATATCCAGAACCAATCAACAATCTATATCCAGGTTTGCCGTTGAAAATTGAGTGAAAAATCCCAACTCGGATCGATAAGCTATCTTGAAATTCTGTGCTCGAATCTGGATCAAATCTCTATGCGAATAGAATAATATACGTACATCCTACGTATTTATTTTCATTGATCATTAGCCAAATGAATTTCCTTTCTATTCACATTTCCTTTAATTCCCATTCACTTATTTACAATTGCCTTAATTCTCATTTGGATCATATCTTCAATCCTTATCTCAATTGGGTATTTAATCAATAACAATTTGAACTCCGACCAATTTATATTTAGAAAATAGCTTGAAAATTTAAAAATAGATAATTAGTTGAAAAATAATTATTAGTTTGCAAAATAGCTGTAAAATAGTTAACTAATTGCAAAATAGTTGAGAAATAGGTAAATAGTTTCAGAAATTTTAGATAATTGCAAAATAGTTGTAAAATAGTAATTAATTTGTGAAATAGTTGAAAAACAGTAATTAGTTTATAAAACAGTTACAAAATGATTAAACAACCCCAGAAATAATTGTAAAACAAGTATAAAATAATTTGGCTTTAAGAAAGAAAGGTTGTATATATTTAATAGCTTGGAAAAATATGTTTATATTAAAACCATTTATATTGAAAATAGTCCAGAGTCAAAACTGTTCAATTCCCAATCTCCATTCTCATCAATTCAATTTAAATTTCCACTTCCATTTAAATTGACCCAATCCCAATTTAAATAACTCCAATTTCCATTGGACTTGATTTATTCCCAATTCAAGTTGAATTAATTCTCAATTTCTTCCAACTTCAAATCAAATTCCATTTGATTTTTAATCCTGTTCAACTTTATTTACAGTTCCAAATTATTCAAATAAATTTGGACAAATTTCAAATTGAATCCACTTCAATTTCAAATCATTTCAATATAATCCAATTCAAATTTTTAAAATTTTTAAACTTATCCATCTTCAATCACAAATCCAATTAATTTAAATCAAATTCAATTTTAAACTAATTCAATTCCAATCTCAAATTTATCTTCTGATTAATAACCTATCCACCTAAGTTTAAAACTTGCTTCACTTTGGGTTTCACATCACATTCCAAGAAAAATTCAAAACTCAACCTTAGAGTTTATTTTCATATTTATTTCCTTTACACACCAGGCTACTTTTAAATTTTAAACCACCCTTGGTTTTAATTTCAAAACAAATCCCTTAAAAATCTTCCAAACCTTTCTTGTTTTAAAATAAGACTATATTCAAAATAGTCTGAATTATATTATTTACTATTTTCTTTAACTCTTTGAAATAATTGATTGTTTCCAGACTTAGGTTTCCAAACTTCAAAATTTTAAAATCTACTTTAATTTAAAAGTTATACTCATCTTATAAATTTTACTTCATTTGGTTTGCTTAATAACAAATATACCATTATTAAACACAATAACTATTTATAACAATACCCAAGGTAATCATATCCAGATACCAATTCCTTTTTTATTTTTTATTCTTACTTCTATAAATTCAAGATTAAATTTCAGTTTGAATCCATTTCAAACTTACCTTTATTTAATTTTAAACAATTCTGAGCTCAAATTCTAGAATTTCATTTCAATCAATTTAATTTTAATTTGATTGTATTTCTGTTACCACTTAATTTAATTCCAATTCAAGATTTAAATTTGATTGTATTATACTGCTTCTTAATTTAATTTCAATAATTTAACAACCAATCGCCTTAATATTTATTAGAATGAAATATTGCTTTAAATATCAAAATATACTTTTATATAAAATTATTTAAAACCTTTATATAAGAAAATAACAAGTATGCTCTCATATATATATATGTATATATATATATGTATATATATATATATATATATATATGTACACACACACACACACTCAACCCATTCTAGAGTACTACGGACTCTATTTAATGAGTAACTCCCACCAGAGCCAAGGTTGTCGCTTAACCTTTCAGCTCTGATACCAACTGTAACGACCCGAAATTTCCGAACCCGAAAATTCCAAATAGTTATGAAAAAGAAGAAAGAGATAGAAGAAGAAAAAGATCAGAAACACCAACATCTAACATTCGCAGCGGATAAAATATAATAATAAGTAATAACTGTTTACAGAAGAATACTATATTTGTCGATTACATTTAAATACATCAGAGTTACACATATATTCAACATTGGACATATACAAATCAGCATGTCTCAGATTTACAATATTATAATACAGCGGAAATACTCTACACGTTCCTGCCGTCCAGCTCGACTCTTGAGCTCCAGAACGTCCCTTACCTGAAAATCTGTAATACTCGGTCTGACCCAAGTATTACATCAAAGTAACACCCGGTTCAGGCTGGAAACCAGCGTGAGTAAACCCATCCAACATGGAATACAAAGCATATAACTTATATAGAACCTGGGTAACTTGTATCAATTTACAAATTCACAATTTGTTATACCTTTCTCTAATTTCACACATCAATATCCAAGTGCCAAAAACCTAGATTGAATAGTCCAATTCACTTAAATCATTTCACTCCAGCCTATTGATTTCTCATATCAATCTATACAAATTCGAAGTGGTTTCGGGTATTTCCTAATACCCGACCCCGGTCTCTTCGGGTCACATTCAAGACATTCCATACCATTCAATCATCCATAAGCAAACTTGATCACTTCCATTAATTCAATTGATTCTAATTGAGTTTCTAACCTCAATCACTTAGATTTCATCATTTATCATTAATTAATTCCAAGCCAATTAACTAATCAACCCTTCATTTTTCATCTTAATTAATCATCCTGGATTAAATATCTTTCAATTACATTCAAGTAATTATCTTTTATTAATTCCACAATATTAATTATTCTAAACCAAAATCAATAAGTAATCTTAATTACTTCATAAATTAATTAACCATATTAATTACATTAATCCTTAATTACTTATATTAATTAATTTCTCATAAATCAATTAGTATTGATAAATTAATCTTAACTAATTAATCTTTAATTTCGTCATTGTTTATATAAATTCATGATTTCCCATTTACATTTCAATTTTCCCTAATTTAATTTAATTACATTAGATAATTAATCATTAATTAAACCACAATATTAATTACTCTTGATTTAACTCATCCTGTAATCACCTACCTTTTTATTTACTTCATTAAATAAATCAATTATTCCTTAATTAAATCACCTTAATTAATCTCTTGATTAATTCCACAAAGTAATTATATTTTATTAATTTCATTAAGTAATTACCTAACAAACCACCCAATGATTATTCTAAATTAATTAAACTTAATTAATTAACATAAACCTTAATTAATTAATTCAACCCTTAATTATTCAACTTAATTTAATTACATTATAAATTAAGTAAACTTAAATAATTAACTTTCTAAGTTAAAATAAATAATTCGACTTAATGAATCAAATTTTTAAATAATCACTCTTATATAAAGGAATGATTTGGTGAATTATTAGAAGCTTGATTGTGTTATTTTAACATTTGAAACACAATTATCCTACCCTATACAAGTTCAGCACTTACCTGACCAAAACTGAGTCCTTACCACCTCTTTTCTGGGCTTAACCCTTCTTTTTCTTCTTCTTTTTTTTCAGTTTAAAATTTTAAAACTTTTTAAGCTTGCAAGCAGATTCAAGAACAATTAACCCAAAATACAAAACCAAAACAACCGGGCTAAACACCCAAGACCACGCGACATTCACAAGTCCCCTTCAACAATCACTTCGAGTCGCACAAGAATCAACCCAAGATCGTACTCGAGGGAATCATCATCTTCCCAAACAACTCATTCCCAGATGCACCAAAGAAAAATTATCCAAACTAAAGCTTATAAAGAGAAAATAAAATTAAATTACTCACAGCTCGCGAGAGCCCAGACAGTCGTCATCCCCGCCATTGCTGAAATCCACCTCCACTGCCTCCTTAGCTCGTACACGATACCCCACTTCCAAGAAAACTGGACACTACCATAGTCCTCTTCGCGTCGCTGCACTCGAGCTCGTCTATCATCGGTATGCCTATCGCGAGTCGTCATACGCGGCATCCCTTCCAATAGTGTCGATCCTCCTTACCTACCCTATCGAGCACCTCCTTCCCCTTGCGCCGCCGCTCCACGTCGCCACTCCATCAAGAGCGACTCGGCTTTGAACGAAGACGTGGGCCTCCCTGGTATTCGACCCACGTAAGCATTCGCGATTCTTGTATGCCCTTTTTTTTGAGTTAAGTTTCGATTTCGATTCAATTTGAGGGGGAATAGAACGGGGTTTAGGAAGAAGCAACGACGACCCCCCTTTTTTTTGAGATGAAGGTGATTTGCCGGCCATTAAAATCAATCTCACTTCAGCCCTATTATTTTTCTGAATTGTGAAGGAAGATACGCGTTTAAAACGAGAAGAGGAGACAAGCTAGGTCAACGAAATTCAGGTATTAGGGTGGCTCGAGTAAACTTAGGGTGGCTGCTGATTTAACCATTATATTTTTATATTTTTTAATATTATTAAATTTTCAAAATATCTCGTTTAGCATAACGCGAAATCTCGAACCCCGAATCAGACATGCCGATAGGCGTTTATAAGGTTTTACCTACATTTCGAATACAATGGAACGTGTTTCGGAGGCTAATTTGACCGTATGCGCGAGTTACGGAAGTAAACGATCAATTTTAAATCAAATCGATTAAAATAGTTCGAAGCGTTTTGAACTGCCAGGGTCAAACGACAACTCTGATTGCTACGAAAATTGAAATCTGATAATAACTAAATAATGCAGATCCAATGAAACTGGTTTCGTCGATTTCTGAGACTGTGCCTAGGAAGGCTATTTTTAAATGTCAATTTATACGATATATTATTAAAATTGAACAAATTACCTTTAAATTAAATTCCAACTATTCTATTATATTCAGTATCATCATTATAAATTTTATAAGCCTTCAAATTACTTTAAACAGGCTTAGAAATTTCAGACTCAACAATTTACCCAATTTCATTTATTAAATTCAATATTTAAACTATATAATTCAATGATTTAATTATCAAGTAAATATTGATATCTTGAAGTCAAGTTAAAATTAACTTTTAAATGTTTAAAATCAATTTAATTATTCCATTTTAAATTGTTAAAAATTCTGGATTGTCACGGGGAGTAATCCTTGGTACGGTGATCTAGGCCAAGTACTGTGACAGGTGGTACCCCAGTGCCTAGTCATTATTTGGAAATCCATTCTTGGTACGCGCCTGTACGGTTTTGATTGTGCCCAACTATTGCTGAAACGTGAGATGCAAGCATTTCAGCTAGATTCTATTTTACTTTCTATAGACACTATTATAATATCAAACAGATTTGATAAAAAGTGTTTTGCTATCGTAAGGTAAAAACCCAACAAGTTTATTTGTGGCATGGTCTTACGAGATGCTTTTGTTTTTAAAAGAATTTTGAAACTTTAATAATCAATTTAAGTGTGGTTTTCTCACGCTGGTATTGCAGACTGACTCGGGTGTTATTTAAACTATAATGCTCGGGTCAGACCGAGTATTATAGATTACAGGAAATGATGCCGTGGAGCTGGATGGCGATACGTACTTCCGTATTTGTATATTCCGCTGTGTATTAAGTTTTGGGAAGGATGAGATATGATAACCCTCCTGAGTTGTGTAGTTTTTTGTTTTGAACTCTGATGTTGTACTCTGATGATGTAATGTATAAACAAATGTATTTGTTTTTGTGTAAAGATCATTTACTATCTATTATATTTTATTCCGCTGCGATGGTTAGATTCTGATGTTGTTTTCTATTTTCTTCTTCTATCTCTTCTTCTTCAATTTAAATGGTTCGTATTTCCATTCATCTTGAGTTGATTGATGGAGAATAGTGTCAAATCAAGGGGCATGGATTTGCGGGTCGTTATAGTGGTATCAACGCTGAAGGTTAAGCGAGAACTTTGGCTATGGTGGGAATTACTCATTAGAGATAAAGTCAGTAGTATTCTAAAATGAGTTTGAGTGAACTGATAGTATGAGCGCATATTTGTTAGTGGATATAAAAATTGTTTTTATATTGTGTTGGATTATCGATTGAGTGTTTATGGATTCTGGTCGATATGTGGGACGCCATATTATCGTAGGAATTTCTAAACTCTTAAACAAGATAAACCGACACAGTATTGTTTTGAAGAGGGTAAATGAAATAATTTTACCCAAATTATTTTTGTATATGAAAGAAATAATTTTCCGTGAATTATTATAGTTATATATGATTTCTTGGTTGTTAGAAAGTGATAATATTAAATTATTATCATTGTTGTATGAGAATTGAATAAGAAATTGGAATTATAACCAAAGATTAAGGAATAAATTAATAAAATAAATGGGATTTGTAAATGTGAATTATAAATGTGATCTATAATTTTGAAATAGAATCTGTGACGACCCGCCCTTCTCGACCCTCGAAAATCGACACAAAATACTCCACAGTATAATATGCCGACGATCAAGTGCCGGAAAAGACAGATTGTTAAGGGAAAAGGAAGGAGATAGAAGAAAGAAGGAACCAAACAATATGAGAATCTCACAATCGTAGCGGAAAAAAATATAATATATAATATCAGATCTTTACACAAAATGAAAACTATATCCGTTTTATACAATATGTCACCAAAGTATCACAACAAACAACAATTACCAGCCTGACAATTTCGAGCGCAGCAGCGGATATAAACAAGCACGGATAATACGTCTCGGACTCCAGCTGATCTCCTGCTCCATAGCATCCTATCCTGAACATATGATACTCGGTCTGACCCGAGCATTATAATGAAATAACACCCGAGTCAGTCTGGAATACCAGCTGATAAAGTTACACCCAAATTGATTACTAAAGTTTCAAAAATCCTTTTGGAAACCAAAAGCATCTAGTAAGACCACGCCACAAATAAACATGTCGGGTTTTTACCTTACGATAGCTAAAACACTTTTTATAAAAATCATCTGATATTATAATAGGCTCTATATACAAATACTTATTAAAATAGCCGAAATTGTTACATTTATTAAATTCCAGCTACTAGCCCCAATCGTGGGTAATACAAACAAAACTCGTAAAAGGCTCGTAGGGAGAATGGATTTTCAACTAATGACTAGGCACTGGGGTACCACCTGTCACAGTACATGGCCTAGATCACCGTGCCGAGGACCACTCTCGATCCCCTGCAACACAAGGCCGGGACTACCCCTTACTTGATAATCCCGAGTAAGATCACCCCACGGTTGGGATCAGCAACTGCACCACTAAGCCGAAATAAAAGGACATCTAGACATGGATGACCTGACCCAGAAATAGGTGCTACCCACCTAGCCTTGCTGCATAACCCCTGATTTTCAGTCATTCCCGGTTGATGAGGCTTGAGGCTAAGCATTGCCTTTTAGAACGTTTCACTTAGAATGCCCATCGTCCACCTGATGATGTCCCGAAAGCATTCATCCATACAAGTCCGTTCCGGGTTCGAACGAAACCAAAGGCACTACTCCTACTACATCCATTTTGGAAATATCCTCAGGATTAGTAGCGACTAGCCCTTGCACTTCACTGCTCCATTCTACGACTCTGAACTCATTTTTCCTACGAAAACGTACAAACCGAATCGAAGTGGTTTTTGAGAAATTAATCCCAATCCCGGTCTCTTCGAAACGATCAACGGATTGGCCAATTTTGATAGTCGGTGATTTAACTATCAATTAACATCCATAAGCATCCATCACACAATAAGTAATTTCCCACATTATTTATTTCCCTCAAAAATATCTTTGCAAGACATATTTTCATTTTCAAATCCTTTTGAAACAGTTTTCAATCCCAACTCTTCTCATGGAGTAAATTCCCAAATCTTTACTTCCTCTGAAAACATCCAAGTACCCGTACTTAAGATTTAAAATAATTTAAATTCTTTATTCTTGAAAATACATTAAAACATTTATATTAAAACTTCTTACATACTTAATTTAAAATATATATAATATATATATATTTACTTTTAAAAATATTTCGAATAAAACTGCTTTATAAAATTTAAACTATTTTCTTCAAAATAAAGTTAAGTCATACTAAATTTTACAATAAAGTTATGAAATCCTATACAAGTTTTCAAATAAAACTTTAACTAATTATCTTTAAAATAAAACCATTTTATAAAGTATAAATATTAATAATATTCCTCAAACGTAATACTGATTACCCCATTAAAATAATTACTTCTATAACTAATTTGATAAATGTCCACTTTTAAAATTCTTACAACTTAAATAATTTCTTGAAACCATTCTTTAATACAACTTCAAAACTTCTAACTTTTTCAAAAAAATCAGCCTTAAAAACGTACTTGGCTTTTCAAGGAAATACACTTCCATTTTAGGATAACCTTAAGAATTCTTTTTTTATAAATCCTATACGATTTACCCCAATTCAATTTTACGTTCATCCCGTAAATTCCTTTCCATACTTTAAAAATAAACTCCTTTTATTCTTAAGCACATCGCTATTTCCTAGAAACCACTTTCAAAATATATGTTTAAAATATTTAAAATAAAGTTCTAGAAATTACTTAATTGAAAATAATACTTAAGGAAATATATAGAGGTTTTCTAAGTAATTTAAGCCAAATTTAACCTTTAAAATAAAGTTATTAAATCAAATATTTATATTATGATTTCCTTTTGAAAACTTAATACTACTTTACTTTTTAAAATAATTAAATACCATAATTACTTAAATAAATGTTTACTTACACTTTAAACAATTAAAATAATATATCTTTTTCTAAAATATTCTAAAACACAATTTAAACTGCCAACTTATAATTTGAAGGCATTTCTTTGAAACATACCTAATTTCCAGGAAAAATGCGCTTTCCATCCTTTACTTTTAAAACAATTATACCTTTCTTATAAAGTTTCCCACCGGAAACCAATATTTCCAAATTTATCCACTGATAAATATAACAATTTATTTATAGACCCAATTTATAAATTTCCATTTCTCATTTCCATTCTAATCTCAGTTTCAAAACCATTTACAAATTTCGACCCAATTTCTCGAATTCAATTCCCTTAAATTCATAACTTAAAAATTCCTTTCATTTCACTTTAATCCCAATTTATTTATTTATTTATATTTTTAAAATACCAAATTATATTTATCCAATCATAACACAACATAACAAGATCCAAATCAATTTATCACAGGATATCTATGAGATATATCATAGAGTACAAATAAAATTTCTATTTGGAAGGAATCCAGTTGGATTCCTCCAGCCTGTTTCCCTACATCCACAGATATTAGCACAACAAAAAACATCAATCCAAACTGATATTAATATTCATATTCAACCAATCACACAATTATTTAAATATTAACTATTTAAATTAAATGGTATCCAAATGTGAGTGAGATTTACTCACCTTGCATTCCGAAACGCCAAGCGTTTAAATTTTATGAATTGAATCAACCGCGATCGATTTAACCCAAAAATTCCGCTAACTCCGATTGTCTCCAAATCTGTACTGCAGCGGAGATCGCGTCGCTGCGATTCCGGCGCTTCCTGTTTCGCCTAATTTCGACCTCGCATGCATTAGTTATGAAATTTATTAGTTTCAATTACAATTTAAAACAAAAATTTCTTTTTTTTAATATACTGAACAAAAAACAGGCCGCACTTCTTCTTCACGCACACAGGTCGTTGCCGAACCCATTGTCACGACCTAAGGTTACACGCCGCTCCACCTTTGGCTACTTCTACAACGATCGGCGACCACCACTTCGATGCCCAGCGCCGACTCTACTTGCGCCTGAAGCTACTCCACGCTCGGCTCCATGCTCGTCCCGAAAAACATGCCCAAACGTGTCATCTTCTCGAGCAGATTCTGGCCTCCATGACGAGCTTCATGACCGTCCACCGTATGGATGTGAAGCCTACGTCGATCTCTATGATTTTCTAGTTGAAAACTTTCGATGAAATTGAGTGGATGAGTAGAGATCAAGGGAAGAAGATGGGAAGGGTTTCAGCCATTGAATAAAGAAGATGCGGCTGGAGAAATAGGGTTAGGGTTTAGTTAAAACGTGAATATATATATATATACATATATATATACGTATATAAATATTATTTTAATATTAAGTCCATTTTAAAGCAACTTTTTCACACGATCTCCAAACGACGCGTGCCGACGGGCGATTATAATGTTTTACCTGCATTCTGAACACAATGGAACGTGTTTCAGAAGCTAATTTGATCATATGCGCGAGTTACGGAAATAAACAATCAATTTCAAATTGAATCGATTAAAATAGTTTCTATGCGTTTCGAGCTGACAGGGTCAAACGACAACTCCGATTGCTACGAAAATTGAAATCCGATAATAACTAAATATTATGGATTTAATGAAACTAGTTTCGTCGAATTCTGAGACTGTGCCCCGGAAGACTATTTAAACTCGTCAATTAATTCGAGCGATTTTCAAAACCGTCGAAATCACTTAAAATTTCACTTTTAAATTTTTTTACTGACTTTATTATAAATCGTACAGAATTTATATTCACATCAGAAATCATTCTGATTCATTTCGAACCAAAATCTGATTATTTGCATTATTATATTATTAAATTCCATTATTAAATTAATATAAAATTCCAAATTTGATTTATCGACTTTTGATTTCATCCAAAAGTCCAAAATCACTATCCAAATCCAAATAAACTTAAAATAAACATTAGAAACCATTTTCATAACTATCTATATCTAGATTCACAAATTATTCCGATTCCAAATACTTAATTATTATTCAAATTTTAATTGAATTTCCGTATTGAAAATCACAGCTAAATTCTATTGATTTAACAAAATTCTTATTTCAAAATCAATTCAAAATCCACATTTAACATTTAAATGAATTAAATGTTCAAAATCTAACGACCAAAATTCTAGGTCATTACATTCCTCCCCCCTTATAAAAATTTCGTCCTCGAAATTTGCTAAGGTAGAAAGAATGCTCCAACCTCAATAACAAAACTCACTTGGTTAAAATCTCATATTCACTTTGCCTAAACTCTTTAGTTTCAAATCAAAACTAGTAGTTTCGATTCCTATTCCAACATCGTTTTATTTTAATTTTAATTTGAAATCAATTCATCGTTAACGAAACGTTTTCAAATAAAAATTCAAAGATTTTCTAACTCCCAAAATTTCTGGAAAATTTTGGTAGAGTCCCCCTTGTACGGAGGAGCTTTTGCAACATCACAATAGATATAAATATATATACATCGACCCACACGGTCGGAAAACCAAATATATCAGAATATATATATCATTTCCTTATTTTATTGCGTAGGCGTACCTTTTATTAGCATTTTAAAAGCAAGCGGCTAAATAATATTGCATATACGCGCTTCAACTGTATCGATTGCCTCCCGTACCTGTACTTACTTAAACAAACACATGAGTTTTCAATAATATGAGATTTTAACAACATTCTATTCATTAAACTAGCCAAACACATCAATTACATAGTTTAAACCAATAAACCTCATAATTTAACATGTTAACCATATTTTATCAGCAATCTAAAGATTTCAATCACCATTTAATTCCCCGACAAATCCAAACTTCATTTTTAATCTTCTCGAATGATTTAAATTCAAGTTCACTTTTTACAATTCATATTTACTACAATCAAATCTCTATCTCTTCAATATGATTAACAAATGCTTTACTTACATCAATTTATTCCAATCCAATTCCGAATTGACTCACAATTAAATTCGTATTTTCAATTTGATACCTTTGCATTGCTTTTATGATCTACTTTCATTTTTATGCAAAACCACTTAATTATATTACACTTATTCCAATTGATTCAAAACTAGCTTTATTTACTTCTTCAAATCAATCCACTTCCATTTACAACAAACGACCAATTTCTATGCAAATTTAAAGTTATCCAAGTAAGTAACCATCACTTGAGCTTATAACCATTTAAAATTAATTCCAACTTAGATTTATATTAATTTTATTTCATTCGGAATTTTTCATAATCCCAAATATTCTTATTTCCTTGCAATTTTTAAATCAAATCCTTATTCTCACTTCAAGTTCACCATCCAGCTTAAGTTTATATTAATATCATTCCATTCTGTATTATTTACAACTCATACATTCTTATTTCATCACAATAATTAATTAAAATCCTTTCACTTGCATTTCAATTTTATTATCTAAACAAATTTCATTCAAGACCCCTTATAAAGCTCGACCACAATTATTTTTTTCCAATTTGCTTAAGTTCTTTCAATTTCACAATATTTCCATTTCATCTTATATTAATTTTATTTTATTTTCATTTGATTCTCATCCAAATCGAATTCCAATTCATTTACAAATTTTAATTCAATTTGTTTACTTATTCAATCCATTTTAAATTTCAATTCATCTCCTCGATTCGTTTTGAAATTTTATTAATAATATGACCATTTTCAATTATCTTATACCCAAATGGAATTTTACTTGCATTTTGGACCATATCAATTTTAAATTGATTTTTTTATTCAATCAAATACAATTTCAATTTAATTGAAGTTAAGTCCAATTCGATCCAATTTTATTCCTCCATTCAATTTAAATTTTTACTTTCTAATATATAAGTTTGAAAACTTATTTACTAACTTAAGTCCATTCACATCTTATATTTTTCTTTGCCTTATCACATTTAACATCCATTTAGGATTTAAATTTTGAATTTACCATACCATTCAACCATTACCTATTTATGTCTATAATTCCATTTTCTATTCATAAGTTGCCTAACTTATTTACTTAAAACTTATATTGTCATTCGAGTCCATCCTCATCTTATAATCCCAATTCTAGATTATATATATAACATTTAATAACTTAAGGATAAAAAAATTTCATTACACAATTTTAATCATTTTACATTTCAACTTTATATCAAATTTATTTCAATTTCAATTTCAACTTATATTTAACTTATCCTGAGTTAAATGCAAATATATTTTATTCACTACCATTTACTCAAGTTAAATTTTAAATCCAGGATTAAAATTTTCATTTCCTTCTTATTAATATCAACTTCACTTAATAAGTCCAATAGTTGATTCATTTTAACTTTACACATTATTTAAATAGAATTTTCCAGAATTCAATTACCTGGTTTTATTCCAAAACCATTTTAAAATAATAATCAACTCATGCCTACTTGGTATATTAAATCAAATCTTTGGATTCCAAATAACTTGTTTATACCAAAACAAATTTCCCTTTCGAAATTTCTAAAACCACTTTGTATATCAAACAAATCTATACAGATATCATACCCAACTACTATGGAAGCAATCCATCACTTTAGAAACTCAAAAATGAATTTTAATGATGTGGCCATCATCATCAGGATTATTTTCTAGTGATTGAAGCGAGTTTAGTGCTTCCTTACTTTCACAAATTCATTTCAAAACAATTCTCATTCAAAAATACTTCCCAAAATAATACTCCATCATTGCCTTCAAACACTTTGGAAAACATTTCAAACATTTCTAAGATTTTAAATTCCCGAACTTTTGTTTTCATTACATTTAAAACACTTTTCAAAATTGCCGGGATTTATATTATGGTTTAATTAAAATTTAATTATTCTTCTTTTGTATAATTTATACTCAAAGAATTTTATATGGTTATAACCATTTCAAATTTTAGATTCTTATTTGATTAAGATATCCACAACCAAACAATCAAATATATATAATAATTTCAGAAAATTATTTCTATTATATCAAAATATAATTTTGGGTAAAATTATTTCATTTACTCACTTCAAAAACAATGCTATGTCGGTTTATCTTATTTAAGAGTTTAGAAACCCCTATCGATACGGTTGTACTTCCTATACCGACCAGAATTCATAAACACTCAACCGATAAGTCAACACAGTATAAAAACAATTTTTATATTCCCTAACAAGTACGCTCTCATAGCTATTAATACACTCTTCTCATTATAGAGTACCATTGACCCTGTTTAATGAGTAATTTCCCCACCAAAGCCTAGGTTATCGCCAACCTAAGCTCTGATACCAAATGTGACGATCCGCCCTTCTCGACCCTCGAAAATCGACACAAAATACTCCACGGTATAATATGTCTATGATCAAGTGTCACAAAAGACAGATTGTTAAGGGAAAAGGAAGGAGATAGAAGAAAGAAGGAACTAAACAATATCATAATCTCACAATCGTCGTGGAACAAAATATAATATATAATATCAAATCTTTACACAAAATGAAAACTATATCCGTTTTATACAATATATCACTAGAGTATCACAACAAACAACAATTACTAGCCTGACAATTTCAAACGAGCGCAGCAGCGGATATAAACAAGTACGAATAATACGTCTCGGACTCCAGCTCCTCTCCTGCTCTATAGCATCCTATCCTGAACATATAATACTCGGTCTGACCCGAGCATTATAATAAAATAATGCCCGAGTCAGTCTGGAATACCAGCTGATAAAGTTACACCCAAATTGATTATTAAAGTTGCAAAAATCCTTTTGAAAACAAAAGCATCTCGTAAGACCATGCCACAAATAAACATGTCGGGTTTTTATCCTACGATAGCTAAAACACTTTTTTATAAAAATCCTATGATATTATAATAGGGTCTATATACAAATACTTATTAAAATAGCCGAAATTGTTACATTTGTTAAATTCCAGCTTCTAGCCACAATCGTGGGTAATACAAACAAAACTCGTAAAAGGCTCGTAGGGAGAATAGATTTCCAACTAATGACTAGGTACTGGGGTACCACCTGTCACAGTATGTGGCCTAGATGACCGTACCGAGGACCACTCCCGATCCCCTGCAACACAAGGCTGGGACTACCCCTTAATGGATAATCCCGATTAAGATCACCCCACGGTTAAGATCAACAACCGCACCATTAAGCCGAAACAAAGGGACATCTAGATAGGGATGAACTCACCCTGAAATGGGTGCTACCCACCTAGCCTTGCTACATTACCCTTGATTTTCAGTCATTCCCGGTTGATGAGGCTTGAGGCTAAGCGTTACCATTTAGAATGTTTCACTTAGAATGCCCATCATCCACCTGACGATGTCCCAAAAGCATTCATCCATACAAGTCCGTCCCGGGTTCGAACGGAACCGAAGGCACTACTCCTACTACATCCATTTTGGAAATATCCTTAGGATTAGTAGCGACTAGCCCTTGCACTTCACTGCTCCATTCTTCGACTCTGAACTCTTTTTTCCCACAAAAACGTACAAACTGGATCGAAGTGGTTTTCTAGAAATTAATCCCGATCCTGGTCTCTTCGAAACGATCAACGCATTCTCCAATATTGATAGTCGGTGATTTAACTATCAATTAACATCCATAAGCATCCATCACACAATAAATAATTTCCCACATTATTTATTTCCCTCAAAAATATCTTCACAAGATATATTTCCATTTTCAAATCCTTTTGAAACAGTTTTCAAACCCAACTCTTCTCATGTAGTAAATTCCCAAATCTTTACTTCCTCTAAAAACATCCAAGTACCCATACTTAAGATTTAAAATAATTTAAATTCTTTATTCTTGAAAATACATTAAAACATTTATATTAAAACTTCTTACATACTTAATTTAAAATATAATATATATATATATATATATTTACTTTTAAAAATATTTCTAATAAAACTGCTTTATAAAATATAAACTATTTTCTTCAAAATAAAGTTAAGTCATACTAAATTTTAAAATAAATCTATGAAACCTATACAAGTTTTGAAATAAAACTTTAACTAATTATCTTTAAAATAAAACCATTTTATGAAGTATAAATATTAATAATATTCTTTAAAACATAATACTAATTACCCCTTTAAAATAATTACTTCTACAACTAATTTGATAAATGTTCACTTTTAAAATCCTTACAACTTAAATAATTTCTTGAAACCATTCTTTAATACAACTTCAAAACTTCAAACTTTTTCAATAAAAATTTGCCTTAAAAACGTACTTAGCTTTTCAAGGAAATACACTTCCATTTTAGGATAACCCAAAGAATTCTTTTTTTATAAATCCTACACGATTTACCCCAATTCAATTTTATGTTCATCCCGTAAATTCCTTTCCATACTTTAAAAATAAACTCCTTTTATTCATAAGCACATTGCAATTTCCTGGAAACCACTTTCAAAATACATGTTTAAAATATTAAAAAAATACTTCTAGAAATTACTTAATTGAAAATAATACTCAAGGAAATATATAAAGGTTTTCTAAGCAATTTAAGCCAAATCTAACCTTTAAAATAAAGTTATTAAATCAAATATTTATATTATAATTTCCTTTTGAAAACTTAATACTACTTTAGCTTTTAAAATAATTAAATACCATAATTACTTAAATAAATGTTTACTTACACTTTAAACAATTAAAATAGTATTTCTTTTTCTAAAATATTCTAAAACACAATTTAAACTGCTAACTTATAATTTGAAAGCTTTTCTTTGAAACATATTTCCAGGAAAAATGCGCTTTCCATTCTTTACTTTTAAAACAATTATACCTTTCTTATAAAGTTTCCCACCGGAAATCAATATTTCCAAATTTATCCACTGATAAATATAACAATTTATTTACAGACCCAATTTATAAATTTTCATTTCTCATTTCCATTCCAATCTCAGTTTCAAAACCATTTACAAATTTCAACCCAATTTCTTGAATTCAATTCCCTTAAATTCATAACTTAAAAATTCCTTCCATTTCCCTTTAATCCCAATTTATTTATTCATTTATATTTTTAAAATACCAAATTATATTTATCCAATCATAACACAACATAACAAGATCCAAATCAATTTATCACATGATATCTATGAGATATATCACAGAGTATAAATAAAATTTCTACTTGTGAGGAATCCAGTTGGATTCCTCCAACCTGTTTCCCTGCATCCATAGATATTAGCACAACAAACAAACATCAATCTAGACTGATATTAATATTCATATTCAACCAATCACACGATTATTTAAATATTAACTATTTAAATTAAATGGTACCTAGATGTGAGTGAGATTTACTCACCTTGCATTCTGAAACGGCGAGCGTTTAAATTTACTGAATTAAATTGACCACGATCAATTTAACCCAAAAATTCTGCTAACTCTGATTGTCTCCAAATCTGTATTGCAGCGTAGATCGCGTCGTTGCAATTTCGGCGCTTCAAGTTTCGCCCAATTTCGACCTCGCATGCATTAGTTATGAAATTTATTAGTTTCAATTACAATTTAAAACAATTTTTTTTAATATACCGAACAAAAAAACAGGCCGCACTTCTTCTTCACGCGCACAGGTCGTTGTTGTACCCATTGTCGCGACCTAGGGTTACACGTCGCTCCACCTACGACAACTCCTACAACGATCGGCGACCACCACTTTGATGCCCAGCGGCGACTCTACTTGCGCCTGAAGCTACTCCATGCTCGGCCCCATGCTCGGCTCGAAAAGCACACCCAAATGCGTCACCTTCTCGAGCAGATTCTGGCCTCCATGACGAGCTTCGTGACCGTCCATCGTATGGATGTGAAGCCTACGTCGATCTCTACGATTTTCTAATTGAAAACTTTCGATGAAATTGAGTGGATGAGTGGAGATCAAGGGAAGAAGATGGAAAGGGTTTCGGCCATTGAATAAAGAAAATGCGACTGGAGAAATAGGGCTAGGGTTTAGTTAAAACGTGAACACACACACACACACACACGTATATGAATGTTATTTTAATATTAAGTCCATTTTAAAGCAACTTTTTCACACGATCTCCAAAAGACGCGTCTTGACAGGCGATTATAATGTTTTACCCACATTCCGAACACAATGGAACGTGTTTCGGAAGCTAATTTGATCATATGCGCGAGTTACGGAAATAAACAATCAATTTTAAATTGAATCGATTAAAATAGTTTCTATGTGTTTCGAGCTGCCAGGGTCAAACGACAACTCCGATTGCTACGAAAATTGAAATCCGGTAATAACTAACTATTATGGATCCAATAGAACTAGTTTCATCTAATTCCGAGACTATGCCCCGGAAGGCTATTTTAACTCGTTGATTAATTCGAGCGATTTTCAAAATCGTCGAAATCACTTAAAATTTCACTTTTAAATTTTTTTACTGACTTTATTATAAATCATACAGAATTTATATTCACATCAGAAATCATTCCGATTCATTTTGAACCAAAATCTGATTATTTGCATTATTATATTATTGAATTCCATTATTAAATTAATATAAAATTCCAAATTTAATTTATCGACTTTTGATTTCATCCAAAAGTCCAACATCACTATGCAAATCCAAATAAACTTAAAATAAACCTTAGAAACCATTTTCATAACTATCTAAATCCAGATTCATAAATTATTCCGATTCCAAATATTTAATTATTATTCAAAATTTAATTGAATTTCCATATTGAAAATTACAACTAAATTCTATTGATTTAACAAAATTCTTATTTCAAAATCAATTCAAAATCCACATTTAACATTTAAAATGAATTAAATGTTCAAAGTCTAACGACCAAAATTCTGGGTCGTTATAGAATTCCAGAGAAATATTGAAAATGTTTCTGAAAGAATTTGGGATTTGAAATTTTGAGAAATTTAAATTTGTTTGAATTTAGAAATGGTTTTCAAAAGTTTTAGAGAAGTAATAGTGGTAGTATTTTAGAAATATTTTTGATTTGGACTTGAAATCTGGTGAGATTTGGGATTTAAAAATATTTGAAGGGATTTTAAAGTGATAAAAGCATTGAACTCTTTTTGGTCGCTGGAAAATAATTCCGATGGTGATCGCGACATCATTGGTGTTCATTTTTGAGTTTCCAAGAGGGGATTGTTACCTGGATATTTTGGATTAATGTTTGTTGCGAAATTGAGTTTGATTTTGAAAATGAAAAGGAATAGTTTGATTTAGAAATGTATATGTATCTATATATATATATTTTCAAAATTGAATTTTGAACATTTTAGTAATGGTTTAAACTCTGGGGTCGGTTTGAAATGTTTAGATGAAACTCTGGAAGCTTATTAAAAATGTTTATGGAATGGTAAATAAGTTTGGAAACTTATAAAAAAAAATTTGAAAATTTGTTTAGAATAGAAAATTTAACTTGGAGAAGGGTTAAAAATTTGAAGTAAGTAAGAAAATGAAAATAAGTTAGAATGTAAGCCAATTAATTTAAGTGAGTTAAAAGAAGTTAGCAAACGGAAGGTAAATAAATTGGAGAACTTATAGAAACTTAAAATTTGAATTAAATTAGAATATAACTAAACCAAGTTAAATAAAAAGTGAATGTGAGGAAATAAATATAAGTGGGCTAAATGAAATAAGTTAATGGAATAAAATTTATTAGTTAGAAATGAATTTGTGAATGAACAAATGAATTTATAAATGTATTTGGTATTTTGGAAAGTGAAATAGAAATCTAAACTCGAATTATAAATTAGATTGAACTCAAGTAAAGTAATAAAGTGATTTTTGAAGATAAAAATCAAAGATTGAATTGTAAATTGGAAGTGAGCCCATTGGATAATTATTTATTTAATATGGAAATGGAACACTAGTTGGATAAATAAAGGTTGAAATTTGAGTTAATAATAGGTTTGTAAATGAAACCCGAGTTATAAATAGAAATTCAACTTGGAATTGTAAGTGAATTAACATGAATTAAAGTTGTTATGGAATTGGATTAAAATAAGAATGATTTGAGTTGCAATAAGTCCAATTCGAGTATGGATGAATTAAATATGGCCTTGGATATTATTTTAATGAATTGAGAATGGAATTAAGATTTAAATGGATTATGAGGGTTTCTAATTGAATTAAATGAGTCGTGAAAGAAATGAATTTGGAAATTAAAATTTGTAATGAACGAAACAAGAAAACAAATCAAATAAATTTGTAGATTGAAATGAGATTTGATTGGAATAGAATCAAGATAAAGTGAAAAAGAAAATTTATTTGCAAATGAAGTGAGCCTAAGTTTTGAAGTTGGAATAAATTGAAGTAAATTAACTTAAGTTAAAAATAATTAGAAGCTCAACTTCGAGTAAGAATGAAAGTTCATTGAATAAAAGTTTGGATTAAATTAATTTGGGAAGTGGTTATTAATATAAGAATCGAATGTTGTCAAGCTCAATGAAATGATTCTAAAATGTATGGTTGGTGAATAAACTAGAAATGGGATGGAATTAAATATAAAATGAGTTCGAATCAATTG
The DNA here is from genome assembly GCA_030765085.1 of Allium cepa. NCBI lineage: Eukaryota > Viridiplantae > Streptophyta > Magnoliopsida > Asparagales > Amaryllidaceae > Allium > Allium cepa. Next base: position 438,840,945 of record CM060935.1, on the reverse strand, counting down.
GATGTGGATAAAAACTAGAATGGATATTCTATTAAGTGAATATCGTCAAATTGCATAGAATAAATTAGCCGTTCGACTTAAACAGAAGTATATAAAAAAAATTCTATGAATTGGTAGAGGTAAATAAGTTTGATTTTTGAATCAATTGAAATAAATGTGAGTTGTTTAGATTAAAAATGAATTGAATGTAAGCAAATGAGTTGCAAACCATTTAAATTGAAAGAAGTTGTATGCGAATTGGTTGTAGACAATTAAAATTAATGTCGGAACCCTATAAGTTGCTTATAAATATTGTTTAACCTGCATTGCTTATAGAAACTCGTATGTTTGCTATTTAAATATGTTAAATGTTGTTAAATTACATGATTTTGGCACTTACATGTTTAAATTGAGTAAGTACAGGAACTTGATGGCCGTTTGGCAGGATTTTGGTCACGCTAATTGCTTAATAATAAGCCGCTTGCTTAAAAATGCTAAATAAAGGTACGTCTACACAATAAAAATAGGAAATATGAACTGTTTTTGTTTTTCCAACCGTGTGGGTCGATGTATATATATTTATATCTCTGGTAAAATTGCAAAAGCTCCTCCGTACAAAGGAGACTCCGCCAAAAAATTTCGAAAATTTTGGGAGTTAGAGAATTTTTGAATTTTTTTCATTAGCAACAAAACGATTTCAAATTGGAATTGAATAAGGAATTTTGGAAATGAAATTAGAACTAATTGTGTAGTTGAAAATTTTGAAAGGAAATGCACAAAATGATTTTAAATGTTGTAATTGGACATTATTGCTAAATAGGATATACAGGTGTGTTAAGGCAAAGGATAAATGGATGTTTTTGATTTCTGAAGATAATTTGAATTGCTCGACTAAAAGGGTATGTATTTAAATTTATGTACGAAATTTGATGATTTTCTAGTCTAGCCGCTTGGATTTTGTTTTATTTTGAAATCTGGTGGCCCGTAGAGGCATTTTGTAGTTGTACCGACCTAGCCACGCAAAGGAGACGCTAGCGAAATTTTTCAAAAATTTAGAGAGTTAGAAAATTTTTGAGAAATTTTGAAAATTTAAAACTTGGTTTTGAATTATAATTTGAATGGTTGAATAATTAAAGTTATTTGGGAACTGTGGGAAAGTTTGGAAAGTTAGTAAGATGGATAGTGTGTCTTTAATAAAGATTGTTTGGTTGTTGTTAAAAACTGTTGGGTTTTGGAAAAATAGTAAACGGGTATTGGACCATTCTGCCTAACTAGTAATTTGGAGGACGAAATTCTTTTAAGGGGGAGGAATGTGACGACCGGAATTTTGGAATGTTTGAAATTGGAATATTTAATTGATTTTAAATATTTAAAAGTTAATTTTTAACATGAATTCAAATATTATTATTATTTAGCAATTAAGTTATTGGATTTAATAATCTAAAATTGGGTAAATTATTGAATCTTCAGTTTTAAGCCTGTTAAAAATAATTTGAAGGCTTGTAAAATTTATATTGATAATACTAAAGATAGTAAAAGTGTTAAAATTGAATTTAAAGGTGATTTGTTCAGTTTTTAAAATATATCGTTCAAATCGACGTTTAAAAATAGCCTTCCGAGGCACAGTCTCGGAATTCGACGAAACCAGTTCCATCGGATCCATAATATTATACTATTATTGGATTTCAATTTTCGTAGTTTTGGAGTGATCGTGTGGTCTTACGGTTAGTAAACGCGCTGAAATTTATATCGAAATCAAATATTAAATAATTGGGTCCAAAAGCTATCTTCTCCATACGATCGAATTAGGACTCGAAACATTTTCCATTGTGTTCGTAATAGGGGTATAACATTATAAACGTCTAGCGGCACGCCTCAATGGGAGGTCAAGATTTTGAGTTGCGGTTATCGAGGGAATTTGAATTTAAATTTGAAATTCTGGTCAACTTCAGCTGAATCCTTTCCACATCATAACTTTTTGCCTACACCTCAGTTTCACTGTAGTAGCCTGAGCTTGCTTCTCTAACGCACTTTCCTTTTTATAATCAAGCAGAGAAAAATAAAATAAAATAAAATTCAATACATCGTTATAAATCTAGAACACCCTTTCAATTCCCTTACAGTTTGAGTTTAAAATCGAAGCCGAGCTCTTTCATTTCAAAAAAAACCTATCGCATACAAATTCATTTCTCAGATGATATCCACGAGTAAAATATTGATTCTCATTTCAAATTAAATAATGGCAGAAATCATTTGAGCCGAGTTTTTGTAAAAATCAAATCGATCGATCGAAGGGAGTGGAACGATCTCGCGCTTGCAGGACCTAGGGCATAGCGATGAGGGGAGAAATTGAATTTCGAATCAGCTCGCTCAAACGAAGCGATGGCCGCTATCGTTCATATCCAAATCGAGCGAGGTCTGGGAAGCTCGATTTTGAGCGACGCATTCGAGTGGGTAAGCGGCGATTTTGACTCGCGATGGGAGTCGGGAATTTCGGCGGTAGTGGGAGGCCGATGGGATTGTTCGTCGCAATTTAATTTAGGGTTTGCCTGCAAATGGTGGCAGGTCGAATCGCATGAGCAGATGTGGTTCGTCTCGGCACGAAATCGAACTCCCATGCTGAAGGAGGCATGTACGGAGGATAGTTCTGAGGCATTAACGGATCGGAGAGGCCGGGTGTGGTTAGGGGATCGAGTTCAGGCTTCGGACATCGTCGATGATCGCAAGTGAGGTATCCGTTTTCTTATTCGATTTAAACTTGATTTAAAAAAGTAAATATATATAACCTGTCATTGAATTTATGATTTGAGCAGAAAAGAAAATGTAACCAAGTTAGGTTAATGATCATTTGAAATTTGTAAATTGTCAGTTAATTTAATTTATTGAATGGAAATTGGTTATTCAATTATTTCGAATATTAATAAATTGTATAAATATTTATACAAGGTCCAAAATTGGGAGATAATGGTTGAGATGGAATTGGAGTGCCAAACAAAAAACAAAGGTGAGTTAATCTCACTCATCTGAATTTTTATAGTTAAAGTTAAATTATTGGTTGAATTGCTTGGATGATGATTGTCATTAGTTAAAATTAAATAGACCCTATGCGCCACATAATAGCGAATGATATCATATTAATCCCATATACCGTGATATTCCACCTCGAAGTGGAATTGGTATTATTGTATTGTGCTAACATCTGTGGATGCAGGAAAATAGGTTGAAGGGATCCAATTGGATTCCTCAAAAAAATTTAGATTTTTTAATATTCTGTGTTATGAATATTTGATGAATTATATTGATAATTGGAATATTGAATGCTATGGTTTGCTTGAATATATTTCGGTACAACGAGTTATCAAAATATATATAATTGAATTTTTACGTAGAATAATTTTAGAGCATCTGAATAAAATTAAAAATGAATTGGAAAAGAATAAAAAGTGATTTCTAAATTCTGATAAATAAAATTCCAAGTACGGGAAACGAGATTTTGAATAAATGGTAATAAGTGAATTTATTTTTAAACTCAAGTGATATCATTTCAAGAAATAAAAATTTATTTTGAAATCCGAGGTTTAAATATAATTGAAAGGATAAAGAAGATATTTGGGAAACATGAAATTGGTATTTTCAGTAAAAAGATTTTAAATCATCATTAAGAAATAAAATCTAAAGTTTATGGGTTTTGAAATAAAACTGAGTAAGAAAAGGAATTTATTTCAAAATGGGAGTAATTTGGAAATCAATTTGAAAATTGATTAAGTGTTTAAAACCGGGATTTTTGAAAGAGAAGTGAGACTTTGGAATTTATAAACTGGGTTTATAAAAGGGAAGCAATATATCAGTGGATATTTAAAGAATAAATTCATGATGGGAATTTATTAAAGGAATGGGAAAATTGATTAAAAATAAATAGTGATTTATTTTTAAAGGGTGTGAAGAGAATTATATTTCCCTGGATAGCCAAGTACGTTTTCGAAGCAAATTTTAAATATAAGTAAAAGTTTTAAAGTTGATTTAAAGGTATGTTTTAGAAAACTATTATTTTTAAATTTTTAAAATTTTGAAGTAAGTATTTTTCAAATTTATTATAGTAGTAACTATTTAGAGGTGATTTGGTATTTGTTTTAAAGAAAGAGAAAAGTTAGTTTTATATTTTATAAAGCGGCTTTATTTTAAGTATTCTTAACATATATATATTTGAGTAAGTATTAAAGTAGTTTTAACTTAAATGGCTTAAAGGATATTTTATAATAAAGTGTTTTCGATTATTCTAAAGTCTAAAGTTTTTATGCTTGGTGTTTTCAGTGGAAATAAATATTTGGAAATTTATTCCATGAGAAGAGTGATTTGAAAACTGTTTCAAAAGGTTTGAAAAGTGAAAATATATCTTGTGAAGATATTTTGAGGTTAATAAATAATTTGGAGAAATTATTTATTCTTGATGGTTGTTGTGAATGTTAATTGATAGTTAAATAACCGACTATCAATATTGGCTAATGCGCTGATCGTTTCGAAGAGACCGGGATCGGGATTTATTTCCTGAAAACCACTTCGATCCGGTTTGAACATTCTCGTGAGGAAGACGAGTTTGGATTCGAAGATGGAGCAATGAAGTGCAAGGGCTAGTTGTTACTAATCCTAAGGATGATTCCAAAATGGATGTAGTAGGAGTAGTGCCTTCGGTTCCGTTCGAACCCGGGACGGACTTGTATGGATGAATGCTTTCAGAACGTCGTCAGGTGGACGGGAGCATTCTTAGTGAAACGTTCTAAAAGGTAACGCTTAGCCTCAAGCCTCATCAACTGGGAATGACTGAAAATCAGGTGTTATGCAGCAAGACTAGGTGGGTAGCTCCCATTAGGGTGAGGTCATCCCTGTCTACATGTCTCTTTTATTTGGCTTAGTGGTGCGGTTGCTGGTCCCAACCGTGGGGTGATCTTATTTGGGACCAGTAAGGGGTAGTCCCGGTCTTATGTTGCAGGGGATTGGGAGTAATCCTCGATACGGTGATCTAGGCCACGTGCTGTGACAGGTGGTACCCCATTGCTTAGTCATTAGTTGGAAATCCATTCTCCCTACGTGCCTATACGGTTTTGATTGTGCCCAACTATTGCTGAAACGTGAGATGCAAGCATTTCAGCTAGATTCTATTTTACTTTCTATAGACACTATTATAATATCAGACGGATTTGATAAAAAGTGTTTTGGCTATCATAAGGTAAAAACCCAACATGTTTATTTGTGGCGTGGTCTTACGAGATGCTTTTGTTTTTAAAAGAATTTTGATACTTTAATAATCAATTTAAGTGTGGTTTTCTCACGCTGGTATTCCAGACTTACTCAGGTGTTATTTAAACTATAATGCTCGGGTCAGACGGAGTATTATAGATTATAGAAAATGATGTTGTGGAGCTGGATGACGATACATACTTTCATATTTATATATTCCGCTGTGTATTAAGTTTTGGGAAGGACGAGATATTATAACCTTCCTGAGTTGTGTAGTTGTTTGTATTGAACTCTGATGATGTACTCTGATGATGTAATGTATAAACAGATGTATTTGTTTTTGTGTAAAGATCATTTACTATCTGTTATATTTTATTCCTCTACGATGGTTAGATTCTGATGTTGTTTTCTATTTTCTTCTCCTATCTCTTCTTTTTTAACCCAAATGGTTCGTATTTCCGTTCATCTTGAGTTGATTGAGGGAGAATAGTGTCGACTCAAGGGGTACGGATTTGCGGGTCGTTACAAACAAACCACTTCCTTCGAATTTCAAAATCACACTGATTTTTATCCAAAAAATTCCCTTGGAATTTTCAAAACAACAGTTGTTTTCACCAAAAATCACCATATTCATTTACCATGGTAGCAATTGTCACTTAGAAACCCGAAAATGATCACTGATGATGCGATTGTCACCACTAAAGTTATTTTCCAACAGCTAAAGTGAGTTCAGTGCTTCATCACTTCCAAAATCCATTTAAACAATTGTCTCTTCGAAAATATCTCCAAAATAATATTACTATTATTTATTTCAAAATACTTTGGAAAATACTTCCAATAATCTCCGGGATTTAATTTCTCCAATTTCTGGTTTGAATCCATTTTTAGAAGTTAACTCACTTGTATAATTCATTCTTATACGATCCAATTTGATTTTTATTACTATTCTAAAATTTTAAAATCTTATTTTGGCTATATAATAACAATCTAACACACCACTATAATAATTTTCATTAAATTACTAACTTTTACATAAAAATATAGTTTGGGTAAAATTCTTTCATCTACCCGCTTCAAAACCATACTGTGTCAGTTTACCGTATTTAAGTGTTTAGAAACTCCTATCGATTTAGTGGTGTCCCACTATCTGAATAGAATTTATATGCCACTCAACAGATAAGTCAACACAATACAAAACCATTTATATCCACTAACAAATACGCGCTTATATCTATTATTACACTCAACTCATTCTAGAGTACTACTGACTCTAATGAGTAATCCCCACCAGAGCCAAGGTTCTCGCTTAATCTTCAGCTCTGATACCAAGTGTAAAGGTCCATAAATCCGTACCCCTTGAGTCGACCATACTTCACATTAGTCCAACTCAAATTGAATGGAAAATACGATCCTTCAGGGTAAGTAGAAAAAAATAGAAGAAGAAATAGAAACAACATCACAGAATCTCATAATCGCAGCGGAACAAAATATAATATATAATAACATATTTTTACCCAAAAGAATCTATAATAGTTTATATACTTACAACCATCATAGTACAACAATCCATTCATCAATCTGGACAGTTACAGTAACTTGTCCACATACAGCTAAAATAGAAGTCAATTATGGAAATACGCCTCTATCATCCAACTAGTCTCCTGAGCTCCATAGTACCTTATCCTAAATCTGTAATAATCAGTTTGACTCGGGCATTATAATAAAATAACACCCGAGTCAGTCTGGAAAACCAACGTTAGAAAACACACTTAATTTGAATTAATATTTTTTTCTCAAAATCCTTTGAAAACAAAGGTATCCCGTAAGACCGTGTCACACATAAACATGACGAGTTTTTACCTTACGATAACTAAAACGACTTTTATCAAAATCATCTAATATTATAATAGGTATATAGAAAGTAAACAGAAAATAGCTAAAATGGTTGCATCTCACGTTTCAGCATAGTTGGGCATAATCAAAACCGTACGGTGCTTATTGGAGAATGGATTCCATCGAATGACTGGGCCACTGAGGTACCTCCCATCACAGTACACCTCTAGAACAATGTACCGAAGACCTCGTCAGGATCCACTATTACACAAGACCGGCCTAACTCTAACCTGGATAGACCGAATATGTTATCACCCTAGGTGTTCCCACCCTTGCCATCGAGCGCTCCTTCTTTCATGCACAACCATATTCATAATATATAGGTTTCCGAGGACATCTAGAAAAGTGATAACATACACTAATTGGGTGCGACCCACTTAGCCTTGCTGCACCTCCCCTGTTTTAGTCATTCCCTGTTGATGAGGCTCAAGGCTAAGCGTTACCTTTCAAGGAATAATTTTTCTTAGAATGATCATTGTCCTCCAATGACGTTGTTCTGATAGCATTCGTTCATACAAGTTTTCCTGAGTCTGGACAAACCGAATAACCGTCTTCATCATCTTCACGGAATTCACTCGTAACGTTCAAACCGGATCGAAGTGGTTTTTGGATAATCTAATCTGATCCCGGTCTCATCGAAACGATTAGCGAAATTGGCCAATATTGATAGTCGGTTATTAAACTATCAATAAAACATCCATAAGCAGACACTAGGCCTCATTTTATAAACCTTCAAACATTTACGTCAAAATATCTTTACCAAGATATGTGCTCAATCTCTTTCAATATTTCTGTATTTTGAAAACAGTTTCCGCACTTGTATCCATAACAGGATATTCCACTATTTCAATACTTAGAAGTATTTCCAGCTTCCATTCTATAACACTTAGAAAATATTTCTATTCCAAATCATTTCCCACTAAAAATATTTCCAAAACCTTCCTTCCGATACTTAGGAAAATATTTATACGTATAATTTCCAAATCATCTCGATATTAAACTTAGAAATATTACATAACCTATCTCATAAGTCTTCGGATTTTTAATAAATCCTTTCTACGATTTCCACCGATTATACTTGTTGATAATCTCAACCAACCATTTATAACTTCTTTGAATGAATTCAAATTCTTTCCGAAATTATCGCATCTAAACATTGGAAATTTCCTTAAGTCTCTAGAATTCCGTTTATAAGATTTCTCTTATAAAATCTCATCCTTAGATTAAAACCTGTTTACACATCTCGAGAGAATTTTTTAATAAATCATTTCAAGCTATATATATATATATATATATATATAATGAGCATTTTTAAAGAATAGTAATTTATTTTCACTTTTAAAATATGTTTAAGTTATTATTTAAAATATTAAACACTTTAATAAACCATCAGTAACTCATTTAAAATAAACAAATCAATCTACAAAGCTGACTATAGAATTAAAATTTCATTTCAATAAATATTAAAAATTTTAAAAATACATTTTTTCAAAGCATTCCAGTACTAACTAGTTTAAAATTTCATAGTTTAAATAATAAAGTTTTCCCTTTGAAAAACAAACTTAACTTCTAAAAATTAGAAATATATTTTAGAATCTCTAATATAATTTATAACTTCCTCTCAATTTCACAACATATCAATTCATTGTCGATTTCCTAACCGTTCTTATTTCAAAAATAGAGTCCACCAATTTTCTTACCCGTTTCCACATTCTAAAATAAATTCACCCTATGAATTTTATATTCCCAATTATCATCTTATATCGAATTCCTTTGTTCATAAACATCGTTTATAAATTTTTATAACCCTTTTGGTTTTACATGTTTATAAACAATCTTATTTATAAAGTTCCATTATATAAATTCATTTCTTATAAATTCCATCTATACTTCCAATCTATTTTTAATATTGACTTTAACTCCTTCACATATTTCAGAATACAATTTACCAACTCCTTTGTATAATTAATTTTTAAAGTCTCTATTTAAACCCATTTTCGAATAGTTACGTACACTCCATAATCAATATATACATATTATTCCTAATTCCATTTTTCTTAAAAATAATTCAATTTCAAATGTAAATTTTTTTATATCAAAAATTCCCTTTAATTCCTTAAATTTTAAAAATATATTTATGGTATTTTAAAATATTAAAATTCAGGCCAGTGCTACAATAACATTCATTTTTTTCAAAAAATAACAATATCTATAACAGATTATCTATACACATCATGTTATATTAAAAATAAATAATATTTTTGAGGAATCCAATTGGATCCCTCCAACCTATTCCCTGCACCAAAGATGTTAATAAAGCATAGAATAATACCAATCCCACTTCGAGGGGGATATCGTGGTATATATGATCATCCGCTATTATGCGGAGCGCATAGGGTCTCATCCGCTATAATGTGCGGGAATATCACTCCAATTACTAATATATACTCCAATATATTATATAATAATCTAACCAATAATTAAAATTTATCAATCTAATCAAGCATCCAATAATTTATATTTAACATTTAAATTTAATTAGGCAATCCAAAATGAGTGAGAAATTCTCATCTTGATTTTTTTTTCTATTGCACCCCTCTCAACTTGTTATATTCACTATGGACCTCGGATAGATAAGTTATGAAGTTTTAGAGTTTAGAATAATTAATTTATGATTAACTTAAATTGAATGAAATTTCAAAACAAATCATTTACCCTTTATTAACATCATCCCCAAAATCAGACTGCCGCCCACTGATGGCCACTGCCCGCTTCACTGAAGCCCTTGCGTTCCAAACAGCATCTCCAAGCACCCTTTTGGCATCCGCCTCCAGCCCATCGATCCCACGGTCGAACGTGACTCAGCCAAGCAATAACAACTCCCCCTTCGCCTGCTTCATGCGAAACCTTATCCACGACGTTGGTCGTGAGTCGCCTCCTAGGCAACGATCCCCAAACGACCACTCACATCGTTCGTATTACGAAACGAACTCATCTATGCCTACCTCACGTTCGCATGCTTGAGAATGACCAGAGCATCGCAACCTCGCCCACCATCCCCTCATGCCTTTGCGAGCCAACTTGAACCCTAATTTGACTTCGTCATTCGCCTGAAATGCTTCTGCAACACACCACCGCTTCCGCATCAACCACCACCCATCAATCCTTAGGTCATGCGCTCCACTTCCCTATATGAAGTTTACCTATCGAGGCTCTTGGCACTGCGAGCAATGTTGATTAGAAGGTCCTCGCGGCGATGGCAATAAGGTGAAAGGGATGGCCAAGTTAGGTTTGAACGAAAGTAAATTGGGAGAAAGATTAATTTAGCTAAGTTATTTTCTCTTCTTCCTTTTCCACTGCGTTAATTCAATTTTAAGCTTGTGTTCTTTTTTGAAACGACTGATAAGAAATGAAAGGGAAGAACAAGATTTTAAAAAAGTGAAAGGCGGCTTCGGTATGAGGTAGGGGTGGCTTGAGACAGGCTAGGGTGGCTGCAATTGACCTTGATTTGATTTGTTAGTTATCGGTTTAAAAATATCAGGTATTACATGAAGAAAAACTTCAAACTCCAATTGAGGTGGCCCCTGGCATTTAAAATGTTATACCCACATTTGGAACGCAATGGAAAATGTTCCGTGTTCTAATTCGATCGTATGTAGAAGTTATCTTTTAAATCGACTATTTAAATTGAATTCAATTAAATTATTCTAGGCATTTTCAGATCGTACGACCAATCGGTAACTCTAAACGTTACGAAATTCGAAATTCGATAATAATACACTATTACGGATCCAATGGAACATGTTTCGTTGAATTTCGAGATTATGCCTTGGATCGCTATTTTAACGCGTCAATTAAATCGATTATTTCCAAAATTTATGAAATCACTAGTTTTCAATTTTAAAATCTTACTAACTAAATTATAAATCCAAATCCAATACTTAAACCACTTAAATATTCAAAATTCGAACGATGAAAAATCCGGGTCGTTACAACGTATATGGACTTGGACAAACTTGGAATGGACTTGTATGACTTATGACAAGACATTGAACAAAGCATATAGGTTATAGATGGACTTGGTTTAGATCGGACTCGGATTTGAAAGTGCACTTATAGCGATAGTTACTATTGATGCAGTTGTGAATTGCCTTATTTTTGGCAATTGCTATGGAACTTTCTAGAGTGATCTTTAGGGGTTTCTAGTCATATTTTTAACTTTATATATATATATATATATATATGATTATTGCTATTAAAAGCTTGAATAGTAAAAAGATAAGTAACATCTCGAAAAGGGGTCAAAACATCACTAGTATAAAACTGCTCTGTATAGACTTGATTTTTGGACTCAAGAGGTTTGAAAAGATATTTAGATTGAGTATTTTATTTCATTCTTTTTACTAGGGTTAAATAACTCTTATTAGAGTATTTTAAAATTGGTTTAATATCTTTATGAATTTTGAAGAATTTGTTGTGAATTTTTAAAGCAGGGATATTTTGTTAAAATATGTATACAACAAGTTGTTTTCAAGTTTTTAAGGATTTTATAAACTTATTGATTTCAAGTAATAATTTGATTAAATGTTTTAAAACCTATTATAAGTATTATAAAGGATTTTAAAAGCATGTTTTAGTATAGATAGTTTTTGGAAAATATGTTGACTATTTTATATCTTGTGGAATAAAATATGTTTTGAAATGGTTTATAGTCACTATACATACATACCTACATATATACATACATACACACATATGTGTGTATGTATATTATTTTTGAAAGGGTTTTGAAAGTACAAACAAAAGGTTTAAAAAGGTGTTAAAATTTACTTATTTGAAAAGTAATTAACTATGCTTAATACTAAAAGTCGACGAAGTAAGGCTTATCTAATAATGAGAGTAAAGATTGACGTCAAGTAGAGATGGAGCAATAGAACTCTAACCTATTAATTTCCATTATGATCGAGGAATAATGAACTGGAAAATGTCGGTAACGTGTTAATCGTGTTGATTTTTTTATTGTTTATGGAAATCATTAATATTGTACTTAATACTAAAAGCTGACAAGGCAACTTATCTATTTGTGAGTTTCAAGAATGAAGTGTCTAGGCAAGGCTTTGACGCAAGCAGTGCTCTAACTTACTTGTCTTCACTCTTGAACGATGAATAGTTAAATTGTAATTTTGGGAACAAGTTAAGCGTACAAATCGTGATTTCTATAAGCAATCATCTTTAGAACTTGATAATTAACTTGTCAAATGCTGAACCTGACTGATTATGAACTTAGATCTATAAAAAAACGTTTGTAAAGATAGAAACAAGTATGAGAATGGTTTTGGGTTTATTATAAAATATGTTAATAAAATTCATCTTTAACCCATTTTATTATACTTAGGCACATAAGTTGACCTTTAAGGAAATGATTGAAAGATAAGCATAAGAAAAATGGTCTTGGGTTTGTAGTGACGATACTTAAGTAACATTAGTCTTAAAACCTTTTGAACAGATTTGCGAAAGTACTTAGATCCTTAAAATAGATATTTGAAGGAAATTATAAGTGTGGAATCTTGTGGAAAAAGATCTAAGTTTATTAGATAAAAAAGTTACTAATAAATGAGTTTTTAATTAATAAAAGGATTAATTAAATAAGAAGGGTCAGGAGTTGCTTAAGTAGCTTAATCAAACTTTGTGTGGCTTGATAGTGCTATGTATGAATTGATAATGTTTTGTATGTTCATTTGTTAGTAGAAAGTATACTAGACTTAGTTTTCATTTACAAACATCTATCTTGTACCAGATAGCCGATTGATCGACTGTCGAAATTGATCAAATATAACTATAGGAATATCTAGAAGAAGAAAAAAGAATTACATGGTGCAGTTATGTTCGGTGGTGCTATATTGTATATGTAAGCTCATGTGTTCTTTTAGGACAAATGAACCGTTCGCTTAAACAACTAGGAGGTGATCTTCACTCTTATGTATTATTTGTTTATTTCTGAAAGAACTGGAGTTGAGTTTACCTGAAAATTATCATTAGGTTTGGAGAGTCCGGTACGTGGGAAAAGTGTACTTATGTGAGAGGACTCAAACCTAAAACCACTTCAAAACCATATATGCGATCTATGTTCAAGAAGCAGTCGTGAAGTGGAACATTATAGAGTTGAACTGTCTATTCTAAAGTTAATTCCAAGAAAAAGGTCAGCGTTTTCGAATGATGCTAACGTGAGGGACTGTATATCTTGAGGAGTAATCCAAGTGAGAGGACATCACTAGCATTCATTGAAGGACTTTAAGTGGGGAATCTATGTGGAGCTTTGAGATTCGTTCGAGATGCTCGAATCCATATAGTGATTCATGGTCTGTTCGAGATAATGAAATCCAATTGCTGATTCATGTGCTGCTCGAGGGAAGAAGACTCATAGAAATGATGCCGAATGTAGCCTTGACATCAAAAATGACTAAAATCAAAGAAGGATGAACAATCTCGGGTCTAACTTACCCATAAGGGTATATCAACCCCATATCTAAGGTATGCTTACTGATATGTTGTGCGCATGAGTTTTTGATACTTGGTACCACGTAGTTCACCGCTGGGTCAATTGTGCTAACCTTAGAGTATACCCTATCTAGAGATATATGATGCTTGGAAGAAAGTTTTTGATCCTTGTCATGGAGATCTAGTTCTGTTTACTAGAGGCATCACCGTGGAAAACATTCCATATATGAACGCATCGTAGATGTATTGATTGTATACCTATTATTGTTGTGGCATTCACACAGTAACAATTTGATATGATTTATATGCTATACTCTAGACATTATCTATCATATCACTATATGTTAAACCTAATGAATGGTTGGTTTATTTGAAGGGAAAATCATTTTGGGAATCCATACGGCCTCAATAGTTACTATTGCATGTCACTCATATTTCTTGGGTTTCTCACGTTGGTTTACCAGACTGATCTGCGTGTTATTTTCTTATAATGCTCGGGTCAGCCATGTGTATGTTTTCTAATTTATCTTTGGACTCTTTAGAGCTTATGGAGATGTGCTAGATGATTTCTTACCGTAGTATTTATTTCCGCTGCATTACTACTGCATCATCAGCATTCATGAGGATAGGTTGTTATAGCTATCCAAGCTAATTACTGTAACTCTGAAATTTTTGGTATATTAGAATGACTATTTATACTGTCTTTTGATATTATATATTATCGTTTCGTTGATAGATTCTGGTATTGTGTTTCTTCTTCCCTGTTCTATTTATTTTTTTTATTTTACTTTAACAATCCGACATTGAGTGTTCGACACATGAATTCTGTGGATATATTAGCATCCACATTTGAGGGTCAAAAAGTCAAGTCGTTACAGCTAGTATGAGAGCTGAATATTAAGATGGACTTAACATTGGCTTTGTCTGGGTATGAATCATTAAGTGATTGGGTAATAGGATTCCCCAGTATGAGTTGAGTGTATTATACATATGAGAGCGTATTATTTAGTGCTATAAAAATGTTTTATAGTGTTTTAATTGGCTTGTTGAGTGGTGTATGAATTCCAGTCGGTACATGGGATGTTATGGTCTCGATAGGGATTTCTAGTCACTGAAACAGAGCAAACCAACATAGTGTTGTTTCCAAAATTAGTAAATGAAATAATTTTACCTAGGATTATATTTTGGATATAAAAGGGAAAATTTCAAAGGAGAATTAATTTAGTTATTTATAATATATTTGTTGTAAGGAAATGATAATATTCAATTACTATCATTTATCGTTTGATTAGTATGTTGGACTAGTTTATGAGCATTTACTATAGTTTGTTAATTTATAAGAAATTTACCTTTTTACAATAAGGGATGGGTAGATAGTAATTTATGGGAACATTGAAAATGAACACCCTGTGAATTAAGTTTCACGATTT
This sequence comes from Allium cepa, assembly GCA_030765085.1. Taxonomy (NCBI): domain Eukaryota; kingdom Viridiplantae; phylum Streptophyta; class Magnoliopsida; order Asparagales; family Amaryllidaceae; genus Allium; species Allium cepa. The sequence goes on along the minus strand of CM060935.1, from coordinate 438,825,910 downwards.
GACTATAAAGCGTTCGATGAGAATGTTGGGTTAAAAATTTAATTTTAATAAGAGTTGTTTATTATAATCTAAACAAAGATATACATTTGTGAAATGATTTAGATAAGAAAGCAACTTTATATAAACAAGATTTATATACAAAATGGATTTAAATGGAGAATTTGGAGACTTAAGTCCTGGTATCTTTGAAAATGGGTTTTTTCAAGCTTTTGGAGAAGATAATAGTAGTATTATTTGAAAGTAAGTATTTGAGAAATTGGTTTATGAAATTAAGATCATGGTATTTAGTAACATTTACGAAGTATTTGATACCGTTTTGAATGATTCTGGTTAAACCCGAAAGGCATGAATTGGATTTGCTGAACTCATCGCTATCACTTGAAAATAATTCTGGCGATGACTTCAACATCACCAACATTCATTTTCAGGTTTAAGTGTGGGTTGCTATAAAGTTGTTTTGGTAAAACAGATTTTTATTAAATCCCAAAGTATGATTTGATATACAAATGATATATGTATATATATGATTTCAAGTGATTTGAAATGAAAATCGATGTTTAGTTCTAAAGTTTTCTTATTATGTTATTTCATGGACACATGTAGCTTATGCATTAGGAAAGAATGGACGTGCATAGTGATAAGATATGTTGTTTATTATCTTTCAATTGTTAGAAATGAAATGGGATTTTCGGTCCGAATGTATATATATGCATTATGTTATATAACACTTGAATTGAGAAGATAACAATTTAGAACAATTTTTTAATTTGTTAATCATACCTATTACAAATTTGATGTTATTGTATATGCTCTTAGGATTAATTGGTTATTATACAAGTATGGAACTTAAGCTGTAAAATGTTTATAAACTTGTAGTTAGTTTTTTATGAAATGGTTCATAAATGATTTTAATATTAAAGGCATACTAATTGGATAAATGAATGTAAAAAAAGGAATTGGTGTAGCTAAGAAACCAATATGATAAATATGTAAGTTGTACACAGATCATTTTAATCGCATAACTGTTCTTGATCTAATATTCGAGTACGTAATTTTGAGGGGGTTTACACTGGTCCGAACAAAGATTTTTCATTATATTCTTGATGGCGAACACTTGATATAGATTCTTGAAATGATCCTGAAGTTTTCTATCATAGTATATGACTATGTAAGGAAAACAAAAATTTCTAATCAACAAATCTTATCTGAGTCTGCAATGGACAGGTTAAGTGATCTGTACTAGTTAAGAAGTGAAATTTATGTGAATGGGTAAGTGATCGGAATTAATATTGCATAAAGATGATCCATATATATCACACAGGCTTTAGTATATCTATATGCTATGTTTTGTTGGCTTAGGTAGAGTTTAAGGAGAAGATCTTTGATTTTTTATAGGGTGGCATGGAAAATCGTCAAAGTAATAGCCTGATGCTCTTGAACAGAAGGTACGCTTAGTAAATGATGCCATCCTTGTGCGATGAAAGGGTTTGAACCTGAGCAAACCATGATCTTTATTTGCTAATGATTATGATACTCTTAAGTATTAATGTGTTATTTGTTCATTGGTTTCTCGTGTTGGAATTTTGAGGACGAAATATTCTAAGTGGTGGAGGATGTAACGATCCTCAATTTTGCACATTTTGATTTTAAATATCAGAATTACTTAAATATTTGAATCTTGGATTAAATGTTACTAAAATGATTTAGTAAGCTTGTTAACCCCTTTTAAATCAAAATTAACGATGGTAAAATTGTTTTGAAAAAATGTTTACAAAAATATCTTCTTCGAAGAGAAATCGATAATATGACTGAAATTCGGTTTATCGGTAAACAACTTTTCGACGATATAAGTTGTTCGAACTCTTGAGAACTTCACTAATTATCAAATGAACACATTCGAAACTAATTAACATACACTTCTCTTTATTGAGATTGGAAGGTTCTAGAAGCTTCCTTAGGGATAAGATTATCATGATGAGGGTATAATGGTAATTAGCCTAAAGGTGAAGTGAAATAAAGAAGAAGTGTTAGGAGGTGAAGCTTCCATGGCATGGTAGGGGAGTGAGTGGAAGCTTAGGAAACACCATTCATTGCCTAAATAAGGAGAGGCATACCTTAGAGTATAATCACAAAATCATAAATGAAAACCAAGCTGCTTTAATGGCTTCTTTGTAACGACCCCAGTTTCGAGTTGAATTTGAACTGGTAATTTATTTAAATTTTTGGGGATAAATTTGAATTAAATTAGTAATTAATATAATTTTTAGATTAAATTGTGAATCTATTTGATTTTTTTCCAAAATAACAAGATATTTGTTTATTTATTTTTGATTTTAAAAATAGAATTTAAATTTGAGATTCAAAATAAATATTGAAAATAAATTGAAATTTGGATTTGAAATTCGAATATAAATGTGTTGAAATATAAATTGGATTTAAAATATATTTTAAATTAACAAGAGTTTGTTTCCTAATTTTAATATACATATAATTTTAAAATTTTATTTTGAATTAAATACAAATGATTTGCAAACAATTGTTTAAAGGATAAATCCTATAATATACATATGTGTGTTGATTATATATATATATATATATAAGTTGACCTTAAATTGGACTTCAAATTTAATTTGAATTTGAATTTGAACTTAATTTTAAATTTCAAAAGGTAGACATTTTAAAAATATTAGGATGAGCTTTTATTTATATATAATTAGTTTTATTACATTTTCTTTAAAAAGAAATTCATATATACATTTACATAAGAATAAATAAATTGAGTAAAAAAACCTTTTTCTTAACATTTAAAAATAAATAAAGATTACTTAATTACAAGTGTTAACATACTAAGGCTTTATATAACAAGTATAAATTAATAATCAACTTAAGATGACAAATGTTAAATCTTAAAACAAGTGTCACCATTTGGTTTAATTTTTCTTTTATTTTTTTTAAAATCATTTTAGCCTTCATAAAACATATATCTCATCCCCTTCATTTCTTTCACCCTCTTCAAATCCAATGCTTAAGAAAACTTCACCCTGTAAATTTCTCAAAAACCTGATCTGTAACTCAACATTCTCCTCAAATCAAAAAATTCAAAAGCCTACAAACATCTTCTCTAAAACTTGAGATAAACTGCAAATCTTTTGTAAGATGAAAATCTAGCTTAAACATGCTTCTTCAAACCAGAGCTAAATCAAATGCAAGCTCAGGAAAACAAACATTTCTCTTCAAACCAGAAAATCATGTTCAAATAAAAAAACCCTGTTCATTTGCTAAAGCCTGTTCTTTGCAAGCCTGAGAATTTATCAAAGCATGTTGAAGTAATCATCTCTGTTTTAAAAGCAATCTGAGAATCAAGAGCCTGCAACATTTTCAAGTTTCAAATTAAAAACCTGAGATGAAACAGAGCCTGAAATCAAAATTAACAAGCCTGTAAGCATTCTTAAAATTTGGAATGTAAATCAAGGTCTGCAACATTATCTTCAACCTGAGAGTTTATCAAGGCAGTTTCTGTTTTCAAGCATTTCGGAAAGATCAGTAATTCAAGGTTTTTTTTTAAAAAAGGAAATCTTCAGCAACTTACTTCCAGCAACTCACAGTTTAAAGTTCAAAAGCTTCTCAAAGTGGAAATGAAGGCTCTGTTCTTCATTTGAACAGGTGAGTAACAGTCTTTCTAAAATTTTAAGTATATGAATTTTGGTTGCATGATTAAAATTTGGAATGAGTATGCTTGGTATATATGTATTTTTCTGTAATATATATACGGACATATGGATGCTTGTACATGCTTGTTTTCATCTGAAATATCTCTATCTTACTTTCCAAGCTCAAGTTTATTTCAAAATTCATTATCTCTTGATCAAATCACTGTTAGGATTTATAATGCTAACAAAATTTGTTTGTTTATTAATGAAGTAAGTTTTAAAATTTATTTAAGATAAAATAAAATTTGAAATCTCACTGGAAACCACAAAGAACAGTGCATGTTTAATATAAGTGAAAATTCAACTATCCTAATTCATTTGTCCAGGAATGTAAATTGAATTCCTAAACAAAATTATGATTTTTGGAGGTGGAACCACAATTTTTAGGTTTGAATTAAGAGAGCAGTTTGAGTTTTATCAGGAGTGGTATTTTTGGCAACTTCTGATGATCTAAGTGGTCAGGATGGATGCGATCATCACTGGAGGTAGTTGAAGGACCGGAGATTTGGGGGAAAATGTCGGGTCGGGGTTCAAGCAACTGTGGCGGCGATGGAAGATCAAGTTTGCCTGTAACCCTAGTTTTGGGTTTGGTCGAAATGCATTCGTTCCATCACCTCTGGTGGATCGAGTTCCACCAGAGCTTTGGAATTTCTAGCGAGAAGGTTGGTGAAATTGTGGAAGGAAGCATAGGCGTTCCGGTGATCGTCATCGTGAGTTCGAGGAGATCTCAGGTGGGGTTTTTTGTGTTCTAGGTCGGTTGATCACCTCGAATTAGATTTTCAGTTTGAATTGGAGTTTTTGTGGTCGAGGTCTTGAGTTTGGATGGTCGACGCTGAAATGGAGGCGTCGACGGAGGTAATTGCCGTCGTGACGAACTGTGCTGGTGCATGGGTGATAGAGGATGTCAGGGATTTGGAATGATGTTCTATTTCGAAGTAGGTCTCATGACTTTGGGTTGGAAGCTCAAAGGGGTTATCGGGTGATTGCGAGTGTTTGGTCTCGAGTTTAAAACTTAACCAAATACTTGAAAAGAAAGAGAAAAAAAGGGGGTTTCTCGAGTCCAGACTCGAGTATGGTTCGGGTTGAACCCGAAGCTGGATTCAAAGCATGTTTTAAAATAAAATAAAAAATTTAAGAAAAAGATTTTGAAATTTTTAAAGGAATTTGACTTAAAACTCTTATATAAATTTCCTTTATATAAGATAAATGTTTCGTTAACATTAGTTTGAGAGGTGGTAATTTTTTTTTTAACTTTTGTTAATTTGTAAATATTTTAAAACTCAATTTTTGAAATGAAATTTAAGAGTTAGTTTTAAAGTTTATTATTTTTAATAAACATATTAATGTCAATTTAGTCATTAATAAGGAAAATATCTTATCTTAAGTTAATTTAAGAATTAAATGTTTTGAAATTTTTTGAAGTAATAAGGAAATTTATTAATCAAGTAATTAAAGATTAATTCATTCATAGTTAAGTACTTAATTAATTAAGGAATTAGACATTAATTTTTTGGTAACTAAGAATTAATTTGTAATTAATAATGGTTAATTAAAGTTTAAATTACTTAAGAAAAGTAATAAAAGAATTGTTAATAGTTAATGAGAGATCGTTAACTAGGGATTATTAAATAATTAATTAATGTAATACATTTTTAATAATTAATTATTTTAATTAATTAAAAATAATCATTTATGGAATTATTTAAGTATAATTACTTAAGGAAAGTAATTAAACGAATTAATTACTCGGTGTAATTAATTAAATTAATGTGATTAGTTTAAGTTAATTAATTAGTTTAATTAATTTAAAATAATTATTGGATAATGGGTTAAGTATAATTACTTAGTGTAATTTATAAAGAATAATTACTTAGTGAATTAATTAGTGGGTAATTACTGATTTAATTAATTAAAGGGTAATTAATTAATAAAAGTAGATTTGGGTTTAATTACTTTGTGTAATTAATAAGAAAGATAATTACTTAGTGGAAGTGATTAAGAATTAATTACTTAGTGTAATTAATTTAAGAATTAATTGATAAAATTTATTTAGAAGTTAATTAAGTAATGCAACTAATTAAGGATAATTAATTACTTAATGTGACTAATCAAAGATTAATGTGATTAATTAAAGAATAATTAATTGAATAAATAATTAAGGGATAATTACTTAAATGTAATTAAAGAATTTTAATCAAGGAAGATTTGTTAAAGTAAATAATTAGAAATAAATAAATAAATAATTTATAATTAATTAATGTTAAGTAAGTAGGATTAAGGTAATCCAAGTAATTTAATTAGAGATTAATTAAATTACTTAAGAATTTACCAATCTTACTTATGGATGTTTTGAATTCTATTGATTGTTGAATTGTTTGATATCCCTGATATGTTATGCTTTGTGCTATGAATTGTTTTGGTGTGATCCGTGATGAATGCAATTTATTTATCTATGATAAATTTACATTATTTATCTATGAATTTGTGAATGGAGATAAGCGTTATTGGATTATACCGCTTATCAATGATGATGTGCTTGAATCTGTAATAATTGATGTTGTTGCACTATTGTGTACAACCCTTGGACTACACCATACACACACAAATATGGATTGCACGAGGAAATTGGTTAAGTCACAAATTTTTGAAATAGTTTTTTTTTTGAATTTTTGAATTCAAATGGTTTTGGAAATGGAATTAAGTTAACAGTGAAAAGCTTTTGAAAAGAAGTTTTGAAGATAAAAGTTATTTGGAATAACTTGATAAGTTTTGAAATTTAAATAATTTGATTTGAATTTGAGTTCAAAATTTGAAATTGAATTCTATATTTGAAAACTATGGTTTAAAAAGGATATACAAGTTATATAATATGGGTTTTAAACCATTTTTAAGGCATTGTTTTGAGAATTTGAATTTAACCCAAGGGCTTTAACTTGTATAAATGAAATCCGATTTTTTCCGAAACGAAAATTATTTGTTTTCAAATAATAAAAGCTTTCACATAAGGAATGAATTTCCAATTTGGGTTTAAAAGAATTTCAAGTTTGAAATGGAGATGGTTTTCCAAGTTATGAATGAATCTTTGGAAATGATTTTGAAAGCTATGAATTAAATCTTTGATTTAAAGATTGGATGAGTTAATCCGATTTGAAGTGGAAGTTGTTTTGAAATCTATAAATGAATCTTTGTGAAAAATGGATGAACTTTGTAAAGTGAATCTTTTTGTTTAAAAAGATTTGAAATGGTAATTTGCTTAAACCATTTAAAGGAATGTTTTGGGTTTTAAAGTTGTAACTTAACTGAAATCCCAATATCCATACGTTTTTACATATTGCGCTCGTTATTCGGTTTAGCCGGAAGAGGACCTTGTGTCAAATAACCCATTTCGAATAATGATACGACGTTATGGATAGCATTTGAAGATCGATGGTAAAGACTGGGTATTTACGAGAACGACAGGATAACCTATCGAATGATTCTACACTGAGTAGCAACGGTATAGAGATCTCCATATATGATGGGGAGTCTAATCGGGATTGTGAATACCCGGATTGCAAGGGCTTCTTTGGAAGTGCGTTTAGTTCTGTTCGAACCCGGAACAGACTTGTATGGATGTGTGTCCGACGTTACACTTTGATATGTAAAACCAGTTTCTATCGAATACATTTCTATTTGGTGGCGGAGATTTATTCTCTTGGCTTAACACCCTTCTTTGAGACGTACGAGCTCAGAAGTTATGTAGTTGATGGTTACTAGTGATACATTCCCAATTTGGTAATGTGGCATACGAAGTGTTGCTGATCATTTGTTGATCAAAGCTTGGCTTTGTGAAAAAGCGTAGCTTTGTGGACGAGACTGCATCAGGACCTCACAAACCAGGAATGATCGAAACAGGAAAGATGCAGCAAGGTTGCAGAGGTCGCGCCCCTAGGGTATGTCCATTTCTTTTGGAAAAGGGTGGTATCATGGTATGGAGCCCAGATACTTAACTCATGTGGACACTGTAAATTTATTATTGTGTGATGTTGCTTTGTGGATGAGGTACCTCGGATAAAGGTCGCAAACGACCGGGGATGGCATATCTTAAGTGTTACTCCCGGGAAGGGAGTAAACCGGCCTTGTGTTGGCAGAGATCCGAATAGGTTCTCGGGGCGTCCCTTCAGAGTCGTTCCCGTGTGGCAATAGGAAGTTCCTTCGCCTGACCGTTTGTTGGAAATCGAATCAAACAATATGAGCTCTTTACGATTGCAATTGTATAACCTGCCACCTCAGGTGGTAGCTATTGCTGGCATAATATAATTGTACCTATGCTGGTTAAGATTAATATTATACTTTCAACTGTTTTCCACTATGCACTAATAATAATACCAAATGGTTTTTGCGTAGTAAGCATGTTTGACTATTAAAAGGAGAAATCTCCCCCAAGTGTGCGATTGCATAGTGTGTGTGCCGGGAGGCCTTATGGTAGTTTCATTTTCCAAAAAGCATTGCGGATGTTGATACGCTATATTTTGATCAATGACAATGTGCTTCAACAAAAAGAAAGAGAAATGTGCAAAGCTAAAGGAAGGACTATGAAGACCAAGGATATCATGAGTAATTATTATATATAGGTCTTAGTCTTAGTTTTATTGTTAAAATCTATCCTCAAGAAACTTGCACAAACACAAAAAAAACACATAACACAACTTCATATTTCAATTAAGTGTTCATTGTGCATAATCTACCAGTTCAGTCGACTGAACAGGATATTTCAGTCGACTGAACCTGTTACACATTTTACAACATGCACAGTTCCAATCGACTGAAATCCCTGTTCAGTCGACTGAATTTGAACCTGCGAATTTTTCCTGAAGAGACACCTTCTTCTTCCCAAGAGTTGCAGCCATTCTCCAATGGAAATGGATGAATCTCTTGCCTGCACCTTTTGCAAATGGTTACACCTCTTCTACACATATAAAAACATGTTTCTATCATTTGCAAAATCAACAATTCTAATTGCTTTAATCTCTCTATTATATTTTCAGATTACTCAAATTTTCAAAAGCATTCACAAACCACTTCAATTGCTTGAACCTCTGGTTTATTTTTAATACTCTTTTGATTCATAGCTATTTATATTTCCTAAATCTTCATAATCACATTTCATATTCTTAAGGATTAGATTATAGGAAAGTTGTACTCAATTAGACTCATTAGCGTTATCAAGAACACAACAAGTCAAAAATACTCTTTGTACCTAGTTGAAGTCCTCTTCGGTATTTGAGGCAAGAAATCTCGTTCGGTTGTTCGGGTAAGTTGTAAACCTATTCCTCCGGGTTAAGTTAGGGTTGTTAGTTAGAATTCCTAAGAGAAGCTTAGGGACTGGATGTAGGACAAGAGGTCCGAACCAGTATAAAGTCTTGGTGTCGACTTTACTTATTGCTTACTGCTATTTACCTATACCATTCCACTATTCCATATTATATGATCCTACCACATAGCTTCTTTCAATTGGTATCAGAGCAAGGCCATCCTATAACCATAACACTGTTATTTGACATATTGATAATATGGAAAATAACACAAGCACAAGCACAATAACTGCCTATAGCTCTACATTTGTAGAAGGACAATCTACCCAAAGACCTCCTCTATTCAATGGATTAAATTATAATTATTGGGCTACAAGAATGAGGATTTATATGCAAGCAACAAGTTTTGAAGCCTGGAATGCAACTCAATCAGAGTTCGTTGCACCCACAACTGATTATCCTACATGGACACAAACTCAGAAGAATGAAGCCAGTGCAAATGCCAAAGCTATGAATATGCTATTTTGCTCTTTAGATAGAAATGAGTTCAATCGTGTTAGCATTTGTACTACTACACATCAGAAATGGGATACACTTAGAACCATACACGAAGGCACAAACAAGGTCAAACAAACAAAGATTTCCATGTTAAAGAACCAGTTCCAAAACTTTAGAATGCGACAAAATGAATATATCAATGACATGTACTTGAGATTTCAAGACATTCATCATGCCTTAATAGGATTAGGAGAAAAATTTACGGATTTTGATATTGTATCTAAGGTCCTAAATTCACTCACTGATGAATGGGAGAGAAAAGTATTAGCAATCGAGGAAGCAAATGATCTGTCTACAATGAAACCAGAAGAATTAATTGGAAACCTTATGTCTTATAAAGTTAACATGCAAGCTAAGAAAGACCAAGCACAGGACAGAAAAAATGTGGCTTTTCACGTAGAAAAGTAAGAATCGGAGTCTGAAGATGAGGATTTAGCATTTATTGCCAAAAATTTCAAGAAATTCTTAAAATATAGAAAAGGAAATAAAAACGGTTTCAAAAAGAATTTCTTGAACAAACCTTCATCTTCAAATATAGAATGCTTCAATTGTCACAAGAAAGGACACATGCACAAGGATTGTCCAGAACAAAAGAAGGAAAAAAAATCTTCAACAACAAAAATAAGAAGGATAAATTCAAAAAGAAGGCGTTTTCTGTAACATGGGACGACTCAGATTCATCTTCATCTGAAAGTGATAGTGATAGCGACAATGAACAAGCAAATTATGCTTTATGGCTCAAGAATCTGAGGTTAGTGATTTAACTTATGATGATTTAATACTAGTAAACACTGAATTTTTAAATACTATAAAAATTCTCAAAAAGAAACTTAAAGAGACACGTGAAAATCCGAACAAAGCTGAATTTGAAAGAGATATGTTAAAAGATGAGAAAAAAATATTAGAAGAAGAACTTGAAAAAGTTCAAGAATCTCTCTCAAACTCAGACAGTCAACTTTTACTTTTGAGCCAAGAAATTGAAACTCAAAAGACAAAGAATGATAAAATTATTTCTGAAAATCACAATTTAAAAAATAAAACAAAACAAGTTGAATTAGAAAATACTAGTCTTCAAATTAAACTAGACAACATTACTAAAAATGTTTCTAATTTTAACAAAGGAAGAGAAAATTTATCTAAGATTTTAGAAAATTCTCAATCTTCCTCAAATAAACTTGGATTAGGATATAAAAATGAGTCAAAAATTTCTCAAAAGAAAAATACTAATCTTAAGAAGAATAATGATTCAAAAGATAATATATCATTAAGAGCACCTACTAAAACAAAAGTAGAAACTAAGATAATTAAAATTTGGGTTCCAAAGACTAACAATAATATAATTAGGAACAAATATGTTAAAACATTTATGAATACTATTCATAACAATAAAAATTATATTTAAAGGGATACTAAACCCATTTGGGTTTGGCTTCCTAAGATCTAACTCTTAGGACCCTATTAAAAGGTGGGTACCAATGTATTTATTAATTTTTTTGCAGGTCCCACTCAAGAAAAGAAAATGGATTTTGGATAGTGATTGCACAAAACACATGACCGGAGACAAAGAAATGCTTACAAATATTTCATACTTTGATGGTGGCTCTGTTAGCTTCGGAGATGACTCAAAAGGCTTCATCATTGGCAAAGGAGATGTGTGCAACTACAGTATATCAAATTTACCCATTATTACAAATGTTTCTTTAGTTAAAAACTTAAAACATAACTTATTAAGCATAAGTCAACTATGCGACAAAGGTTTTAAAATAACTTTTTCTGAAAATAAATGTTGTATATTTGATCAAAATCAAAATCTTATTTTTGTAGGAAAGAGAGATAGAAATATTTATGTTTTAAACATGAAAATTAATAATAAAAAAGATATGTGTTTAATGGTCAAAGATAATGATCCTTGGTTATGGCACAAAAGATTTTGTCATATTAATTTTAAGACTATTCAAAAACTTTCAAAAAAATGAATTAGTCAAAGGCTTACCAAAAATAAATTTTAAAATAAATAATATTTGCGATGATTGTCAACTACGTAAATTAACAAAATCATCTTTTAAATCGATGAAAGTCATTTTAACTTTACAACCATTAGAATTATTACATATGGATTTATTCGAACCAACACAGGTTCAATCTATTAACCATAATCGATATGTTTTTGTAATAGTTGATGATTTCTCAAGATATACATGGATGATATTTATGAAAAATAAAAGTGATACTTTTGAATATTTCAAAAATTTTGTCAAAATAATTCAAAATATTAAGAATTTAAAAGTCAAAAATATAAGGAGTGATCATGGAGGAGAATTCGAAAATGAATCATTTGAATTATTTTGTAAAAAGAAAGGAATAAATCATAATTTTTCATTTCCTAGAACTCCACAACAAAATGGAGTTGTAGAAAGGAAAAACAGAACTCTTCAAGAATGCGCAAGAACGTTATTAAATGGAAGTGCATTACCAAAGCATTTTTGGGCAGAAGCTGTAGCAACTGCTGCTATGTATTAAATCATATTTCCATAAGACCTTTAACTAAAAACACGTCATATGAACCTTTTAATGGAAGAAAACCTAATATTTCGTACTTAAAAATCTTTGGATCAAAATGTTTTATTCTTAACACAAAAGACCAACTTGGAAAATTCGATTCAAAAGCTGACCATGGTATTTTTGTTGGTTACTCAGAACGAAGTAAGGCATATCGTGTTTTTAATAAACGAACAAATGTAATAGAAGAAACTTTACATGTATCTTTTGATGAAAACTTTAATAAACATACAATCATCAAAGATGATGAAGAAATTATATCTAACACATAAAATATAAGTTTTGACAATAATGAAAATATTAATCAAATCGATAATAATCAAATTAGATCTCCTCCTAGAACTCTACGAGATCATCCTACGCAAAATATAATTGGAGAAATTGACTCACAAGTTCAAACAAGAAGTCAACTAAACCAAATGGGTCATGTTTTCTTTATTTCAACAATAGAACCTAAAAATCCTAAAGAAGCATCAACAGATGACTACTGGATTGTTGCTATGCAAGAAGAATTAAATCAATTTGAACGTAACAATGTTTGGGAATTAGTTCCCCGACCTACTAATCAATCAATTATAGGAACTAAATGGGTTTACAAAAATAAAGTAGATGAACAAGGAAATATAACTAGAAATAAAGCCATACTAGTAGCACAAGGATATAATCAAGAGGAAGGTATCGACTTTGAAGAAACATTTGCTCCTGTTGCAAGATTAGAAGCAATACGTATTCTATTAGCTTAAGCTTGTTTTCACAATTTTAAACTTTATCAAATGGATGTTAAAATTGCTTTTTAAATGGTTTTATAAAAGAAAATGTATAGGTAGAACAACCCTCTTTATTCACTCATGAAAATATCCGGATCATGTACGTAAATTAAAGAAAGCCTTATATGGTCTTAAACAAGCACCTCGTGCTTGGTATGAGATACTTAAGAGCTATCTACTAGATTCGGGATTTCAAATCGGAAAAGTAGATCAAACTTTATTCATTAAAAAATACTAAAGATATTTTAATAATTCAAATATATGTAGATGACATTATATTTGGTTCAACTAATGAAAAATTGTGTAAAGAATTTTCAAATATAATGACTAAAGAGTTTGAAATGTCACATATGGGAGAATTATCTTACTTTCTCGGTCTTCAAATTAAACAATTAACAAACGGAATTTTCTTAAACCAAGAAAAATATCGCGCTAATCTAATTAAACGCTTTGGAATGGAAAACACTTCTGGTAAACCTACTCCTATGAGTACCACAACTCATCTCGATCGAGATGAAAATGGCAAGAGTGTAGACCAAAAATTGTTTAGAAGTATGATAGGTTCTTTACTTTACTTAACCGCTAGTAGACCAGACGTAATGATGAGTGTATGTTTATGTGCACATTTTCAAGCTAATCCAAAAGAATCACATTTTAGAGCCGTAAAACGAATTACGCGATATCTTAATAATACTTAGGATTTTGGTCTTTTCTATCCAAAAGATTGTCCATTCGAGTTAGTTTCATTTAGTGATGATGATTTTGGAGGATCTCGAATAGATAGAAAAAGTACAAGTGGTACGTGCCATTTCATTGGAAAATCACTTGTATCTTGGTTTAGTAAGAAACAAAATTGTGTCTCGCTTTCAACCTGTGAAGCGGAATATATATCTGCCGCGTTAGCTAGTACCCAAGTCATATATATGCAACAAACACTTAAAGATTTTAATGTAAATTTAACAAACTCTATAATATATTTGTTAGGAACTGAGTTGATGATGTTTTGATGACAACAACCTTATATAGTTATTATACTTTACTTTATAAAATATATACTAACATTTCCATATATATATATGTATATAGGAAGTATATGCAGGTATCATCGAAGACTGATCAGTATAAAGACTCAAGCATCAAGATGAAGATTAGAGATTCAAGATTCAAGACTCTAGAGAATCAAGATTTCAAGATCTCAAGATAAGTGTCTAGTATTTTGTTAAAACTTCATAATAGCACTCTCATCTTTCTTCCAATTTTCTTTCGGGATGGAACCCAATTTCTATCGAAACCAGTGGCTTACAAACCCACGACAAGTAGCTTACAAACCTACGACAAGTGGCTTACAAACCCATGAAAATCAAAATCATTTAAACTACTTTGTACAAGTTCTCGAGTCCTATGGAGGAGCTCTGTAGGAAGGTTCTTGCAATTTCAGTTTGAATAGATTTTTCAAAATGTTTTTAAATCTGTTTTCAAAATGTTTTAGCTTTCAAAATCATGTTTTCAAAAATATTTTCAAACTTTGTTTTAGCCTTGAAATATTCCTCTATTCTGATTTTAAAAACTTCTATTTTTAAAACATCAAAACTTATTCTGATTTTAAATATTACTTATATAATTGACGGTCTATATCAATTATATATATATATATATATAAAATAATGTTTTATATTCATTCTCTATCTCAAAATATTGTTTAAACACTTTACTTTGCTTCAGAGAAGTTTCAACTTGTTTTAAATTCAATTGTCTTTACAAAACAACATCTCTATAATTTTGAACTAAGGGATGTCGACATAAGGGGATACCCCATGTCGACATGGTGACAGTTGGATTCAAAATTCAATTTTCAAAAGAAGTGTCCATTCGTTCGAAAACCTTTCGCCAATGGTTATGACTGTTGTGCATCTATATAAAGGCTTCCAAAATGATTTTTTTAACAACTACTTTCTTATTTTCTTCACTCTTTCTTCTCCACCATTCCATATCCATAAAACTTCATATTTTCAAGATCGTGCCATCATTCTGCCAAATTCTCAATAGGAAATCATTTAAGTACTCTCTCTATTTGATTCTCCATCATTCTACTAAAGATCAAAGTGCTATTCAGAGTTATAGGATTAATTTATATTCAAAAAGTCCATAGAGTCTATCATTCAAAAGGATTGTTATTAAGAAGTATTAGAGTGATCTTGTGTCCCGTAAATCAAGAGAGTTTACCCCAGACTCGGAGATAGGAGGGTTCCTCAAGGCCTTAGAAATTGAGGGTTGTAATTTGGATATTGGCTTATAAAAATCGGTACAAGGATATTGCCTTGGTGCAGGACTGGATGTAGGAGGATTCCGAACCAGTATAAAATCCGATGTGTTCTTTCCTTTTACTTGCTTTACTTCACTATTTGCATTTGTTATATGTTCTGTGATCATTCTATGTTAGAATTCTGTTTAGATTTGTGTTGAAAGTTTTAATTTAGTCATATAGTTCATATATTCTTTAAAACACTATTCACCCCCCTCTAGTGTTATTTCTGCCTTAAGATCCTTAATCCGCATCCCTAACAATTGGTATCAGAGCATTGGTTTTCATTGTTTTCATAATCTGAAACTTGAAAAATATAAAAATGGCATTTTTGGAAAATTGTGTTAAAACTGTTTTGAATCTATGCATTTCATCAAAGTTTCATAAGTCTGCATATAGTTATTTTGAAAAATCAAGTTATCTACCGAATTGGTGTGTTATGCAGGAACAGACATGTTTTATGGCTTTTGACGAATCAACACCCAATGGACAAACTGTGCAAATTGAGAAAGATAAATGGATACTTGATAGTGGCTGTTCGAGGCACATGACTGGAAATCCCGAGATACTCAAGGACATTACTTATCAAGATGGTGGATTGGTCAATTTTGGTGACAACACTAAAGGATATGTGGTTGGCGTCGGCAATGTCGGTAACTCTAAAACTTTACTTATTTCCGATGTTTTGTTAGTTAGGAACTTAAAACATAATCTGCTTAGTATAAGTCAACTTTGCGATAAAGGTTTTAAAATTAAATTTGGAAAAGATAAAAGTCACATTGAAGATGATAAGTATAATATAATTTTTGAAGGTATTAGGAAGAAAATTATTTATATCCTTAGTATGAAAATTTCAAATGATAATCTATGTCTTTTGGCTAATACAAGTGACCCTTGGATTTGGCATAAAATATTTGGCCATTTGAATTTCAAATTATTATCTAGGATATCAAAACTTGACTTAGTTAGAGGTCTACCCAAGTTAAACTTTGAAGTAGATAGTATTTGTGATGCTTCTCAATTAGGAAAATTTAATAAAAGTTCATTTAAATTAAAAGATGTTATTTCTACCTCTAGTCCTCTAGAATTACTTCATTTAGATTTATTTGGTCCATCTCAAGTTCAATCAATTAACCATAGTAAATATGTTTTTGTTATAGTAGATGATTATTCAAGATATACTTGGACAATCTTTTTAAAACATAAAAGTGATGCTTTTGAAATATTTAAAAACTTTTCTAAAAGAATTCAAAAACAACATTCTTTCAAAATTAAAACTATTCGAAGTGATCACGGTGGTGAATTTGAAAATGAAAATTTTGAGAATTTCTGTGCTCAAAAGGGAATTACTCACAACTTTTCATTTCCAAGAACTCCACAACATAACAGAGTAGTAAAACGTAAGAATAGAACGATTCAAGAGTGTGCTCGCACAATGCTTTCTGATAGTAATTTACCTAAATATTTTTGGGCTGAAGCAGTTGCTACAGCATGTTATATATTAAATAGAATTTTAGTTAGACCATTAACAAATAAAAATCCATATGAATTACTTTATAATAAGAAACCTATAGTAGATTATTTTAAAGTCTTTGGGAGTAAATGTTTTATACTTAATACAAAAGATAATTTAGATAAATTTGAACCAAAAGCTAATAAAGGATTCTTTATTGGTTATTCTAATAGAAGCAAAGCATTTAGAGTTTTTAATTTAAAAACTAATACTATTGAAGAAACTATGCATGTATCTTTTGATGAAAATCTTAAAGATATTGCACAACTAGATGATGAAGAAGATTTTATAAATTTAAATCAATCTAATGAAACTATTAGTGAAATAAATCAACCTAATAAGAGATTTAAAATATCAAAAGATCATCCTATAGAAAATGTTTTAGGAAATATTGAATCTGTAGTAAGAACTAGAAATCAATTAAGTAGTATGAGTAACGTAGCCTTTATATCAACAATTGAACCTAAAAATACAAAGGAAGCATCGTCTGATGATTCATGGATTCTTTCTATGCAAGAAGAATTGAATCAATTTACCAGAAATGATGTATGGGAACTTGTTCCTAAACATGAGGATAAAAGTATAATTGGAACTAAATGGGTTTATAAAAATAAAATAAATGAACTCGGTGAGGTCGTAAGAAATAAAGCTGGTTTAGTCGCGCAAGGTTATTGTCAAGAAGAAGGAATTGACTATGATGAAACCTTTTCCCCCATAGCAAGATTAGAAGCTGTAAGAATTCTACTTGCTTTCGCTAATTATAAAAATTTCAAATTATGTCAAATGGATGTTAAAAGTGCTTTTCTAAATGGTTTTGTAAAAGAAGATGTTTATGTTGAACAACCTCCACTTTTTTAAGATAATAAATTTCCAAACCATGTACACAAGTTAAAGAAAGCTCTATATGGTCTAAAGCAAGCTCCTAGAGCCTGGTATGAAAGACTAAGATCTTATTTACTTCAATCTGGTTTTGAAATTGGTAAAGTAGATACAACACTTTTTATTAAAAGAAATAATCAAGATATTCAACTGGTTCAAATAAATGTAGATGATATAATCTTTGGATCAACTAATAACATAATGAATAAAGAATTTTCAGATATAATGACTAAAGAATTTGAAATGAGTCACATGGGAGAATTAAGTTTCTTCTTAGGGCTTCAAATTAAACAACTAGAAAATGGAATATTCATAAGTCAAGAAAAATATGCTAAAGACTTAATCAATAAATTTGGTTTAAGCACCTGTAGTGGGAAACCAACTCCAATGTCAACAAAGGTAGGTTTAAGTAAAGAAGATAAATCAAAAGATATTGATCAAACTTTATATAAAGGAATGATTGGTTCGCTGCTCTATATAACAGCGAGTCGTCCTGATATTATGCATGGTTTTTGTCTCTGTGCAAGATACCAATCACAACCCAAAGAAACTCACTTAAAAGCTGTTAAAAGAATTTTAAGATATGTAAAATACACTTTAGATTTGGTTTATTTTATTCTAAAAATAATACTTTTGATTTAATATCATATTGTGATGCTGATTATGCTGGTTGTAAATCAGACCGAAAGAGTACAAGTGGAACTTGTCACTTTCTAGGACATTCACTGGTTTCCTGGTTTAGCAAGAAACAAAATACTGTTTCCTTATCAACAACTGAACCAGAGTATATATCTGCTGCTCTAGCTTGTTCACAAGTCATATATATGCAACAAACTTTAAAAGATTTTGGAATTAACATAAGTAAATCACTAATATATTGTGATAATACTAGTGCAATAAATCTATCTAAAAATCCAACTCATCATGCTAGAACTAAACATATTGATATAAGACATCATTTTCTTAGAGATAATATAACTAAAGAAATAATAACTCTAGATTATATAAATACTGAAAAACAAATTGCTGATATATTAACTAAACCATTAACCGAACAGAATTTTACTAAATTTAGAAGAGAATTAGGTATTTGTTCAAAATCTAAAATATAAAATAATATGATATAATATAATAATCAATAAAAATTCAAAATAAAAATTACACTTTTTTTTGAAGAACATGTCGACATGCCCCATCTCATGATGTCGACATACCCAACAAAAATTTGAAAATTGAATTTCCCTCCAAAGTTAGTTATTTGGTTATTTATCTATTTATTTCGTTTTCTCTCCTCTTTCTTCACTATATTCTCTGTAAATAACTTCTAAAACAATAAAATAATGGCCTCCTCTTCTACTAATGAACCCACTTCACCCACATCTCCTCATTCTGGTCCATTTCAACGAACTACGCACGCTTGAGTGATCAAATTGCAAGAGAAGATGAAAGATATCCTTCAATTGATGACTGAAATTCAAGTAAGTCAACTTAGGATGGCTAGAGAACAACAAAGGCAAGGGAATATTATTAGGAATATACAAAAATTCCTTATGGATAACCGTACAAATCCTATTAATATTGAAGACTCTTCACAAGCCATGGAATCCGAGGAAGAAGAACCTATGGAAGAACCACAAGAAGACCAAGAGGAAGATCAACCTTTACCTCAACCTCAAGTCTCTATGAATACGGACGAGAGCGTTATTTGCGTTGGTGAGATCCTTGCTGATACTAATGGAAACATAATTGAACAACGTGGAAACTTTTGTCTCCACTACCCCAATTGTTCGATTCATAAGTCTACTATAGTTAAGGATCGCCATTAAAGCGTACTTTCATTTTATTCTTTGTTTTAAATTGTTTTGTTTGTTCCTGTTTATGTATGTTCTAATATATGTTGTAATAACTAAAATGTGTTCACTTGTACTCATTGTTTCATGCTTGTTCTATAAATATTATTTGTTCATACTAATCATTCTTGAATTCTTAAGTAGTTAATAGTTTTTGTTGATGACAAAGGGGGAGAAAGTTATAAAAATATATGTGATTGGTGTAAGAGGGAGTCATGGAGTAAGGGGGAGTTGTAGTTTTAAGAAGAAATCACGGAGTAAGGGGGAGTTATGGTATGGTAAGAATATTTTATAAATAAAGGTTGTCATCATCAAAAAGGGGAAGATTGTTAGGAACTGAGTTGATGATGTTTTGATGACAACAACCTTATATAGTTATTATACTTTACTTTATGAAATATATACTAACATTTCCATATATATATATATATATATGTATATAGGAAGTATATGCAGGTATCATCGAAGACTGATCGGTATAAAGACTCAAGCATCAAGATGAAGATTAGAGATTCAAGATTCAAGACTCTAGAGAATCAAGATTTCAAGATCTCAAGATAAGTGTCTAGTATTTTGTTAAAACTTCATAATAGCACTCTCATCTTTCTTCCAATTTTCTTTTGGAATGGACGCCAATTTCTATCGAAACCATTGGCTTACAAACCCACGACAAGAAGCTTACATACCCACGAAAATCAAAATCATTTAAACTACTTTGTACAAGTTCTCGAGTCCTATGGAGGAGCTCTGTAGGAAGGTTCTTGCAATTTCAGTTTGAATAGATTTTTCAAAATGTTTTTAAATCTGTTTTCAAGATGTTTTAGCTTTCAAAATCATGTTTTCAAAAATATTTTCAAACTTTGTTTTAGCCTTGAAATATTCCTCTATTCTAATTTTAAAAACTTCTATTTTTAAAACATCAAAACTTATTCTGATTTTAAATACTACTTGTATAATTGACGGTCTATATCAATTATATATATATATTTAAAATAATGTTTTATATTCATTCTCTATCTCAAAATATTGTTCAAAAACTTTACTTTGCTTCAGAGAAGTTTCAACTTGTTTTAAATTCAATTGTCTTTACAAAACAACATCTCTATAATTTTGAACTAAGGGATGTCGACATAAGGGGATACCCCATGTCGACATGGTGACAGTTGGATTCAAAATTCAATTTTCAAAAGAAGTGTCCATTCGTTCGAAAACCTTTCGCCAATGGTTATGACTGTTGTGCATCTATATAAAGGCTTCCAAAACGATTTTTTAACAACTTCTTTCTTATTTTCTTCACTCTTTCTTCTCCACCATTCCATATCCATAAAACTTCATATTTTGAAGATCGTGCCATCATTCTGCCAAATTCTCAATAGGAAACCATTTAGGTACTCTCTCTATTTGATTCTCCATCATTCTACTAAAGATCAAAGTGCTATTCAGAGTTATAGGATTAATTTGTATTCAAAAAGTCCATAGAGTCTATCCATTCAAAAGGATTGTTATTAAGAAGTATTAGGGTGATGTTGTGTCCCGTAAATCAAGAGAGTTTACCCCAGACTCGGAGATAGGAGGGTTCCTCAAGGACTTAGAAATTGAGGGTTGTAATTTGGATATTGGCTTATAAAAATCTGTACAAGGATATTGCCTTGGTGCAGGACTGGATGTAGGAGGATTCCGAACCAGTATAAAATCCGGTGTGTTCTTTCCTTTTACTTGCTTTACTTTACTATTTGCATTTGTTATATGTTCTGTGATCATTCTGTGTTAGAATTCTGTTTAGATTTGTGTTGAAAGTTTTAATTTAGTCATATAGTTCATATATTCTTTAAAACACTATTCACCCCCCCTCTAGTGTTATTTCTGCCTTTAGATCCTTAATCTGCATCCCTAACAATATTGTGATAATACAAGTACAATAAATTTATCTAAAAATCCAGTAAATCACTCTCGTACAAAACATATTGATATTCGTCACCATTTTCTACATGATAATATCGAAAAAGGAATTATCAATTTAGAATATATTTCTACCAAAAATCAAATTGCCGATATATTTACTAAACCATTACTAGAAAACTCATTCATAAAATTACGACGAGAATTAGGAATAATTTATTTCAAGGATATTTAATAACAAGAATTATAATGGCAAGGAACCTAATACATGAGTAACATATCTCTTACTTTAATTCACTTCATTTAAAAGGCAGTCATTATTTTTTACATAACTATAGGTTTGAAAAACTTAATCATTTATACATTTGAATTAGCTAATATTTCATACACCAAAACATAACCATCCATTTCAAAGCAAATTATTAACCATTAATTTAATTTCTTGTTCTAAATCCTTAATGATTTTACACCACATTTTGTTTATATAACTCCAAACCTATATATACATGTTAAATTTTTTAGACAAAATACAAATTATTTTTGAAAACGATCAATCTCTGTAGAAAAATGTCTTCCAACAAATCAAACTCTCCCATCATCATAAATTTTTCAACCGATAGCTCAGCTGATTCACCTCAACTTCCTACGCCAACACCAACACACGAGCCTGTGTATAAATGGGAAAATTACCGAACCGGGTATACACCGGATTCCAAGAAGGCCAAACGTTTGCTATTTATTTCTCCCGACACGAAGAAAAAGATCGATGAAATTCGTCATTATCAACAACAACAACTAGACCTTCAACGAGAATTGTATTTTGAAAAGAAAGTAACGGCTAAACGCCTAAGCTTTCTTTAACAAATTGGTTTGAAGTTTTGTAGCTCGAAGAAAAAGGATGTGAGTGAACCTTTACCACGACCAGTTAATCTGTATGATCCATCTTCGTCGTATCGTTCATCAAACGATCCAATATATCCTTGGGACTAGCCTCAAAGACATCACTATAGTCCAAATTCATAGGACAAAAACTATATGGCGAATGAAAGATATACAACACAAAAGAAGAAGACTCCTTCCCCCAAGACTCCAACTCCCGAGAAATGATATTTTTTAAAGATTAAAATAATGACGTTGTATTGTAATATTATTATACAATTGTAAAAATTTCATTAAATAAAACATTTTCATATATTTTCAACATAAAACTAAAAAATGCAAAATTCAGTCAACTGAATTTTTCTGCTCAGTCAACTGAATTTAACACAGAAACTTTCAGCCAAAAGTTCAGTCGACTACAAATTTTTGCTCAGTCAACTGAACTCTACACAGAAACTCCTCATTCATGAATTCAGTCGACTAAAAACTCTGTTCAGTCGATTGAATCTTACCTAGAAAATTTTCGGGTATCTTTCCAGTCGACTGAACAGACAATTCAGTCGACTGAACGTCGTTTCCCAGATTACTTTTCTCTTTTTACCCATCAGTTTTGTCACTTTACCTTTTACTTTTACCATTCCCCAATCTTCATCACCATTTCTCCTAAAACCCTAGCTCCCAATCTTAACTTTTTATTTCAATTTCTCCTCCATACTTCACAAAAATGCCTCCCAAACGATCAAGAGCTTTCAACATCCTCCGAGCCAATTGATGCTTAAATTTCTCAATGGCTTTATGATGGAGTGGCCATCACTAGATGGAATAAAATGAAGAATTCAAGGATTTTTGAACACTCATTCGTCGATTTCCAGAGTCTTCAAACTTACAACATTTAAGCCTTGACCGATCAAGCAGGTTTGACATCCCTACTAGATATTAAACACAATGATCTTGCCATTAATCATATTATGGTAACATTGTTCTACGCTAGTCTAAATCTTGGACACCAAACTCCATGAAATCCAAATGATAGTGTTTGGAGTATGGTGTGCGGTAAAAAGGTATGGTTTTCTCTGGACCGCATTGCACATATTCTAGGATCTCCTAACATTGGTAGAAAGCTTGAGGAAATAGAATTTAATCCTCATATTCGGGACAACATCAATCATTAATTTTTGGATGATAACATTAATATTCAGGATATTAAATCAACTTCTTTACGACCAAGAGCTAGGCTTCTACACAAAGCTCTTATGCGTACCATCACTCCTCGCATAGGCTCATATGAAATCGTATATACCCAAATAACTATCGGGCACGTTATGCCATTTGGGGTAATATTAAAGTTAATTAGGTTCAATTAATTCTTGATGAATTTCTTACATTCAATAATTAAAAATGAGAACAATATACTATGGCGAGTATATCATGCGACTACTCCTCAACGTTGATTCGCCGCTACCAGAGTCCGAATCTACAACGGTTCACCAAATCAACCAACGGACTATAAGCCTCATACAACTCCCAGAAAGACCTCCTCGCATCATGTCTCTAGCCGAATGGGAAGCACCTAATCAACAACCTCACCAATCTCCTCAGGCCTCATATTCAAGATGATGATATTCGTCTTGTTCAACCGGATTATATTACAAATCAGTCATTAGGAATTCTATTAAGAAATCAACAAATTCTTGATAATCGCCTCAAAAAGGTTGATCACAAACTTGATAGAATAAAAGGTTTCTTCAACAAGCTATGGGATGCCATCTCATACACAAGCTCCACTTCTGCTTCGACCTCACGCGGCAAGCGTCCGGCTCCAACATTCACATGGACATCTTCCGAAGAAAATCCAAGCAGCAGCACTAGTGGTAACATTGGTGGTCAAGGAAGTAGAGCTTTTCAACAACCAGCCGGTGGCCCGGTTATTCGAGAACCAGAGGGAGGACGTGAAGGATCTTATGATTGGGACAAGGATCAGTGATCATTTTTTATTGGTTTGATTTCCAGAAACTTTATTTATTCTCAAACATTTCTGATAAGACTTGTATAAATAGCCTTCTTTTATGAAACTCTGTGGTTTGTTTAATTCATACTATGGTTATGTCTGTATGAGATTATTTTTTTCTTGACAATTATATATATATATATATATATATATATATATATATATATATATATATATTACTTCCTTTTTGTCGATGACAAAGGGGGAGAAAGGTCACTAACTTTGTTTTATAGGAAAAGTAGTGCATATATTCAGGGGGAGGAAACACAAATTACATCTCTACAAACATAGGTTTTTTCATCAATCAAAAAGGGGGAGAATGTTGATACGCTATATTTTGATCAATGACAATGTGCTTCAACAAAAAGGAAGAGAACTGTGCAAAGCTAAAGGAAGGACTATGAAGACCAAGGATATCATGAGTAATTATTATATATAGGTCTTAGTCTTAGTTTTATTGTTAAAATCTATCCTCAAGAAACTTGCACAAACACAAAAAAAACACATAACACAACTTCATTTTTCAGTTAAGTGTTCATTGAGCATAATCTACCAGTTCAGTCGACTGAACAGGATATTTCAGTCGACTGAACCTGTTACACATTTTACAACATGCACAGTTCCAATCGACTGAAATCCCTGTTCAGTCGACTAAATTTGAACCTACGAATTTTTTCTGAAGAGACACCTTCTTCTTCCCAAGAGTTGCAGCCATTCTCCAATGGAAATGTATGCATCTCTTGCCTGCACCTTTTGCAAATGGTTACACCTCTTCTACACATATAAAAACATGTTTCTATCATTTGCAAAATCACCAATTCTAATTGCTTTAATCTCTCTATTATATTTTCAGATTACTCAAATTTTCAAAGCATTCATAAACCACTTCAATTGCTTGAATCTCTGATTTATTTTTAATACTCTTTTGATTCATAGCTATTTATATTTCCTAAATCTTCATAATCATATTTCATATTCTTGAGGATTAGATTATAGGAAAGTTGTACTCAATTAGACTCATTAGTGTTATCAAGAACACAACA
Organism: Allium cepa; assembly: GCA_030765085.1. Taxonomy (NCBI): domain Eukaryota; kingdom Viridiplantae; phylum Streptophyta; class Magnoliopsida; order Asparagales; family Amaryllidaceae; genus Allium; species Allium cepa. The sequence continues at coordinate 438,800,649 of CM060935.1, read as the reverse complement.
AGTCAAAAATACTCTTTGTACCTAGTTGAAGTCCTCTTCGATAGTTGAGGCAAGATATCCCATTCGGTTTTTCGGGTAAGTTGTAAACCTATTCCTCCGGGTTAAGTGAGGGTTGTTAATTAGAATTCCTAAGAGAAGCTTAGGGGTTGGACGTAGGACAAGAGGTCCGAACCAGTATAAAGTCTTGGTGTCCACTTTACTTATTGCTTACTGCTATTTACCTATACCATTCCACTATTCCATATTATACGATCCTACCGCATAGCTTCTTTCAACGGATTTCGATCATAAATTCTTTTTTTGTTTGTTTTAAAAGATAAAAACTGTTTTTGTTGCTCACACCAGTCCCATGACTGATCTGAAGTTTATTGTTCCATTCCTAAACTCTGGGTGCCTACAATCTTTCACACGGGCAGTCTAGAGTTGGGTTTTTCAAATAACCAGCTTGTAGATGTAGATTCGACAGTCTTTGGAGTCTTTGGTAATCTTTTTAAGTCTTTGGACGACTGGCCTTTCTTAGTACAACTTGATTGGGAGTTGGAGCTATTTCTGGATTAATGCATTTGAGATGGAGTTGCGGATATTGGAGTTCTCACTTGGTGGTTCAAGTTCAATTTATTTGTTCCGTTGTAGCGTTGTATTTGATCTCTGATATGTAATTGAGATCATTGTGGTATATCATTGTTTATTGTATTCATTAGAATTATATGATATACTCTTTTCTTCCACTGTGTTGTTATACTTAATGTGTTATAAGCTCCGGTACGAATCAGATTTCAGTGGTTGAATCTACGACATTCGAGTACAAGTGAAAGTACGGATGTCGATTTTCGAACACTGAAATTCAGGTCGTGACATTCTTCATCTCCTTCTTCACTTAATGTTCTACATGAAATAGTTGCAAATCAACTCCAAATTACTTCAAAATTTACCATAAGGCTTAGTATAGTATTAGAAAACCATCCACCAAGTAAAAAGTTAAAGAATCAAAACCATAATCTCACCCCATTTAGAGGCCGTGAGTGTTAAAAGAGGGAGAAAGGCAAAAGGGCAAGTGCAAAGCAGGGAGGAAGAGGAGGAAAGGTGTTGCAATGATGGGGTTGGATTGGGTTCTTGGATCTTGGTTATATTCTAGATTAAAGATGAGTTAACATCTCACTTTGAATGGAAAATATAATATATATGTGTGTATGTGTGTATATATATATGTTGTGTTTGATGGTGTTTAAGTTGTTTGAATTGTCATTAACTTATGTTGAAACATTGGTTTGAATTCTTACCTTAAAAGTAAGTGACATATATGATCCATGTATATAGACTTGGAAAAAATTGGAATGGATTTGACTGGAATTATGTAACTTGTAAAATACATTAACAAAGCACATAGGTTATAGATGGACTATGGTTTAGACCGGACTCAGATTTAAAAGTGCACTTATAGCGATAGTCGCTATAAATGCAGTTGTGAATTGCCTTGCTTTTGGCGATTGCTATGGAACTTTATAGCAAGATCCTTAAGGGTTTCTCATCATATTTATAATGTCTAATATAACATATGTTTGTTGCTACTAAAAGCTTGAATATTAAAAAGTTACGTAACATCTCGAGAAGTGGCCAAAACATCACTAGTACAAAACTGTTCCGTTTAGAATTGATTTTTGGACTTAGGAGGCTTGTGTAACATATTTAGTTTTAATTAACATTACTCAAGAGATTTAATTAGATAAGCTAAAAAGAATAATGTGATGTGTAGTGTGATATGGAATTGAGATTTGATCATCAACATGGTTGAGCCATAATTAACTAACTAATTGGTTAAGATTGTTTTGTGACTTAAGATTAATAAACATATGAGAGGGGTAATGTAAGAATAGAAAAACCCTTCATACCTTAAATCCTCCTTCTCCCCTATCGTTCACACATTCACAAAGCATAAGTAATCAAAATAATATAAGGAGGCTGGCCATTGCTATGGGGAAATCATGAAAAATCTAAAGAAGGTTCAAGTGCAAAGTTTGGAAAACTAAAGCACTCATCAACTCTCAACTACGTTATCAAAATCAAGGTAAATAATAATACACCATCTCATTTTATACCTATTTGTTTTCAAATATTGCTTGGATTGATTCTTTTTTGATGATATGTTGTGCCATATTGATTATATCGTTGTTTGGATAGAATAATGATTTACGGAATTTTTATAAAATTATCTAAATGGGTTTTAAGAGTAAGCGAAAGATTTTTATCTCCAAACGATTTGATTTTTGGTTATGTTAAGCAAAACATCATTATGGAGATAGGTTTAGAATATCATAATTTTTCAAACTAAAATGAATATTTTATGAATTTCCTAAGGAGGAAATTGAGCTATTTTTGGATTTTAACTATTTAAAATAAATAAATTAGGATTTTGGCCCTAAAAATTTTATATAACAAAGAATATCATATTTATGATTTTCTATGAATTTTTAGGATTTTTCCCATGTTATTTCGAATTATGGTGAATTTATTATGATAGATAAGCATTTTAAAGGTTAAGTAATTATAGATATTAATGAATTATTTTGTAGTATGTTTGGAACTTGAAAATGTTGTAAAGTAGTGATTTCTTAAAAATATATGTAAAAGATTGTTTTTATCCAATAGCAATTGGACAAGAAATGAGATTTGGGGAGAAGTTTTTACTTTAACTAGTAGTTAATTAGTTTTTTATTGTAATTACGGCAGGGCCATACCACCTTATCATATTCGAGCCTAAGCCCAGGCTGCATTCCTTGAATATCGACATCGTTTGAGGGAAGCATAGGATAATTTCTTTGATAACTATGTAATGCTTCCAAGTAGGCCGATGTCAACCTCATCGACATTATAATATCGGTGGCAATGGCAATTTGTAATTCACCTAAACGTTTGACGCCGACAACATCATATGTGTAACATCCTTTTACTTGGAGGCCCAAAACTAACGGCTACAGATGCTGCAGTCATCCATAGTTATTAATCCTCGACGACTAAATACGGCGGTGTTAGATTAATTGATACACAGAAACACATGAATATGGAAAAAATTTAAACTACAAAACAAATTCCACATTCCATTACAAAATATTCCAAATTCATTACATAATCCCATGTTTGCAAAATACGTTCATAGAAAATATACTTATTACAACATACGCCCAGAGCGACATATCAAGATGTCCGCTGGTATGATCAGAGTATATACAGGCAATATAAAAACTTTTCCATTACAAACAACAAAGCGAAATCAAAAGAAAAGAGATCTCTTAAATAGCTATCATGCCTCATGCACGTCTCCGGAAGCTTATTCGTCTTAGAGGTACCTAAAAACCTCAACTCTCAAACTACTCAAAATCAATTGATTACCAGAGTTTAATGGGAAAACATACATAATATGATAATACAGGTATTAATCATATACATTGGATTACCCATCCCGCATTATTTAGACTAACACCTAAGTTTTAAGTGACTATCCGTCTTATATTTTCAAGGTCAACCCATTCCATTCTAGACTATATTTGCATTAAGGGGACTATCCATCCCATATTCATCTCACTTAAACTAATGTTGATTGTCCATCAAACATCACATAGTTTTCCTAAGATGACTATGAACCCTTCTTTAATCATATGAAGACTATCCATCCCCGACATGATGTTGACTATCCATCAAACATCTCAAAGTTTTCCTAGGATGACAATGAATTCTTCTTTAATCATATGGAGACTATTCATCCCTGACATGATGTTGACTATCTATCAAACATCTCATAGTTTTTCTAGGATGACTATGAACCCATCACTTGACCACTTAACTCATGTTACCCACATGATTCTAATTATCCTATGTTATCCACATGATTAACCTATTTTTATTAGTATACCTAATTTAGGTTATATTCATTTATTAATATACATTGGTATCCCCCAATGATTAGTGTCAAAACATATAAGTGTTGGTATCCCCAACTATTGTATTGAACTCATTAAACCCACCCCAGTATCCCCAAGGTTAAACAACATTTATTATACAAGGTTACCCACCCTACATATTCAAAAAGATACGGGTGGTATAAACAAACCCTTCCGAAAGTATCCCCTTTGAAAGTATAAAACTTGTTTAAAAAAATAATTTTACAACCCCTTTAGATGTATCCTCTTCGAAAGTATAAAACTTGGTTAAAAGAAAATAATTTTACTACAACTTCGAAAGTATCCCCTTCGAAATAAAGAAAACAAAGCAAACATATTCGAAAGCAAAGAAATCAACACTTTAGAAAATATGATTTTTTTTTAAGTTATAACTTTTTATATGTGTATAATTAAGGTCTCAAACCTATGCTATTGTTTTTAAATGATGGTTTCCCTTTCCATAGAGTGGTCACAATAAAAAACCGGGCTTACGGTTAGAGAGTTATGCCCATTTGAAGTTTTGTAAACAAAGCTGGTGAAACCTAGTACGAAAGGGCTTTCGCAACATTTACAACTACCGTCGACAGGGGACTTTCGAGAGTCAAAAGGGGGCTCCAAAATTCCATGAAAGGGGCCTTCGACTGCTGTCGAAAGATGCTTTCGACTAAGTCGAAAGGGTGTTCCAAACTGCCGCAAAAGGGACTAGAAATGCTGCAGAAAAGAGCTGTCGAAAGAGAGTTTCGACTAAATCGAAATGGGTTTTCAAACCTCAGCCGAAAGGTCCAGAAATGCTGCATAACAATGATGTCGAAAGGGGGTTTCAAGTAGGCGCCGTGGCAGAATCGTAAATAACTTGAAAACTACTATTTTGCTAAGTAAAGTATATTCTTTTCACCAACTCCTAATCTTTGTCAAATTTCTATTGGCTAATGATATACATTATCACTTTCTTTGCAGAAAAACTGCTATAGATCAGATTTAATTATTTCCAAAATTATTTTCAAAATATTTAATTATGTTTATATTTTAATATAATTATTAAGTTGTTTTAGCTTAGAAAATTCATAATAAACCGAAATCACTTGGAAAAAAATCCAAAAAAAATCATCGAAAATCTAAAATAACATTTTACACATCATATAAAAATTTTAGGGCAAAATTCATTATTTATTATTTTTAATAACTAAACCCGAAATAAAAGCAATTTTCACAAAATATTCCTGTTTAAAATTATGAAATTTAAAAAATATCTCCAAAATTTTGTTTTACACAACATATCCAAAAATCAAGTCATTTGGAGGTCGTTTAGTAAGGTTTTTACTTTAAAACCCATTATTTTAATTCCATAAAAATTCCAATAAATCACCATAAATCAAAATTCTATCCAAACAATGATAACATGATCAATACAGAAAATACATTCAATTACTATCCATAACTGAACCAAAACAAGGAAAAATATGATGATTTATACTATTATTCATCTTGATTAAGTTGTTGGAGTTTGAGATTTACCCTAGCTTTGATCTTATAGCCTTTTCTCCTCAATCTTCCTAGTTTGTTGATCTCCTTAGAGAGTTATAATGGCATTCTCTAGCTTTAGTTTAGTTTTTTTGACTTTATATGAAGTAATAAGTGAAACTAAAGGAGGTCTTTAAGGGTTATGGGGATGACATTCCCATTTTTTCCCTTACTTTATTCTTCTTATTTTCCTAAGTTTCCACGGCATAACCCATGTTTATTTACTCATTAGGCGTGGCCATGCTAAGCAGTCAAATCTCATTCTCCTTAATCAACCACATTATTCTAGTTAATGTATCCATTTAAATGTCCTAAATAATGTTAGACTAAAATCAGGGGTGTTACAATATGTATTTGCCGTTTTAAACAATGTCGTGCCTAATCATTTTAGGTGTTTATATAACCGAGGCAGTGATGCCACATTTAATGACTTCGATCATATATGACTTTGACTCTATATAAAAGCGACATAATAGCCGAAGTGTATAAGTAAAGAAGTTTTATAACGACATCAAAGGTCTTGGGTATCGATGTGCATTAGCATCGAAGACCTTATGTCCTAGCGTTGATGCCGCTTGGCCATGATGTCACACCTATTTTTATGCCAAAGTGGCTTGTTTTTGAAGCTAAGTAAAACCATTTTTAAAGAGACAATGAGGCCTATATTTTAAAGGGTCGATGACCCTATATTTTTTGGGTAGTAAGCCATAAAATATATGAAGGTTTTAAGTTTTGACTTCAACCCAAATGAGGGCCAATGTTGTTTAATGCAAAATGTAATAGGTTTTATTCTATTAAAGGCTGAAAGCCTTAGGCTATTTTGTCGACGTTGTTAAAAACGATGGCATTGATCTATATTGAATTATTTAAAAGGTTGTGTGTTTCCTTGTTTTAAATATGATGTTAGGGGATTAATCATATATCATAACGAAAGTGATTTCAATGATTTTAATTATAAAATATCCCAAGTTTTAAGCTAAATTTACTAAAGGGAATATCACTAAAGATTAAGTGATTATGAGGCATGAAAGATTATTTATTGAACATAATTGAATGATGGATGTTATATGTTCTCATGTTTATTTGCTCAGTGATTATGAATGTTGTTATTATCATACTTGCATAATTTATGAACTAAAATTGCATTTTGGGGTGTTAAGGGGCATAATAACCAGCTTGTTTGACCTAGTACCAAGAATAAACAAAATTAACTCCTGAGTGAGTAGAATTATATCTAAGTAATCAGGTAGATCAGAAGTATAGGATGCCCATAACTGATCAAAAGATTACTGATTTAGATAGGTTATTGAAAGTGTTCAATAGGTTCAAAGGCATCCCATAAAAACTATTTTATGAGAAATATTATTAGAAGGGTCCAATAGGTTCCTTGTGATCCCATGAAAACTTTGCTCGGATAATGTTATTGATAGAAATCAATAGGTCCCATGAAAACTATGATTTAAGAGATGTTAATGGAGAATCTAATAGGTTCATATTAAGATCATGAAAACTAAGGTTGGAAGGTTATTGGTAGAAACCAATAGGTTCTTAGTGATCCCATGAAAACTATGAAGTTGGGCAGATTGTCCCTAAGAATTGAGATAGGTTATCAGTCAGCCCATGAAAGCTAATAGGTTTATAGTAACCCTAGAAAAACTATGAATTTGGGAAGATAATCAGATAAATTGGGATGGGTAATCCGAGGTATAATTGCATTCATGCATATCATCATATATTAGTATATTTAACCATTATGGATGCAAGAGCACAGTATATGGTTAATGTATTTTGGTTAGATACTAGTGTGGGGACAACTCATTTCTCTTAGCGGTGTAGTCTTGTTAGGTATCTATTTGGTTCGAGATGGTAAGTTATTATTCACATCAGATGTTTTATCTGACCCGAAGTTGTTTTCTTTCCCATTAATCTCTCAGGTTGTCATTTGAGTAGATTGAGGGTAAGAATTTTCAGGTTTCCATTAGTCGAATAAGCTTCCGGAGACGTGCACAAGACATTTTAGCTAATTAGAAGTTCTTATCTGACCCGTTGTGTGTTCGATTTTGTTTGAAAGTATGTAATGGAAAAGTTTTGATGTTTCCTAGTATTTAACTCTGATCAACTAAGGAGGATCTTCATATGTTGCTCTTGAAATATTTTGTAATTATTATAATTTCTCTAAACGTGGATTTATAAATGGGATTATGTTATGAATATGAAATATCATTTGCGAAATGAGATGTGAAAATTTGTTATGAAACTGTGTTGCAAATTTTTCGTATTCATATGCTTCTGATTATTGATATAATTACCATAGCCGTATTTTGTCAACAAAAATTAATAACTACTAATGACTGTAGCATCCATAGCAGTTAGTTTTGTGCTTCAGAATGGGGATGTAACAAGTTGGTATCAAAGCATAGGTTTATGATTAAAAGAATTTTAAACCTAAAGAGTTCTTGAAAACATAATCATAATAAATCAAAGGACAAGATTGTGGCTTGGGATAATGCTATAATAACGTACTTGTAACAACCCTGGTTTTGTGATTACCTATGAAAATAAATTATAACGATGGTTATAATTTAAAATGGAGGAATAAAATAAATTGGAGATGTAAAATTTTGTTAAAAAATTGTTTGTTTTATAATAAACAATGTGTACTTGGTGAAATAAAATGGTAATAAGATGGTTTGGTTGGAAGTTAAATGTGGATAATGGAATTATGTTAATTTAGTGGTGAATTAATTAAATAAAAGATAAAAGCAATTAATTCAGCATTTATTTGTTGGAAATAAATATAAAATGGAGAGAATAAAGTTTTGAAAAACTTTTGTAAGTAATTTTGGGGTAATATTGAACATTGAAGGGTTTTATTTTGGTAGAATGTAATAATTGTGGAAATAGTGGTCAAATAGTGATTTTTGTTAATTTTAATGATGTACTAAAATTAAGTATGGTAAATATTGTAAATAAAAATTTGGAATTTTATTTAAAAACAAAATTTGGGTGTAAGAATAATCTTAATATAGTTTTTATGATGAATTGGACAAGGAAACGATTTTTGTGTAATTTTTGTTGATTAAAATGTTGTTTTGTCTAAATAATAGTGTAAATTTAAGTATTCAATCAAAATGAAATTTTAATGGTGAAAATTTATTTTTAGTGGCTAAAGTAATTTTAAAATATGTTAGTTGCATTTTTATAAAGTTAGAAACATGTTTTGTATAAATTATTTGGTGAATTAAGTGATGAAAATGGTGTAAACATGTTAATTGTATTACGTAACAAAAATTAGTCTAAGTATTATAACACTTAAGCTTATTGGATCCATGCCAAGCCCAAAACCCACTTAGCCTAAAAAGAATTTTCTGGAAAGCAAGAAGAGAGATGTTGTACTTACAATCTCTCAGTTCATCTTCCTCCTCTGAGAAACCAGAAACACCAATGGCTTCCCCTTCTCAATAATCAAATTACTCCAAATAAATAAATAAATAAATAAAAATTAATAGAAAGCATTGCTAAATTAAATCTCTAACAAGTAATCTATGCAAAACCAGAAAGTATTTCATCAATTTCTTCCTTTTGAGAATTTAAGTTACTGTAATTTATGTTTTTTGCTTTGCATGTCTATTATTCTTTCTCTAGCAGGTTTCTAGCTTCAATCCAAGGTCTAAAGTCTCAATTTTGCTTGCTAAATTCACTAAATTCGCTGCAAACAAATTCTAAGGTGAGTATTAGCTCACACTTCTAACTTAAATAAGCTTGAATGCCAATTACATGTTGTCTTCTTTGTTGTTTGCTGGAAAAAAAAATTTCCAGAGTTTGAAACCTGAAACTAATTTAACCATATCTCTCTCGTTTCTTATCCAAATTCGATGCTTTTGGATGTTATGGAAAGAATAGTCTTTTATCTAAACATTTAATGTTTTGAGTTTTATGATTTTTTGAATTTAAATTGGTCAAAACTGTGCTTCTTTGTCGCTGTCCTGAGAGCAAAACGACAGCGACAATGAATCCAAACCTGAAAATTATTTTGAGTATATCTTTTGACTCGTAAGTCAGAATAAGGCGATTCTTTTTTTGAATTCTATCTACGAAAATTATCTACAACTTTGATGTTTTATTATTTATCAAATTCTATGACCTACAAGGTCGAATTGGCTCTTCAAGCCGCAGCCCTGTTGTTATGTTAATTGTTCACAGTTTTGCAATTTTAGACCTGAGAATTGAAATTGCCATAACTTTTGACACGAACGTCCAAATTAGTTGATTCTTTTTCTGACTTCAAGATTTGGAAATTATCTTCAACTTTTAATTTTTATGTTTTCTCAAATTTTGAGTTTAAAAGGGGCAAACTGGCAAAACAAGCCACATGCCTGAGTTCTTTTGCAATGTTTAAGCATTTTCCGTTGAATTGCTTTTAAATTCGATGATTTCGAGCATTTCTTTTAGAGATGGTTCTAAAAGGCTAACTCCAACTAATAGAAAAACCGACATTAATGCCAATTTGCACTGCGAATTGATGGTTTCATTTGGGTTTTGTTGTATGTTAATTTTATTGAATTTTGATCGAGTTTTGCTGTTTCTGTGCACGTGTTTTCTAAACTGTTTTCGAAATGGTTTTTAAAATGGAAAAGCTTTCAAAGTAAATGTTTTATAAAAGTTTATAATTAATTTTAAAGCTATATAGATATATATGATTTCTCTATAATAAAGAGAATTTCAAAGCAACAATTTTCAAATAATTTCCAAAATCATTTAAAAACCCGTTTTCTCAAAGTAAGTATTTTCTATATAAAAGAACACATATTTTTGCACTCTTCGAGAGAATGAGGAAGTGACTGAAACAGTATAATAAACCACGTGGTATGGGACACGTAAATTTGTAATACTGGTTAATTCCGGACTTGTTCCTTTGAAGCTACACATTTGGAAGTTAGTAACACATTCCGTTGTTATTGCCAGTACTAGGCCGGGGGGGGGGGGGGCACTAGCGCTAGGTTGGTGGAGCCACATATATACATAAGGCCGGGGGGGCCAACGTTGATAAGCGCACTATTATAGTACTTGACAAGGCCGGGGGGCCACTTATTATATGCACGTGCAGTTGTTGTTATGGATCCATACCATTGTCGTTGCTATTTCTAGATTTCATTCTTATTGAATTTTATATTTTTTTGTTGTTAATCGATGTTGTTATTGTTACCCCTTTTTATGAGAATTTTGTATGATATTCTAGTTGTTATCATCTCATGAATTATGAGATGACATATGTTGTTGTTGCTTCTTCTCTATTGAGAAGAATTATTATTTATTATCCTTATACTTCATCTATCATTCTCTAATCAGTTTATTTAAGCTAGACTGACCCATGTATTTTATGTACTCGGGTCAGACCGAGTTGTTTCAGGTTAACCACCTGCTGTAGATTCCCATGTAGCTGCTTTCGCTATGGCCCACTTTGCTATCCTTTGGATGCTAGTCCACCTTTTGTGTTGTCATTTAGCTATCTTTTTGTGTACACTGATTTACGTATATTCTTTTGGGACATGATGTATATATATGTGGTCCATGTTACCACTCACTTATGTATCACTATGTAGTGTACTGATGATGTATCTGTATATATGTGCGTCTGCAGTTCTGTGATATGTTGTATATTTGTTGTTGTTGTATTTTGTTCTGGATAGATCCCTTAGCCACCATAGTTTTGTGTTAAACATTTATTGGGTAAGTCGATCCACAAGGAAAAGGTAAAGAAAAAAAATCAGTGCCCCTATCGACGTATCCAATACTTGTTTAAGGCAAAGTTTACGGATGGTCGCTCCTAACCAGCCCTATTCTCTACACTAGCAGACAGTATTACTCCGTAATACCCTTTGTTAGTGTGGGTCTTGGGGTGGGGCGTTACAGTACTTGTATTTGCTATATAAGTATGTATTCCATCTCTATTCTTCCCTCTCTCTTAGACTGTTCATCTGCATGTTATTAAGGCTATGCAGATTTACAAGAATGAAAGAAATGGAAGCAGGAAACGTAAGAGTGAATTTTGGTGGAGGAAGCACCACAACCAATGGAAATGCTCGGGCCCATGCTAGGAGGAAAGAGGGTCGACAGGCAAATACTAATCAAAAAACAAATCCCAATGTGGGTACCGCAACCCCATTAGTGGATATAGGGACTATGTATCAGTTCATCATCAATCTGATGCAAGTTGGAGCAGTTGCAGGAGTACTGGAAGGAAATGTTGCTAATGTGGAAGGGGTCAATCTCATGGTGCCAGTTGGTAATAAGTATGCCAAGCTGATTTAAGATTATACCAGTCTAGGTGGGAAACCTTCTCTAGGGACTGAGGATGCGATACAAGCGGATAACTGGTTGTTACATTATGAAAGGATTTTCGTTGATTTGGATCTGAATGGTGAGCATAAAAGGAGATTGGCTTCGTGATAGTTGCAAGAAGCTGCTTTGTTTTGGTGGAACGGAGTTATCGTAGAAGTTCCTGAGGAGGAGTTGACTTGGATGGATTTTGGAAGGAGAATATAGGAAAGATTCTTGCCAAAGGTAGATAAATCAGCCCTGCCCAAGAAGTTTATGGAGTTGGAGCAAGGGGAATTGTCAGTATTGGAGTACTCTTCTAAATTTGATGAGATGTTTAGGTATGAATATGCCATTATTGACACTATTATCAAGAGGAACGAGAAGTTTATCCGGGGTTGAGACCGGAGATTGCTAAGGCAGCTATGCCACATCTTAGAGATCCATCGAACATACTGGTGGAAATGGCTATCTGGAATCAAGAAATGATTTCTACTTTTGGGAAGGAGTAGTTAGTAGAGACTCAAGGTTCTAGGGAAAGAAGATGAAGTTCACTAAGAAGAAAGGAGCTCAAAAGGGTGAAGCTACCAAAATGGGAAAGTTGATGTTGTTTGCTTCAAATGCGACAAGAAAGGACATTATGATCATGAGTGTCGGATCGGTAATGGGAAGAAGATTGCGGAAAATAAAAGTGTAAAGTGCTTCAACTGTTACCGAATAGGGCACTACAAGAATCGGTGTCCAGAGCTGGTCAGAGCCAACAAAGGAAAAGTTTTTTCTTTAGAGCCATTATCTTCCAGACCAGTTGCAGCTGAGAAAGGAAAGTTTTATGATGGAAGGTACGCTTTTGATTCATAGCATACCAGTTAGAGTATTGTTTGATAGTGATGCATCACATTCGTTTACCTCTTAGTGTTTGGTATATAAGTTATGTTTATAACCATCATAAATTGTTGCATCCTTAAGGTAGATAATCTAATAGGAGGTTACGCAACTCTGTGGATGAGATGTGACCATCTAGAGCTTGAGTTGGTAAGTTATACTTTTTCCTGCAGTTTGTATGTATTTGATTTCGCGGGTTTGCGGATTAGTGTATGGATTAGTTGAGTAGATACGATACTAGGATATTTTTCCAAGATAGGAAAATTTCGTTGAGACACCCTAATAGTAGTGATTGAATAGAATACTCAGTTGAGAATTTTAATCCAGGAATTAGTGCTTTACTGGGAGCCAAAAAGACGGAAGACGAATTGAATAGGGTTTTACTTGTAAGAGAATTTGTAGATGTTTTTGAGTCAATTATAGGACTATAACCAAAACGATCTTTCGAGCTTCGAATAGATCTTGTACCTGGAGCTGAACCCGTAAGTAGACCGCCTAGCAGGATAATACCTACCAAGATGAGGGAGTTAAAGGTATAGTTAGTGTAATTAGAAGGAAAGAGTTTTATTAGACCAAGCAGCTTGCTTTAGGAAGCGGTAGGGATGTTCGTGAAGAAACCGGATAGGTCATTAAGATTGTGCATCAATTATCATAAGTGAATAAAAAGACGGTAAAGAATCGATATCCTTTGCCGAGAATTGATGATTTATTTGATCAGATCAGTGGAGTCAAAGTATTTTCCCGATTTGATTTAGGGATAGAGTTCCATCAATTAAGAGCGATGGAGAATAGTATTTTGTTGACGGCATTTCGAATGGGGTATGGTTCATATAAGCGATTAGTAACACCATTCTGATTAGCTAATGCACCATCTTTGTTTATGGATTTGATGAATCGTATTTTTCGAGAGCACTTGGATAGTTCATGTTGGTGTTCATTGACGGCATTTTGATATATTCTAAGGATGAAAGAGATCATAAGATTCAGGTTAGAATAGTGCTTGAGACATTGAGGCAACATAAAGTTAAAACAAAGTTATCAAAATGTTGTTTCCAAAAGAAGATAGTGACGTTTCTTAGTCATGTAGTTTCAAAGAAAGGGTTGTCAGTCAATCCAGCCAGGATCGAAGATGTTAATAGTTGGAAAAACCCAAGACGCTGATCGAGATCAGAATTTTTCTAGGATTAGCTGGCTATTACCAGAGATTTATTAAGAATTTCTCACGGACGGCAATGCCTTTGACTAAGCTAACTAGAAAGGATATGAAGTTTATTTGGTCTGATGAACGTGAAGAGTCATTCTAGAAGCTAAAATATTTATTGATCAACGCGCCCATGTTAGTTTTTCCAAATGAGAATCAAGATTTGTTGATGTATACGGATGCGTGTGGAACATGATTAGGAGCTGTATTGATGCAAAGAGGTAAATTTATTGCCTATGCTCCTCGACAGCTTAGACCATATAAAGTTAGATATCCGACTCATGATTTGGAGTTAGCAGCGATGATTTTTGCATTTAAAGTGTGGAGACACTATCTTTTGGGAGAAGATTCGAATTGTATATAGATCATAAATCTTTAAGATATACATTATTTCAGAAAGAGTTGAATATGAAACAGCAGAGGTGGCAGGAATTTTTAGCAGCTTATGATTTTAGTATTGAGTATGCATCAGGGAAAGGAAATAAAGTTACAGGTGCACTTAGTAGGAAACATCAGAATGTGGTGTTGGCTATGTTGGCTGAATGGAAGGATTTAGAGGCATTGATTGCTTGTAGTGTGCAGTTAAGATCAATTGCTAGTTCTAGTCAAAGTACAGCCATGTTAACTTGCTTGAAAGTTCGACCAATGTTGATCAAAAGGATTGCTTCTAAGCAGAGAGATGATCTACTGTTAGCTGAGTGGATTAGAAAATTGGAAGGTGGAACTAAGATCGATGATCTAAAGGATTTTTGTCTTGACCAGTGGGGGTGGTTAAGAAAGAAGGGATGATTATGTATTTCGGATGTTGGAAACCTAAGGAGGATGGCTCTTAGGGAGTGTCGTCGATCGAATCATGGAGGATGCAAGATGTATTAGGATATGAAGAGAAGTTTCTTCTGGGAAGGTATGAAGTGGGATGTGGGCTTATGGGTGAAGCAATGTGCAAATTACCAGCAAGTGAAAGCTGAATATCAGAAGCCAAGTGGATTGCTTCAGCCTTTGGATATACCAACTTCGAAATGGGATTTGATACCCATGGATTTCATAGATGGTTGCAAGGTCAAACAGGGAAAATGAAAGTATTTAGGTCATAGTGGATAGACTGACCAAGAGTGCACATTTCATTCTCATTAAGTCAACCAGGACAGCACTTGTTTTAACTAAGTTATTCATGAAGAATATTATTAGACTGCACGGGATTCCCAGTAGTATAGTCAGTGATAGAGATGCATTGTTCACTAGTGAATTTTGGAGGAGTCTACATAAATTTTTAGGTACCAAGCTTAAGATGAGTATCGCTTATCGCCCTCAGATGGATGGTAGACAAGAGAGTCAATAAGGTACTCGTGGATTTGTTATGGGCTTGTGTACTGGATTTTGATGGTTCATGGGAAGACCATTTGCACTTGATTGAGTTTTCCTATAATAATAGTTATTAGGCTAGTATAGGAATGGCGCCTTTCAAAGCTTTGTATGGAAGGTCGTGCAAATCACCAGCATGTTAGTTAGAGATCGGAGACATATTGGTCCTTGGCCTAGATATGGTAAGAGAAGCCACATAGAAGATTGAGTTAATCCAAGGTAGGATTAGAGAAGCTTAGTTTTGGCAGAAAAGTTACGTAGATAAAAGGTGTAAATATTTAGAGTTCTTAGTTGGAGATCGTGTTTTCATTAAGGTATCACCGATGAAGGGTGTGGTACTATTTGGAACGTCAGGGAAACTAGTATCGAGATATGTTCGACCATTCCCTATTGTTGTAGTGACCCTAATTTTGACTATTAGGACAATTAATTAGATAAATTAAATGAAAAAATGTAGATAGTTAAGGGATTGAGATTTGTTAATTTAGAAGGAGCTGTGCCTTAACAGACGTATAAGCAAAAGAAAATTTATAATAAGTAGAAGGAATATGATAAAGGTAAATGGGAAAATTCTTTATTCTAATACCTTAAAACCTTATGTCCTCCATTCCTTATTCATTTTAACATTCATAAACAAAACTTTAAGAAAAACCTATTGAGCTCGGTCGGCGACCATTAAGAATATTCAAGGAGAAGTAGGAATCAAGTAGAAAGCTTAAGCAAATCAATCTACGAGCAAATTTCAACTATAGAAACATTAATCCAAGGTGAATAGTTTATTTACATCTCACTTTTGATAATGATCTCGATTTCAAGGATTGATCCGAACTATTTTCCAAGTAATATGCCATGTTATGTTTGTTTAAATTGGCACATATGCTTGTTAATGATTTATATTCTTTTATATAAATTTTATGATAAGTTTAGATCGAAAAACCTATTAAATGACATCCATATGATTGGCATTTTTGATATCTGGTCGAGAACATTATTTTAGAAGTGGGTTTCAAGTTTCATAATTTTCTAATTAATTGCGGATTTAATATGAATTTTCTATGAGAGAAAATTGTTAATATTGAGTTTAAATTATTTAAGGCAATTATATAATGATTTCGGCTCTAAAATTTATATATGTTAGAAAACATATTAAAAGTGAATTAGTATGATTTTTGTCGATTTTTCTTAGTATTTTACTATGGTTATAAAATTATCTAAGTTAAGGGACTTAAATTCTTTAAATGTTTTGTTAAGGAGGAGGCTTATTTGTTAAAATGTTTTTAATTGTAAATTTTGAATTCGATAGTCTTTTTAGAGAAGAATTTTGATAAAGAGTGGGAAACCAATCATGTTTTGACAAATTGGGCAAGTTAGGTAGAAAAAGAATTACTTTGAAAGGCAATAAACCAGTTTTGTATTGAATTACAACTTGGCCACTACCTTGGCTTGCTTCTGTCACCATGTCCAGTTAGACCTTTCACACCTATTCAAAACTAATGCACACGATATCAAGCAATCGGTATGTAATGTGTTGGAGGAAAGCGGAAGGAAAGTGTTGAAAGCATGCTTCCAAAGGGGTTGAAGTCACTCTAACTAGCTTTCGAAGCAGTCAACTTACCATTGTTGAAAAAGAGGCTTTCGAACAAGTTGTCGCTTGCCTTTGTTTTAGAAAGGAGCTTTCGAAAGAGTTGTCACTTACTTTTGTTTTTAAAAGGGGCTTCTGAATGGATAGCTGCTTTTGAACCTATTCGATACCCATAATGCCGCATTCATACCTTTCGAATTAGTTACGGCCGCTTTTCTTTATAGCCTTAAAATAATGCATTCGAAAGGGGTGCTTTTGCCTTTTAACTTTGAATCTGCCTTCTCATTTCTTTTGAAAGGGTTATATAGCCGCTTTCAAATGGTTTCCGAGGCAATGGTTTTGAAAGGGTGGGGTTCGAAACTATCCCTTTTCTTTTACTTAGGGTTAATGATTTCAAAAGTAATGCTTTCGATTTTGTTCTTTATGACCCTTTAGTTATACCAAAGATTAAACCCAACTGTTTCAAAAGGAATAATTTTAAATGGTTTAAAGCAACGTTTGCACAAATCCTTACTTGAACCGAATGCTTTCAAAGGTATGTTATAAGTGTTTCGAAGGGGAAGTCCCTAGTGCTTTCGAAAGGTATATTTTATGTGTTTCGAAAGGTTTGCTTTCTAGTGTTTTGATAGGAAGGTTTCCAATTCTTTCGAAAGACAAGCTTAAATGATTTTGAAAGGGAATGTTAAAGGTTTTATATAATGGTTTAGAAAGGGATACTTTCAATTATTTTGAAAGGAATTGTTTAAGGTTTTAAACAAAGGTGTAACGACCCGCTATTTTGGACCATTCAAATCGACAATAAAAGCATACATATCCGACTTGAATAATTCAAAATACCGAATTGTTAATTAAAATTTGGCAAAACTTAAAATATACAATAAATAAATCAATCACAGATCACAGAGTAATATAATGTAGTGGAATAGATAAAGAATAGTAGTTCATGAAGCTACTATATAAATCAGAGTTAGAAATAAAATACAACCGAATAGTTCAAATGTAGTGAAGTCTCCAATGCAACAGATGACTTCTCTGAACCAATCAATTGGAAAGACTGGAATCTGAATTGATATTTGGATCTCTAAATGAAACTCCAAACTCCAAAGGTGAGTCTCTAATGCTGTATCACTCAGTCTGACCCGAGCGTAAAGCAAAACACAAAACACTCGAGTCAGGATTAACATTCTTATATCAATAAATCCAACTCAAGTGAAATATCAACTGAAATACAAATAACTTAAAGGATGTTTGGAATAACCATCCTCTAAGGGTCCATGGAACTATCTATAAGGTAGAAATATACACTATAACACCGTGGTCATTTCAGCTTAATTTATACTTCAAAACCAAATATCATTTCAATTCAAATATCTCTATATTTCCCAAAATAGTATTTATATGTATTAAATAATTTATACAATAAAGTATTTTCAATTCCCTCAACTTAACAAATCGTTTCAACATCAACCCGACCTTCCCATTTTAATTAAATTCAATCTCAATTTATCAATTTAAATTCAACTCAATTCCTAAAATAAACACTTCAATTTATCGATCTCAAATTCGGATTTGTAATCACAAAAATACCCCTTTATATTTCAATATATTTCAAAACTTTAAGTATCAACATTTCAACTAAATTTTTATTCAATTTAATTTTCTAAATAATAAATTCAAATTTGGTTCAACCTAAATTTCACTTTAATTCAATTTAGTTGCTAAATAACAAATTCAACTACGTTGATTTCAAATACAGATCCGAATCTCAACATAAACCATTTAAATTCCAATATAGTTCAAGGCTTTAATATTTAAATGTTCTATATAATAGTTTCATATAGATCTCGATTTAACCTCATTATTATTTAGTCTTGAAATACTCCCTTATTAGATTCAATATCATTTAAGTAACCTTAGATTACATTTTACTCAATATTTTCTTTAATTTTATTAAACGTGAAATATTCATTAAATCACTTAAATAAAAAATCCAGTTACAAAATCATACCTTTAAATTTTCCATTCAATAATTTCAAATTGATTTAATTAAATAAATCCTCATTTAAATTCCATTTTTAATAAACCCAAATTATCTCCCAATCTTAATTATTCAACTTTTTGCAACGGTAAATTTTGAAATATAAATCTTAAATAATACTCAAACATATTATATGGATTAAATCAATCTCAATAATATTATTACTAAATCTATATATAAAATTTCCATTTATATATATAATATTTTAAGAACCAATATTTATTAAATCCCATATATTTCTTTTCAACTGTAGAAATTTATTTTCAAAATATTTATATGGACCAACGGTGTCTGTATATATTTCCTATCATATAGTCAAGTGCTACGGATATTTATCATTTCAACCCGTACACTAAATATATACGGGTGGATATCATTTCAAGCCGTAATCCCAAATTCAATTAAATGAAAATCGCTTGGGTTTATCATTTCAACCCATAACGATTTTCTCCTATTCTAAAGTCCGTTCGGGTATGTATCATTTCAACCCATAATGATTTCTATACTAACAGGGAACTTGCAGAGTGATAACAGATATGAAAATAATAATAACAACAGGCATATATCATCAAAATAAATATAAACAATAGGATATGGTGTCATATCCCATAAGTGAACAGTTATAGATAATAGCAATATAACAATTTAAATAACTACAGCCTCATATTTCAATTGTCGTTTCAATTGAAATCAAATTTAATAAATAAAAGAATGTCAATCGTGAGTGATTGCTCACCTTTCGAGGTTAGAGAGATAGACAATGAAGTTGAGTTACGAAACCCAAGCACCAATCTCAAAGCAAAGTAAGATCGGCACAAATCGACGATCAAAGCTGGTAAAAGAAATCGATGGGAACGGGTCAAATTAGCTCGATAAAAATTTAGGCGAGATGTATTTTTATATTATTATCCTCCTTAAACCCAAAATTCAAATTAAAGTATATATACATTTTATATAAGTCTTAAATTAAATATATTTATTGAAATCAAACATATAAAAAAAATCAAAACCAAATTCACTCTATCTTATAGTGTATACGTTATATTTGAAACATCAATATCTGAAACTAAATGTACATAACCAAATTAACATCCAAAGATATACATAACAGTAAATAATGTAAGTTTAAAGAAATCTAATAGTTTAACCAAATGCAGACTTCCTTTACAAATAATATACTGTAATCATCATCATCATCATCATCATTATTATTATTTACCGAAAATAAAAATATGCTAACACAATGCTAGTAGAAAATGGAGAAAAGATGCTTATGCTTACCAATATTGACAAGCAAACCTACATTTTATATGTACAATAAAGTGTGTACAAACAAACCTTTATATGGGCTGCTATATACATGTTTAAAAAATGTTATACATATATTGTTACACATATTCACAGCAGCCGTTATACCTAACTTGTATACATATTATATTTTAAACAACACCTGACAATAGATGAAGGTAAAATAAAAATAATATATATATATGTGTGTGTGTGTGTGTGTCTGCCATTGCACTTGGAGGGTGCAAAATGATAGGGGGTTCTCGCTTCCTGGTTTGGCAGCGAACGGTTGACTCTTACTCCTACATGTCCCCGTGGGGGTTGGTGGTGCAGTCAAGAGGCTGGCCGTAAAGGCAGAACACAGGTACCAATGTATGCTACGGTGGGCGTTACCCCACTGGCGTGGCCCGTTACAGTTGGTATCAGAGCTTTGGCTCTAGGCAAAACTTAGCATATATGGTAAATTTATTTACAGAATCACTTTCGTTCGAGTTGAATCTCTTCCTTTTGACTCGATTATATTCCTGAAGTCACGGTTGACCCGGTTAAGGTCGCTTGCGATTTATATAACTTTGACATATATATATATATATATATATATATATATACATATAAACCATATAATAGACGATGCACAATTTGTATAATATATTATTAAATTGGAAACAGGGAAACCCAAGATAATATAACCCGTGTAACAAATTCACTGATATATATATATATATGCTAACAGACAGAAGACTATACCTAATATATGCGAACGTATGCAAGCTAGTGGTGACGAGTGTCTGATGGGTGATGGCGATAGGGGTGTGCGGTTATGGCCTTGAAGAGGCGCTGTAACAACTTGGGAAATAAAGAATATAGGCTTCAGGGAGGAAGAGGAAGCAACAGTAGGTATAAACCCAAAGTTATAAAGGCAGAGGAAAAACGCTTTGCACAATTTAAGGTGAGCTTTAAATTTTTAATAAATACAAAACGTATCTAAGTTTATACGTTTATAACTTTCCAGCTGTAGTGTATGTATACAATGAATGGTCATAATGAAAGAAGTGGAACAGGGAGCGTAGGAAAGGAAATGTTAGAAAAATAAAATTTTCACCCTTAAATTCCGGAGATTAATAAGGTAATGTACCTCTTTATTGAAATGTACAGCAATGGTCACAAGCTAAAATTTAGCTGAAAGTTCAAAGAAATGAGGGGAAGATGGGTTTTTAAATTAATCACTTCCCAGAATTAATATGTCAATGAAAAAAGGAAAGGAGATGAATCAAGGAAACGTATTATAACTTAAATATAACTATTAAACAGATAGATGGAAGAAAAGGTGAGCAGGTGAGTAAAAGTGGAAACTGATTTATAAGTGAAATGGAATGTGAGCAGTTGCATGGGAAGAAAATGGAACAGTTTAAAAATTAAAGGCAATGGACTGCTGAAATTAAATGAGTATAAAACATGTAAAAGTTATACACTGAAACGACTATAAATTTCAATTATTATTATAAAACGGAGAATAACGAAAGGCAAGGATGATGATTTCAAAGTTTGTTAATGGCTAGGAATGGGGAAGTCTATCTGTGAATTGGAAAAATTATTAAGCAATTGAAATTTTAACGGTATAAAAAGTAACAGCTACACACTGTTTTAGAAACAATTAAAGCAATTAATAGCTTGATTGGACAACAAGAATAAATATGGAAGGACACGTTATAAAGGCAAAATGAACCGTTTGAAAATAAATAAAAGAAATGATGGCAAATAAAACAGCTGTGCCTTGAATTTCCCAAAATAAATTATTTTATGAACATCAATTATTACTGACTTAAATTGAATAGAATCACACCCTAAAATATACTTCCTTAATTTTTGATGAAAATTCATCATTTGCCACATTTAACTATACACAATCCAAATGTAAAATTTTATTTCAAAATTTTATTATTTAAAATTTCTCAAAAATCAAATTAAATACGCTAAATAAAACCATTAAAAATTAACAAAATTTTACGGGTCGTTACACTCTCCCCCACTCAAAACTTTTCATCCCCGAAAAGGAAGAAGGTAGGAGAATAGAAACAACCAGAAAGATAAATAGGTTGAAAGACAAGGACAAACAATTAATTTAAGACCATATAAAATTTTCTATAAATATTCATTTGAAAACTTCATTTGCAGTTCAATTATCTTTAATATTTTAAAACTTTTCAGAACCCATTTGTAAAATTTCCTGCTTCCCTTATAAATAACATTTATATGTTTAAATAACACCTTTATAAATATATATGAAAACTATTTGGAAAAGTTATTCACATCCTTGGTTATATTTTCAAGGAAGTTATTTGACAACATTAAATCCATAGTTTATAAATTTACTAATTTATCTTAAGACACTTTCAACATTATAGATAAATTAATACTCATTTCTTAAATACGTTATATTAAATTAATAACTTATGAAATATTAATGACATTAATGATTTACTATTAAACCATGTAGTATATAAGTAAACAATATTTTAAAGACTATATTCAAAAAGGAAAGGAGGGTAGATTCGAAAAATGAAATATATGTGAATAAATAAGGCTGAGCTGATAAGGTAGGTTCAAAGGGATAGTATCGGGCTCGAATAATTAAATCAAACCATAAATTTTTAATCTCAAATATTAATACAAAATTTCTTTATTGGAAATACCTTAATAATAAAATACTTTTATATCGAAACGAATTTTTCCTTTCAAAAATACTTTTATAACTCGATGTTTCAACAAGTTTATCCTCGTTCTTGCAGACTCTGGCCATGCGTTGATCGGGCGCAAAGCTAGAATTCTTCAAGTACTTATTAGACCTGTTTCAACACCCAGTGAAAATACTTGAAAAACCTTAAAAAACAGATATGGAAAGTACAATCCAAACAAAACAATCAAGCCAAAACCTTTGTCCAACCATGGTTCGCAGATACACAATGGTTACGCCTGGATCCCCTAGGAAACAATCCATATCCGTAAGCTTTCTCAGCCCTGCGAGTTACGCCATGATGACTTGTAGGGTGCACGATACACAATGGTTACGCCTGGGTCCCCCAGGAAACAATCCGTACCCCTAGGCCATCTCAGCCAGGCAGTTTCGCTACTAATGCGACATACACAGATTGCAGGATACACAATGGTTACGCCTATATCCCTCAGGAAACAATCCGTACCCCTAGGCCAGACTCAGCCAGGCAGTTGCGCTATGCAGTCGCGAGAGAAAAAAAAACCATGGGTTACGCCATGGTGGGAACACTCGAGTATTACATCCGGAAAACCAAAAATCAGAGAGAATAATATCGATAGAATGAATCCACAATGTGGCCACAAAGCAGATATCAAGCAGAAGGCACTTTCCATATCTTTACTTCGAAAAAAAATCATATAGTACCTTTCCAAATACTTTCAAATATCATACCTATATAAAGTCCATTATATATATGATCTTGAAACTGAAATGTTATTGAAACGAGCAAATTTTTGAGAACCTTGGTTTACTAAATATTTGATTCGGGAGTGGTCGAACTTATATAAAATGGATTTGTATAAGTATGAAGTTGATTTAAAATCTATTGATTTGAAAGATACTCAATTTGGAAAGAGAATTTTTTTATAATCGAAGTCTATATAAGTATGATTTGATATACTATTGATTTTGATATATGCCTGTTGTTATTATTATTTTCATATATGTTATCACTCTGCAAGTTCCCTGTTAGTATAGTAATCATTATGGGTTGAAATGATACATACCCGAACGGACTTTAGAATAGGAGAAAATCGTTATGGTTGAAATGATAAACCCAAGCGATTTTCATTTAATTGAATTAGGGATTACGGGTTGAAATGATATCCACCCTTATATATTTAGTGTACGGGTTGAAATGATAAATATCCATAGCACTTGACTATATGATAGGAAATATATACAGACACCGTTGGTCCATATAAATATTTTGAAGTTAATGATTAAATAAAATATATTTAAAGTAAATGATTATTGATTTATTAATAATATTTGGAAAGTATCTTGAGATAAAATTAATAAATTTATAAATAATGGATTTAATGTTTTTAATAGCTTCTTTGCAAATATAAGTAATGTTGTAAATAATTATTTTCAAATAGTTTACATATATTTATAAAGATGTTATTTAAAATATTTAAATGGTATTTATAAATGAAGCAAGAAACTTTACAAATGAATTTTTGAAAAGTATTAAAGATGATTGATTTGCAAATAAAGCTTTCAAATGAATATTTCAAGTAAAATTTATATAAGTTTCTTTGAATGTATAATTTAAAGATATCATATAAATGGAAAGAAGAAAAAAATTTGATTTGCGAAGTTTATTTATAGCAATATACTTGACAAATAAATTTGATTCCCTATATTGGAATTATAGTTTGAAATATTTACTTGATTTCAAAGTACTAATTGTAAAGTTTATAGGTTTATTTACTGTTTGAATTTTGTATTAGAATATTCATTTTGAAACGATTGTTTAAATTAAATATGAAGGTACGAAATTTTATACTTTGATTTAGAAATTTAATGTAAGATTTGAGTATACTATTAGTTTCAGTTTAATAATATTGAGTTTATACTTATTTTAAAAAATAATGAGTCTAATAAATTTTTTGGATTTAAGGAACCTCATTTTAAAGCTTATTATAATGTTTTGATATAAATTTCTAACATCGTTTTAGACTTTTGAAAAATCTTTGCATAATGCTATGAGGATGTTTTAAATATATCTTATATTTTTACTAAGTGAATGAGGTTAAATGTTTTAACTGAATTTTTAGATATGTTGAAATATTTCTTTTCTCTTCAAGGGAAAATACTAGAAAACTTAATTTTTTATTCAATAACCAAATGGAGCTATTTTCAGATTTATATTAAATTTAAATATGTAAGTTAAATTATTTATAAATTGATCATTTTGAATAAAATATTTCAAATTCCTCGATTCCTTCTTGTTCCTTTTCGAGGACGAAAAAGTTTTGAGTGGGGGAGACTGTAACAACCCATATTTTGATAATTAAAAATATTAAATTTAATAAGGTTTTGGGCTTTAATATTGTGAGAAATTAAAATTTATGATTTATTAAATTGAATCTTATTAGATTAGAAATTTTGACTTTAAGATGAATCTTAAAACAAATAATTTAATGAGATAAAACATATAATTGGCTAATATTGATTGAATGTAATTGACTACTATACTATGTTAACGTAATTTCAATCAACTTAAATAATAAAGGTTAATAAGGAATATAATAAACGATGTATAAATTGATGTAATCTTATGTTATTAATTGCAATTGGTTTTAATATGGAGTATGAAATCAATTATTTTGTACGTAAATTTATTAACCTTTGTTTATAAACAATAAGTTAATAGATATGGATTATTAACGTACAACCATTATTTTATTTATTTTCTTATTATTAAATACATTAGAAATTTATTTGGTAATTAATGGAGAATTAATGTAATTGAAATATACAATTGATATAAGAAGAAACGTTAACTGTTGACTGGTGAGTGTAAAACTTATGTTAATCAATTGCATAAGGGAATAATTGATTTGATAATAAGAATGTAAATCAAAATAAATGGATTTGTTTGAAATTTAAATATATAATGAACAGGTTTTATTACATTTGTAATTAAATGTTGGAATTAAATTAGTATATAGATATTGGGTTCAACATAGAAAATTGGATTTCAAAGGAAACAATTGGATTAATTATCTTCCCTGTATTAGGGTATGTTTTGTGATTTAATCATTGTAAGTAATAGTAATTATATCTTGCCATTAATAAGAGATAGAAGTAAATGGTAATTAATTAATGATATGTGCAACATATGTTTTGTGTTAAAAATATATTGAGAATTTCATTG
The DNA here is from genome assembly GCA_030765085.1 of Allium cepa. NCBI lineage: Eukaryota > Viridiplantae > Streptophyta > Magnoliopsida > Asparagales > Amaryllidaceae > Allium > Allium cepa. Next base: position 438,774,584 of record CM060935.1, on the reverse strand, counting down.
AGAAATATTACGTTCAAATTGTAAGCACTTAAATTTGGTACAAATATAACGATTATATGAAATTAATTGATAAAGAAATGATGTGGTTGTACGAAGTATTATTTCTGTTACTCTTTAATGGGATAATCTTCAAATATAAGTTGGTTTTAAAGGGGGAGGTGTTAATTGTAAATGAATGTGTAATAAAAAGAAAGAGGGAATTATCGTGAAGGACAAAAATTAGGGCTTTTTTAATCAGAAGGACAGCCCGCTAAAATTTTATCCTCAAGGACAAATCACTCCAACTTGCCTCTCCAACTCCAGATCTTGCTACAAAACCCACACCATCGCTTCCTTCTTCAACCCAATAAACTCCGACCGAGACGTCGACCTCTCAGATCTCGACAACACCTTGGCAGAAATCAAGGACCTGCGCGCGGAGTTCGAGCTCGAGAGGCGAATTCGAAAGAAGATGGAGTCTGTGAAAAAATCTGAGATGAAGGAGCTCGCGGAGAAGAAAAGAGCACGCGAGGAAGCGGAGGGCGACCGTGAAAAGTTAGGGATGGAGATCAAGCACGTGAGTGAGGATGTCGAAAAGACGATGAAGGAGGCCGTGGACGAGAGGAGGAAGCGATGACGAGAGGATGGAAATCATTCTACTGTGTTCAGTTTTTGGGTATCAGTTTTGTATGCGATGTGGTATCAGTTTTAATAAAATAACACAGTACCAGTTTTTGGGTATCAGTTTTGTATGCGATGTGGTATCAGTTTTAATAAAATAACACAGTATCGGTTTTGTATGCGATGTGGTATCAGTTTTAATAAAATAAACAGTATGGATTTGTGGTGGTTTAGGAAATAGTATGGATTTGTGGTGGAAAATTTTTGATGGGTTATTGGTTTGACGAAACGGTAAAGGTGGTGGTATAGTGTGTGGTATTTGGAAGCGATGGGTAGGGTTTGCATCAGAAGGAATTTCAAAACTGATACCTAAAATTTCAAAATTGATACCTAAAATTTCAAAACTGATACCTAAAATTTCAAAACTGATACCTAAAAACTGGTATCAGTATCAGCTTTTAAGAGCATGGTGCTGGTGAGGGGGTGGCGTTGGCGGGTGGAGGAGGTGACATGGGGTAGTTGCACGACGCTGGTGATGAGGTGACGCTGCGGCGATGGTGAACACAAAACGGGTGGAGGAGGTGGCACGAGGTGGTTGCTCCAAAACGGGTGAAGGAGGAGGTGGCAGTGGCGGCGCTGGTGAGGAGGTGGCGGCGCTGGTGAGGAGGTGGCGTTGACGCGGGATAAGGTGGTCGGAGCTGAAAACGGGATTGAATGGGCACGGGGAAGAGAGATTTGTGCATTTGAGAAAAAATGGGCTTTGGGCCTGTCCTTGAGGATAAAATTATAGGCATGTGTCCTTGAGGATAAATTATTTGGATATTTTGTCCTTTACAATAAATCCCCCTAAAAAGAAATATGTTTTGATAAAAAGAAAAGAAAAGAATGGTTTCTTGATAAGAATATTCTTATCAAATAAAGTGAATATTTCATCTATGGATGTTAATTTAATTTCATTAAAACAAAGAATTGAATTTTGTTGTATGTTTCTAGTTGGAATATTTGATTTATCTAAATATTCCGTAATTTGAATTTAATTAAAAAAAAATATACAATAATAAAATGGTAAGAAAACAACTTGAAGGTTTGGATAAGTTTTTGATTTGGAATAGTTAGCATATTAACATAGGAGATTTATTCCGTTTCAAATTTGACTTTGGGGTCTCAGTTCATCTTTTAATGTGTGGGGTGGCGGTCCTCATTATGTTAATTGCAGTGTTTAATTTTATTTACTATTTACTAAATAATACATATATGTGTGTAAATTTGAGCGTATAGGGTTAATAAAATATGTTAAAATGAATTGTTTTTTTAGTATATTTGATTTGTGATTTTTATGTATGGACTACATTCTCAAATTTAAATCTGTCGCTTTCATTTATTTTATTTTATTACTACTTTCTTTCATTAAATACATGCCTCTTTTGGTCTTCCAGTAAGTTTTATTTATTTACACGCGAGCCTTGCCTTGAAATATTTCATTTGTGATTGTAGATTTAATTTCATTAGAGTAAAGAATAGAATGATTTGTTAAAAAAAGGAAATATACATTTATTTGAATGCTGTTTTAGCATACATATTGATTTCAAGAATAGGAATATAATTTAAGTAAGTTATTTATTACGGTGGTGTAAAACAACAAATTTATAAACATGTTTAAATGACTTAAGAAAACAATTATTCTATTTCTCGTCCATTTTGCTTTATCTATTTTGAAATTTAACTTTGTTATTAATTACAATTAATGTAATGGAAATATTTCGATTAAAAGGAAAGAAAACTTTGATTGCAATTAATAGATTTAATAAAAGAAACGTACATTTTGTGTTAAACGGAAATGGTGCTTTAATGGAAATATAAGAATTGAACGTTCTCATTTTTAAGGTAGGTATAATTTTATTAATTGTGCGTAGATAAAATTTTGTATGTGTACAAATTGACTATTATTTGAGTGAATGAAATTAATTTGGTTACGTTTCGAAAGAAATTGAATTTCAAAATGTGTATGTGGTCCCTTCATTTCTTTTTATTTATTGCATGTACGTTTAAAAATAGTTACCTCATTATTAAAACTTGGTCCGTTCATTTCTCCTTCGGTTTAATACCTAAGCCTAAGCTTTTAGGCTATATTTAATTCTTTCTATCTCATTTTTGGTTATAATTTTTTTTTATTTTCCTTTGGTTTGCAAATTTTCTCATTCCTACATACATTTCCTTATGCATTATCAATGCCTAAAGCATTTAAAACTAAACGTGCATTTTGTCCCTCTACCTTTATTTCCTTATTATTAAATAATCTATAATTTTATTTCTTCATTTGCATTTTATTTCTTCTATCGCCTCATATTCATTTAGTTCACATCTTTCAATACTACGTTTTAGGGCTGTTCATATTTTACTTTATTTCAATTCCTAGTTTGTTTATATATACCTTATTAGCTTTTCATTTGTTTCCATCTTCATTCCTTTAGTCATATTTCATTTTCTAATCTCATCTTCTATAGCTTCATTTTCCAAATAAAACTTCCATCTCATTTTTTCTCTCTCTTCACCTTCCTCCTTCCGTTTTCATTTTTTCTTCTTTAAATCTCCTTCTTCGCTTTTTTTTTACTTCATTCTTTGTCTTTTTGTTTCTTCTTCTTCTTCAAATCTTCTTCCTTTTTGAAAGCTTCCCTTTCTTTTTCAATTCTTCATCTTCTTTAAATTTTGTTCTTCTTTTTCAAACATTCTTCTTTTTTTCAAACCTTTTTCTTTAAATTCAGATCTATAACAACTTCTCTATCTCTTCCAAAACATTCTAAAAAAAAGATTAAGATAGAAGGAAACAACTCAAAAGGAGGAAGTAGTAGCGGATCCAAATCCGACTAGAAAAGGGAAATCCAGAAGGTGAGTGTTTAAACTCACTCATGAAATACTAAAATTTTATTGCAAGTTAAACCAGGTCATATAGTGATAAATTTTTGATTGTTGGTTTGGAATATTTATTAATATTTAATTTGAATAGCTAAATTCCAATATGTGATGACTAATAATTACTGTGACATATTATTGAATTGGTTGATTTGTTGAATTGATTGATTTGAATGTTGATTGTATGTTGTAATGGATGCTATTGTGATTGAATGTATATTTGTTCATTTATTTGATATATCTTTGTTATCACCCTATAGTTTATTGTAATTATTTAAATTTCATATTGATTATTTGCACATTGAATAAGGATGTAAAACCCATAAATTTCAAGTATTTACATCAGAGAAAAATAGTATGTTTAGATTTACTATTTGAACCGTAAAAATGATTTTGGGAAGTAAACCGTCATTACCTTACTTGAAAGTTTTCAAAATTAAATTTTGAAACATTGGAAAGTTTCCAAAAAAAAGTGAATATTGAAACTTTGGAACATTTTTATAAATCAAATCTCTAAAACTATGAAATTTAACTAGGAATTATTCTGTAAATTGTAATTTACTAGAATGGATCTATTGTGAAATCCATTTTATTTTGAATGTGGAAGCAATAACATTTCCATAAATTTGAACCTTCAAAAATGTAGTTATCTGCATTCCTGATTTCATATACTTTTGATTTAATTTGCATAAGAATTTTAGTTCTGACTCGAGTGTATTATTTTCCTTAATGCTCGGGTTAGCCTAAGTTTTTCAGCATTGAAGACTATTTCTGGTGGACAAGACGAAGATTCAGTATATTATTGCTATTTATTATTCCACTACATTCTGTGTTCCACTACATATTTTGGTTATTTATGATATATGTATAACTCTGAATTGAATTTGTAAAAGTGTAATGACATGTTATTTGTAAAACAGCTTCATGAACTGTTTATTTGATTATTATATTTTGTCGTTACGCTGCGTGATTCTGTATTTTGTTTTTCTCTTTCCTTTTTCTTTTTTTTTCTTATTTACCCCATTAACAATCCTCCCTTTTGAATGGTTTGATTCTGACATGTGTGTTTATTGTCGATTTGAACTATCCAAAAAGGTAGGTTGTTACAAAAGGTTTCGAAGGTATTGTTTTGGCCTTATAGCCTATAGTTTTCTGAGTTAAAAAGAGGCTTTAACTTAGTTTGAAGGGGTAGATGATCCCATTGATTAGATTTCATCAACATTTTTTTCTATAAAGCATATATCATGGAATAAGTGTTCTGAGTAAAGCAAAGAGTATGATTTCCTTGTTTATAAAGATATGATTTCATGGGTAAATCATTTGTAAAGATTATTTACAAGGAAATGAAATTTGAATAGGGTAGTTAACCTTAAGTTTATGGCTCATATATTAGAAGACCAGATGGGACTGATATGGGGTTACATCCTATACTTTAGCTAATATCCCCTAGCTAATATAAGTCCAAAATTCCAGTGTGTAGGGCTTTGTCAAAGATAGGACTAAAATAATGTCACACACAGAAGGGAATACATAGAGTAAAGATTGGTTGTTGGTGAGCCCGCAAAACCATTAGAATCAGTTGACCCTAGAAGAAGATGGTTAAGAGCACATGGCCCAGTATTGAGTCTAACAGAAGTTAGAATGTTCATTATGTCTGTTAGGCCCGAGTCAGCCAGTGGTTAATAGTCAGCTAGATAAAATTATAGTGTGGATAGATACTCCATTGATTACCTGATTTATATGCATATATGTTATTGCTATTATTGTTATAATCAGTTTGATTGTAGGTTTTTCATTTGCAAAAGATATGATTTTAAAAGGATACTAGTGAGGGAAAACCTGTTCCGCTAAGTGGCGTGGTCTCACTTAATATCAGAAAACCAAGATGTGATAGAACTATTCACACCAGGATTTATGTCTAATTCAAATTTTATGTTTTCCCCTTAAACTCTCGGGTGCTCAAAATTAAATTTGAGTAGATTGAGAGTTAAGGACTTTTCAGGTTTAGTAAGTTGGACGAATAAGCTTCCGAAGACGTGCAGGAGGCAAGCTAGCTATGTAGGAGCTATTTAGTATTACTTCCACTGTGATGTATTTATAACTGATATGTCTATTTAGTACACTGGTCATCCAAAGGGGCATCTTCATATGTCTCCCTTGGCGTAATTGTAATAATTATATTTGATCAAAACCTAGGAATCATTTTGGGTTTATGTAATTGAATATGAAACATTGAATTGAAATGTAATTAGAAAATCTATTTTTGAAATCTGTGTTGATTTTTATTTCATATTCATGTGCTTCTGATATTATGGATATCATTAACATTACTATATTTTGTCACCGAAAGTTAATATTATAGTTGATTGCAGCATCTGTAGCGCTTAGCTTCAGGCCTAAAAGTAGGAGATGTTACAATTGTAGAGAGGATCGGAAAACTCTCATACCGAGTAAAATTATCGAGTAGTTTGGTGGGATTCCATACATGTTTCTCATCTTTGGAAGTGTGCGCACGATCCAAGACTTTCATTTCTTCAATAGTATTGGAGGATTTAGTAGTAGAACCAAATCTAACTTTTGTGAGACAATCAATTCTATTTGAAGCAAGATGAGAAGAGATGAAGGAATAAGATGATCAAGTTAGTGAAAGTCTTTTGGAGTCACAACGAGAAGACTGTATTTAGGAGACAAAAGACTGAATTAGGGATACTTATCTTGAGCTATTATGATGGTATGTTCTATATTTGCTGTATATTGACTGTTTACAATTTAGATAGACTAGTATTATTATTATATGATTTTATAGATGCTTGCATGTTTGATATGCATGTTATATAGTCCATACTGAATTTCGAGGATGAAATTCTTTGAGGAGGGAAGCCTGTAACACCCCTAATTTCAATCAACATTATTCAGAAGATTTAATTAGATAAATTAAATAGAATAATGTGCTGTGTAGTGTGATAAGGAATTGAGGTTTGATAATCAATATGGTTAAGCCACAATTAACTAACTAATTGGTTAATAAGATTGTTTTGTGGCTTAAGAATAATAGATATATGAGAGGGACAATTTAGGAATAGAATAGAAAAACCTTCATACCTTAAGCCCTCCATCCCTCTATAATTCTCACATTTACAAAACATAATCAATCAAAATAATATAAGGAGGTCGACCATTACTAAGGGGGAAATCACAAAAAATCCATAGGTAATTCAAGAGCAAAATTAGGTAAACTAAAGCACTCGTTAAATCTCAACTCTATTATCAAAATCAAGGTGAATAATAATAGAACATCTTATTTTACACATATTTATTTTCGAATATTGCTTGATTGATTCGTTTTTGATGATATGTTGTGCAATGTTGATTATATCATTGTTTGGATAGAATAATGATTTATAGAATTTTTATGAAATTATTTAAATGGATTTTAAGGGTAAAGTCTAAGACTTTTATCTCCAAATTATTTAATTTTTGGATATGTTAAGAAAAACATTATTTTGGAGATAGGTTTTAAATTTCACGATTTTCCAAACTAAAGAGAGTATTTTATGAATTTCCAAAGAAGGAAATTGAGCTATTTTCATGTTTCAATTATTTAAAATAAATATATATATATTTTGGCCTTGAAAATTTAATATGAAAAAGAAAATAATATTTTTGATTTTCTGTGAATTTTTAGGTTTTTCTCAAGTAATTTCGAATTATGGCAAATTTATTATGCTAGATAAGCATATCAAAGGCTGAGTAATTATAAATATTAATTAATTACTGTAACACCTCTAATTTTTGATAACATTGTTCATGAGCTTTAATTAGATAAATTAAATAGAATATTGTAATTATTAGAATGATAAAGGGATTGAGATATGAAAAAAATTTAGGCCGTGCTTAATTCATTAATTAAATGGGGTTAATAATGGTTTTAAGTTAAATAATTTACATAAGGGCATAATGGGAATTAGCCAAACATAACCCTTACCCTTATCATTTCATTTCCCATTCATGCCATTTTGAAAAGAAAATAAAAACATAAGAATAGAGGAGTCGGCCATTGCTAGGAAGAAAAGAGAAATCAAAATAAAGCTAAGGATTGAAGCTAGGGGAATAAACCTCAATCTCAGTCCAATCTTCTTATCTTAATCAAGGTGAATAATAATTTATACCATCTCTATTTTTTTATGATCATGTTTTTTCAAATTTAATATTAAATTCGTTTCATGATGATTTGGATGATGATATGCTTGAATTATAATTTGTTTAATTTAAATAAGATTGTTTAAAAGAGGATTTATGTGGTTTTAGGGCAAAAATGATTGTAAATGATCTTTGATTTCCATGGAAATTTTTTATGTTATGTAAATCATTATTTTGAAGTTGGATTTTAATTTTGATAATTTTCTAATCCATGGAAAGATTATTATGAATTTTCAAAGGAAAATATGGTTAATTGGGTTTAGAAATTTTTTCAAAAATTTTATTGAGAATTTGGGTCTAAAATTTATATATGTTAGATAACATATTAAATGTGAATTTATTTGATTATTGGGGATTTTTCCTAAGTGAATTATTATGAGAATTAAATTATTTTGAAAGGAGGACCAAAATGATTTAATTATTCTATTAATGAAAGGGCTTATTCGCTAAATTAACCTTGGTTTAGAAATAAAATTAAGCGGCATTTATTTTGGAAAAGAATTTGAAAAATTGAGACAACCAATCACATGTTTACACGTGGACATGTTCGTTAGATATTAAGCAGCTTTTATTCAGTATTAAGCAGCTTTTACTCAAAAAAGCAGGTTCCGTGTCTATTAGAAATGTCTTTCGACTCCAATGCTTCTGCTCCAACTCAGTTGAAACCCACCCAGGCCGAGACCAGTACACAAGGTATCACTTGGATGGTAGTAGTGGATTGGAGGAAGGCAGAAGGCATTATGTCGAAAGCATTGCTTCCGAGGGGGTCGATACTTTTGTTTGTTTTAAAAAGTTAAACGCCTACCTTTGTTTTATTAAAGGTTTTGAAGGAATCGAAATATATGTTCTCAAAAGTGGTTTTCTAATAGATTTTGAAGGGGTTGCCATCTTATGTTTTAAAGTATAAGCTTTCGAATGGGTTTCTTTACTTATAAAAATGATGCTTTCGAAAGTAGTGGTTCCAACAAGGTCAAAACCCGGCTGTTGTTCTATACCTTTCGAGTGTATTGAAGTCATCAATGCTTTCGAAGGGTAGTTTTTGTTTTAAAATATACTAAGCCACTTCCTAAATGCTTTCGAAAGGTGCCAAGGGTTTCGAAGGCAATGGCTTCGAAAGGAGGTTTCGATGTTATCCTTTAGTATTTTGCTTAAATGATTTGAAGCTTTCGAAAGGATGGTGCCAACGCCATCAAGTTTTCCCCAATACTTTTATATGTTAAAGAGAGATTTTGAAAGAGGTACTTTCATTTATATTCACTTTGACCCAAATTATATTTTTAAATATAAAACCAATGGTTTCGAAAGAGGGACTTTCAATGGTTTCGAAAGGGATACTTCCAAAGGTTTCGAAAGGGGTACCTTCGAGGGATTTGAGGCTATGCTTCTAAGAGTCAATAAATAATACTTTATTACATTCGAAAGGTTTCGAAAGAGAGGTTTTAAAGTGTTTCGAAAGGCAGGAGCCTAATGTTTTGTAAAGAGATTTGTACGATTTCGAAGAATGTTATCCAGTGAAGTCGAAAGCCAAGTTTTAAAGGTTTCGAAAGCCATAGTTTTCAAAACAAATAACCTAATCTCATTTTAAAGGGAACCATGGCATGAATGAATAAAGTATTTTGATATGGAGTGTTTGAAGAAGTATTCTTTGATTAAAAGGTTAAAAGGATAACCTATTTATTATGTTTGCTTCTTCATATAAGTATATATTCATATTGTAATGATCCCAAGACTGTATTTTAGGGAAGGGCTAAATAATCAGCTAGGTTGACCCAGTAGTGAATATAAATTAACTCCTGAATGGGTACAATTGCATCCAGGAGGTCAGGAAGACCAGAATATAGGATGCCAAAATATTAAAAGGAGATATTGGAAGAGGCCAATAGGTTCTCAGTAAACCCATGAAAACTGTATATAGGAAGAGATATTTGTAGGGACCAATAGATTCCTAGTAAACCCATGAAAACTATGTATAAACGAATATGTCAGAAAGACGGATCATAATTATCCCATGAAACCATGATTTGATATTGGTAGGGGCCAATAGGTTTGTAGTCAGCCCATGAAAACTATATCTGGATTAAGATATTGACAGATGTCAATAGGTTCCTAGTCAACCCATGAAAACTAGGATAAGAGAAGGATATTGGAGTTACCAATAGGTTTAGAGACAACCCATGAAATAGCAAAGATATTGGCATGGGCCAATAGGTTCTTGGTGATCCCATGAAAACTAAGAAATAGGACATGGAGTCAATAAACATTTAGTCGGTTATTAGTCAGCCCATGAAAGCTATTAGGTTAGTAATAAGCCGAGAAACTATAACTGAGACAGATAGTCAAAATGAATGGGGATGTAAAATCCAAAATTGATTCACTTGTTTGGCATATCATCGTGTCATATTGTTTTGAATTGTTTTAACCATTGTGGATGCAGGAGCACAATATATGGTTTTATAAATGTTTTATGATACTAGTGAGTGGAAAACTCATTCTACTAAGCGGCGTGGTCTCATTAAATATTTAAATAGTTTGATATGGTAGATTATTATTCATACCAGGCTTTATGTCTGACTCGAAGTTTATGTTTTTCCTTTAAAATCTCGGGTAATCAATTGCTTTTGAGTAGTTTGAGAGTTGAGGTTTTCAGGTACCTCTTTAGACGAATAAGCTTCCAAAGACGTGTAGGAGGCATGAGAGTTATCTAATGTTCTCTTTTATTTTGATTCCGCCGTGTTAATGTAAAGGTAAAGTTGTTAAATGTCTTATACATACTCTGATCATCCAAAGGGGTATCTTCATATGTCGCTCTTGGCGTATGTTGTAATAAATATATTTTCTCTGAACGTGGTTAATGATTGTGGGATTATGTAATGAATTTGAAATGTATTGAAATAGAATGTGGATCTTGTTTGATGTTTTCAATTTATTCTGTATTCATGTGTTTTTGTATACCAATGTATCTAACATTGCCGTATTTAATCGTCAAGGATTAATAATTATGGATGACTGGAGCATCTATAGGCATTAGTTTTGGGCCTCCAAGTAGGGAATTTTACAAATTGGTACCAGAGCATAGATTTATGAAACTTAAAAGAAAATTTAAACCTAAAAGCTTTTTGTAACATAATCCAATGAATCTGAAAATAAGATCAGAGTTTGGGTTAATGCTACAGTAACGTACTTGTATTCGATATATAGATATGTATAAGTATGTATTCCCCTCTCTCTTAGACCGTTCTTCTGTATCTTACTAAGGCTCATATGCATATTTATGAGAAAGAAGAAATGGAAGCACGAAATGGAAGAGGAAATCTCAATGGAGGAAACACCACAACCAATGGAAATGTTCGACCTAACACCAGGAGGAACCAAGGTCGACAGGCTAATGCTAACCAAAATGCTGATGCTAATGTGGGTGCTGGAAATCCACCAGTAGATATGGGGTGGTGTATCAGTTCTTCATCAATATGATGCAAGCAAGATTTGGTGCTGGTGTTACTGGAAATGTTGGAGGAGTTAATCCAGTGGCTCTTGTTGGGAATAATTATGCTAAGCTGAGCAGAGATTACGCCAGTTTAGCTGGGAAATTGTTTATGGGAACGGAGGATGCTATAGAGGTTGAGAATTTGCTGTTGCATTGTCGACATATCTTTGTTAATTTGGGTTTAAATGATAAGCAGAAGAGAAGATTGGCCTTTTGGCAGTTGTAAGGGTCAACACTTCATTGGTGGAATAGCGTTACTGTCGGACTTCCGGAGGAAGAGTTGACATGGGCTGAATTTAGAAGGAGATTGAAACAGAGGTTTTTATCTGAGGTTGCTAAGTCAGCATTGACGAGAAAGTTTATGGATCTTGGTTTAGGGAGAAATTTCGGTAATCGAGTATGCTACTAAGTTTGATGAGCTGTCTCGATATGGGTATGCTACTATAGACACTGGCATCAGAAGAAATGGGAGGTTCATTCGGTGATTGAGACCTGAACTTGTTAGGGTGACCCTGAACGATATCTGTGATCCTTGTAACGTGGTTATGGGGATGGCAATCCGTCATGAGGAGATGCTTGCTGTTTGTGCTAGAGAGAAGCCAGTTGAAACCAGGGTTCTCAAGGAAAGAAGAGAAAGTTCTTTAAGAAGAAAAGAGCCTAGAAGGGAGATGTTGCCAAGAAGGCAAATGCTGATTTAGTTTGCTATAAGTGTGACAAGAAGGGTCATTATGCAAATGAGTGATGGTCGGGCAAGGGGAAGAAGGCTGCAGATAAGAAGAATGTGAAGTGCTTCAATTGTGACCAAGTTGGGCATTATAAGAATCAGTGTCCACAACTGGTTAGAGCAGACAAGGGATAGGTTTTTGCTATTGGACTGTTATCTGTTAAGCCAACTGCAGCTGAAAAAGGTAAGACTATGATGGAAGGTATGTTTTTGATTCAGAGTATACCAGTTAGTATAATATTTGATACCGGTGCATCACATTTATTTATATTCCAGTGTTTGGTTGACAGGTTATGCTTAGCATTCACATACCTTGTTACTTCCTTAAGGGTTGCGAATCTAATAGGAGGGTATGCAACTCTGGGCATGAGATGTGACTAGTCAAAATTTGATTTGTTAAGTCATAAGTTTGGATACAGTCTGTATGCTTTCGATTTCGTAGATTTCGGAATTATTTTGGATATGGATTGGTTGAGAAGGTATAAAGATAGGATATTTTGCCAAGATGGGGAGGTATCACTAAGACACCTAGATAGTCATAACTGAATTATATTCTTAGTGGAGAATTCTGACCGGAGTAGTTGTGCTTTGTTAAGTGCAATGGAAGTGGGAGAAGAACTATCTGGCGACCTGGCGTTCCATATCCTTTGAGCTGATATTTTATCACACTTGTCCAACACAAATTGTATGAAAAGACGAATAAGTAAGAGAAAGAAGAGGATAGAAGAAGAAATACAGACAACAACACATAGAATCTCACAATCGCAGCGGAACAATATATAATAGAAAATAGCAGATTTTCATACAAAGAAAATTTGTAGTTGTTAATATACACACAATCATTAGAGTACAACAATCAATCTAGACAGTTATAATAACTTGTCCTCACATTTATTGAATATACATCATAACACACACAGCGGAAATAACCAAGTACATGGAATACGCCTGAAAAATCCTCTAGCTCGTCTCCTGAGCTCCAAAGCATCCTAACCTGAATCTAATCCTCGGTCTGACCCAAGTATTATAATAAAATAACACCTAAGTCAGTCTAGAAAGCCAGCGTGAGAAAACGTACCCAATTTGAATTATTACTGTTATCAAAATCCTTTGAAAACATAGGTATCTCTTAAGACCACGCCACACATAAATACGATGGGTTTTTACCTTACAATAATCAAAATACTATTATAAAAAAATCAAGTGACATTATAATAGTGTCCAAGTACAAATACTTATTAAAATAGCCGAAATTGTTACATTAATTAAATTCCAGCATACTAGGCTCTACAATCAAAATCGTAAAGGCTCGTAGTGGATATTGAATTCCATACAATGACAGAGATACTGAGGTACCGCCTGCTATAGTACACCTCTAGAAAAATATACCAAGGACCTCGCATGGATCCCCTGCCAACACAAGACCGGCTGACCCTGAGCTGGATAGCACCGAATATGATCACCACTAATGGGCCCCGAACGCAACAAATGATAGATAGTGATGATGATAAATGTCCACTCTATATAAGTGTGATCATACTAATAGGAGCAACCCACGTAGCCTTTCTGCCTCTCCCATGTTTTAGTCATTCTCAGTTGATGGGGCTTGAAGCTACACATTACCTTAAGAATAACATTCATACTTGGAATGCTAACACTGCCTTCCAGGCAACGATGCAATGATAGCATTCATCCATACAAGTTGTTCTGGGTCTGAACAAACCGAATCTCTTTTAAAGACCACCTTCTTCGTTATCTTCACGATATCATAATTCACAAAGCATAAAACGGATCTAAGTGGTTTTCGGATAATTTAATCCGATCATGATCTCTTCTAAACGATCAACGAAATTGGCCAAATTTGATAGTCGGTTATTTAACTATCAAATAATATCCATAAGCAGTCACTAGGCCCGATTTTATAAATCTTACAAAACATTCATTTAAAAATATTTTTACAAAGATATATATCCCAATCTCTTCGAGTATATTCGATAATTGAAACCAAATTCAATCACTTATATCCATAATAGGATATTTTCGAACCATATCAATACTTAAAAATATTTCCAAATCCCACTATATAACTCATTACTTAGAAAATATTTCTATATAAATCATTATGTGGTTAAAATAATTTCAAAACCGATTATACTTATTTAAAATCCCCATTAATAATTTATAACTTCTTTTATGAATTCAGATTCATTTTCGAAGTTCTCATATCTAAACATTTTGGAAATTTTCTCAAGTTTCCAAATTCCGTTATAAAATTTCTCTTAAAAAATCACATCCATTAATAAAACCCAATTTACAAATCTCAAGAATATTTGCAAATAACTTCAATCAATTCCCAAAACTCTATATTTAAAATAAGTATTTTAAAATAATAATAATAAATTTTCAAACCATTTACGTAATTATTAAAATATCAAACCCTTTTTAAATAATAACAATAAGTAATTTCCAACTCATTTGTAAATAATACTAATTGATTTACAAAGCTTATTACAAAAAATAAAATTCATTTCAACTAATAAATACTTGAATGACCAACTTCCCAAAATATTTTCAATACTAAAACAGTTTTTAAACTACCTAGTTTAATAAATGAAAATCCCTTTCTAAAAAAAACTTAACATCTAGATTAAAAATCTATTTTTTAAAATCCAATATAACTATTTTTGCATTTATATATCTCTCTCAATTTATCACAAATCGATTTTCATTTCCAATTTCGTTACCATTTCCAAATTCCAAAATAAAATCCACTATTTCTTTCTAAACCGATTTCCATATCTCATCGTAAATTCTCACAATGAATTTATATTTCCAATTTATCAGAGGATAATCATTTCACTTTATTCATAACCATCGTTTATAAATTTATAAAATCATTTCCAATTTTTCTCTGCTAACCGCAGATTTATATTAAACAAACTTCATTCATAAATTGATTTCTATTTAAAATTCCATTTGGAAATCTATTCCTTAACAAGTTCCAATTATAATCCAGACTCGTTCAAAATCTCGATTACGAGTTTCTTTTCCTATTTTTAAGCAATCTCGTTAAAATCCATTGTTTAAAAATTCTCAATTTAAAAACTCTCTACTGAAACCATTTTACGAAATAACTAAATAAACATCCAAAATCAAATTATTTATTTTATCCAACCCAATTCCATTTTAAATAATCCCAAAATTCAATATAAATATTTTCATTTTCAAAATCACTTTTGAATTTCATTTTTAAAATCAAAAATATTATTTATGGTAATTATAATACCAAAATTAAGGCAAGTGCGACTATAGCATCTAATAAATCAAATCACATCAAAATCTATAACAGATTATTCAACACATCATATATTACTATATATGAAAATAAAATCAACATTTTAAGGAATAGTTGGATCCCTCCAACCTGTTTCCCTACGTCCATGGATATTATATAACGTAAAACCAATCCCGCTTCGAGGTGGGATATCGCCGTAAATATAGGGTCATCCGCTATTATGCGGGGCGCATATTGTCTCATTTGCTCCAATCGGCGTGAAATATACCCAACTTCTAATATATATAATATAACATTCAACCGAAAATAATATATCAAGTCACCAATCATCCAATAATTAATTTTATAAATTAAACCAGTCAACCAAATTGAGTGAGATTTACTCACTTTGATTTTTGATTTGCTGATCGTTCCAATTAAATTCTTTTACACGGATTTCATAGCTCTGAACCCCACATGACTGATTTTGTTTGATTTAGTCATCGTATGCAATCATTATTAAATTTATAAGTTATTGAGATTTAAATTTATTTTTAATAAAATAATTAACATAATGTTTTACTGAATAATAATAAAATTAATTAACACAACCCTCACCTTAATACTCTCGTTTTGCCTTTCACGTTCGTCTCGGGCATCACGTCAACCTCTGCTCGATCACGACCACAACCTTGCCGTCACCGCCCAGCCTCCAACTCGCACGCATGTGTGTGGTCATCTAGAACCAGAAGTCCAAACTAAAAATGATGAACGTGAGCCTCCAAAAACAGTGCAGTCATCTCATCAGATCATGACTTCCACTACCGAGATTAATTCCAACGCCTTCAGCCTTGCCAATCCTCGGCCTTGCGATTGTTGCCTTCATGCTTCGCCAGCTCGTACGTGCACTTCGCCCATAAGTGTTCTTCGATCGCGACACGATCGTGTGATGGATTTTCATTCGTTTTATTTTGCATCGATTTGGAAAGAAGAAGGAGAAGACGCGATTTTAAACCTAAGGGAGTGGCGCGATTCAGAAGTAGAGCGACACCAGGGTGGCTGGTGTAGATAGGGTTTGATCTTTGCAATTTAAAATGTTATTAAATTTCCAAAATATCTCGTTTATGGCACCTTAAAATCCCAAACCCCTATCAAGGCGTGCCGCTTGACGTTACTAACGCTATACCCACATTTTGAATGCAATGGAGCTAGTCCGAGGCCTAATTCGATCGTATGTGAAAGATAGTTTTTAAATCGACAATTTTAAATTAATTTTCGATATTAAATTTAACGCGTTATTATCCCATACGATCAAACGGTAACCCCAAATGCTACGAAAATTAGAATTCGATAATAATACATAATTCCGGATCCAATGGAACAAGTTTCGTCAAATTTCGTGACTGTGCTCCGGATTGCTATTTTAACTCATCGATTAAATCGACGATTTAAAAAATTGACGAAATCACTTGAAATTTCGTTTTTAAAAACTTACTAACTAAATTCTAATTCAAATAGAATTTATATCAACATTAGAAATCGTTTCAATTCCTATTCAACTCAAATTTCAATTATTCACCATTTCCGTATTATAATAAATCGCTATATTTGAAATTTAATTTCGTTCTATAATTTCAAACAAAATTTTCATATTCAAAATTAGTTTATATTCCAATTCCAATATTTAAAACCATTTAAATATTCAAAATCAAACGATGGAAAATTCCGGTCGTTACGCTCCTCCCCCCTTAAAAGAATTTCATCCTCGAAATTGCCAAGGTAGGAAAAATGCTCCAAACTCATTAACTTATCAAAACCAACTTAGTTAAAACTCTCTATTTCACTTTTCTATAGCTCCATACAAAACATTTAGTTTCCATTTCTAATCCATAATTCCTTATTTCAATTGCAATTTCAAAATTGAATTTTGGTTAAAAAAATTTCAAATTTTCTCTAATACCCTAAATTTTCGAATTTTTTTGGGGAAGTCTCCCTTGTACGGAGATCCTTTTGCAATATGAAAAATATGATAAAAAGATATACATCGGCATTCATGGTCGAAAAATGCAATATATAAGCATATTTTATTTTTCGCGCGCTAAATTCATAAGCGTACCTTATTTTAGCATTGTTAAGCAAGCTCGCTCAATTTATATGCAATAGAGCAACCAAAATCTAACCAAATGGCCTTCTTGTACCTGTACTTACTCAATTAAAACATGTAAGTTCAAAAAACATGAAATTAAATAACATTTTACTTATTTAACTAGTTAAACACATTATTTTCATAAGCAGTGCATGCTATAAAATATATATTTAGAACGTATATGCAATTAAAAGGCCCCAACACTTAATCTTCGACTTCCAATTAAATTTATATGCCATTTGTACTATTCCAATCACTTCACAACTTATTTATAAGCATTCAATTCATATCAGCCCATATTATACCCATATTCATTTCAAATTTATTCTAAATCAAGTTATCCGTTTACCATTTATTACATAATTTTATTTACTTCCGCTTGCGTCAAACAATTTTTTTTCATAGGTTCATGTTATTTCAGATTGCAAACCATAGTTCTAATGTCCGACCCGATTTTTCGACACCTGAAAATCGCTATCAGTACGTCAACTATATTAAATGCCGAACAATCAAATGCCCAAAAACCAGACCGTTAGGGAAATAAGAAGGAGGTAGAAGAAGAGAAAATAAAACAACATCAGAATCTCAGAATCGTAGCGGAACAATATATAATAGTTAAATGGTTGATCCTTATACAGAAAGAACTATATCTGTTTAATACATTACTTCAATAGAATACAACACAATCAATAGCAAAATACTGGACAGTTATATTAACTTGTCCTGAAAGAAGCTGACTATACAGCTTATACTGCACAACGAAATATATATATCAAGTACGTGTGATACGTCTCGCCATCCAGCTCGTCCCCTGAGCTCCACAGCATTTTATCCTGTATCATATAATAATCGGTCTGACCCAAGCATTATAGTAAAATAACACCTGAGTCAGTCTGGAAAACCTGCGTGAGAAAACAAACTCTATTGGATTATTAAAGTTTTCAAAATCCTTCGAGATCAAAGGTATCTCGTAAAACCACGCCACCAATAAACATGTCAGATTTTACCTTATGATAACCAAAACATTTTATCAAATCCTTCTGATATTATAATAGTGTCTATAGAAATAAAATAGAATCTAGCTGAAATGCTTGCATCTCACATTTCAACATAGTTGGACACAATCAAAATCGTACAGTCGCTTATTGGAGATAGGATTCCATACAATGGCAGGGCTACTGTGACGACCCGTCTTTCAATCCTCAAAAAGACGTATCATCAATAAGAAAAGAAAAAGATAGAAATAGAAAAGATAGAAAGAAAAGAACAACAACATTAGAATCTCACAGCGGAAACGGAACAAAATATAATATTACACATATCCGTTACATAGTTTTACATATCAAAGTACAGAAAATAATACGACTTCATTACATTAGACATTTATATGAATTTGCCTAACCATACAACCCAAAATACAACATCAAGTTGTCACTACAAAGCGGATAAAGATAGATAGATATGTCTGGACTCGAGCTCCAGCTTCCAAAACATTTGACAATCCTAACCTGATTACTTGGCTACTCATAAAAATTTGAGTACCCAAGAGTTTAAAAAAAACAAAATAAACTCCGGGTCAGACATGGGTCTGGTGTGAGTAAACAGGTGAAAGTTGTTTAACTTTAAAATCATTTGAAAACAAAAGGTATCACGTAAGACTTCCCACACATAAACATGGGTAAGTTTTTACCTCACGCTAACCAAAACATTTTATAGGAAATCCGGTGATATTATAATAAGATCTAGGGTTTTCAAGTAAATAGAAAATAGCGGAAATTGTTACATCTATTAAATTCCAGCTACTAGCCACGAAAGTGGGTAATACAAATCAAAACCGTAGGGTCACATAGGGAAAATGAGTTTCCATCAATGGCAGGGCCACCGTGGTACCGCCCGTCACAGTATGGGGCCTAGATCACCGTACCGAGGATCACTACCGATCCCCTGCAACACAAGGCTGGAACCATCCCTTACTGTATAGTCCCGAACAAGACAACCGCGCAGTTGCGGCCAACAACTGCCCATATAGCCGAAATAATAAGGGACTTCTAGACAGGGGTAAATCTCGTCCTCCTTGGGCATGACTTACTTAACCTTGCTGCACCTCCCATGTTTTAGCCATTCCCGGTTGATGAGGCTTGAGGCTACGATTACCTTTATAGAACATATCTCTTAGAATGCTCATCGTCCACCTGACGATGTGCTGAAAGCATTTAATCCATAAAAGTTCGTTCCGGATTCAAACGAAACCGAAGGCATTATTTCGTTACACCCACTTTGGAATCACCCTTAGAGTTAACGATAATAATCCTTGCACTTTAAAACTCCATCTCGATCTTCACTTTGAGATGTCACGACCCAACGTTCACTTGGATCGATGTGGTTTTCGAAAAATCAAATTTGATTCCCGATCATGGTCTCGTCGAAATCCAAACGCCATCTTAAAGGTCAAGTTGTTTAAAGGTTTAAACAATTCAATTTTAATAATTGAATTCACACAGCATTATCCATAGATAATAACAACATCTATCATAGATATATACAATATCTCATCACAGAATATCTAAGATTATCATCCAACACATATCAACCAAATCCAGACATTCAATTCAAAACAATCATCCATAAGCAAGCATATCTCTAATTCATATTATAATTAATTTAATTAGTTCAAATTAAATTAATTACTTAAGAATTAATCACTTTACCTTGCTTAACCAATCATTAATTAATTAATCGCAGTCATTTAATTAATTAATCACTTCTTAATTAACCTCATTATCAATTAATTAATCTTTAATTAATTAATTAATTATCCTTTAACTATTAATAAATAACCTAATTATAATAAAACCTGATTAAAAATTAATCATTCCTTAATTAATTACTAATTAATCCTTCATTAACAATTAATTAATCTTAATTAATTGCTTAATTGACTACAAATTATAAATTAATTTATCTTAATTACCTAATTAATTATAATTAATTAACCTTAGTCATTTAATTAATTAATTCTTAATCATTAATTAATTAACTATTAATTATAAATTAATTAATATTTAATTACTTAATTAATTAACCCTAATTATTTAATTAATTATTAATTAATTAATTAATCACTAATCACTTAATTAACTAATTACTAATCATTTATTAATTAATCTTTAATTATTTAATTAATTATCTATTAATTATAATTAAATAAATCCTTAATTACTTAATTAAATTAATTCTTAATTATGAATTAATTAATCCATAATTAATTAATTAATCTTTATAAATTAATTAATCCCAAAATTATTAATTAATTTAACTTTAATTACTTTATTAATTAAAGTAATCTTTAACCATAAAAACTTAATTAACTTTCAAAACAAATCAATTTCGTTAATTACTTAAAATTATTACATATTTAAAACATTTCCATTTATTTAAACTTAATTACTTTTTAAAAGTTAAATTTAAAAGAATACATAATCATCTCAAATTTTAGTTATCAAAGTATAAAACTTCTTTAAATAGTTTAGCATTTACCATAATGTAGTTTAAATCAATTTAAAATTAAAATTTTAAAACTAGTTTGAAAAACCCTTTTAAACATCAACTTCGCTTTTGGGTTCGACCGAACCCAAACTCGAGACAAACTCGAGTTCCATTCTTCTTCTCCCTTTTCATTTTCTTTTCCTTAGCTTAAGTTAAAAATTTAAACTTCATATAACTGGAAAGGAAACAACTTCATACTCGAATCCAGGCACGAACAAATCAACATCATCCCGAGCATTAACGTGAGCAAAAACCCCCTTACTCGATCAATACTTCAAGTTACAACAATACGTCCCTCAGTGACACAACTCCCTGACACCGTGCACGTGCACGAAGCCCCAACGTCGCCGCCACCTCCAGCGACACCGCGCGCATGTCCCTCATCGGCCACTGGTTCAGTTTCGACCTCTGACCAGCCATCGCGCAACCCTAATCGAAATCGAGGCAGCTCGCACACATCTGGAACAACCACATCACCTGAAAACCCATCGAACTCACGACGTCAACCACCGTACGCCTTGAAACTTTGGCCACAACTCCGCAAGCCTTCCACGCAACTATCCCTTTCATCTTGCGCCACTCGATTCACCACAAATTTCCCAGTCACCTCATTTCCAATCGCCACCCAATCACAGTGTTAAACCCTAGTCCACCCAATTTCCAACTCCACGATGATCAATCACCTCCTCCACGATTTTCTCAGGTTCGTCGATCACCATACAAGCTCCAAACCAAGCCGCGACCACTTGAATCCACCCAGTCACCGGATTTCGATCAAAATGTCATTTCTGGTCATCCCATAAATGCTCCAACAATCCCAATCTAAAATTCTTGATTTTATTATTAAAAATCAAGTTTTTCAATGTTGATTCTAGTTGCATATAAAAATCTAGAAAACAGAATACTTGATTTTATCACATTTAAAGATTTTACTGCCTTTTTTCTTTGTTTCAGAGAAGTTTTCAAATTTAAAATCCTTAAACAAAATTATAAATCTTAGATTATGATCCTACAATCATGTTTGTTTTGAAATTTTAAGTCCAGTAGTAACTGGATTGGAAGATTCGCATTTTTTTAAAGTTCTGGACTCTGTAATTTCAAAACAGAGATGAATATTCATTACAATATACACAGAATCAACAAGCATATACATAGAAGCTTAAACATACACATGCAAGCAAAAATTCATCGGAGAGGTCACATGCAGGATATTAACTTCCTAAATTCTTTTAAATTTATGTGTTTACTCACTTGATTCTTGTTTTAAAAGCAGAGCTTCCAAAAAAAATTTGCAAAATCTGGAAAAGTTATTCTGCACATCTTCACAAACTGGAAATTCAGATTTGAATTGCAGAGGATGCTTTGAAATTCAGGTGTTCTTGTTTGCTTCTTAACTTGAATTCAAATATGAGCTTTAGATTTGAAACTACGGAGAGAGCTTTGAATTGCTTTTTACTGTAATTATAAGCCTTTGTATTTTTGCTTGTAGATTTGGAAGTTTTGAAATGAACTTGAATTCCTGTTTTAATTTTTGGTTGAAAGAGTGGAGATTGATGAAATTTCAGATTTGAATGAAGTAGTAATTTATTTCTTGTTTTTTAGAAAATGAGATGATAAAATTTAAATGAAGAAGATGAAGTAAAATTTTATAGATTAAATTTTTGTTTTATTAAAATAAAAGAAAATAATATATAAATGTGACACTTATCATTAAACATGTTTATTTTCTTAACACATGTTATAAGTGGGATTTACAAATCAACATATGTAATTCTCATGCGAAAATAGATTTTTAAATGTTTTTATAATTAATTTTCTAATTTTTAAATACATTTTTAATTTATATAAATCAATTCTTTTTAAAAGAAATTAATATAAAACTAATTTTATATTCTAAATAAAATCATAAAAATAAACTTTAAAATTAAAGTATGATTTAAGATATAAATAACTATATTATGAGTTTCAATTTAAATATCCAAATTCAAATTAAATTTCAAACTCAGTTAAAAAATCAAATTTGATATGTACATATATTTTTGACAAATCCATTTCCATTGTTTATAATAATTCTATTTTAAAATTAATATATATATATACAACCCATTTGTTATTATTGTTTAAAATAACTATTTTATCAATTTTAATTAACTTATTAAAGAGATTATCACACTTAAATTTGGTTTGAAATTCCGGAATATCACATTCCTTATCCTTAAAAGAATTTCGTCCCCGAAATTTAAACAAAAGATAATCCAAAATTTTCGTTTTATTTCAACAATTCAAGCATATATTTCATCCATACATAAGCAACCAACAAACAAAACATCCAAACAACAATACATTCAGTACAAACATCATTAGCTATCCGGACACATATCCGGATAAGCCTTCCTAAAACTATCCAGATTCTCCCAGGTACCATCTCTGGGATCCTCACTCCACTGGACTTTAACGAGCTTCAATATTTTGCTCCTGAGTTGCCTCTCGTCTTGATCAACAATCTGAACAGGATGTCTGACAACTGATAAATCCAGCTCAACCTCTAAGTCTTCCTGTACAGCTGGCTCCACTATAGGAGATGGATTGTGCACGTATTTCCTCAGATGAGACACGTGAAAAACATTGTGAATTCCAGCCATTCGGACTGGCAATTCAATCCTGTATGCTACGGCACCAATCCTCTCGAGCACTCGGAATGGACCAATATATCTCGAGGCGAGTTTCCCGATTTCCCAAATCTTACTGCTCCGTTAATAGGTTAAACATTGACAAAGACTAAATCACCAATCTCGAACTCCAATTGTCTTCGTCTTTTATCTGCATATTTCTTTTGATGATCCTGAGCAGCTCTCATCCTTTTCTTGATAAGCTCAACTTTAGCAGATGCTTCACGAATCAGATCTGGTCCAAGCACAAGACGGTCTTTCGACTCTATCCAACAGGCTGGGGATCTACACGGTCTTCCATACAGAGCTTCATAAGGAGCCATCTTAATACTTGACTGGTAACTATTATTATAAGAGAATTCCACAAGATGTAGATGGTCTTCCCACGATCCACCAAAATCCAATACACAGGCTTTCAACATATCTTCTAGAATTCGGTTAAGCCTCTTCGTCTGCCCATCTGTCTAGGGATGGTATGCTATACTCAATCTCAAACTCGTTCCCATAGCTGATTGCAAAGCCTCCCAGAATTTTCTGTTGAAGATAGGATCTCGATCACTTACTACACTAACTAGAACACCATGCAATCTGACTATCTCTCTCAAGAAAATCTCTGCCAAAGAAGCTGCAGTACGGGTTGCCTTAACGGGTATAAAATGGGCGCTTTTAGTTAGACGATCCATAATCACCCATATTCCATCATTTCCCTTCTTGGTTCTAGGAAAACCGTCGATGAAATCCATCGAAATCATCTCCCATTTCCACATCGGGATTTCCAAAGGTTGCAATAAACCGGCTGACTTCTGCCGGTCTCCTTTAACTTACTGGCAGATAGCACAACTATTAACGAATCTAGCAATATCTTTCTTCATATTCGGCCACCAGAAAACTCTTCTCATATCTTTATACATCTTTGAGATTCCTGGATGGATATTTAATCTGGAACGATGACTTTCTAACAACACCTCCCATCTCAGATCCCTATCATTCGGAACACAAACCCTTCCATTAATCCTCAATATTCCTTCGCCATCAATCTCAAAACTAGGACACTGACCTTTCCTAACTCTTTTGATGACTCTTTTCAACATTTTATCAGATTCTTGCTTACTTGAAATCCTTTCTAGAAGAGATGGAACCACTTCCAAACGAGATAGAACTGCATTCCTGCTAAGAGTGTCTGCCACAACATTCGCCTTTCTTGGAGTATACAGAATATCCAAATCATATGATGCCAAAAACTCGACCCATCGCTGCTGCCTCAAATTAAGATCTTTTTGAGAGAAAAGATATTTCAACGGTTTGTGATCCGTGAATAACTCGAACTTCTCTCCCAGAAGATAGTGCCTCCAGATCTTTAAAGCAAAAACAATGGCCAACAACTCTAGATCGTGTGTAGCGTAGTTCCTTTCATGTGGCTTCAATTGCCGACTCGCATACGCAATAACCCTACCATTTTGCATCAGAACTGCTCCCAGTCCAACAATACAGACATTTGTAAAAACCTCAAACTTACTCTTCCCATCTGGAATAGCCAACACAGGAGCACTTGTCAACTTTGTCTTCAGATTTTGGAAAGCCTCTTCACATACAGGTGTCCACTTAAATTTAGCTCCCTTCCTTGTCAGCTTATTTAGGTGCGAAGAGATCTTGGAATAATCCTTAATAAACTTTCTGTAGTAACCAGCCAATCCCAGAAAACTGCGAACTTCAGTCGGTGTCCGAGGCTGCTTCCACTCCAGAATAGTCTCAACCTTCGCTGGATCTACCGAGATTCCCTTACCAGAAACAATGTGTCCCAAAAATTTTACTTCCGATTTCCAAAAATGGCACTTAGAGAACTTTGCCTTCAGAACATGCCTTCTCAAAGTTTCCAATACTATTCTCAAGTGCTGCTTGTGCTCTTCTTCCGACTTAGAGTAGACCAAGATATCATCGATGAACACCGGAACGAACTTATTTAATACATCGCGTAAGACTCGGTTCATCAGGTCGACAAAGTAGGCAGGAGCGTTGGTTAAGCCGAAAGGCATAACCAACCACTCATAGAAACCATTAGGTCCCCTAAATGCAGTTAAGGGAATACTGTCCTCAGCTACCCTTAACTGATGGAAACCTGATGCTAAATCCAATTGAGAAAAGATTGAAGCTCCATGCAGATGGTCAAAAAGATCATCAATATGTGGAAGAGGATACTATTTCAAATGGTCAATTTGTTCAATTCTCGATAGTCTACGCAGAACCTTAGCGACCCATCCGACTTGGTGACAAACACCGCCGCAGAACCCCAACAAGAAAAACTGGGCCTAATCAATCCCTTCTCCAACAGATCTTGAGTTTGCTTCACTAGCTCCTCCTTCTCCCTAGGAGTCATCCTCCTACTAGGTTGAATCACTAGTACAGCTCCTGGAACCAAATCTATGCGAAACTCTATCTCTCGGTGCGGAGGTAAACAGTTGACTTCCTCGAATACATCTGAGAAATGTTGGACCACTTCGATATCTTTAACCTCCTCTTGAGAAGTTTCAACTCCATGTAAAAGACTACTCAAGTGAATTCCAGAGTTATCACACATTACTCTAGCAATTCTACCCAGATCAGTTTCCAACGAAACTGTTCTCTCATCACAATTTAGGACAGCCTTATACTTATCAAGCCAATCCATTCCCAATATAAGGTCAAACCCCTTAAAATCCAACACATAAGGGTTATAAGAAAAACTATGGGATATATAGGAAATCCTCAAATCCTTACAGATCATATCTAATTTGGTTACCCCCTATAGGATTAGATACAAAGATGGGATTGTCTACAGTACTAGGGGTGGGAAAAAACTTCTCTACAGATTCCAGAGAAATAAAACTCAAAGAAGCACCAGAATCAAACAAAATTTTAATATACTTTCCATCTAAAAGTAATGTACCTTCCAATACTCCCTTGCCTTTAGCTGAAGTTGATGGTGCACCTTCCAAAGCAAATACCTTATTCTGGTGTGCTTTATGAAGTAGCGGGCAATCCTTGATCATATGACCTGATTGGTGGCAGTTGAAGCATAGAGATTTCTGAACCAAAGCTGAACCCGACCCACTATGATGCGACTGTTGCTGCTGTTGCTGAGATCCTTTCCTGGGACACTTAATCGCCAAGTGACCTTCTTGTTGACATATATAGCATTTGCGAGGTCCATAGTTGCTTCCAGGATTCTTCTTGTTTTGCTTCTTCCAATTGGGGTTGAATTTCCTCTTATTTGGGTTGGAAGAATTCCCTCCCGATGCTGCTACTGGTGCCACTGATCTTTTATTCATCAAATCCTCATATCTTAGCGCCTTCTCAATTAACTCCACAAAAGATCCTTTCAAGTCCGTCGTCATCCTTTCATGAAATTCTGGCCTCAATCCTTACAAAAACATCTCGTTCTTTTTGAGAGGAGTGTCTATAAGCCCTGGACCATAGCAAGATAACTCATTGAATTTGGTCTCGTACTCCGCTATAGTCATGCTCCCTTGCTTTAAATTCAAAAAATCCTGATACAGACCAGTTTTCCCTGCAGTTGGCAGGAATTTCTCCTCAAATAACTCTCTAAATCTGTCCCAAGAAATGTCATCCTTGGGGATATTTGTTGTCACTGCATCCCACCAGGCTGCAGCACCTCCTTGTAATTTCCATGAAGCCATTACCCTCTTCTGCTCATCCGACAATTTCATATTCTTAAAGATTCTCTCACAAGAGCGTAGCCATGCTTGGACCTCAATTATAGTCTCATACCCTTTAAATGGTTCTCCTCCAAGGTTAATGAAGTCCTTGCATAAGGCAGCTAAACTGACTGGAGGCGGTGCTGGATTAATAGCCACATTATCAGTCTGACCTCTCCTATCATTGGTCGATGTGCTTCCTACAACCCTTCCTCTTCTGCCTCTTGAAGTCATTTTGTTAACCTGGACAGGTAACCCAACCAATTTAGATAAAGATATAGTTATATAAGAAAATTACAAATACGCACTCTCAAGATAGATACTACTCCAGAGCCTAGGTGTTTCTTAACCTATGCTCTGATACCAACTGTGACGACCCGTCTTTCAATCCTCGGAAAGACGTACCATCAATAAAAAAAGAAAACGATAGAAATAGAAAAGATAGAAAGAAAAGAACAACAACATTAGAATCTCACAGCGGAAATGGAAAAAAAAAAAAAATATTACACATATCCATTACATAGTTTTACATATCAGAGTACACAAAATAATACGACTTCATTACATTAGACATTTATATGAATCTGCCTAACCATACAACCCAAAATACAACATCAAGTTGTCACTACAAAGTGGATAAAGATAGATAGATACGTCTGGACTCCAGCTCCAGCTACCAAAACATTTGACAATCCTAACCTGATCACTTGGCTACTCATAAAAATTTGAGTACCCAAGAGTTTAAGAAAAACAAAATAAACTCCGGGTCAGACATGGGTCTGGTGTGAGTAAACAGGTTAAAGTTGTTTAACTTAAAAATCATTTGAAAACAAAAGGTATCATGTAAGACTTCCCACACATAAATATGGGTAAGTTTTTACCTTACGCTAACCAAAACATTTAATAGGAAATCCAGTGATATTATAATAAGATCTAGGGTTTTCAAGCAAATAGAAAATAGCTGAAATTGTTACATCTATTAAATTCCAGCTACTAGCCATGAAAGTGGGTAACACAAATCAAAACCGTAGGGTCACGTAGGGAAAATGAGTTTCCATCAATGGCAGGGCCACCGGGGTACCGGACGTCACAGTACAGGGCCTAGAACGCCGTACCGAGGATCACTCCCGATCCCTTGTAACACAAGGCCGGAACCATCCCTTACTGGACAGTCCCGAACAAGACAACTTCGCAGTTGTGGCCAACGACTGCCCATACAGCCGAAATAATAAGAGACTTCTAGACAAGGGTAAATCTCATCCTCCTTGGGCATGACCCACTTAACCTTGTTGCACCTCACCTGTTTTAGCCATTCCCGGTTGATGAGGCTTGAGGCTACGATTACCTTTATAGAACACATCTCTTAGAATGCTCATCGTCCACCTGACGATGTGCTGAAAGCATTCAATCCATACAAGTTCGTTCCCCGTTCGAACGAAACCGAAGGCATTATTTCGTTACACCCATTTTGAATCACCCTCAGAGTTAACGACAATAACCCTTGCACTTTAAAACTCCATCTCGATCTTCACTTTGAGATGTCACGACCTAACGTTTACTTGGATCGATGTGGTTTTTGGAAAATCAAACTTGATTCCCGATCCCGGTCTCATCGAAATCCAAACGCCATCTTAAAGGTCAAGTTGTTTAAAGGTTTAAACAATTCAATTCAATTTTAAACATTGAATTCACACGGCATTATCCATAGATAATAACAACATCTATCACAGATATATACAATATCTCATCACAGAATATCTCAG
The DNA here is from genome assembly GCA_030765085.1 of Allium cepa. NCBI lineage: Eukaryota > Viridiplantae > Streptophyta > Magnoliopsida > Asparagales > Amaryllidaceae > Allium > Allium cepa. The sequence continues at coordinate 438,745,576 of CM060935.1, read as the reverse complement.
ATTATCATCCAACAGATATCAACCAAATCCAGACATTCAATTCAAAACAATCATCCATAAGCAAGCATATCTCTAATTCATATTACAATTAATAATTAATTCAAATTAAATTAATTACTTAAGAATTAATCACTTTACCTTACTTAACCAATCATTAATCAATTAATCACAATCATTTAATTAATTAATCACTTCTTAATTAACCTCATTATCGATTAATTAATCTTTAATTAATTAATTAATTATCCTTTAAGTTTTAATTAATAACCCTAATTATAATAAAACCTGATTAAAAATTAATCATTCCTTAATTAATTACTAATTAATCCTCAATTAACAATTAATTAATCTTAATTAATTGCTTAATTGATTAAAATTATAAATTAATTTATCCCAATTACTTAATTAATTATAATTAATTAACCTTAATCATTTAATTAATTAATTCTTAATCATTAATTAATTAACTATTAATTATAAGTTAATTAATATTTAATTACTTAATTAATTAACCCTAATTATTTAGCTAATTAATTCTTAATTATTAGTTAATTAATCACTAATCATTTAATTAATTAATTAATTAATAATCATTTATTAATTAGTCTTTAATTATTTAATTAATTATCTATTAATTATAATTAAATAAATCCTTAATTACTTAATTAAATCAATTCTTAATTATAAATTAATTAATCAATAATTAATTAATTAATCTTTATAAATTAATTAATCCCAAAATTATTAATTAATTTAACTTTAATTACTTTATTAATTAAAGTATTCTTTAGCCATAAAAACTTAATTAACTTTCAAAATAAATCAATTTCATTAATTACTTAAAATTATTACATATTTAAAACATTTCCACTTTGTTTAAACTTAATTACTTTTTAAAAGTTAAATTTAAAAGAATACATAATCATCTCAAATTTTAGTTATCAAAGTATAAAACTTCTTTAAATAGTTTAACATTTATCATAATGTAGTTTAAATCAATTTAAAATTAAAATTTTAAAACTAGTTTGAAAAACCCTTTTAAACATCAAATTCGCTTTTGGGTTCGACCTGGCCCAAACTCGAGTTCCATTATTCTTCTCCCTTTTCCTTTTATTTTCCTTAGCTTAAGTTAAAAATTTAAACTTCATATAACTGGAAAGAAACAACTTCATACTCGAATCCAGGCACGAACAAATCAACATCATCCCGAGCATTAACGCGAGCAAAAACCCCCTTACTCGATGAACACTTCGAGTTATAACAATACGTCCCTCTCTGACAAAACTCCCTGACACCGCGCACGTGCACGAAGCACCAACGTTGCCGCCACCTCCAGCGACACCGCGCGCATGTCCCCCATCGGCCACTGGTTCGATTCCGACCTATGACCAGCCATAACGCAACCCTAATCGAAATCGAGGCTGCTCGTACACATCTGGAACAACCATGTCACCTAAAAACCCATCGAACTCACGATGTCGACCACCGTACGCCTTGAAACTTTGGCCACAACTCCGCAAGCCTTCCATGCAACTATCCCCTTCATCTTGCGCCACTCGATTCACCACAAATTTCCCAGTCACCTCATTTCCAATCGCGACCCAATCACAGTGTTAAACCCTAGTCCACCCAATTTCCAACTCCACGATGATCAATCACCACCTCCACGATTTTTCTCAGGTTCGTCGATCACCATTCAAGCTCCAAACCAAGCCGCGAACACTCGAATCCACCCAGTCACCGGATTTCGATCAAAATGTCATTTCTGGTCATCCCAGAAATGCTCCAACAATCCCAATCTAAAATTCTTGATTTTGTTATTAAAAATCAAGTTTTTCAATGCTGATTCTAGTTGCATACTCGAATCTATAAAACAAAATACTTGATTTTATCACATTTAAAGATTTTACTGCCTTTTTTCTTTGTTTCAGAAAAGTTTTCAAATTTAAAATCCTTAAACAAAATTCTAAATCTTAGATTATGATCCTACAATCATGTTTGTTTTGAAACTTTTAGTCCAGTAGTAACTGGATTGGAAGATTCAAATTTTTTTTTAAGTTCTGGACTCTGTAATTTCAAAACAGAGATGAATATTCATTACAATATACACAGAATCAACATGCATATACATAGAAGCTTAAACATACACATGCAAGCAAAAATTCATCAGAGAGGTCACATGCAGGATATTAACTTCCTAAATTTTTTAAATTTATGTGTTTACTCACCCGATTCTTGTTTTAAAAACAGAGCTTCCAATTTTTTTTTGCGAAATTTGGAAAAGTTATTATGCAGATCTTCACAAACTGGAAATTCAGATTTGAATTGCAGAGGAAATGCTTTGAAACTCAGGTGTTCTTGTTTGCTTCTTAACTTGAATTCAAATCTGGTCTTTAGATTTTAAACTGTGGAGAGTGCTTTGAATTGCTTTTTACTGGAATTTGATTTACAGGCCTTTGTATTTTTGCTTGTAGATTTGGAATTTTTGAAATGAACTTGAATTCTTGTTTTAATTATTGGTTGAAAGAGTGGAGATTGATGAAATTTCAGATTTAAATGAAGTAGTAATTTATTTCTTGTTTTTTAGAATATGAGATGAGAAAATTTAAATGAAGAAGATGAAGTAAACTTTTGTAGATTAAATTTTTATTTTCTTAAAATTAAAAAAAATATATATAAATGTGACACTTATCACTAAACATGTTTATTTTCTTAACACATGTTATAAGAGGGATTTACAAATTAACATATGTAATTCTCATGCAAAAATAGATTTTTAAATGTTTTTACAATTAATTTTCTAATTTTTAAATACATTTTTAATTTATATAAATCAATTCTTTTTAAAAGAAATTAATATAAAACAAATTTTATATTCTAAATAAAATCATAAAAATACACTTTAAAATTAAAGTATGATTTAAGATATAAATAACTATATTATGAGTTTCAATTTAAATATCCAAATTCAAATTAAATTTCAAACTCAATTTAAAAATCAAATTTAATATGCACATATAATTTTAACAAATCCATTTCCATTTGTTTATAGTAATTCTATTTTAAAATTAATATATATATATATATATATATATACAACCCATTTATTATTATTGTTTAAAATAACTATTTTATTAATTTTAATTAACTTATTAAAGAGATTATCACACTTAAATTTGGTTTGAAATTCCGAAATATCACAGCTACTGAGGTACCGCCCATCATAGTACCTGGTCTAGATCAGAGAACTAAGGATCCCTCCCGATCCCCTGCAACACAAGACCGGAGCTACCTCTCACTGGATAGTCTGAATAAGATCACCCCGTGGTTGGGATCAGCAACTGCCCACACAGCCAAAATGAAAAGGGAGATCTTGACATGGGTGACCTTACTCTAATTGGTTGCTAGCTACTTAGCCTTGCTGCACCGCCCCTGTTTTAGCCATTCCCGGTTGATGAGCCTTGAGGCTATGCGTTACCTTTTTAACACAAATTCACTTAGAATGCTCATCGTCCTCCAGACAATGTTCTGATAGCAATCGTCCACACAAGTTATCCTAGGTCTGGACAAACTAAATCACCATCTTCGTCACCTTCACGGTCTTCATTCGCAAATGTTCAAATGGCCAATATTGATAGTCCGTTATTTAACTATCATATAACATCCACAAGCAACCATCTGATTTATAGTTTTTCAAATTATTTATCACAAAAGTATCCTCCCTAGATATTGTATTCATGTTTCAACACTTTGAAAATAGTTACAAATCTTTTTTATTCTTACAGAACAAATTCTAACCATCTATTTATTTCCACTGAAAACGCCAAATCTTATTGAATTAGATTTTCAAACAAATTAAATCACTTTATCCCAAAAATATATACTTAAAACATTTTAAAATAAAACTACTTAAAAGACTTTATTCAAAATAAAAGTTATGAAATTCTGCACTAATTTTTCAAATAAAAACTTTAGCTAAACCACTTTTTTTAAAATAAAGCTACTTTATAAAATATAAATATTTAATAATTATCTTTTAAATCATAATACCAATTTAACCTTTAAAATAATTACTATTATAACTAAGTTAATAAATATTTACCTTTAAGATTTAAACAACTTAAATAATAAGTTTCTTAAAAAAACATTCTTAAAAAAAACAACTTTAAAATTTTTAACTTATACTTAAAATCTGCTTTGAAAACATACTTGGCTTTTTCAGGAAAATACATGTTTCATTCCAATATAATCCATTTAATCATTTAATAAATCCTTCTCGATTTATCCCAATTTAACTTACGTCCCAAACCCATAAATTTCCTTTCCACACTTTTAAAAATAAACCACTAATTATATATATATTTTAAACTTATCACCCTTTCCTTTTAATTTCCCACCGTGAATTTATACTTCCAAATTATCCACTGAGAAATATTTCACTTTATTTATAAACCCCGTTTATAAATTCCACAATCTCATTCTCCTTTAATCACAGTTCCAACACTTAGTCGGTTTTCAAATTGATTTCCAAAATAACAACATTTTAAAATAAATTCTTTAATTACCCAAATTTATTCCAAAACCCATTAATTCCGTATTCACTTCCTTATTTACGATTTAAAATCTTATTTTAAACTGAAATATCCATTTCATTCTTTATTCAAAATTCGCCCTTTTATTTCTTCCCAAATCATTTTAAATCTTAAAATTAAAAAATAAAAATTCTTCAATTCTTAGGCAATATCACTTAAGTCTCCAAAACTCTATTAATTTCATTTACTTAAAAGCTCTATTTTTTTCATACCCAGAATTTATTTAATAGAATTTAAAATCAAACTTTTATGATTTTCCAAATTCATTCTTTTAATTTATATAAATTGTTTTACTTAAAATTTCTCTCTTTATATATCTTTTCAAACTTAAATCTTTTATATTTTTCATATCTTCAATACCCAAATATGTTCAGCAAAATCCATAGCATTCAATACTTTCAAATTTCCAATAATATCTATCACAGATAATCAATCAATCATATCACAGACTATGAATAAAAATTCAATATTTTGAGGAATCCAGTTGGATCCCTCCAACCTGTTTTCCTGTATCCACAGATGTTGGTCAACAAATAAAAATACCAAATCCCACTTCGAGGGGGACATAGCGGTATAAAAGATCATCTGCTATTATGCGGGGCACATAGGGTCTCATCTACTATATAATGCAGGAATATTAATAACACCAGTGTATATACACACACACACACACTATTGTATATAATATCACATACAAACCGATGATAAATCATCAATTCAAGCAATAAACCAATAATTTAAATTTTAACTATTTAAATTAACCAATAATCCAGATTGAGTGAGATTAACTCACCTTTGTTTTGTTTGCAACCCATTCCATCTCGACTTATTTCTTCGCGATTGACCTTGTATAAACAATTCACGATTTATTAATATTTGAATTAATCAAACAATAAATCACCATTTACTCATTTAATTTTAACTTATAATTTGATTTAAAATAATTTCCCTTGAAATCTTTAGTAACTAAAATAATTTAATAAGTTAATTTTAAACAAGTGAATCACCTTAATCCCTTATTTTAAAATAAACCAATTAGCCTTACTTACTGACCAATAAATTAAATTAAAGTTTAAACTTGCTTAACATTGGATTTATTTTTTTTAAAGTTAAACAGTAAGCAAAATATATATAATCTGAACCTATCCTATATATATTTCTTCCTATATATTTCCAAATCTGTATGTGTACAAATATTTATTGAGTCACATTAAAATAGATGGTACCTCACTGCTCCTAGCGAAAACACAGTAGATGCACACCCATACTAGCGAACGAACCACCTTGCTTGACTTCGAGCCTTCGAGGCACTATCCAGACTTACGTGCCCAAACACCCACGTCGCCATGCATGAGCTCCCTTAGCCCTAAACGAAACAAATGTCAAACCCTATTCGAGCTGCTAAACCCCGAATCGATGCCAAGCATCACTGGATCCCACTCAAACCGTCGCCTTCTTCGTGAGATCCTCCACATCTGTCGCGTCATCTCTGGGCTTTACCCAGATCGCCGAACCCACCACACAACAACCCAGTCACGGTTCTTCCATCACCGCCGCCACCTGAGCTCGTGTTTCCCTCGCTGGCTCATCGTACAACGAGCGATGGTAGTGCTCTCCTCCTCACGATGACCTTCCCCATGTCACCTCACTCGCTCTGGTTTCCTCGATATGGTCTGAGGGTTTAGAAATGGAAATCGCGATTTCATTCTCGCCATTTCTCTCTTTTTTTTGAGAGCTCGATTTCGTAAAATCGATCTAGTTTCTGATTAAGAAGAGGGAGGCATGATTATCGGTTTAGCAGATTAGGGGCGAACGAAGGCAGAGATAAAAGGAGTTAAATTTCTTTTTTTAATTTAGAGAAGATGCGTGTTAACAAGAAGGACATGTGCTTCCAAGGTGATAAAAAGGCAGCTGATGTGAGATAAAATTTGACCAGTCAATAATTGGTTATATTTAAATTGAATTTTAAATTTAAGTCATCTCGAATTTGCAACTAAAAATCTCGACCTCCTATCAACATTATAAATGCCTAGCGGCATGTCTTGATAGGAGGTCGAGATTTTTAGTTGCAAATTCGAGATGATTTAAATATAACCAATTATTGACTGGTAAAATTTTATCTCACATCAGCTGCCTTTTTATCACCTCGAAAGCACGTGTCCTTCCTGTTAACACCCGTCTTCTCTAAAATAAAAAAAGAAATTTAACTCGTTTTATCTCTGCCTTCGTTCGCCCCTAATCTGCTAAACCGATAATCATGCCTCCTTCTTCTTAATCAGAAACTAGATCAATTTTACGAAATCGAGCTCTCAAAAAAAAGAGAAATAGCCAGAATGAAATCACGATTTCCATTTCTAAACCCTCATAAATGAAAAAGGTTTCGAGGGCTAACTTGATCGAAAATCGTGATTATACTGCACAACAAAATATATATATTAAGTACGTGTGATACGTCTCACCATTCATCCCGTCCCCTGAGCTCCACAGCATCCTATCCTGTATCCTATAATACTCGGTCTGATCCGAGGATTATAGTAAAATAACACCTGAGTCATTCTGGAAAACCAATGTGAGAAAACACACTTAATTGGATTATTAAAGTTTTCAAAATCCTTTGAAATCAAAGGTACCTCGCAAGAGCAAGCCACCAATAAACATGTCGGTTTTTACGTTATGATAACCAATTGAGAAGTAAAATAGTTAATTCCGTATTCACTTCCGTATTCAAATTCCGTATTCACTTCCGTATACGGAATTACGATAACCAATTCAATATTTACGTTATATGATAGTGTCTATAGAAGTAAAATGGATTCTAACTGAAATGCTTGCATCTAACTTTTCAGCATAGTTGGGCACAATCAAAACCGTACAAACGCTTATTGGAGATTGAATTCCATACAATGGCAGGGCTACTGGGGTACCACCCGTCACAGTACCTGGTCTAGATCAGAGTACCGAGGATCCCCCCGATCCCTTGTAACACAAGATTGGAGCTACCCCTTACTGGATAGTCCGAATAAGATCACCCCATGGTTGGGATCAGCAATAGCCCACATAGCCGAAGTGAAAAGGGACATCTAGACAGGGGTGACCTTATCCTAATTGGTTGCTAGCCACTTAGCCTTGCTACACCTTCCCTATTTTAGCCATTCTTGGTTGATGAGGCTTGAGGCTGTGCGTTACCTTTTTAGCACACATTCACGTAGATTGCTCATCGTCCTCCTGACGATGTTCTGATAGCATTCGTCCATATAAGTTGTCCTGGGTCTAGGCAAACTGAATCACTATCTTCATCATCTTCACGGTCTTCATTTGTAAACGTTCAAACCGGATCGAAGTGGTTTTCGAGAAATTAATTCCGATCCCAGTCTCTTCGAAACGATCAGCGCATTGGCTAATATTGATAGTCGGTTATTTAACTATCATATAACATCCACAAGCAACCATCAGATTTAATTAATTTTTTAAATTATTTACCACAAAAATTTCCTCCCAAGATGTTATATTCACATTTCAACACTTCGAAAATAGTTAAAAATCTCCTTTTATTCTTATGGAATAAATCCAACCATCTGTTTATTTTGGCAAAAAGCGCCAAATCTTATTGAATTAGATTTTTAAACAAATTAAATCACTTTATCCAAAAAATATATACTTAAAACATTTTAAAATAAAACTACTTAAAAGACTTTATTCAAAATAAAATTTATGAAATTCTATACTAATTTTTCAAATAAAAACTTTAGCCAAACCACTTTTTTTAAAATAAAGCTACTTTATAAAATATAAATATTTAATAATTATCTTTCAAATCATAATACCAATATAACCTTTAAAATAATTACTACTATAACTAACTTAATAAATATTTACCTTTAAATTTAAACAGCTTAAATAATAAATTTCTTTAGAAAAAACATTCTTCAAAAAACAACTTTAAAACTTTTACTTATACCTAAAATCTGCTTTGAAAACAAACTTGGCTTTTTAAGGAAAATACACTTTCCATTCCAATATAATCCATTTAATCAATTAATAAATCCTTTTCAATTTATCCCAATTTAACTTATGTCCCAAACCCATAAATTTCCTTTCCACGCTTTTAAAAATAAACCACTAATTATATTTTTTTTAAAACATATCACCCTTTCCTTTTAATGCCCCACCATGAATTTATACTTCCAAATTATCCATTGAGAAATATTTCACTTTATTTATAAACCCCGTTTATAAATTCCATAATCTCGTTCTCCTTTAATCACAGTTCAAACACTTAGTCGGTTTTCAAATCGATTTCCAAAATAACTCCATTTTAAAATAAATTCTTTACTTACCCAAATTTATTCCAAAACCTACTAATTCCGTATTCACTTCCGTATTTATGATTTAAAATCTTATTTCAAACTGAAATATCCATTTCATTCTTTATTCAAAATTCTCCCTTTTATTTCTTCCCAGATCATTTTAAATCTTCAAATTTAAAAATAAAAATTCTTCAATTCTTAGGCAATATCACTTAAGTCTCCAAAACTCTTTTAATTACATTTATTTAAAATCTCTATTTTTTTCATACCCAGAATTTATTTAATAGAATTTAAAATCAAACTTTTATTCTTTTCCAATTCATTCTTTTAATTTATCTAAAATTTATTTTACTTTAAATTTCTCTCTTTATATCTCTTTTCAAAATCAAATCTTTTATATTTTTCATATCTTCAATACCCAAAATATGTTCAGCAAAATCCATAGCATTCAATAATTTCAAATTTCTAATAATATCTATCTTAGATAATCAATCAATCATATCACAGACTATGAAACAAATTTTAATATTTTGAGGAATCTAGTTGGATCCCTCCAACCTATTTTACTGCGGCCATAGATGTTAGTCAACAAATAAAAATACCAAATCCCACTTCGAGGGGGACATCACGGTATATATGGTCATCCGCTATTATGCGGGGCACATAGGGTCTCATCCCCTATATAATGCGGGAATATCAATCACTCCAATATATATATATACACTATTATATATAATCTCACGTCCAAATTGATGATAAATCATGAATTCAAGCAATCAAACAATGATTTAAATTTATTATTTAAATTAAACAATAATCCAGATGTGAGTGCGATTAACTCACCTTTGTTTTGTTTGCAACCCATTCCATCTCGACTTGTTTCTTCGCGATTGACCTTATATAAACAATTCATGATTTACTACTATTTGAATTAATCAAACAATTAATCACCATATACTCATTTAATTTTAACTTATACTTTGATTTAAACAAATTTCCCTTCCAATCTTTAGTAACTAAAATAATTAAATAAGTTAATTTTAAACAAGTGTATCACCTCAATCCCTTATTTTAAAATAAACCGGTTAGCCTTACTCACTGACCAACATATTAAATTAAAGTTTAAACTTGCTTAACATTGGATTTAATTTCTTTAAGTTAAATAGTAAGCAAAATATATATAAATCTGAACCTATCCTACATATATATTTCTTCCTACCTATTTTCAAATCTATATGTGTACAAATATTTATTAAGTCACATTAAAATAGATGGTACCTCACTGCTCCCAGCAAAAACACAGTAGATACATGCCCATACCAGCAAACAAACCACCTTGCTCGACTTCGGGCCTTCACCGAACTACCCAGACTTGCGAGCCCAAACACCCACGTCTCCATGCACGAGCTCCCTTAGCCCTAAATGAAACAAATGTCAAATCATAGTCGAACTGCTGAACCCCGAATCGATGTCGAGTATCGTCGGCTCCCACTCAAACCGTATCATGCTTCGTGAGATCCTCCACATCTGTCGCATCCTCTCTTAGCTTCACCTAAATCACCGAACCGACCTCGCGACAACCCGTCATGGTTCTTCCATCACCGCCGCCACCTGAGCTCGTGTTTCCCTCATTGGCTCGTCGTACATCGAGCGCCAGTAGTGCTTTCCTCCTCACGATGACCTTCCCCATGTCGCCTCGCTCGCCCTTGTTCCCTCGATTACTCTGGTGGTTTAGAAATGGTAATCGCGATTTCGTTATGGCCATTTCTCTTTTTTATGAGAGCTCGATTTCGTAAAATTGATCTGGTTTTTGATTAAGAAGAGGGCGGCATGATTATCGATTTAGCAGATTAGGGACGAACGAAGGAAGAGATAAAACGAGTTAAATTTCTTTTTTCATTTTAGAGAAAGATGCGTGTTAACAGGAAGGACACGTGTTTCTGAGCAGATAAAAAGGTAGCTGATGTGAGATAAAATTTGACCAGTCAACAATAGGTTATATTTAAATTGAATTTTAAATTTAATTCGTCTCGAATTTGCAACTAAAAATCTCGACCTCCCATCAAGACGTGCCGCTAGGCATTTATAATGTTGTACCCCTATTTCGAACGCAATAGAAAAGTTTTCAAAGCCTAATTCGATCGTATGGAGAAGATAGCTTTTAGGATCCAGTTATTATATTGAATTCGATATAAATTTCAGCGCGTTTATTTACCGTACAATCACATGACAACTCCAAACATTACGAAAATTGAAATCCGATAATAGAGCACTATTATGGATCCAATGGAACTAGTTTTGTCGAATTCCGAGACTATGCCTCGGAGGGCTATTTTTAAATGTCAATTTAAACGATATATTTTCAAAACTAAACAAAACACTTTTAAATACAATTTTGAAGCTTCCATTATCTTCAGTATTATCAATATAAATTTTATAAGCCTTTCAAATATTTTTAACAAGCTTAAAACTCCAAATTCCATATTTTACCCAATTATCAATTATTAAATCCAATAATTAATTATCCTATAATTATTGATATTTGAAATTCAAGTCAAAATTAACCTTTTAAATATTTAAAATCAATTAAATATTCCAATTTCAAATATCCAAAATTCCGGGTTGTCACATCTAAGTTACTAACTAGCTCAGGTGAAACAAATGTTTTTTGGTTGAATCAAAGCTGCAACAGAAAGTTCTACTAAATATATACCTTTATAAAATTAATCCATAACCTATGAATAATTTTAACATCATCTAGCTTTATATTATTATTACTCATGTTGTATTATTTGATTCCTATAACTTTAATAACTCAACCATACAGCCAGTTGATTAGTTTTGGTTATAAACTTCATGATAACAGTAGCATATAAATTATTCTTTCGCCATAATAAAATATCCAAAGCCTTATGTAATCAATATCAAGCCATATCTTAGAAATTTTATCATCTGATATTAATAAACGATCAAATATGCATTTTTTATTCTTTGGCAAGAAATAAAATAAGGATTATGACACTACTATAATTACACATATTCAAATCATCAAAATCAAACCACCAAAATCAATATTGTTTAATTTTTGACCAGATTTCTAAACTTGCGTAAATCATGATTTGAAGCATGATGATGTTTACTTTAAAACCAGAAAATATACTTCTGTTGTATGAGTTCAAGTCATAAAATATGTTGTTTATAATTCAAAACCCAAATCATGTTACTATTTACAATTCAAAACCATAGAGACGGGCTACTGTATGAATTTTCAGCATGAAAACATGATATTGTTTGATTCAACTGTCAATTTTTGATGCATTTCTTATTATTGATTGAAATAGCATGTAATATGAATAATAAATGCAATCAGAATTACTAAGTACCTGGTTGATGAGCATTAATGATGAACCACACAACTTTTAGCTATAAAATCATCTTACAACTCAAATTTTATTTTCAATCCAATTTGATATTCTTTCAATTCCAATTCGATTTTTATTTAACTTAGATTAAGTTAAATTTCAATCCGTACAATCAATTTTATCTTACTTAAGTTAGAATTCAATTTCAATTTCAAATTCCCACTTTCCTTCCATGTTTATACCTTTTTCAATTTATAAACACAAAACTCATTATATAATGCTTCCACACATCATTTAGATGAAGTTCCAAAATTTAAACACCCGAATTTATTTCAAATCATTTTGAAATCATACAAATATATATCTCTTTTGTTTCAGCAAAATTTTAAAAATCAACTTGGATTTATCCAAACAAATTCCCTTCAAAATTTCCAAAACAACCCTTGTTTCCAAACAAAAATCTCCATATCAAATTACTACGGTAGCAATCTATCACTTAGAAACTCGAAATTGAATATTGATGATGCTACAATCATCCCCAGGATTATTTTCTAATGACCGAAGTGAGTTCAGTGCTTATTCACTTCCAAAATCCATTTAAAACAATTTTATTCAAAATCCTTTAAAAAATAATGCTATTTTATTTTCTCAACACTTCGGGAAATATTTTCCAAACTTTTCAGGATTTTAAATCTCCAAACTCTAGTTTAAATCCATTTTCACTCTATCTCATGTGCATAATTCATTCTTATACAATTTCAATTTGGTTATATATGACCATTCCAATCCTATAATCTTGTTTCGATTATAATAACACACCGATATACTATAATAATTTTAGAAAATTATTTCTTTTATATCAAAATATAATTTGGGTAAAATTATTTCATTTACCCACTTTAAAACAATACTATGTCGATTTAACTTGTTCAGAGTTTAGAAACACCTTTCGATACAGTTGTCCAGACCGTATTAAGCAAAATTCATAAACACTCAACCAATAAGTCAACACAATATAAAACATTTTATATTCACTAAGAAATACACGTTCATATTTGTCATACACTCAGACTCATTCTAGGGTACTACCGACACTATCTCTAATGAGTAATCCCCACCAAAACCAAGGTACTCACTCAACCTAAGCTTTGATACCAAAATATAGTGTCCCGGCGTTCTGTACACTTTGAGCTGACATTTTATCACACTTGTCCAACACAAATTGTACGAAAAGGTGAATAACTAAGGGAAAGAAGAGGATAGAAGAAAAAATAGAGTCAATAACACATAGAATCTCACAATCATAGCGGAATAATATATAATAGATAATAGAATATTTTTATACAAAAGAATTTTTAGTAGTTAATATACACACAACCATCAGAGTACAACAATCAATAATCAATCTAAACAGTTATATAACTTGTCCTCACATGTACTGAATATACAATATAACACACATAATGGAAATAACCAAGTACATGGAATACGCCTGAAAAATCTCCCAGCTCGTATCCTGAGCTCCATAGCATCCTAACCTGAATCTGCAATACTCGATCCAACCTGAGCCTTATAATAAAATAAGACCCAAGTCAGTCTGGAAAACCAATGTGAGAAAACACAATCAATTTGAATTATTACTCCTTTGAAAACAAAGGTATCTCGCAAGACCATTCCACACATAAATATGACGGGTTTTTACCTTTCGATAGCCAAAACACTTTTGTAGAAAATCCAGTGATATTATAATAGTGTCTAAGTACAAATACTTATTAAAATAGCCGAAATTGGTACATTAATTAAATTCCAACATACCAGGCTCTACAATCAAAACCGTAAAGGCTCGTAGTAGATATTGGATTCCATATAATAACAGAGCTACTGGGGTACCATCCGCCATAGTATACCTCTAGAAAAATGTACCGAGGAGCTCGCCTGGATCCTCTGTTAATATAAGACCGGCCTACCCCTGACCTGGATAGTACTGAATATGATCACCACTAATGGGCCCCCGAACGCAACAAATGATAGATAGTGATGATGATAAATGTCCAATGTAGATGAGTGGTAATCATACCATAATAGGAGCGACCTACATAGCCTTACTGCATCTCTCATGTTTTAGTCATTTTCGGTTAATGAGGTTTGAGGATATGTATTACCTTAAGAATATCATTCATACTTGGAATGCTAACACAGCCTTCCAAGCAACGATGCAATGATAGCATTCATCCATACAAGTTGTTTTGGGTCTGAACAAACCGAATCTCTTTCAAAGACCATTGTCTTCCTTATCTTCACGATATCACAATTCGCAATGCACAAATTAGATCTAAGTGGCTTTCGAATAACTAAATCTGATCCCGGTCTCTTTGAAACGATCAATGAAATTGGCCAAATTTGATAGTCGGTTATTTAACTATCAAATAACATCCATAAGCAGTCACTATGCCCAATTTTATAAATCTTTCAAAACATTCATTTAAAAATATGTTTACAAAGATATATATCCCAATCTCTTCCAGTATATTCGATAATTGAAACCAATTTCAAATAATTATATCCATAATAGGATATTTTCGAACCATATCAATAGTTAAAAATATTTCCAAATTCCATTTTATAACTTATTACTTAGAAAATATTTCTATATAAATCATTCCGTGGTTAAAATATTTTCAAAACCGATTAAACTTATTTTAAAATCTCCGCTAACAATTTATAACTTCTTATATGAATTCTGATTCATTTTCGAAGTTCTCGTATCCGAATATTTTGGAAATCTTCTCAAGTTTCCAAAATTCCGCTAAGATTTTTCTTATAAAGTCGCATCCTTTAATAAAACCCAATTTACAAATCTCGAAAGTATTTGCAAATAACTTCAATCAATTCCCAAAACTCTATATTATAAAATAAGTATTTTAAAAGAACAATAATAGATTGTCAAACCATTTAAGTAATTATTAAAATATCAAACCCTTTTTAAATAACAACAATAAGTAATTTCCAATTCATTTGTTTACAAAGCTTATTATGAAAATTAAAATTCACTTCAACTAATATTAAATACTTGAATGAAAAACTTCCTGAAATATTTTCAATACTAATACAATTTTTAAACTACCTAGTTTAATAAATGAAAATCCCTTTCTAAAAATTATACTTAACTTCTTGATAAAAACACTATTTTTAAAATCTAATACAACCATTTTAGCATTTATAAATCTCTCTCGATTTATCACAAATTGATTTTCATTTCAATTTCATAACCATTTCCAAATTCCAAATTAAAATCCACTATTTTTTTCTAAACTGATTTCCATATCTCATTACAATTTCTCACTATGAATTTATATTTCTAGTTTATCAAATGACAATCATTTCCAAATCATTTCCAGTTTTTCTCTATAAACAACAGATTTATATAAAACAAACTTCATTTATAAATCGATTTCTTTTTAAAATTCCATTTGGAAATCTATTCCTTAACAAGTTCCAATTATAATCCAAATTCATTCAAAATCTCGATTACGACTTTCTTTTCCTATTCTAATCAAACTCATTTAAAATCCATTTTTTAAAAATTCTCAATTTAAAATTCTTTATCGAAACCATTTAGCTAATAATATCCAAAATCAAATTATTTATTTTATCCAACTTATTTCCTTTTTAAATAATCCTGAAATTCAATATAAATATTTTCATTTTCAAAATCACTTTTGAATTCCATTTTTAAAATCAAAAATATTATTTATGGTATTTATAATATCAATATTAAGGTCAGTGCTACTATAACATCCAATAATTCAAATCATATCATAATCTATAACAAATTATTCAACACATCATATATCACTATATAAAAATAAAATCAACATTTTGAGGAATCCAGTTGGATTCCTCCAACCTGTTTACCTAGATCCACAAATATTATATAACATAAAATACCAATCCCACTTCGAGGTGGGATATCACGGTAATATAGGGTCATCCGTTCTAATTGGCATGAAATATACCCAACTACTAATATATATACTAACACATATGATATAACATTCAACTGATAATAATATATCAATTCAACTAACCATCCAATAATTAATTTTTATTATTATAAATTAAACTAGTCAACCAAATTGAATGAGATTTACTTACCTTGATTTTTAATTTGTTGATCGTTCCAATTAAATTAGTGTGAACCCATGCTTCGCATACGGAGCGCACTTAACCTCTTATCATCATAACATGTTTAAATGATTTATATAGTTCATTGATTAAGAAATAGTGATCTTTTTTTATCAATTTTCAAATAAGTTTGCATTTTGTCAAAAACTTGTGTATAAATCTTTGAAAACGGTAATGCAAATAGTACTGGTGCTTGATAAACAATTGCAAAATATCGAGCAAAAATGATTTCAAAGATAAAATTTCCACACAATACACATATAAATTATACACATATAAATTTATTGTGTGCATCGGCTGTTGCTCCATGCATCAGTTGTATTATATGTAAATTCATTTGGTGAGATACCTTTATCAATCATTTCCTTTAGCACTTGATGTCGTTGATTCCATTCGCTGCTTCGGTAATAACTATCTATAAGAGCAATGCAGATAACAACATTTGGTTTACACTTTACCATCGATCCAAAAATGCCAAAAGCAACATTGACATGATTCATGAGAACGCAGGTTTTGATGATGATCCCATAACTGACTATGTCTAGGAACACATTATGCAGCATCATATTGTTGTAGAATGATATGATTAGAGGATAAAGAGATTTATTTCTGTTTTAAACGATTCTTGTGAAAAATATGCTAAATCTAAAGCATACATATTTTATATCTGAAGTGTTGGAACTAACAACCATTATTCAACAATATTTATTTAATTGTAAAGAATATCATTGTATTTCTTTTACAGTCAAAGAAAATTCAATATAATAAGAAGCATATAATTGTATTTAATGCTTTTGAGCTTTCTGGTTTCATTTCTAATTCCATCTAACATTGTTGTTGTATTTTGGTAATGTTGAATTTCACCAGACTTGACTGCAATTTGTGAAAGTAGAATCAGAGGCTGGAAATTTTCAAAACAATCAACGACATAGATTAGTTAAAAGAAATAAAGTCAAACAGATTTAATAACTTTAATAATATGAATAATTCGAAAAACTATGATTTTAAAATTTTGTTTTTAGCTATCAACAATGGATATCATTGGAAAGCATATTAAATTTGAGATTTAATAGTGAAATCGATTCTTAAATCCAATTAATGTAGAAAAAGTTATCGCATTTCAAAGTTTGTAATAGAAAGAAATTAAAAACATGACTGTTCATTTTTCAAAATATGAAGGAGGCATGTATGCTCTTGAAATCTAACTCAATAATAGTATTATAGTATAGATTCTTTTGCACAGATTCCGCAGCTTCGAACCCTAAACGACTGATTCTGTTTGGTTTAAACCTCATATTTATGTTCTAAAATTTATAAGTTATTGAGATTTAAATTTGTATTTTAATAAACTAATTATCATAATTTTTAACTAAATAATAATAAAATTATTAACACAACCCTCACCTTAATACTCATATTTTGCCTTTCTCGTTCGTCCTGGGCATCACGTCAACCTCTGCTCGATCACAACCATAGCCTTGCCGTTGCCGCCCAGCCTCTAGCTCGCACGCGTGCGGACGACCATCCAGAACCTAAACTCCAAACTGAAAATGATAAACGTGAGCCCAAAAACACTATAGTCTCATCAGATCGCGACTTCCACTACCGAGACCAAAGCCAATGCCTCTAGCCTTGCTAATCCTTGATCTCGCGATTACTGCCCTCATGCTTTGCCTGCTCGTACGCGTGCTTTGCCCATGAGCGTTCTTCGATCGCGACTCGATCGTGTCATGGATTTTCCTTTTTTTATTTTATGTTGATTTAGATTTGGAAAGAAGAAGGAGAAGATGTGATTTTAAACCCGAGGGAGCGACGCGATTCAGAAGTAGGGCAGCACTAGGGTGGCTGATGTAGATAGGGTTTGAATTTTGTAATTTAAAATATTATTAAATTTCCAAAATATCTCGTTTTTTCCACCTTAGAATCCCGAACCCCTATCGAGGAGTGCCGCCTGGCGTTCCTAATTTTGTACCCCTATTCCGGACGAAATGGAACTAGTCTCGAGGCCTAATTCGATTGTATGTAGAAGATAGCTTTTTAAACCGACGATTTTAAATTAAATTTTCGATATTAAATTCAACGTGTTATTATCCCATACGACCAAACGGTAACTCCAAATACTACAAAAATTGAAATCCAATAATAATACACTAAAACGGATCTAATGGTACTGGTTTCGTTGAATTTCAAGACTGTATCACGGATCGCTATTTTAACGCATCGATTAAATCAACGATTCAAAAAATTGGCAAAATCACTTGAAATTTCAGTTTTAAAAACTTGCTAACTAAATTCTAATTCAAATCAAATTTATATCAATATTAGAAATCATTTTGATTCCTATTCAACACAAATTTCAATTATTCATCAATTCTGTATTACAATAAATCACTATATTTGAAATTTAAATTCGTTCTATAATTTCAACCAAAATTTTCATATTTAAAAATCAATTTATATTCCAAAACCAATACTTAAAACCATTTAAGTATTCAAAATCAAACGATCAAAAATCCGGGTCGTTACAAACTAAGTCAGGTTCGAGTAGCAAGAGATTTTGTAGATATCATTCAACCGGTCACAGGACTACGACTGAAACGAGCTGTTGAGTTTCGGATAGATCTTATGCCAGGAGCTTAACTTTTAATTAGACCACCTAGCAGATGACACTGACCGAGAAGGAATTGAAGGTTCAGCTAGTGGATCTAGAAGGAAGGAATTTTATTAAACCAAGCAGTTTGCCTTGGGGAGCGGCCGCAATATTCTTGAAGAAGCCAAATGGGTCATTGAGGGTGTGTATCGACTACTGTAAGTTGAATGAGAGGAGGATCAAGGATAAGTATCCTTTACCAAGAATAGATGATCTATTTGATCAGTTGTGTAGAGCCAGAGCGTCTTTCCAGTTGGATTTGGAGACAGGTTTCCATCAATTAAGAGTGGCAAAGGAAAGTATTCCTTTGATAGCATTTCGAACTAGATATGGTTCGTATGAATGGTTAATAATGCCATTTGGGTTAACGAATGCACCTGCTTCCTTCGTGGATTTGATGAACCGAGTTTTTCGAGAGTACTTGGATAGGTTATGACAATTTGGTGTACTCTAAAGATGAAAGAGAGCATGAAGATCATCTTAGAGTTGTGCTTAAGATGCTGAGGCAACATCAGCTAAGGGGGGAGTTTTCCAATAGTCATTTTTTAAAGAAAGAGGTTAAGTTTCTTGGTCACATGGTTTCAGAGAAAGGGTTGTAGTCGATCTAGATAAGATCGATTCTGTTAATAATTGAAAGAGACAGCGACTGAGATTAGAAGTTTTCTTGGACTTGCTGGCTATTACTAGAGATTTATCAAGGATTTCTCATGGATAGCAGCACCTTGACTAAGCTAACAAGAGAGGAGGTGAAGTTTGTTTAGTCCTACAAATGTAAGGAAGCATTTCTTAAGTTAAAGAAGTTGTTGACCAATGCACATGTGTTAGTAGTTCCAGACGGAAACCAAGGGTTGGTGGTGTATACCGATGCATGTGGAACTAGATTGGGAGCTGTGTTGATGTAGAAGGGTAAAGTGATTGCCTATGCATCACGACAGCTTAGATCGCATGAAGTAAGATAACCTACTCATGATTTGGAGTTGGCAGTGGTGATCTTCGCATTGAAGATTTGAAAGCATTATCTTAGAGGAGAGATTTAAGCTATACACGGATCATAAGTCTTTAAGGTACTTATTCTCTCAAAAGGATATGAATATGAGAGAGCAGAAGTGGTTGGAGTTCTAGCTGCTTGTGATTTTGGTATAGAGTATACTCCAGGGAAAGGTAATATAGTAGTGGATGCTCTTAGCATAAGACATCAGAATGTGGTGTTAGCTACATTGGCAGAATGGAAGGATTCAGAAGCTTTGACTATGCGTATTGTGCAGTTAAGATCGACTGCTAGTTCTAGTCAGAGTATTTCCATGTTGTCCTGTTTAGAAGTTCGACCAATGTTGATCGAGAGATTTGCTTCTAAGTAGAAGGAGGATCCATTATTAGCCGAGCGGATTAAAAGGCTTGAGATTGGAACTGAGATCTATGATCTAAAAGATTTTAGTCATGACCAAAGTGGATGGTTGAGAAAGAAGGGACGATTATGTGTTTCAAATGTCGAGGACTTGTGGAAAGAAGTTCTTAAGGAATGTCATCGATCAAAGTTTACGATTCATCCTGGAGAGACCAAGATGTATCAAGATATGAAGAGGAGCTTCTATTGGAAATGTATGAAGATGGATGTTGGCTGTGGGTTAGGCGGTGCACAAACTATCAATAAGTGAAACCCAAACCTCAGAAACTGAGTGTGTTGCTTCAACCTTTAGAGATTCCAATGTGGAAATGATATTCGATATCCATAGATTTTATAGACGGGTTGCCAAGGTCAAATAGGGGAAATGAAAATAAATGGGTTATAGTGGAAAGGTTGACCAAGAGTGCCCATTTCATTCCAGTTAAGTCAACCAGAACGACACCTATTTTAGCTAAGTTGTTCATAAAGAACATAGTTAGACTACATGGAATTCCTAGTAGCATAGTCAGTGACAAAGATGCTTTGTTCACTAGTAAATTCTGGAAGACTCTACAGGATGTGTTAGACACTAAGCTCAAGACGAGTACTGCATATTACCCTCAGACGAATGGGTAGACAAAGAAAGTGAATAAGGTACTCGAGGATTTGTTAAGAGGTTGTGTATTAGACATTGGTGGATCTTGGGAGAACCACCTATATTTGGTTGAGTTTTCCTATAATAATAGTTATAGGACTAGTATAGAAATGGCGCCTTTTGGAGCTTTGTATGGAAGGCCGTGCAAATCACTAGCATGTTGGTTAGAGACTGGAGACAGATTATTCTTAGGCCCAGATTTGGTTAGGAAGGCGTCAAAGAAGATTGAGTTGATCCGACAAATGATGATGGAAGCTCAGTCCAGACAGAAAAGTTACGTAGAAAAAAGGAGTAATGACCTTGTGTTCTCAGTTGGAAACAAGGTTTTCATTAAGATATCACCGATGAAGGTTGTTGTATGGTTTGAAAAGCCAGAAAAACTTACACCGAGATATGTTGGTCCATTCCAGATTACATAGAGGATTGGAAAGCTCGTATACAGACTAGAGTTGTCGATCGGTATGGCAGGTGTCAATAATGTATTTCATGTGTCTATCTTTGCAAGTATATGCATGATCCAGAGACTACTATATCTCTGACAGGGTTGGAGGAATTGATAGTAGTGCCGAATTTGACTTTTATTAGACAACCAGTTCGGGTTGTAGTGAGAGATGAGTAAAGATTGAGTAATAAGACAGTCAAGTTGGTGAAACTTCAGTGGAACGACAACGAGAATGACTGTACTTAGGAGACAGATGACAGGATTTGAGATACTTATCCTAATCTACTTTGAGGGTATGTTTATATTAGATTTATATAGATAATTCCTAGTCAGATAGACTAGTATGGCCATTAAAAGTCGTTACAGATGATTGCGATGTTTAGTATTTAGTTCTTACTGAATTTCGAGTGTGAAGTTCTTTGAGGAGGGTAGTTTGTAACACTCCTAATTTTTTATAACATTATTTATGAGATTTAATTAGATAAATTAAATAGAATAATGTAATAATTAGAATGATAAGGGGATTGAGATACGAAAATAAAATGTTGGTCGTGCTCAATTCACTAATTAAATGGGATTAAGAATGGTTATTAAGTTAATTAATTTACAAAAGGGCATAATGGGAATTAGCCACACATAGCCCCTTATCCTTATATATTCTTATTCCTTATAATTTCATTTCTCATTCAAGTCATTTTGAAAACAAAATACAAATGTACGAATAGAGGAGCCGGCCATTGCTAGAAAGAAAAGAGAAATCAAAATAAAGCTAAGGATTGAAGCTAGGGGAAGAAATCTCATTCTCAATCCAATCTCCTTATCTTAATCAAGGTGAATAATAATCTATACCATCTTTATTTTGTTTTATGATCGTATGTTTTCAAATTTAAGATTAAATTCGTTTTTATGATGATTTGGATGATAATATGCTTGAATTATAATTTGTTTAATTTAAACAAGATTGTTTAAATAGGGATTTATGTGGTTTTAGGGTAAAATCGATTGTAAATGATCTTTGAATTCCATGGAAAAAATTTATGTTATGTAAAATATGATTTTGGAGTTGGCTTTTAATTTTGATAATTTTCGAGCTATGTAATGATTATTTTGAATTTTCAAAGGAAAATATGATTAGTTGGGTTTCGAAATTTATTTCAAAAACTTTACTGAGAATTTGGGTCTAAAATTTATATTTGTTAGATAACATATTAAATATGAATTTCTTTGATTTTTGGGGATTTTTCCTAAGTGAATTACTATGAGAATTAAATTATTTTGAAAGGAGGACCTAAATAATTTAACTGTTTTATTAATGGAAGGACTTATTTGCTAAGTTAACCTTGGTTTAGATATAAAAATAAGCAGCATCTATTTTGGAAAATAATTTGAAAAGTTGAGGTAACCGATCACATGTTTACATGTGTGCAGGTTAGTTATATAGAATTTGCTTTAATCGGTATTAAGTAAGTTTTACTAAGAAAAGCAGGTTCCGCCTCTATTGGAAATGCCATTCGACTCCAATGCTTCCGCTCCAACTCAGTCAAAACCCACCCAGGCCGAACCAACACACAAGGTTTCACTTAGATGGTACGTAGTGGATTGGAGAAATAATGATAGCATGGTTCGAAAGCATTGCTTCCGATGGGGTCGATACCTTTGTTTGTTTTATAAAGTTAAACACCTGCCTTTGTTTTATTAAAGCTTTCGAAGTCGAAATATATGTTTTTAAAAGGGGTTTTCTAATAGCTTTCGAAGGGGTTGTCATTCTATGTTTTAAAGTATAAGCTTTTGAATGGGTTTCTTTACTTATAACAATGATGCTTTCAAAAGTAGTGGTTCCGACTTGGTCGAAACCCAGCCGCCGTTCTATACCTTTTGAGTGTACTGAAGTCATCAATGCTTTCGAAGGGTAGTTTTTGTTTTAAACTTATACTAAGCCACTTCCTAAATGCTTTTGAAAGGGGTCAAGGGTTTCGAAGGCAATGGCTTCGAAAGGGGGTTTCGATGCCATCCTTAAGTATTTTGCTTAAATGATTTGAAGCTTTCGAAAGGATAGTTCGACTGTTAGTCCCTGAGACGATGGTTTTGATGACAATTGCCTTAGAATAAGATTATAAAATATAAGCACTAACATTATACTTTAGATATATATGTATGTGGAGGATTTAACCATGTAGGTACCAAAAATGAAGACTGTATAGTATAGAGATTCAAGACTGAAGACGCATGAGTATCAACATTATCAAGAGTTCAAAATTTAGTTAGAAATTTTGTTAAAACTCCTAGAAAAGCACTGGCATCTTAAAATCCATTTTTTTGTGGAACAGAATCCACTTCGAGCCCGTTAAAGGGATGAAATGCTAAGTAGGATGGAACCTACAAAAACTCTAGTGGAACATTGTTTTGTATCCACTAACTTTTATTCAAATGTTTTACAAAATTATACCTTATTTTCAAAATGATTTCAAAATCTTCCTTTTAAAAGAATCAAAAACATCTATCCTGGTTTTAAAATACTTTTAGCCTCAAAATAATCTTTATCTTCAAATCAAATTATCCTTGGTTTTCAACTATCATTTAATTATAATATATTTTTGATTTTTAATATTTATACTTAGATTTAAATATAAAATTATAGTAAAATTTTATATATATTATTCTCTATACTTATTTATGTATTTTAACTATAGTTAAGTATATTTATAAAGTTTAAAATAGTTTTAATACAAGATAGAAGTTATTTTCAAAGAAAAACAAATCACCAAGAATACCATAGGCCTGTCGGCAATCCCAAGATACCCTTGTCGACAACGTGGCAGTTTATTTCAAAAATTTGAATTTCAAAGGAAGTGTCTATTCATCATATCCTTTCACGAATGGACATGGCTATTATTCTACTATAAATAGGGGTTGTTTTAAACGAATTTATACACATATATTCTCTCATTTCACTTCTCTTCTTCTTCCACATTTCTTTATATACATTTTTACCATTACTCTGCCGAAATCACCATTGAATCTAACTAGATCATCTCTAGTTTGATTCTCTATCACTATCTCAACAAGATCTCAGTGCTATTCAGAGTTATAGGCTTCTTTGTAATTAATTGAGTGAGAAAAGGTGTGAATGTAGCCTGTGAAATCAATCAAGCGAGAAAAGGTATGATTGTAGCCTTGTAAATCAATTGGGTGAACTTTTTGCCTGTAAAATCAAGTATCTCTACCCAGAGGATTGTGAATCTGGAGTGGTGCACCTCGTGGCCTTG
The DNA here is from genome assembly GCA_030765085.1 of Allium cepa. Classification (NCBI taxonomy): domain Eukaryota; kingdom Viridiplantae; phylum Streptophyta; class Magnoliopsida; order Asparagales; family Amaryllidaceae; genus Allium; species Allium cepa. The sequence continues at coordinate 438,720,733 of CM060935.1, read as the reverse complement.
AAATCGAGGGTGTAATTGTAAGAATTGATTTTGAAAGGAAATCCATACTTGTGTGCGAGACTAGATGTAGGGTAACTCTGAACCAGTATAAAATCTGGTGTGTTCTTTCCTTTATTGCTTTTACTTTATTTCTACATCTTTGTTTGATTCTTTGATCATATCTGTTTCTGAATATTGCATACATTTCTGTTCAAATTAATATAAACTCAAAAGGAATCAGTAATTCCTTAAAACACTATTCACCCCCCTCTAGTGTTAATTCTAGCCTTAAGATCCGTAATCCGCATTTCTCACATTTGGTATCAGAGCAAGGTTTTCAAAGTTTCATAATATGATTTTTGAAAAATCTTTTAAAATGGCTATGTTTAAAAAACTTGTTTATGCTAGTTTAGAAATATTCATATCATCGTTGCCTCTTGAGTCTGCATATAATCAATATTCAAATTCAAGTTGTCTACCAAAATTGTATGATGTGCAGGAAACATGTTTTATGGGTGTTGAGGAATCAATCCACAATGGACAAATTGTGCAAATCAAAAAGAATTAATGGATACTCGATATCGGATGCTCTAGACACATGACTGGTAATCCGGATATGCTAAATGATATAATATACAAAGACCGAGGATCGGTTAACTTTGGAGACAACTCAAAAGGATATGTGATTAACATCGGCAAAGTCGGTAACTCTAAAACTCCTATTATTACTAATGTTTTGCTAGTTAAGAATCTGAAACATAATCTGCTATGTATTAGTCAACTTTGCGATAAAGGATATAAAATTAAATTTGAAAAAGATAAGTGTCACATTGAAGATAATAATTCAACCATAATATTTGAGGGAATTAGGAAATATTTGTATTCTTAGTATGAAAGTTTCAAATGATAACCTGTTTCTTTTGGCAAATACAAGTGACCCTTGGATTTTGCATAAGAGATTTGGGCATTTGAATTTCAAACTCTTATCTAGACTGTCAAAACATTGTCTAGTAAGAGGTCTTCCTAAAATGAATTTTAAATTAGATAGTTTATATGATGCGTGCCAATTAGGAAAACTTAAAAATAGTTCCATTATATTAAAAGATATGATTTCAACTTCAAAACCTCTTGAATTACTTCATCTTGATTTATTTGGTCCATCTCAAATTCTGTCTATAAATCATAGTAAATATATTTTTGTAATTGTAGATGATATCATTTTCGGATCAACTAATTTTTAAATGAATAAATAATTTTCTAAAATAATGAAAAAAGAGTTTGAGATGAGTCATGTGGGTGAATTAAACTTCTTTCTAGGACAGCAAATAAAACAATTGGATAATGGTATCTTTGTGAGTCAAGAAAAATATGCTGCAGATCTAGTTAGTAAATTTGGTTTGATACTACAAGTGGAAAACCCACTTCCATGGCAACCAATGAGTACCTAAGTAAAGAAGATCTCTCGAAAGATGTAGATCAAATATTATATAAAGGAATGATTGGATCACTACTTTATATCACTGCTAGTAGACCTGATATCATGCATAGTGTTTGTCTCTGTGCAAGGTATCAATCCCAACCTAAAGAGACCCACTTAAAAGCTGTAAAACGTGCCATAAGATATGTTAAACACACCTTTGATTATGGCTTATTTTGTCCTAAAAATGATTCTTTTGAATTAATATCTTACTGTGATGTTGATTATGCTGGTTATAAATCAGACCGAAAAAGTACAAGTGGAACTTATCACTTTTTAGGGAATTCTATGATTTTATGGTTTAGTAAAAAGCAAAACATGGTTTCTTTATCAACAACCAAAGCAGAGTATATTTTTGCTGCTTTGGCTTGTTCTTAAGTAATATATATGCAACAAACTTTAAAAGATTTTGGTTTAAATATCTCAAAATCATCAATTTATTGTGATAATACTAGTGCAATAAATTTATCCAAAAATCCTACTCATCATACTCGAACTAAACATATTAATATCAGAAATCATTTTCTCAGAGATAATATAATAAGGAAGTAATTGCTCTCGATTATATCGGTTCTGAGAACCAAATTGCTGATATCTTAACAAAACCTTTAAATGAATCTATATTTACTAAATTAAGAAGGGAATTAGGTATTTGTTCAATAACTGAAATATAGAATATAAATAACAAAGTATAATTAAAAAATTAAATTAAAATAAATAAAACAGTACAAATATAGGTACCATGTCGACAACCCTTCCTTACCCCTGTCGACATATAACGATTTTTTTTCTTTTGAATTTTTCCCACAAAATTCAAATAAGTGGTTATATATTTTTCTTATTTCGAAATTTTGTTCATTCTTTCTATCCTTTCTCTGATATATCTTCTGAAAACAATTAAACAATGGCCTCCTCCTCCGAATCAAGTAAAAAAATTCAACCTTTTCATTCCCTTCTCCTTCTACTGGACCATTTCAACGAACTACGCTTGCACGAGTGATGAAAATAAAGGATTCCTTGAAGGATGCACTGCAACTAATGACTGAAATTCAAGTAGCAAATCAGAATGGCCAAAGAACAAGAACGGCAAGGCAAAATCCTTAGAGACTTACAAAAGTTCTAATGGACAATCATGCCAATCCTATCTTGATTGATGAAGAATCTTCAGGAGATCAAGTGCAAGAGGATAGCGAGGAAGAAGAAGAAGTCCTCATGGAAGAAGAGCACACTGAAGATGACGACAAAGTTGTTTGCATCGGCGAAGTGTGCTTTGACAAGGATGGAATCTAGTCGAACAACGTGGAAATTTCTGTTTCGACTGCCCAAATTGCTCGGTTCATAGATCTTTTATTTTCAAGGACACACATTAGTTTCTTTTCTCTCTTTCTTATCGTTATATGATCTTACTTATGTTTTCTACGCAAATGTAAATATAACAATATATAATTAATAAATGATTTATGTTCTTATATTTGAATTCTCACATTATCACTATTATAAGTATTATCATATATGGATTTTTAGTTAGGATAGTTAGTTATTAAGGACTAAGTTTTAGTTTTAGAATTAAGTGTTGATTATTTATGATAACACTATCATTATAATCACTTGTCATATAGTATTAGATTAAGGGAGAGTTATATAGTTTGGAGTTAGTTTTTGTTGATGACAAAGGAGGAGAAGTATAAAATAGGATAGTTAGGCATAGTTTTAGGGGGAGTTATTAGTTTTAGAGGGAGTTATTAGGATAGAAGTAATATTTTATAAACAAAGTTTGTCATCATCAGAAAGGGGGAAATTGTTAGTCCCTGAGAAGATGGTTTTGATGACAACAACCTTAGAATAAGATTATAAAATATAAATACTAACATTATAGTTTAGATATATATGTATATGCAGGATTTAACCATGCAGGTACCAAGAATGAAGACTGTACAGTATAGAGATTCAAGACTGAAGATATCAAGATTGAAAACTCATGAGTATCATGATTATCAAGAGTTCAAGATTTAGTTAGGAATTTTGTTAAAACTCCTAAAAAAGCACTGGCATCTTAAAATCCATTTTATTCGTGGAATGAAATCCACTTCGAGCCCGTTAAAGGGATGGAACCCTAAGTAGGATGTAACCTATGAAAAATCTAGTGGAACATTGTTTTGTATCCACTAACTTTTATTCAAATGTTTTACAAAATTATATCTTGTTTTCAAAATGATTTCAAAATCTTTCTTTTAAAAGAATCAAAAACATTTATACTGGTTTTAGCCTCAGAATAATCTTTATCTTCAAAATCAAATTATCCTTGGTTTTAAACTATCTTTTAATTATAATATATTTAATTTTTATTATTTATACTTAGATTTAAATATAAAATTATAGTAAAATTATATATATATTATTCTCTATACTTATGTATTTTAACTATAGTAAAGTATATTTATAAAGTTTAAAATAGTTTTAATACAAGATAAAAGTTATTTTCAAAGAAAAACAAATCACCAAAAATACGATAGGCCTGTCGACAACCCCAAGATACCCTTGTCGACAAGGTTGCAGCGTATTTCAAAAATTTGAATTTCTAAAGGAAGTGTCTATTTGTCATATCCTTTCACGAATGGACATGGTTGTTATTCTACTATATATAGGGGCTATTTTAAACAAATTTATATACATATATTCTCTGATTTCACTCATCTTCTTCTTCCACATTTCTTTATATACATTTTTGCCACTGCCAAAATCACCATTGAATCTAACTAGATCATCTCTGGTTTGATTCTCTATCGCTATCTCAACAAGATTCCAGTGCTATTCAGAGTTATAGTCTTCTTTGTAATTAGCTGAGTGAGAAAAGGTGTGATTGTAGCCTGTGAAATCAATCAAGCGAGAAAAGGTGTGATTGTAGCCTTGGAAATCAATTGGGTGAACTTGTTGCCCGTAAAATAAAGTATCTCTACCCAGAGATTGTGAATCTGGAGTGGTGTACCTCGTGGCCTTGAAATCGAGGGTGTAATTGTAACAATTGATTTTGAAAGGAAATCCGTACTTGTGTGCGGGACTGGATGTAGGGTAACTCCGAACCAGTATAAATCCGGTGTGTTCTTTCCTTTATTGCTTTTACTTTATTTCTGCATCTGTGTTTGATTCTGTGATCATATCTGTGTCTGAATATTGCATACATTTGTGTTCAAATTAATATAAACTCAAAAAGAATCAGTAATTCCTTAAAACACTATTCACCCCTCTCTAGTGTTAATTCTAGCCTTAAGATCCGTAATCCGCATTTCTCACACCGACACCATCATGTTTTCCCCAATACTATGATAATGAAAGGTTTTGAAAGAGGTACTTTCATCTATATTCACTTTGACCCAAATGATATTTTTAAATACAAACCCAATGTTTTGAAAGAGGGACTTTCAATGGTTTCGAAATGGATACTTCCAACGGTTTCGAAGGGAGTACTTTTAAGGGATTTGAAGCTATGCTTCTAAGAGTTAATAAGTAATACTTTATTACATTCGAAAGGTTTCTAAAAAGAGGTTTTAATGTGTTTCGAAAGGCAAGAGCCTAATGTTTTAAAAATAGATTTATATGCCTTCGAAGGAGGTTATCCAGTGAAGTCGAAAGCCAAGTTTTGAAGGTTTCAAAAACCTTAGTTTTCAAAACAAATAACTCAATCTCATTTTTAAGAGAAATCATGACATAAATGAATAAAGTATTTTGATATGGAGTTTTTGAAAAAAAAATCTTTGATTAAAAGGTTAAAGGGATTGACCAAGTTGTTATGTTTGCTTCTTCATACACTACACCAAAATAGAGGATTTTCCAACGAGCATAAACGTTGTCAATAATTTCAGTAACACTTATATGTGTCGCTATAGGGAAGTAGGCTTTTATTTGTTACACTTGTAAGCGTTAAAAGATGTTTTTTCCCAGCGCTTATAATGGAGAAAAACATCTCCCAATGCTTTTAACCGTTGGGAAAAAACATCTCCCCATGCTTATAAACGCTACAAATAAATACAAACAAACAAATGCTTATCTGTAATATAAATGCTGAAAGATATAATGCAGACTATATTTAATATGAAATATTATCTTAATTTATCCAATTATAAGTCAATCAATATCAATAAACAATATTTATAATCATGGTAATAAAATAGAGTATCAATTAATAAAAGAGAAGTTCAATACATAATTAAGTTACCAATACATAGTTTGCCAATTCCATACTAATATCAAATTGGAATAACAAAATATAAGACATATCTCATGGTTAAAGTCTACAAATGCCAAATACGAAACTTTGCCCATATAAAGTCTACATAGTTTGCTCGACAATAATATTTCTTTCTATCGGAACAAAAAACGTTGGCAACCATATCATTTTCAAGCTCTTCTACTTCACCATTGCCACTAGAACCACCATCCAATTTCCTTTTTTTCTTATGCTTCTATAAGTGCACCCATGTCAAGGGAGATTAACTGCATAACATAAAGAAGTTAGAATCTGCCATCATCATTATCGAGTAAGTGACAGACATGATACATAATTAACAAATGGATGCATTCTTAGTGATAGTTAAGTGCTCTGCAATTCATTAAAGCTTGTGGAACATCCCCTTGCACTATCCTTTGTGCTAGCCTGTATTGAAAGGAAAATGACATATGTTTTGAGTGCATTAGCCATATAAAATTATTATTATTACATTGTATTTAAAGGTAAAACAGCTGCAGACATAAACAGAAACCAAGGTCATAATGTATTTGTAGAGATGGTTTATGTATGGTGTTGTACAGTTTCACAAACTACACAACTTTTATTACGTACCCTTCAGATATGGCAGTTTTACCAACACCGGGCTCACCAATTAAAATAGGGTTGTTCTTTGTTCTCCGCGATAAGATTTGTATACATCTTCGTATTTCATCATCTCTTCCAATGACTGGATCAAGCTTTCCTAAACGAGCCATAGCTGTCAAATCCTTTCCATATTTCTTTAGAGCTTCGTATTTTCCTTCGGATCTTCAGCACCAAGTCAAAGGTTATCATTCAAACAGAATATAATTCAATCATCCAGCTCAAATTAGACTAGTTATTGCTCCCAAAATGAACCTTGAAGAAAATTGAACTAGTTATGCCATAGCGTTTTATATATCAGGATGCACTGAAGGAAAAGGTGGCATATTTTTAGGATCGATATTGTTATTCTACCGCAACTGCAGGTAAAAGTAGTCAAAGTACCTTGGTCAATAACATTCTGCTCTCCTCTTATTGACTGAATTGTAGTTGTTAGAGCATCAAGTGAAATTTGAAAATCCTTAAATAACTGTTTCCCAAATCTGCTATCTTCTAAATATACAAGAACCAAGTGCTTAACCGATACGAAAGAGTCATTATATTGTTTCTTAAAATCCCTAGCTCTCTGGAGTAATGCTTCCAAACTTCGCACTAACATGAAACTGGCCGATTCACTCAAAACCTGGAAATAAATAATCAACCATATAAGAATTTAGAAAGCAAAACAGTTAACGTTATGTATACTTTGATGGAAAAAGATACAACATCAATGTTGTATTTGACTATAAACGAGATGATGGAATTGATCCCTTGCTTGCCAAGACCTCTAGCTACTTAAACTAGATATTTCACCACTACCACCAGTGACCATTAGCAATAAAATGCACATTCTTTCAGTATTGCTTAATTTCCTTTTGAAAATAAAACGAGAGACAATTAACTGTTGCACAAACATTTTTGCCTAGTGACACTACAATTCTACACAAATTAAGCATAGCATGATACACGTTGTATTTCAAGAAATATTTCACTTAGCTGTTGGAATTAGGAATTGCATCTGAATCGTAGTGAACATCATCTTGGTACATATGTAATAAGAAAAACAGAAAAACTTTAGATGTTTATTTTACATAACTGTCATCATATAATGGCTTGGTGGTCAAGAGGGATATTATCTAGGAATAAATACATAGATGATACATTCCCGGTTAATCTACATAGGAGGTTCCATCAAATACCTAACTAAATCCACGAAACATCCACCGTCAAAAATTAATTACTCTGGATCCCGCCCCTTGACAATTTATTATGATTCTATCGGTATACTCCACAACCTGTTACATGATATTTTATATCGGTAAACTTTAAATTGCCGTAGTCATTTCACAAATGGTCGAACTCAAAGTTTCAAACTCTGTTTTCGCCAATAATTAACAAATATTAAGATTTTTCTGATGAAAGGCGGTATGTATATATAAAAATCAAATTTGAAAATGTGATATGTTTACAGTTCTATATTTAAAAAAATACATATGCCAATCATTCAAACATTTCCACTAGTGCAATGGGATCAAACCTGATAAATATAATTAAGTTTTTAAGATAATTCTCTTTTCCAAAGCAATATAGCCTGGTGCGTCTCAGTTTCAAACTGAGGCGTACATGGCATCAAACAAGTATATAAATATAATTTTAAACATGCATGTGCTTTCCTGCCTCTTCCATCAAACCCCAACCATTCATATTTCAATGTTGCATAGTTTGTTATAAAACTGCTCTTTGCAATTACCATTAATATTATCACTCATAGAGACGTAATAAGTGCATTGTAATTGTATCAAAAAACAATCCAATTCATAATGTAAAACAACATGATATCACACAATAGATCTAAAACGCAACTATTTAAAAACTAGTCATCATCGATATCCGGTTATGTAAAGCTAGTTAGCTAAAGCTTCCCAAACCATGTGAATCAACTAATAAATAAGAAAACTGTCAAAAAGTTAGACTATGTTGAATTGTATCATGATAAAATAACATTGAAATATTGTAATCAACTGGAGTAGTATCAAATTTGGTGTCACTGCCATTAATCTATAACAAAAATCTACCTTCCAATAAAATGTATCAGAAATATTGTAAACAACATTACTATTAACAACCCGCGTACTACATTGATTAATAATCCAAAAGGTTGAAAACTATCCATGTGCATCACGTTGAACAAACAAAGAAGGCTTCAACTAATTTACTACGGTTCAACTTCTAAATTCAAAAATAAAAAGTATAACTTAATATAATGAAGATAAATTTGAAAACATAATAGAATATAGATTGTATGGCTGTCCACATTGATTGTAATTGACCATCAGTAAAACCCAAGTGATCCAAGAAAAAAGGCGATCAATTACTGGAAAATGTAAGAGTTTCAAATTCACAACTGTAATGAAACATTGGATCAGAGAAATCATGGCATCTACTAGTAGTTATGTATTGCACAAGCGTTTAAATTGTCAAAATATAATATTTTGTGTATGCACAAACTCGTTAGCTTGGACACATAACTGCAAGATGCTATTATAATAGTTAATCACTATAATTGATAAAGATATCAGTTAAAAACATTAAAATGCACAAAATCTACCTCGGGTGCGTGCATGTGACAAACCTGAAATAAAAATAATTTTTAATGATAATTACAGAGTAATTGACTAAATAATGAAACAACATTAAAATCATTGATAAGACTTGAGATCAAGCACATCAAAGAAATTGAAAATGCATAGCCTATGATAAGACCATAATTTGAAAACTAACATTGTTAAAAGAAAAGGGAGGATTAGAAAATTACGTTCAACATCAATATAATATCACAAATACTGTAAAGCAACATTGCAACAAGCATGGGCATTCTCAATTCCTAAACCACAAGGTTAAACAACATGCAAATATACTGTAGAAATTTCAATTTCGAATCTTTTAGTAAACAGAGTAGTTAGGAGGTATAATATATGGTCCAACTATGGAATAACAAACAGATTAACATCTGCTTTTGTTAAAAATCAAATAGAAGTTGTACTTTTTTCCAGCATAACTAACATAAAATTCCAGATTAATTTGTGAAATTCAACGATACACAAGTTAAAAAATTAACAAACTCAGTGCATAAACATCAAACCTTTTGCCTTTTGGTCCTGCACAATCCACAAAGAAGATGAAGATCGTCAATTGAAAATTGTTGTGCTGCAATGCTACCGCGGTCATGCGTGCCCCTACGGAGGTCAAATTGGAGCATGGAGCACATGTTGGCTGTCGCGTCCGATTGTCTTATCACCGTTCTAGAGATGCTAGTGTCATATAAGGCCTACTTAAGTCTGGAGTTACCGTCGCCGTATCGATTTATCGTCTCGCCGCTGATTAATTCCGCGATTTTTTTCCTTCCATGTGCATCTGCTGAGAGTGATAAATCAGATTTTGCGTAGAAGAAGAAGTCTGAAACCCTATATCGATTTCGCGTGGAAGCTTGAAACCCTAAAATGAAATTCAATTTTGTGTGGCCTAGAGATGTTAAGCGTGAGAGATCAGATGGGATATGAAAAATTACCAAATACTCCCTCTCTTAATCAATTATTTGCGGATATACCGTCTATTATAACACTTATATGTGTTGTAAATAATAACCAATATTTTACAAGGTTTATACCAACGCTTTTTTAGTAACCAACGCTTTTTTACTGTTGGTAGTTTATAACATTTATAAGTGTTGGCAGTTGATAAATATAAAATGTCGAGAAATTAATGTTTTGGTGTGGTGATATATGTATATATTCACATTGTAATGGACCCATGACTGTATTTTGGGAAAGGGTAGAATAACCGGCTAAGTTGATCCAGTAGTGAATATAAATTAAGTTTACTCATGAATGAGAGCATCTAGGAGGTTAGGAAGACCAGAATATAGGATGCTAAAATATTAAAGAGAGATATTGGTAGGGCCAATAGGTTCTCAGTAAGCCCATGAAAACTGTGTATAGAAAAAGATATTTGCGAGGGCCAATAGGTTCGTAGTAAGACCATGAAAATTATGTATAAATGAAGATGTAAGAAAGATAGTTCATAGTTAGCCCATGAAAACTATGATTTGATATTGGTAGGGGTCAATAGGTTTATAATTAGCTCATGAAAACTATATCCGGATTAAGATATTGATAGATGTCAATAGGTTTCGAGTCAACCCATGAAAAGTAGGATAAGAGAAGGATATTAGAGTTACTAATAGATTCAGAGAGAACCCATGAAACAGCAAAGATATTGGCAAGGGCCACGGCTTCTTACCCATGAAAACTAAGAAATAGGACAGGGAGTTCATAAACATTTAACCGGCTATTAGTCAGCCCATGAAAACTATTAGGTTAATAGTAACACTAGAAATTATAACTGAGATAGATAGTCAAAATGAATGGGGATGAGTAATTCAGAAAAGATTCACTTGTTTTGCATATCATCATGTCATATTGTTTTGAATTGTTTTAATCATTGTGGATGCAGGAGCACATTATATGGTTTTATAAAGATTTTAGGATACTATTGAGGGGAAAACCCGTTTCGCTAAGCGGTGTGGTCTCACTGGATATCTAAATGGTTTGATATGGTAGATTATTATTCATACCAGGCTTTATGTCTAACTCGAAGTTTATGTTTTCTCCTTAAACTCTCGGGTACTCAATTGATTTTGGGTAGTTTGAGATTTGAGGTTTTTAGGTACCTCTTTAGATGAATAAGCTTCCGAAGACGTGCAGAAGGAATGATAGTTATCTAGTGTTCTCTTTTATTTTGATTCCGCTGTGTTGATGTAAAGGCAAAGTTGTTAATTGCCTATATATACTCTGATCATCCAAGGGTGCATCTTCATATGTCGCTCTGGCGTACGTTGTAATAAATATATTTTCTCTCAATGTGGTTAATGATTGTGGGATTATGTAATGAATTTCAAATGTACTAAAATGGAATGTGGATCTTGTTTGATGTTGTAAATTTTTTCCACATTCATGTATTTCTATGTATCAATGTATCTAACATTGCTGTATTTGGTCGTCGAGAATTAATAACTATGGATGACCAGAGCATCCATAGCCGTTTTAAGTAAGTAGGGGATATTATAATTACTTTCAAGTATGTTTGGGTGCTTAAAAATGTTGTGCGACAGTGATTTCTGCATATTATTTGTAAAAGATTATTTTTATCTAATAATAGTTGGACAAGAAAGGAGATTTGATGAATTTTTTACTTTATGTAGTGATAAATCAGTTTTTTTTTTAATAATTACTATAAGGCCATACCACCCTATCGTCTTCAACCTAAGGCCTAGCCGCATTCCTTGAGTGTCAGCATCGTTTGAAGGGAAGCATAACATAGTTACTTCGGTAACTATATAATGGTTCCAAGTTAGCCGAAGTCGACCTCGTCGACAGTATAGTATTGGGAGCAAGGACACTTCGTAATTCACCTAAACATTTAAAGATTTTATTTTCGACGTCGACGACGTCTTATGTCTTTGTCGTTGTTATGAACGATATTGTGCCTAATCATTATATGTGTTTATATGACTAAGGTAGTGGTGCCTCGTTTAATGACTTCCATCATACATGACTTTGACTTTATATAAATGTGGCATAACAACCAAGGTGGTTTAAGTAAAGAATTTTTATAGCATCATCGAAGGCTTGGGTGTCGATGCGCATCAAGCTCGAAGACATTATGTCCTAGTGTCGATGCCGCTTGGCTATGATGTTGTACCTCATCTTTTATGCCGAAGAGGCTTGTTTTCGAAGCCGAGTTAAACCGTTTTTAAAGAGGCGACGAGTTCTATATTTTAAAGGGTCGACGATCCTATATCTCTTTGGCAGTAAGCCATAATACATATAAAGGTTCTAAGTTTTGACTTTGTCCCTAATGAGGGCCGATGTTGTTTAATGCCAAGTCTAATAAGTTTTATTCTATTAAAGGCGAAGAGCCATGGGGTATTATGTCGATGTCGTTAATGATGATGACATTGATCTATTTTGAACTCCTTAATGGGCTAAGTGTTCCTTGTTTAAATATGATGTTAGGGGGTTAATCATATATCATGAAGAGAGTTTAATAGCCCAAGTTTTAAGCTAAATTTACCCAAGGGAATATCACTTAAGATTAGGTAATTATGAGACATGAAAGATTATTTATTGTAATAACTGAATAATGTATGTTATATGTTCTTGTGTTTATTTGATTAGTTATTGTGCATGTTGTTATAATCATAATCACATTATTTATGATCCATAACTGCATTTTGGGGTGTTAAGGGGAATAATAACCCGCTAAGTTGACCCAGTAATGGGTATAAACAAAATTAACTCCTTAGTGAGTAGAATTGCATCCAGAAGATCAGGTATCAGAAGTACAGGATGTCAAGAACTGATCAAAAGATTATTGATTTAGATAGGTTATTGGAAAGGTCCAATAGGTTCATAGTCATCCTATCACATCTATGTCATGATAAATAATATCGGAAGGGTCTAATAGGTTTCTTATGATCCCATAAAACTATACCCGGATGATGTTATTGATAAAAATCAATAAGTTCATAATGATCCCATGAAAAATATGATTCGGGAAATGTTATTGGAGAATCTAATAGGTTCATAGTAAGTCCATGAAAACTATGGTTGGAAGGTTATTGGTAGAAACAAATAAGTTTTTAATGATACCGTGAAAACTATGAAGTTGGACAGATTGTCCCTAATAATTGAGACAGGTTATCAATCTGCCTATGAAAGCTAGTAGGTTTGTAGTAATCCTAGAAAAACTATAAATTTGGACATATGGTCAGATAAATTGGGACGGGTAATCCAGTGTATATTGCATTCTTGCATATCATTATATATTATTATATTTAACCATTGTGGATGCGGAAGCACAATATATGGTTAATATATTTTGGTTAAGATACGAGTGAGAGGAAAACCGGTTCTACTTAGTGGCGTGGTCCAACTAGGTATCTATTTGGTTCGACATGGTAGGTTATTATTCACACCAATTTTTTTTCTAAACCGGAGTTTTTGTCTTTCTTCTTAAACTCTTAAGTGATTATTTGAATAGATCGAGAGTAAGAGTTTTCATGTTTCCATTAGGCGAATAAGCTTTTAGAGATGTGCATATGGCATTCTAGCTAATTAGATGTTCTTACTGGTCCGCTGTGTGTTTCATTTTGTTTAAAAGTATGTAAGGGCAAAGTTGTAATATTGCCTAGTATTTAACTCTAATCAACCAAAGGGGCATCTTCATACATCGCTCTTGGATTATTTTGTAATAATTATAATTTCCCTGAACGTTGGATTATGTAATGAATATGAAATATCATTTGCAAAATGAGATGTGAAAATTTGTAATTAAGTTGTTTTGCAAAATTTTCAAATTCATATGCTTTTGATTATTGGTATTATTAACATAGCCGCATTTTGTCATCGAAAATTGATAACTACGGATGACTACAGCATCCGTAGCAGTTAGTTTTGGACCACAAAATGGGGGATATTATAGTTTGAAAAGATATTTAGATTTAAATATTTTGTCTCATTCTTTTTACAATGGTTTAATAAATCTTATTAGAGTATTTTAAAAGTGGTTTGAGATTTTTATGAATATTTAAGAATTAGTTGTGAATTTTTAAAGAAGAGATATTTTGTTAAAATATACAGACAACATGTCGTTTTCAAGTTTTTAAGGATTTTATAAATTTATTAATTTCAAGTAATATTTTGATTAAATGTTTTGAAACCTATTATAAGTATTATAAAGGATTTTAAAAGCATGTTTAAGTATATATAGTTTTTGGAAAATATGTTGACTATTTTGTATCTTATGGAATAAAATATCTTTGGAAATGGTTTATTTAATATCAAGTTTTGGTAAACAAGTTACTACACACACACATAATTTTTAAAAGGGTTTTGAAATTATAAACAAAAGGTTAAGAAAGGAATTAGAATTGCAAAATGACCAAATGGTTAATTGTTTAATTACTAATTTGAAATGTAAATAACTATGCTTAACATTAAAAGCTAATGAAGTAAGGCTTATCTATTTGTGAGATTCTAGAATGAAGTGTCTAGGCAAGGCTTTGATGTAACTAGTGTTTTAACTTACTTTGCACCACTTTTGAACAAAGAATAGTTAAGTTGGAATGTCAAAATTGAGTTAAGCGTACAAATCAGGATTTCTATAAGCAATCTCTTTAGAACTTGATAGTTAACTTGTGAAATGCTGAACTTGACCGATTATGAACATAGATATTTAAAATAAGAGTTTGTAAAGATAGAAACAAATATAAGATTGGTTTTGGGTTTGTTATGACAATGTGTTAATAACATTCATCTTTATCCCCTTTTTAATATACTTGGGATGTAAATAGATCTTTAAATGAATGATTTAAAGATAAGCATAAGCAAAATAGTCTTAGATTTGTAGGGACAATGTTTAAGTAATATTACTCTTAAACCTTTTAAATGGATTTGCGAAAGTACTTAGATCCTTTTTTGAGAAAAATGTGTGATCCTCTAATAAAAGAGGAGAGCACACATGGAGCGCTATATATATAACAAAAAAGAAGGAGCTGCCAACATGCCTGGCATGTGGCACTACTATAAAACGAAAAATAAAGAAAAAGATACCCCTCAAATGAGCTCCGGCAAAGCCACCACCCATTACACCCTAATACTGAGCTCCTGCAAGGCCACCGCCCAATAATAGGGTGTTAGAGGTATCAAAATCCGAAATACTAAAGCACTAAACTCAATGAAAATGCCTCAGATGGTCCACAGAGAAGGACTCCAAAAGGTGGACCAAAAAGAAAAACTCCACACTGAAGACCTGGAGTAAACAAAAGAAATGCCAGACGCAATCCGAAATCCAGAGAAAAGCTATCCTGCCAACATGAAAAAAGCTGCTAGCAAACCTGCAAACCAGTCAAGAGAAAAACCAGCAACCTATCTAAACCAAATCTGTAACAAAACTAGGAAATCAAGTTAGAATGAATCACATATATGTATATAAATAGAATTTATATACATATATGTGAGAATAAAAACCAAAGAGAAAATTAAAGAAAGAATAATCTAGAGCCAAAAACAAACAATTCTAAGAATAATAAAATATAAGAAAAAAAGAAAAAACAAAACAAGAAACTAAATTATGGGCCAAAAATAGAAAGAGAATCATGATGCAACATATGAACATTATTTAAATCAGAAAAGGGATTAATATAAGTATTATTAGAAGCAAAATTATTGATATTAAGTTTGAATATGTTAATATTATTTCTAACCTTATTAAGGTAATCCTTAAAGCAATTATTTTTGGCTAATTTATATTTGGGATTAGAAATCCAATTTAAACAGAAATTTGAAATTAAAATTATCAAACTATTATAATGTTGATTTTTATTATTAAAAATCCTTTGATTTCTTTCAAACCAAATGTACCAACAAGAAATGGTGAATAAAGAACCAAGCAAGTATCTATAATTCTTATTGAACCTAAATCTAAAGGAGTTCCAATAGAAAAAACAATCAGAAACTCTAGAGCTAATATTAAACTCAAAAATATTAAGGGTCTTTAAAAGAATAAAATGAGTATCCAAACATTCATAATAAATATGATTGATATCTTCAGAGAATGTGTTGCAAAAATAACAATTATTATCAATATTAATATTTTTCTTTTTTAAAAATTCAATAGTGTTTAATTTACCATGAATGATGAGCCACATATGAATCTTTGATTTTGGAGGAGCATTTGACTTCCAAATAAATTTAAAACTATTGGCAGAAACCCCCGAAAAGTTAATAAATTTGTAAACGGAATTAGAAGAATATTTCTTACTCTTATCTCACTCCCAACTAATTTGGTCATTATCATTGTCAATGTTATACAGATTAAGTTTAGCATAAAGCAAATAAAGATGTCTAAGGGCAGGGCCTACTAAAATACTATTAAAATTGAAAATCCAAGGAGGGTCACTTTCAGAGTTAAAAACATCAGAAATAAACGCAAATTAAAGTTACAGATATCATATAAATCTTTGAACTCATACTTAAGAGGAGTAGAGGAAATCCAACTATCGTGCCAAAAAGAAGTATTATTACCAGAATGAACAATGATATTTATACCTAATTTGAAAATA
Organism: Allium cepa; assembly: GCA_030765085.1. Classification (NCBI taxonomy): domain Eukaryota; kingdom Viridiplantae; phylum Streptophyta; class Magnoliopsida; order Asparagales; family Amaryllidaceae; genus Allium; species Allium cepa. The sequence goes on along the minus strand of CM060935.1, from coordinate 438,704,248 downwards.
TCACTACATTTTAAGATGGATTTCCAAAAATAAGATAATTTACTATAAATCGAAGGACTAATATGATAGAGATTATAACTACCATTATAGTAAAATTTAGAAATAGTCTCCTTCCAAATGGCATTATCACTAGTATCTCTGAATTTCCATAACCATTTACCAAGAAGAGACAGGTCCATATTATGTAAATTAATGACTCCTAAACCACCCTCTTTTTTAGACTTACAGACAGTATTCCAATTAACTAAACATTTAATGCTATTATTAGGATTATCACCACTCCAAAGGAAATCCCTTCTAATTTTATCAATTTTATCTATCACCCAGTCTGGAAAAAGGTGCATAGACATCCAATAGATAGGGAGAGCTGATAGAACAGAATTAATCAAAATCAATCTACCAGCTCTAGATAAGAATCTCCCATTCCAATTAGAAATCTTATTTTTAATTTTATCAATGATTATTAACCAATCATCATGCTTAAGTTTTGAAGGTCTGATAACAAAACCAAGATAGTCGAAAGGAAAACTCATAGTTTTACAATTTAAAGTATTAGCAACTAAACTTTCTACATTATCAAAATCATTTAAAACTAAAACAGAACTTTTATCAAAGTTTATTTTTAAACCTGATAAAAGTTCAAAACTATAAAGAACAAACTTGAGAGCAATAATATGACTAGGAAGATGTGAGGAAAAAAGCAATGATCATCAGCAAATTGAAGGACAGACAAACCAAAACTAGAAATATCATTACCAATAAAACCCAATAGATTATTGCTAACAGCATTCTTAATAATCTTAGAAAAGACATCAGCCGCTAAATTAAACAAAAGGGGGGATAAAGGATCCCCTTGCCTTAAACCTCTCTTGGATTGAATTTTTATTACCTAAAACACCATTAACCATAATACTAGAGTTACCCGTTTTAAGCAAGTTAATGATCCAATTAATCCATCTATTACTAAAGCCTCTGGCAAGGAAAATATCAATGAGAAAATCCCAATCAACCGAATCAAAGGCTTTAGCAAAATCTAATTTTAAAATAGGACAAGTTATATTATTTTTACAACAAAAATTAATATATTCTTGAACAACTGCTACACCATCAGTAATATTTCTTCCTTTAATGAAAGCTGGTTGAGAACGGTCAATAAGGTCGTTCATTTTTAAACTAAGTCTATTAGCTAAAACTTTGGAAATAATTTTAACAGAGCAATTAATCAAAGAAATGGGTCTAAAGTCTTTTAACGTATTAGCACCAATTTTTTATGTAATAAAATAACGTTAGCAAAATTAAAACAACCTAATTGGAGATTACCATTATAAAATTCATTAAACATACAAATTAAGTCTAATTTTAAAACCTCCCAAAAAGATTGATAAAAGAAAATAGGAAATCCATCCGGGCCCGGAGATTTATCTCCTGGTAAATCAAAAATGGCTTTTCGGATTTCCTCTTCAGTAAAAGGAACATCTAAATCAGAGAGATTAATGTTATAAACGGATGGATAAAGATCATTCCATCTAACATTAACTCTATGCTTAATTTTATTGCCAAAGATATCGATATAATAATCAGTAAAAGCATTGTTAAGGTCACGTTGATCAACTAATTCCACATTATTAACTACAATGGAATTAATTGTATTACTACGTTTTCTACTATTAGCTATATTATGAAAAAATTTGGTATTATTGTCACCTTCATTAATCCAATGAAAATTTGATCTCTGTTTCCACATAACTTCCTCTTTTTCAAGAATGGAATTAAGTTCATCTTTTAAGTTATTAAGAACATTTCTCTCACCTAAACTTAAATGTCTAGATTCTTCAATCTTATTTAGTTTAAGCAACTCATTGAGAATATTATCTTTTTAAAATTTAATATTACCAAAAACATTTTTATTCCAGTTTTTAAGAAAAAATCTGAGTTTTCTAAGATTGAGCACAAAAGCTTTAGCTGAATTGTCTCTAAACTTTACACTATAAAAACTCATAGAAGACCATTTATTGAAGATTAAATTAGAAAAACAGATTCTAGAAGCCACATTTTTTCAAATTTAAAGGATCTACTAAAAATTCTATGACTATCACAAGAAAGGATAATGGGACAATGATCAGAAAGGGTATAAGGTAAACTTGACACTCTACAGATAGGAAATTTATCCTCAATTTCATCGCTAACGAAAAATCTATCTAATAGAGCAAATGAGGGAGAATCCCTGTTATTACTCCAAGTAAAAGCTCTATTGGATAGAGGAATTTCGATCAAATTAGAATGAATAATAAATTGATTGAATTCCTCCATTGTCGAATAATCACATTCCCGGGGAGAATGCTCACCAATAAAACGAGTAACATTAAAATCACCCCCCAAAATCCAAGACCCAGGGGCAAAAGATCTAAATTCGAGGCATTCATTCCAGAGAATACGTCTATCTATTTTAGAGTTAGCCCCATAAACATTAGAAATATTTAAAAAAGAATTTTCGGCTAAATTAATTAAAATAATATGTAAAGAGTGTTGCTTTTGAATACACTGCATTAATTTAAAGAGGTTATCTCTCCAACCAATCATTAAACCCCCCGAAAAGCCCACCAAAGGAAGAAAAACCCATTTACTAAGAGGAAAGCCACCTAATCTTCTAAAAAAACGAAAGTCAGGACATTCTATTTTAGTCTCTTGTAAAAGAGCAATATCAGTAGAAAAGTCTTTAAAAAGGTTTTAACTTTATCACATTTATTGAGGTCATTCAAACCTCTAATGTTCCAACTAATGACTCTCATAAGACATAGATCTAGCCCTATCAAATTCCTTATTTTTAATAAACTAACGATCTAACTCTAAGTCAGAGAAAATAAAAGCAGAGCTACTAGCTAACAGACTGAAATCTGAAGCTGATAAATCACCAAGAGCATAAGAGGAATAAGAACTACCCAAATCAAAAAGCGTACGTGAGCCTGATTCTGAAACACCGCTCACGGTGTTCGAACCAGGAAACTCACCCGATGGCTGAGAGCAACTGCCACGAATCCTGACACTACGACGCACCAACCCACTAGAAGCTGAAAATTTTCTACGTCTACCTCTCCTGGAAGAAGGAAGAGAAGGTGCAGAAACACCACCAGTCTCACCTGACTGACCAGACAAAGTACATCCAGCAACATTAACTAAATCACCACAATATAGAGAAACAACGGGATCCTTAAAATCCACTATCTGGTTCACAAGCCCATCCAAATGAACAACAGAGGAAGATTCTGTGACATCACCAAAATCACTAGAGATAGGAACCAAATTATCACAGAGGCAACTAACCACCAATTGATTACCCAAATTCGAAGAAGCAATAGGAGCAGAAACTGTTGAACATGCGCTTATATGATTTTTGTTTGATGATAATAAACATATGTGTGTGTATATATATATATATTCATTTAAATGTATTTGTTAGTGTACTATTTTATTTTTTCATAGATTAAATAAATATTTGTTGAATAAAATAAATTACACAGAATTTGAATTCAAACAGAAATTTTATTCAAACAAATATTTATTACAATTTTGAATAGTACAAATTCAAGCTCTCACTATACGTATACAATTTTGATTCTAACTACATCACAATTCAATTTACATAAATTCCTCACTACATATCACTCACACTCGTAGTTTATCTTCAACTTCATTCCAGTTAGAATCTAGCATCTGAGAAATGTGCAAAAATGTTCACTAACGCGGTAAAATTGAAAAAGAAATATTTTTGCAATATAAAATAAAATATGGATTTTTGAAAATATTATTTGCCTCAGTTATTTGGGTTGTTCGTCATCATTTACATTTGAATTCATCATACACGAACAATGTGACATGCACAGTGTATCACTGTACATGCCACAAGGCCGTGCACACCGATATACACTTGTATTCTTATCAGGGACAGGTAATCATGAGTGGCTGCAATACACACGTGTACATTTATATACGTGCGCACTGCCTCGCCAACTCGTGTGCGCAGCCAACAAAAGCAAACATACAAACAGTTAATGATTCAACTGGCCAGACAACGACTCACATGTTTGAAACCACAAAAGATTGCAACAACAACAAACTCAGTGAAGCCAAAGTGTACAACTACAAGGTCAGGGAAGCAACAAGAATACCAGAGACAGTCCCATAAGACAGTGAAAATGAGTATACAAGTGCAGACACAAGTAGTGATACAACAGTAAAAAGAAACAACTCCAGACCAAATGCAAGACCATAGTACAACAGAACATCAACTGGGCACATGAAGATTAATCAACCAGAATGGATGCAAAGACCAGTGGTGTAAGTGCAGACCACAAAGACTCAACAAAGGCTACAGACAAGTAGCAGTGTGCAGAATGAAGCAACTGAAGGCAACATGACCAAAAGATCAGAGACAAAACAATGCACAACTCAAATGAACACAGTGAAATGCACAAAGGCATAGCAACTTCCACAAGACCACAATGCAATGTACATGAATACAACTACAGGTACAAGGCCAGAATGACCAATGAATGCAACAACCAAATGAAGTCAGCAACTTCAAACTGCTCATATACACAAGTGAATTCACCAAAACAGTAATGTTCAGTGATGAACACAGATGAAGCCGAAAATGATAAATGAAACATAATTCATCACAATGAACCAGCAATATGAAAAAGGGCAGTGGACAATACAAGGTAAAGACATATGTAATGTAACTTACACGTACGCCATGACATCAAGGCCAGAAGTTCAAGTGAGTACACCAAAGATATGACATCACAGCAAACATGACAGCAAACAAATGCAAGTGACTCAAGCAACATGTCCAGTTACAACAAAGACCAAGTGCACAGTGAAAAGTATTCAATAATATAAAGCAATGCTTAGTGTACAACATACATATGAACCAAGTTCATATGTACAACAAACAAGCACTGAAACAAAGATGGCCAGAGCCAAAGTTCACAGTGAAGCCAGAAGAAATTAACAACTACAATTCGAGTATACTATAGGGAAACACAAATGGCCAGAGAAATGCACGAAGCTGCTACAGGGATGAACATAAGGACCTTAAACAACATCGCATTAACAAAGTCAAAGAAATTCGAATGTACAAGTCAAAGCCTGTAGTAAATAAAGTTCGAATTCGATGCAGATGATAAGCAACTCGAAGTCGAAAGCAATAAACAAGTCCAAGTCGAAATCATGGAAGCATATAGAAGTCAACAAAGGAATTCGTGAATGTATACTGAAAAAGATTCAAGTGCGTATCTTTGAAAAAGTCAAAAATCAAAAGAGGAAAGTTTTTTCGTATGACTCAAGAAAAATCGAACGCTGCACAATCAAAGCCGCGCGCATCAAGTCAGGAAAGCAAGAATTAGGAAAGTGTCGAATTTATATAAATTCACACCCAAAATCATCATAGGCGGTGTGCAAAAAGAACAATCGAATTCAAGCAATCGATCCAGAAAGCAACAAATAACATACCAGAAGAAAAATCAGATTCGATCGTTTCGAAGCAACCAAGCCCTAATTTCACAAAACGATCAATAGAGGAGCAGCTGCGAACGAGTGCAAGTAAAGCAACCAAAGAATCAATCATCAGAAAAGCAACGAGCAAGGCAACACGCAAACCAGAGAATCAACATAGGCCTTCAAAAAAGCCCTAATTTGGATCGAAAAATTCAAGCCCTAATTTCAGAGCGCAAAGAAAGCAAGGCCGCAATTTTTCAATAGCAAAAGAAAAAGGAACGGGCAGAAGAAAAATTGGGCCGGCCTTGTTTTAATAAAGGCTTTAGTTTATATTTTAGGGTTTTAGTTTTAAATTGTTTTTAAGTCTGTTCTTTTGAATCAATTCTTGGTAAATCACCACCTAGGTTTTAGGTTGTGTCAGATTGTCTAGTTAGGATTAGTTCAGTGAGCAGGGTATGCGAGTTTGCAAAACTCTATAGGCGGTAGCAGGGTGCGCGAGTCTATTAGAGTGTTTGTAAGCAGGAGACTGTTTAATCCTAATAGAAATCTGGGAATGCAGCAGTAGGCAGGGTTGCCGAAGCTGGGTAAATTTTGTGTGTGATTTACTTTTCAGCATATCTATTTCTCTGCAGTTTATTTTTTTGTGTTTAATTCGAGAAAATTTGCTATAACCCTATTTACCCCCCGCCCCCCTCTAGGGTTAATCTAGATCCTATAAGTGGTATCAGAGCGAGGTATTTTTCTTTAACTCTAGAGTCATGAATCCACCGAATAGTGCTTTTTCTGAGGGGCAATCTATTGTTAGGCCACCCATGTTCAATGGGAATGATTATGCTTATTGGAAAGTTAGGATGGGTATTTATCTTAGTTCTGTTGATTATGATGTTTGGGACATTATTGAAACTGGCTATAAATCACCCACTATAACTGTTGGTGATACTGAGATTCCTAAACCTAAGGATAGGTGGGATGCTAACGATAAGAGGTTAAAAACTACAAATGCCAAAGCCATGAATGCTCTGATCTGTGCTCTTGATAATACTGAATTTAATAGAATTTCTCATTGTAAAACTGCACAGGAAATTTGGCATACCTTGGAGGTGACACATGAAGGAACTTCTCAAGTCAGGAGTCTCGTTTAGCCCTATTCAGCAATGAGTACGAGAACTTTGTGATGGACAAAGGCGAGAGCATAAAGGACATGTTTGGACGCTTTTCAACTTTGGTGTACAATGCTAGAGCGCTTGGGAAGGTATTCACTGAGGTAGAGCTTGTGAGGAAGGTGCTACGAGTCTTACCGATGAGCTTTGAGGCAAAAGTCACGGCAATACAAGAATCGAAAGATTTGAGTAAACTAAGCATGGGGGAGTTGATCGGCAACTTGATGACATATGAGCTTGAGCTAAAAACAAAGGAGGAACGCAACAACTCCGAATCAAAGAAGAAGACGATTGCCTTAAAGAGTAAAGAAGAGAGCGATGAAGAAGAAGAAGATCCAATTGAAGAGCTTGCAATGGCTGTCAATAATCTTAGAAAATTGTCAAGATTCAGGCCACGCAAGAAGAAAACAAATGGTAATAGGTCAAAAGATTCTGACAAGTCTGATAATGAATTGACGTGCTCTAACTGCAAGAAGCCTGGCCACTTCAAACAACAATGCCCACTTCTCAAAAACAACAAAGAAAAGAAAAAGAAGAAGAAGGCCTTTGCAGCGACTTGCGATGATGAAGAAGGAGAGGAAGTTTTGAATAGTAGCTCAGAGGAGGCTAACTTGTGTCTTATGACAAAATCAGATTCAGAAGCAAGCTCAGAGGAATCTAGTGAGGTAGGTCGCTATTCTTATAAAGAACTTGTTTTTATGTGTTGTGATCTTACTAAAATAGTTGATACTCTTGAATCTAAAATTGAAAAACTGAAATCTGATAGGAGAGAACTTGTTCATGAAAATTTTAGGTTAGAAACTGAACTTGAAAATATTTAAAACCTAGACTATAAAAAATGTAAAATTTTAGATTCAGAATTATCAAGACTTAAGAATAGCTTTGAGAATCTTGAAAAAGAAAACTTGAGTCTTAAGGAAACCATTGACACTAGGAAAAAGGATTTTATAAACAGATGCACCTCACTTGTAACTGAAAACATAACACTAAAAACCAAAGTCCAAAATCGTGAGAAATCTCTGAATAACTTTTCAAGAGGAGAAAAATCATTCAACATGTTATTGGGAAATCAAATTTTTGCTAGCAACAGAAAAGGACTAGGCTTTGGGAAAACACAAGTTGATGATAATGCAAAAGATAAGAGTGTCTTTACTAGATGTGAAATAATTGGACATCGTGTTGATAATTGTAGTCATAGGAGCAAGAACACAAAATTTATACAAGTTTGGGTTCCTAAGAATTCTACAAACAAATTTCAGGTCTATTGGAACAAGAATGAAAGGAAAAAACAAGTTTGGGTTCCAAAGGGATTGTTTATTCACAATGCTTCAGCCAGTAACAATCATGGACCTATAAAAACAAATAGGTCACAAAAATCTTTCATCGTGTAGGTATGGTGGCAGGCTAAGGAACAACAATAGTGTTCTCTGGATTTTGGCTGTTCCAGAAACACAACGGGCAACAAAGCAAAGTTCCTTAGCTTAGTACAAAGGTGACAGAATCACAATGGGCAACCACGAAAAATTATCGTAAAGGTAAAACAGGTGAAGGTATATTTGATCGATATATTAAATGTGATAATCTGCATCGTATTCTGAATTAAATCAGCCAATAATGTGATGATAAAGAGATGACGATTTTTTCTGACTTGTTTAACATAGTTGGCCAATTATATTTATGCCAAAAACACTATTCTTTGAATTACTTCATATATATACGTTTGGATTAAACATAGTGTTTTGTTGGATGATAATACATTGGGTTATAATACGGCTAACTCTATATTCACAGTTTCTGATTATTTACACGACTTCAATTCAAATTCAAGAATGCTGTTAAAAATTTGAGTTTGAGTTTTTGTGCACACTTCATGGTCTGGTCTATCAGATTTAATTAGTGATGTTTTTGAAGCGAAAGAGAAATTCAGATGCAGATCATACTGGTAATCTCGTTGACAGAAAAACTTACTAGTTGAACATGATTTATGGTGAGACATTTAGTAACTGCATCGTTTTTCAAAGAAAATATCTGCATATTTTTCATTACAAATAATTTTCAAATAGCAGAAATTTTTTTCTCATATAACCCCTTCGAGAAAATCATTTTTGACCATATTTTCAGATTAGTCATTTTTATTTGATTTTAAATGAAAATTTTTGACTAATCTGACTCCCTACTAATTATCAAAAAGATAAATAGTGATTGAGAAGGTTATAAGTGTTGATATTTAACATACATTACTCAAGACAGTATATTTGGAAAATTTCTTTAGGAATTCAAACAAGAGTTATAAAACTTTTTGTTGGGTAAACATTCCATGACCATTTCTATATCTATCATATTTCTATCGACCATTGTTTATCAAATCTTAAATATAGTTTGTCGATATGTGGTACTATAATCAGGGACCATTTGTTTTTCATTTCACATTTTTTTGTAAAAATAAATAAATATCCAAAGTATTCACTCTCATTTAAAAGTCCTCACGGTTATGCATGGGTGAATTACTTGGATTTTTTGTTTATGTGCTTTCATGCTCATTTAAAAGTCCTCACGGTTATGCATGTATGGAACGCATATCAAAATTAATTGATTAAATAGACAAGTTGATTCTAATCCCATTTAAAAGTCCTCACGGTTATGTGTGGTTAGAAGATACTTGAATTCATTTTTAAAATTAAATTGGAATACTACTAATCTCATTTAAAAGTCCTAACGGTTATGCATGATGAGTAGATATTCAAATTCCTGATATAAATGTACCACAAGTAGATACAACTGTATGATTTTATTAGAACATCATTTCCATTCATTCTAAAAGTGGAATATGAACCTAACAAGGGTAGTTATGATTTTTGTTTGATTTTTATTGAAATTTAATATTTATATTCAAATTGAGTTTTATTGTTGGATTAATATTGATCACTTTATCTCTATTTTTCTCTAACACTATTATTCTTTTGCCGATAACAAAAGGAGGAGAGAAAAGTTAAGATTTTGTAAAATAAAATCAAGCAAAGGTCAAATAATTTTCCATTTGCATCTAGGCTCATTTATATATTTCTATTTGTATGCATATATGTAGGGGGAGCATCGTGTAGAAAGGAAGCATTTAAATAGGGGGAGCAATTAGAGTATATCATTGATCAAATACATTTAACACAGTCAAAATCTTAAATATATGTTTGTTATCATCAAAAGGGGGAGATTGTTGAATATGCGCTTATATGATTTTTGTTTGATGATAATAAACATATATATATTCATTTAAATGTATTTTTTAATGTACTATTTAATTTTTTCATAGAGTAAATAAATATTTGTTGAATAAAATAAATTACACAGAATTTGAATTCAAACAGAAATTTTATTCAAACAAATATTTATTAAAATTTTGAATAGTACAAATTCAAGCTCTCACTATACATATACAATTTTGATTCTAACCACATCACAATTCAATTTACATAAATTCCTCACTACATATCACTCACAACTTCAATCCAGTTAGAATCTAGCATCTGAGAAATGTGCAAACATGTTCACTAACGCGGTAAAATTGAAAAAGAATTATTTTTGCAATATAAAATAAAATATGAATTTTTGAAAATATTATTTGCCTCAGTTATTTGGGTTGTTTGTCATCATTTACATTTGAATTCATCATACACGAACAATGTGACATGCACAGTGTATCACTGTACATGCCACAAGGCCGTGCACGCCGATATACACTTGTATTCTTATCAGGGACAGGTTATCATGAGTGGCTGCAATACACACGTGTACATTTATACACGTGCGCACTGTCTCGCCAACTCGTGTGCGCAGCCAACAAAAGCAAACATACAAACAGTTAATGATTCAACTGGCCAGACAACAACTCATATGTTTGAAACCACAAAATACTGCAACAACAACAAACTCGGTGAAGCCAAAGTGTAGAACTATAAGGTCAGGGAAGCAACAAGAATACCAGAGACAGTCTCATAAGACAGTGACAATGAGTATACAAGTGCAGACACAAGTAGTGATACAACAGTAAAAAGAAACAACTCCAGACCAAATGCAAGACCAAAGTACAACAGAACATCAACTGGGCACATGAAGATCAATCAACCAGAAGGATGCAAAGACCAGTGGTGCAAGTGCAGACCACAAAGACTTAACAAAGGCTACAGACAAGTAGCAGTGTGCAGAATGAAGCAACTGAAGGCAACATGACCAAAAGATCAGAGACAAAACAATGCACAACTCAAATGAACACAGTGAAATGCACAAAGGCATAGCAACTGCCACAAGACCACAATGCAATGTACATGAATACAACTACAGGTACAAGGCCAGAATGACCAATGAATGCAACAACCAAACGAAGTCAGCAACTTCAAACTGCTCATATACACAAGTGAATTCACCAAAACAGTAATGTTCAGTGATGAACACAGATGAAGCCGAAAATGATAAATGAAATAGAATTCATCACAATGAACCAACAATATGAAAAAGGGCAGTGGACAGTACAAGGTAAAGACATATGTAATGTAACTTACACGTACGCCATGACATCAAGGCCAGAAGTTCAAGTGAGTGCACCAAAGATATGGCATCACAGCAAACATGACAGCAAACGAATGCAAGTGACTCAAGCAACATGTCCAGTTACAACAAAGACCAAGTGCACAGTGAAAAGTATTCAATAATATAAAGCAATGCTTAGTGTACAACATACATATGAACCAAGTTCATATGTACAACAAACAAGCACTGAAACAAAGATGGCCAGAGCCAAAGTTCACAGTGAAGCCAGAAGAAATTAACAACTACAATTCGAGTATACTACAGGGATAAACACAAATGGCCAGAGAAATGCACAAAGCTGCTATAGGGATGAACAGAAGGACCTTAAACAACATCGCATTAACAAAGTCAAAGAAATTCGAATGTACAAGTCAAAGCCTGCAGTAAATCAAGTTCGAATTCGATGCAGATGATAAGCAACTCGAAGTCGAAAGCAATAAACAAGTCCAAGTCGAAATCAAGGAAGCATACAGAAGTCAACAAGGGAATTCGTGAATGTATACTGAAAAAGATTCAAGTGCGTATCTTTGAAAAAGTCAAAAATCAAAAGAGGAAAGTTTTTTCGTATGACTCAAGAAAAATCGAACGCTGCACAATCAAAGCCGTGCGCATCAAGTCAGGAAAGAAAGAATTAGGAAAGTGTCGAATTCATATAAATTCACACCCAAAATCATCATAGGCGGTGTGCAAAAAGAACAATCGAATTCAAGCAATCAATCTAGAAAGCAACAAATAACATACCAGAAGAAAAATCAGATTCGATCATTTCGAAGCAACCAAGCCCTAATTTCACAAAACGATCAATAGAGGAGCAGCTGCGAACGAGCGCAAGTAAAGCAACCAGAGAACCAATCATCAGAGAAGCAGCGAGCAAGGCAACACGCAAACCAGAGAATCAACATAGGCGTGCTTCAAAAAAGCCCTAATTTGGATCGAAAAATTCAAGCCCTAATTTCAGAGCGCAAAGAAAGCAAGGCCGCAATTTTTCAATAGCAAAAGAAAAAGGAACGGGCAGAAGAAAAATTGGGCCGGACTTGTTTTAATAAAGACTTTAGTTTATATTTTAGGGTTTTAGTTTTAAATTGTTTTTAAGTCTGTTTTTTTTTTGAATCAATTCTTGGTAAATCACCACCTAGGTTTTAGGTTGTGTCAGATTGTCTAGTTAGGATTAGTTCAGTGAGCAGGGTGTGCGAGTTTGCAAAACTCTATAGGCGGTAGCAGGGTGTGAGAGTCTGTTAGAGTGTTTGTAAGCCGGAGACTGTTTAATCCTAATAGAAATCTGGGAATGCAGCAGTAGGCAGGGGTTGCCGAAGCTGGGTAAATTTGTGTGTGATTTACTTTTCAGCATATCTATTTCTCTGCAGTTTGTGTTTTTTTGTTTAATTCAAGAAAATTTGCTATAACCCTATTCACCCCCCTCTAGGGTTAATCTAGATCCTACAGAAACATCATCTAACAACACCTTTCTATCCAGATCACCTAAAAAATCAACCTGATCCAAAAAATCAAGTGAATCATGCACAATAGGCACATCAATCCTATCCACCACGAAAACATCAAGTTCCAAAAATTTTTCAACCACCGAATCCTTCTCAACATCTAGAAGCAATTCTGCATTTAAGTACCAATCTTGAAAAAACTCAGATTGTCTCAGCACAGAAATATCATCAATATCATCAATATAGGCAACTTCAGTAGAATTAGGAACAACAACCCCATTGGAAGTTTCATCTGACCAAAAACAAAAATCGAAGAAATCAACATTTAACAGTGAACCAGTACCCATAGGTAAATCGAATTCCATGTCAATCTGTCTACTGTCAGAATCATCAAACTTATAGCAGCTATTAACAACATTGTGGGAACTAAAGCCACACTCAGGTAAGAAGAAATGTAGATCACCAGAAAAAGAGCAGGAAGAAGCAGAGCAAACCGTTGAATAAGCAAAAAATATCAGCAGGAGGACAAGATGTTACAACATCACTGACATCAGACAATAACGAGCACTCTGAAGGTAATACAGAATCAAGGCAATCGAACATGTTGGAGATAGGAATCTTAAAAGAATCCAATTTAAGAGGGCAGAGAAAACCTTTTTTAAACTTTGGAATGGTGAAATCACTAACCGAATTAGAAAGGCTAACCTCGTTCACTGACTTAGGCATACAATGAACAACATCTGGGTCCAACAAAATAGGATCCAAAGAAACAGATTCTTCGCTCCTAACGGAATCGAGAAAAGCACCTTCGTCTACATTCAAACTAACAGAAGAAAATGAATTTACAACATACTGCACTTTGACACCAGAAAATTCTTGATAGCCCTTATCTATATTTGGCGAATTCACATTGTTAAAATGATTTAAAAGATCATCCAAAAATAATAAACCTTCTGATTGCTTAGTCCAGAGATTATTTATTAAGATTCCTCTTAAATAAATGAACTTTATAACAAACAAGAAACCATGCTCCTTTAAATGGTCGGAAGAAAAGGAAGAGACCGATGAAGAATCGATATTTCCAAAATAAAGATCAGGATCACCAAATCTAGCCTTATAACCTTTACCAATATTCGGTGCGTTAACAACATTAAAGTGAAGAAGCAGATCTTCCAGGTAGTTAAGACCTTCAACACGATAAAGCCATAAGTGATCTAACAAAATCGCTTTCAAAAGCATAATCTTCAACACGAATTGAAAACCATTTTCTACCAAGAACACAGAAGAAACCGAAGATCTTGACGAACAATTGAAGCTTTTATGACCAAAATTGCCACACTGGAAGCACCTGATGGGATCTCGACACTGAGACGTGAAATGGTTTCTATCTCCACATCTAAAGCAATAGAATTTGTTGGAGCGAGAATCGATCCATCTTTTAGCGGAAATCTGAGGCTTCAGAACACGATAGGGAAGAAAAGACAGTTGGTCTTTGACCACTTGGGCAAAAGAACGATGTTTGAACGATTCTGGATCTCTAGCAATTGAATTTTCTTGCAACAGAGGGTGATAGAGAGAAGAAGAAGTGAATGATTGAGAACGATAGCAAGAACCAGTCGCCATTAAAGAACTTTAACCTTTACACGTCAATTCAATTTTTAGCGAAAGTACTTAGATCCTTAAAATGGATAAAAAAAAGTTTACTGGATAAAAGAAGTTTACTAATAAAGGAGCTTTTAATTAATAAAAAGATTAATTAAATAAAAGGTATTAGGAGTTTTTAAGTAGCTTAACCAAACTTTGTACAGCTGGATTGTGCTTTGTATGATTTGATAGTGTTTTGAATGTTCATTTGTTTGTGGAAAGTATACTAGGCTTGGTTTCCCTTTACAAACATCTATCTTGTACTAGATAGCCGATTAGTCGACTAAATAAAATTAACCAAATATAACTCTAGGAATGTCTAGAAGTAAAACGAGAATTATATAGTGCAGTTACCTTCGATGGTGCTATGGTGTACGTATAAACTCGTGTGTTCTTCTAGGACAAATGATAAGGAAATGCGTTTGCTTAAATGGTTAGGAGGCGATCTCCACTCTTAGTATTGTCTGTTTATTTTCGAAAGAACCGGAGTTGAGATTACTGAAAATTTATCGATTGGTTTTAGAGAGTCCGGTAAGTGGGAAGAGTGTACATATATGTGATGACTCGAACCCGAAACTACTTCAAAACCATATATGTGATCTATGTTCTAGAAGCAGTTGCGAAGTGGAATGTTATAGAGTTGAACTGTCTATCCTAAGGTTAAGGTACCCAAGTGAAAGGTTAGCTTTAACCTTTCGAATGATATTATCATGAAGGATCGCCTATCTTGACGAGTGTTCCAAGAGAGAGGATAGCGTTAGCATTCATCAGAGGACTTATGCGGGGAACCAAAGTGGAGGTTTGAGATCTTTTCGTGATGCTAGAATCCATTTAGTGATTCGCAATCTGTTTGAGATAATGGAATCCAATAAGGGATTCATGTGCTATTTCGAATGATGAAGATTCATGTGAAAGATACTGAATATAGCCTCAACATCGGAAATGACTAATACAAGAGAAGGATGCACAATCTTGAGTTTAGCTTACCCACGAGGGTACATCAACTCCATATCTAGAGTATGCTTATTGATATGTTGTGCGTAGGAGTTATTGATACTTGGTACCACGCAGCTCATCATTGGGCTAGTTGTGTTTACTAGGGGTAGGCATGGTCGGTTAACCGAACCGATCGGTTAATTAACTGATTTAACCAACCAAATTATACGGTTCGGTTAACAGAACCGAAATGAAATTGTGTGGTTTATATCGACCGAACCGCTCACTTTTAACTGCGATTAACCACATATACCAATCGGTTAACCGATTAAGCTTCACCGGTTAACCAAAAATTGGTTGCTTGCTGTTAATCGAATAATTAACCCCAATTAGAAGTTTAAAATTGACTGAAACTATTACAAACAAGTACAACCAGTAATGTGATAATATTACAACTCAGCATGTTAAATGTTACTCACTAACTCTTCATATCAGCATATTACATACTAACCAGTAAGGTAGTAACCACTAACCCAGTAGAAACTCGATCTCGGCATATTACATAGATATACAATACATAATAACTAGATTGTCCAGAGCAGAGCATTTGCAAAAACTCAGAAAGCATATGGACCAAGACCAAAGACCAAAGAGAACGCATCAGCAATTATATAGACTACCTGCATCACCAAAGACCAAAGTTACTACTACAAAGTTGCAACTCAGCACCTCAGCAACTCGCCAAGAAAAATGATGATGAAACCCAATAAGAAAGCCAACAACTCGACAACCAAGAAAACTCCAAGCTCCAAAGTCCAAAATGACGGCAAAACTGAATCACTGATGATGAAAAACCCGATGATAATCATAAAAGTGAAGATAAAACTGAAGAGATTATATGAAACTTAGTAAGGCTTAAATTGTGTAAACAATAAACTGTAAATTGTAAATTGATGAGATTATATGATTATGAAACTCAGCAAAAGATTATATATGATGAATAGGCTTAGATTGTAAGCTTTAATATATGTAAATGAAAATAATGACGAACTGAATCAGTAAAGACTTAGGAACATTTATTTACTCATAGCTGATAACTGATAATTATATCATATATTGTTATGTATGAAACTAATGATCAACATAAAAGTTTATATATGATTAACAATATCATCATCATTAGGTAGTAAATAGGCATCACAAGAAGACATGTTTGAAAATGTTGCAGATAAACTAATAGTAAAAGATGACAAGCAGATTATGCCTAGTATTCATTTAACAAAATATTTAACATAGTATCAAAGTCTCAATATCAACAAATTTAGACTATTTCACTTACTCCTGCTAAATTCGGTTTATTTATTTTTTAGTTTATTATTTTTTCACCTACTGAAACTGCTATCATGGGTCTAGTTCACTTACTCTTGTTACAAATTCAGTTTATTTTTTTTTCTCCATGCATCCACAATAGAAAATTAAATCATTCATGTTACTGAATACTAATTGACTGGATATGGCTTAATATAATACTCACATGAACAAAATATTTTGGGATACATATACTAATTGTAACAACCCGCATATTTATCGATTTTTATATTTAAATATTTTATTTAAATATTTTATCGATACTCGGAATTTAGTCCGAAAAGTTACTTTTTGCATACGGTCGAATTAGGACTCGGGACCACTCCCATTGAGTTTAAAATGCCGTTTGCAACCTTTTTGAGTATAAGCTTCGATATGTTTGGAGTAAGTTGATTTTTGCTACTTTTTCACTTAGGGCTTTAGTTTGGGCTGAACCCTCTTACTAACTCAGTCCCAAGCCCCTCTCCTCTTCATTACTTCATTTCATATTCCTAATACTCAAGCTTTTATATTAATGGAGAGTGGAAGAGGAAATTAAAACTCCAAGCCCTAGTTTCTTTTGCAAATCAAACTCTAGCTCCAAACTAATAGAGGAACCCATTGGTAAGCTTCTCTTCTTCTTCTCCAACTCATTCTCTTATCAATTTCAGAAATTCCTAAACCTAACTTTGGGAATGTTCTTCTTTTAAAGCTTAGAATCAAGCTTCTTGAGTTGGATTTGAAGAGTGGTTGATTCTCCTTTGCTTTCAAGCTTCTTCTTCAATCGTTTGGGTTCAAAGGTGAGATTTTTATCTCACATCTTAGTCTATAATTATCTTCGATTGTTAGGTATGAATTCCTAACACTTATTCTTGTGCAATTGATTTTGGTTTGGATTGATTTGGTGTATATTCCAATTTTTGGTGTTTTGAAATCAAAATCTATGAAAATCCTTTTACGGATATTTGGACATTGATATTTGAGGCGTATCGAAGGGCCGTTAAGGCTGGGTTGTCGCGTGGCGTAAATCCTCAGTCGTCATTTGCTCGTTCGATCGTTTCTGATATTCGTTTGGCCATTTTTGGCATAGGTTCAGGGAATGCCCTGAACCTTTGATTCAGACGTCTGAAACGTTAGATTCAGACGTCTGAATATTATACTGGGAATTTTTGTTCCCTAGTATTCAGACGTCTGAATCTATATTTCAGACGTCTGAATTGGTTCATTTGGAACCAGAAAGGAAATAGGCTAAAAAGTGCCTATTTCAGACGTCTGAATTCAAGGATTCAGACGTCTGAATTCTGTCTTTGGAAAATATTTATTTTCCAGATTCAGACGTCTAAATCCTTGATTTCAGACGTCTGAATCTGCACTCTTTTTTCCTATTTGCCTATCTGCTTGAGAATTCCAACTTTAATCGATTCGTGTTGATTCCCTTTTGTTATTATCACTTATTATCGACTTTGATGACATTTTCTTCGTGATTTTGGAAATATCCACTTTAATGGATTCGGTATCGATTTATTTGGATTTTATTCACGTCTTCGAATGTGAATTTTAGTGATTGATTGTTCCTACAATCTTCTTTGTGATTTGTCACTTTAAAAATATAATGGTTTTCTATACTAGTAGTAAATATCAAAATTCTTTCATCAAAATGATTTCAACCCTATTTTATTACAAAGCTCGTTTCTTAAACCGTTTTCCAATCTATTAGTATATACAAGCCTTTACCTCACTCGTATGAGTAATCTAATTAAATGACCTAGTAAAACGAGTGGTATGATACGCTTGCGTTTACTTCGTCGGTTAATTCTTGGACTTGTCCGATTGAATCTCTTGTGACAATTTTCTAGTGGAGATCTACAGTTTGTTCGTAAATATTTAAGTTCAGCAAGTGGTAATGGGACATGAAGCTAAACTCATATATTTACTAGCTTAGTGTAATTGACACTTCCGTTGATCATGACAATCATCTTTGTGATTTAGACTAGCAATGTGCGATGTCTCTTTGTCTGCGAGGGAGACTAAACCCCGTTTTGTGGAGTTTCAACTCAAATTGGTGGGGTAGCAACCCATGGTCTTCGGTCTGTTTGTGGGGATTTGGCTCAATTTGTGATGGTTAGCAACCATGGAATTAGTGTTCCGTTTGTGATACACGTGTTGGTGAGCTTTATGCTCTCGTTTGTGATAGGCCTTTCCCCTTTTTTGTGATTTCTAGATTTCTTGAGATGATTTCTAGGATTTGTGCTTCACCAATTTTCGTGATTTTCATTGATAAGTTTTATCAATATTTGTGCATTGGTGAATTTGTGTGTCATTGACTTTTGTGATTGATATTGATATAATTGTCAATATTTATGGTTTGGTGAACGAAATAAAGAGTATGACATTTCTTTTGTTCCTTGAGTAGATTTTTGTGATATTGATTAATCTCTTGTTTATTTTCAATTACTTATAAATCACAGCTTGGCATTGTGATTATTATGTGTTTAGTCATACCTCTTATTCTATATCGTCTCATCTGATATTTATAGCTAGACTGATCCGTTTATTATTTTCTTATTAAATAATACTCGGGTCAGACCGAGATGTTACAGGTGCTTCAGCTTGACTTCTCACTTGGGATTGATTTCTCCGACTTTTGGCTAACAACTTAGATTAATAGTTTATTTTGTTGTATACACTTGAGATATGGACTCATAGTTGTATTCTTTTGTATAGAACGTGTTGCTATTCTTTTGTATTAATGTGGATCTTTTGACCACTACTCTGATATACACTTTCATGTGTTAGTTATATATTCATATCTTCTTCCGCCTTTGTGATATGAATTATCTACGACTGATTTGTGTTATTCTTATTTCTATATTTATTTTCGAAGATTATTACAGCCACTGTGTAGTAGCTTTGTGTTTGTATCGGTATGTCGGATTTCCTCTTGAAATAAAATGCATGTTATACTATCTGACATATCGGTGCTCGCGCAAAGCAATTACACGGATGGTCGCTCCTCAACAGCCTTATTCTCCGTGCTAGTTGACAGCATTACACCGTAGTGTTCTTAGCTAGTGTGGGTATAGAGGTGGGGCATCACAGCTTGGTATCAGAGCCAAACTTCGAGACAATATAGAATAATGTAACAAGGATCATCGTCCTAAGTCCATCTTAAGAGGAGTGGAGTGGGAGTTTTTATTGTAGAGGAGTTGGGTTGATTATTAGGTTAGTGGGCTGAAACCTAAACCCAAAGCCCCAAATGAAAATATCAAAATTCTAATCAACTCTAAATATATCGATGTTTATACTCAAAAAGGTCGTAAACGCCATTCTGGACTCAATGAAAGTGGTCCCGAGTCCGGATTCGACCGTTTACAGAAAGTCACATTTCGAACTTTAAATTTAACTAACGATGCTATATTTAAATAAACCATTTAAATATATAATCGTAAATTATGTGGGTTGTTACAACCACTTATGTGTATCATTTGGTATTACACCGGGGATGTATCTGTATATATATATATATATATATATATATATATATATATATATATATATATATATATCTTGTTTGTTGTTTTGTGATGTGATATGCATTTAGTTGTTGTGTTTTGTTCTGATAGATCCGTAGCCACCTATAGTTTTGTATTAAGCGTTTATTGGATATGTCGATCTACTTAAGATAGAGGAAATTTATTTAGAGCATTTATCGATGTATTCAATAGATGTTTAAGACAAAACTATAGATGGTCGCTCCTTACCAGCAGATATCGATAAACATTTAAATCAGATTTAAAAGTTATAAATAATGATTTGATTTGGAAACGTAAATGGGTATATTAGCTCATAATAGTGGCTGACCACACAAAAAGAGGGTGGTGATATTTTTCTGAAATATATAGTTTGAATCGGTAAGTAGAAGAGGTAAACAGGGAGATCTAAATCCTATTTTTCACTCTTTCTCATTGCCTATATAAACCAACCATCCTCATTCTTTTTCATTTTTACTTTAGCCTCCTCCCTTATTTGTATTAGCTGCAACCACTAGGATCCCCTTCCCACTTTATTTTCAAATAAAATTATATCAAATTAAAAATCTACTTCCAATATGTGGTGATTTCCTCATCTAGATGCATTTTTAAAAGAGTGTGAATACGATCTAAGGAGTTCTGGATTCAAGATTCAAGGTGCACATTCAAGGCTATGATATTAGTAACATATAATCTATTTTATGTGACATACATTTCTATTTATGTTAATATACAAGTATAGATTGATCATTGTCTATCATGAGTTTTTATACATACATACATACATACATATATATATATATATATATATGCTATCTACTTTTACAAGTATATGTATATTCATTTTAGATTTAAAAAACTATATATAGATTTAAATTATATACTTATTACGTTTGGTCATTTTAAATTTTTTGAAGAGATTTGGCAATTTTAGATTACAAAATACATTTTGAATATTAAAATATGTTTTAAACAATTTTAAATAAAACAGAAATTATATATATATGTATATGTATATTTCATAAACATATATATATATATATTTACATTAAAAATTATCATGTATATGTATATTTTTTTAATTATAAAACTTAATTTATAAATTATAAATTTCAAATTCTTTCAAATATAATGTACATGTCTCAAAAACAAACTTTTTTATAAATCTTTATGGATTTATAATAAAAAAATGTTAGAAAATCGATACGCACATTGTAATAAAAAAAATTCGTTTACATAAGTCCACACAAATTTATTTAAAAAAAGCTATTATGTTATTTTTAAAAATTAATCGTTTTGAAATAAAAAATTAAAATTTTAATATTTTAAACATGCTATTTATATTGTTACCTAATTTCTATAAAAAAATTAAAATTAAATATAATATATTTTAAATATATAAAAAATTATCATTAGATATACAATCATACATACATATACATACATACGTACATACATACATACATATACACACAACATATTAACAAATGAAATTTGAATTCAAAATTGAAATAGTTTCCTAGATCAATGTAACAATCCTCTCCGAAAAGGGCCTAATTTTCGAACCAATAAAAGCCAATCGAACCTTAGGTCCATTCCAGAGCTGGCTATTGTTTGGTATGATAGGTTAAAATAAACAATGTGTACAACTATCTACCTTTGCTTTCGTAGTCTCCCAAGGGAAGCAATAAATATAATAATCAATTAAGGTATCCATTTTCATAAAATCCAAGTCTTAGAAATTCAATGTATCAATAATACGTAAAATAATTTTAATGCATTGTTTGGGTACATCAAAACATTAATAGATAACTAATACCGCCGCCAAGTCTTCACCGGCTCCTTCTCCACACCCATCATCGTATCTGACATGTAGGTTGTAATGAGGAGGAAGTTAGAACAACAATTTTTGGTGATTGAGAACTTCAAGTTTTACAATCATAGTATATGGAAACTAAGCATTCAGATAAGTATTATGTCATATGTATTTATTATACTTCTCCAAGTATATCTAATAACTATAGGATAATGGCCATATAAGTCCTTCTTTATAGCTATAAAAGTGGATGCAATGCAACTATGGAGCATATTGGGTTTGAAAAGCCACCTCTCGCCCAACCATATCATAACGATGTGAGAGAAAGTACCTAGGTCACTTAAGACCTTAAATATGGAATAGGCAGACTCTTCAGCCATTTAATACCCAAAACTAAGGTGAATCCCTCCTGGTAATCCCTAGCTGTCATCATAGAATATCTCTTCTAGGCCACTTAATACTTCTTAGATAGGGAAGAGGCAGACCCTCTAACAACCATTTAATAACTCAATCCTGAAGCGGACCTCCCCCAAGATATTTTCACTAACACATCTAAACGATAATCTCGACCATTTAATACTTCTCAAATAGGGAGAGGCATATCCTAGCACAACCATTTAATACCTCGACTTTGAAGCAGGCCCACTATGGATTACCATATCCTTGTGGCCCACAACCCAAACCGTGACGTCCCATATTAATTCGACTATTTGAAGGTGCCAGTAGCCAGATCAGCTGTGCAGACTTACTCTACAAAAATCATGACTAACCATGCCTCAATCATGGGTAATTTTTATAAGCAATGTCCCATATCAGTTACAAAATTCTCACCACTGGTAGCCATATTTGCTGGACAGACTTTTGTGTGCTTTCAACTGATCTTGCATCCCTATAACTTAGCCATATTTCCATTCTCCAACATTTAATGTAAAATTACATCAATATATACATATAATACACAAACACCCCTCACCCATATTTATGCATTAAAGGGTTTATAAGAGAAACTCCTTATTTCGCCTTTATTTATGGATTAACTTCTCTAATTATCCCTAACTCATATTATTAGATTGATTGTTAATTGATAGTTATCATATACATTGCATTTTTACAATTATAATTGTCAATTTCAAAGTTTAAAGATATATGTTATCATTATTTTTATGCCTAATATTAAAATATGCCTAGTTAGTTTTATGCATTCAGGTAACGTGTCCGTTCTTATTCGAAATGTTATATTATTTTAATGTTCACAACTATAGTTACTATACAAGTCCCTTTCAATACACCAATCAAATAAAAGCCAATATCATAAATAAATTAGCTATACAAAATAGACTTGTATACATATCTAAAATGGAATCCAAAACATACAATCTGTTTTACGTTAATATAGTAGAATTATGGTCATATATTAGGATTATGGTCATTCTTTGCAAAGAAGTAGACTTATAATAAAAATCTTTTATATTCCATGCAAGTTTTAAACGAATAACATTGAAATGATAAAGAAATCATACTTGTTTTAATTGTCAAAATGTAAACTATGGATAAGAGAAAATATCCTTCTTCTTACTTTGCACACCTCTATCCTTTTCCTTGTTTTGGAATTTTTTATCATTTTAATCACAAATTGAAAAGTGGAATCAAATAGAACACAAATCATTTATATTTTAAATATTAATGCATCCAATTCTACTAAATAAAAATAAAACCACTAAGATTCCAAACAACTCAAGTTTTACATATTATGGGGAAATTTTGGGGTTTTAAGTTAATAGTTCGCATAAAAAATCTCCCAAAGGCATAGTACAAATCCAAACATCAAACTACACCATATACTGTTATAGAAAAATTAAGATTTCTACTCATAGATAAATCTCAATGAATTCTTTGGATTTGCTTCATCCGATAATCTTATCTCTTTCTTCAATTTATCCTCTATTTATTGTACATATAATCGATTTATTTGTACGTAGTAGATTCATAATTTTTAGATCAGGTAATATATATATATATAATTTATTACATTTCTCTTTGGATTGCTTATGTGACGCCCCACCTCTATACCCACGCTAGCCAAGGACACTACTAGGTAATGCCGTCAACTAACACGGAGAATAAGGCTGGTTAGGAGCGACCATCTATAGCATTGCTCTAACTATCTATTGAATATAGAGACAATAAACACACCAACCAAGTCGACATACCCAATAAATACTTAAAACAAAACCATAGGTGGTTGGATCTATCAGAACAGAATATAATAACTCAAATGTAATATACATCACAGAACAGTAAATCATCATATACACATATACAGATTCACAACAGAGTTATACAATAATACATATCAAGTGGTATAGCAAACCACCATATACAGACGAGTCAAAAGAATACATATCAGAGTTACAACAAAATAGGACTACACAAAAAGCTATGACAAAAAGAAGCTAACAGAGTAGTCCATGCGGAAGCAAAATAGGCTAAGTCCAAAAGCGCCTAACCTGAAACATCTCGGTCTGACCCGAGTATAAGATACACGGGTCAGTCTAGCTAAACAAATCAGTTAGATAAACTGAGCAACAATAAACCTGAAAGGTTACAAAGCATAGCAAATATCTCTAAAAGAGATAACACACTCATCTAACAAAAGATGAATCATATGATAACAAGCCTCATATCATCGGCAACATAAAGGAACAAGGGATACAAATATCCCAAATCAAGCCAAAAAGGCAATAACAAATACCAATAAGGTATACAAGTTCCGCAAGGTAAACGCTATGCATCATGCGGCTCATAATGACCAACACCGAAGGGCGATACCAAGGGAATATACATATGAATGAAACATCATAAAATTGCTCGAGCTCAGTACTGCATAAACAAGGATCCATGAGCCCGAAGACTCCAAACCCAATATCACCCATGCGGATCATAACGACCAACATCGGAAGCGATACTAAAGGGCAACCCAATATCACCCATGCGGCTCATAACGACCAACATCGGAAGCGATACTAAAGGGCAACAAACCCGAAGGCACATACCCGAAGGCACATACCCGAAGGCAACAAACCGTAGTGGTGAAGGTCAGAGACCCAGTACTGAACACCACTAACTAGCAGAATGTGTCACAACTCTCGAAAAGGAAACCGAAAAGTGTTAACATATGTCCCATAACCACTCGTTCGCACTAAACGGTTTACTATCCGTCAGCCACTTTCACACTCAAAGCAGTACAAAGTTCACCTCATATCATCGGTAAACCAAACCCGAGGGTTAAAACGATCAATTGAGTAGGTCGGGAATTAATCGGAAGGATAAACGCACAGATTCATGGTCCGTGTTTTGCCCAACCATTTAATCACCCTTCCACTTTGCTCGAAGTGCGAAATTGTACGTGTGGTTTAAATAGAATTTATAAATCGGAGAAGCGAACTTTTAATACGATTTGAAGAAATCATTTATAAAAACCCGTGAATGAATTCAAAAAGGAATTATCAAGGTCAAATACGCATAAGCAACTAGTTGGAATTAACAAGCGTTGATTAAATTTGGAAAATTAAACGAACAAGGCAAATTGGCAAAAAACAGCAGGTTCAGACGTCTGAAAGAAGGGATTCAGACGTCTGAATCTGGAGACCAATTTCTTTTTCAAAAGAGGATTCAGACGTTCGAACCCAAATTTTCAGACGTCTGAAATAGGCAATATTTTGCCTATTTCCTTTCTGGTTGAAATTTTGGCAATTCAGACGTCTGGAAATATAATTTCAGACGTCTGAATCTGGGGATAAAAATTCCCCTTGAACAATATTCGGACGTCTGAAATAGGCATTTCAGACGTCTGAAACTCAATGTTCAGGCATTTCCTGAACCTAGGCCAACTATGGCCAAACAAATCGAAAGCAATCGGATGCGTGTTGATTATGGGCTTACGTCAAACGACTACCCAACCCTAACGACACACCCAAACACTCCGAACAACATAAACATCAACCATATAGGGTTTTACATAGATTTGGCTTCAAAAATCATAATTTGGCAATTTCACCAAAACAATCCAAATCGAAAGCAAAAGCATATGAACAAGTGTTAGGAATCCATACCCAACATCAATGATATCAAAAGAAGTAGATGTGAGTTCCAAACTCACCTTTAACCCAAAAAAAAGAAGAAGGAGTTCAATTTGCAAGGAGAAGACCAACCAAACACTACTTCAACTCACAAGCTTCAATCTAAGAATAAATCACATATTTCCTAATTTAGGTTTAGGAAATTTTATGAAACTGAGGAAGAGAAGAGTTGGAGAAGATGAAGAAGAACTTACCAATGGCTTCTCTTTGATTTTGGAGCAAGAATTTGTAGTTTGCAAATGGATTTAGGGCTAGGAGTTTCTAGTTTCCTTTCTCTTCCCCCATTTCAGTTTTTGCTTAAGCTTTTATGAAATGAATAAGTGAATGAAAGGAGAGAAGGGCTGAGTTGGGGTTAATTTGGGTGAAACCCAAACCCAAAGCCCACTTAGCAAATAGAAAAATTCGACTTACTCCAAACATATCAAAGCTTACACTCAAAAAGATCGCAAACGCCATTTTGGAATCAATGGAAATGGTTTCGAGTCCCAATTCGGCTGTTTGCAAAAAGTAACATTTCGGACCCAAAATCCGACTAATGACGCTATATTTAAATGAAACATTTAAATATAAAATCGTTAAATATGCGGGTTGTTACAGATCTCCCCTCCTTACAAAATTGCGTCCCCGCAATTCCTAGAGACGGTATTTGTAACAACTACATACATAAAACATTCCAAAGAAAAGGAAATAAGCTCGAGATGAAAAGACATACTCACCGTTTCAAAGCGAAGAAAGAAAACCCGGATAAGATTGCTCGATATACTCTCTGGTTTCCCAAGTACAGTCATTGGGATTAGCGGACCATTGAACTTTAACGAGCGGCACGTCCTTGTTCCGAAGGTGTCGCACCTCCATATCAAGCACACGAATAGGTTGTTGTACAATAGATAAGTCCGGTGAGATCTCAAGCTCTTGCAAATCAGGAAAAGTAATAACAAAATCTGACTCCCGAAGACACTTTCGAAGTTGTGAGACGTGAAACACGTCATGAATGCCAGATAAATGAGCTGGAAGTGAAACTCTATAAGCCACAGGGCCAATACGTTCAGTAATAGAAAATGGTCCTATAAAGCGAGGAGCCAATTTCCCAGTCGCACTGAAACGCATAACCCCCTTCAAAGGAGAAACACGAATAAAAACAAGATCGCCGATCGAGAACTCGAGAGGCTTCCTACGGTTATCCGCGTAGGATTTCTGACGGCTCCGTGCCTCTTTCATTCTCAACCGAATAAGATCAATCTTCTCGGAAGAATGACGAACAAAATTCGGGCCAAGAATAAGCTTCTCCCCAGATTCTAACCAACAAGAAGGTGATCGACATGGCCTTCCGTATAAGGCTTCGAAAGGAGCCATACCGATACTAGACTGAAAACTATTGTTGTAGGAGAACTCTACAAGAGGTAGGTGATCCTCCTAACTTCCACCAAAATCAAAAATACAAATACGGAGAAGATCTTCCAAGATACGATTCACCCGTTCAGTCTGTCCGTCAGAATGCGGATGATAAGCTGTAGAAAAATTAAGCTTTGTTCCCAAAGCTTGCTGAAGACTCTTCCAAAAATGACTCGTGAATAAAGGATCACGGTCACTCATAATAGAACTAGGAACACCGTGAAGTCTCACGATTTCCTTGACATACAACTTAGCCAAATGCGAAGCAGTCCTATTAGACTTAATAGGGACAAAATGAGCAGACTTGGTGAGGCGATCAACAATAACCCAAATGCTAGAATGGCAAGATTTCGAACGAGGTAGGCCGTCAATGAAATCCATAGAGATCTGATCCCATTTCCACAATGGAATCTCAAGAGGCTGAAGAAGACCCGAAGGACGCTGATGCTCGGCTTTAAAACGCTGATAAGTTATGCAATTGCTCACATAACTCGCCACATCGCGCTTCATGCCTTCCCAATAATAAAGACGACGCATATCGGCATACATCTTACCACTACCGGGATGAACGGTATACTTAGAACGGTGACAGTCATCAAGAATGTCATGCCTAAGTGCAAGATCAGAAGGCACAAAAAGACGGTCCTTCTTGCGAAGACACCCATAAGAATCAATGCTGAAATCTTGCAACGCCTCATCGCAAGATCCAGACTCACAAAGCTGAATAAGATGCAACAACACAGGATCACGCCGCTGACCATCGACAATACGATCCAATAAAATAGGTCGAGCTCCCAAACTAAATAATAGAATAGGAGAATCAGAAGATGAACCTCGATCACGAATTTCACAAAAAGATAGAGTCTCAAGAACATCCCATTCGGCAAACATCATAGAAATAACAGCCGAATGTTTGCGACTAAGCGCATCTGCAACACGATTATCCTTACCAGGGGTATACTGGATATCAAAGTCATAAGAAGCAAGAAACTCGAGCCAACGCTGTTGTCTCATATTGAGTTCCTTTTGAGTGAACAAATACTTCAAAGATTTATGATCGGTATAGAGAATGAAGCGCTCGCCCAATAAATAGTGTCGCCAAATCTTCAAGGCAAAGACAATGGCGGCTAACTCAAGATCATGAGTGGCATAACGAACTTCATTCGGACGCAATTGCCTAGAAGCATAAGCAACTACCCGATCCTTCTGCATAAGAACAGCACCGAGACCACTACCACAAGCATCGGTGTAGACAACAAGATCATGATTTCCTTCGGGAACCACAAGAATAGGAGCAATAGTGAGAAGTTCCTTCAATGTCAAAAAGGAAGCTTCGCACTTGTCGGACCAAATAAAACGAATGCCTTTCCGAGTAAGGCAAGTGAGAGGAAGCACAACACGGGAAAAGTTCTTAATGAACCGACGGTAATAACCCACCAACCCAAGGAAACTACGAATCTCATGAACATTCTCAGGCCTCTTCCAATTCTGGATGGCTTCGATCTTTGAGGGATCGACAGAAATGCCATCGGAAGATACAACATGGCCTAAGAACTTAACCTTATTCTCCCAAAAGTGGCACTTGGAGAATTTGGCTCTAAGCTGATGACGACAGAGGGTACTCAAGACAATTCTCAAGTGATTAGCATGCTCAGCTTCAGACTTAGAATAAATAAGGATATCATCAATGAACACAAGGACGAACTTATCGAGATATTCCCGAAATACTCGATTCATGAGATCGACAAAGAAAGCAGGAGCGTTCGTCAAACCGAACGGCATAACGAGCCACTCAAAAGAACCATATCGAGTGCGGAAAGCTGTAAGAGGTATGCTATCCTCTGCGACTCGTAACTGATGAAAACCCGTGGCAAGGTCGAGTTGAGAAAAGACCTTAGCACCACTCAATAGATCGAACATATCATCGATCCTAGGCAATGGATACCTATTTCTGATGGTTAACTCGTTAAGCTTGCGATAATCAATGCAAAGCCTAAGAGTTCCATCAAACTTCTTCACGAAGACGACCGCGGATCCCCACGGAGAAAAACTGGACTGAATCAACTGCTTGGACTCAAGCTCCAAAAGCTGCTTCTTGAGTTCCTCATTTTCCTTTGTAGACATCCTCGTGGGAGGACGACTAACTGGCTGCGCACCTGGAATGAGATCAATGCGGAACTCAATTGCCCGTTTGGGTGGCAAACCCGATACAGGCTCAAAAACATCAGAAAAGTCACAAGCAACCGGAATACGAGATATATCATCATCATCTCGCGAGTCAAGAGAATATAAAGCCATCTTGGAATTATCCACATTCCGAAGAACAAGAGATAGCTGAGTAGGCGAATCCGGATGTCAAAGATATATAGTTCTCTCCGAACAAATAATCCTGGCATCATATCTCACTAGCCAGTCCATACCCAAAATCATATCGAATCCCAGACAAGAAATAACGTGCAGATTCGCACGGAAAGAAAAGTCACATAAAACAATCTCAACATCATCACAAAGCAAACTAAGGGTCGCGGATCCCCCAATTGGATTCGCAATCCTTAAAGAAGTAATCAAACAAGAAACATCCAAAGATAAATCATCAACGAGCTTTTTCGATACGAAAGAATGTGATGCACCCGTATCGAAAAGAACTCGAATACTATGATCATGAAATAAAATAGAACCTTCCAAAATAGATGAAGATGTACCTTTGGACTGAGAAGGACCTTCAGAAGCCTTAGCAGCATAAAGCCTGCTAGACTTGGCACCAGCCGGAACAGTAGGGCAAGCTGAAACATGATGACCCTCCTTCTTGCAGTAACGGCAGAAGAGAGGCTTAGGACAAGCTCGAATAATATGATCCGGAGAACCACAATTAAAACACTTTCGAACGAAAGGTGTTCCGGAAGACTGAGGCTGAGAGCTAAGACCACCGGTCTTCTTTTTCTTAGAAGGAAAAGGCTTCTTCTGAATTGGAAATGGCCTCTTGTTGGGGTTTTTGGAAACCTCAACATCAACATCACTATCACACTCCTTCTCGACGGTCTCGAGATGAAGTGCCGAATCAACCAACTCCTCAAAAGAAAGTTTAAGTTGGAGCAACAAAGATTTCTTAAGATATTTCTTAAGACCAGAAACAAACTTCAAATTCTTCTTGTAAGAAGTGCTGATGAATTCAAGACCATACTGAGATAAAGCCTCGAATGATGCGACATACTCAGAAACAGAAGATTTCCCTTGCTTCAACTCAAGGAAGCGACGGGTCAATAAAACTTTTTCAGATTCAGGAACGAACTTGAGTTCAAATCGCTCCCGAAACTGAGTCCAAGAAAGAGTAGACTCATTAATCTCGACTACAAGAAGCTCATACCAATCAAGAGCACGCTCTTGTAATAAACTAGAAGTCACAAGAACTCTATCATGGTCGGAAAGATCCATGCGAGAGAAGATACGCTCGCAGTGCGAAGCCAAGATTGGACTTCAAGAACGGACTCGGAGCCCTTAAACGGCTTCCCTCCAAGATGAGAAAAATCGCTACACTGACGTGCAAAGGCAGACTTGCGAGGTGGAGACACTCGAGGAGGAACGGGAGGCTAAGTGATCCTAAACAACTCCAAAAACTGATCAGCAGACATATATACGCCATCCGGATGTGAGCCACTAGATTGCCCAGCACCCGAACGTCGTCCCCTGCCTCTTCCAGCCATACGCTGAAGGTAAGATAAGAACAAGATTATTCACAAGGTAGATATTGCAATATGGAATACTACGGAATAAAATGCATTCCTAGACGTATTCCCAAACTCTATCTAACCTTGATGGAATCAAGAAACACAATGATTCAAAGATTTGTATCACTTATACACTTTGATGTACCATAATATGTGCATCTATTCTGTGTTTATCATATTTTGTTCGGAACCCAGCTCTGATACCACGCTGTGACGCCCCACCTCTATACCCACGCTAGCCAAGGACACTACTAGGTAATGCCATCAACTAAACGGAGAATAAGGCTGGTTAGGAGCGACCATCTATAGCCTTGCTCTAACTATCTATTGAATATATCGACAATAAACACACCAACCAGGTCGACATACCCAATAAATACTTAAAACAAAACCATAGGTGGTTGGATCTATCAGAACATAAAATAATAACTCAAATGTAATATGCATCACAGAACAGTAAATCATCATATACACATATACAGATTCACAACAGAGTTATACAATAATACATATCAAGTGGTATAGCAAACCACCATATACAGACGAGTCAAAAGAATACATATCAGAGTTACAACAAAATAGGACTACACAAAAAGCTATGACAAAAAGAAGGTAGCGGAGTAGTCCATGCGGAAGCAAAATAGGCTAAGTCCAAAAGCGCCTAACCTGAAACATCTCGGTCTGACCCGAGTATAAGATACACGGGTCAGTCTAGCTAAACAAATCAGTTAGATAAACTGAGCAACAATAAACCTGAAAGGTTACAAAGCATAGCAAATATCTCTAAAAGAGATAACACACTCATCTAACAAAAGATGAATCATATGATAACAAGCCTCATATCATCGGCAACATATAGGAACAAAGGATACAAATATCCCAAATCAAGCCAAAAAGGCAATAACAAATACCAATAAGGTATACAAGTTCCGCAAGGTAAACACTACGCATCATGCGGCTCATAATGACCAACACCGAAGGGCGATACCAAGGGAATATACATATGAATGAAACATCATAAAATTGCTCGAGCTCAGTACTGTATAAACAAGGATCCATGAGCCTGAAGACTCCAAACCCAATATCACCCATGCGGCTCATAACGACCAACATCGGAAGCGATACTAAAGGGAAACCCAATATCATCCATGCGGCTCATAACGACCAACATCGGAAGCGATACTAAAGGGCAACAAACCCGAAGGCACAAACCCGAAGGCACATACCCGAAGGCAACAAACCGTAGTGGTGAAGGTCAGAGACCCAGTACTGAACACCACTAACTGGCGGAATGTGTCACAACTCTCGAAAAGGAATCCGAAAAGTGTTAACGTATGTCCTATAACCACTCGTTCGCACTAAACGGTTTACTATCCGTCAGCCACTTTCACACTCAAAGCAGTACAAAGTTCACCTCATATCATCGGTAAACCAAACCCGAGGATTAAAACGATCAATTGAATTGGTCGGGAATTAATCGGAAGGATAAACGCACAGATTCATGGTCCGTGTTTTGCCCAACCATTTAATCACCCTTCCACTTTGCTCGAAGTGCGAAATTGTACGTGTGGTTTAAATAGAATTTATAAATCGGAGAAGCGAACTTTTAATACGATTTGAAGAAATCATTTACAAAAACACGTGAATGAATTCAAAAAGGAATTATCAAGGTCAAATACGCATAAGCAACTAGTTAGAATTAACAAGCGTTGATTAAATTTGGAAAATTAAACGAACAAGGCAAATTGGCAAAAAACAGCAGGTTCAGACATCTGAAAGAAGGGATTCAGACGTCTGAATCTGGAGACCAATTTCTTTCTCAAAAGAGGATTCAGACGTCTGAACCCAAATTTTCAGACGTCTGAAATAGGCAATATTTTTCCTATTTCCTTTTTGGTTGAAATTTTGGCAATTCAGACGTCTGGAAATATAATTTCAGACGTCTGAATCTGGGGATAAAAATTCCCCTTGAACAATATTCAGATGTCTGAAATAGGCATTTCAGACGTCTGAAACTCAATGTTCAGGCATTTCCTGAACCTGGGCCAACTATGGCCAAACAAATCGAAAGCAATCGGATGCGTGTTGATTATGGGCTTACGTCAAACGACTACCCAACCTTAACGACACACCTAAACACTCCGAACAACATAAACATCAACCATATAGGGTTTTACATAGATTTGGCTTCAAAAATCATAATTTGGCAATTTCACAAAAACAATCCAAATCGAAAGCAAAAGCATATGAACAAGTGTTAGGAATCCATACCCAACATCAATGATATCAAAAGAAGTAGATGTGAGTTCCAAACTCACCTTTAACCCAAAACAAAGAAGAAGAAGTTCAATTTGCAAGGAGAAGACCAACCAAACACTACTTCAACTCACAAGCTTCAAGCTAAGAATAAATCACGTATTTACCAATTTAGGTTTAGGAAATTTTCTGAAATTGAAGAAGAGAAGAGTTGGAGAAGATGAAGAAGAACTTACCAATGGCTTCTCTTTGATTTTGGAGCAAGAATTTGTAGTTTGCAAATGGATTTAGGGCTAGGAGTTTCTAATTTCCTTTCTCTTCCCCCATTTCAGTTTTTGCTTAAGCTTTTATGAAATGAATAAGTAAATGAAAGGAGAGAAGGGCTGAGTTGGGGTTAATTTGGGTGAAACCCAAACCCAAAGCCCACTTAGCAAATAGAAAAATTCGACTTACTCCAAACATATCAAAGCTTACACTCAAAAAGATCGCAAACGCCATTTTGGAATCAATGGAAATGGTTTCGAGTCCCAATTCGGCCGTTTGCAAAAAGTAACATTTCGGACCCAAAATCCGACTAACGACGCTATATTTAAATGAAACATTTAAATATAAAATCGTTAAATATGCGGGTTGTTACAGATTATTTCAAATCTTCTCTTAATCCTTCAAGATAAATATTTATATTCGATTTCGAATGCTTAAAATATTTGTAGTTACTACACAGACAACGAATTTCTTCATCGTTTCAGTTATTATATTTAGCGAATTTAATGAATTCAAGTACGCCGTTATAAAAATGCTCCTTTATCGAGCCTTTCATTATCTTTCGTTGATACATCCTGCTCTTCCAATCGACAAAATAACTGATCTTTTTTATATTTCAAAAAATATGATAGAAATTTGAAAAATTATAGTAAGATTCGCAAAATTATGATTTTTTTAGATTGACGTTTTATTTTTCATTCATACATTTTGCTGTTTTGCTAATTATACCATATATTATTCTTTTTACTTTATCTATAAAATCTTATTTTAAATGTTAACAGACTATAAACTATAATATTATATTTTCATATTATTATTTTTAACTGTTGATGGTCGATTGTCCTACTTCCCATTACAAACAAAATATAATAATTACATTTCGCAAATCATATCATCTTCAACAAATTTTTGACGGCACTTTTTGTTCTCGTATCATAAACAAATGCGCGTACACGAGGAGTAAAAAGAAAGTACTGTCGAAATTTTGTGAACCGTTTAAGTTGAAATGATTTACGAAATGTAATTATTACAATCTGTTTGTAACTTGTCTAATATAGGGACAAATTAGCAAATACTGTATCAGCTGAATATTAATGTCCGTTCTGTACTAAAGACGAACATCTATATAACAATCATATACTTGTCAGATGGGGCCAATAAATCCAAGAAAAATAAAATACATTATACACTAATTTGTTTATATTAATATTATGCACTACTTCGTTATTTAAATTTCCTAATGGTTAAAAACTAATAAAAAATTAGTTTTTTAACATTTTAGCTAACACTAATTTTAATTTATTACAAAGTAATAAAGAATTAACATTATACACTAATTTATTTATATATATTACCTCATACACGTAAACTAAATTTGTATATAACTAATGGTATAAACTAATAAAGTGATCATGTAAGTAAATTGTTTTATTCACATACATTATTAATACTTAATTATATTACAGTAATACACACATACAGTAATCAACCTAAATTTGCCATAGTCATACATTAATTATTGAATTTGAATACTAATAACCCTAATTAACGTTTTTCAATCAACCAATATACAATTATAACCAATCAATGGGCTATTATCAACAAATATAAGCACAAATTAACACTAATTTTAGCATAATTCGGATTAATTAGTTTTAGGGAAGAATATACCTTATTTTTGATGAATTAAAGGCGTACATAGTTGAAAATTGCAAATTGATGAAAATTTCGATGGAAGCTGACAGGGATCGGCAGCTGTAGACGGAAGTTGGGTGAATTTGAGAGAAAATTTTAAGTTTAGGGGTGGAAGATTATGAAGGAGATTAGGCTCGGCTAAAGCTATAAACGCGATATTCTGACGGCCCTTTTAGCGACGAGTTTCGACGGCTTTCGGCTCTAACTTTAAATATTTTATTATGATTTCACTCTATTTAAAATAAATTTAATGTAATTTAGTTTGTTAAAAAACTTAATTTGCTGTAAAAATTGAATAACTTATATTAGTTCTTAATGAATGTAAAAATCAATATTAATGATTACAACCTCTTACTTGGCTTTCAAATCAATTTAAAAATTCTTAATTAGTTACACAATGGTTAAAAATTATATTTAAATTCATAAAATAGTTACGCATCAGAAATTCTGTTGTTTCTGTTCGATTTTCAATAAAGTTAAATATCGAATTACACAACATTACCAGCAATACTAATTTAATTAATCACCAACCGTCATAAAATTGAATAATTAAAAAAAAATTCTTTTAAATTTTTAGGAATTAAATTAGTATTTTAAAACAAATTTCAAACTTCTACAACTAGTAAGTTATAATAATAAGATAAATTAAACAATTAAAATGATGAGCTATCGACAACCGAAAAGCTTCGCAGCTATTTTCACTACAAGGAATACAGTCATTTCCGACGGCTCCAAGCCGTCGGCGACCATCGAAAGTTGTCGGTATATAGAACACGACTTTCATCCATTTCCAACGGAAACGGCGACAGATTTGCGACGGACTCTGGCGGCTTTTTCGATGGCAGTTTCGATGTTTTTTACGACGGTGCTGACGTCCACTTGGCTTAAAATACGCCAGAAAACCGTTGGAAGCTGTCGGAAGCTGTGGTATATACAACCTGCTAGACGCCAAAAGCTGTCGAAATATTTCGACCTATAAGCCGTCGGAAACTGTTACTAGCCGTCGAAAATCTGGATAATTTTTTTTCCAACAGCCCAATAGCGCTTCAATATCAATATATATATCAAAACACATCAAAATCAATATACATACATACATATATATATATATATATATATATATATATATATATCAGATATATAAGCTAAAATCAATATCAATATCAATAATAATATAAAACTCAAACATTACCATCTCGAACTCAAACATTCCAATCAATACGAACCAAACCATCCATCATCACCCCCATAATGTCTAAATCCAACATCAATGTACAATATATACATCCAACATCAAACCCCACAAATCAATATCAAGCGCCAAATGTCCACAAATCAACCTCACCATCTCTCATTGTATATATACACAAGTTTTAG
The DNA here is from genome assembly GCA_030765085.1 of Allium cepa. Lineage (NCBI taxonomy): Eukaryota > Viridiplantae > Streptophyta > Magnoliopsida > Asparagales > Amaryllidaceae > Allium > Allium cepa. The sequence goes on along the minus strand of CM060935.1, from coordinate 438,667,451 downwards.
AAACAAAAACTATAAAATGTACCTCATGACTCATCATCGGCTCCAGAACCACCAGACGAAGGGAATGCTCCATGACGCTCTATATACTCAGCCAAACGCTAGTTTAGTTGCTCCAATTGCACTGCTCAGAGGCGGTCCTACACCTGCAACTGTGTAATCTGCTGTCGAAGCTCGTTAATCTCCACGTTGTCCCGAGCCATTTGATAAGCCCTTTGTGATGCCTGAGCCTACAAAGCAAGTCGAAATATATTTAAGTTATTACGTAACTTTTATAAAAATTAAGCAAATTTTACAGCTTAGTTAATTTTTATAAATTACCGATTGATTGCTGTAGTTGTAGCGCATATTTCTTTGGGTCGGGTCTATAGCAGAGTCAAAGATCGCGTCCTCCTCATCAATGGTCAACTGCTCCCATCCCGAATGCTCAAGCATCTGCAAATATGCTTGCATAAATTTTTCTTGCAACGCAAAATCAAATACAAGTAAATATTACATGACATCATTATAACAATATATACTAATTAATTAAAGTGGCCATTATTAATAACTTATAACTTAAAATATACGTACATGTGCGACGTATGCTTTATCATCTTCATGCCAGGCATACGTCACCGAGCCCTTGTCGTCGGTCTGCCCGATGGCATGAGTATGCGCAAATACGTCCATATATAAGATGAGAGTCTCACGTGCTCTTTCCTGCAATAATTGGTGTATATTACTGTTGTTCATACAAATTTGCATAAAAATATAATAATTGTTCATAATTCAATTAATCAATTTACCAGGCATTCGCGATGATGCTGAACTGATTTCGAACAACCATAGTGTATGACTGGATTTTTCTGTTTGTTTGTCGAGTTCCTGTCTGACTCTGCCTGCAAATTAAAAATTAAGATTATATCTTACTGGTATAAATTATGTATTCTCTACTGAAAAAATATAGGTGACAACTTATAGACTTACCCTAAACTCATCGCTACCCCTGCATGTGACCTAAGCATCCCATACATTGGCGCCCATCCAGTTTGGCTTCTTACCGGATTTTCTGACGCTCGACATCGTATCCTGGTAATTCTTTGCAATTTAGGAGTTTCAGTGGCGCTGGCAAAGAGCAACATCCTACTCTTGCAGGTCTACTGCACCCTGTATATATGTTGAAGAAATATTAGTTATACATTTATACTTAGTCAGCAAATTGTAAAGTGATTATATATAATCATGTATAATTTTACACTTACCAAGAAGTCCTGCCAGATGCTCTCCCTGACATGCTCAGGGATCCTACTCCATTTCGACCAGCATGCAGTTATACGACTCATTTATGCCTGTCTAGATATGCTGAGCACTATATTATTATGCTCAAGCTTAAAACCCCTGCATTAAATATGATACAGACAAGTCATGACTAATTTATCATATAAAATATTTATAGTGCTGAAGTAGATATAATAATTACGAGCCATCTGCTTTCGGTAGTAATATGATTACTATACGCGGCGCCTCCCGGGACGGGCCACTGCCATCACTTCCGCTGCGAATGGTCCGTCTCTGAGACGAAGAGGGGGAGCCGGACTACGAAGATCTCCACCGCCTAAAGAAAGACATATGTATACTTGTCATATACATATTTTTTTTATTATGGTGGAGCATATCTTTCAGTTATGAGTAAATATATCAAGGTTTAACATCAATAATCGCATATAACATACAAAAAAGTGTAACATCAATACTCCCATGAGTAAACTCCCAAAATATACTTTGTTTGCACCAATTATGAATCTTCGATTTACCTTGAATTTCAATTTGCTCATCAGTTTCATGTATCTTTGGATAATGCTTTACAAGGTCATAAATATATTCGCTTAACCAAATCATTGTTGGTCGCAAGGTCTCAACTCTATTACTTATAAAGTTTTTTTAACTTTTCTAAAAGGATGATTAATATGGAGAAAACACCGATGGCAGTCAAACCATGAAATTTTCTTCCCATGGGGTAAAGAAAATGTTTGTGTTTCTTCCATGAAATAAGGAAAAGCTAGACGCCCAGCCGTACTCTAACCCAAAAGCATTACATACGTAGAAAAATCGCTTATAGTCCACAGCAGAGAAGCGAACATACGATTTTTTTTTGAAATGTCGTATGTTTTAACACTTTCATACCACAACGTTTTCAACTCTTCAATCAACGATTGTAAATATAAGTCGATTCCTTGTGTTGGATCATCAGGGTCAGGGATGATAAAAGTGAGAAACAAATACAGATTTTTTCATATACATCCACAGAGGTAAATTGTAAGGTGTAACGATTATAGGCCAAGATGAATATTTTGACCCAAATTGAAAGAACAGTGAAAATCCATCCGTACATAAATCAAGTCTAATATTACGGCTCTCCGCTGCGAAAGCGGGGTATGTCTTATCAAAACGGTTCGATGCTTCTCCATCAGCTGGGTGTGTTAATGTACCTTCTTCTTGTGTTCTCATACAGTGTCATCTCATATGATGCGCACTTACAGAAGATGCATATAACCTTTGATGCCTAGAAGTGATGGGTAAGTAATGCACATGCTTGTACAAAACTTCCTTTCCCTTCCTTTTTCTTAGTTTTTATCTTTCCTGATTACATATTTTACAATTTCTAAAATTGATGTCTTCTTTCCAAAACAATATACAACCATTTAAACATGTATCTATTTTTTGTTATGGCAAACCAAAAGCAGACATAAGTTTTTTCACTTCATAATGATTTTCGCACATTAAATTAGCAGGTGGCATATGCTGTTTTGCAACTCGTTCTATAGTTGTAAATCCGATTTCTATGAAGTTGTATTTTGATTTCATCGCAATGTATTCTACAGTTATTGATAGTTGAGTATCGCTTGTACAACCATCCCAAAGGGGTCTCTTAGTAGCATCTAATAAATCATAAAAAACATTTCATCCGATACTTGGTTCTTCTTCGACATTAACATAGTTACCATCAACTTCAACAGCAGGGAACATTGAATGTGCTGTATCTTCAACCATATCTTCTATGAGATTCGTCGGAATAATTTCAGTATCCACCTCCTCCTCCGAAAGTACGTGATTATGTGCTATAAGTTCTCCATGACGGTCCCACACAAAATAATTCGGCACGAAACCATATTGACGCAAATGAACTATTACCATATCCAGTATCAAAAGCTTCAATAATTTATACCTACTATATGGACAACGAATTTCTTCGTCGTTTCTACTATTACTTAAAGAGAACTTAATAAATACTTGTGCACCATTTTGAAAATGTTCACTTATTGAGCCTCTAATTTCTCTTCTTTGTTGGTACATCCAGATCCAATCGATAAAATAATTGATCATTTTTCCTACTTTAAAATATAAAAACGTATTAATCATTTACTTGTTGACATTTTATTTTTCAATTAAATCATACATTTAAATTTTCGCAATATATAATATTATTCTATTTAATTTTATTTTCAAACGGATTTACACAAATTATTATATGAATATAATCTACAATTTTTATGTTATTGTTTTACACTTTGATGGTTTGTCATCCTATTTCCCATTACAAACACGGTGTAATTATATTTCGCAAATCATTTCATTTTAAATGATTCAACAAAATTTCAGCAGCACTTCCTCTTTGTTCCTGTATCGTACACATATGCATGTACACAGGAAACAAAAAAAAAGTGTTGTCGAAATTTTATGAAACATTTAAAATGAAATAATTTGCAAAATATAATCAAACCGACCGTAGGGAGGTTTGCCTATTTCCACTGGCCAAAATCAATTTTCCCGAAGCCAAAAAAACATGCTACCTGTTTTGCTTCGTTTCCCTATTTTCCTCCTTATGCTTTGTGTTTCAAAATATCTATCCACCTTCCTTCTAATTTCAAATATCAAATCTTGGTGCGTTTCCCTATTTTCCTCCTTTTGCTTTGCGTTTCAAAATATCTATCCGCCTTCCTTTTAATTTCAAATTTCAAAATCCAAAATATTTATCCACTTTTCATGGTATGGTTCAAGATTTCTGCAATCTCAAATTACTTATAAACCGTATGCAATAAAGATTTCTAATTTCAAATTACAATTTCAAATTATTTTATATAAATGCACTTAATTTTTTTATCAAATTTGCAATAAAGAAAAAATTAAACAAAAATGTTTTTCTTTCATATTAAATATTACAACGGTCGGTTTCTACACCGTTGTGCGGTTATACTAGTTACTCTATTGTGTGTTTGTAACTGGTCCAATACAGGATAAATCAGACAATATTGTATCGGATGAACATAAATGTCCGTGCTATGGTAAAAACAAACATCCACACAACGATCATATACAATACTTGTTAGACGGAGCCAAAAACTCTCTAAGAGATTTATAAAAAGTAAATCGTATTATACAACAATTTTTACTATTATTTATTTACATTCAAAGAAATGCATACACTAAATCGTCGTTTTCGTCATTTTGAAAACGCATACACTAAATTCTGAGCATCGATTCTAATTAATCCAAACTAGCCTTAATGCGCGTATGCACTAATTAATTAGCGCATATACACCAATTAACGCGCATATACACTAAACAAATTTTTTCTCAACATTTCAATGATAAACACTTATAATAACAACCTAATTAACATTCAATATGGTACATCAAATAATGAATGGGATATTATACAATTATAACAAATTAACCCTAATTTAATAAATCAAAATTAATTAGGGTTTAAGAATAAAACCCGACTGGGAATTGATGAAGGATCTAGGCTTGTAGAGAGTGGAGAATGATGAAGTTGGAGATGCTCGAGGAGGCGCAGAGGATGGCTGACGACGAGGAGGCGGTGGTGAAGGTAGTTTTTTTTTTTGTCAAAATGGAAATTGAGGAATGAAGCAGCTCTCGGCCTGAAGCCGTTGAAAACAGCCATCGGAGGCCGTTGGAAGGCTCCGCCGCTATTTATTGTTGCTATTTATTGTTGTTCTAGTAATGTTTACTCTTTCCTAGTCGTCACCATCAATACAATAATATTATTTCCGAGTGTTAATCCAAAATTTCTCCATCGGTTCACTATATGTATGCCACCAAGTATCGTTTGAAATCATAATCTTTGTTGTTGGGATAATCTTGATAATTATTCTATTTATCAACTTACTATTCATTAGGCGGGGTTACCATGAGCATGCAGGCATATATGTAAACCATAATTGTAATTGCATATGAACGTATCTTTCGTTTAATTAAATTTGAACAATCTCATCATAGCAGTAGTACTAACCCACCAATTTTTGTAGACTCTGAATTTTTTCTATCAGAGCAAATCAAAGTCACTAACTTCATCCCCTAAATTATTCTCTAAACTTCGTATCAACATCAAACCTTAAAAAATAAAATAAAATAAAAACAAAAACGAGCGAGAGAAACTTTTTTTCAAAACAAACTAATGGCGACGTCCTTTCACCACAATGGGACTTCTAACGACATGCTTCCCATCATCCCATATCAACCCTCCAAAAACATAGTCTTTAGGGCCATTTTCAATAGCTTTCAAAGTAACCTCAAATTGTTTCTCTTCTCCTACCTTACGAAACTCCAACCTCAAGGGTTTCACTGTTACCTTAACCCCCTTTGGCGGCTCCACACGTGCCTTGTATATACTTCGACCACCTACATTTCTAACCATTCGAGTAACAGTAGTTGAACCAAACAGATTAGGAACTGAAATTGAAGGATAGTTCATATTTTCAATGCTCATTGGCTTCTTTGGGCATTCATTCGGGTCACCACCGAATGATTTCATTTGAGTTGCATTGTAACTCCTTGCACATAAGAAGTTTAAGTAGTCCTTTGTGGTCAAATCATAAATCAACCCTGGGTTCATTGCACGGTTAGGCGACACGTGTCCTGACCCGTAACTGAATGGGTTTGCCTTTCCATTTGTCATGTTCATTATGTGCTTACCTGTGTTGTCTCTTACCAAGGCTGCAAGTAAAATCGATCTTTGTTATCATAACTTCCTATGAACTCACAAGAAGCACTTAGTTATCATAACTGTTACCTGAAGTCATGATTGCTGATCGAATGGCAGCAGGACTCCAGTCAGGGTGCACAGATTTAAGCAAACCTGCTATGCCTGCAATATGAGGGCACGACATAGAAGTACCTGATTCTAATTTAAACGAAGCACCGCCTTTTTTGGAGTTAAGTGCACTTGTATCTTTTGTCCAAGAAGCAATTACGTTGAATCCTGGTGCTGTTATATCCGGCTACAGATTTTAAATGGCTAAATTAACAGTGTTCTTTATATTGCATGATATGAAACTAGATCATAAGTTTGATACCTTGAGAATTTCAGGGTTGACAGTGTTGGGCCCTAGTGATGAGAAATCAGCCATGGATGGTGCTGGTTTTACGCCGATGTTTGCTTTTGGTTTGGTTATGTGCCCATATGCTGACCTATATTACAGTAAAAAAATGACATCATTACGGTGTGAGAATTCGAAACAGTTTTATGTATGCTTACTTTGTAGAGTTGAGGTATGCATAAACTTTGAGGCCGTCTGAGTAAGAAATGTGGATGGCCGGAAGAACATGAAAGTCTGAAGTAAGTAGATCTCCAGTAGCTTTACTGTTGGCTAAAACCATTCCAGAACCTCCTGCTTGAAGAACAGCTATACCCTTTTCAACTCTTCCATTCACTCCTCGCAGGCAAACAACTATCTTCCTCTTTGTTTTCTTTGGATCAAGTGATCCAAGCATGCACAACCGTCTTTATAAAGTGGAATGTTAAAGTTAAGCATGAGATCCTTATATGTTTATCTATTTATGATTTTTTTTCAGTTTAGAAAAAAGTGCTTAAACTTACGAGTCTTCGGTAGACGAATTGGCAGCAGTCAGATCCGCTGAGCTAACCATTGGTAAAAATTTGTCGCGGGCAAGTGATGGGCGAGAAAGGCTTTTCCCCTGTAGATAATGTCAATTACACAGAATAAAATGCAAATTATACTTGTTCTCTTCTAAAAGAATATAATCATAGGTTAAGTTTAACAGCTATACATGTTTCAAATAAAAAATGAAGTATAAAAATGAAAGACTTGTAACCTCTAATTCATATTTGTATCACAGATTACCCTAGTATGGGCAAACAATCCACAAATTTCTGTATACAGATTAGGGTTTTGTTGTATCAAGAAAACAATATGTGGGGAACTAATAGCAAACTAATCTAGTTTTGGCAAATACCTACATATAAAAACGACTTTTGTGGATTAAACTACAAACCTTAATGTGAGTCCTCTTTTTACCATAAGACAAATAAGCATCAAACTCCCTATCCATAGTACTTGCACCAACAGTCAAAATCCACGGAGCAGTATTGCTAACGGTTCCGGGTTTTGGACCCGAGTTACCAGCTGAACAGACAACTGTTATACCATTCTTCACAGCATGAAAAGCTCCAATACTCAACCCATCTTTAAAATAATCTATGGGGTCACCACCAAGAGAAACAGACAGCACATCGACTCCATCATGAATGGCTGCATCAAATCCTGCTAATATATCGGTGTCCGTGCATTCTGTGTCCTTTACAGGAGGCCAGCACACCTTGTAGGCCGCTACATGGGCCTTGGGTGACCCGCCTTTGGCTGTTCCGTTACCGTACCCGTAAATGTTAGCACCTGGTACGAATGACCCACCTGCTGTTGAGAGTGTGTGGGTCCCATGTCCTTCTTTGTCACGTGGTGTGTGATAGCTTGAGTTTAGGGTGCCTACTAGGGTTTGGTAGCCTTTGTTGAAATATCTTGCACCTATCAATTTTCTGTGAACAATTTTGGAGAATTAGATCACCTTCTAACAATTAGATGCATTTTGTCCTTTATGTTTAGGCTCTAGGGAAGAAAAACAAAGTAAATGTCGATATATAGTACATGCATTCGTAGGATAATTTTGCTTATATACCAGGAAAAAAAACATAACTCAACTTTAGGTCTCGTTTAAAACTTATTATAACACTATAAGAACAATAGTATATTCCGACGATATGTACCGATGGTCGCTGACGTAATATTTTCAACGGCTTTCGACGACAAGTACCATTCTGCACTTTGTTACGAATAAAATAATTAGCCGTCGGAAGCTCTTAGAACAATACCGTTTGCGGTCGTTGGTATCCATTGGAAATTCGCAATTATCTTCTTCCTCAGGCCGAACCAGATTCATTTGAGCTCTCCACCTTAAATCACCAAAACCTTTCTTCCACCATTTTCATCTCCACCTTCAACGCCCGAAGTTCTGCCGAAATCACCTCCTTCTTCGTCAATTCAGAATCTCATCTCCTCTAAACCCCTAATCTCCTCTATTTTAAGTATTATTCATAAACTCTAATTTCATGAATTTGTTAATTTAGGGTTAATTTGTTAGTTTAATTGTTTATATTGTCTCATTGACTGTGTAGTATAGATTATTGAATGTTAATTACTATTATTATTCTATAAGTGTTGAATACTAACTTGTTTAGCTTGTGCGATGAGAAATTAATGTGCATGAGTTGAATAATTTAGTGCTTTTATGCCTTACTTGAGTTATTTAGTGTGGATGAGCATAACTTAGGTTATGCATTTTTTAACATGTAGAAAACGATAATTAATTTTATATAATGTATGGTTAATTAATTAAAGTTTATACGTGTACGTATGTGATAAACTACCGTATACGGCAGTTTAACTTATGTTAAATGTTAATCAATTTAATTTAACGTCAAAAACCAAATTTAAAAAAAATATATATATATAAAAATATATATAAAATATGTAATATGCTTTATTCATAAAACTCATAGAGTGTTTTTTGGCCCCGTCTGATAAGTTCTGTATATGATCGTTATGTGGGTATTCGTTTTTTATCACGGAACGAACATCTATATTCATCATGTACAATATTTGCTGGATTTGTCCCTGTATTGGACAAGTTACAAACACGGTAATGTAATTACATCTCGTAAATCATTTCATTTTAAACGGTTCACAAAATTTAGAGAGCGATTACTTTATGTTTCTGTGTACACGCAATTATGTACGAATCAGGGAACAAAAGGGAAGTCCTGCCGAAATTTTTTTGAACCGTTTAAAATGAAATGATTTACAAGAATTAATTACGTTACTTTATTTGTAATGGGAAGTAGGATGTCCAACAACAAAGTGTCAATGATCAATTATTAAAACATTAAACTGTAAAATTGTATTGAAAAATAAATTGTCATATTGGTTTTAATTCATATCTTATTTTTTAATTAGTAGGAGAGATGATCAATTATTTTATTGATCGAAGCTGGATATATTAACAACGAAGAAAAATTGGAGGCTCAATAAGTGAACATTTTAATAATGGTGTACATCACAGGAGGTAGCACTTCCTACGGTCTGGTTGTAGGCCAAAGCTGATAGATTGTAAATATTAAATTTATTTCAGTATTAACAATATTTTCTGTACGATCTATTATATATTGCTCTTGCTTTATTAAATGTTTTTTTATTTTAACATAGTGGCTTCGAGCTTGAGCTATCAACTACAATGCTCTCTATATCTAGACATGTATATATGAGCAGGATGACTGCCTGCTGGCCCAAGTGGAGCAAGATACCGGGTAATGTCAGAGAGAGCATTTGGTAGGACTTCCTAGTAAGTGTAAATTTATATTTTGCATTTGATCTGTTTGATCCTAAACCACTTCATATATTGTTGACTATTTATAAAAAAATGTATAAGTTTCATTTTCTCAACGTATAGGGTTCAGTGGACCTACAAGAGACTGAATTTTCCCTAATACAATGCCATTGGAACAACAGAATTGTCAAAAATGATAGGGATACAGTGTCTACTATGAGAAGAGTGGGAAAAAAACCGAACCGGATGAGTGCTAGCGTGTGGAAGGCCTGGGCCGCATGGTGGAACAATGAGGAGTTCCAGGTAAGTTTACCACATATTAATTAATTTAAATTGTTGCATATATTTAATACATAATTTAGAATCCGCAAGCAAAAACAAGAATCCTATCACACATCGCAGTGGTTGCAAGTCATTCCAGCATCATCGCGAGGATTTGGTAAATTTTTATATTCACATTTTTATATTTTAAGTTGTAAGTTGTTAATAGATAGTTAATAAACAATAATATATATATACACACATATATGCATATTTCAGGAAAGAGCGTGTGAGGGACCTGTGTCGTATTGAGATGTCTTTGCTCATGCTCATGCTCATGCTCTGAAACAGACCGACGATCGAGGCTCGGTCGTATACTCATGGAAGCATGATGATAAAGCGACTGCTGCCTATGTAAGTATATTATAATTAAGGTAATAGTTATCAATTAATTAAGTACATGTTTATAGATTAGTGTTATTTATACCAATGACCATTCTAACCTTTTGTTATTTAATATAGCGATTAGTCTACTTAAAAATGATTATTGTTATTTATACTCAATTGTATTTTTCATTACAACAAAAGTTCCAGGAAGCACGGACACAGCTGCTGGTTAAGACAGAACGGGATGAGTTGACTACTGACGAGGATGATGCTATTTTTGAGTCTGTCATGGGTCCACCATCTCGTAGTAGATGCTATGAATTTGGGAACCAAGCGGTAATTTTCAAAAAATAAGCTAAATTCAAATATTGCATATTTTTCAATTAAAGTTATGTAAGTTACGTTTATGATGTTAGAGGCATTATAATAATTTATTTTTATTCGCAGGCTAGGACATCTCAGAAGGCATATTAGATGACTCAAGACAGAGAAGAAATTGCAGAGCTACGAGCCCAGATCGTCGAACTGCAAGAGCATGATCGTCGTCGTGCTGTGTAGATGGAGCAGCTGAACCAGCGCTTGACGGAGTATATGGAGTAGCATAGGAGGTTTCCTTCCTCGGGTGGTCCTGTAGAGGATGTTGAGTGATGCTAGGTATTTTTGTTATGTTTTTTTGTTTGTATATATATGCTTTGAGTGGGTGAGGATGTGGTTGATACATTTTGATGGATTGTATATTATATTATGTGGATTTGGATATGCATGCGTTTGTGAAGTTGTTGGATGTTGGTTTGGAGATGAACAATGTTGGACTTTTTGGATCATGTTGCTTTATGATTTGGATATGGACTTGTTGGATGTTGATTTTTTGGATTATGTAGGATTTTGATATGGATTTTTTGGATTGAATATTATGTTTGTTTATTTATACGAGTAGTGGTTTATATATGCTCGAAATGGAGCTATTATGTATATTGATGGATGTGTAGTGTTCAGAAGGCAACATGCTTAAAAAAAGAATAAAAATACCCAGATTTTCGACGGCTTCAAACGGCTACCGACGGCTTATAGGTCATCACATTCTAACGGCTTTCAACGGTAAATTTCGACAGTTTCCAACGACTTCGAACGGCATTTTGATCATTCTGATTTGCCACGTGTCCAACAAGGTCGTCGGAAACCGTCCCATGTTGTCGTTGGTCGCCATCGGAAATATGCCGTTGATGCCGTTGGAACACAATACAAAACGAGATTCACATTCGAATGGACTTTCCTACGGTTTCCAACGGTCTTCCAATGGCCGATATCCGTCGAAAATCACTGTTGTTCTTGTAGTGTAATTTTCTTCTTCATATAACTACATTCTATACTTGCACAATCCAAATTTGCACAAACGTAAATCTTTTTATTTTTTAAATTACATTTGTGCAATTCAAATTTGCACAAGTACATATTTTTTTTTCTAAAATTACACTTTCGTAATTCAAATTTGCGCAAGCACAAATATATTTTTTCTTAAAAAGACTCAGCGAAAACTATGCTTATTTTTTTAATAAGTTTTGTTTGACACGACTTCATTTTTACAAAGATAAATCAATGTACCTGTTACAAGGGAAATGTTGGTCAACATCATCTTTACAAACACCCTTCCATCTTGAAGGAATTGGACCCATACCCTCATCCTTGAAACTTTCTGATTCTGGCCACACCCCTACACAAAATGTTCATATGTATAAAATAAACTATGCATTCTGGTAAGAGTTATGCCGAGGATAACAAGGATGGTATGTTAGGATGATAAAAAGGGTGAGAATAGACTTTACATATGACAGTGACAAAATCTTATAAAAAGTGTGTTAGAACATGCTTACCGGTATCAAGATTTCCAATGATCACATCTTCGCCATATTTAGCTTTAGCCCATAGAGATTGCTTTGCAACTTTTCCTTTTCTCTCAAGCCCCATGAACTCCCATGAGTGAGTTGTATGTAGCTTATATGCTCTACTTGGAAATACCGAAATAACTCCTGGAAGTTCTGATATGTAAACATAACCATTACATGAGAATCACGTAAAGTTGCCTTCTTCCAGGCATATAAGATGCATTCAATATATGATATATTTGCCACCTTAATTTGCAAAGAATTAAACGGACAGAAAGTATACAAATTAAGATCTAGTTACTTGACGCTTGCATTGCTTCTTCTTCTTCAAGATTGGCAGCAAATCCATTGATAGCATTTGTATAGGAATAAAATATTGCATCTTTGGCCTTTTTCTTACTGAAATCATATCAGATACTTAAGAAAAGAAATCATCATTTAATAAAAGGAATTATATTAAAAAAGAAACTACCTGTTAAGGATGGAACTTAAAATATCAATATGTGCAGCAGTAACCTTCTCATGTGTTAGTGTAGAGATTTGATCTCTACTGTGTGCATGTTCTCCAAAATAAACAACGTAGGGCTACAAAAACAGATTAAAATCAAATCAGAACACATACTATAATGAATTTATCTGCCATGGTCCGTGGTAATAAATATTATCCGAATTGTAACACTTAAAAGTATACAACTTTAGGGAATCAAATAACAAATTGTAAAACACGAAATTTCATGTAACATGTAAAAATATCTCCATAAACTGTCATAAAATGCATAATCATCACAAAAGGTTTAAGGCATATAAATCACATACTTTTTTGTCTGCAGAACTTCTCTGCAAACCGAGAGCGAAAAATAAGAAGAATAAAAAAAGTATAAAACATTTCTTTTCCTCCTTAGGCATCATGCATACAAGAATAAAATGAGTATAACTTGGCTTTCTGTTTATAATATGTATGGAGACCAGACTCTAAAATAAGTTAATTCATGAGTGGATAACTTTTCCTCGTAGTAAGATTTGATGTAAGATCGGGAATTTCGAATTCGGTTGACAAAATTAGGAGTATAATACGGTAAATCAAAATATGTAAATTTTCAGGGAAGATATTTTTTTATAACCGAGTCAACTTTTTCAATATTGTACAAAAAAATCCGAAAGATGCACATGTTAGCTGTCATTTATTACTTCTTTGGTTATCACTACTGTGGTGGTTATGCAGTAAGAAAAACATCGCTAATTATTCCATATTTTCTTCAATTTTATTTTTTCTTTTTCTTCTTTCTACTACTACTTTCCTTGCTATCCCAGCTTTAAGTAAAGTTACCTGCTGTTGAAACACAAAATAAAACAAAAATTCTGATATAAAATAAAACACAAATTCTAATGCAACAAATATTGATCGTAAGATATATTTGTATTTATATAAAAGGTGGAAATAAAAGAGAAAGTCTTTTATACCACATTTTATGTCACAGATTGTGTTCGAATATAATTTTCCTAAAGTATAACATAGGGCGCAAAGGCATTCAAATTTCTTCTTTTTTACGTCTTCATCAGCAACAAAATCAAACAACTCATCGGAAGACAATAAAGAAATGAAACTGCAACACGGAGTAAATGATATAACAAATTATTTATAATCAAATAGTCAAGCAGCTCTATCGCCACTGTAGTGAAAAGCATTAGACAATGTTTTGTTGTCTGCATTTGGAAATGAAACAACTTCGGACAACCATCTTTAGTAAAACATATGGTTTTACCTAAATTCTAATCAACCAAGCATTCATAGTATGGATTTAACAAAAGGAAAAATCAATGTCTTTTCATCAACTATATTCTCACCATTCGATAAAAATAAGGTTGTGGTTTAATGCAATTAAGTATTTCTATGGATAAGTACGAATGCACACACTTGAATGAATTTCTACTTTAGCATTCCACAAGAGCAGCAGACCATTCAATATGGTGATCAACGATCGTTTGTACCCGGTACAGGTTGTCGCGGCCACTACAACAAAATAACTTTTAATAGCATTCAAAAACTTAACAAATGAATGTAATTTTTTTTACAAACACTGGGAAACAACATGTTATCATAACTCTAGGAGATACGGCAGGGAGAAGAGAAACTCTATCAAATTTATAGCATGTAATAAATGATATAACGCACTATTTACAGAGTTTATGAAATGTTACAATATATCTGTTAGTACCAGAATTGATCACTAACACCGTTAAGAGAGATTGTGTAGAGAGATTAATGAAGAAAATAAATTTAAACAGAGAATAATATGCAGATTTAAATGCAGAAAATACGAACACCAGATTTATAGTGGTTCGGCGTAATTGTCTACGTCCACCTTGAGGTTAATCTTTATTACTTTTCTCGATAATCGATTACAGATACAATCCGTATACCAATTATATTGAATACAATTTCTAAGCAAAAAGATAAGTCTTGAATGCGGCAAAGTCTCCCCGGTGTTCTCGAAAAAAGGTCCATTTCACTGTGCCCTACCTCTCTATTTATAGACGAAGGTAGGTTGGACTTCCCTGGTGGGCCTAGCAGCTTGGTATCTCGACCCAATATAAGTAATCTTCGAATGTCGAACCAAAAAGGCCGAACGGCAGAGTGCCGAACGAAATCTTTGTGCCGAACGAAACGATGTATTGCGTGAGAGGTGCAGGCCGACCGAGGATCGATGCCGGGCGAGGAATGTGCCGAATGAAGCTGGAATGCCGAACAGTCCAGAAATGCCGAGCGAGGCATGAATGCCGAGCGCTCTAGAAGCCGAACGCTCTTGAATGCCAACCGAACCAGTTGTGCCGAACGTCCCTGGAATGCCGAACACTCTCTACCGTCGAATGTTCCTGAATGCCGGACGTTCTCTAATGCCAAACGTTCCTGAATGCCGAGCATTCTCTAATGTCGAACGTTCCTGAATGCCGAGCGTTCTCTAATGCCGAACGCTTCTGACTATCGAACGTTCTCTAACGCCGAACGTTCCTGAATGCCGAACGTTCTCTAATGCCGAATGAGTTTGTATGCCGAACAACTTTGTCATGCAGAACGGCCTTCAATACCAATTGACCATAGATGCCGAACGGCCTGATCGTGCCGAACGAGAATGCTGAGTCCTTAGTAGCCTGGTCAAACCTCCAGGTAACACTTACCTCCCAAAGTGCATTACGTGACCGAACGTGATGCGCTTTGAATCGCGTGTCCTCTTCTAACTCTTTTTTCCATCTTTTCAAGTATCAACCACGTCTTGACGGCCGCGGATACTCTGAAGCCGTCGAAGCTATCAGAGCCCTTCCTGCCGACGAACGGGACATCCGAACTCTCATTTCAAATGAGTCACTTTCGAGGTTTGGACTGTTGGTAGAAGGCCGTCGGATAAGCCTTCCTCAGGGCGTTTCCATACCCAGGCCCGCCTGTGGTAAAGAGAAAAAACAAGCTGAGTCTTCAGCACGCAACGCACCTGGCGCACTAGAATAAGGAGAAATCAAAGAAAATTAAACACCTGAAGCACAAGATGAGAACGTTGGTCCTACTCAGGACCCATTAGTTGAAGTTCATGACATCGAAACATCATCCTCCCATTCGAAGAGGAAAAATAAACTGCCGTACAAGATAAGGAAGGCAAAAGTTGGTGCAACCTCTAACGTTACTCTTATTCCAACAGGGAAAGAGGCTTCCTCACAACGTTTGGAAAGTTCTTTAAAGGGCCTCTCGAACCTCTCGATACCTGACGATTTACTTAATTATGATTTCAATGATCTGGAGGCACTTAAACTTCACTCGCCCATCAGAGGCGATGCAGACGTTCAAGCCCAAACTCAGGGAGAAAAAACTCCCATTAGCAAAGAAACTGGTCCGTCGGGGGGAAACACTAGGACACACACAAACACATGCACTTCACCTTGCACTTAAATTTCTGTGGTCACACTACTCTTTGCTAATTCGTTGTTTTTTAAATTTTGTGTAGGTGACATGGGGCGTACACACGGAATCGACTGTCTCCGTGAGTCGTCTATCTTCCATCACTCTGGACGAGACTCAGGTTCCGGAAGACGTCGGGATAGAGACGGTGATGGCGATAGGAATTACCATTCCCGGGACTCAATATCCCGGAAAAAACATTATCAGTCCAAGTACCACCAACATCCCTCTTCTTACTCGGAACAAAGCAAAGATAAGCACGGCCATAAGGGATCGCAATCCAATGTCCCTCGAGATCAACACTCTGATTCCTCTTCCACAGGACAATCCCGGGATCCTCATAGGAGAGCTGAACTTTCAAGGCCGTCTCTTCCTGTTCCCGCAACAGATCCAACAATATCGGAGAGACTGGTCGAGCTTAAAGTTAAATTTCCAAAGATCTTCTTTGATGGTCTGAAGTTCCTCCCGGCGATCCACCATATACCTAGAGATGTCAAGCAGAGCGCTGTCGCCTGTACCAACGACGTCTATGTTCAACATGACGCGTTCGTTCATCTCGTTGAGAAAGTGTCGGAAGTTTCCATGGAACGCCAACATGAGATTGATTGCCTAAAGCTTGAGGCTATTCATGACAAAGACATTATCAAAGCTCAGGACGAAGAGATTGCATCTTATAAATCTCAACTTGAGGCGTCCAACAGAGCGCCAAGGACACCGCCGAAGCCGTAACTCGTCCGGAATCGACTCACAAAAAAAAACTCGATGAGGCGGTACAATGCTGTGGGGCTTTGGCTTTGGAGAAAGTCTCGGTGCAAAAAGAGAGGGATGCATTCTGTCTCCGAGTTAAAGAACTTGAGGATCGACTCCGCAAAGAACAAGAGGAGAAGATTGCTGCCCAAGAAGAGTCGCAACAGTATTGCGACAAGATCGTTGCAACGCGACTTCTAAAGGTGAAATTTGAAGGCAAGCTTTCTAAAGTTGAGGCGCTGAAGAATGAAGCCCGCGAAGAAGGCAAAAAGATAGCATCTGCGGAAATCGACTCCCGTCTTGAGACGGTCAAGGAAGAAGGTAGAGAAGAAGTCAAAACCATGTTCGACCCGCTTATTGCTGAATTCAATGCCCGCGTTCTCATGCACCGCGACTTAACTTTTCTGGACGAGGGCTATCTCGAATCTTTGGCCGAGGCGTGGGAGACTTTAATCGAAATCAAGAAGGCCGAACACGGTATCGAGGAGGTTGATGAGAGGGCCTTGATAAAAGAGTTCCTTAAGGGAAATGAGCCTTCGGACCTGTCAGCGGCTAAAGCCATTTATTGCAAAGGCTCCCCCTCAACAAAAGGGAAAGAAGTTATTGCCGGTCCATCCGGGATCGAGTCTCCAGCTCTTGTGCCTACCCAACTGGCAGGTCGGTCAATACTCGGTCCTTTTGAACAGCACATCGGCTATGACCCAGAGGACCCCGGCCTTAGTGTTCATGTTTTGTCCCCTATTCCAGAGGGTGAGACCCCACTGACGGCTGAGAGCCAGCCGGAACCTGGTCAGCAACTCTTTTGCTTTAACATTCCAAGAGTTTTCGTTTTACATCAGAAGTTATCTCATTCTAATACTTGCCTTTTATGATTTTATACAGGCCATTCTGATCTTGAGCCGACTCCGAGGAGCGATGTCGCCAAGGAGGTGAGGGGAAAAACGAGTGAAGCCACTCACGCAGGAGAGGCTCCTGGTCCCGATGCGCAGGTGATAGGAGCGCTTGACGAGGACACATCCGAGACTTCCTCTCCCATCGATGGGAGTTATGAAGTTGAAATTACAGGCGTCTCTGAGCACACATCCGAACTGAGATGAAGGAGCAGCTTGATAAAGAAAAGGAAAAGACGATCAAGATCAAGGTCGAACCTCAAGCTGTGGACCCGGACGATCCTTTGAACAAGCCGTTGAAGGTCATTCTCCTAGGCGGGTCCAAACCCATGGATGTTCCTCATACTTCTTCAGCTGTCACTCCCCCGTCAAAGAAAGCTATCAAGGGTAAACGTACCGGGGAGGAGTCATCGGGCAAAAAGTCGAAGAAGTCAAAGAAGAAGTCTTCGCTCTCGTTTAACAAGAGCTAGTTTCGATTATTGAATTATTTTTGTTTTCGTAGTTTATATAAATAAACTTTTGACTTCGAGCTCCGGAGGAGCTGTAGTAGAAACTTATTTTTGATGAATAAAACTTAGTTCTTTTCCCTCTCAGATGACTGCTGTTGTTTGGTTTTTTGGTACAACCGTGGTCAAAACTCGAGCTACTACGAGTTACTTGAACTTCTCGATTCATCTTTAGACAAGTTGAGAACTTTTTTTTTGTGTATTTGCACATTCTTGTATCCTATGCTCTGGGGACTTAGAATATTTTCCAATCCGTACGCCAAGGGCTTGATGACTTCAAGTCATTTATATCCAGTCCGCCTTCAAGGGACTTGAACATTTAAATCGTTTATACTCGAGTCCGCATTCTGGGGACTTAGAATACTCTAGTCCGCACTCCGCGGACTTGAAGATTTCGTATCGTTTATACTCAAGTCTGCACTCTGGGGACTTAGAGATTTCGAATCGTGTATACTCGAGTTCGCACTTTGGGGACTTAGAATACTCCAGTCCTCACTCCGGGGACTTGGAGATTTCGTATCATTGATACTCGAGTCCGCACTTTGGGGACTTAGAGTACTCCAGTCTGCACTCTGGGGACTTGGAGATTTCGGATCGTTTATACTCGAGTCCGCACTCTTGGGACTTAGAGTACTCCAGTCCGCACTCCGGGGACTTGGAGATTTCGAATCGTTTATACTCGAGTTCGCACTCTGGAGACTTAGAGTACTCCAGTCCGCACTCCGGGGACTTGGAGATTTTGAATCGTTTATACTTGAGTCCGCACTCTGGGGACTTAAAGTACTCTAGCCGCACTCCGGAGACTTGGAGATTTCGAATCGTTTATACTCGAGTCCGCACTCTGGGGACTTAGAGTACTCCAGTCCGCACTCCGGCGACTTGAATATTTTGAATCGTTTATACTCGAGTCCGCACACTAGGGATTAGAGTACTCCAGTCCGCATTTCGTGGACTTGGAGATTTTGAATTGTTTATACTCGAGTCCGCACTCTGGAGATTTAGAGTACTCCAGTCCGCACTCCGGGGACTTAGAGATTTTGAATCGTTTATTCTCATTCGTACGTCAGACAGAGTAATGTATCTCTTATTCATTTGTTACAGCGTCATCATGCACAGAAACATCGACAATTCATGGGAAAAAGAAATGGATTCAAGCCTTTATTAATGCAAATAAACTAAATTGTCTTTTTACATGCCGTAAATTAGGAATAAAAACTTGCTGGAAATAAATGCAACTAAAATATGATAGAAATGAACTAAGTGTAATAATGCCGCAAATGTTCACCATTCCATGCTCGGGGGAGTGTCGCACCATCGACGTCGCTAGCTTGAAAGTTCCTTCTCCAAGCTTCCGTTTGATGACGTATGGACCTTCCCATGCGGGGCTCATGTGTGATGGAACTGGGAAAACTCGTTTCAAAACGAGATCACCCACACCAAAGGTTCTCGGTCGAACTTTTTCGTTATAATATCAAGCAACTCAGTGCCTGTACACGGCCGCTCTTAGATTGGCTTCTTCGCATTTTTCATCAATGAAGTCCAACGATTCCAGCAAAAGATCTCAATTTGACTCAGGGTCATAATAAGTTAACCGATGTGATGGGACTTCAAGTTCCACAGGTATGACAGCTTTCATGCCACATGCTAATGCGAATGGAGTGTGGCCAGTCGCGGACTTGTAGGTGGTTCTATAAGCCTAAAGTGCTGTCGGAAGCTCATCCACCCACTTGCCTCTAGCCTTTTCCAAATGTTTTTTCAATATGGATTTGATTATTTTATTTACAGCCTCAACTTGTCCATTAGATTTCGGATGAGCAACCGCTGCAAACTTTTTCTCAATGCCATATTTTTGGCAAAATTCCCTGAACTCTTTGCTTTCAAACTGAGTTCCATTGTCTGCAACGATGGTTCGTGGCAGGCCAAAGCGGCATATGTTATTTCGTACCAAAATTAATGAGTTGTGTTGATAGTGGCCAAAGGCTCTGCTTCTGCCCACTTGGTAAAGTAATCGACCGCAACAATCACGTATTTTGCACCACATTTGGATAGGGGTAAGGAACCGACTATATCGATCCCCCACATTGCAAATGGCCAAGGACTAACCATTTGTGTGAGTTCCGTCAGCAGAGCTCTTGGGATTTTCGCATACTTCTGGCATTTGTCACATCTTCTTACATAATCTGCGGCATCCCGATTTATAGTTGGCCAATAGTATCCATAAAGGAGGATTTTCTTTCCTAACATCTGCCTCTCGGTATGGTCACCACATTCACCTTCATGGACTTCCATCAGGACTCGTTTTATCTCATCATGGGCTATGCACCGGAGTAAGGGGGTCGAGAATCCCCTTCGATACATTATTCCGCTCTCCACTACATATCGTGAAGCCTTACGAATGACTTGTCGTCTTTTACTCCTTCTTTCGGGTAAGACCCCATGTAGTAAGTATTGCTTAAACGGGGTCATCCATGATTCCTTATTGATTTCGGTTTCTAACACGAAATCCACCTCCATCGTATTTATACTCGGAGTATGTAAGGTTTCAACGGGAAATAATCCCATCTGCTACGCATCGTCAGTGCTTGCAAATTTTGCTAATGAATCGGCTGCTCTGTTTTGCTCACGCGAGACATATGAAATATCATAATACTCGAGATTCGCTAGCAGTTCCTAAACTCGGACTAAATACGGGGCAAGTCTCTGCCCCCTTGCTTGGTAGTCTCCCCGCACTTGGTACACCACCAGTTGTGAGTCGTAAAAGATTTCAACCGATCTTACTCTCAGTTCTTTGATGAGTCTTAAGCAGGCGATCAATGCTTTATACTCGACTTCGTTATTCGTTGCTGTGAATTCGAGCTTCAAAGCATAGCGAACTGATCGGTTTTCAGGAGTTACCATTACTATGCCAACCCCCGAACAACGGTCGTTAGATGCCCCATCGGTGTACATCTTCCATCGGACGGGAGGTATGACATTGCGGCCGTTTGATTCGTCTGTCATGGTGAATTCAGCGATGAAATCCGCTAGCGCTTGTCCCTATATGGCCTTTCGCGGTAGGTAAGTAATATCGAACCGACTCAGTTCGATATTCCATTTCAACATTATTTCAGAATTTTCAGGTCGTTGGAGTACCTGTCGTAGGGGTTGGTCGGTGTAAACACTGATCGAGTGTGCCTGGAAGTATGGGCGAAGCTTGCATGATGCAATCACCAAGCAATAGGCTAATTTCTGGATCTTGGGATAATTTCTTTCTGCCCCCGTCAGACGTTTACTAACACAGTAAACTCGTTTTTGAACTCGGTCCTCTTCACGAACCAAAGCCGTACTGATAGCATGTTGGGATACTACCAAGTACACATACAACATTTCATGGTCTATTGGTTTCGATAGCACTGGGGGGCTCTCCAAGTGTCTTACCAGAGCTTGGAATGCATCCTCACAGTCGGATGTCCACTCAAAATTTATTTTTCCTTTCTTTATCACGTCGAAGAAAGGAATACACTTGTCTATAGCTCTAGATATGAATCGACTCAGCGCTGCCACCTTTCTGTTCAAGCTTTGTACTTGCTTTATAGTTTCGGGCACTCGTATGTCACGAATAGCCTGAATCTTTTTCGGGTTAGCTTCAATTCCACGTGCATTCACAATGAAACCCAAGAACTTCCCTGATGCCACGCCAAAAGAGCACTTCAAGGGGTTGATCTTCATATGTATTGTCCGAGTATATCAAACATTTCTGCTAAGTCTCGGATGTGGTCGTTTGACTGCCGTGACTTCACGAGCATGTCATCCACATAGACTTCCATCGTTCTACTAATCTGGCCCTTAAACATTCGATTCACCAGGCGCTGATACGTTGCCCCCGAGTTTTTCAATCGAAGGGCATTACTACATAGCAATATAGCCCCATGTTTGTGACAAAACTGGTGTGCTCTTAGTCTGAAATGTGCATCGGGATCTGATTGTATCTTGAATACGCATCCATAAATGACAATAATTCATGTCCGGCGGTAGAGTCGACGAGCTGGTCGATTCTAGGTAAAGCGAAACTATCCTTCGGGCATGCTTTATTCAGATCGGAGTAATTAACACAAGTTCTCCACTTTCCATTTACTTTCTTTACTAGCACTGGGTTAGATACCCATTCAGGGTAGAGGGCATCGCGTACTAACCCATTAGCTTTGAGTTTGTCCACCTCCGCTTTGAGAGTCGCGGACCTCTCCAGGTCCATACCTCTCCTTTTCTATTTTACGGGAACTTGTTTCGGGTCTATGTTCAACATATGACTCGCAATTGCTGGAGAAATCCCGCACATATCAAAGTGTGTCCAAGCGAAAACGTCCTGATTCGCCCTGAGG
Organism: Allium cepa; assembly: GCA_030765085.1. Classification (NCBI taxonomy): domain Eukaryota; kingdom Viridiplantae; phylum Streptophyta; class Magnoliopsida; order Asparagales; family Amaryllidaceae; genus Allium; species Allium cepa. Next base: position 438,644,795 of record CM060935.1, on the reverse strand, counting down.
AAATCGGTAAGATCCTCGGCCAATGAGGGGTCGAGTTGTGATCCAATCTTAAGAACTCGTGATGGGTCATCCCAGCTGACTGGAATGTCGATCGTCAGCTCAGCCGGTGCTGCATTTGTTTCCCTAAGTTCCCCATCATCATCTCTCGGATCTATGTCTCTAAGGATCCGAGAATGCTGCCCGAGCCAGGGCTCGGGCACTACTTGTCAATCATCAATCTTTAGGATGCGGACGGAGATGTCCGCAACCTTTCCCTTCTCTCTCCACTGAGCTTCTCTCAGTTCCGCCACATAACTTGCGCGACCGGTCGCCCGACCGTCATGTACAACACCGACTCCTTTGTCTGTCGAAAATTTTAATGTCAAACACCATGGGGCCAAAGTAGCCCTAAATTCCGCCAAGGCTGGACGACCCAAAAAGACATTGTATGAAGAGTCAACATCCATTACCATGAACGGTAGGACTCGCACTCTCCTACGCTCACCTTCCTCCAGTTCAACTGGTAGCTCTATATACCCCAACGCATCGGTTGCAGCACCGTTAAAGCCGTGGATACGAGCTTTGCATGGTTTTAAATCTTTCGTTTCCATCTTCATTTGGTCATAAGCCTTCTTGAAGATGATGTTGACAGAGCTTCCACAATCAATCAAGATTATTTTCACGTAAGCTGGCCCAATTTTTGTAGATATAACCATCAGATCGATAGTAGGAGCCTCCACCTTATCCGCGTCTCGACTCCTAAACATTATATCGTCAGTCATCATGCGTTGTTGTTTTGCGGGGGTTCCATCTTCCACATTCGAACAACATTCATAATCCACATGCCTCAAGGTGGTAGCATATCGTTCCATCTCTTGCCAATTCTTGTCTGCAGGATGAGGTCCTCCGATAATAGTGTTTATGATCAATCTACTCACAGTCCGAGCAGGTTGATTTGGTTGGCGTGGAGCAGGCCCGCGTCCGGGGTCTGACGTTCCTTGCCTTCCATCTTACGGGTTTTTGACAAATTCCTGTAATTTTTTCTTTCCGATCAACTTTTCTATGGCGTCATGGAGGTGTCTACACTCCTCAGTATTGTTCCCATGGGTCTCATGGATGCGACAGTACTTCCCGGTCCGTTTCTGTTCTTCAGTGGACTTCTTTGGACGCAGCTTTCTATATTCAAAGGTGTTACATGTAGATAGATAAATTGTAACGACCCAGAATTTCTATTAATTAAAATTTGAATATTTAATTGATTTTAATTATTAATAAGTGGAATTTATAAGTCGAATAATTTTATTTCGAACAACTGGATTTAATTGGACAATTAATTCGATAATTTAATAATAGAAATTCCAGAAATAATTGAAATTTGAGTTAAATATGATTAAAAATGATTTGTAAAATTTTTTTTAATCCTATTGGAGTTAGAACGATATTTTAGAACTTTTAAAATTGAATTAAGAGTTAATTTGTGAAAATTGAATATTTTAATATTTAACCGACTAGTAAAATTAGCCAATTTTCGAACAGTCTCAGAATTGGACGAAACTAGTTCCATTGGATCTGTAATAGTTTGTTATTATCGGATTTCAATTTTCGTAGCAATCGGAGTTGTTGTTTGACCGTTGCAGCTCGAAACGCATCGAAATTGTTTTAATATTAATTCGGCGAGTTAAAATAGTCATTTTTCAAACAGTCTCGGATTTCGACGAAATTAGTTTCATCGGATCCGTAATGTGATATTATTGTATGGTTTCAAATTTTATGTCAATCGGATTTACCGTTTGTTCGGGGCAAGCTAAAACGCCTAGAAATTTGATTTACCGATTTAATTTTAAATCGAACGTTTATTGCCATAACTCGCACAGATGATCGAAATAGCCTCCGAAACAAGTTTCATTGTGTTCGGAACGTGGGGTAAACCGTAGAAACGCCAGGCGGCACGCTTCGTTTGAAGTTTGGAAAATTTCAATGAATAGTGTTTCGACGGTTTTCTATATAAGGACCTCATTCTTTGTTTTTGCACTCAAGCCCTTGTCTTCAACAGCAGCCGGCCCTAGATTTCAATGGCTGAAAAATTTCGAAACTTCCTCCTCTATTATCTCCAAATCTACAAACAATTAGCAAAAGTCGTCAACTACAAAGTTGTAGAGGACGATGAGAGCTTCAAATGCATACGGAGATGATCGAAAACGGAGCAACGAATCAACGGGAAATCGAGCTCGAAGCTGCTGCATTTTTCACATTTTTCGAGGCCAAGGAGGTAGCCGAGATGCGTGCAGTTCCAGGCGGTTGTAGAGGAGAGCACGAGCTTTGCAATGGTGGTCGCCGATCGTCTTCAAGTTGAGTGTGGTGGCCGCGATAATTAACCCTAGATGGCGGCTATGGGTTTGAGGTATACGTGATTTTCACATTGAAGAAGAAAGGAAGGGGGTGCGGCCAGATCTGGTGGATGGGGAATCAACGGTCAGGATTCGTTTTAGGGTAAAAATATTAAAAAGAAATTGTAAATATGTATATTTAAAATTCGTGTAATCTTTAAAATAGCATAAATTTTTCATACGAGGTCCGTTTCGCACGAAACGAATTGTGTTGGCTTCGTCTTGTCGAGCACTACGTAATGGAACTGGATTGGAAGTGATTGGAGTTGGTGAAAATTTTGGATACGTTTAATTTTATTCGAAATAAAAGCTGAAACGGAAATATAACCAATGTGAGAACTTCTCACCCAATCGAATCAGTTTCGATTTATATTTGAAATAGTTAGATTTAAAATTGTTGAATGTATGTTTGAATGATGATTGCTATCTGTTGATTGTTAAAATAGACATTATGCGCCGTTATTAAGCGGAGGTTATTTATTAAAAACATATACCGCGAATATTTCACAGTACAGTGAAATTTGTATTATTTATGTACTTGGATTTGATTTTCCGTATTATATAGCGGATGAGACCCTATTGCACCGTCTATTAAGCGGATAATATTTTATAAAATCCCATATACCGCGATAATTCCGTACTAGAACGGAATTGGTATTGTGCTAACATCTTTGGATGCAGGGAACAGGTTGGAGGGATCCAACTGGATTCCTCAACTGTATTGATTTATTTTCAGATATTGTGATATTTGTTGATTATCATATCGATATATGATATTTGGATGTCGTGATTGACTATTTGGTGCTGTTGCATCATCGGATCCATTTTTGAAGTTTTAAAATAATGATTTTGGTTTTTAAAAGAATATTTAAAGTGACTTTTGAAAGTATACGTTTTATTTAATTTTGAATTGTTAAAATAAATAAACATTTTAATTTTATGGTTATAAAGTTATATTTTTGGGAAAATAATACTTAAGTGTAATTTTGGAGTTATATAAGTTTTAAATAACGTTTTGTAAATTAATAAAGAGATTGGTTTATTTAAATTGAGATTTTTGAATTATTATAAACGGTTTATATAAAAGATTTATAAAATTTATATTTTATAAGTTAAAGATATTGGAATTATAAAACGAGCTTTTATAAGTGTTATAATAAAGTTGTACTTAGTTTTATAAGTAAATAAGAATTTTAGATTTATAAACAAACGATGATATAAAAGAATGGATTTGTGAATAAATGGATTATAAGTAATTTACTTATAAGTTAGATTTGGCATATAAACGAAATATAAATTGGATTAGAGATTTATAAACCGAAGCTTATAAATAGAAATGGAATTTATAGACATTGTTTATAAATTCGAAATCAATGGAATTTGATAAATTGAAAGTTGAAATTGGTTAAGGAAGTATATTCACGATTTTGGACAGTGAATATATTATCAAATAAAATGGATATGCTTGGGAAAATGAATATTATAAAATGAAGTTAATCGTTTTAACGATGTTTTAAAATGTATTATGAATCGAATACATAGATTTCAACATTTATTGTTGAAATGGACGTTTTCGAGAAATAGAAGGAAATGATGGACTATAACACTGTTGTTATAGTAAATGATTTCCGAAAGGAAATGTTTTTGTATAGTATTGGGATTTATATATCTATCTAAATTTCGAATCCCTATTCTAGTGATTTTGGGTTGTCGTAACGATGTTTTGCGCAACATTCGTCTTGGCCCAAATAATTATGTTTAAGAGAATGATTTCCTTAAAGAATGAAATATATACTTAATTTCGGTTTAAGTATATTGAATATTTTCCAAATGTTGAAAATAAATGGATTTGTGAATTACATATTAATAAATAAGTACGGAAATGTTTTTCCAATGTGAAATGAAATGTTTTGAGAATTTATCTTTCTTGAAGACAAATTGAAAATGAATATTTGAAATCGATTTGGGAATCATATATTCATAAATATTTTGGAATGTAAATTCACTATGGAATTTATAAATGAAAAAGGGAATTTGTTTAAAAATAAACGTTGGTTTATTTTTGAACTGTGGGAATAAATTTACGGATTTGGACGTAAATAAAAAGTAAATCAGTAAGGATTTATTTGATTTATTTAAATGAACCATTTTAAATTTAAAATGGATAAATAATTGGAAGTGTTTCCGTTTAAGGAAATTGATTTGAAATTTGTTTTCAAATGGTTGAAGTGTGGAAATTATATATCTAGTAAAGATATTTTGGAAAGTAAATAATTTGGGAAATTATTTGGAATTTGGTGATGTTGAGCATGCCTAATTGATAGTTAAATAATCCGACTATCAATATTTACCTTTAAATAGGTATTTGTTGTGAATTGTTTGAAATATAATGCCACACTTATTTTTAATATAAGCGCTCACTATTCCGGTTAGCTGGGAAAGGACCTTGGGGTCGTATAACCCATTCTGAATTTGTGATGCGTCGTAATGAATTTGCATTCGATGACCGGTGTTGAAGACCAGATATTTTTGAAAATGGAAGGATTACCGTTGAGTTACTCTGCATTGGCTGATCTCCGATATAGAGGTTTTATCACCCTTAGTGACGGGAAGTCCGGACGTGATTAGAAATTATCCGGAATGCAAGGACTTCTTTGTAAGTGTCTTCAATTCTGTTCGAGCCCGGAACAGACTTGTATGGATTGTATGTCTGACATTACAAGTTGAGATATAAAGCTGATCTCTATCAAATATATTTCTGTCGGTGACGGAGAATTTATTCTCTTAGCTTAACACCCTTCTCTGAGACGTACGAGCTCAGAGGTTATGTAGTTGATGGTTACTAGTGATATATTCCCAAATTGGTAATGTGGCACGCTGAGTGTTGCTGTGAAATAATCATTGATTGATCATTTGAGATATGATCATTTGTTTGATCGTTTATCTTGGTGATCATTACTTTGATCATTTGTTGACCCAAAGCACAGCTTTTGTATAAAGCGTGGCTTTGTGGACGAGACTTCGTCGGACCTCACACCTTGGAAATGGTCAAAACAGGAAGGATGCAGCAAGGTTATTAGGGGGTAGTGCCCCTTTTGTGTATGTCATTCCTTCTGGATAGAGGTGATATCATGGTATGGAGCCCAGATACTTAACCTATGTTGTTGCTGCAAATTTTGTGGTTGTTGGAAATCGAGGATCCTCGGATAGATCGGTTACGATCGGGGGATGACATATTCGTGTCAGTAGTTACCTAGTTCGAAAGGTAACCCGGCCTTGTGTTGGCAGAGATCCGGTTAGGTTCTCGGGACGTCATTCCAGAGGCGTTTCCATGTGGCAATGGGAAGTTCCTTGGCCGGACCATTTGTTGGAAATCCAAAGAAACAATACGATCTTATACGGTTTTAGTTGTAGAACCTATCATTCACTTATGGTGGCGCCCCACTGTTTGGGTGGTAGCTATAGTAGGCATAAATGCGGAATGCCTATGCTGGCTAAGATTTATATCTTTACTTTCGAAATGATTTTTCCTACACTATGTACTAGTAATAATATCAAATGTTTCTTTTTAATGCGTATCAAGCATCTTTGACTATCATAAGGAGAAATCTCCTCCGATTATGCGTTTGCATTGTGTGTGTGTGCGGGAGGCCTTATGGTAGTCTCATTTTTAAAAAGCATTACGAATTGACTTTAAAAATATTCCTCTATTTTTATTTTAAAGAAAAATAAATTGTTTTACTTCTCACACCAGTCACATGACTGACTCGGAGTTTATTGTTTTCCTTCCTAAACTCTGGGTGCCCACCAATTTCCACACGGGCAGTCGAGAGTTAAGATTTATCAGGATATTCAGGAGTTGCTGGAGGCAAGCTGGATGACATGGCGTATTACTTGTATATAGTATTTCTTTCCGTTGTTTGTTTGTTGTTGTACACTATGATGATGTGATGTAATGTAATATGATGTAATGTAATAACTAATATAGTTCTTTGTTTAAAGATTATTCATTTATTTATTATATGTTGTTCCGCTGCGAATTGTGAGATTCTGATATTGTTCTGTTGTTTCTGTTCTGTTCTATTTTTTCTCTCTTCTTCTACCTTTTCTTCTGCTTTAACCATAACGGTTCGGTTTTTCGGCAACGAAAAATCGCAAACGTTACATAAATGTTTTCAAGAGAAGTATTCAGCGGGGTATATTCATTGTAGGTCGGAATCCTTGGCTTCCATTTCCCTGCTTCTCTTTTCTTTTCGGGATTCCCACCTCTGGATCCTTTGGATTTCCCAGGCTTATTCTGGATGTTTACTTGAACTTTTTCCGAACTATCGCCAGACTGCTTCACGGCGATGTTACTTTTCACAGTCTCCTGAACAGGCCATAGTGCCTTGTCTCGTCTCGTCCATCGAGCCTCCTCCCTCCGTATGAACTGATGAGCTTTGGAATAGAATCGTTCAAATATAGCTGTGGGCTTTCTCGCCAACCAATCTCCGAACTCCGAGTTTGGATCTACACCTCGCATTACTGCCATCAAAATCGCATGGTCGTTAGGATTGCTAATTTCAGTGACGGCAACATGAAACCTCTATAAGTATGCTTTCAAAGACTCTCCCGGAGCTTAGATTATGCTTGATAATGACATAACGTCCTTTGGACAGGTAACATGTATCCTAAATTGTTCAACAAATTTCTTCGCTAACTCGTCGAAGTTGGATATAGATCGCGGAGGAAGCCGAGTAAACCACATAGTGGCGATTTCGGACAGAGTGATTGGAAAACACCTACACTTAGTTGTGTCATTTTTCCTTGTTGAATCCATCATCCATTCGTACCTCATCATGTGTTGCCTAGGGTCAGTCTTCCCTTCGTAGGCAGGGATAGTCGGCATATTGAATTTCTTGGGGTACTCAGCCTGTAGGATCACATCGGTGAAGGTAGTATGACTCCTGGACATTCCCCAATCCTCGTTGGTCAGGCCCTGGTTCTCTCTCATCAATTGCCTGACCATGGCTAATAAATCCGGAGTTTGTATGGAGGGTGGGAGGTTGGGTTCCGTTCCACGGGACCGTGCGGGTTGATGTCCGCTTGATTTGGGTCTTGGTGATCCGGGCGTCTGGTCTCATCACGTGTCTGATCCCTGGCGGATCGATCGGTAGCACCTGCTTGTGCAGCTTCATCCCTACGGCATCTACGCCTAGGTGGTTCATCTACCGAGGTCGAGCTATCAGATTCAGAATAAGGAGCAGGACTACTTTCAGCATTCTGATGCTGCTGGTGGGCAAGTTAAGTCATGAGGTTAGTGTTGGCTTGAATCTGCTTAGCAACTTGCCTTCTACTTTCCCTGAGTTCTCTTATCAAGTCGTTGAACTCTGTTCAGGAAACGACCTCCGCTTGGTTCTGAGTAGAGGTTCCTATGCCTTGAATTGCTGGTTGGTTGCTAGGTCCTATCTGTTGTACACTAGCAGTTTCGTGGACATCTACATTGTGAGAGGCCGATCAAGTTCGTGGTCTCCCCATGGTAGAGTTGTTGGTTGTAACTCTGAGTAGAATCAGCAGCTACCTTTTGAATGATTTGGATCTCCTTCGGGGGATTTTTCAATACAGTAGCTACAAAGTAGATCCTATCGTCCTGAGAATTCGATTCTCAGTGAGAGCACCAAAATGTTAGCACCAAAATTAGTCACTAACACCCTTAAAAGAGATTGTGTAGAGAGATTACTGAAGAAAGTAAATTTAAACAGAGAATAATATGCAGATTTAAATGCAGAAAATACGAACACTAGATTTATAGTGGTTCGGCGTAATTGTCTACGTCCACTTTGAGGTTAATCTTTATTGTTTTTTTCGATAATCGATTACAGATACAATCTGTATACCAATCATATTGAATACAATTGCTAAGCAAAAAGGATAAGTCTTGAATGAGACTTGAATGCGGCAGAGTCTCCTCGGTGTTCTCGAAAAAAAGTCCATTTCACTGTGCCCCTACCTCTCTATTTATAGACGAAGGTAGGTTGGACTTCCCTGGTGGGCCTAGCAGCTTGGTATCTCGGCCCAATATAAGTAATCTCCGAATGCCAAACCAAAAATGTCGAACGGCAGAGTGCCGAACGAAATCTTTGTGCCAAGCGAAACAATGTATTGCGTGAGAGGTGCAGGCCGACCGAGAATCGATGCCGGACGGGGATGGTGCCGAACGAAGTTGGAATGCCGAACAGTCCAGGAATGATGAGCGAGGCATGAATGTGTGACGACCTGGAATTTTTAACCATTTAAAATGGAATAATCAATTGATTTTAAATATTTGAAAGTTAATTTTAACTTGAATTCCAAATATTAATATTTACTTGATAATTAAATTATTGAATTATATAATTCGAAATTGGGTAAGATGTGGAATATGGAATTTTAAGCCAGTTAAAAATAATTTGAAGGCTTATAAATTTTTTTATTGATAATACTGAAGATAGTAAAAGTGTTAAAATTGGATTTGGGAACGTTGTGTTAAGTTTTGAAATTATATCGTTTAACTCGATATTTAAAAATAGCCTTCCGAGACACAATCTTGGATTTCAACGAAACCAGTTCCATTGGACCGTAATAGTTAGTAATTATTGGATTTCAATTTTCGTAGCAATCGGAGTTGTCGTTTGACCCTGGCAGCTCAAAACGCTTAGAAACTATTTTAATCGATTTAATTTAAAATTGATCGCTCACTTCCGTAACTCGCGCATATGATCGAATTAGGTTTCGAAACACATTCCATTGTGTTCGGAATATGGGTAAAACCTTATAAACGCCTACCGGCATGTCTGATTCGGAGTTCGAGATTTCGCGTTATGCTCAACGAGATATTTTGGAAATTTAATAATATTAAAAATATAAGGGTCAACTCAGCCGCCCTATAGCTTATACTCGAAGCCACCCTTAAGAAATAGCTTTTCGTTTTTTTTAGATAAAAAAATGAAACTGAAATCCCTTTTCCCCTTTCTCTTGAATCGAAATCGAATTCATCAAATAAAAAAATAGAAAATAGAGCATGCCTGATCGAAGCTTGTCACGTTCTGTCTCCTTCCTCAATCGAGTGTCGTTTCATCTTAGAAGGCGAACAATTTTCGATTGTTCGCTTGAAGAATCAAGTTAGTAGTTGAACGAAATCATCTTGGTTTCGTGTTCGTTCGATTTTAGGGAAAAAGGAGAGGGAGCTCGACGTAGTTCTTTGGCGACGAGGCCCGCGTGCGGCGTGTTCAGGGTGGTGGTCATGAAGTTGATACGAGCTTGTACGCACAGTCGCGAGGCACGTGGATCTCAAATGGCACTCGCGAGCAAGGCAGAAAGCTTCGCGGTGGGGCAGCGGCGTGGAGTCGATCATGAGGCTTTGGATTGTGGCCGATGATGGCGCGCGGTGAGCTGAGGTAATGGTGGTCGAGGTGAGGTCTAACAGTATTTATTTTATTTTAATTTCCCTAAGTTTATATGATATATGTACATGAAAGGAAAGGAATTTATTTTGTTATTTAGTACAGTGATGAAATTTGAAATTTAGGTATGAACTATAATTTTTTTCGGATTAGGAAATATATGTAAGGATTTTGAAGAAAAAGAAAAAAAAGAAGGAAAATTAGTTTAGGAAAATTTAATTATTTGTTTAAATAAAGATTTAGTTAAATTAAATTTATAAAATGGAAATCAATTTATCTAGTTAACTTGTATAATATTTGATAACTAGAAAATATTTTATAAACAGAAAAATAGTTTGAAATTAACTTATTAGGTAAAATGAAATTTATTAAATAGAAATTGATTTGTCCAAATTGTTCGAATATTCATAAAATCATATAATGTCTATACAAGGTCCAAAATTTGGAAGATAATGGTCGAGTTGGAATTGGATCGCTAAACAAAGAATCAAAAGTGAGTAAACCTCACACTTCTGGATTTTTATTTAAATTTAAATAGATAAATTTAAATGATTGATTGAATGGTTGAATTGAATTGATGTTCTATGTTATATAGTAATATATAGTATATACTGGAATGATTGATATTCTGTGATGAGTATTTTGGTACTTGGAATGTTGAATGCTGTGGTTTGCTTGAATATTTCGGTATCCTGAGTTATCGAAATATATAAATTGGATTTTTGAAAGAAAATAAGAGTGAATTTCGGAAGTGAAATATAGAATAAAAATAAGAATGTATTGGAAAGAAATGAAAGTGATATTTAAAAACTGAAACTAAATTGTAAAGTAGAGATTTAAATACAAGTTTTAAATCAAAGTTAAATCTGGCATTTGAGTTAGTGAATCTCAGTTTTTAAAACAAATAAAGTTTTAATTAATGAGTGTTTTAACAACTTGGATGTTAAAGTGCATTTGTAAACTGATTTGAATTTAAAAATAAATTTGGTTTTAAATTCTTTTAAGTTTCTACTATAAAACGAGTAATTAATTTATTTAATGAAGTAAGTAAAAAGATAGTAAATCACAGGTTGAGATTAACCGAGGGTGATTAATATTGTGTTTAATTAATGTAATTAATTTACATTAGGATAAATTAAAATATAATTGGAAATCATTAATTTATATAATTAACGATGTGATTAAAGATTGATTGATTAAGATAGATTAATCAATAATAAGTGACTTATGAGAAGTTAATTAATATAAGTAATTAAGGATTAATATAATTAAAGTAGTTAATTAATTCATGAGGTAATTAAGATTTCTTATTGATTTTGGTTAAGAAGAATTAATATCGTGAAATGAATTAAAGATAATTACTTGAATGTAATTGAAGGATAATTAATCCAGGTTGATTAATGAAGATGAATAATGAAGGGTTGATTAATTAATTGACTTGGAATTAATTAATGACAAGTAAAGAAATCTAAGTGATTAAAGTTAAAAATTCAATTTGAATTAATTAAATAAATTTTGATAGCGACCAAGCTTGCTTATGGATGATTGAATGGTATGGAATGCTTTGAATGAGTTGATATCTCTGATATGAAATGTTGTGTCTTTCATTAGGATAACTTGGGTTAAGAGGACATGAGTCTCGAAGAGACCGGGGTTGGGTGTTAGGAAATACCCGAAACTACTTCAAATTTTTATAGATTGATAAGTGAAATCTATAGGCTGGAATGAAGTGATTTAAATGAATTGGGCTATTTAAATCTAAATCTTAATACTTAGAAAATGGATGCGTGGAATAAGTGATGTCTAGGTAAATTGTGACCCTGTAATTAATACGAGTTACCCGGGTTTTATATAAGTTGTATGCTTTGTATTCCATGTTAGATGGGTTTACTCACGCTGGTTTCCAGCCTGACCCGGGTGTTACTTTGGTGTAATGCTCGGGTCAGACCGAGTATTACATATTTTCAGGTAGGGACGTTCTGGGGCTCAGGAGGCAAGCTGGATAGCAAGAACGTATAGAGTATTTCCGTTGTATTTATATTGTTTTATATCTGAGACATGTTGATTGTGTATATCCAGTGTCTATATATATATGTGTAACTCTGATGTATTAAAATGAAATCGACAGATGTAGTATTCTTTTGTAAAGTGTTATTATTTATTATTATATTTTATCTGCTGCGAATGTGAGATGTTGATGTTTCTGATATTCTTCTTCTTTTATCTCTTTCTTCTTTTTCATAACTATCTGAAATTTTTCGGGATCGAAAATTTCGGGTCGTTACATTTGGTGCCAGAGCTGAAAGATTAAGCGAGAACCTTGGCTCTGGTGGGGATTACTGCTTAAATAGAGTCCGTAGTACTCTAGAATGAGTTGAATATATATATATATATATATATATATATATATAAGAGCGTACTTGTTATTTTCTTATGTAAAGATTTTAAATGATTTTATATAAAAATATATTTTGATATATAGAGCACTATTTCCTTCTAATAAATATTACGGTGATTGAATGTTAAATTATTGGAATTAAATTAAGAAGTAATATAATACAACCAAATTGAAATCTTGAATTGGAATTGAATTAAGTGGTAATAGAAATACAACCAAATTAAAGTTAAATTGATTGGAAATGAAATTCTTGAATTTGAGCTCAGAAATTAAATTGTTTAAAAACTTTAAATGAACAAAGTTAATTTGGTTTAAAAAGTTAAACCAACCTTTGATAATTTAACTCGAATTTATATAATTCGAGATGGCTTAAAATCGAGATTGAAATTGAATTAGTTCAAAATTGAATTTGATTTAAATTAGTTGGATTTATGATTGAAGATGGATAAGTTTAAAATTTTAAATGGAAAATTTGAATTGGATTAAATTGAAAAGGTATTGAAAATTGAAGTGAGTTCAATTGATATTAGTCCAAATTGATTGGAATAATTTGAAATTATAATTAAAGTTGAACATGATTAAAATCAAATGGAATTTGATTTAAATTGGGAAAGGAATCAAGATTGATTCAACTTGAATTGGGGTTAAATAAATTTCAATAGAAATTGAAGTTATTCAAGTTAGAATTCAGTCAATTAAATGGAAGTGGAAATTTAAGTTGAATTGCTGGGGAAGTGAACAGTTTTGACTCTGGACTATTTTCAGTGTAGATTGTTTTAATATAAACTTATTTTACCAAGCTATTTAATATATACAACTTTTCTTTTTAAAGCCAAATTATTTTATATTTGTTTTACAATTATGTTTGGAACTATTAATAAATTTTCAAATTTTTATAAACTAATCTCTATTTTTCAACTATCTTATAAATTAATTACTATTTTACAACTATTTTGTAATTATCCAAAATTTCTGAAACTATTTAACTATTTCTCAACTATTTTACAATTAGTTAGCTATTTTACAGCTATTTTGCAAACTAATAATTGTTTTTCAACTACTTATCTATTTTTAAAATTTTCAAGCTATTTTCTAAATATAAACTGGTCGGAGTTCAAACTGTTATGATTAAATACCCAACTGAGAGAAGGATTGAAGTGATAATCCAATGGAATTGAGGCAATTGTAAATAAGTGAATGAAAATTTAAGTGAATGTGAATAGAAAGGAAATTGATTTGGCTAATAATCAATGAAAATAAATACATAGGATGTACGTATATTATTCTATTCTCATAGTTATTTGATCCCTCGAGCATAGAATTTCGAGATAGTTATATCGATTCAAGTTGGGATTTTTCGCTCGATTTTCGACGGCGAACCTGGATATGGATTATTGATTGGTTATGGATATTCTCAATCATAGTTATGGCTATGCAAGGAGAATGACGGTTTCTGATCAAGAAACCAGATCTGTGTCCGCACTAGGAAGTCGGGTGGACGATACTAGTTCGGAAGTGAAATTGTGTGATCGAATGAGCGATCAGATGGGTATAGCGTACGAATGATAAGTGTACATCGTATAGTTTTGAATGAAAATGATATTTAAAAGAGTAATCAAAATTTGAATATTTATTTTGAATAAACAACGCTATATATCTTTGTTATATAAGATAAATCTCCCCTTGTTGAATCTACTGCCGGAAGAAAAGGAATTTTGAAATGTTTGAAGTATAAAAGGAATTTTATACAAGTTTGAAATAATCCAAAGTTTTACAAATTTTATATATCTTTATATATATATATATATATAAAGAATCTTATGAGGATTTTGGAAAAAGATTTTGGGAACCTTTGGATTTGGAAAGACTTTTGATTTTTAGGTAAAATCAATATTGAAATTTGAAAAGCCTAGTTTGAGAATTACCAATTTTGGGATAATCGATTTTGTGTAAAGGAGCTTTGTATGAGATCATACTAGGTGTATGATTTGAAAGATACTATATGTGTATGGTATAAAGTGTTTTGATGATGACTCTAGGGAAAAAGACGCTCCTTTGAAATGAACTTCTCAGGAGTGCCACCGCGTGCTGCTGCCTTGAGTCCAGGGGAGTTCTAAAGTTGATCCTGTGAGGAGTCCGGACAAAACTAGTTCCTAAGGATTATGAGTAGTGTGTACCATAGCGAAAGTCGTGTATGCTGATGAGAGCCAACGGTCTACGTTTGATTTTATATCGGTAGACTATGACCTATGGTAACATAGCGGAAGTCGTGTGTGCCGCTGAGAGCCAACAGTCTACGTTTGATTATATTGGTAGACTGCGACCTATGTAGGAGTGGAGAAGTTTCATTATGACAGCGAAAATCAAGGGGCATTGATGCCTACAGTTACATGGACTTTTGCTGCGATGGCAACGTAACCCTGGAATGTAACTGCGATCTATTGTGGGTTCCATGGCGTAATCGAGAGGCGTGGAGTGCCTACAGTTACATGGACTTTTGTTGCGATGGCAACGTAACCCAGGATGTAACTGCGACCATGGATGGGAGTGATGATTTCCAGAGCATTCTCACCAAAGATATTTCCTCTATTTTCAAAAACTGTTTTCTATATTTTCAATAAAATTATTTTCACAAGTATTTTCACTGGGTGTTGAAAACGGGTTTACCAAGTACTTATAGATTTTCAGTCCTACGCCAGATCAACGTATGACTGAATTTCTGTGAGAAAAAGGATGGACTAGTTGAGACATCGAGTTACAAGAAGTATTTTTATAAAAAGATATTTCAATAATATTATCTGAATTTAAAAGCATTTCTAAAATTTTAAAATAAAAGAGTTGGAATTTTGGAAGATGAAAGAAAATCCAAACTGGAAGTATAAACAAAAAATTGAACTCAGGAAAATTTAATGAGGTGATTTTTTTGTAATAAAAATCAAATATTGAATAAAAGGGGAAGTAAGCTAATTAGCTAAATAAATTATTTGATGGTATGTTAATAAAATTTAACTCGATTAAATAAAATGGATTGTAAGTTAATAATGGAATTTGGGAATGAATTCGAATTGTGAATAGAATTCGACTTGGATTTGATAATGAATTAAATAAGAAGAGATGTTGTAAAAAAATAAAAAAATAAAAAATAAAAATAGAGTTGGATCGAAATAGTGATGGTTTGAATTACAAATAAAATTCAAGTGTGATTTGAATAATATTTAACGAAATTTGCAAGTAAATTAGATACAAGGGAAGTGTTGTCGAATGAAATGGAAGTGAATTATAATAGAAATGATTTGAGTTGAAAACAAAACCCAAATGAGTAGAAATAAATTGAGAATGGCTTTGAATTAATAAAATAAATTCGAAAATGAATTAAGTAAGTGAATTAAAATTTGAAAATAGGTTGAATAAATGGGTTAATCGAATTAAATAATAAATGGATGAAGTCTGATAGAATAAAAAAAATTAAATCAAAGTTTCAATTGGAATTGGGTTATCAGAATGGACTTAAGTTATGAGGCGAATTAATTTGAAGTAAAATTACTTAAGTAAAAGCTTGGTTTCGAGTGAGAATAGTAGACCATTAAATAAAGATTTGGGTTAAATTTATTTGGAAAATGGATATTAATATAAGCATCGAAGGGGTCAAGCTCAATGAAATAGTTTTAAAATGAATTCAACGCAGAGATGAAATGAAATGCAATGAATGGTTGGTGAATAAATTAGAAATGAAATGGAATTAAATACAAAATGAGTTGAAATTAATTTGAAGTAGTTATAAATTAAAATGGATACTCTAGTAAGCGAATATCGCCGAATTTATACAAAAATAGTTGTTGTTTGACGTAAATAAAGCAATTAAAATTCTATAAATTGATAGAGATCAAATAAATTGATTTTAGGATCAATTGAATTGAATATGAGCTTATTGGATTAAAAATAAATTGAATGTAAGAAATTAAGTTGCAAACCATTTAAATTGAATGAAATGATATATGAATTGGTTGAAAGCAATTGAATTAGTTTTGAAAACGTATAAATTGCTCGTGGAAGTTATTTTGAATGCATTTCTTTTAGAATTGAAGTGTTATAGTTGTTTAAGTAAGAGAAATGTTATAAACTTCATATATATAGTGCTTATATGTTTAAATTGAGTAAGTACAGGTACCTGAAGGCCGTTTGGCTGGATTTGGACGTGATAAATGCTAAAATAATAAGCCGCTTGCTTAAAATGCTAAATAAAGGTACGCCTACGCAATAAAAATAGGAAATATGAACTGTTTTTTCTTTTTCCGACCGTGTGGGTCGATGTATATATATTTATATCTCTTGTCAAATTGCAAAAGCTCCTCCGTACAAAGGAGGCTCTGCCAAAATATTTCGAAAATTTTGGGAGTTAGATTTTTGAAAATTTTTGGAATTTTTTTTTGTCAATGACAAAACTATTTCAAATTGGAAATTGAAATAAATTAATGGATGAAACTAATTTAAATAATGATATAAATCAGCTATAAATGGAAGATAAAATTCAATATTCAGAATTGAAGACGAATTGAATTCATATAGAAATGGAAAAACTAATTTGAATAGAAATAGATATGAAACCTATATAAGGAAAGGTATAAAATGATTTGAAAGGTTACGATTGGATATTATTGCTAAGTAGGATATGCAGGTATTATAAAGGGGAAAAGAAAATTGGATTTGATTTCGGGAGATAATGTGAATTGCCCGACAAAAAGGTATGTATTTAAATTTCTGTATGAAATTGGATTGGGTTTTGATCTAACCACTTGGCTTTTGTTTTCTTTTGGAATTTGGGAGCCCATAGAGGCATTTTGTAGTTGTACCGAGCTAGCCGCGCAAAGGAGACGCTGGCAAAAAATTTCGAAAATTTAGAGAGTTAGAATTTTTTTGAGAAAGTTGTGATAATTTAAATTTGAATTTTTAATTTAAATTTAAATTTAAATAAGCGAAGTAAATAATGTTGTTGGAAACTATAGAGGTTTTGGGAAGTTGGTTGAAGTAATAATGGGTCTTTAATAAAAGATATGTTATGGCAAATTGATATGACTGTTTGGTTTTGGGAAAAAGTAAACGGGTATTGGACCATTCTTCCTAACTAGTAAATTCGAGGACGAAATTCTTTTAAGGGGGGAGGAATGTGACGACCCGGAATTTTTAACCATTTAAAATGGAATAATTAATTGATTTTAAATATTTAAAAGTCAATTTTAACTTGAATTCCAAATATTAATATTTACTTGATAATTAAATTATTGAATTATATAACTCGAATTTGGTAAGATGTTGAATATGGAATTTTAAGCCGGTTAAAAATAATTTGAAAGCTTATAATTTTTTTATTGATAATACTAAAGATAGTAAAAGTGTTAAAATTGGATTTGGAATGTTGTGTTAAGTTTTGAAATTATATCATTTAACTCGATATTTAAAAATAGCCTTCCGAGGCACAGTCTCGAATTTTAATGAAACTAGTTCCATTGGATCCGTAATAGTTTGTTATTATCGGATTTCAATTTTCGTAGCAATCGGAGTTGTCGTTTGACCCTGGCAGCTCAAAACGCTTAGAAACTATTTTAATCGATTTAATTTAAAATTGATCGTTTACTTCCGTAACTCGCGCATATGATCGAATTAGGTTCCGAAACACGTTCCATTGTGTTCGAAATACGGGTAAAACCTTATAAACGCCTGTCGGCATGTCTGATTCGGAGTTCGAGATTTCGCGTTATGCAAAACGAGATATTTTAGAAATTTAATAATATTAAAAATAAAAGGGTCAAATCAGCAACCCTATAGCTTATACTCGAAGCCACCCTTAAGAAATATCTCTTCGTTTTTTTCCAGATAAAAAAAATGAAACCGAAATCCCTTTTCCCCTTTCTCATGAATCGAAATCGAATTCATCAAATAAAAAAAAGAGCATGCCTGATCGAAGCTTGCCGCGTTCTGCCTCCTTCCTCAATCGAGCGTCGTCTCATCCTAGAAGGTGAACGATTTTCGTTTGTTCGCTCGAAGAATCAAGCTAGCAATCGAACGAAATCATCTTGGTTTCGTCTTCGTTCGATTTTAGGGAAAAAGGAGAGGGAGCTCGAGGTAGTTCTTTGGCGACGAGGCGCGCGTGCGGCGTGTTCAGGGTGGTGGTCGCGAAGTTGATGCGAGTTTGTACGCGCAGTCGCGAGGCACGTGGATCTCGAATGGTGCTCACGAGCAAGGTAGAAAGCTTCATGGTGGGGCAGCGGCGTGGAGTCGATCACGAGGCTTTGGATTATAGCCGATGATGGCGGCACGTCGAGCTGTGGTAATGGTGGTCGAGATGAGGTCTAACGGTATTTGTTTTATTTTAATTTCCCTAAGTTTATATAATATATGTACATGAAAGGAAAGTAATTTATTTTGTTATTTACTACAGTGATGAAATTTGAAATTTAGGTATGAACTATAATTTGTTTTCGGATTGGGAAATATATGTAAGGATTTAGAAGAAAAAGAAAAAAAGAAGAAAAATCAGTTTAGGAAAATTTAATTATTTGTTTAAATAAAGATTTAGTTAAATTAAATTTATAAAATGGAAATCAATTTATTTAGTTAACTTATATAATTATTTGATAACTAGAAAATATTTTGTAAACAGAAAAATAGTTTGAAACTAACTTATTAGGTAAAATGAAATTTATTAAATAGAAATTGAGTTGTCCAAATAGTTCGAATATTCATAAAATCATATAATATCTATGTAAGGTCCAAAATTTGGAAGATAATGGTCGAGATGGAATTGGATCGCCAAACAAAGAATCAAAAGTTAGTAAACCTCACGCTTCTGGATTTTTATTTAAATTTAAATGGTTAAATTTAAATGATTGATTGAATGGTTTAATTGGATTGATGTGCTATATTATATAGTAATATATAGTATATACTGGAATGATTGATAGTATGTGATGAATATTTTGGTAATTGGAATGTTGAATGCTGTGATTTGCTTGAATATTTCGATATCCTGAGTTATCGAGATATATAAATTGGATTTTTGAAAGAAATATAAGAGTGAATTTCGGAAGTGAAATAATTATAGAATAAAAATAAGAATGTATTGGAAAGAAATGAAAGTGATATTTAAAAACTAAAGCTAAATTGTATAGTAGAGATTTAAAAACAAGTTTTAAATCAAAGTTAAATCTGGCATTTGAGTTAGTGAATCTCAGTTTTTAAAACAAATAAAGTTTTAAATATTGAGTGTTTTAACAACTTGGATGTTAAAGTGCATTTGTAAATTGATTTGAATTTAAAAATAAATTTGGTTTTAAATTCTTTTAAGTTTCTATTATAAAACGAGTAATTAATTTATTTAATGAAGTAAGTAAAAAGATAGTAAATTACAGGTTAAGATTAATCGAGGATGATTAATATTGTGGTTTAATTAATGCAATTAATTTAGATTAGGATAAATTAAAATATAATTGGAAATCATTAATTTATATAATTAACGATGTGATTAAAGATTGATTGATTAAGATAGATTAATCAATAATAAGTGACTTATGAGAAGTTAATTAATATAAGTAATTAAAGATTAATGTAGTTAAAGTAGTTAATTAATTCATGAAGTAATTAAGATTTCTTATTGATTTTGGTTAAGAAGAATTAATATCGTGAAATTAATTAAAGATAATTACTTGAATGTAATTGAAGGATAATTAATCCAGGTTGATTAATGAAGATGAATAATGAAGGGTTGATTAATTAATTGATTTGAAATTAATTAATGACAAGTAAAGAAATCTAAGTGATTAAGGTTAAAAAATTCAATTTGAATTAATTAAATAAATTTTGATAGCGACCAAGCTTGCTTATGGATGATTGAATGGTATGAAATGCTTTGAATGAGTTGATATCTCTGATATGAAATGTTGTGTCTTTCATTGGGATAACTTGGGTTAGGAGGACATGAGTCTCGAAGAGGCCAAGGTCGGGCGTTAGGAAATACCCGAAACTACTTCGAATTTTTATAGATTGATAAGTGAAATCTATAGGCTGGAATGAAGTGATTTAAATGAATTGGGCTATTTAAATCTAAATCTTAATACTTAGAAAATGGATGCGTGGAATAAGTGATGTCTAGGTAAATTTGTGATGCTGTAAATTAATACGAGTTACCTGGGTTTTATATAAGTTGTATGCTTTATATTCCATGTTAGATGGGTTTACTCACGCTGGTTTCCAGCCTGACCTGAGTGTTACTTTGGTGTAATGCTCGGGTCAGACCGAGTATTACAGATTTTTAGGTAGGGATGTTTTGGGGCTAAGGAGGCGAGCTGGATGGCAAGAACGTATAGAGTATTTCCGCTGTATTTATATTGTTGTATATCTAAGACATGTTGATTGTGTATATCCAGTGTCTGTATATATGTGTAACTCTGATGTATTAAAATGAAATCGACAAATGTGGTATTCTTTTGTAAACTGTTATTATTTATTATTATATTTTATCCGCTGCGAATGTGAGATGTTGATGTTTCTAATATTCTTCTTCTTCTATCTCTTTATTCTTTTTCATAACTATCTGAAATTTCTCGAGATCGAAAATTTCGAGTCGTTACAGAATGTCGAGCGCTCTAGAAGCCGAACGCTCTTGAATGCCAACCGAACCAGTTGTGCCGAACGTCCCTGGAATGCCGAACACTCTCTAATGCCGAACGTTCCTGAATGCCGAGCGTTCTCTAATGCCGAACGCTCCTGAATGCTCAGCGTTCTCTAATGCCGAACGCTCCTGAATGCCGAGCGTTCTCTAATGCCGAACGAGTTTGGATGCCGAACAATATTGTCATGCCGAACGGCCTTCAATGCCGATTGACCATAGATGTCGAACGGTCTGGTCGTGCCGAACGAGAATGCTGAGTCCTTAGTTACCTGGTCAAACCTCCAGGTAACGATATCCGTCACAGCGTTTGTCATGTGCTATGTTTTATATTCTTATAGCGTTGATGTTGAGCCATACAATATTTAAGTGTGTTTTTACAGTCCAATAATTTACCTTTTAAAGAGTGTTTTATTACTCTCAATGGTGTTTAAATGATGTTATTGAACACACCTTTGTTTTCTCTCTTACTATAACATTTTTAAAAGGATGTGATTAACAATTGTCGTTATCATTTTATTACATAACATTTACTGCTTTCCTACATTTCAGTGCATATGCATTACAAATTCAAAAAGCCGCAAAGAGCATATCCGATAACCAACACATTATATGTAATAAAATAGAATTACGTCAAAACATAATATACGTCCATGATATTTCACAAAAAGATATGAGGATTACAAATGCTAGTAATTAAAACAATAATATATGCAAGCATTCTAACCAAAAAGATACATATAAGCATTCAAACCCAAAAGATACATATAGCACCATATATTACTTAAAGGCACTTGTTACTTGCTCGCACCAAATGTCTTGTTGTAAAAGAAAAGTTCAACAATTGGCATATGTGGTAATTTAAAAATTCCAATCACTTAACTTTTTCTCTTTTATAATAAAATATGTTATGTTTGTCGGTGATATAAAAATAACCCTTCAGCTCAACGTGTAACCAAATATTAGCATAATGTGCAACACACGGCACATATTACACCAATATAGGAAGCCTTCACATCGCAACAAAAAAACTTGTCAAACCAACCGTTAGGGGGATTTGCTTACTGTCACTGGTCAAATCAATTTTTCTGAAGCTAAAAAAACGTGGATCTTGTCTCATCGCCGTTTCCCTAAAAACGTGAATCTTGTCTCATCGCGGTTTCCCTAAACTTCCTCATTTTACTACGCGCATCAAAGATTCCAAATTCAAATCTATTATGATTTTCAAATTCTAAAATTTCAATTTCAAATCGACAATTTTGAATGCTTTGATCAATATTTAAATTTAAAATTCATATTTTCAGACTCAAATCTCAATTTATTATTTTCCAACATATTATCACTTAGTGTTTAAGTAATATTAACAAAAAATTAAAACGTAGATTTCTTATTAAAGTTATATAATCGAACGGTCGGTTTCTCCACCGTTGTGCGGTTATACTAGTTTAAAGAAACAATAATAGAACCGATACAACTAACTATACAACAATATAAAACACGTGGCAACTGAGTTGGGCTAAAACACAGTTACAACTCTAAGTTACGGCCAAAATTCAACTGCAGCTCTGAGTTTCGTCCAGATGTCAGCTACAACTTACATTTCTAGCCAAAACTACGTTGAAACTTCTATTTTAAAAAAAAGACCAAAAGTTTAAAAATTCGTTGGTCGTGATAAATCTAGTGCTTTAGCTATATTTATACCTTTGTAAATATAACTAGTTAGCATATTTTCTACCTCTAAGTACATGTCATATGTATCATATCCAAACAAATAATAAATCTGTAAAGTAAATTAACTAATACTAAAAATGTGTAAATAAAGTACTCGGTTTTGATATTAATTAACACACACTAAAATTAATTAACTTATACTTCTGTTTTTTATTCAAATTGAATACAAATATATAATTGGATATTGTTTATTTTTAACACAAGCGCAATTTCAGGTAAGATCCAATTACATAAAATCCTCTTATTTTTTCAAGTTGAATATAAAATATAATTAATTATTGTTTATTCAAGGTTCATCATTACTAAATTACTAACTGCTTATTTGAAATCATATCTAGTAGAAATCAATTATAATATAACATTCATAGTAGGCCAAACTGCCATGGTACCAAGAGCGTTTTCAATGACATTGAAATCGAATGTTGGTCTACACAGACGTGCTTTTGAATGTTTTGTGTTGTCTACCCAAACTTTAGTTACGCTTTATCCTAAAGGAACAAAATGGGTAATTACAATTGGATCAGCTGAAGACACATATCCTTTAGTAACTAATTCTCCCTTTCCAAACCAATTAATTAGCACGCATTTATTCTTCATCACTGAATTTTCACTCTACTACTTTAGTATATATTTCAACAATTTGTATAATGAATGTGATTGAATTAATTATAAATTAGTCCACCTTCTCGACAATATCAGCATTGATTGTATGATTATAAGATGTTGCAATGTTAACTTTTTCTATAACTACTTTAGATTCGGGGTCATGCTAATTTGACATCAATGGCTTCTCTAACTCTTGTCAAACTAATATTTGGTTTCCATTAAAAAGCATCACTGATTTTTTTATTTTCTAGCCAGACTGCAATGACAGCTGGTCCAAGAGAAAGATTGTTCACAACTGGTTTTAGATCTATCGAGTACAGTTGCGCTTCAGCAACTAATTCATCACTCCATTCAATAAGCTTGCATTTATGACCCTATTGTTAGTTTTACTCTATCAAAGCGGAAAAATACTTAGTTAATTTTTTATATACAGGAAATTATTGTCAATGACAAAATTTCGAGCTTTTTAGCCTCAAGGACAGATCTTCAATATTTTATCCTGAAGTACAACTTTCTGTAGGTATCAGTTTTTAGTTATTGATAGCAGTTTTTAGGTACTAGTTTGTAGTCATCGGTAGCAGTTTTTAGGTATCAGTTTTTAGCTCGGTAGCAATTTTGTTGTCCTTATGAATAATTTTGGAAAATGTTTGTCCTTATGAATAATTTTTAGAAGAATGTTTGTCCTTGTGGTAAAAATATTGAGATCGTGTCCTTGAGGCAAAAAATATACAAATCTTTGTCCTTTAAATTAATTCCCCATTTTATATATTCAAATGAATTATGTTTTGGACGCAAAAATATATATTACTATTTTACACTGGCAATCATTCTGGGTTATAGTGGTTGTACTACTTTACAATAGTTATAACAGACGTGCTTACAACTCACACATGAGAGCATCACATATACAACCTTACACTAGAACCACGCAGGGTCCATACATATGACATCCGACTGCAGAAGGCAGTTCCACGTCTATGACAAAGCTTACAAAATGACATGAAAACAATTCATGAAAAACAGCGAATAAACCAACGACATTCCAACAGAGGACCACATTTTCGCTGCAAACTGAACAAAGCTATAACACTAGCATTTCCAGTCACCATTTTCCTTAAGAAAAATGTCAGAGCTAGCTAACTTGAGCAATTCCAAATATCAATTGACAAACACAAAGGCTTAAACAAGCAACAGTGCACTAATTTACAGTATGGAAATAAGGGCCTAAGCCACAAATCCATAGGAAGATACATATCTTAGTAAAAGGAGCCAAGCATAATCAGATACAAGCAAACATGATAATGATTCTTGCAGACAAGAAATCATCAAAGGGAAATTAACACGCCTCGGCCAAGCACAAAACGAATAGACAAAAACCATAAATTTCAAGCTAAAAGCAAACTTCAAGAAGACAGAAAAGATATATATGCAAGACTGTGAGGTCGAAGGTAGACAAGATGCAGTGCCAAATGAAGCGATAATTGGAAATGAAGACCAACCAAAAAGCCAAGTGAGAGCAAGATAATCAACAACAAAGGAGAGATCTCCGTTGCAATAAATCGCCATGATCTCCAAAGTTGAAGATGAAGAAATGACAAGGCAGGAGATTTATCTGGTAACCAGACCTAAAAGCACTAAAAACTTGCTGACCAAACAACACAAAAATAAACTCACCCCATATCGACTAGGGAGTTCTCTATCCGGTCTAGCGAAAATGGCTTCTTTTTGGTTGTTCTCGATAATGAAAGGACTACTTGAAAATAATTAAGGAGGACCCTTGGTACTTCGATAAGAGTCTAATCATAATTAAGAGACTAAGTCTCGATATGAAAACAGATAAAGATTGAGAGATGGGAAACCAAGGGTGGAAGAAAAGGGGAATGGGGTGAAGAAGGTGGATGATAGTGGAGAGGAAGATGAGATGGAGAAAATGTGTAAAACATTGAGAGACATAGATAGTGTGATTGAACAACTAAAACTTGCCAAAGATGATATCAGTAAAGAATTGGAGGAGAAGTGATTAGGGAAGGAAAACAAGGTAAATGTGTAACGTAGAGAGATGAAAAGGAGTGAAAAGAGTAGATAATGGAAGAAGAAACTATAGTTGTGTCAAAGAAGAATGTAGAGAAAAAAAGGAAACCCAATGAAATAAAGACACATAAGGAAGTGAAAATCAAAGCAACATAGATGAAGGATCTAAGGGGAAAAATTGGGAATGACAAACAAGAGGAAATATGCAACAGAGAAGGCAGTGGAGGAGGGTAGCCTACAGTTTACGAAAGAACAAATGTCAATAGTGTTGAAGCTGAAGAGCAATTTAATGGTAGAGGGAGTCCAATTGCATAGAGAAGTAGAGGAGAGTAATATCTAATGATCCCTCAGGGGTAGTTGTAATGGAGGACGGGGCACAGATTGATCTAAGAATGCAATTATACTCTCACAAATTTACTACCAAAACAAAAATCACCCCATGTTACAATTTAATCTACAATATTATAGCTAAAGTGCCGAGCAACATGATGAAAGTACTTATGGACCTCTTTATCTTAAATAATTAGTGTGCTTTCATCTGGAACAACATAAGGGACGATAACCTGATCACTTATGAAATAAGAAGAGGCAGTTAGAGAAAAAGGTAATAAGAGCATGTATGTCAAAGCAGATTTGAGGAAAGCTTATGACTCGGTTAATAGGGACTTTGTTATTCATATGTTATAGCAATGCGATTCAGATAGAAATGGACAAAAAATATTTCTGAGATGATCAGCATGCTCTGTTTCTCAATGACATAACAAGGATTCGCATATTGATACTTAGCATGAGTACGGGCTTAAAGGATGAAGGTCCACTTTCACCACTATTATTTATGATACTTATGGATGAGAAGGTGAAGGTGTAACGACCAAAAATTTCAGTTATTTGAAATTCATATATTTAATTGATTTTAAATATTCAAGAGTTAATTTTATAAGTTGAATAACTTATATTTCGAATATCAGGATTTAATTGGATAATTAAATTGTTAATTTATTATTTCAAATTGTGTAAATAATTGAAATTTGAATTTAATATGAACAAAATGATTTATAAAGTTGAATTAAATCATATTTGAATTAGAATGATGTTATAGAACTTTTAAAATTGAATTAAAGTTAATTTGTAAAAATTGAATATTTTAATATTTAATTGACGAGTGAAAATAGTCATTTTTCATACAGTCTTGGATTTTGACAAAACTAGTTTCATTGGATCCATAATATTACATTATTATAAGATTTCAAATTTCGTGTCAATCGGATTTAAGGTTTGTCTGGGGTAAGCTAAAACGCGTAGAAATTCATTTAAGTGAATTTTAAATTTAAATAATTCGATTCGAAAACCTGTCTTCCAAATACGATCGAATTGGCTCTCGGTATATTCCGCGTTTGGAATATGGGTAAAACATTATAACCGCTAGGCGGCATGCTTTGTTTCGAGTTTGAAAAAATTTCGGATGAATAGTGTCGCGTAAATTTTTTATAAAAGGCCACCATTTTTTCTGTTTTGCACAAACCCTAATAGAACTAGGTTTAGCCGCCACCATTTCAATGGCCATAAAGTTCGAAATTTCTTCCCTCGATTTTTTCCTATCCACACATCAATTCGAGAAACATTCAACTACAAAGTTGTAGATCATCATGAGATCCTTGAAACCAACGGCTATGATCGAAAATTTCTTAGTGGATAGTCGACAATTTCCGTTTGAAGCCATCACGTTCATGCACATTTATCGAGAAATATAGAGCGTCTAGTTTCAAGTGGTTTTGGCCGATGGCAAAGTTTGGCTAGGCTTGAACGACATCATCCGATCGTCGTATATGTCGACGATGGTGGCGTGGCGAGCTAGGGTTTTTCGGCGGCTTCAATGGGTTTCGTTCGCGTTTTTAAACGGGGGAAAGAAGCATAAAGGTGCGGCCAAGATTTTCTGATGCTAGATCGTGCAGCCGAGATAATAGCAAGGTTTAAAAATAAATAAATATTATAAACAATTTATATATATAATTCGTATAATCTTTAAAATGCCGTAACTTTGTCATACGAGGTCGAAAATTGACGAAACGAATTGCATTAGTTCATTTTGACGAGCACTAAATTATGAAGCTAGATTGGGATTTATTTGAGCTAGTGAAAATTTTGGTTGAAATTAAACGCTTGTTTAATTTTAATCGGAATAAATTGCTATCGCGACGACTACAACCAATGTAAGTACAACTCACTCTTTCTGACTCGCTGATATTTATATATAAGCGAGAATAAATATTATTTATGATGATTGATGATTGTTTGGATGATATATGATATATGATATATTATCTATATATTGATTGGTATTTGGATATATTCATGCCTAGTGAGCATACGAACCTATACGTTCTCGTGTATAAGCGGATGACCCTTTGTACGTGGGTCTGCCTTGAAGTGGACATGGTACACATATTCTAATATGTAAATTTATTGCAGGTGACAAGTTGGAGGGATCCAACTGGATTCCTTAACAGTATCGATTTCATTTACAGATATTGTGATATATGTTGTTTTCATATGTTATATGATATTTGGATGTCGTGATTGTTGTATTTAGTGCTGTTATAACATTAGGCCTATTTTGGAAAATTAAAAATATTAAAGTGATGATTTCGAATAAAAAAGGATTTTTAAGTGATTTGAAAATATATATTTTGAATTGTTATAAAGGAAATAGTTTATTTTAAATAAATGAAAGTTATAATTTTTATTGTTACAAAAATTTTTGATTTTTGTGAAATATAATCAGAATGCGATTGAAATATAGAGTTAATTATTTTGTAAAATAATTTAAATTGGGATTTTTGACTTATTATAAGTGGCTTTTATATAAGATTTATAAAATTGAATTTTTATAAATTTGAATAATGGAATTTTAATCGATTTTTTATAAATGTTAAAATGGAGTTATAAACGGATTTTATAAGTGAATAAGATTTATAATTGATGAAGTTATAAAAGAATGAATTTGTAAATAAAGAGAATTATAAGTAATTAACTTACAAATTAGATTTTTGAATGTCAATGAGATGTAAATAGAATTTGTTAATTAAGGGATTTTATAAGTTGAAGTTCTTATAAAATAGTAAATGGAATTTGATTTCATAAATGGAAGTTTTTATAATATATAAATGGAATTTATAAACATTGTTTTATAATTTCGAAATCGATTGAATTTGATAAGTTAATTATTATAGTTTATTGAAGGAAGTATATCCACGATTTTGGACAGTGGATAATCCTTTAATAAAAGTGCAATAGTAATGAATTTGATAAAGGAGATATATTCATGATTTTGGACAGTGGATTATCTTTAATAAATGTGTAGAACTATTGAGTTTGGTAAAAGAATTATAATCACGATTTTGGATAGTGAATAATCTTTTGAAGTTAAATAATTGTTTTGGGAAATGATATTTTAAATAGAGCAAAATGGTTTGAAGATGTTAATAAAGTGTATTAAGTATCGAAACCATAGATTTCAACATTTATTGTTGAAATAGACGTTTTCGAGAAATAAAGAAATAATGGACTATAACACTGCCGTTATAGTAAACGGTTTTCGAAAGGCAATGTTTTTGTATAGTATTGGGGTTTACATATCTATCTAATTTTCGAATCCCTATACTAGTGGTTTTGGGTTGTCGTAATGATGTTTTACGCAACATTCGATTTGACCTAACTAAATATCTTAAAGAGAATGTTTCCTTAAAGAATGAAATATATACTTAATCCTGATTTAAGTATATGGAACATCTTCTAAGTTTTGAAAGTAAATAGAATTGTGAATTACCTATTATTAAATAAGTATATGGAAATGTTTTCCAATATAGAAGTTGAAAAGGTTTTGAGAATTATATCTTTTTAAAAGATGAATTGAAGTGAATATTTGGCAAGTTATTTAATTAATAAAAGATTAATTAAAAGATTCTAGTGATTGCATATGGCGCCAAATATTTGTTTGTTTGCTTTGATAGTTAAATAACCTACTATCAAATTTGGCCAAATTTTAGTTCCTCGACTTGATGTGGGAACTATTTAGTCGTATACTTAGTACGTAGTCTTCTGTGTAGGCTTGATTATCGTTTGTGTTGAAAACGTTGATTCGTATAGTGCGGAGTATTACTTCAATCTATCGAGCTTCTTTCTTGGTCCGAAGGATAGCAAGTTGAAAGTTGGAGACGTGATAAGTCTATGAGACTTAATTTTTGTGTGAGGTTGAGAAACGCTTTTGCGTTGTTGATGCGAAGAGACCGTGATCAGATTTATTTGAAAACCACTTCGGTTCAACGTATATGCGACGATTGTGCAGATTGCTTATGATGATACTGATATTCCGGATTTTCATAGTGGGGGACTGCTTGTTGATCATTTGGGGTTAAAATCCTAATATACTCCAGTAGCAGTGGTCTCTTCATTATGAAATATCCAATGCAAGGACTGTTTTCTACTAATCCTAGGGATTTTTCGACAGGATGTGATAGGAAAGTACCTTCGGTTTGCCTAATTTCGGACAACTTGTATGGATGTTTGTCTGACATTGAATTTCTAAAGATTACGTACATTGGTTTTTACAAATGTACATCAGTGGTGGTGGAGAAGGCAACTTCTCTTAGCTTAACACCCTCCTTGAGACGTATGAGCTTAAGGGTTGTATTTTTGTGGAAGGCAATTAGTAGTCAACAGAAATGGCCGTGTGGCATTCAAAGTGATGTGATATGTGATTGTGAAAGGTAATCGTTACCTCTAGCCTCATCAACCGGAAATGACCAAAACAGGGTTAGATGCAGTAGAGATAAGTGGGTCATTCCCAACTAGGATACGATCATCCTCTTCTAGATATATCTTTACACGCTATGACGTCGTGTATCTAATTATTATGGTTTATATGCTTCGAGGGCCTTCGGTAAAGGTCGGTAATGACAGAAGGATGATATATTCGGTACCATCTAGTTATAGAGGTGGGCCGGTCTTGTGTTGGTAGAGGATCCTTTCTGATGGTCTTTGGTGCATTCTTCTAGAGATGTACAGCCAGAAGGTAGTCCCTTCACATGGTCATTTGTATGGAAATCCAAACTCCACTATGTACCTGCCATTTTATTTGTAGAGCCTAGTATGCTGAAATTTAATAATGGTAACAATTTCGGCTATTTTGATTATTATTTGTATACTAAACACCAGTATAATATAAGATGAATTTGACATGAAATGTTTTAGTTATCGTAAGGTAAAAACATGTCTGTGTTTATGTGTGGACTTGTCTTACGAGATACTTTTGTTTTAATAAAGAAAACGTTTGGTAATTTAATAAATTCAGTTGAGTGTGTTTCTCACACTGGTTTACCAGACAGATCCAGGCATTCTTCCCTTTCAATACACGGGTCAGACCGAGTATATTTACAGGTTCAGTTTTGGTGCTTTTGGAGCTTCAACGGGAGAGCTGCAGATCTTCATTTTCGTACTTCCGTATTTGTTTGATTATCTGCTGCATTATTGCCTAGATGTTTAATATTATCGACAATTATGAGGATAGGTTATTATAACTGTTCAGGCTGATAACTACTGATTGATTTGTTGAACTCTGATTGATGTATGTATATATACAGTTTCTATTTGTAAAGATCATTGATACGATATTATATGTTTCCGCTGCGATATAAGATTCTGTATTGTTCTGTTTGGTTCTATCTTCTCTCTTTCTTCTCTTCTCTTCTTCTCCCTTTTTTCTTTCTTCTGACTTTCCATCAGTCTGTGCTTTTTGGGTCAGACATGTGTGGATTATTGTCGATTCAAAGGGTATGGATTTGCAGGTCATCACAGAAGGTCTGGTATGGAAAAATTCTAGCAACAACAGGGAACGGTGTTGATTAAATCATCTAATATGTTGAGATGGCATTCTAATCTTCACGAAAGCAAATTTTGATGGCCCTATAGCAGTAAAAGAAGAATTTAATGAAATGTTCTAGGCAATAGGACCGAGAATAAACAACATGAAATCGAATATATTCTCCAGAGCGGGAAGTGAAAATAGATTAGACATATTATCATGAACGTCCTACACCTCCGGTATGTAAGATTACCTATAGAGGGCATTGTAATTGTACAAGCTGATATAGGATGACCGTCAAAAGTTGAAGTTAAAAACAAATCATCCAATAAAAACCTATCATATTTCCCATATAATAAGGATAAAATGTAATAATCAACCATAGACATAAAATAAGGGAGATAGTATTAACTAAATAAACCACATAATCAAAGTGCAGAGGTCCATCATGTTGGAACTAGGCCAGCTCGCAGCAGGGTAAATGGGAGAATTTCAATCTTTTTACCATTTTGGATCTTGTTGGGCCAATGAAGACTAAATTAATTTACATCTAATCTAAATAAATTTTAGATGAAATCATTATTTCATTTAATTGATAAATAAAAGTATTTTATTTAATTGTATATAAGATATTATTATCCCGCCTTTTGGCCAAGGCCGGGATATCAACAAAATTGGCTAAAACGGATGGATACGGAGATTAGAGATCGATAGGAAAACATGGCTGCGATTGATATCGTTAAAATTTGACCGAGCTCCAATCAAGAAGGGATCGATAGGGGATGATAAACAAGACTTGGAGAAGTTACATTTCAAATTTCTGGTCAATCGGAGTTCGTATGCCCGAGATATGGATGGATAATATTGGTGAGAAATGGTTCTGGATTGATGTCTTCGTATCGACCAAGGTGATGGGCTTCGGATCGATGCCTACACATTGATGCTTTCGTATCGATAGATGGATGCGAATATGGATAACTTATATGGCTTTGGACAGATAGCAGTTCATAGCGACCTGTGATATTGGATCGATACGAATAGAGGCGTTTAGAATTGATACGAAGGCAATGGACTTCAATCGATGGATACGAACAAAGGCAGAGGTGATGGATACGAAAGGCGAGCATTTGGGGATTGATACGAATAGAGGCATGGATACAAAATGATGGACATGGGGCAATGGAATATGATGGATACTAATAGCATGGCGATGGATACGAATTGATAGAGGCGAAAGGCGGATACGCACTGTTCGATGGATATGAAGGTTCCAGCCTACTCGCAAATGCAAACTTGGATCGATCATAACTCTCATTATACATGTCCAAATGCTATGGAATTTCCACAAGAGCTTTCTTATTCACTCGAGAACGTCCATGATCGATCTCAACTCGATTGGAGCCAACTTGAATCGATATGAATTATACTTGGATCGATCCAAAATCACTCTGGATCGATCCAAAATCACTCAGGATCGATCTGGCAGGCCCACCTGTGCAAATGAAAAGGTATTCTAGGTTTTAAGGTGGATATTTTTGGATCTTCACCTATAAATAGCAGTCCTACGGCAACTAAAAGGGGGATCTCTTCTGCTCCTTACATCAAAACTTGGCTTTTTTTGTTCATTTGTGTTCAAAGGCTTGTAACTGTAATCTCAATACAAAAAGGAATAAAAGGACCAAAAGGCTGAAAATAGCTGAACCACTATAAACTTTGTGTTCTTTGTTTTCTTTCTCATTTTAATTTTCTTATTTCTTCATTTTTGCTCTCTACATTATCTGGATCTGAGATCTGTGTTAAGATATTGAGGGTTTGTGTGTAAACACTGGTGCTTTCACTACTTCTGAGGTTTGTGACCAATTTTGGCACAAACACTTTGGTTCTTTCATTGAGAGGACTAGAAGCCGTTATACCCGATTTGTAGTTCAGATTTGGAGCACTAAAGGATCAGATGTAAAAATAACCATGACAAGGCACTCAACAAGGAGACAAAGAACGAAAAGGATTCAGCATGAAGGGAGTCAGGAGGCTTCCTCAGGAGCAAACCAAGCCTCAGTTTTCATCACCAGAGATGAGATGAAGAAGATGATGGGAGCTATGCATGAAGAATTTTTGAAAAGGCAGGAGGAAATGATGCAGAACCTTCTTAGACAATTTGGACAGCCGTGAACAGTTGTAGCTACTGGAGTTCAAATCCATGGAGCTGGAATAGAAGGACTCAACATGCAAGCGGATGGAGAAACTCAATAGGACACAGCCTCCAATCTGCACACAGTTACCAATTTGGATGGATCCAGACTCGGGGGCACACTACCATGCAATGATAAAACAATTCATAGAGGGATTCTAGGAGACACCACGCAATAGGATGCCTGTAGGAGCACAAGAGTACGTGATAAAGAGTATGTAACAGAATTCCCATGGAGACTCAGGGAGCAACCCTTGGTGGACAACACTGGATTAGCTAAGATAATTAAGCGAACTATGCATGGAGGTTTAGAAAATAGAGATCTGGAAGGAGTAAACATGAGTCCGTTTACTCATGACATCAGAATGGCTTAGAATCCACCAGAGTTCAAGCTACCTACTCTGAAGGTGTACAATGGCATGGCTGATCCTACCGATCATTTGATGAGGTATAGGAGACACATGGAAGTGCTGGGGGCATCGGAGGAAGTTATGGCTCGGTATTTCCCTCTGTACTTAATGGATATAGCTGCTATGTGGTTCAGGCAGTTGGAAGATGGATCTATTAGGACATGGACAGAATTGATGGATATATTTTTAAAGCAGTTTCGGGTTCATATCAAGAGGTCGTAAAATGTGATGACACTGACATCGGTGAAGTATAGGATAGGGGAATCGCTCAAGACATTCTTAACTTGGTTCAATGCAGCGGCTGCTTCAGTGGATCGGCCGGACCCATCGATGGTTTTAATGGCGACAATATTAGGAGTCAGGGACAATTCGGATTTCAAGGTATCGTTGATACGGGATCCACCAATGGATCTCAGGGAAATCTTTCACGAGGTTGAGAGATTCCTTCAACAGGAGGATGCAAGTTTGGATATGAAATCAAAGGAAGTAAACGTGGTTAAGGATGGAGGACCATCCGATTAGAGCTTGAATAAGGATAAGGATAAAGGGAAGAGGAAGTTGGATAACGATTCTGGCAGGGCAAGGAAATGCCGAGGAGAACCAAAATTCTCCACTTACACAGGATTGAACGAAATTTTGGAGTGGATATACATGGAAACCCAAGATCGCCTTCCCTACCGAAGGCCAGTAAGGAGAGAACCCTCGAAACATGAGAGGGCATCAGGAAGGCACTGTCTCTTTTATATTCTGGAGGGGCATGATACCAACAGCTGTAGGCATCTAAAGGATATATTTGAGGAGCATGTAAGGAGTGGTCAGTTGCGACAATATGTCGAAACTCAGAATGCAACGGTGGAACAAAAGCAGCCACCGTCTACCTTAAACGATGATGGCACGAGGTCCTTTAATGATGGTCGATTGGTTATCGACTGATAGGGATGATATGGAATAAGTAGCAAAATCTGGGCAAACGGTCAAGTCACTTACTCATGTACGGGGATAGAGATATCCCTTAGGCATGCTCTGAGATGGTGATAAACCGCGACACTCTAGTTTTTGAAATATGCTCTTTCTTTTTTGTTTTGGACATTTTCTTTTTTCTGGTTTGCCTTCGGAGTGTGGTTTGAATCCTAGTTTTGTTTGTTTTCTGGTTCGGACTTTGGTTTGGTTGCATGTTTTCCGGTTTTGTTATTAGTTTGGATTTTTGGTCTTCTGATTTAATCTGGATTTCGAACTGGATTTTGATTGGATTTCTATCTGGTTTTTGGTAAATGGTCGTTGAGTATGGATTATGCTTGGCAAAGGGTAAGTTGCTTCGTCCGAACATGGCGAATCGGCTTATTCAGGTCGTCGAATATGGACTATGCTTGACAAGGGTCCGAAGAGATCGGGATTCGGCCTAAGACTTAGGCCCCATATTATCTATTGATTACTATTTCAGTTCATCGGGTATGGACCAACTCGATAAGGCTCTGAAGTGACCAGGATTCAGCTTATGACTAGAGCCATGGCATTACTCAACGTTCAGGGACACTAAACTAAGAACTCCAAGGCATTGCTTAATACAAGACATCGAGTGTAGGTTGCGCTTGGTAAGAACCCAGAGAGGTTATGTATTCGGATATCGGCTATGAACGACTAAGGATTTGGGTGTGGACCTGGAGTGGTCTCGGATTCGGCTAAGGGACCGGAGCAGTCTCGGATTTGGATATCAACCCGGAGAGGTCATGGATTTGATTATTGGTTATTGAACGTGGATGGATTAAAACTCGGTTGGCGGGTTTGGATGGCCATCGAATTGACTAAGGATTTGGTTGCTGGACTCAGAATTGGGCATCGATTTGGAGCAGTCGTGGATCTGGATAAGGATAAGGCACTTGGATAGGATGGCTTGGTAGTAGACTGGATTATGAATCAGATGATATTACTATGGATGGAATATAGACTTAGGATGTTGAATTGAGACTATTCAAAACACGCCTTCCTATCGAAAGGCATGTTTTGGGTGGAAAATATCACCCCGTCTTTGGCCAAGGCCGGGATATCAACAATGGCTAAAACAGATGGATATGGGGATTAGAGATCTATAGGAAAACACGGCCATGATCGATACCGTCATAATTTGACTGAGCTCTAATCAAGATGGGATCGATAGGGGACAATGAACAAGGCTTGAAGAAGCTACATTTCAAATTTTAGGTCAATTTGAGTTCGTATGCTCGACATATAGATGGATCAATATTGGTGAGAAATGGTTCTGGATCGATATCTTCATATCGATCAAGGTGATGGGCTTCAGATCGATGCCTACACATTGATGCTTTCGCATCGATAGATGGACGCGAATATGGATAACTCACATGGCTTTGGATAGATAGTAGTTCATATCGACCTGTGATATTGGATCGATACGAATAGTGGCGTTTAGGATCAATACGAAGGCAATGGACTTCTATCGATGGATATGAACAAAGGCACATGTGATGGATACGAAAGGCAAGCATTTAGGCATTGATACGAATAGAGGCATGGATACGAAATGATGGACATGGGACAATGGAATATGATGGATATGAACAGCATGACGATGGATGTTAATTGATGGAGGCGAAAGCGATGGATACGCACTACTCAATGGATCGAAGGTTCCTGCCTACTCGCAAATGAAAACTTGGATCGATCATAACTCTCATTCTACAAGTCCAAATGCTATGAAATTTTCACAAGAGCTTTCTTATTCACTCGAGAACGCCGATGATCGATCTTAATTCGATTGGAGCTGATTTGGATCGATATGAATTATACTTGAATCGACCCAAAATCACTCTGGATCGATCTGGCGGGCCCACCTGTGCAAAGAAAAGGTATTCCAGGTTTTAAGGCGGATATTTCCAGATC
This sequence comes from Allium cepa, assembly GCA_030765085.1. Classification (NCBI taxonomy): domain Eukaryota; kingdom Viridiplantae; phylum Streptophyta; class Magnoliopsida; order Asparagales; family Amaryllidaceae; genus Allium; species Allium cepa. The sequence continues at coordinate 438,608,224 of CM060935.1, read as the reverse complement.
TTCACCTATAAATAGCAGTCCTATGGTAACTAAAAGGGGGATCTCTTTTGCTCCTTACGCTAAACTCGACTATTTTGTTCATTGATGTTCAAAGGCTTGTAACTATAATCTCAATACAAAAAAGGAATAAAAGGACTGATTCAAAGTGGACGCAGGCCGAAGATAGCCTAACCATTATAAACCTTGTGTTCTTTGTTATCTTGCCCATTTTAATTTTATTATTTCTTCATTTCTACTCTCTACATTATCTGGATCTGAGATCTGTGTTAAGATATTGAGGATTTGTCTGTAAACACTGGTGCTTTCACTACCCTAGGGTTTGTGACCAATTTTGGAGCAAACAGATATGTAATTTGCATATGTGTATCATATGGACATGTACGTGTACATGCATGTGTGCATAACGTGCAACATATACAGGGTTTAACATGCCTGTATCTAAGTATTGGGATTTATAATTTACATAGCAACACATATGTTACTCCCTCCTTATAAATATTTACAGTCTGTAATATAGTATTAGTATAATATATAATATTCTCATATTTATATATATATATATACATACACAAATAATTAAAATAAAAGTAATTGCATATACACAAATGTTCATATGTAAAACGGTAATTAATAATATAAATAAAAAAAATTCAAATTCGAAATTCAAATTATAAAATTTGAAATTTAAAATTAGATCTAGATTTAAAATATCTTTAAAATTCAAATTTCAAATTCATAAACAAATTATATATTTATATATTTAAATATATGTATACGTATGAAACAAATTATTTTTTTCAAAGATTTTTAAATTTAGTTTAAATTTCATAATTTAAATCATTTATATTTATTTAAATAATATTGCTTGATAATATGTATATTTATTATTTATATAAATGTAATACATGTAGGCCGTTGGTCTTCCGCCGCAACCCTTATAGCTTCTGCGAATCAATTTCCACCATCGAATACTAAGCTTTAATCTTCGGCGGCTTTCTCTGGTCCTACTGCTCCATTGGATTCATTAGTCTGGTTTTGGATATCTCAAAGAATTTGGCTGCCGCTAATGTTTCTTTAATCTCTGGCACTATGAATTGCTCTATTCAGGTTATTTCTACCCCTTCTAGCCTACTATTTTTGGCTACTGCTTCTGGTGTTGCAGGCTAATGGTTTGAAAATAATATGCCCTATTTTGGTTCTAAGATTAATGAAGTGGATTGTGATATTGGAGCTGTAACATTCTTTGGAACTAATGACATTAATGGAAATGTTGCTGCAGTAATTTGATTGGAATAGATGTAAGCAATGATAATGTTTGTGATGTTGCAACGCCATAATTCTATCTCCTGTATAAGATTTGTAGTTTTTACCCGTCGAGCTAGTTCTTCAGTATCGAGTCTACCAAGTGGTCATCACTATTTACTTCCTTGTTGAGAAATGTTGGGGTCAATACTCCCCGTTCTTTTGATATTATTGAGATTGACGGAGCGATGGTTCCTTTTGTCGAAATATTGCAAGGGGAGTTGAGTATTGATCTTACCATTTGGTTGGTTTTTTTCTTGGACTCTAACCCGCCCTGTCATTCGGTTAAAGAGCAATGTCATCAAGCTTGGAAACTCAGAGGTGGTCTAAATGTGCATTTTGATAATGGTATGTTCATTTTCAATTTCTCAAGAAGTGACGAAAGACTATGCGTCCTTGAAATTGATCTGAACCTTATAGTGGGAAGGTCTTTTATTATTACAACTTGGAGTTCAACGGTGGACAAGTCTAAGGAATAGGTATTATCCATTCCTATTTGGGCACACTTTTCACACGTCGCTTCAGTTTTGCAACCTAGATTGGGCTAGACTGGCTTGTCAGCCTTGTTGGTAAGGTAAAATGTTTTGGTACTAATATGATGGCTAGAAAAAATTGGTGTATGCCAAAGCTTTGATTGAGATCACTTTTGGCAAGCTTTTGCCTTCAAAGCTTAAGGTCAGTATTGTAGAGGGACATGCTGTCGAGGTATAGGTTCGCTACAATTGGAAACCAGATATTTGCACGACTTATCCATCTTTTGGTAACACTTCTGAGGTTTACAAGATTGGGAATTCAATTTCTATTCTGCTAAAATACCATTATTGTGACCTCTTCCCAAGTAGTGAGTTCCTCAGTCTAGGCCCATTGCTCTCATATTCCGATTGTTATGGACCTTATCCTGAATCCCTCTACATTCGATCCACCTCCTTATGATCTAGCTGTGCCTAGTGCCATGGGTGATGCAGTTCTATCCTTTCCTGCTAATGGTGTAATTATCTAGAACCATATTGAGTGTTCTTGAGTTCACGCTCCTTCTAAAATAAGATTCAACCTGAAGACTGGCATTTACAATATGTATGTAGGAGGTGAAGGTGAAGAGCATTTCTTGATATATTATGTTTAGGGGATGGATTGCTCTTATCACAGATAGTGATGATGAGGATTATAACAAGTTAACCTTGGAGGATGAAACATGTTATATGAAATATAGTAACGACCCTTATTTTTATTATTTTTAAAATTTTAAATTTAATATGATGATTGAATAATAATGGTTAGGAATAAAAGTTTTTAATGTTTATTTGTGTAATTTATTGAATTTGAATTTGGATAAAATTTTGAAATAACCAACTTGGATGATTTGGGCAATAATCAGTATTGAAATGGAATTCTATATATTCTATGGGTTATAATCAATAGTTGGAGTTGAATAATGAATATTAAATGACTGTAAAATGAAAGTAATCATTTTACTATTTTAATTCATTTTAAAATCAAAATTTATAAGTTGAATAACTCATATTTTTTAAATAATGTAACTAATTGGATAATTAAATTGTTAAATTTAATATTGTAATTATTTAAATAATTAAATGTTGAATTAATGTGAATGAAAATAATATCGAAAATTGATTTAAATTTTGTTTAAATACGAATGAAGATTGTTAACTTTTAAAATTGGATTTAAAAATGAGTACTTAGAAATTGGAAATTTTATATTGTAATTAGCGAGTAAAAATAGCCATTTTGGTCACTGTCTTAGGTTTTGACGAAACTAGTTCATTAGATTCGCAATAGTGAATTATTGGGGATTTCAGGTTTCGCAGCGATCGGACTTGTCGTTTGGCTGTGTGAGCTTGAAATGCGTAGAATTTAATTTTAGAACTTAATAAAATAAATTGGTTTTGAAATGCTATCTTCTGCATACAATCGAATTAGGACTCGAGACTAGTTCCATTGTGTTTGGAACGGAGGTAAAACATTAAAAACGCAGGCGACACACTTCGTTTTGAGTTCAAGATTTCACATGTCAATCGGGTGGGATATATTCTAAGTAATAATATTATTTTCTTTCTTTCCTCCAACCATTCGTACATCCCTTATCCTATTTAACTTCTATCGTACGCTCCCCCTCTTTCCCCATTTCAATTCATATCAATCAGTCGATCTAAGAAAAAATAAAAGAAAAATCACAGCAACTTAAAAAAATGACAAAGTCGCATGAATCCTAGAGGGGAATCACGTTCGACTGTAGGTTGCAGGCAGCTGCGTGCAAGGGTCTGCTGTTGAGGCTCACGATCGATCGCTTTCTAGTGTTTGGGTCGCGTTTCTATTAAGCACGCATGTGAGGAGAGCGAATTGTCGTGGTCGATGGCAGGGTCGTGGCGATGAGGAGGCATCGACGGTAGATGAACGTAGGTAGACGAGCGCGAGCGCGTAGCCTGGGGAGAAGTAGCTTTCGATTTTGGCATCATGGGTACTCGATCTGGTTCTAGTAATCGAGAAGAAAGTATTTAGCGCATATTGATCGTGATTTGGTGAGATAATTATTTATAATTTTCTTATTTATTTAGTCATACTCTAAATTCAATTTATCTCTAAACCTCTATTTAAAATCATAACCTTTTCATACGAGGTCCGTTTTGCGCGAAATGAGTTGTAGTGGAATCGTATCGATGTCATCTACGCAATGGAATCAATTTGAAATTTATTTAAAGCTGAAATATTTCAGTTTCAAATAAAAGTAGAGTGTTTTAATACTCACGACGTACTATAATATTTTTAAGTCTATTAAGTTGAAATCGTGAAGTTATCTAATTTTATCGACTGCTGTTTGAAAATGAAATTGACATATGAATTGATTGCAGAAATTAAAATTGACAATTAAATTTGAAATCAGAATTTAATTGCCAGTAAAATACCCAATATTGATAAATATGTGATTATTGTGAATTATTGGTTGGTTCGGGCGTTGATTGATATTGAATGTTATTGGTTGATACATCAGATGGTTGGATGTTTATTTATTATATACACACATATATATCCTATTATCACCCTGTATATCATTTGGAAGTATATAGTTGTCATTTGAATTATTTCAAATAAGTTAAGAAATAGGATGAAATGATATACACCTATGGCACTTTGATTTGGATTGAAATGATATATATCCATCCCTGAAATTAAATTGAAGTAACTATTCATTTGGCCATATGATAGAAAATTATATACGGACGCCGGATCTGTTAAGTTAAATAATTTTAGAAGTCTTGGTTTTGAAATTATTTAAATGATCATGATTCGAAAATAAAAATCGAATTTATGAAGATTGAATTAACTGTGAATTCGAGTTGAAATGTTGGAATTAAATTAGGTTAAAAGAAATTGTTTTAAGAATTTAATTGGAATTTGAAGTCATTGAAATATGACTTCAATTATTGAAATTGAATTATTTGAAAAGATTTGAACTTTTACTTTAATTTTGAAATTATTTAAGTAAAGGTGATATAAATTGACATTTCAAATTTTGGGCTCAGGAATGGAATTAATTTTAAGATTTGAATCAAAATTCGAAAATTGAAGTTTAAATTGAATTAAGTGTCTAAACCGATATTTTGAAATTGATCTCGAATTTTATATAATTTGAAATGGTTTAAAATTGATAATTTAATTGAAATTAATTGAAATTGAAATTAATTGGAATGAAGCTAAAATTAATTGGAATTGAAATTGAACTTAATTGGAATTGAAATTGAAATTAATTGGAACTGAGATCGTACTTGAATTAATTTGAAATCGAAATCGAAATTGATTTGAATTGCAATTGAAATTATTTGGGATTGAATTGAAGTTTAATCGATTTGAATTGAAATGAGATTGAAAATTATTTGAAACAGAATAACTGAAATTGAATCAGTTGATTGGAATTTGGACTTAGGTCCAGATTGGTTAAAATGAATAGTGATAATTTGATTTGGAAATAAATTATTTTATAAATTATTTAAATCTATCTTTTTAAATATTCAAATTATTTTTATTTTCCAAGCTATTTTATTATATAAACCATTTTCAATACTTAAACTATTTTATGTCAAACTATTTTAACTTTTTAAACTATTTAAAATTATTCAAACTATTTTCCAAAAATTCAAACTGGTCAAGGCTGAAATGTTTATATTTAAATCATTGATTTAAATACGAATTAGGTTAAATGAAGTTATAACCTAAATTGAAATTCGAAACAATTTTAGAAGCGAAATCGAGATATCGAGGCAAAAATGATTTTGAAGTGAAATAGTATATTTTGAGTAAATATGATGATTTCGAAATGAAATGGTATTTTGAAGTGAATATGATATTTTGATATCAAATATGAATCGTTTTGAAATGTAAAAGTATCAACCGGTGTGTAAAATGACATTTGGCTTTTAAAGAGACCGAGGCCTCTTATTGGCCTACTCTTTATCAATATTGGAACCACTTTAACAACTGTGTACGCGGAGGAGACTCTAGAACAAAGTGGTTGGATTTGGCATCGTTTGTTGAATTTGAAGATAGAGAACGATGACGGATAGACCCCGACACTTGAGCCAATTTGAAATGACTAAAACAAGATGGTTTGACAAGGCCAAGCAGGCTTGCTACCCTAGCGGATATCTGCTCTTTGATTTTCTTGGACTTGACCCATATTATTACTCATGTTGTTGGTTTCGATTGGTGCACCCTTGACTTGATATGGGATGGATGGACGCTGTGGGCGGTCGTGGCTATGGTGCGTTACTACCAACCCTACGACCCAAATAGGTAGTATCCTACCTTCGACATTGCCTCACATGCCTTGTCATACTTTTATCTCTATGCGTGACCACTACGATTTTGGTTTAGTGTTCTCGTATCATGGCGCATCCCCATCCCCCGACGTTCTAGTGGGGCGTTATATGCAAACTGTAGGACAATGTTTAAAAACGCATTAAGGGGGATTAACGTAAAGCCTTAACGCTAAGAAAAATATTTATTTTACTGATTATACATTATACATGTAGCGTATTCTACTATATATAGATAATTTGATGGACCCTTAAGAGATGGAAAATCTCGTAACATCTCTTGAGTTATTGCATGAACGTTATACACTGGATAGGAGATGCAAAATTCCATAAACATCTTTTACGCTATTATACTCATGTTATGTGATATCGATTTGACTCACATAAGGATATTTTAGTCCTGGCTTGAGTGTTTTGTCTTTTCATTATGCTCGAGTCAGCTCTGATTATTTCACCGCATTGAAGATCATTTTTTGGAGGACGAAGACGAAGATTTGGCATATTATTATTCCTGCATCATGTTGTCTGCTGCATTATTTTTGTTATCCCTATTGTATATATAAATCTGATAAATGTTGTATAAATTTTAATCAAAATTATAGTAAACAGCTTCATGAACTTTTTATTTGATTATTATATTTTTTCATTCCGATGTGAGATTTTGGGTTTTTTTTCTTCTTATTTTGGTATTTTTATTAATTAATCCTATTGATTATCTATGTTCCGGAGTGTTTAAGTTAGACATTTGTGGATTATTGTCGATTTAAACCTTTCGAAGTATAGGTCATCATAGTTGGTATCATAGCTTTGGTTTAGAAATAACCTTAGCTTTATAGGGTTTGACTCATTAGTGCTAGGGTAGTAATACCTTAGAATGAGTTTGTTTGAGCATATATATATGAAAGAGAATACTTGTTAGTGTTATAAAATGTTTTATATTGTGTTTTCTTATCTGTTGAGTTGTATATTAATTCGGGTAGGTGCATGGGATGCCATGCTGTTGATAGGGGTTTCTAAACGCTTAAACGAGAGAAATAGACATAATATTGTTTTAAAATCGGGTAAATGAAATAATTTTACCTAAATTATATTTTGTATATAAAATTATAATGTTCATAAACCTATTTGATTATTAATGAATGGTATTTGTTAGGAGATAATTATCATCGATTATTGGTTAAATTAAGTCAAAAAAAGAATACTTTGTGAACTCCATTTCACGAAGTGTTTGATTATTAAATTGAATTGAAATTCAATTACAATAAGAATTGTTTAAAATAACAAAGTTGTAAATTAATGAAATATTTTGGTAATAAGATAATGAAATTATATAAGTATATTTGTAATATGGCTTATAAATAGAAAAGATTTAAAGGATGAGAATTTCATAATTTAAAATCCTGTTGATTTTACAAAATTAATTTCAAAACCTTCAAAATTATAACAATATTATTCGAAAGTGTTTTGACTAGAAATATTTTTTGAAAGGATTTTTGAGGAAAAAGCTAAAGGCATTGTACTCGCTTTAGTCACTGGGAAATAATTCTAGGGATGACTGCAATATCGCTAGTAATCTTTTTTGAGTTTTTGAGTGAGAATTGCTACCGAAAGGAATTTATTTCCGGTTAAAACAATTTTTTATTGTAAAGAAGAAAGAAAATTTTCCAAGTATGATTTGATAAATATATGAAAATAGTTTTGAACTTATAATTGAAAATAATATAGATAGGAATAATTTTATAACTTATAAATTTTAACAGGAAAGTAAAACCGAATTTTAAAACTGTTAAACATTTTGGTTAAGCAAACAAAAGAAGATTCAAATTGGAGATATGAAAAAAAGAATTAACCTAAGAAATGAATAAATTATGTTAGTGAAATGAAGTAAGTGAAATGAAGTAAGTGAAATGAAGTCCAACTCAAGAAAGCTTAAATAAAAGTGAATTGGATTTGAAATGAATTAGATACAAATAATGAAATGAAATTTAAGTAAATAAATTCGAATAATTTATAGATTTGAGAATATTAAGCTAAAAATAAATTTTTAAATTTGTTGAGTGTGAGCGATAAGAAGAGAAATTGTTTTAAAATAGAGTGAAATAAAACGAGTAATGGATTAAATGAAATAAAATTTCACTTAATAAAGATTAAATGAGTCGAGTTGGATTTGAATATAACTGGATAAATTAGTAAAGTGAATTAATTTCACTTAAGCTATAAAATGAATTAATAGAATGAATAAGAGTAGAATTATAAAATGAAATGCAACTTGGGCATGAAAGAAATTAAGTAAAAATAAACGAGTGTAAGAAAATTAATATGAGTAATTGAATTGAATTTAATTGGATGTAAATAAATTAAATGCAAATGGAATGAGTTTCAATAAAAATTGAACGTTAACTAATTTAATATGGAATAAGTTAACAAGATGAATTATAAGATCAAGCTAAATTAGTAAGTTGAATGAAATTGTTGTGAGAATTTTTTTTTATTAAAATGAATTTGAGTCATAAAATAATAATAAAAAAAGATTTAATTAAGTAAGTTAATAATAAACTAATAAAGTGAATCATTTCATAAAATTAAATTTACTAAATTAAAACTATTAATATGAATTTGAATTAATGAAACGAACCAATGAAGTGAATCAATAAATTAATATGAACTTAAGATATGAAACAATAATAAAAATGAGTTGGATTTTATAAAATGTTTATAATAAATTTAAATGGTTTTATGAAGTAATTTATAAATGATATTAGTATTAAATAGAATATACTAAGTGGTAATGAAGTAAAATTTAAATAAAATAATTTTATAAAATGGTCCGTAAATGAATTTGTATGAAATATTATTAAATTTAAAGTGAAACAATTGGTAACAAATTTGATTGAATAAATTGAATGTGAATGAAATAGATGTTAGTAAATATGAAGTAAACTAATTAACTGTTAATAAAAAATTAGATGTTAAAAAGAAATGAAGTGTATAAATTAAATATTACAATTGGATAATGTAAATGTAATGACCCACCCTTTTGTACTGTTTAAATTGACAATAAACCACACATTCAACTCAAACGATTCAAAATGGAGGATTGTTAATGGAGAAAATAAGAAAATAAGAGGAAAGAAGGAAAAAAAATACAGAATCTTACGGCAGAATGACAAAATATAATAATCAAATAAACAGTTCATGAAACTAGTTTACAAATAACATTTGATAACACTTTTACAACAAAATCAGAGGTATACATACAACATGAATAAATAAATAATGCAGCATAACAACATGATGCAGTGGAATAAATATAATAAATATTATTAATATACTAAATCCTCGTCTTCATCCTCCAGAGATAAGGTCTTCAACACTGAAATGTTCAGGCTGACCGCTGCGTAGTGAAAAGACAAAACACTCGAGTCAGAACTAAAAGATCTTGTGTAAGTTAAATCAGTAGTAAATAAATATGAGTGTAACGGCTTCAGAGATGTTTACGAGATTTTACATCTCCTATCCAGTGTATAAAGTGCGTGCAATAACTTAAGAGATGTTCGGGATTCCATCTCCAAAGGATCCGATAAACTATCTACATACATAATACAATACACTATTATAATATGTCTACTGTAACGACCCGGATTTTTCGTCTTTTGATTTGAAATATTTAAATGGTTTTAAATATTGAATTTGAATTATAGATTGGGTTTGAATATGAAAATTTGGTCTATCTATAGAATAATTTCAGAATTTAAACATAGCGATTTATTTGATAATTTAGTTATTGATTTTTTAATTGAATATTAGTTAAGTTTTTGTATCTTGACTTTTAAATCCGATAAAAATAATTTAAAGGCTTGTAAAATTTATATTAATAATAATGAAGATAATAAAAGTTTTAAAATTGAACTTAAAAGTGATCTGTTCAATTTTTTTTAAAATAGTTCGTTCAAATTGACATTTAAAAATAGCCTTTCGAGGCACAATCTCAGAATTTGACGAAACTAGTTCCATTGGATCCATAATATTATATTATTATAGGATTTCAAATTTCGTAGCATTTGGAGTTATCGTTTGGCTGTACGGAGTAGAAACGCGTTAAAATTTATATCGAAATTCAAAAATAATTGGGTCCAAAATCTATCTTCTCTATATGATTGAAATAGGACTTGAAACCTTCTCCATTGCATTCGAAATAGGGATATAGCATTATGAATGCCTAGCGGCACGCCTCGATAGAGATTTGAGATTTTAGGTTACGAGATCGAGGCGGTTTGAAATTTAAAATAATATATATATAAAATCAAATAAAATGCAAAATCAAAACCTGCCTTACCGTCTCGAGCACGCCACCATCACGTACGAGTCCTTTTCCTTGTTAAATCACATCACCTCTTTCTTATTCTTACAGTTCAATTTCTGTTTTCAAACGAAAAAAATGCCGCCTCATTCTATTTAAAATTCGGGACCCCCTTCAAAAACTTCTAATTGGAGATCCACGAAAAAAGAAATCGTGTTGAGTGGTGAGATCGCATGAGGGTGTAGGAAAAGCATGAGCGCAAAGGGACAAGCATGAAGGGAGGAGAGCGTGAGGCACTAGGCGAAGCGGTGTCAATTTGGGGTGAGACGTAGGGTGGTAGTCGTCACGGCATGGTTGAGCATGAGGATTGGCTCGCGAGTTGCTCGCATGAGCACGAGAGGAAGGGGGAAATCATGAGGTAGGGTTTGCGATGGCGTTGGTCGACGATGAAGTCACGGATGATGGTGGCATGGTGATAGATTTAGGTCGCAATGGAAAAGGGATGGAGTATGCTCGACTTTGGCTCAGGATTGGTGGCCGGTTTGAGTGATTGGAAGAGATGGTGATGTTTTTCTGACGACGTGAAGTTTGATGTTGTCGAGGTGAGTGAAGGCAGCGTTATACTCAGGCTGTATGGGCATTTTTGAAGTTCTAAAGATAATTCTATTATAAAGTGAAAATAGATAATTTAATTTCGAAAATAAGAAGGGTAGTATTATTTTATGAAATCCAATCTCATAGTATTTTTACCTATTTGATTTTCCAGGTCATAATTGAACAAGAGAATAGAATTTGGAAATTGGAACGACTAATGGGCATCCGGCTGAAAAATAAAAATCATGGTGAATTAATCTTAGTCTCTTTGGATTGCCAGAATTTAATTTAAATAGTTAAAATGGTTATTGATTGTTGATTGGATTTTTAAACTATTATCTGGTTGGATATATATCTATATATCGTTGTGTACATATACATATACATATACATATACATATACATATACATATACATATACATATACATATACATATACATATACATATACGTATACATATACATATACATATATTTCAAGTGATATCCCTGCATGTTATAGTGGATGAGACCCCATGTGCTCCGCATAATAACGGATAACCCTATATACTGCGATATCCCCCTTGAAGTGGGATTGGTATTTTTTATGTTGTATTAACATCTGTAGATGCAGGGAAATAGGTTGGAGGTATCCAACTGGATTCCCCGAAAATTTAAATTTAATTTCATATATAGAGATATACGAATTGTGTAGAATGATCTAGTATAGATTATTGTAGTGATTTGAAATTTATTAGGTGTTATTGTAGCATTGGCCTGAATTTGATAACTTAAATGTCACAAATGAATTTTTAAAATTTATGGAATTGAATGGAATTTGATAATAAAAATATATATTGGATTTGGAGTTATTTAAAAAAAATTGGGTTGGTTATACTTAACCAGCGTGAATTTGTAAATGGAGATTTTTAAAAATGAATTATATAAGAAAATTTATAAATGATATTCTAGAAATATAAAAAGGAGCTAAAACCAATATTTAAAATAGATTGGAAGTAAAAAGGGATTTATAAGAAATAAATGGATATACTGGAAATTTATAATAATATATGTTTTATAAACCAGTAAAACCAAGGGGGTTATAAAATTGATAAACGATGTTATAAACTAAGGAATTCAATATCAGATGATAATTGGAGATATAAATTCATAGGATGAATTTGTATTAGAATTTGGAAACAGGATTGAGAAAAATATCAGATTCTATTTTGAAATGGGAATGGTTAGGGGATCAAAAATAAATCGATATGTTGTGAAATCGAGAGGAAGTTATAAATTAAATGGGCTATCGAGACTTTAAAAAATATTTGTGAGAAGTTTGTTTCAAAAGGAAAACTTTATTATTTAAAACTATGAAATTTTAAACTTGTTATTATTGGAATACTTCGAAAAGTGGATTTTTCAAATATTTAATATTTATCGAAATAAAATTTTAACTTTTATAATCATCTTTGTAAATTGATTGTTTCATTTTAAATGAGTTATTGATAGTTTATTAAAAATGTTGATATTTTAAATAATAACTTAACACATATTTTAAAATAAAATAAAATAGTATTCTTAAAAAAATCCATTATATATAGTTTTGAAATGATTGAAAATTTATTTATAAAATCCTCTCAAGATGTGTAAACAGTTTTGAGTAAAGAATGAGATTTTGTAAGAAAAATCTTATAAAAGGATTGTAGGGACTTAAGAAAATTTCCAATGTGAGATGCGATAACTTCCGAAAGGAATTTGAATCCAATTGAAGAAGTCATAAACGGTTGGCTGAGGTTATAAATAAGTATGATCAGTTTGGAAACCGTAAGAAGAATTTATTAAAAATTCTAGAGACTTATGAGACAAGTATGAAATATTTTCAAGTTAAATATTGAGAAGATTTTGGGAACTATACGTATAAATATCCTCCAAAGCATTGAAAGGAAGGTCATGGAAATATTTTAGCGGAAAAGATTTGGAATCAAATTTTTTTCCAAGTGATATAAAAATGGAAGTTAAAAATAATTCTAAGTATGGAAGTAGAGAAATATCCTGTCATGGATACAAGTGTTGAATTTGTTTTCAAAAATAGAAATATTGAATATATATCTTGGTGAAGTTATTTTGGAATAAATTTTTAGAGATTTATAAAATTGGGCCTAGTGTTTGCTTATAGATGTTTTATTGATAGTTAAATAATGGACTATCGATATTAGCCAATTTCGTTAATGATTTCGAAGAGACCGGGATCAGCTTTAATTATCCGAAAACCACTTCGATCCGGTTTGAACGTAACAAATGAATATCGTGAAGATGACGAAGATGGTGATTCCGTTTGTCCATACCATGGACAACTTGTATGGAAACATCATCATTAGAGGACGATGAGCATTCTAAGTGAATATTTTAAAAAATGTAACTATTGGCCTCGAGCCTCATCAACCGAGGAATGACTAAAATAGGAGAGATGCAGCAAGGCTAAGTTGATCACACCCAAGTAGGGTAAGATTACCCATATCTAGAGTCCCTTTTATTCGGCTGTTTGGTGTAGTTGCTGATTCCAACCGTGGGGTAATCTTATTCGTACTATCCAGGTTAGGGGTAGTCCGGCCTTGTGTAGCAGGGGATCCCGGCGTGGTCCTCGATACATTGTTTTAGAGGTGTACTGTAACGTGCGGTACCCCAGTGGCCCAGTCATTCGATGGAATCCATTCTCCAATAAGCGCCAAACGGTTTTGATTGTTCCCCACTATGATGAAACGTGTCAAGCAAGCATTTCAGCTATTTACTTTCTATAGACACTATTATAATATCAGACAGATTTAATAAAAATGTTTTGGTTATCGTAAGGCAAAAACCCGTCATGTTTATGTGCGACATGGTCTTACGAGATACCTTTGTTTTCAAAAGATTTTGAGAAAAGTTAATAATTCAAATTGAGTGTGTTTTCTCATGCTAGTTTTCTAGACTGACTCGCATGTTATTTTATTATAATGCTCGAGTCAGACCGAGTATTATAGATTCAACTTAAGATGCTATGGGGCTCAAGAGGCGAGCTAGGGGATTTCTGACGTATATCACGTACTTGTTTTATTCCACTATGTGAGGACAGGTTATTATAAGCTTAGATTGATGTATTGATTGTGTACTCTGATGATTGTAAGTATAAACAGTTTTAGATTCTTTTATATTAAATATGTTATTATATATTATAATTGTTTCACTGCGATTGTGATATTCTGTATTGTTGTTTCTATTTGTTCTTTTACCTTTTCTTTTTTACGCTAGAGATTTGTGTTTCCAACCAATTTGAGTTGAGATGATGTGAAATATTTTCGACTCAAAGGGGTACGGATTTGCAGGCTTCTACATTTGGTATCAGAGCCAAAGATTAAGCGATTGGCTATGGTGGGAATTATTCATTTGAGATAGAGTCAGTAGTACTCTAAAATGAGTTTGAACGTATTAATAGATATGAGCGTGTATTTGTTAGTGAATATAAAACATTTTTATATTGTGTTAACTTATTGGTTGAGTGGTATACAAATTCCTTTCGAATAGTGGGATGCCACTAAATCGATAGGAGTTTCTAAACACTTGAATGTGATAAGACAGAGACAGTATTGTTTTGAAGTGGGTAACTGGAATAATTTTATCCAAATTATGTTTTTGATATAAAAGAATTTCGGAAATTATTATAGTGGTGTGTTGGTTTTCACTGTTTAATCAAAAATATATTATAAAATTGGAAATGGTTTATTAAAAGCCAAATTGGATTGTATAAGTGAATTATACAAATGAGTTAAGAACTACAAATGGGTTCAAACCATAATATGGTAAATTTAAAACCCAAAGATTTTTGTAAGTATTTTCCAAAGTGTTTAAGGCAAATAATACTAATATTAATTTGGAGGTATTCTTGAAGAGAAAATTTGTTTTAATTGGATTTTGGATGTAATATAGCACTGAACTCACTTCAATTGTTGGAAAATAATCCTGTTGATGATTGCAACATCATCAGTATTCATTTTCAAGTTTCTAAGTGAGGGATTGCTACGAATGTGATCTGATATGGAGATTTTGGGGAGAACAAGTTTTGTTTTGGAAATTCAGAAGGGAATTTGTTTTGGATAAAAACTAGGTTTTGTTTAAATTTAACAAGTGTGATTTGAAATATTTGAGATTTCAAAATGATTTGAAATAAATATCGGGCATTTTAAAAATTATGGAATCCTTATTTAAATAATTTAGAGACAATTGGGGAATAAGTTATAAAGTGTAAATCGAGAATGATTTAAAATAAGGAAGGAAAAATATGAGAGCTGAATTTTGGAAATAAAATTTAAACCTGAGTAGTTTAAAAATAATAAAATTTAACTTGAGCAAAGTTAAAAAAATTAGATTGGAAATCATATCGATCGGGATTGAGATATGAAATTAAATAGAATTCAACTTAAGTTAAGTTGAATATATAAAATTTTAGAAATTTAATTGATTGTGATTTGAATGGAATAATTTAGTAAAGTAGACTAGTTAAATGAATTAATTTAGGATGTGAATGAATCAAATTGAAAAAAATAAAATTTAATTGAATTAAGAAATAAAATTGAATTGAAAATTGAACTTAAGCTAAGATGAATGAAATTGAGTTGAATTTGGATTGAATGGAAAATAAAAATTGAATTGGAATAAATAAATTTCAATTGCTTATAAAAAATAAAAATTGAAATAGATAAGCCAACATAAAAAGAGTTTGATATTTTGGAAATGAAATAAAAACCCGAAGTTGAATTATAAAATAAATTTGAACTCAAGTAAACTAAATGAATATATTTTTGAAATAAGAATCGGATATTAAGTTTTAAATTTGAGGTGAATTAACCTGATAACTAATTAGTTAAATGAATGTGAAGGTCGAAAGTCAAGATTGGATTGTGAATTGAAAATGGATATTGGAAATACAACTCAACTTAGTTTGTAAGTGAATTAAATATAATTAGAACGTGTTGAATAAATGGAATTGAAATAGAAATGGTTTGAGTTGTAAATAAATTTAATTGAAGTGTAGATGAATTGAATATGGCCTTGTTATCGTTTAAATAGAAATTCAAGAACGAATTCGAGTTTAGAATTAGAAATATGAAGTGGATTGAATGAATGAACTAATTAAATAAATTAGTAAATGGAATGGAATTAATTGGATCAGAACCAAATTAAATTGAAATGGAGTTTGTTGCAAATAGAAATGACCTTAAGTGTTGGTTAAAATGATTGAAATGAATAACTTAAGTTAATATTTCATAAAAGCTTGGCTTCGAGTAAAATTGTGAAATGGCCATTAAATAAATTGCACGGAATGATTCCAGGCCAAGTAAAAGTGGATTTAAATGGAATGCAAAGTGAATTGATCGAGAATCAATTAGAAATGGAATAGAATTGGATATAAATTGAGTTGGAATCATTTAAAAATAGCTATAAACTAAAATGACTATTCTATTAAATGAATATCACCGAATTTGCATAGAAAATTTGGTGTTTGACATAAATGGAAGTAAATAAAATTTTATAAATTAATAGAAGTTAATAAACTGATTTTTAATCAATTTGGAATTGTATGAGTTTGTTTGGTTTAAAAATAAGTTGAATGCAAACAATTTTGTTGTAAATCATTCCGATTAAATGGAATGGTAAGAAAAATCGAGTGAAAGCAATTAAATTATTATCGGGCATTATGTATTGCTTATGATATATGTTTAACGTGCATTGCTTATGAAACATGTTTGTTTAAACCATTTAAATAAGTGAAATGTTATTAATTTCATATATTTGGTATTTACATGTTTAAATTGAGTAAGTGCAGGTACCTGGAGCTGTTGCACTTGACTTTTATTGCATGTACTGCAAAATTAACAAGCCGCTTGCTTAAAGATGCTAAAATAAGGTATGTTTTCGGATTAATACCATAAAATATAAATACTGTTATACATAATTTGTTTTTCGACCGTGTGGGTTGATGTATATATATTTATATATCTTGCCATATTGCAAAAGATCCTCCGTATAAGGGAGACTCTCCCAAAAAAATTCAAAAACTTAAGGTGTTTGAAATTTTTAGAAATTTTTTATTAATGACAAATTGATTCTGAATTGTAATTCGAATAAAGGATTTTGGAATTAGAATTGAAACTGATTGTTTTGGCTGAAATTAAAGGATTTGAAAGGTGAAATATCGAGATTTTACTAAGTGGGTTTTGATAAGATAATGGGCTTGGAGCATTTTCCTGCCTTAGTAATTTCGGCGACGAAATTCTTTTTTTGGGGGGGGGGGAATGTAACAACCTGGATATTTCGTCGTTTGATTTGAAATATTAAATGGTTTCAAATATTGTACTTGAGTTATAGATTGGGTTTGAATATGGAAATTTGGGTTATCTATAGAATAAATTCAGAATTTAAACATAGCGATTTATTTGATAATTTAATTATTGATTTTTTAATTGAATATTACTTAAATTTTTGTATCTTGACGTTTAAGCCCAATAAAAATAATTTAAAGGCTTGTAAAATTTGTATTAATAATAATGAAGATCATAAAAGTTTTAAAATTGAATTTGAAAGTGATCTTTTCAATTTTAAAAAAATAGTTTATTCAAACTGACATTTAAAAATAGTCTTCCGAGGCATAGTCTTGGAATTCGACGAAACCAGTTCGATTGGATCTATAATATTATATTATTATTGAATTTCAAATTTCGTAGCATTTGTATTATTGGCTATACGGATTAGAAACGCTTTTAAATTTATATCGAAATTCAAAATAATAATTGAGTCCAAAAGCTGTCTTCTCCATACGATCGAATTAGGACTCGAAACCTTTGCGTTTGAAATAGCGGTATGGCATTATGAACGCCTAGCGGCACGCCTCGGTAAAGATTCAAGATTTGTTTGAAATTTAAAATAATATATATATATATATATATATATATATATAATCGAATAAATTCAAAATCAAAAGCTGTCTTACCGTCTTGAGCATGCTACCGTCATGTACAAGTCCTTTTCCTCATTAAATAACGTCGCCTCTTTCTTATTCTTTCAGTTCAATTTCTTTTTCAAACGAAAAAAATGCCGCCTTGTTTTGTTTAAAAATCGCGACCCCCTTCAAAAACTTCTAATTGGAGATCCATGAAAAACAAAATCGAGTTAAGTGGTGAGCTCGCGTAGGGCGCGTAGGTAAAGCACAAGCGCAAGGGGACGAGCATGAGTGGAGAAGCACGTGAGGCACTAGGCGAAGCGGTGTCGATTTGGGGCCGGGGGTGGTAGTGGTCGTGGCATGGCTGAGTATGAGGATTAGGTCGCGAGTTGCTCGCGTGAGCACGAGAGGAAAGGGGAAATCACGAGGTAGGGTTTGCGATGGCATCGATCGACGATGAAGTCACGGACCATGATTGCACGGTGATAGATTTAGGTCGCGATGGATAAGGTATGGGGTATGCTCGCTTTCGGCTCAGGATTGGTGGCCGGTTTGTGCGACTGGAAGAGATGGAGATGTTTGTCTGGTGACATGAAGTTCGATGCTATCGAGGTGAGTGAAGGCAGCGTTATGCTAGGGCTGTGTGGTTATTTTTGAAGTTTTTAAGGTAATTCTATTATAAAGTGGAATTATTTAATTTAATTTCAAAAATTAGAAGGGTGGTATTATTTTATAAAATCTAATCTCATAATATATTTACTTATTTGATTTTCAAGGTCATAATCGAACAAGAGAATAGAATTTTGAAATTGGAACGATTAATGAGCATCCGGTTGAAAAAAAAATTAGAATAAAAATAAAAATCAAGGCTAGTAAATCTCACTCTCTTTGGATTGCCAAAATTATTTTGAATAGTTAAAATGAGATATTTATTGCTGGTTAGATTTATAAATTATTATCTGGGTGGATATTATATCTATATATCGTAGTATATATATTAGTATTTGGAGTGATATCCCCGCACGTTATAGCGGATGAGATCCTATGCGTCCTATATAATAGCGAATGATCCTAAATACCACAATATCTTCCTCGAAGTCGGGTTGGTTTTTTTATGTTTTATTAACATTTGTGGATGCATGGAAACAGGTTGGAGGTATCCAACTAGATTTCTCAAAAAGTTAAATTCACTTTCATATATAAAGATATATGAATTGTGTAGAATAATCTAGTATAAATTATTATAGTGATTTGAAATTTATTTGGTGTTATTGTAGCACTGGCCTGAATTTGATATATTAAATACTACAAATTTATTTTTAAAATTTATGGAATTGAAGGGAATCTGATAATAAAAATATATATTGGAATTGGAGTTATTTATAAAAAATTGTGTTGGTTAACCAGGGTGAATTAGTAAATGGGGATTTTTAAAAATGAATTATGTAAGAAAATTTATAAATGATAATCCAGAAATATAAAAAGTAGTTAAAACCAATATTTAAAATAGATTGGAAGTAAAAAGCGATTTATAAGAAATAAACGGATATATTAGAATTTTATAAATAAGATTTGTTTTATAAACTGGCAAAACCAAAGTGGTTATAAAATTGATAAACGATGTTATAAATAATTGGAGATATAGATTCATATGATGAATTTATATTAGAATTTGAAAACAGGATTAAGAAAAACAGTAGGTTCTACTTTAAAATGGGAACGGTTAGGGGATCGAAAATAAATCGGTATGTTGTGAAATGGAGCAGAATTTATAAATTAAATGGGCTTTCGAGATTTTAAAAATATATTTGTAAGAATTTATGTTGTTTCAAAAGGAAAACTTTATTATTTAAAACTATGAAATTTTAAACTAGTTAATATTGGAATACTTCGAAAAATGGATTTTTCAAATATTTAATATTTATTGAAACAAAATTTTAACTTTTATAACCAGCTTCGTAAATTAGTTGTTTCATTTTAAATGAGTTATTGACAGTTTATTAAAAATGTTAATATTTTAAATAATAACTTAAAACATATTTTAAAATAAAATACCATTCTTTAAAAATGTCAACACACACACACACATATATAGTTTTGAAATGATTGAAAAATTATTTATAAAATCCTCTCGAGATGTATAAACAGTTTTGATTTAAGAATGAGAGTTTGTAATAGAAATCTCATAAAAGGGATTATAGGGACTTAAGAAAATTTCCAATGTGAGATGCGATAACTTCAGAAAGGAATTTGAATCCAATTAAAGAAGTTATAAATGGTTGGCTAGGGTTATAAATAAGTATGATCGGTTTAGAAACTGTAAGAAGAATTTAATAAAAGTTCTAGTGACTTATAAGATAAGTATGAAATATTTCCAAGTTAAATATTGAGAAGATTTTGGAAACTATACGTATAAATATCCTCATAAGCATTGAATGGAAGGTCATGGAAATATTTTAGTGGAAAAGATTTGGAATAGAAATATTTTCTAAGTGATATAAAAATGGAAGTTAAAAATACTTCTTAGTATGGAAGTAGAGAAATATCCTATTATGGATACAAGTGTTGAATTTGTTTTCAAAAATAAAAATATTGGAAGATATTGAATATATATATCTTGGTGAAGATGTTTTGGAATAAATATTTTGGAGATTTACAAAATTTGGCTAATGTTTGCTTATGGATGTTTTATTGATAGTTAAATAACCGACTATCAATATTGGCCAATTTTGTTAATCGTTTTGAGGAGACCGGGATCAGATTTATTTATCCAAAAACCATTTCGATCCGGTTTGAACGTAACGAATGAATACCGTGAAGATGACGAAGAGGGTGAGTCGGTTTGTCTAGACCTAGGACAATTGTATGGACGAATGCTATCAGAACGTCTTCATTGGAGGACGATGAGCATTCTAAGTGAATATTTCTAAAAAGATAACGCTTAGTCACGAGCCTCATCAACCAAGGAATGACTAAAACAGAGGGGATGCAGCAATGCTAAGTGGGTTGCATTCAAGTAGGGTAAGGTTTCCCCAATCTAGGGGCCCTTTTATTCGGCTGTGTGGCGGGGCTTCTGGTTCCAACCATGAGTTAGTCTTATTCGGACTATCTAGGTTAGGGGTAGTCCGGTCTTGTGTAGCAGGGGATTCCGGTGCGGTCCTTGGTACATTGTTCTAGAGGTGTACTGTAACGGGCGGTACCCCAGTGGTCCAGTCATTCCATGGAATCCATTCTCCAATAAGTGTCATAGGTTTTGATTGTGCCCAACTATGCCGAAACGTGAGATGCAAGCATTTCAGCTATTTTCTATTTACTTTCTATAGACACTATTAAAATATCAGACAGATTCGATAAAAATGTTTTGGTTATCGTATGGTAAAAACCCATCGTGTTTATGTATGACGTGGTCTTACGAGATACCTTTGTTTTCAAAAGATTGAGAAAAGTTAATAATTCAAACTGAGTGTGTTTTCTCATGATGGTTTTCCATACCGAGTAGGGTATTATTTTATTATAATGCTCAGGTCATACCAAGTATTGTAGATTAAGGTTAGGATGTTATGGAGCTCAGGAGGCAAGTTGGAGGATTTTTGACATATATCACGTACTTGTTTATTCCATTGTGTGAGGACATGTTATTGTAACTGTCTAGGTTGATGTATTGATTGTGTACTCTGATGATTATAAGTATAAATAGTTACAGATTCTTTTGTATAAAATCTGTTGTTATATATTACATTTGTTCTGCTGCGATTGTGAGATTCTGTGTTGTTTCTATTTCTTCTTCTATCCTTTCTTCTTTACCCTAAAGATTCATATTTCGGTCTAATTTGAGTTGAGTTGATGTGAAAATTATCGACCCAAAGGGGTACGAATTTGTGGGCCTTTACATCTATAGTAAAGTAAAGTATTAAAATAGCGTTAAGGCGTTACCCATATCCCCCTTAACACATTTTTTTATGAATGCCGTAGTCTATACAGCACCGTAATTTCTCCATAAACTAGAGGGCTATCAAAGGACACTCCATAATGTACGACACAAACCAAACTCGTAGTGGGCTCGATAAGGCATATGACAAGCCACACTAGGCAATGCCTAGGGTAGGATACTACCGTTTTGCAGAACCAGGCTGGTGGTAACACATAGCAGCTACTATCGCCCACCTCAGAACACACTCCTATAATCAAATCGAAGGTGGCCACCAAATCAATCATAAAGTAACAAATATGGTATCGAAGAAGCTTGTCCAATCGGAGAAGCGACCTCACTTGGCCCAGGTATAGCTCATGTTTTAGTCATATCAAGCTGACCTGAGGTGGTCAAGGCTGCGTTCGTACTTTATACAGTAGTGTTCGCCATACCATCCTACTTTGTTCTGTATTCTCCACCATGTGCACAGTTGTTAAAGTGGTTTTTGGTATTGGCAGAGAGTGTGACAATGTCCAATCCCGGTCTCTTTAACAACCAAACGTTTATTTCACACCGGTTGGTTCTTTTACATTTCCAAAACCGATTCATAATATGATATCAAAATATCATATTCACTTCAAAATTGTATCACTTTCGAAATCATATTCACTTTCAAAATCATTATTCACCTTAAATCATATTCATTTTAAAAATTATAATCAAAAAATTGGTTAAACCATCATATCATAATATTCGCATTTAAATCAATTAATTCTAAATCATAATAGTTCCAACTTTAACCAGTTTGAATATTGAAAGTAGTTTATATATCGGAATAGTTATACATTAAAAATAGTTTACACTTTAAAAATAGGTTATAGCTTAAAATAGTTCATATATTAAAATAGGTAATATATTAAAATATATATATGTATATGTATATGTATTAAAGTTGTTTATAAATTTAAAATAATATATATATATATATATTAAAATAGTTTATAATTTAAAATAGGTTATATATATTAATATATATATATATAAGTTGTTTATAAATATGTATTTAAATAGTTTATAATTTCAAAATAGGTTATAGATCAAAATAGTTTATATATTAGAAATAGTTTATATATTAAAATAGGATATATATTAGAAATAGTTAAATGTTTAAAAAATTGTTTATAAATTTAAAGTAATATATATTAAAATGGTTTGTATAAGAAAATAGTTTATGTATTAAAAGAGTTTGTATATTAAAAGAGTTTATATCGAAAATAGTTTAAATTTAAATTGTTTCTTCCAATTTCACAAATCAATTCAAATCAATTTTAGTTCCAAAATTCAATTTAAATAGTTTTCAGTTCAATGATTCAATTCAAAAGGCTAAAGGTTTCAATTCAAATTCTGACGAAAAAAAACCAAATCTAAACCACTTCACATACTCAATAGGTTTCAAAGTCTAAATATTCAAATGTTTACAATAACTCAATTTTAATAAATTCATTTATATTTAAAATTCTACTTTAAGATTTCAATTTAAATTCTTTAAACAATTCATTTAAACCAATTTCAATTTCAACATTTTAAAAGCTTGAATTAGAAAAACAATTAAATTCATATAAATCTATAATTTATTTCCTTCAAAACAATATATTTAATCAAAAATCCAAATTTAAGATTTTAAAACCATTTGATTTAACTAATTCGGTATCCGTATATACTTTTCTATCCTATGGTCTAGTGATATATGTATCTATATATCAATTCAATCCAAAGTAAATTTAAATTTATAGGTGTATATCATTTCAACCTACACCCCGAGTAAAATTCAAAATTCATAAAATCGTTCGAGTTTATCATTTCAGCCCATAACGATTTTTCCCTAATATATAAGACCATTTGGGTATGTATCATTTCAGCCCATAGTAATTTTTCCTAACAGCAAACTAAGGGAACTTGCAATGTGATAGCAACATATAATTAAATATACATCCGATCATCCAAAAGTATCAACAAATAAGCATCCATCACGATCATCATTCAAATCAACCAATAAAGCACAACAAATAAACCGGTTATCACCATCGTGTATTTAAATGGAAATTAAATTCCAATACGAATCCAAATGGCAATTAAATTCAATATAAATTCAAATTAAATTTGAATGACAATTTAAAATATACCAAACATCAATCGATAAATTTCTAATCACATCATAAATTTAATTTAACCAGTATAAGATGGTTTAGTATTTGGGAGTTGGTTATAACACTCACCTTCGATTTCAAATCCAAATTAAAGCCCAAAATCCAATAGTCTCAGTATGCAGCCAAACTGGTTCCATAATGTCTAGAATTCCGATACGATCTCAACCGAAGAAACCGCCTTCTAATCCGAGCCCATATCAAAAAGTTGTATACGTTAGAGCGATTGAAAATTTAAAATTAAATAAAAATAAAAATAGAGTAATACATAATTAACCTCACCGCTAAGCCCTAATAGCTATCACGAAACCCCTCGAGCTACCAGCCATCACGAACTTGTCGTTGTCGCGCCGCCCATGCATAAATCCACCTCAATCAAACCCTACCATTGCGACGCCCACCTTCAGCCAACAAAGCCTCCATCACCTCCGACCACCACAGGCAATCTCGTCATCGCTGCCATTATCTCTCCGATCGAGGCTCCAAGCATTTCTGACATGATGCAAACCCATAGATCGACGTCTATCATCATCCTCTACACACCTGAACACTCCGATCGAACCATCGTCGAAGATCCACCGTTAAATTCGAAAACCCAATATGAACGGCCGAGAATAGATTGATGATTTCTGGCCAAACTGCGACGCGAATCGAAAAACGAATTGCAACAATATATTGCGCTCCTCAAGAGCTTTCCAATGATATATAATTTGCAATGGTTTAAGGAGTTTGGGTTTTTGAAATTTGATTTGAAATTAAATTTATGGTTTTGGATTTACAGCCATTAGGAAGGAGGAAGAAGCAGATAGATTGAAGATGACAGTACATATAACAATAAATTGAAAGGCTGCTAGGGTTAGAGAAAATCTATTTATATGGACAAATGGATAAGGACGAATGGACATATCGAATTAGGTTAAAAAGACAATAACCACCCAAAAACCCGTTTCGTCCCTGAAACGAAAATAGGCCATCAAATATATCAAAATATATGTTTTCGATATTTTTAAACTCAATGGAACTAGTTTCAAACCCTAATTCCATTATATATAGAAGTTAGCTTCCAAAATCAGATTATATTCATTTATATTCTATTAATTGATTTCTACGCGTTTAAAGCTCGCACGGTCAAACGACAAGTCCGATCGCTACAAAACTTGAAATCCTACAATAATTCACTTTATAAATCCGATGAAACTGGTTTCATCGAAATCCGAGACAGTGGCTAAGATGGCTACTTTCACATTAATTAAATAAGTTATTATTAAGTTAATTTAATCACTTTTAAAATTCAAATTTAATAGTTAACAATTTTCATCATTTCTGGTTACATAGTAATTAATAATCTTTTACCATACAGTTTTCATGCTAAATCCAATATTTAAATATTACATAAATTTTAACGTTAAATTACAATAGGAATAAAACCTATTTTATTATAATTTAAATTGCAATAAACTCTTGTATTTTTTTGATTTCACTATCATTATTTAATCAACTATTACCTTATGGATATAATTAACATTAGTTTACATTTTATTACATTCTTATTCTACAGTTATCATCTTAACTCATATTAATTATAATATTTCAATTGCATTAATTCACAATGATTTATAATTAATTTCAAACGGATTAAATATTAAGATGATAATAATCAGTTGTTATTCATTAATAATTCACTTTTATTCACTTATCGCCTATAAACAAGGATTATAAGTTTATGAACAAATTCTATACCAAAACCAATTAAATAAAATAGCATACAATTTCATCATTAATACAACATTGAATTTATTCATTATTAACTTACAATTATAATCAAATTAACTTTATAATTATTTTAATTGATTGAATTTACAATAAAAATAATTATCAATTACATTAAATTAAAATTATCAAATTAAATTCTAATAATCCTCCATTTATAAATCATAAATTTTAATCTCTCACAATATTTAATTTCAAATCTTATTTAATTTAATATTTTGTTGAAAAATATGGGTCGTTGTAGTAAATTCACATAATTATGAATTAGTTGGATTAGTTTGATGAAAATTAATAATTATGAATGGTTTCTTTGGTTGTAAGTCATTGATTTTGTTATTTTGGTTACATATGATTGATTTGTCGTGTATTGGTGCTAATTTATATGATTTGGATTCAGAATTCATGCTATGTAGTTTTATTTAACTCACACACGTTCTATGTCTTTATAAGTAATTAATATTTCAAATTTGAGTTGAGATAGATACATATGAAGTCCGTTAGGATGTATGCGCGTATTTATTTTGTTTTTGTTTGCTTAATACGAGTCGCTCGTATTAATAATAATAAAGTACACATCTCAGATTACATACCGCACTTTATATTTTTTTCCTACAGGATGCCTCATCATTGAGATGAGATGTATATTTGATATATTTTTGTGTTATATATTGTGTTGTAAAAAAATTTCGATCGAGCCACGCAAAGGAGACGTTGCCGAAATTTTCCGTAAATCCAGGTGTTAGAATTTTTTTGAGGTTTTAAAGAAAATTTATAACTTGTTTTATACATAAGTTATAATTTCCGTAAAACTGATATCGAAGTGGCATAGTATAAGTGTAGTAAAGATTTTGTAATTAAGACGTTATGTGTATATGTTGACTTATTTTGAATAAAATATAACGTATGTTAAATTCCCTACTTATACCCTTTTCAAGGATAAAAAGTTTCAAGTGGGGGAGAATGTAACGACCCTTAATTTTAACTATTTTAAATTATTAACTTTAATATGATGAATGAATAATAATGGTTAGAAATAAAAACTTTTAATGTTTATTTATGTAATTTATTGAATTTGAATTTGGATGATATTTTGAAATAACCAATTTGGATGATTTTGGCAAATATTAAATGGGTTATAATCAATAGTTGGAGTTCAATAACGAATATTGAATGAATATAAATTGAAAGTAGTTTTTTTATTATTTTAATTCGTTTTAAAATTAAAATTTATAAGTTGAATAACTTACATTTGAAATAATGTAATTTGTTGGATGACTACATTGTTAAATTTAATATTGTAATTATTTAAATAATTGAACCTTAAATTAATGTGAATGAAAATAGTATCGAAAATTAATTTAAATTTTATTTAAATATGAATTAAGATTGTTACCTTTTAAATTGGATTTAGAAGTGAATAATTAGAAATTGGAAATGTTATATTGTAAATAACGAGTAAAAATAGCCATTTTTCCCACTGCTTAGATTTCGATGAAAACAGTTTCATCGAATTCGTAATATTGAATTACTGTAGAATTCAAGTTTCGTAGCGACCAGACTTGTCATTTGGCCATGCGAGCTTGAAACGCGTAGAATTTAATTTTAGAATTTACTTAAAATAAATTGATTTTTAAATGCTAGTTCAATTATGTTTGGAACGGAGGTAAAACATTAAGAATGCCAAGCGGCACACTTCGTTTGAAGTTTGAGATTTCGCGTGTCAATCGAGCGAGATATTTTCTAATTAATAATATTATTTTCTTTCTTTCCTCCAACCATTCGTACATCCCTCGTCCTATTTGACCTCTATCATACGCTCCCCTCTTTCTCCTTTTAAATTCATATTAATCAGCCGATCGAAGAAAGAAAATAAAAGAAAAATCATGGTAACTTAATATATATATATATATATATATAACGAATGAAGCCGTGAGCATATTGAGGGGTATCACGTTCGACTGGGGGTTGTGGTTGAGGTCCGCGATTGATTGCTTTCTATGATTTTGGTCGTGTTTCTATTGGGATCGCGCATGAGGAAAGCGAGCTATCGTGGTCGATGGCAGGAATGCGGCGATTAGGTGGCGTAGGCGGCGGATGGATGTGGGTAGATGAGCGTGAGCGTGTAGCCTAGGAAGAAGCAGCGTTCGATTTTGGCACCGTGTATGGGTACTCGATCTGGTTCTAATGAGCGGGAAGAAAGGGGTTTAGCGCATATTGACCGTGATTAGGTGAGATAATTAATTATAATTTTTTTGTTTATTCAGTCATACTCTAAATTCAATTTATCTCTAAACCTCTATTTAAAATCGTAACCTTTTCATACGAGGTCCGATACGAGCGAAACGAGTTGTAGTGGAATCGTGTCGGTGTCGTGTACGCCATGGGATCAATTTGAAATTTATTTAAAGCTTAAATATTTCAGTTTCAAATAAAAGTAGAGTGTTTTAACACTCACGACATACTATCATATTTTTATGTTTGTTAAATTGAGATTGTGAATTAAACTAATTTTATTGATGGTTGTTTAAAAATAAAATTGACATATGAATTGACTGTAGAAATTAAAATTGACAGTTAAATTTGAAATTTAAATTTAATTGCCAGTAAAATACCCGATATTGATAATTATGTAATTGTCGTGAATTATTGGTTGGTTCGGATGTTGATTGAAATTGAATGTTATTGGTTGATACATTGGATGGTTGGATGTTTATTTATTATATATATACACATATATCTTTTTATCACCCCGTGTATCATTTGGAAGTATATAGTTGTCATTTGAATTATTTCGAATAAGTTAAGAAATAGGTTGAAATGATATATACTTATGACACCTTGATTTGGATTGAAATTATATACATCCATCCTTGAAATTAAATTGAAGTAAGTATTCATTATGAAATAAGTTAACCAACATACTATGTAATTGTTGTGAATTATTGGTTGGTTCGGACGTTGATTGAAATTGAATGTTATTGGTTGATATATTGGATGGTTGGATATTTATTTAATATATATATATCTTATTATCACCCTATATATCATTTGGCAGTTTGTAGCTGTCATTTTGATTATTTTGAATAAATTAAGAAATATGTTGAAATGATACGTACCTATTGCACTTTGATTTGGATTGAAATGACATATATCCATCCCTGAAATTAAACTGAAATAACTATTCATTTGGCCATATGATAGAAAATTACATACAGACACCAGATCAGTTAAATTAAATAATTTTAAAATTCTTAGTTTTGAAATTATTTAAATGATCTTAATTCGAAGAAATAAAAATCGAATTTATGAAGATTGAATTAACTTCGAGTTGAAATGTTGAAATAAAATTTGGCTAAAATAAATTTATTTAAAGAATTTAATTTTAATTTGAAGTCATGATTGAAATATGACTTGAATTATTGAAATTGAATTGTTTAAAATGATTTGAACTTTTACTTTAATTTCGAAGTTATTTACGTACAGGTGATATAAATTGATATTTCAAATTTTAGGCTTAGGAATGGAATTAATTTTAAAATTTGAATCAAAGTTCAAAAATTGAAGTTTAATTTGAATTAAGTGATCTAAATCAATATTTCGAAATTGAACTCGAATTTATATAATTTGAAATGGTTTAAAATTGAGAATTGAATTGAAATTAATTCAAATTTAAATTGAAATTTAAATTAATTAGAATTGAAATTAATTGAAATTTAAATCGAAATCGAATTAATTTGAAATCGAAGTTGATTTGATTTGCAAGTGAAATAGAAATTGTTTGGAATTGAATCAAATTTTAATCGATTTGAAGTGAAACGAGATTGAAAATGATTTGAAATGGAATAATTGAAATTCAATCATTTGATTGGAATTTGGACTTAGGTCCAGATTGGTTAAAATAACAGTGACAATTTGATTTGGAAATAAATTATTTTAATATAAACTATTTATAACAATTTTTTAAATCAAATTATTTTGATTTTCCAAGCTATTTTATTATATAAACCATTTTCATTACTTAAACTATTTTATATCAAACTATTTTAACTTTTTAAGCTATTTAAAATTATTCGAACTATTTTTAAAAAATTCAAACTAGTCAAGGCTGGAATGTTTATCTTTAAATTGTCGATTTAAATAAGAATTGGGACAAAATGAAGTTATAACCTAAATTTAAATTTGAAACAATTTTGGAAGCGAAATCGAGATATTGAGGAAAAAATGATTTTGAAGGGAAATAGTATATTTTGAGTAAACATGATGATTTCGAAATGAAATGGTATTCTGGAGTGAATATGATATTTTGTTATCAAATATGAATCGTCTCGAAATGTAAAAGCACCAACCGGTATGTAAAACGACATTTGGTTGTTAAAGAGACCGGGGCATCTTTTTGACATACTCTCTGTCAATATTGGAACCACTTTAACAACTATATATGCGGAGTGGTTGGATTTGGTGTCATTTGCAGGATTTGGAGGAAGAGAACGATGATGGATAGACTCAGGCACTTGTGCCAATTTGAAATGACTAAAACAGGATGGCTTAGCAGGGCCAAGCGAGCTTGCTACCCCTAATGGACATCCATTCTTCGATTTTCTTGGACTTGGTCCATATTATTACTCTTGTTGTTGGTTTCGATTGGTGCACTTTGATTTTGGGATAGCTTCCTTTGACTCGATATGGGATGGATGGACGCAGTGGGCGGTCGTGGCTACGATGCATTACCACCAGCCCTGTGACCCGAACTAGTAGTATCCTAGCTTGATCATTGCCTCATGTGCCTTATCATACTTTTACCCCTATATGCGACCACTATGATTTTGGTTTACTGTTGTCGTATCATAGCGCATCTCCATCCCCCGACGTTCTACTGGGGCGTTATATGCAAACTGTACGACAATGTTTAATACGGGGAATTAATGTAAAGCCTTAACGCTAAGAAAAATATTTATTTTACTGATTAGACGTTATGTATATAGGGTATTCTACTATATGTAGATAATTTGACGGATCCTTAAGAGATGGAAAATCCCGTAACATCTCTTGAGTTAGTACATGCACGTTATACATTGGATAGGAGATGTGAAATCACATGAACATCTATGACCGCTATTACACTCATGTTATGTGATATCGATTTGACTCATATAAGGATATTTTAGTCCTGACTCGAATGTTTTGTCTTTTCATTTTGCTCGGGTCAGCCCTGAGTATTTCAGCGCATTGAAGATCATTTTCTGGAGGACGAAGATGAAGATTTTGCAAATTATTAATATTATTCCTGCATCATTTTGTCTGCTGCATTATTTTTAGTTATCCCTGTTGTATATATAACTCTGATAAATATTGTATAAATTATAATCAAATATATAGTAAACAGCTTCATTAATTGTTTATTTGATTATTATATTTTGTCATTCCACTGTGAGATTCTGTGTTTGTTTTCTTCTGCTTTTCTTATTTTTCTTAATTAACCTCATTGATTATCTATGTTCTAGATTTTTTAAGTTGGACATGTATGGATTATCGTCGACTTAAACCTTTCAAAATGTGGGACGTTATAAATGTTTATACTCTCTTGATTTAAGGAGCTATGTGCATGATCGAGCTTCGATCGTTTTTAGATATTCTCATGTTATAAGTCATGTTGATGATAACAGTAATAATGATGTGGACTAGTATTCCTCGTCCTTTCGTAGCATACGTTCTCCTGCCTATCACCTATATTTTTCTTTTCTTAGCTATTCTGGCATTTGTGTTGAATACATGTTACTAACGTTTATCAACAAAAGTGGATGACCCACTTAAAAGTCGGCTAGCCTTGCCAATATATATGTATATATAGACACACGCACGCACACACACATATATATGATGTCTAATTTTGACCATAATTTAAGTTTGACAATTTTTTTTTACATAAATCCATATATATTTATTCAAAAAGATTTTTTTAATATTTTAAATGTTAATTTCCATAGAAAATTAAAAAATTTAGAATAAAATTATGTTTTATAAATATAAGAATGTATTTAATTTATTTATATTTTTATACATTTATATTCACATATATATTTATACACACACATATATATAAATTGTAATTTAACATTTTAGATTAATAATATTGAAATTCTAATTCTAATTGATATATATACATATATGATAAAATAATTTTTTTATTCAAAACTATCATTCATAAATTTATTAAAATAATTTAGAAATACATATATGTATATAATTTAGTTTTGAACTATATTATTTAAAATTGCATTTTTAAATTAAATTTAAATTCAATTTTTTTTAAGGTCGCAAGTAAAATGCAAACATATACATTAAAAAATTAATTTGCAATAATAATTCATATGTATTTCTTCTAGATCAACATCATATACGCATAAGGATACATGATATAAATCTATTCTAACCAGATATAATGACACAATACATGATATGTGTGTGTAGTTAGTAAAGTAATATGTCAACTATAGCCTAGTAATGACACCTCGAATGTCGGATCAGTGGAACTCCCAGAATTGAATAACCAATTAGAGAGATACACTCACCTTTCTTTTATTTAATTTAAATTTGTGTTTGGTTTGAGCATAATGGAGGAGGGGGTGGTTTGGATTTTTGGCCAAAGGTATGGCGGATGAGAACCAAAAATGTAGATGGCAATGGGATTAAATAAGAAAAGAAGGAGAGAGAGTAAAAAGTGGATCTTGATCCTTCCTTTTCTCAACCAATTCAAACCCAAAATATCAAGCAATCTCCTCTCCCCTCATTTTGTCTAGTTGACCACAACATGGGCCTTATAGGTTGCATGTTACTTCAAACCATATCAGTTAATTTACCTTTAAATCAAATTCAAATGCGCATCGATATCGTA
This sequence comes from Allium cepa, assembly GCA_030765085.1. Taxonomy (NCBI): domain Eukaryota; kingdom Viridiplantae; phylum Streptophyta; class Magnoliopsida; order Asparagales; family Amaryllidaceae; genus Allium; species Allium cepa. Next base: position 438,575,468 of record CM060935.1, on the reverse strand, counting down.
TATAAATACGTGCATATACAATTTTTAAATACGATCTATTTTCAATATAAATCAACACAAATTAAATTAAATTTTATAATAGTATTTGATGAATATTTATTTATTTATGACAATTATAATTTAATTAAATTAATGGTATTCGAAGTATTCTAACATTGCGGTTGTGTGGCTCTTGGGTGTAAGTTCGATCAGCAATTAATATCGAACACTTCAAATATTAATGTTCACACATCACTTTAGCTAGTGGTGCGACAGTTTGGTTGAATTTACTGCTTACACTATTTCATTAAGATTTAGTTTTATTATTTTAAGTCATCCCCAATAGTGTCAATCATTTACACTAATTCTCTTTGTCAAAACTATGTCACATTAGGACTTATGGAATTTGGTATTAGTAAAAATTTCAATATTGTCCATATTCGACTTGTTTGCTCTAAACACAAAGACCTTAATTCAATAATAGCAATTATTAACCAAAATTGTAACACCCTAGAAATTTAACAAAAAATTTAAAAAGAATTTAAATGGAAATTTAATTAAAACAAGGACCAAAAATAAATTTTCCATAGACATCCAAATTTGGCTCCAAAAATTGCACCATTGCGTTTGTAGAATTGTTTTGGATTTTTTATATAATAACACTTCGAAAATGGACTCATATAGAGAAGTTACGAGCAAAGAAAGGTTTGGAACAAAATAATTGAAAATAATAATAAAAAGTATAACAGACCACACCTAGGTTGACCTTGGGGATATCATGGTCCACCTATAGAGGTAAATCTTGAGCATTGAGGGTTGACCTTGGATGACGAAAACGTAGGAAACCTAGAGCATAACCGGAAGCTGGTTCGATGGTTGTGATTATGTTGATAGCAAAAATGGCCACCAAAACTCAAGTAATGTGAAAGCACCACAAATCCAATAACAATACCAATCAGAGAATAGTACAAGTTCATAGATCACAAATTCAGTGTAGAAAAGTAAATGAACGCGTGAATTTAATATTTGTTTGGCAAACTCTGGCTTACGTCCACTCTAATCTTATTATTTACACTGTAAGATTATAAGTATAGTTTTTTTTATCTTAGAATATTAATGGAGGAAGAGGAGAGAGTGAAGAAGAATAGCCAACGAAAAGCGCCCTAAAAGAATGTCATGGCTGCTGTATTTATAGGAGAAGTCGATGAAATATCTCGCTCAAAATCTGGATCCAGAATCTCCAGGCTAAGAGGACTCGATCCAAAAAAATTCTGGCCGATTGCTCACCCCTAAGAGGGATCGTCCTTGACCCTTCTCCATGCCATGTAATGGCATGCACCCCTCATGTGGGTCCCCCATGTTGCCTACTTCTTATTTCCAAAGTCGATTCCTGAGTTGATGCATTGTTCGTCGAGTTATTAAAAGATCAACGTTGAGTTGTGCTGCCAATCTGAGCGATCCACAGCCATATTATTTCGATCTGATCCCTTGCCTAGATAAAGTATTATGATCTGATCCCTTACCTAAGGGAAGCGCCAACTTTATACTTAACCTGTAACGATTGCGATTTTTCGTTGCCGAAAAACCGAAATGTTAGGGTTTAAAGAAGAAGAAAGAGGTAGAAGGAGAGAGAAAAAGAGAGAAGAAGAAAGAAAAGAACAACAACAGAACAACAGAAAGAACAATATCAGAATCTATCCATCGCAGCGGAACAACATATAATAGATAAATGAATATTCATTAAAACAAAAGAACTGAATATTTTACACATTACATCACGTTACATTCATTATCAGAGTTTACAACAAACAAACAGCGGAAAAAAATACTATATACCATAGATAAAATAAATAATAAACTACGCCATCCTGCTCGCCTTCTGAGCTCCATAGCACTCCTAAATCCAGGATGACCTGATAACCAAACTCTAGACTGCCCGTGTGGAAATTGGTGGGCACCCAGAGTTTAGGAAGGGAACAATAAACTCCAGGTCAGTCATGTGACTGGTGTGAGAACTAAAACAGTTATTAATCTTTAAAACAAAGAATAGGATAATTTTTAAATAAATTCGCAATGCTTTTTAGAAAATGAGACTACCATAAGGCCTCCCGCACACACACACAATGCAAACGTAGAATCGGAGGAGATTTCTCCTTATGATAGTCAAAGATGCTTGATACGCATTAAAAAGAACATTTGATATTATTGCTAGTGCATAGTGTAGAAAAATCATTTCGAAAGTAGAATATAAATCTTAGCCAACATACGACCATTATCGTATGCCTACTATAGCTACTATGTTCAATAGCAGGTTACCGCCACATTCCATAGCAGGTAATACAACTAAAACCGTACAAGGCTCGTATTGTTTCTTTGGATTTCCAACAAATTCTCAGGCCAAGGAACTTCCCATTGCCACATGGAAACGCCTCTGGAATGACGTCCCGAGAACCTAACCGGATCTCTGCCAACACAAGGCCGGGTTACCCCTAACTGGGTAACTACTGACACGAATATGTCATTCCCCGATCGTAACCGATCTATATCCGAGGATCCCCGATTTCCAACAACCACAAAGTAATAAATTTGCAGTAACCACATAGGTTAAGTATCTGGGCTCCATACCATGATACCACCTCTACCCAAAGGAATGACATACACTAAAGGGGCGCTACCCCTAATAACCTTGCCGCATCTTTCCTGTTTTGACCATTTCCGGGGTGTGAGGCTCGATGAAGTCTCGTCCACAAAGCCACGCTTTTCAAAAGCAGTGCTTTGGGTCAACAAATGATCAAAGCAATGATCATCAAGATAGACGATCAAACAAATGATCCTATCACAAACGATCAACCAATGATCATTTCACAGCATCACTCAGTATGCCACATTACCAATTCGGGAATGTATCACTAGTAACCATCAACTATATAACCTCTGGGCTCGTACGTCTCAGAGAAGGGTGTTAAGCTAAAAGAATAAATTCTCCGCCACCAACAGAAATATATTTGATAGAATCCAGCTTTACATCTCAAATTGTAACGTCAGACATACAATCCATACAAGTCTGTTCCGGGATCGAACAGAACCGAAGGCACTTTCAAAGAAGCCCTTGCAATCCGGATATTCACTAATCACGTCCGGACAACCCGTCACTAAGGGTGATAAAACCTCTATATCGGAGATCAGCCGATGCAGAGTAACTCGACGGTAATCCATCCGTTTTCACAAATATCCGGTCTTCAACACCGGTCTTCAAATGCAATTCATAACGACGTATCACTATTCGGAATGGGTTATACGACCCCATGGTCCTTTCCCGGTTAACCCGAATAGTGAGCGCTTATTTTAAAAATAAGTGTGGCATCCAATTCAAGCAATCACAACAAATACCCATTTAAAGGTAAATATTGATAGTCGGTTATTTAACTATCAATAAAGATGCGCCACATCATCAGATTCCAAATAATTTTCCAAATTATTTATTTTCCCAAAATATCTTTACAAGATATATAATTTTCCACACTTCAAAAATAAACAACGTTTATTTTGAAACCAATTTCCCTTTCCATTTATAAATTCCATAGTGAATTTATATTTCAAAATATCTACTGATCTACAGTTTTCAATAGGTTTTAATTACTCAATTCCAATTTATCTTCAAGAAGATAGATTCCCAAAAATGTCTCGTTTCATATTGGAAAAGCAATTCCATACTTATTTAATAATAAGTATTTCATAAATCTTATTTACTTTCAAATATTTGAAAATATTCAATTTACTTAAACCATAGTTAAGTATATTTTTCATTCCTTAAGGAAAAACGTTCTTTTATTCACATTTACTTGGGTCAAAACGAATGTTACGTAAAACATCGTTACGACAACCCAAAAACACTAGTATAGGGATTCGAAATTAAAATAGATATATAAATCCCAATACTATATAAAATATTTCCTTTCGAAAATCATTTACTATAACAACAGTGTTATAGTCCATTATTTCCTTATTTTCCTCGAAAACGCCTATTTCAACAATGAATGTTGAAATCTACATATTCGTTTCCCTCTATTTCTCGAAAAACGTCTATTTCAACAATAAATGTTGAAATCTCTGTTTTCGATACTTAATGCATTTTAAAACATCTTTAAATCGTTTTAAATTCCATTTAAAACATTCCTTTCCCAAGATATATCCATTTTATTTAACGATATATTCACTGTTCAAAAACGTGAATATAACTCCTTTAATAAACTTTTATATTCAATTGATCAAATTCAATTGATTACGAATTTATAAACAATGTTTATAAATTCCATTCCTATTTATAAAACTTCGATTTATAAATCTCCTTTATTAACTAATTTGATTTATATAACTCAATTATAACCCAACAGTCCATATTATAAGTTGAATACTTACAATATCATTTATTTACAAAGTCGTTCTTTTTAAAACTACACAAATTAGAAATCTTGTTACTTATAAGATTTCGTTTATATTTTATAACACTTCAACTTATAAAATCACCTTTAGTAACAATTTCTATTAATCCTATTTAAAAGTCAAAATTCAGTTTATAAGTTAATTACTTATAAATCCTTTATTCTACAGCATCTATTCATTTTAAAATTTCACCATTTATACAACTATGAATTTCATTCACTTATGAAATCCTTCAATACTTCATTTTCAACATTTATAAAGCCTCGTTTTATTTTTCCAATATTTTTGATTTACAAATATCAATTCTGAAAGTCTTCTATATACATCCTTTATAATAATTCAAAAATCCCCATTTAAATAAACCAAACCTTTTAATAATTTACAAAACGTTATTTAAAGCTCATATAACTCCAAAATCATACGTAAGCACTATTTTCCAAAAACATAACTTTTATAATAATAAAATTTTAATATTTATTTATTTTAAAGATTCAAATTTTAATAAAATGTATAATTTCAAAAATCACTTTAAAAATCCTTTAAAAATCAAAATCGTTACTTTAAAACTTCAAAATTGGATTCGATGATGCCACAACATCCAAATAACAAATCAATGCATCCAAACATCATATATCAATATGATAAACAATCAAATATCACAATATCTAAAATAAAATAAATATTTGTGAGGAATCCAGTTGGATCCCTCCAACCCGTTTCCCTGCATCCACAGATGTTAGAACAATACCCATTCCACTTCGAGGTGGAATATCGCGGTATATGGGATTTTATAAAATATATATCCGCTTAATAGGCGGCGCAATAGGGTCTCATCCGCTATACAAGGCGGGAAATCAATCAACTGCAATATATACATATGCCAATATATATATATTTCTATATATAGATATATCCTACTGTATCTAATATCATAATCAAACAACAATCCATCAATCAACAAATTTTAAATATAACTATTTAAAATTTAACAAACCCTTTTGAGTGAGAAGTTCTCACCTTTGATTTATCATGCAATCCATTTCCATTTCCGGCTTGATTTCATCAATTTAGACCTTGTATAAACAATTTATATGCATTTATTAACATTCGCAACAAATTGAATAAATCAATTTCATTTGATAAGTGTAAATTTCCCAGTGGTTTTATTTTGAACAAATTTCCCTTTTAATAAATTTTATTTAACTTAAAAGTTTAATTTTAAACAAATGATTTCCCATTTAAATAAAATATTTTTACCATTTAAAATGATGAAATATGCTTATCAAACAAATCAGTCACCATATATACATATTTATGCTTTCTTAATCTATCATATAAAATTAAATAGATTAATCAACTAATAATTTAGTTAAACCAAATTTTCCTTTACAATTCCTTTTTTAGTAGCTAAATAATTTAGATAAGTTTATATACTTTCTGCATATAATCTTCCTACCTACCTAAATAAAATTAAATTAAAATACGCATGATAAACATTTTCCTTTTCACAAATGGATATTTTCTTCACTGTAAAATATATATTAAATTGAAGTAAATTGTCCATCTATCTTACTGTTAAATTTGAAACAATATTATTATTTTTTTTCCAGTTAAAACCTGAGAACATTTAAATTTAAAATGCTCAAAATAATAAAAATACCTCACTGCCTGCATACGAACCCACGACCACCGACACGCACGCGAGTAACAGCCACCATCATACCATGAGTCGCCGCCGCCTCGAACCCCTTGCCGAGTCGCGAACCCCAATTGCCTGCTGCGGTCACCCCCACTGCTATTGTCTCGCTCGCTCCTCCCAGTCGTAACCTCCTTCACCTCGGCTCGGTCAATCTTCGATTCGCCGCTCCAGCCTCCAATAGCCGCCGTGACGCCTCACGCGCCCGAACTTCCATGGCACCGCGCTTGAGTTTTCCCCCCACAATCGAACAATGTCGACGCCACCGAAGCCCCAGCCTGCACTGCCTCCACCTCGCTGCCCAACTTCTCGCGAGCGCAAGCGCGATTTAGCCTCCTCCCCCATCATGATTTTCGATTCGAGCGATCTCTTTTTTTTTTCTTCGCGTTCAAATGAATTCGAACGACCTGCTATTGAATCGAGAGCGGCCATTGTTTTTAAGTTTGAACGAAATAAAATTTGTTTTTTTTTCCTTTCTGAACTTGTGTGATTTTTACACAGAGATGGGGAACAAGAGTACGTGATGGTTCAGGAAATAGGTCTGCTTAAAGAAAGTAGGGTGGCTGATGTTGACAAATGGGTATATTTAAATTCAAATTAAATTTGATTCAAATTTAAATGCGTTTACTCAACGTGTGTCCACATATTGTAACGTCCCAATATTTTTAGCCATTCGCATCCGCACATGTCGGACTTGAATTGTTCAAAATACTGCGTTGTAGAATAAATTTGGCATAACTCAGAATATACAATAAATAAATCACAGAATCACATACACAGATATCAGAATTTCGCAGCGGAAATTTAAAATTTAGTGGTTCATGAAGCCACTGATACAACTTCAACAAAACAGAACTTACATTGTCTATAATCCTCAATACAAATTTTAAGACATAAATAGAGATAGAGTCTTCAAAGTCTTGAATTCCAAAAAAGATAAAGGCTGAAACAACTTCCAGCAGCGCGAATGATCTACTGAGTGTCCTAGCTACGGAGAAGAAATTGAAGCTGCAACTCAGGCTGACCCGAGCATAAAATAAATCATAACACTCGAGTCAGGACATACATACTTATATAATGTAAGCTAATTCAAGTGTACTGTAATATAGAGCAAGTAACTTAAAGGATGCTTAGGACCGCCCATCCTCTAAGGATCCGTTAAACTATTTACTATGTAGTATATTGCGCTATTATAATAGTGTCTATAGTAAAATAAACTTACTTTTTCTTAGCATTAAGGGGTTACCCATATAGCCCTTAACACGTAATAGTCCCAGTAGTCCATCCAATATCATAGCTCCTCCTGATCGGGAAGCAACTAGAGGATACCACACGGGCTACGGGAGAAATCTAAACTCGTACAAGGCTCGGTATGGTAGATGACACGGCACAACTAGGCAATGCCAGGGTAGATATACCAATTGCTATCCAGGCTGGTGGAAACGCGTAGCCGCAGTTACCGCCCACCTCGGACTAACTCCCCAAAATCAAAATATAGAGGTGGCCACCGAATCAATCCAAAATCATAGTATAATATCGAAGAGGAGCGTCCGATCAGAGGAATGACCTCATTGGCCTGGAATTGCTCCTGTTTTAGCCACCTTATGCCAACTCACGGGAGTCGGGTCCACGTATTTACCTTTCAGGAAACGCCACCACCGACCTACTTCATTCTGGAATCTCCACCGCGTACACGGTTGGTCAAAGTGGTTTTCGGTATCGACAGAGAGTATGCCCATATCCGATCCCGGTCACTTTGCCAACCCATCGTTATTATAACACCGTGGTCATTTAAAAGCAGTTCATACTTTAAAACCAGAATAAACATTCCATTTCACAACTATAAATACGATATCATTTTAAAACCCGAAAACAATATGATATCGTTATATTCAAATATAATTCTTTCCAAAACCATACTGCTTAAAATTTATAATATCTGGAAACCAAATTTTGAATTATATTTTCAAAACATAATATTTTGGAAATTTTACTTTAAAACCATAACACCCAAAACACAAATGGTTTGGATATTCAACGGTATATAGAATAAATGGTTTAACTTTATGGTTACTTTGTAAAGAGGATAATTTTTCATAGCTTTACAAATATATTTATTTAAAGTTTAAACCAAAATTTAAATATCACTTCATGTTCCCAAAACCCTTTCCAATTTCTATATATATCCAATTTGGAGTATTAATATTCAAACTAAGGTTGGATTTTATTCTTTTAACAAATAAAGGTTTTATTATTTAGTCTTGAATATTCCCATAAATTACATAAATAAAGCTCCAAATTTTAGCCATTTGATATTTTCAAAATTACTTAATACTAGAATGTTCATCTTATATTTATTTAAGGAAAACCCAATTATACATATCATATCTTAAGATTTCCAAAACTCAACATAAAATATGATTTATCAAATTCCATAAATTTTAAAACAATCAAATTCTAGATTCTGTAGCACTTAGGAAATGCTACCTAAAGTTACGGGTAAAACAAGTCCAATTTCAAAAGAGACAGCATTTAAATGCTGTAGTAGATTGTTTACTTAATAAATATTTCCAAATATAACTTATTTATTTATATATTTCTTAACTGAAATCTTATTCTTCCAAAAATCCAGATTTTCCAAAATAAGTTATATTCTATAATTTTATTCAAATATTTATTTATTTATTTATTAACATTTATAACTCATTCAAAATCAATATAAAATCCATTAAAGATATTAAATCAAATATTTAACTTCCAAAAATAATTTTAATATTTCAGAAAATATTATAAGGACCACGGGCCTGTATATAGTTTTCTAGCCTAGGTCAAGTGATACGGATTTATATCATTTCAATCCGTAATTTACAATACCCCGGGTTCTATCATTTCAAACCCGCAATCCCAAATTATCAGTTAACAGTATATATGAACAATAATCATCATTTAGGCCTATCATTTCAGCCCATAACAATCTAAATATAACAGGGAACTTGCAGTGTGATTTAAGCAGTAAATAAACAATAATATAATATAACTGCAGAATATGATACAACAGATAAATAACTGATGAGGTGTCAATTGTTAAAGGGGTTCATCATTCTACATCATACTACAGACATATAATATTTACATAGAATTTTTACACATACACTTGTGATAATTTACAAAATATATGTACATATGTCTGGTGAGAAATACTCACCTGAGAACTGCAGAAATTGAATTTCAAAACGACGTTTCACTGGTAAAGACCGACAGAGGGTAACGATCAAAATTCTCGGACGTCGCCTAGATTCAAATCTAGAACAACATACAAAATATTGAAACGCGACTTTAGAATTTGCGGTCAAAGAAAGATAAAATAAAACGAAAATGATTTGACTTGCTCGACCACTCCACCGTGTAATGTGACAAAACATACCCAAAATGTGAACCGGGTTAACACTAAAATTTGTGACAAAATTTCCTAAAGTCGGGCTAAGCAATATGGGGTCGTTTTCCTACTTTATGTCGTGATACACATGTACCCGTGCACACTTTAAATTCCAACTTGCTCATGTACATGTACACACGCCAAACATCTTATTGTTGCCTAACATACTTCAACTTAGATTTATATTATTTTTACACTTAACCCATTTTTACTAAATTTCCAGGCTTTGTAATCCAAACAGACAGAAACTCCAAAAATATAAACTTTCCAGTTCACTTGCTCAACAGACCTAACTATCATCACTACTATGAATCACTACTACCCTAGGCTCGGCTAGACACCAAGATACAAACCTAAGCAGATATGGTAAGGGCTGAATACATGTATATGTGATACATAAGGACCTGCCTGATCCTACAGTCAGTTTGCTTGCTAAAAAATTTTAGTTAAGCCTATATATATTTCAAAACTGGTTTATACATTTTTCCCAAAATCCTTTGTTGCCTAACTATCTACTCCCAGAACCAACAACTCAGATTCATCACTTGTATTTAGTTTCAAATTTAAGTTTACTTAGTTTTAAAAACCGTTTACAGTTTATTTTTCCTCAGGTTTAAAACTTCCCAGTTCTAAATTGCAACAGGCAAGAAAACCCAACTACCCGAGACATTCATGCAAGATCTTCGGGAAACTATGCAATATCTTCGAGTCCATTAGTCCCTTACTTCGAGTTAAATATGCCACGCCTTCGAGCAGACTTCCCAACCAAGCTGGTGCTTAAAATCAGAACAGCTGCCTACCTACCTTTTATTTTTATTTTTATTTTCATCACAACCACTTAAATCTTTATCATGAATGCAAACTGCCTATTATGAACCTTTCTCCTTCCCTCAGCTTCAGCCAAGTCAATCTATCTCCAGCCAAATCTAATCCCATTCCCATTCCCATTACAGTTCAATTCTATACTAATGTACATAAATTTTCCCACTATTCCCACTAATCACTGCATCTCTTAAACAACCATTACCCTCCTACAATATATTAGATATCCTATGCAAAAGTAACTCATGCAATTTCCAGACCATCCCTACCTAAGCCCCGTATTTGTGTGCCTCTGATGTGTGCAGGCCTTGTGCACGTCCACACTTCAGATATGCAACAGTTGCATATCTCTCCCCTTTTTCACAGCTTTCTACTGCTAGCCTACTTCCATTTGGCTGGGCAACCAAAGATCTTCACCAATCATAAACTCACCTATGCATCTCCTCCAGATCTGCCATGTTCTAAACCCAAGTCTGTTTCATCTTCCAGATCTGCCTGACCTGGCAAGCTCCTCTATCATCTACCATATGCAACTAGACTTCCAGTCATACTTGCTAACTCATCCCTTGCCTTAACACTGCTATATCCTAGTGCATGTGCAGACTTGATATGAAGGTGGGTTTGAAACACTTAACATGTACAGATGCAAACTGAAATCATATCCAGAGGCAACTGAAAATTCCTACTATGCTTCTTATAACATGCCTTAAACATGATGCAGACACACTCCTATAACAAAGTTTGCAGCCTCCTCTAACCAATGCAACTGGGAACCATTCTTACTGACATCCATCAAGATGTATGCAGACTGCTCACCCTAAATGAAATCTACACTTACCTAACTCCTGTCAGTCCATCATTCAAAACACTTAGAGCTACCTCACCAATACACCTAGGCTAATCATATGCAGACCCCATCAAAAAAAACACACAACTCAGCCTGTTTATACCCCCCCCCTCAGATCTACATGCTTCCAAACTGCCAGCATGTTATCCCAAGATTTATGTGGCTACCACTTTTTTTTTTTATGCATCAGTATTGTGAATCTATAGCCTACCTATGATCTTCCTATGTGACCCATACAAATCTAAACATCCCTATATGTCAACTCTGGAAAAGTATATAGACAGTACACACACCTAGATCCAATACTAAATAAGATTGGCATGGCCGAGCAAGTCAAGAATAAAGACAGCCTAGGATAGGAAAAGAAAAGGAGACTATTACCTGATCTTGAGCAAAAGAATGGATTGGAATGCAGAGAAAAATATATGTAGAGGAAGATGAATAATATATAGGCCGAGACTTGAATTATGCAGAGGAATCAAGGATCAGTTTCTTTTGTCTTAACTCTGGAGGAATGCGAGCTATAAATCCATCAGTTTCAAGGTGAAATATCTGATGCGTGATTGTAGCACTGATGGTGAGATGGGAGATAAATGGTAAGGCAGAGCCTTTATTCCTAAGCAATACGTTTGAAATTCTTGCCTAAATTTATCAATGCATTTAGGCCGATCAGTTTCAAATCTCTGAAGGCTATTGGATGCTTTTGAAAACAATTAAACGGCAGCTTGATTGAAGGAACTGATTATTGATAAAAGCTTGCGAGACATATGCTTGATAACTGAAGACTGAAGGAAAAGAAAGGGTTGATGCAAGTTTTCAGTTTTTATTCTTCAAGTGTATATTTAATTTTCAACCATCAATTCCTGGGTTTCCTTAAATTCATTTATATGTGTTATGATTTTTAGCCTGGCACTGTTGGGATAGAGGCAGATGGATGTGCATGTTCCAGGTTATGAAATGAACGTGTACAAGTTTGCAAAGAATCTGCCAGAGAGAAAAGAGAATAAATGTTTGAACGTTACTTATCTAAATGTTTCGATTCATTTTGGTTAAAGTTTTCCCTTAGATTTAGTTTGATATTGTTAAATGCTAACGTTAAAGTTTTTATGTAGTCAGTTTATATAGAAACGCATGCCAAAAATATATAAAACCAGCTGACCAATAAAATACGTAAAGTTTGTCAAAACACTGACTGATATTTTATGTCCAAAAATATTTAAAACATGATTTTTACACTACACTAGACAGACGCAGTTTAAAACTTCAGAAATTTTCGTAAAAATATTATTTTAAAAACACACGTTTTATTATGTCATTTATACCGTATAATTGACGCGTCTTTCAAACGCGAAATTTAACTGTTAAATCTTAGATTAAATTTTCACAGATATTATTTAATTTTATCAACATATACAATTTTATAAAATTTATCTCCAAATTAAATAATTAAACTATATTGTTAAACACAATTCATATAAATTTATTTTAAAATTAAATAATTATTCATAAAATAAATATCTAAAAATTAGGGCTATTACACTCTCCCCCACTTAAAAATTTTCGTCCTCGAAAAGGAACGGAAGAAGAGAAACAAGAGAAGATAAGCTAGATAAACAAGAATCTTAAACGGATAGTTCCGGATTTGAAGCACGAAGAAGAACTTCTAGAATCGGTTTTACCCTTTCAGTTTGACCGCCAGTCTATGGTTGCTCAGGGTTCCGATGAGTGGCAAAGAATTTCAAAGATTATAGAAAGATTTCTAAATAGACTGATATCAGCAATAGCCTCCCCATTCTGTAGCAGATAGGGCGACCAAGGACACTCGAAGATAGCTTTAAAACAAAATAAGATAATAACTTTGAAATCATAATGCTTTTGAAATCATAATATTTTGAAAGTCATTAAACTTTATGGATATTATCATTTGGAAATCATGCTACTAAAATCATAACCCTTTTAAACTAATCTTCATTTATTATAAATTTTCCAAAACATTTTATTTTTAGAACAGCAGAACTTATAATATGCTATAGTAGATATGATAGTATTCCAAATCAGTTTATTATTGTACTTACCTCTTAATTTCTACACTTTGTTTGAAATACCTATTTTATAAATAAGATATTCCTTCAATAAGTTACACTTGAAATTCCCATTGGGAAAATCAATTCTTAATTATCAAAATTTAGTGATATTAGACTATGTCTTAACTATTTAAATCCTATTTAAACATCACTTACTATGATTTTAAGATAATGATCCTTACTACAAAATATCTCTTTCAACTATATCTTTCTTTCAAAGGTACCTTGTTTATCACACAACATATTCATTTTAGGAAATAACTTTTTATTAAAATCTTTTGGTTAGATTTAAGGTTCCATATTAAATCACTTTGATTATCAGGTTCTTTAAATAATTCCTTAAATTCTTTTTCCTTATTTACCTTTATAAATCTTTTATAACTAAAATTTAAGTGTATAATATTTATTATAACCACTCAAATTTTTATTCATAAAATCCTTTTATATTGTATATTATCCAATTACATTGTTAACTTTTAAAAATCAAGGTAAGTTATATTGAAATGAGATTGGGTATTATACAACTAAAACTTTCAAATTCAATTATCTCCAATAGTAATTTTCTTAATCAAAATTTTATTTTTATTGAAATTATTCCCCAAGATAAAACTTAAGAATTAAATTTCTGATTCTCTTCAAACCATTTAGAGGTAGACAAATATATATGCATAATATGTCAAAACAAATTTAAATCATATATCTATATATATACTAAGTCATATTTTAGAAATTCAAATCAATTAAAATTTCAAGGAAACACTGTAGCCAGACTACAGGATGGTCTTTTCACTTCGAAACTCGAAAATGAATGTCGATGATGCTGCAGTCATCACCGAAATTATTTTCCAGTGACAAAGAGAAAAGCACTAATTTTAAAATTTCTTTGGAAACAAATTTCTATACAAAAATACTTATTACATCCTTTTAAAATTTAAACACAAGGTTTGAAATCATCAGAAATTTAATTCTCAAGTTTTAGTTTTAAATTCATTTCTGTTTCCAAATTAATTTATAACCATTGTTTTATATTCACTTATTTATTAGACAAACACATGGCTTACAACACCATAAATAAAATCAAAACTATTATCTCTTGACAACTAGTTAAATTAATTATAAAATTTTGAAAATTATACTCATATATATAATATTAGATTTTAATTTCAAATATAGGAATAAACTTCTCAAACCAGGATAGAGACTCAAATTTGATGAACTCAAATCAATAGAATTCAAGATAAGTTGGAATCAGAAGATCGGATGATAAAATAACAAAATAAGGAACTGGGTAAATCTATATAAATCGCAGACAACTTTGACCTAGTCATCCGTGACTAAAAGCGTCAGATCGATGTGATTGAGTAAATCTACATTTGATCTGAAGAGATAGAGTTTGGAATAACCAAAGATACTAGCATATAAACCGAGGATAAATATAAATCTCCGGTGAATCAATGCTAATGGTAAAGGAGTTTCACCCCTTTATTAGAATAATGGCGAGACCGCCAATTTACAATAAAGATCATCCGAAGTGGAGTTATGAGATACTCCAGAATCTAAAGCAGATGAAAAAGTGAGGGACACGAATGAACTTTGAAACCATAGGGAATGTTCCAAAATCCGAAAAGAAAGTAGTTCAATCTCGAATGAACGTGATTCTGTAAATCAAATTTACCATACATTCTAAGTTTTGCCAAGAAACCAAAGCTTTGATACCAAATGTAACGTCCCAATATTTTTAGCCATTCGCATCCGCACATGTCGGACTTGAATTGTTCAAAATACTGCGTTGTAGAATAAATTTGGCATAACTCAGAATATACAATAAATAAATCACAGAATCACATACACAGATATCAGAATTTCGCAGCGGAAATTTAAAATTTAGTGGTTCATGAAGCCACTGATACAACTTCAACAAAACAGAACTTACATTGTCTATAATCCTCAATACAAATTTTAAGACATAAATAGAGATAGAGTCTTCAAAGTCTTGAATTCCAGAAAAGATAAAGGCTGAAACAACTTCCAGCAGCGCGAATGATCTACTGAGTGTCCTAGCTACGGAGAAGAAATTGAAGCTGCAACTCAGGCTGACCCGAGCGTAAAATAAATCATAACACTCGAGTCAGGACATACATACTTATATAATGTAAGCTAATTCAAGTGTACTGTAATATAGAGCAAGTAACTTAAAGGATGCTTAGGACCGCCCATCCTCTAAGGATCCGTTAAACTATTTACTATGTAGTATATTGCGCTATTATAATAGTGTCTATAGTAAAATAAACTTACTTTTTCTTAGCATTAAGGGGTTACCCATATAGCCCTTAACACGTAATAGTCCCAGTAGTCCATCCAATATCATAGCTCCTCCTGATCGGGAAGCAACTAGAGGATACCACACGGGCTACGGGAGAAATCTAAACTCGTACAAGGCTCGGTATGGTAGATGACACGGCACAACTAGGCAATGCCAGGGTAGATATACCAATTGCTATCCAGGCTGGTGGAAACGCGTAGCCGCAGTTACCGCCCACCTCGGACTAACTCCCCAAAATCAAAATATAGAGGTGGCCACCGAATCAATCCAAAATCATAGTATAATATCGAAGAGGAGCGTCCGATCAGAGGAATGACCTCATTGGCCTGGAATTGCTCCTGTTTTAGCCACCTTATGCCAACTCACGGGAGTCGGGTCCACGTATTTACCTTTCAGGAAACGCCACCACCGACCTACTTCATTCTGGAATCTCCACCGCGTACACGGTTGGTCAAAGTGGTTTTCGGTATCGACAGAGAGTATGCCCATATCCGATCCCGGTCACTTTGCCAACCCATCGTTATTATAACACCGTGGTCATTTAAAAGCAGTTCATACTTTAAAACCAGAATAAACATTCCATTTCACAACTATAAATACGATATCATTTTAAAACCCGAAAACAATATGATATCGTTATATTCAAATATAATTCTTTCCAAAACCATACTGCTTAAAATTTATAATATCTGGAAACCAAATTTTGAATTATATTTTCAAAACATAATATTTTGGAAATTTTACTTTAAAACCATAACACCCAAAACACAAATGGTTTGGATATTCAACGGTATATAGAATAAATGGTTTAACTTTATGGTTACTTTGTAAAGAGGATAATTTTTCATAGCTTTACAAATATATTTATTTAAAGTTTAAACCAAAATTTAAATATCACTTCATGTTCCCAAAACCCTTTCCAATTTCTATATATATCCAATTTGGAGTATTAATATTCAAACTAAGGTTGGATTTTATTCTTTTAACAAATAAAGGTTTTATTATTTAGTCTTGAATATTCCCATAAATTACATAAATAAAGCTCCAAATTTTAGCCATTTGATATTTTCAAAATTACTTAATACTAGAATGTTCATCTTATATTTATTTAAGGAAAACCCAATTATACATATCATATCTTAAGATTTCCAAAACTCAACATAAAATATGATTTATCAAATTCCATAAATTTTAAAACAATCAAATTCTAGATTCTGTAGCACTTAGGAAATGCTACCTAAAGTTACGGGTAAAACAAGTCCAATTTCAAAAGAGACAGCATTTAAATGCTGTAGTAGATTGTTTACTTAATAAATATTTCCAAATATAACTTATTTATTTATATATTTCTTAACTGAAATCTTATTCTTCCAAAAATCCAGATTTTCCAAAATAAGTTATATTCTATAATTTTATTCAAATATTTATTTATTTATTTATTAACATTTATAACTCATTCAAAATCAATATAAAATCCATTAAAGATATTAAATCAAATATTTAACTTCCAAAAATAATTTTAATATTTCAGAAAATATTATAAGGACCACGGGCCTGTATATAGTTTTCTAGCCTAGGTCAAGTGATACGGATTTATATCATTTCAATCCGTAATTTACAATACCCCGGGTTCTATCATTTCAAACCCGCAATCCCAAATTATCAGTTAACAGTATATATGAACAATAATCATCATTTAGGCCTATCATTTCAGCCCATAACAATCTAAATATAACAGGGAACTTGCAGTGTGATTTAAGCAGTAAATAAACAATAATATAATATAACTGCAGAATATGATACAACAGATAAATAACTGATGAGGTGTCAATTGTTAAAGGGGTTCATCATTCTACATCATACTACAGACATATAATATTTACATAGAATTTTTACACATACACTTGTGATAATTTACAAAATATATGTAC
Source organism: Allium cepa (assembly GCA_030765085.1). NCBI lineage: Eukaryota > Viridiplantae > Streptophyta > Magnoliopsida > Asparagales > Amaryllidaceae > Allium > Allium cepa. Next base: position 438,557,907 of record CM060935.1, on the reverse strand, counting down.
ATATGTCTGGTGAGAAATACTCACCTGAGAACTGCAGAAATTGAATTTCAAAACGACGTTTCACTGGTAAAGACCGACAGAGGGTAACGATCAAAATTCTCGGACGTCGCCTAGATTCAAATCTAGAACAACATACAAAATATTGAAACGCGACTTTAGAATTTGCGGTCAAAGAAAGATAAAATAGAACGAAAATGATTTGACTTGCTCGACCACTCCACCGTGTAATGTGACAAAACATACCCAAAATGTGAACCGGGTTAACACTAAAATTTGTGACAAAATTTCCTAAAGTCGGGCTAAGCAATATGGGGTCGTTTTCCTACTTTATGTCGTGATACACATGTACCCGTGCACACTTTAAATTCCAACTTGCTCATGTACATGTACACACGCCAAACATCTTATTGTTGCCTAACATACTTCAACTTAGATTTATATTATTTTTACACTTAACCCATTTTTACTAAATTTCCAGGCTTTGTAATCCAAACAGACAGAAACTCCAAAAATATAAACTTTCCAGTTCACTTGCTCAACAGACCTAACTATCATCACTACTATGAATCACTACTACCCTAGGCTCGGCTAGACACCAAGATACAAACCTAAGCAGATATGGTAAGGGCTGAATACATGTATATGTGATACATAAGGACCTGCCTGATCCTACAGTCAGTTTGCTTGCTAAAAAATTTTAGTTAAGCCTATATATATTTCAAAACTGGTTTATACATTTTTCCCAAAATCCTTTGTTGCCTAACTATCTACTCCCAGAACCAACAACTCAGATTCATCACTTGTATTTAGTTTCAAATTTAAGTTTACTTAGTTTTAAAAACCGTTTACAGTTTATTTTTCCTCAGGTTTAAAACTTCCCAGTTCTAAATTGCAACAGGCAAGAAAACCCAACTACCCGAGACATTCATGCAAGATCTTCGGGAAACTATGCAATATCTTCGAGTCCATTAGTCCCTTACTTCGAGTTAAATATGCCACGCCTTCGAGCAGACTTCCCAACCAAGCTGGTGCTTAAAATCAGAACAGCTGCCTACCTACCTTTTATTTTTATTTTTATTTTCATCACAACCACTTAAATCTTTATCATGAATGCAAACTGCCTATTATGAACCTTTCTCCTTCCCTCAGCTTCAGCCAAGTCAATCTATCTCCAGCCAAATCTAATCCCATTCCCATTCCCATTACAGTTCAATTCTATACTAATGTACATAAATTTTCCCACTATTCCCACTAATCACTGCATCTCTTAAACAACCATTACCCTCCTACAATATATTAGATATCCTATGCAAAAGTAACTCATGCAATTTCCAGACCATCCCTACCTAAGCCCCGTATTTGTGTGCCTCTGATGTGTGCAGGCCTTGTGCACGTCCACACTTCAGATATGCAACAGTTGCATATCTCTCCCCTTTTTCACAGCTTTCTACTGCTAGCCTACTTCCATTTGGCTGGGCAACCAAAGATCTTCACCAATCATAAACTCACCTATGCATCTCCTCCAGATCTGCCATGTTCTAAACCCAAGTCTGTTTCATCTTCCAGATCTGCCTGACCTGGCAAGCTCCTCTATCATCTACCATATGCAACTAGACTTCCAGTCATACTTGCTAACTCATCCCTTGCCTTAACACTGCTATATCCTAGTGCATGTGCAGACTTGATATGAAGGTGGGTTTGAAACACTTAACATGTACAGATGCAAACTGAAATCATATCCAGAGGCAACTGAAAATTCCTACTATGCTTCTTATAACATGCCTTAAACATGATGCAGACACACTCCTATAACAAAGTTTGCAGCCTCCTCTAACCAATGCAACTGGGAACCATTCTTACTGACATCCATCAAGATGTATGCAGACTGCTCACCCTAAATGAAATCTACACTTACCTAACTCCTGTCAGTCCATCATTCAAAACACTTAGAGCTACCTCACCAATACACCTAGGCTAATCATATGCAGACCCCATCAAAAAAAACACACAACTCAGCCTGTTTATACCCCCCCCCCCTCAGATCTACATGCTTCCAAACTGCCAGCATGTTATCCCAAGATTTATGTGGCTACCACTTTTTTTTTATGCATCAGTATTGTGAATCTATAGCCTACCTATGATCTTCCTATGTGACCCATACAAATCTAAACATCCCTATATGTCAACTCTGGAAAAGTATATAGACAGTACACACACCTAGATCCAATACTAAATAAGATTGGCATGGCCGAGCAAGTCAAGAATAAAGACAGCCTAGGATAGGAAAAGAAAAGGAGACTATTACCTGATCTTGAGCAAAAGAATGGATTGGAATGCAGAGAAAAAAATATGTAGAGGAAGATGAATAATATATAGGCCGAGACTTGAATTATGCAGAGGAATCAAGGATCAGTTTCTTTTGTCTTAACTCTGGAGGAATGCGAGCTATAAATCCATCAGTTTCAAGGTGAAATATCTGATGCGTGATTGTAGCACTGATGGTGAGATGGGAGATAAATGGTAAGGCAGAGCCTTTATTCCTAAGCAATACGTTTGAAATTCTTGCCTAAATTTATCAATGCATTTAGGCCGATCAGTTTCAAATCTCTGAAGGCTATTGGATGCTTTTGAAAACAATTAAACGGCAGCTTGATTGAAGGAACTGATTATTGATAAAAGCTTGCGAGACATATGCTTGATAACTGAAGACTGAAGGAAAAGAAAGGGTTGATGCAAGTTTTCAGTTTTTATTCTTCAAGTGTATATTTAATTTTCAACCATCAATTCCTGGGTTTCCTTAAATTCATTTATATGTGTTATGATTTTTAGCCTGGCACTGTTGGGATAGAGGCAGATGGATGTGCATGTTCCAGGTTATGAAATGAACGTGTACAAGTTTGCAAAGAATCTGCCAGAGAGAAAAGAGAATAAATGTTTGAACGTTACTTATCTAAATGTTTCGATTCATTTTGGTTAAAGTTTTCCCTTAGATTTAGTTTGATATTGTTAAATGCTAACGTTAAAGTTTTTATGTAGTCAGTTTATATAGAAACGCATGCCAAAAATATATAAAACCAGCTGACCAATAAAATACGTAAAGTTTGTCAAAACACTGACTGATATTTTATGTCCAAAAATATTTAAAACATGATTTTTACACTACACTAGACAGACGCAGTTTAAAACTTCAGAAATTTTCGTAAAAATATTATTTTAAAAACACACGTTTTATTATGTCATTTATACCGTATAATTGACGCGTCTTTCAAACGCGAAATTTAACTGTTAAATCTTAGATTAAATTTTCACAGATATTATTTAATTTTATCAACATATACAATTTTATAAAATTTATCTCCAAATTAAATAATTAAACTATATTGTTAAACACAATTCATATAAATTTATTTTAAAATTAAATAATTATTCATAAAATAAATATCTAAAAATTAGGGCTATTACACATATAAACTCCAAATGCTACGAAATTTGAAACCCGGCAATAATTCAATATTCCGGACTCAATGGAACTGGTTTCGTCGAATTCCAAGACTGTGCCTCGGAAGGCTATTTTTAAATTCAATTTAAACGATATAAATTCAAAACCGAACAATTCACTATAAATTTCAAATCTGAAGCATCTATAATCTTCAGTATTATCAATATGAATTTTAAAAACCTTTGAAATATTTTTAATCAACTCAAAACTGAAGATTCAAAAAAAAAATTCACTTTAAATAGATTAAATTTTTATAATTTAATTGCCAATTTCAAAGTTATATTGAAAATTCAAGTCAAACCATCATTCAAATATTTAAAATCAATTAAATATTTTCAATTTAAATTGTTCAAAATTCCAGGTCGTTACAATACCAATTCCTGAGTATCACTCATCGGAATCCGCTCGACCATGGTCCATAGCCTTGTTTATAACAAATCTTCGAGCCTGATAATCATCTCTTCGATCTCCCTGCCTTGACGATCACGAAATCCATTTGGCTAAATTCATTAGTATACCACTTGGCTGAAAGGAAGTATAATATTTTCTCCCCAAAACATTCCTTATAGTAGGAAGGCGTGTTTTGAATTGCCACAAGTCCAAGGTCCAGAATCCATCGACAACTGAAGTATCCAATCCAAAATTCAATCCATTACTAAGCCAAATCATCATGAGTTATCCCGTGTCCACTCGAGAATCCATTAATGAAATCCACAACTATTCCGAGTCAATAGACAATTCCGAATCCATTCAAAATCCTTAGTCAAATCCACATCCATCCAATGCTATTAACCGAATCCACGACCTCTTTGGATCATTTTCCAAGTCCAAAGCCTTGATCTCTTTGGATTATCATCCCAAGTCCTCATTCTCTTCGGATCGTTAACCAAACCTATGGCCTCTTCGGGCCAATATTCAAATCCGTGACCTCTCCGGGTTAATATACAAGTTTGCGATCTCTCTGGATCATTGCTCAAATCCATAATTGTTTGAAATCCTGGAATTCGATATGCCAGTCCATGATCTCTCTAGATCATTATTCGAGTTCATGGTCTCTTCGGCCGATCGATGGTCTCTCCGGGCCCTTGCTAAGCTCAATCCAAACTTAACGACGAGTAAGCCGATCATGTCGCTCTTGGACAAAGCAACTCACCCCTGCACTTCGGCCCTTTTTGGGCATATAGCGATGTAATGATCCTTTGCCTCTCTAGGCTCTTACTGGACCCCATCCTATCACTCTGTGGTGAAGGGGGAACAACAGCAAGTAAGCTGATCGTATAACTCTCCGGTGAAGCAACGTTACTTCTTGCACTCTACTTCAGTATCCTTAAACTTTAAGCAATGCCTTGGCCTTCCTAGGCCGAACATAGCCTCTCCGAGCTCTTGCCAGACCCTATTCAGTCGCTCTCTAATAAAAGGGGGAACAACAATAAGTGAGTTGATCCTGTTACTCTTTGATGAAGCGACTCAGTTCTTGCACTTCGGTCCCCGATTCTCCAACCAGGTACATAAAGTGATCAATTCTTTACCGACTTCCTTTCTCTGGGCTCGAATCTCCGGGCGAGGGCTTAATCCATGTATAAGTCCATCCTGTCGCGGATAAAGGGACTCGCGCCTTGCGGTTATTACCCCATCTCTCAGGTCAAGATAATAACCACGTTCTATTTTGTTCATTGCATTAATGAGGACTTAAGTGTATTAAGATCCATTTATTTTAGCGGTTCTTCTCCATCTTAGAGCATGCCTAGGGACCGACCTCGATCCTGCACATGTGTAAGTGACCTAGCTATTTTATTGTGAAGTTTATTATTTTAGTTCATGTCATCCCGATCAAGAGATAACGACCTAAGCCCTTAAGCCGGGCTCGCTCTAATTTGTGATGAATGATGGCTGCTCCTATTCCATCATCGCTATCCAATTCCTTCTAAAGCCAACCAAAGGTGTGTCCTCGATTTTGTGGAGAGTGATGCCGATCCTTGTAAAGGGATAAGTGCAAATTCGTCTTCCTTAGGAGGTGTTTTCCCTCGTTCGCTCTAATCCATGTCCAAACCTGCTAGATTCCGCTTCAAGTCCTAGGTCCCAATCTCTAGCAATTCCAGCATTCATTCCATCCTGCCCCCAACTCCGCGAGTTTATCCTAGATTATACTCTTCCAGAAGAGCATCTACCTTTTAATCTGCATCCAACCGAACAATATCAACCATGGGCATGCCATGAATCGATCCAGCCAGATCTAGGGCCATGCCCGTGAGCCCTTGGTGATCGGTACCAACCCCTTTGGAGGGATCGACACCGACACCTCCTTGTTAGCCAAGACTAACCCCAGCCGCTCCACTCCATTCTCCTGCCCATTTTCTACATTTCCAAGAACCCAGTTCTTATTTTCCACAGCTCCTATTGCTCTAACTCCTTGATCTAAATTACCATTAGCTCCAAATCCTCGTTTTTGCACTCCAACACCTCCTACTGCCCTAGCTTGTCGAACCTACCTTAGGAAATTATGCACCATCTCCTCCTGCCTCTTCATCATCTATTCTTACATAGCATTCACCATTATTTCCATCTTCTCCCTAGTAATATAGGCAGAGGTCTTATTAGCTCCAGCTTCTGAGGATACCTCCTGACTTCCGCCATGGTGACTCTTTTCTACTAATGCTCTCTTTGAAAATTACCTAACCCTTGTTCCAAATCAGCAGGTGCAAGTAATTTTTGATGAAAGCACCAAAATCATGATAGTAAAAATGGCAACCAAAACCCAAGTAATGTGAAAGCACCACCAATCCAATAACAATACCAATCATAGAATGAGTTTGTAGATTATAGATTTAGTGTAGAAAAGCAAATGAACACGCAAATTTTATAGTGGTTTGACTAACACTGGTCGACATCCACTCTAATAATCTTATTATCTATATTATAATATTACAAGTATAGTTGTTTTTGTCTTAGAATATTAAGGGAGGATGAGTAAAAAGTAAAGAAGAATAACCAACCGAAGAGACCCTTGAATGAATACCATGCCTGTTGTATTTATAGGAGAAACCGATGAAATATCACGCTCAAAATCCGAAATCAGAATCTTCAGGCCCAAAATGACCTGACCTGAAAAATTCAGGTCGATTGCTCACCTCTAAGAAGGGTTGGCCCCAACCCTTTCTCCATTCCACTAGCGACATGAAAACCCTCCTATGGGCCCCTATGTTGCCTACTTCTTGTTTCTAAAGTTAACTCCTGAGTTGGTGCGTTGTTTCTCGAGTTATTGAGAGATCATCATAGAGTTGTGCTGCCAATATAAGCGATCCACAGCCATATTAGTTTGAATCTCAGCCTAAGTCCCAAAGTAAAGAATATAAATTATTTAATTTCGTAAAAAATTATACAAATGGAAAATTAGTTATTTGATCATATTTTAGGTTAAGTACACATGCTAATGATAGTAGGGAAGTCAATACCCCATCAAAAGACAATAGTTCATCACGGTTTAGGTGATAGATAAACACCTAAATAAGTGTTAAGAGTTGACTAAGGCGATGTATTTCGCAAACTCTCAGGGGGTATTCCATAATGGAGGCGCAACATTGATGGTGATACTAGGTGAGTGAGCCCAGTGCTAATGAGGGATTCTAAAGGACAGTCAGGCCCGGTGCAGCACGATAAGAGGTTACAAGGTAGAAAGTAGCCCAGTACTAACAGGAGTTCTTGTACGCATGATTCTTACACGACGTGGTACAGGTGGACGCCCGCATAGTACGATAAAAGGCATTTTGCACTATGATAGAGAGGTGAATAGTGGGTACATATGACCAGGCATATAGCGAGTTTGCATTTAAGGGTTCTCCCTCTCCGAGTGTAGTGAAGATAGGTAGTTATAGTAGAGCAATTCCTACTGTGGTATTAGTGAAAAAGGGTTTTCCACAGTAGCCTACGGGTGGTGATATCTTATTAGGTAGCTCTAGGAGCATTATCCGATCATTATTGTGAGGATCGATCCATAGTTCAATCCTTGTATTAGTCTACACAAGCAGTAGTATAGATACTTATTAAACAGGAACCATTAGGTAATGGATCTTAGGAATTCGCGAACACTTTTAGTACACCCAGTCATTTAGAAAAGCTTTGAAGTCAACCACACATGATCATTATATATTGAACTTGTTGTCATTCATCACATTTTTGTCTGACCTAATCCCTCCTTTCCATTTTTCCCGCACCACTGGATGGAAAGTTAGAAGTTGACTGGGCAAGTACTTGGAGAAAGGAGCTTCGTGTTGGAGTTCACGTATTATTCATTGTTCCTTTAGTAGTTGATAGAGTTAAGGGTATGCCCTAAGGGCAATTCTATAATTTGTTGTAAATTAATTAACTTTGAAATCAATTCTCATTCGAAATAAAGATGTTTCTTCTTTCTGTTATGTATTTGTTGTAATGTTTATAAACAATTAAAAGCTTAATTAAAATATATTTAAAAGAAAACCCATAAATGGTATGTTTTGTGATAGTAGTTACAAAATGTTGCATCGGTGAGTAATTTTTCACAATAAAATTAAATATACCATTCTAAATGTTCTTAGTCAAGATGCATCGAGATTGGATATCGATGTATCCATTGAGACTAGAGTACTTAATGCTCTTCAAATGTTGTGCAATTGATGTGCACGTAAAAGTACATATTTTTACTTCCATATTTAATCTATTTTTATTTAAATAAATGTCATAATTGGGTATTTTTACATGTTTTGACCAAAATCCAAATGTCATCAAACTATCACCCATTTATCTTCATTGAGGGGTAAAATGGTAATTTTGTGCATGTGTTAATTTTGAGAATATTCATTTGCACACTTTAGTTTTATTTGTAGGAATTTGGATGGAAATATGAAGAAACCTTCATAGAAATATGCATGCATAAGAGTTAGAAGGCAAATGAAGATGAAGAAATAAAAGAACTCATGGAATCATGGAGGACCCCACCTACCCACTTACCACGATCCACTATTAAGAGCTAATGCACATGTTAGTGGGGTTAAAAGCACATGCATATTTAATGGAGAATTAATTCATGCTAATGGTAACTTGATGGCCACACTTTCTAAATGGCATGTTGGATAGTCCCTTAAAATATGGATTAGAGTTTTAGGCATGTATAAATAATCCTCTTATGTTCATCTATGATGTTTTATCAACTTATCATATCATACAAGTTGTAGCCGAAAAAATAATGAGAAATAAAATGACTTCCTGAGCCTCTTCTTTTTCTTCTTTGCTATTGTTTTATTTTCATGCTCATTTTTTATTTACATGCTCTTTTTCCTTTCATGTTAGTAGCTTTAATTTATGCAAGTAGTTTAGCTCTTCTTTTATTTTAATTAGCTTGCACTTCATTTGTTTTTTATCTTAAAATTTACATGTGTTGAAATGATAACGTAAATGAATAGCTAATCCCTTCAATTTAGGGGTAATGAAGCTCTCTAAAATTAAGTAAATTCAACATATTTTGTGATTTATAATATATTTTTAATGCTTTATGAAAAGTGAATGTTGATGTAATTTTATTAAGAAATTTGATAGCCTATGTTGCAATCATAAATGGGTTATGCTTAATCCAACATAAGCACAATTTACATCATCATCTAACTAAGTGATTTGGTCATGGAATTAAAATAGAAACAAAATAGTACATAGATCATGCTTAAAATAGATTTCGTTTTAGTTTCATATTCATTTTCATGAGAGTTGATAAGTAATTTTAGTTTTTGCATTACAGTTTGATGGTTTAAGTTCTGTTAATTAATAACATAAATAGATCACACTTATGGTAAATACATCACTATTTCTACAGATGATCAAAAATAGAGAGATCATATATTGTTTTTATGTTGATTTATGTAAAAATATGAGAGTGGATTTGCCTCTAAATTATCTTTTAAACTCGTATTTTTATTCACTTTTGTCCAGTTTAACTTTTGCTAATTTTCTTAGTTTTAAAACAAACTTGCAAATTTGGGTTAATTTGATTGAGTATAATTTTAAATCAATTCAATTCCCTACATATCGACCCGTACTCACCACGTACAAAAATTATACGTTGTGCGTTTGCAGTTATATTTATCACAATATTTTATGGCGGTTTTCTAATTCGATAGAAAATTAGCCGTCAAATAGCAGTGTATTACTCATAACTGTTAGGAGGTACCTAGGGGTTACATACTAATAGTTGTTGGATAACTACAGAATGACTCATTTAATAGTTTTCTGTTGGTTATTATAACCAAGGTCAAAAAATATCAATGTGAAAATTTTACATTGTTCTTCTACTTGAGAATACTGTATATCTTCAATATGAAAGCTCCATTTTGATTATTTTCAAATCATGATATTGTGTCCATCAAGTGACTATAGTTGGGTCGAGTGGAACTATTGGAAGTGATGCACTGTTTAAGAGAGGATTCGTTTCCTCAGTTATATGGGGTTAGTATCACGGTTAAATCTAGTCGACCCAAAGTTAAAATCTCTGCCAGAGTAGTTTAATTAATAATACCTATTATTATTAAACAAAGGACTTTGTGTTTGGATATAAAGTTGAATGTGGACATGTTGGAATTTTGACCATTACCAAATTCAATAAGTCCAAAGCGATAAAGTTTTGATGAAGAGAATTGGTGTAAATGATTGTCACAACTAGGTAATGCTTATTAAATTAAAATGAGATTTTTTAGAAAATGAGTAAGCAATAAATTTAGCCATACTATCACACTGCCTTCTAGGTGAAGCGTGAACGTTAACGTTCGAATAGTTCAACGTTAATCACTAACCAAATTTACACCCAAGAGTCATATAACCGAGCCGATGAATTCTTTTAAGACCGAATGATTTAATTAACTTATAATTGTTATAAATTAATAAATATTCATGAAATATTAATTATAAAATATGGATATGATTTTAGAAATAAATTTATTGCATATATTTATAAAAGGGTTATAAATATGTTGATGGATATGAGATATCAACAAAGAATTTAGTTAAATATAATTATGTATATTTAAATTGGGTTAAATGGGCTCACAACCCATGCATTTTTAGAGAGAAATTTGTTGGTATGGGTAGAGGAGAGGGGAAGCTACTATGCATGAGATTAAGGTTTTGAGATGAGTGGTTGAGATCATTTTTTGCTCTCTTATCCTACATATATAAACCTAATGTCAAAACCCTAGTCATGAGCTAATTAATTTTGAGTTGCCACTTTCTTCTTTCTATTCCTCACTTTAATGGCAGCAACTTTCCTATAAAATCATACCCAAATTCTCAAATCCAATTCAAAATTAAAAGTACTAATTTGTAGTAGAAGGTCTCCAATCCTGGATTAGCAACCCGACGGATTGTGAATTGTTCTTAGAAGAGAAATCGTTGTTCAACGCGGACTCAAAGGCTTCACTAGGAGTGCACTTTTATTTATTATTATTGTTTTGATTTTAAGTTTATCATATAAATGTTGATTTACATCCAAATCCGCTGTTTGTATTCAGATCTGTTTATGGCTTAGGTTAGATGAGATTTTTATGGGTACATATGTTTGTTACAATTAGATTGGTTATGAGCGTGTTATAATATTTTGTTTATTAATTTATTGTTGAATTAATTTTCTGAGAAAAAGGTTTTAATTTTGATTTATATATATAATATGTACACGTCTGCAAATTATAAATATGTATAATTGTATATAAGTTTATATATCAAACATATTTAATCTTAAAATTTTATTATGATGTTTTGTATCTATTATGAGTCATAAAACACAGAAATATTTTATTACATATGTATATACTTATTTTATTGTTATATAATGATTTTGTGAATTCTTTATTGCAAATAAAATAATTAATGCTTCAAAATTTTAATTATATATTTTTTATATTTGGTGCACCATGTAATAAGATTATAGTCAAATTTTCAAATTTTCAAATTTAATTTATTATCTTTTTAAATTAATTTACTTTTGGCCTACATTCAATTATTTAATCACAATTAAATTTCAATTGAGAAAATTCTATAAATTTTCCTAAGCCTTATATTTGTATTTGGAGCTTTCGGAAAAAGTTTTAGATCTTTATAAATTAATTTATTAATTTTTTGAATTAATTTATTTTTGAACTGCAATTAATTATATAATTAAAAATACAATTTCAATTAAGAAAGTTTCGAAAATTTTTCCCAAATGCAAATTATTTCTCAAATACCTTCAAAACTTTTTTAGGAATTTTCAACCTGGTTTCCTATTTTTAAGAATTAATTTGATTACAGGCTATTATCAATTATTTAATGATAAATATTATTTTAATTGTAAAAAGTTCCATAAATTAATCGTTAGCCCAAAATGTGTTTCCATGTTTTCTAAAATTTTAAAAACGTGTATTATTATCATATAACTATGTTACATTAATTTATTATGGCAGAAACTTTTTTCAATAAATTACACACATACACATATACATACATACATACATATATTAATATCTTGTTTTGACCTGATATACAAGTACATATTTGGAAAAATTATAGTACACACAAAATGAGTTAATGTGTCCATTGCAATGTAAATCCCAACATCTATATAAGGGCACGTTATACCCTTCACGGAGTAAGATGTTACACATACACATACATACATATATGTATGTATATATGTATATGATACATACATACATATATATATATATATATATATATGTATGTATGTATGTATGTATGTTTGTATGTATACTTGTATAAATAAATAAAATAAAATAAATTTCAATTTACAAATTATACAGTTAGAATGCATATGGATACAGTAATGAATATTGCCATGAATAAATTATTAATTAGTGACATTTAATTAATCGATCAATTCAAATTAAAGAGAGAAAAATGAAAGGTGTCTCTCTCCGTTTAATAAATTAATGCATTGAATTAATTCTTGTTTTAAGGAAAGAAACGAAAGGTATCATTCCCCATACGTTAACACTTATTAATAAATGTTAGGTGTATTTGATACACTATGCATTTTAAATTAAATTTATTTAAACTTCCCTTAACTATTTAAATTAGAATATACGATCTTGTTTAAACCAAATTTAGAAAATTCTTAAATGAAATTTAGACTTCGTAGACCCACTCCAAAATGGTAATTTTTTTGAAATTAACTCATTTCTTCTACCGTGGGCTGACCCAGTTCCTTCAATACTATCAGAGCCCGATAGCCTATGTGGTCTACATTAGTCATGTTAGGGCAAACTAATTGAGCATACCCATTTAGTACGGTGTCTAGCAAGGTAATGTCTAATATTAAAATTGGGTGATCAAGTACCCTGTCCTACCTGATTACTAGCCTAACCTGAAAGGTGATGTGAGCCTAAAGGTTGCCCCTGATAGAAAATGCCCAACTTGAATTGGGCCTTGGGCTAATTTTCAAAATCATTTTGAAAATTAAAATTAACAACTTTAAATTTAATAGTTAAATTTAAAATAAAATATGTTTATTATAAAGTTATCATGTAAAATAATTTTTCAAAATGTTTGGAAAATAATTTAGATTAATTTCAAATTTTATATTTATTAATAATATTAATAAATTAAATAGTTAAATAGTTTAATTAATTAATTAAAAAGTCCATGAATTATATATAGAGTTATATGTTATGTTGTTTTAAATTTCTTAAAATATGATAATTATACCTGTATGTTTATGAATTGAAGTTTGAAATTAGTATAATTTAACTAAAATAGTTTAATTAAATAAATCAATTAAATGGTTGATTAATTGAATAATATACACATATATGGTATATGTATTATACTATAAAGGTTATGGTACCTATAAATATAAATGTTATATAAATATAAAAATTAACTAAAATCAATTAAATGTGATTTAATTAATATAAACTAAAGGTGGAACTTTAAATAACCCATAATAGACTTAAGAAATAAATACATATGTAATCGTACGTATACCGTGATTCTTGATGCGTCTAACACATGAATCACAAGGGTAATTCTTATGAATTACATTATTTCACAAGTAAATATCACTCAATATAATATATTGAATGTTTTGAAAATTCAATATAATGTTGTCCTCCACCATTTATATATTAATATCACTTGTATACTCCTTAATTGTTGAGCTTTCCTGAACTAGGGATGTTATGTGTAATGCTATTAATATATAGAATAAATTTGGTAAGATAGCTATAAATATTAGTTGAGCCTTCCTCAAAGTATGTGCACTATAATAAAGCCGTCATAAAATGGTGGGCATGAGTGGATAATCCCTTTATATTTGTTGAGCTTTCCTCAAGGTAAGGATGAGATTAGGACAAGGAACCATGTGTTAGGAGTTGTATTTGATACAACCAATAAGGAGTTATCCATCACATATGGGAGCATGATTTGTTGAGCTTTCCTCAAGATCGGAATCCCAAAATATATGAATCCTAGCACCTACTAGTGAAGTCAAAAGACTTCTATGTTTCGACTTAGGGTTTGATGAAACATAAAAAAACTAGTGGGAGCTTATAAGTAAAATGAAATATAATGTTTAACCCTACTAATATTATAACACATCTACTATATTTTGTCCTAATAATCTATCACATGAACATGCAGAAAATGTCAACTCCAAAATTGTTTTTTGAAGCGACATGCTTACTGGACCTACTATATAGATTGGCTAAGATCAATTAAGATAGCATTAACTTACGAGCGCCTTTGGACTTCTATTACATGTGAACCCAAACTGAATCTGCTGATGATGCAATCCCTGAAGAATGACTTGCTTATTTAAAAATAGCAAGCTAATCAGAGTTTAGCCAAGTTTTCGTGTTCTCTACCTTGGATAAACCTTTGCAAATGCAACATGAGGACATGTTTGTCCACGATATTTTTAATAGTCTCAAAGCTCTTTTTGGTGAACAGTCCCGTTTCGCAAGGCACGAACTTTTGAACAAACTATTCAATACCAAATGACCATGGAGCAGAAAGTGGACGATTACACTCTAATGATGAAAGGCTATATTGATGGACTTGCACAATTAGACGTTGAGATAGGCAACAAAATGCAAGTAAATTTGATCATTGGTTCTCTCACTTCTCATCATGAACCGTTCATATTGAATTACAGCATGGGCCAATTAAATGTGAATCTCATGGAGCTCCTAAATGTTTTGAAGTTAGCCAAGTCTGTATCTAAGGATCAAGGTTTTATACTTGTTGTGAAGGGTAATGCATCATCTTCAAAAAGTTAGAAGAAGCGGAAAAGAGATGGAAAGAAAAGAAAAAGTATGAAAACTAATGACAAGGGTGAATGTTACCGATGCCACAAGAAAGGTCACTAGGAAAGGAATTGTCCTGAGTACTTAAAGGTTGTTAGTTAAAGGAATTAGAATGGTTCTGCAACTCAATCATGTGTATTTATGATTCAAAATAGTTTTGTAATCAATAAAATGTTTTGGGTTTTAAATACTGGATCTGGAACTCGTAAATGTAATTCGTTACAAGGATTTAGGAACTGGCACCGCTTGACAAAAGGAGAAATGAGCCTGCAAGTTGTTGAAGGATCTATTGTAGATGCAACACTATAGAAGGAGATTATCATTTAGTTTTTCCTAATGGTGTAGTATTGGTATTAAATAACGGCTATTTTGTGAAAGACTTTATTTGCAGAACTTTATAGGTTTGTAGATTGTCTAAGACTAGATATGTTTTAAGTTATGCGAACAATGTTTATGTTTTACGTTATGCGAACAATATTATAAACATTAGTTTGAATGTAAATAAGGTTTGTATTGGTGTTCTCGAAAATGGCATTTATGTAATCAATACTAATTATGTGTGTTTTGTGAATAAATCTTCTAGCAATATAAATGAAAATTATCTTTGGCACTGTAGGCTAGGTAATATCGACAAGAAACACTTCACAAATTGGAAACCCAAAACTTTCTCCCATCACCTAATTCTAAATCATCTGGCAAGTCTTAAATGTAAAATGACCAAGTACCCATTTAGTGGGAGTAACTAAAGAGTTGATGAACTCTTAAGGTTGATACATAGTGATGTATATTCCCAAAGATGTAGTTATCAAAGACAGTAGTTCTTACTTTGTTATCTTCATTGGTGATTTCTCTAAGCTAGGATATGTGTTTCTTATGGAGAAAAAATCCGATGTCTATGAAAAATTTATGGAATATAAAAATGTTGTAGAAAACCAGATAGGTTGTAAGATAAAGAATCTTCGATCTGATCGAGGAGCCGAGTATATTGGACGAGAATTCCAACAGTACTTAAAAGATAATGGGATTATCTCTCAAGTTACTCCACTTTATACTTCGTAATAAAATGGTGTGTCGGAGTTAAGGAATCGAAACCCTATTAGATATGGTTTATTCTATGATGAGTAAGGCTGAGTTGCCTATGTACTATTAGGAATATGCATTGTCAACGGCGCATATATTGAACTTGTTACCTACAAAATCCGTGCCTAAAACGCCGTATGAGATATGGCATGAAAAGAAACCCCACTTCAAATATTTATAGGTATGGGGTTGCCCGCCCCACGCTAAGAACATTGGACCTAATATACTTGAGGCAAGATTAGCCTTGTGTAAGTTTATAAATATCCTAAGAATTCTAGGGGATATATTTTTTACAACACAGAAGAACAATAAGTGATTATGTCCACTCATATGCTATCTTTTTAGAAAATGAATTTCTGCTAAAAGAAATTAACAGCAAAGTTGTATACTTGGATGAGATCCGAGAAACTTACACTGAGGCCGAAATAGTGGGAGAAGTAAGTTTACCCATATGCAGAAACATGCAATCAATTAGAAGTCTAGTAAGGAATCTCATGCACTAGAGAGATACTATGGTTTTCTCGTGGATGGAAAAAAGGAGGACCGCGTCTTAGATGATGACACTCCTTTGATTTTCCAACAAGCATTGTAGAGTAAAGACTCTACACTCTAGCTTGGAGCTATGAAATCAGAAATGGATTCCATGCACGAAAACAAAGTTTGGCCTTTGTTGGACATATCCAAAGGTATAAAACCCATTAACCAAAAATAGATTATTAAGAAAACACTACATGTAGATGGGAAGTGGAGACTTATAAGGCAAGACTAGTTGCGAAAGGATTTCATCAAATTCAAGATGTTGATTATGAAGAGTCATTTTCACCCGTAGCCATGCTTAAATCAATTCAGATTATGCTGGCCATTGCTACATTCTATGACTACAAAATATGACAAATGGTTGTAATGATGGCTTTTCTAAATGGCGATTTAAAGAAACAATTTATATGTCACAGTCAGAGGGTTTGTGGTCAGTGGGAGCGAAGACAAAGCTTATAAGTTGTTAAAGTCCATTAATGGACTTAAACAAGCTTCAAAGAGTTGGAATAAGTGTTTTGATGAAGTGATCAAACAGTTTCATTTTTATCATAATATAGAGGAAGCGTGCATATACAGAAAGGAATAGGACAACGCTATCGTATTCTTACTACTCGAAGTTGCTGACCAATTATTGATTGGCAATTTTATTGAAATCAGTGAAATCTAGGATTTCCAAAATATTCTCCATGAAGGATTTGGGAGAAGCAGCCTATATACGTGGTATAAAGATATAGAGATAGACCTAAAAGGCTGTTGGGATTGTCTCGATCCCTATACAAAGACAGCATACTAAAAAGGTTTAGTATAGAGAATGCTAAGTGTGGAAGTGTTCCAACGCAATTGGGAATCATCCTTTCTAAAAAGGATGCTCCTCGTACCAATGAAGAGAAAGAGCATATGAATTGGAAAACTATGCTTCAGCCATAGGATCCATAACTTATGCTATGCTGTGTACTAGTTCGGATGTGGCATATGCATTAGGATGTGTATGCCGAGACCAGTTTAATCCCGAAGAAAAACATTGGACGACCGTAAAATGTATACTTAAGTATTTGAGAAATACTAAGGACCTATTCCTCATATATGGGAATGGAGACCTCCTTATGAAGGGGTATACGGATTCGAGCTTTCAAAGTAATATATATGATAGCAAATTAGCGTCCAACTATGTCTTTACATTAAACGATGGAGTTGTTAGGTGGAAAAGTTCCAAGAAAGAAACAGTTCCCGATTCCATGATGGAGGCCGAATACATCACCCTCGATGAAGCTGCAAAAGAGGCAGTCTGGATGTGTAAGTTTTTGAGTGAGCTCGGAGTGATTCGAGTGATTCCCAATACCGAAAATCTAATGGCATTATTTGTTACAATAATGCAGCGATATAGAACGTAAAGGAACCAAGATCACGTAAGAAGTCATGACACATTCTTGAAAGCTTCAGCTGATTAGAGAATTCGTTAAGAAGAAAGAAGTTGTGATTCAAAGGGTAGATACCAAGGACAACGTAGTAGATCCATTCACTAAAGGTCTCGCTTGGTCGGTTCTTGAGAAACTGATTGAAGGGATGGGATTAAGATTCCATAATTGGCCCTAAGTGCAAGTAGGAGATTGATAGAGTTAGGGCTATGCTCTAGGGGCAATTCTATAATTTACATAAATTAATTAACTTTGAAATCAATTCTCATTCGAAATAAAGGTGTTTCATTGTTCTGCTATATATTTGTTATAATTTGTTAAACAATTAAATGCTTAATGAAAATATATTTAGTAGAAAATCCATAAATGGTATATTTTGTGATAGTAGTTACAAAGTGTTGCAACCGTGAGTAATTTATCACAATAAAGTTAAATATACTATTTTAAATGTTCCTAGTCAAGATGCATCGAGACTAGATATTGATATATCCATTGAGATTAGAGTATGCAACGCTCTACAAATGTTGTGCGGTGTATTACCCAAGACTATTGGGGACACCAAAGGTTTATGTATTGATAGTTTTGGATAATTATGGAGCGACTCATTCGATAGTTTTCTGTTAGTTATTATAACTAAGGTCAAACAGAAAATATCAATGTGAATAATTTACATAGTTCTTTCGACTTAAGAATAATATGAATTTTCGATATGAAAGCTCCGCTTTGATTATAATCAAATCATGACATTGCATCCATCAAGTGACTATAGTTGAGTTGAGTGGAAGTATTTGAAGTGAAGCACTATTCAAGAGAGGATTCGTCTCCTCGGTTATATGGGGTTAGTGTCATGGTCAAATCCAGTCAACCCAAAGTCAAAATCTCTGACCAGAGTAGTTCGGTTAATAATAATTGTTGCTATTAAATCGAGGACTTTGTGTTTGGATTATAAAGTTGAATATGGACGATGTTGGAAATTCAATAAGTCCAAAGTGATATAGTTTTGATGAAGAAAATTGGTGTAAATGATTGTCATAACTGGGTAACACTTATTAAATAAAAATGATATTTTTTCGAAAATGAGTAAACGATAAACTTGGTCATACTACCACACCATTTTCTAAATGAAGTATGAACATTAACATTCGAATAGTTCGACATTAATCGCTGACCGAATTTACACCCACGTTTCACACAACCAAATCGATGAATTCTCTTAAGACCGAATGATTTAATTAGTTTACAATTGTTATCAATTGATTAAATTAATTAATATTTATGAAATATTAATTATGAAATTTGGGTACGATTTGTGAAATAAATTTGTTGCATATATTTATAAAAAGGTTATAAATAAGTTGATCGATGTGAGATATTGATAACAAATTTAGTTAAATACAGTTATGTATATTTAAATTAGGTTAATTGGGCTCGAAACTCATGCATTTTTAGAGGGAAAATTCATTGGTTTTGCTAGAGGAATGTGCAGGTACTATGCATGAGATTAGGGTTTAAAGATGTGTGGCTGAGATCTTTGTTCTCTCTCCTATCTTACCCATATAAAAGCTAATCTCAAAACCATGGTCATAAGTTAATTCATTTTTGATCTGCACTTTCTTCTTCCTCTTGCTCATTTTAATGGCAGCAACTTTCCACTAAAATCATCCCCAAATCCTCAAATATAATTAAAAAATTTAAATACTAATTTCTAGTAGGTCTCCAATCCCGGATTAGCAACTTAACGGATTGTGAATTGTTCTTAGAAGAGAAATCATTGTTCAACGTGTAGTAAAAGGCTTCATTAGGAGGTGCACTTTTATTTATTATTATTGTTTTTATATTAATTTTATCATATAAAAATTAATCTGAATCCTCTGTTTGTATTCGGATCTGCATAATGTTTAAATTATGTGAGATTTTTGTGGGTACATGTGTTTATTACAATTAGATTGGTTATGTGCTTCTTATTATATTTTGTTCATTGATTTATTTTTGAATTAATTTTTTTTGAAAAATGGTTTAAATTTCGATTTATATTAATATATATATATATATATATATATATATTAAATGAGTACAGATCTGCAAATTATGAATATGTATAATTGTATATATGTTTATACATCATATATATTTAATCTTAAAATTTTCTTATGATAATTTATACCTAGTATGAATCATAAAATATAGAAATATTTTATTAAATATGTATATACATATTTTATTATTATTTAATGATTTTTAAATTGTTTATTATGAATAAATTAATTATAGGTTCAAAATTACTTTTTGTATTCTCCATATTTGTTGCACCGTGTAATAAGGTTACATTGAAAAATTCAAATTTTTTAAACTTAATTTATTATTGTTTTAAAATTAATTTACTTTTAACCTGCGATCAATTATTTAATCTAAAGTACAATTTCAATTGAGAAAATTCTAGAAATTTTTCTTATTCCCTACGTACGTAACTGGAATATTCAGAAAAAGTCTTACATTTTTATAAATATTTTGAATTTATTTATTTTCGAACTGCAATTAATTATCTAATTAAAAATACTATAACTATAACAGATCAATGCGACCACGAAAGGAACCAAGATTCACCACATACTCAGAGCTGAATGAGAGTTTGGAGCGAATCTATCAGGATACCAGAGAGCAGGTTCCATATCGTAAACCAATGCGAAGGGATCCAACTGTTGACGAGAGGAATTCAGATAAATATTGCTTATTCAATGAACTGAACGGTCATAACACTAATGATTGTAGACATCTGAAGGATAAGGTGGAAGGGCATATTAGGAACGGTAGGCTACTTCAGTATGTAAGGAGGCGGGTTCCAACGGTGGAGCCAGAGCGATCACCGTCTACATCAGCTAGAGGTAACCCTGAACGGAGACACCGTATGGTTATTAATTGATCGATTTATTGAAATAACGATGAACAAGTCGTAAATCTCTCACTAACACGGTTTAATCATTTACACATGTATGAGATTGCGCACGATCCATAGGCATGCCCTGAATGACTACTGACCACACCATAGTAGGGTTTACGCTTTGACATACTCTTCTTGCTTTTGCTTTGATTTTGATTTGGACATTTGGACTTAGTTTGCTTGGACATTTCTATTGTGGAATTCGTTTGATCATTGCTTTAATATTTGCATTTCTATGAAAAGATTTACTCATATACCCGTTGGATCGCGAACAGTCCACGAGCACCTCTTGTACGGCGATGAACCGCCAAAGTCTTTGATTTAGAAACTAACCCGAACGTGAAATCTGGCATTGATAATACTAAGTCCCCCCCCTCCCCCCGGGTACACCAATTCACCTCGAACGGCACCCGACCTCGAACGGTCACAATTCGCCTCGAACGGTACTCGATCGTGAACGATTACGATTCACTTAGTATGATATCCGATCGCGAATGATCACATTTTGCCTCGTGCGGCAATCGATCGCAACCGATCACATTCTGCCTCGTGCGGCATCCGACCGCGAACGGTCCCATTTTACCATTTGCCGCGAACGACATTCGACCGCGAACGGTCCCATTTCACCATTTGCCGCGAACGGCATCCGACCGCGAATGGTTCCGTCCCATCCTTTGCCGCGGATGGCATCGACCGCGAACAGTCCCGATTCACCTCAAATGACATACGGTCCCGAGCGATCGTCACTCGAGGTCATATGAAACTATCGAGTTCTTTACAAGTTGTTGACACGATATGAACATCCAACTTATGGCATTACAAAACTCACCTTCCTATCGCAAGGAATGTTTTGGAGGGAAAATGTTATCCCGCTTTTTGGCAAGGCCGTGATACCAAAAGATCGATCGGAAAAAAAAGACAGCTCGTCTCAAAGATTGGTTATACATTGCTTGCTATGGATATCGTTGAATTTTTTCCGAGCCTAGATCAGGCTACAATTGATAGGACATGACAAGCAAGACCATGAAAGCTAGCGTTTCAAATTTCAGGTTAATCGAAGTTCGTATGAATGAAATATGATCGATACAAGTTAGAGAAAATACGTTGTTCGTATCCATCAAAAGGTCGGGGCGTTGGTTTATTCGAATCCATCAGGTTTGTATCCATCGATATGACTTCACCTCGTCCGGTTCGTATCCATCAGGTTTGAATCGATGGCGTGTGCATCGATCAGTTCACACCGCTTCGCATCCACTGATGCATCCTACTTCGAGTCGGTAGGTCTCGTATCCATCCCCAAGCATTGCCTCGCAACGATCGACTTCGCATCCATCAACAGCGGTAAGTCACTATTTCGTATCCATGAAAAACCTGCCTTGTTCATATCCATCTACCAAGGAACCTTGGTTCGTCTCGATCTGGTTCGTATCGATCAGTAAAACTACCATTCGTATCCATTGATGCAAACTGGGTGACGTCACTTGATACGAACAAGGCGCGATTCATGGATACGACGCAATCAACTCGGAGCAAAAGATGGATCGATGCGAGGAGTGTGCGCCACGTCGCCACGTTGTCACGTGCATCCATCAGCTCGAAAGCATGGGTTTGAAGCGATCGACTCGAAGCAAAAAGCCAACCGAGAAACTCCATTTCGTATCGATCATAACTCAAGATCCTAAAGTCCAAATGCAACGAAATTTTCACAGCATCTTCCATACAAGGTAAAGATTGTTCCTGCCAAGTTTTAGCTCGATTGGATCAATTTTTGATGGATACGAAACCGTTTCGTATCGATCACATATCGAGTCGAAACTTGGTGGGGTTGGTCGCGTGGGCCCACTCACATGCCATAAGAAGTCTCTCGAAGTTTGAGTGCGATCTCAGCCTCCTACGCCTATAAATAGCCCCTTGAAGCCTACATAAAAGGGATCTTTTGGCCATTCGACGTCCAGACTCTACCAGATTCAATTCTACATCTTTCTATCACCATTGTATTCTAACATCAGAGTTATAACTTACTGTAATCTGGTGTAACAGATTGAAATCATCGAAAGAATCAATAAAGTCATAAACTTCAGAGTGGATGTAGGCAAGATCGCCGAACCACTATAAATCCTGTGTTTCTGATCGTTATTTCTAAATTGCTGTGCTCGATATTGATTAGATCTGAGAATTGCATTTGAATATTGCTGATTTGTATTCATATACTGGTGCTTTCGCGATACTGGGGTTTGTGACCATTTTTGGTGCAAACACATAATATCGATCTTTTTGAGATCAAAATTGTGCAGTGGAATCAAGTAAATTATTTCAACTAGACGAATTATCTAATAGATTTGTGATTGATTTTTATTGGATGATGTTTGTTTGCATAGGATTCTGTTAGTCGATGGATATTCTATCGGTTTAGAAAACCGTCGAACGAATTTAGAGATAAAAATAACCGCAAGCGCACGGTGTACGAATGTAGCACGTGGCGAATACGGGTCGATCCGCAGGGAATTGATGATTTTAAAATTCTACTCAATCAAATTAACCAAAGTTGGAAGAGTGATTAACTAAAAAAAAAAAAGAAAAATGACAAAAGAAAATAGATAAAAATATGAGAGTGTTAAGACAATTTAGAGGCAATTTCCACTCTCTAGATCACATAAATCAATAATTGAAGTTATGATCTCTCTTTTCTTGTCATTAGTGAATTAGTTGATGTGCTTATCATAAGTATGGTATATTTATGCTATTAATTAGCTCAATATAAACCATCAAACTATAACACAACCACTAATACATTTTTAAATCTCATAAAATATGACAACAAAGTTGAAAGCAAAATTTATTTTAAGCATGGCCCATTAACCATTAATTAGAAATATAAGCCATCAAATTTCAATTTCAATAATCCCTTCTTTGCCATAATCATATGTAGATGAAGAGGCAATTTGTGTTTTGTTTGTTTAAGCATAGCCTATTTGTTATAAACAACATAGACTATCAAATTCAAAGCTAAACAACATCATTAAACCACTTCATTCATTCTCATTAAGCATAAAAAGAGAGCATAAACATCAAATTAAGTTGAAGCTACATGATTAGAGAGCTTCATTACCCCTAAATTGAAGGGATTTAGCCTCTCATATTTGTTATCATATGAACAAATGTAGCTTGCAACATGAGAGAAAAAGAAAAGGAAAAGAGAGCAAAGTGAAATGGAAAACTATTCTAATTGCATAAAGGAAAATCTACACTACTTGCATAAAAGGAAATGAACATGTAATTAAAAAGAAACAATAATTAACATTGCATAAAAAGAAGGAATTACATAAGAGAAGACATGGCTAAGTAGCCATGGAAAGAAAGAGAGATTTGATTTATTTTCTAAACTAAAACTAACTAACTAAGAGGAGAGATCATGTTACATGAAACATATGGGTATTTATACATGTATGAAACCCTAATTCACTTTTTTGGGGAATGCCCAAAATGCCCCTTAGGAAGTGTGGAGGCCAAGTAATCATTAACATGTCTTAATCCCCCATTAAGTGTACATGAAGCCATTAAGTCCAAAAGCATGTGCATTAGCCTTTAATTTGTACATTAAGGTAGGTGGGTAGGTGGGGTCCGCCATGATCTTCACTTTGAATTATTTCCATCTTCATTCCTTTATATTCTTTGTGCATGCATATTTCTTCATGAAACCACTCCTATTTGAGACCATTTTCCTACAAAAATATATATAAATTTCCAATCAATTTTTCTCAAAGAAATATATGCACTTAAATGACCGTTTTGCCCCTATATGAAGATGAATATGTGAAAATTTGGAATTAAAATGAATTTTGGTTAAAACAAGTTAAAATACCCAATATGATCATTTATTTAATTTAAATAGAATAAATATGGTGGTAAAAATATGCACATTTACGTGCACATCAGATTCTTAGTGGTGATGTAAATTAAACTAAGTTCAAATTCGATTTGAAGATTAATAACTGAATCTTGTGGTATCTTCATATTAGAAATCACCACAATAAAAATTAAACTTCTTAGGTGTAAAATAAAGAAGGATAAAAAACTTGCAATTATAAGATGTCTAAGGGTGGTGATTATAATTTTATTATGGTATGTAAGAACTAAGGCATATCAAGATATAATAAGTATTCCCCATTTGAAAAGAGGATTTGTGAAATATGTAATTTTGAGTGTTAAATTGCCCGTTGGATGCTTTAAGGATTATAGTCGTGGACGCTTGGGCAATGTACTCGATAGGGATTTCTAAACATTCAAATGAGACAATTTATAAACATTCAAATGAGATAACATTATGTGATTTTTGGAATATTTGGATATTGTTTTAATATTTGTTATTAGAAAATTTAGTTTGATATAAAGCTTCTGCTAGGCTATGAAGGAACCATTACAATCTAAGTAAAAACACACATGTGCAAATCTTTAAATAGCCAGATCATCGAAAGCCAAATAGAAGCGTGGTTCTTCTACTTGAAACAATTGGAAGCAAATTTTGTAAGCTTAGAAATAACTGTGATATAAAAACTTGAGATAGAATTTCTAACTATATATTAAAATGCTAAAGGAAATTACGTATTCCTAAAAGGAGGCAAGAGACTTAATAATAATCTGTGAGATATATAAACGCCGAGTATATTTGTGTTGATTCTATATTAAATTAAATAATGCCTAAGATTTCCAATTATAATAATCAAAATTTGTAATAAATTTTGGAGTTTCAAAAGATGAGAAGTTATAAATGAAAAATCCAAGGGTATGAATAAGACTATATTTATATGTTGGGTTTTACCCAATATAAACATGTTGAAATAATATAAAACCCATCTACAATTTTTGGAAAAGATATAATCAACCATTTGAAAGGATAAATCATACCAATAAATTAAATTGTTTTATTTACCATATAATAAGTAATAGTAATAGACCTATAAGGGAGTTGGTTGTGAAAACCTCTTTTGAAAATGTAATTAGATTATATGAATGCTTTAGAATGAGTTAGATAATTTGAGCTTTTCTAATTGAAACAAAATAAGAAGTTTTGTTCTATATAGAGTTTGAAAGTAAATAAGTATATACAAAGTATTTAATAAACCATTTTATATATGGAAAAATAAATTTATTTGCATTCTAACTATAAATTCTTATTGGATTTTATTAAACTTTGCCTTTTGCTACTTAATTTTATTTTGGAAAATAATTGTGACATTTAGGTTTGGAGAAACTTTTTGAAATAAATATTTTGAAAACCTTAATTTCATAATACGAGAAATACTAATAACCGACTTAGTGTTATTGATTGGTTTAAATACTTTCAAGTGACACTTGGTTGAATATGATATAACATACTGAATAGAATGTTTGGGTGGAATTTACTAATCCATTTGTGACTACATGAATTTCACTAAGTAGTATGGGATACTAAGGTTAAATTCTAGTGATTGTTTTTGGGAAGGTATTTAACACTTTAGGGTTGTATTCTCTTTTGGTGTTTGGCATGGGGCTGATGGATCCTTAACAGAATACAATTCAACTTTTCCAGTGGTATGTAAAATAATTATGATTTACTAGCTTTTAGTAAATATTTGAATTTCACCAGATGGTGTTGGATGTTTTGGTTAAGTTCATTTGATTACTAAGAATGATAGTATTTGGTACTTCAGAGTTTATTCTGTTTTGGTATTTGGCTGGGATCAATAGATCCTTAAGAAGTATATTCCTAGATTTTTATATACGATCCGTGTGATCGGGTTGGACTTGATTTTCCTGGACTTCTAAAGAAAATAATCTATAAACGGGTTTTGTGATAAGTTAAAATTACATTATGAATCAAGAAATTATATCAGGGAAAGTCCTAGAATTACTCAATAATTTTTGAACAGGATTAATTAAGCAATCTTTTTGTTTAGAGATGATATGTATTTTGAAAAGAGAAAATACTTATAGTAATTTGAGCTATGAAAAATAAGTTCAAAACTCATTTGAAAATTTACCACTAAGAACCTCTTTTGGGTTATAACCTTTACTTGATTAGTGGAGGTTGAAATTGGTAACTTTTAAATTCTTTAAAAATGTTAAATTTTTTTTGAAATTTTGATAATTCAAATAATTATTTGAGTTTATATCAAATAAATAGTCGAAAAAATAGTATCTAATGGGAAAAATTAAGCAGAATACTCCTAGTGGTTTGAATGCAGATATAAATCTTAAAAATCTACCTTTTGATTATATTCTTGACTTTGGAAGAAGCAAGGAGGATCAAATCTGCCTGGATTGAATTTTTCCTATTTTTGATAGTTTCTAATCTTTTGTTGATATGGCGCCTCTCTGGAATTAATTTATGAGACCATATCGATCACACTCTTGTTAGTTAGAATCCGAAAAAGAAGTGGATTTTAAGTCCCCGTTCTATTTGTGAATCTTTAGAAAGATTTCAAAATATTCTATTGGAAATCAAATCTTTATTCATGTTTCTTCCTTACTAGATGACTGGTATTTCAATCAATTTGGGGGGATAATAACTCTTTAATATATGGAGACCTACCCAACTATTGAGTGTAGTAGCCCTGTTGCTTACTGAATTTGTTTTCCAGTCTAGTTTTCTGGCATTCGTGGTGTTCTTCTTGTGTTTTAGCCTTAGAAACACTTTAGAAATTCATATTCTATTCTTGGACATAGAATCACTGTTGCACTTGAGATATCAGAAAAATCTAATATATGATCCGAGCTCAGTTCGTTTTGCTACCTCGAAGGTGGAATGCCTTCGAGGTATAATCATTTTGCCTATCTAATTCCTATGGCCTGATGAGCCTAAAGACTATTAGTGTGAAACTAAAGAGTTCATCGAAAAATGCATCCAGTGTAATTTCCTGATTGTGACGAGTCTCTTATTTTGAGTTATATCTCGTTCATAACTCAATTTCCTTTGAGAAAGTACGTTCTTTGTATTTATATAGGCTTTTCCCTTAAGAAAATTATGGGAACGTAATTTTTGTAAGGGGGAGTCTGTAACAAGCCCGGTCAAGATTACTTGGAATTAAATCTAAAATATGATTTAATAATTAGAGCTAATTTTTATTGATAAAATTAGGGAATTTACATTTATAATTGTTCTTATTTCCAAATTAATAGTTTAAAATGTTAATAATGAGATTTATTATTTAAAATTATATTTTGATTATAATTAATAGTTTATTTTATTAACAATAATAAGAACAATTTTTAATTTTAAAAGTTATATTTAGTTTTACAAAATATCTCGATATTTATAAAAATGGGAACAATTGATATGTTAGAGCCTTCGTAAAAATTTTAGGAAAATTAATCTATGCTTCCATAAACATAGTTGAGTATTAATTTGTGTTTTTTGAGAGAAAACAATAAAAATTTGTAAATTTTCTGATTAGGTTATAAGATACCCATTAGGCCCATGTAGAGGGTAAATAATAGTGCACATACCTTTGTTTTACTTCATCGCTTTCTCATTTCGGCCAAGATCAAAAATCTGAAAATAAATTAACCTTATTTGAAACCCAAGAAACTAGATTAAACCCCAAAATCAAGCTTAAATCAAAGGGCTTTCGATTATTAACAGAAGGTGCGAAGCTAAGGTAATCTCTACCATCATATCTTACATTTGTTGGGTCATTAATCTCAGCTTTGATCATGATTGTAATTCATGCTTTTGCAATCATTCAAAATAAAACCTAGGTTTTAGCTGAAAGTTTTAGCAAAGTTGAATCTGGGTTCTAATCATACACTCAAGCTTAATTAGGTGAGCTAATCTCACACTTCTAGCCTATAGAAAAATGCTTATCGCTAGTGTAGTTATAGGTGGATTTGATGTTGAATTGATCTCAATTTTGTGTTGATTTTCTTATCATATGAAACTTGAATTTTTGTTTAAAAAAATCCACTTTATATGATCATGAATTTCATTCCATTTTATTTGTTTTTATACTCACGTGTTAGCTAATTTAGTCTAGCAGATGCTCAGGTTCAATTCGGAGAAGTAAACACCACAAATAGGCAATCAGAGCACCGCCGGTGTCGCCTAGGACTCAGCCCAGGTGTGCCAATTGGTGAACTGGTCACCATGACTGATGGATTGGTCATGACCTCGGCTGAGACCCAGGTCATATCATTTCGGGCTCTGTTTGCACCCATTTGTTCCTCTGTTCCTCCGTTCGATCGCTTGAACCTATTTGCTTGATTTTGGTGCTGTTTTCTATGTCTATTTTAATGCTATTTTTGGAATTCTAATTTGTGAATTTGTGAATTTATTTTGGAGTTTATCAATCCGTAGAACCGCTCTATGGGTCCATTATGCAAGACACAACTTCAGTTGCACTTTTTCAACTAGAGTTATCAAAAGAATGATTTTCAATCCTAAACATTTTCTCAAATCATTTTAAGTATGAATATATTTTTTCTATAAAATATATTTCGAATATATATACATATAATATAATTATTTATTATAATAATGGCTTTAATTTTGATTTGGAACAATGGTTTAAAATTGTACTTATATATATAATATATAAGCAAGGGCTTCCCAACATATATACACACACACACATGTATATATTCTAGTTTATAAAACAATATTTTCGAGAGGGATTTCAAAGTAGATTATTTTATAAAATTGCATGACGTAGATCAAATGAGAAATCAATTTAAACGTATAAATAAAATGAGTGGTATGTAACGCTCGCGTTTATTTTTCCGATTAATTCCCGAACTTGTTCGATTAAGCCATTATACATACGAATGGAGTTTTCTAACTAATAGTAAATGTTAAAATACACCTGTGTGCACTACAAGAAAAATAGTCACCCATTGCGGCATATAGCCGCTATAAAAGATAACCATAGTAGTTCGATAAACGCTATATATCGACATGTTAGAAAAAACTAGTGGCCTATTTATAACAAAATAATGCTGCTATAAAATAGTAAGCTTTTATAGCGGATATAGACCGCTATAATATTATTTTTCTAAAGTAGTATGTGTCCACTATTTACAACAGTACTATTGCATGTATATGCAGCTATGAAATACACAGATACAGTAACGCTCTTATTTCGCTATCCTTCAATGGTAAACGTATGCCTTTTTCTGGTACTTGTATTATATAACTATAATGCTTTTTAAGCGTTGCGGTTTATTTTTCTTTGTGCTTGATGTATCCTGCTATATAGGAATCAAAATTGAATCTTCTTTAAACATGTAACAGTTGAACAATGTAAGAGCCGAAGAATATAGTAACTAGAAAATGAAACTCATTCTATCAAACGTACCAAATGTCTAGATATATTATATTAAACATGTTCAAACATATACATAATATCCATTATATAATAATAACATCCCAAATAAGCTTTCAACTAAACTAAAAAACAATATAATTACTAACACAAAACCAGGTCATAACCATCATCTTACTACTTGATCTTTTACTAGTAAGCATGGAAGCAGGGTTGAAGCAGGTGCAGGAGCTGTTTAACAAGCAGTAGATAATTCAACATCATAAAAATGAATCACAACATATGCTAAATCGTTACAGGGCAAATTCATACCTAAAAAATATGTATGTTGCTTGATATTTAGTAACATCGAATGCATAGAAAAATGAAGTATGACTATAAATAAAAATAGAATAGTGATGGACACAATCAAGACCATGTACACAATCAAAGCGAATGATTGGACCTTGTATTTATTATCATAAGTATTATTACTATTATTATTACTACAAACATAGTTAATTTTTATAAAACTTATAGTTAATTTATTGTTGTTATTGTTATTTTTAGTAATATTATTATAAATTTAGTTAATTTTCATAAATATTAGTTGTTGTGATTATATAAATTTGGTTTATTAAAAAAAACATGGTCAATTTGACTAAAATTTTATAATTTATTATAAGTATATTATTGTTATCATACTATGCTTAGTTAATTTTTATAAAACTCAATTTTTTATTGCTACTATTGCTATTATTATTATTATTATTTAAAAAATAGTTAATTGGTTTATTTATTGCCAATTTTTATAATCTTATAGTTAATTTTATTATTATTTATGATGTTGTTGTTATGAAATTAGTTAATTTTCATAACACTATTATTAGTAGTGGTGGTTGTTGTTATTCTAATGCAAACAACTAGCTACTTATTTAATTTTGCAAATCTAATGACAAAATTACGTGGTTATCAAAATTCCGAATCAAATTTTAATTGT
Source organism: Allium cepa (assembly GCA_030765085.1). NCBI lineage: Eukaryota > Viridiplantae > Streptophyta > Magnoliopsida > Asparagales > Amaryllidaceae > Allium > Allium cepa. The sequence continues at coordinate 438,526,851 of CM060935.1, read as the reverse complement.
CAAAAATTCAAAAATTCCTTAAAAATTTTCCAACTCCTTAAATTTTCGAAAAATTTTCACCAGCGTCTCCTTTGTGCGAGTAGCATTTCAAAAGTTTATAATATATACTAACAACATAATATTTATTTCATCTCAATGATGAAGCATCTCGTAGGAAAAAATATAAAAGTACGGTATGTAATCTAAGACACGTACCTTTTGCAATCTTTAGCAAGTGTTTAAAACGATTTATAATGCAAAAGAAAGCATGCAGCTCCGACTGCAAAGCATTTGCCTTCGGTACCTAGAGCATACTTAAACCTTTACATGAGTACATAAGAATAGCATATAAAAATCAATAACCATGCGTGGGCAAGTACAAAGACCATAACCTTGTACACAGAGTAGTAACATATTCTATTATGAATTCATTGGACAATTGCTTTGTAGTGGATTTTTCCATCAAAACAATGATCTGATGATTAGAAATACAAATATTTGTATATTTAAAGAGTACGTAAGTATACTCCCTCGTATTACCTGTTGATGATGCAATGCCATAAATACTTCCACAAACCAGGCTAACCGAATCATTAGAATCTGAAGGCCTGTTCAACCATATTCAAATCAACTTTTGCATGAAATTAAAATTAAAAATCATTTGATATTAAAAAAAATCACTACCTTCTTACTTGCCAATGAGACCTTAGAGTTTCATAAACAGAAAAGTTGATTTCCATGCTTGGTCCAACAACCTACATATCAAAAACAGAAAAGCTGATTACTTTGTAGATGGAACGATGTGTATGAGAAATCCTTCTATAATACATTTGGTCTGTCTGCAACTGTTTCATATGACTACTTGAATTTATTGAGTCGATTTCCCATGAAAAATTGATGATGGTCTTTCTAGGTTAAGTTATATAATATACAATTTGACAATAAGATTTTACAAACATCTATTTAATAATATATTCCTTATCCTACCTGCCACCTAAAATAGCTTTAGGACTACATATAGTAATCCTTATTTTAATTTAGAAACACTAAAACCTCTAGACATGGAACAATCCAAAAGAGAGGAAATATTTATCCATCTATTCACATAAAGATAGTTATCAAATTAATCTAGATTTCATAAATCACATATTTCACCTAGCTTCAACATATTTTATACATATCCATGTTAATTGTTTTACTCACTAATCGACTGTAATAGTCGACAATCAATTAAGAAAACCATTAAGTGATGAGCTGAACATATTGTGCTAATATTTAGTAGGTTTCAAATTGAATCAGGAATCAAGAATCGTCTGTCAAGCAATACCTAAATACTCAGTTAAACCTATAGTAGCTCATGGGAACAAGTTGACATGGCTCCGAGAAGGATAATCCGAGTATATTATCCCCTAGAATTTCAAAAATCCAGTTAAAATTTTGATTCATCCAATATTGATGAGGAAAAAAGTTACAATTTCTGTTTCCTGACGCCTGATGGAGAATGAATTTTTTTTTCACAGATGAGAGCTTAGATTAGTAAATACAAAATGCACGGTGAAACATATGATCATAAAAAATACGTGTGTGTATGTGTGCATGCATGTGTTTGTAAACCTATGCATATGCACGCACGCATGTGTTTATAAACCTTATCAACTTTTATGACTTAGTCAACAAATATAACTTTGTCCAATGAAGCACAAGTAGTCACAATTGGTGGAAATGTCCATGTTTATGTTGATTTCGGCCCCTCTAAAATGCATCCTAGACACGTCAATTATTTAACAAATTACTATCATGTATCAGACTAGCATTCTGCTAATTTTATTTATGCAACATAGGGGTATCTTAAAGACCAAACATGCTAAATGGTAAACCAAATAAATTAAAGCAAGACAATGGGCAGTTGCAAACTTGTGAAAGAGTAAGTTAAAAGGCTACTAAAAGCCATGAAATTACTATGAAACTTAACAGATATCCATCTGCACTACTGATAGACAAGTTCTGACATGATCTAATGGATAAGTAATAGAAGCAGCGGTTATCCCAACTAAACCACCTCCTAATATCCGCGCACAAACATCAGCACTTGAAAATTTCCCATGGCTGTCTAGCCCGGTCAGTAGTTCTAGATACTACGCGAAATGTACAATTAGCTAATACGATAATTTGAGAAAAGCAAAGACAAAAGAATATTATTATACCATGATAAGTGAGAGGTTATCTCCTCTAGTTAAAAGAATGAAAGGTGCAAAAGTCAAAAAATTTATGAAAAATACCTTCACGGAAATATCCAATAAATAAATTTTATGAAAAATTGCAATATAGAGAGCTTTTACAATCCAACCATTAAATTCTATAAATATATTTATATAAATACCAACTATATATAAAATTTTAATTTAAGCTTATAAAACTTCTAATAAGTCTAGAAGTAAACTAAAGAAGCCTTAAATAGTCTAAGCTGTCCAAAAGTTATATTTTACAAAACTACCAATTATTATTATTATTATTATTATTATTATTATTATTATTATTATTATTATTATTATACTATTGGTATTATAAGCTTTGGGAAAGATAATGTTATTTGTTACAAATTATCTTTTGGAAAGATAATTTTCAGGCTGGGGACTATTAACTTAAAGTAATGAGAACAGGTCGAATAGCAGTATATTTTCTTTCGGACAAGCATGACGAATCAGACATGAGATGTGTTCACGGATAGGGATTACCATTTCTAGCATTGTTTGTAATATGTTGAGCTTCCTGCTCAGTAGCCATCAATTGCTGAATTCCACCATGACGCAAGTTTGAAGCCATCCCAAACTGCAAATATATGCATGACTTAAATGAGGGCATAAAGGCTGCAAATACTAATAGAATGTTATAGACAGAATAAAGAAGAATAAATTAGAACTACAAAATGAACCGTATAATTTAATTATGGTTTGAATAAATATTTCTCTTCTTCAGAACTTTTTCCCTTTGGTTTGTATCCTTCAACTGCTAGCATAGATGTTCCAATCGTCTACAGTAACTTCATCAAAGTCACTCAAGACAGCTTATCAGATCCTGTTGCTAATTTGCTTAACCTTGGCACTCTCAAGAGAAGAAACTGTCGCTAATTTTCTTAGAAACTTGTATGCATATAGCAAAAGGTTGTATGAAAGGTCGTATGAAACTTTCATTACTACAATTACTCTTGTTATTGTTATTTGTATTATTATTTCAAACTTAGTTAATTTTCATAAACTTAATCGGTTTATTATTGTTATTGTTATTGTTGTTGTTGTTGTTGTTATATAAACTTGGTTATCTTTATAAAACTTAGTAAACTTGATTAATATTTTATAATTTATTACTTTGTTATGATAACTGTAAATTTAGTTAATTTTAATAAACTTGGTTAATTTATTATTATTACGTAAATTTATTACATTTTATAAAACATAGATAACTTGGTTAATATTTTATAATTTATTATTATAATAACTATAATTTATTATTATAAAAACTATAATTATTATTTTAAACTTAGTTAATTTTTGTAAAATTTATAGTTAATTTATTATTTGTTACTGTTGTCATTGTTATTATTATTAATTATTGTTGTTCTAAACTTAGTTAATTTTTATGACACTTGGTTAATATTTATTAACATAGTTTGTTTATTGTTATTACTATTGCTATGACTCTTGTTGTTGTTATTTGTATTATTACTTCATACTTAGTTAATTTTTATAAGCTTAATCAATTTATTATTATTATTATCATTATATAAACTTAGTTATTTTTTATAAAACTTGGTTAATGTTTTATAATATGTAACTTTATTTTAATTATTGTAAACTTAGTTAATTTTCATAAAACTTGATTAATTTATTATTAATATATAAATTTAGTTGCATTTTATAAAACTTTAGATAGCTCAGTTAATATTTTATAATTTATTATTATTTTAAACTCAGTTGATTTTTAAAGACTTATAATTAATTCATTATTTATGATTGTTGCTATTGTTATTACTATTATTATTCTAAACTTTATTGATTGATGGCAAGAGTGATACTTACTTCAAGCAGAGCACCCATTATGATGTCTGAGAACATTATAGAATCAAAGTAGACATCTGAGAACATTCTAGAAGTACAAACTCCATGCATGTACATTCTAGAATTACAAACTTCATGAATTGGACACAACTCTATTATATATACACATGATGACCTCTCTAAACTCATTGCATAGCAACAATTCTTGTTAGGTGCAATTTGCCATTTTAAGATATTCATACATGTCCTGCACCCCATAAATCTACAACGATATAATATGATAACATTGTTCAATTTTTTTTAATCAACCCACTAGGATGACCAAGATTTAGAAAGCTATTATCATATGTTACACTCCTAATTAGAATTTCGCCTCAATAGTGAGTTTGAATATCGTAGGTGCCTGTTGAACAAGCACCTAAATTAAAAATGTGCGCCTGTTAAACAATTGCCAAAATCAAAATTTGAAACAAACGCATGTTCAAAATATTCCCAAAGACTACAATATCTTAAGTACAATTTCTGTAATACCAGGCCCCTAATCGATTACCAGAAACAATTATGGGAACGTCAATCATTTTGTATAAAGAGAATTCTAATTGAGATTCAGTTTGATTTTTATTAGCATCAAGTTAATGTCTTTCATTTAGCATTTATTTCTTCAATCATGGAACTTATTATTACTGTTACAACATTTCATATATCTACAAACAATGCATATCTCCTTGATTTTGGTAAATATAAGCATAGCCATCATAACTGTTAACATAAATCCATCACAAACAAGATCTAAAAAGTTTAACTAAAGTGTAAGTCCATTGGAAGATTTAACACTTAGAAGGTGAAACTTCCAAATAGCCATCCTAATAGATAATTATAACAGTGACTCTTACTTCTGCCTTCTGGAAACATTATATTAAGTAGATGAGAAGTTAAGAACTGGCTTTTATGAAGAAAAAAATGTTTGGCCTTAGTGAACAACAGGGGTGTCTAGTATTCTAGATGTTTTGAAACATGGTATACTATTGGAATTTTAAATTATGTAAGTATAAAAATATGGTTGGAATTTAATACTAAAATTGAACTTGAAACGAGGTTTGATTTTCACCTTTGCCTTTTAAGTATAAACAGTTAAGTTTATTGCAGCAACTACATATTAAGATGATTGCACATTTTCATAATAGGTGCATATTTCTTATTGGTGCACCCCATCACTTATTAGCATCATGTTTCACTATCATTTTTCTACTATTTATAATTTAGGCAAACATCTAAATCCCTCTTACCAATAACAGAAACCTCTTAATTTCAACCATGTCTCAAAAATATGATGAAACCATCCTTTTCCACCAATATCTAAAAGTTCTTTCCAGCTATAGATGGATCTAGAGGTGAAAAAATTTAATAGAAATACCGAAAAATGATGCTCATATTCCAAGCTCCAGTTGGGAATCAAAGAAAAACAAAAGTAGTGGAAAGTCAAAATATGAAGAAGTGGAAAACAAGCAACAATTTATGTAGCTGCAGTCATTGTGCATGCTTATACACCCACATCTATTTAAACAAACGCAGAGAAATAAGAAAATATAATAGCTACAATAACACCGATAATATTAATAATAACTAAAACCCAAACTATAGTCACTGGTCGTAATGTAGGAATGAAAAAGATATTGGGCACTTACTTTGGCACTACTATTCCATTATTTCCTTCTTTGGCCCTAGAATAAAGGAAAAACCGATTAAATAAAAACCAACACAAATAGCAAATAAAACCTATGTTTCTTGAATGTCCATCAATATGAGCAACTTTTTACACTTTACATGGAAATTTTGAACATGCCATATAAAAGATGATCTCTTAGAAAAAAGAAATGTTATTATTAAAGAAAAGAACAATGGCAAAGATGAATGACAAAAGAATTGAATTTTACGAATAAAAATATCAAGAGATACATTAAAAAAATCACCCAGTATAAAATCGTAACAATATTATAACTATGCTCTTTCCATATAAAATACAAGCTACAATTTTTATCTTCTTTTTCCAATAAATATCAAAAGCATAAACCATGCTATACTTAATTTACTACATGTGTAATCATTATTTTAAAAAAAGTGAAACTACAATAATTTAATATGATAGAAGTTAACTAAATTCACAATCTTCATAACATGAAACATCAATTCAAGGATAAAATAATGCAATTTGAATAGCTTTCGAATAATGAGATATTCGACATGCAATATCAATTCATGTTCGTAACTTTGAATATAATGAGTGCATTGTAGTATTTACTGAATTATATGAGCAAGAGATTATACAAATATATTGACAACAAAATTTTTAAGATTTTCAATTTGACAGAAATAAATTTTATTGAATTTTTTTCATAATGCCAAATTTAACACGCCAATTTAGTAAACTCAGGTAAGGAAGAACCAGACACACAAAATTTGGGCCTGAGATTTTGGTAATAACTTGTGCTCAACTTATTTTGGACGATAATTTAACAACAAACTCATATAACATTTATTCATATTTGTATGTCATCTTCAATAGTTCATGAAGTCTATTAGCCAAAACAAGTTTATCTGATAGACAAGTCATAAACTTAGAATATCAAAAAATGGTCGAAAAAATGAATGAGCATTTTGGGTTCTTGAAATTGAGGATTCAAGAAATAATAGAAGAACAAAACCGCAATAAATCAAATTAGAGTTCTGGAAGATCACCTCGGACCGAATTACTTTCATGAAACTTCTTCAAATCAACCCGAGTTCTTCGAATCCCCATGGAGTTTAGAGTGGAAGCGCTGAAGATCGGAGCTGAGTATGAAACTGTAGAAGAGCGAAATCATCGTCGGCTAATTGGGTTTTGAGTAGGGTTATTTAATTTTGTGATGTAGACGAAAATTACTACGCGGTATTTCATCTTGGGAGAGGAGGGAGACAAAAACTGGATAGAGTTTTTCAGAGGGAGACGAAAATATTGAGGCCTGAGCATTTAATCTTAAGGCCTGAGTGTTACGTACTTACGAAACAAAACAAATATAAAGTAAAAAACAAAAGGTTAAAGGTAAATAATAATGCATTATGATGACGTATTATCTATTGCGTTATTAATAACATATTTTCTTATAGTGATGGTATGGGACATATGGTTTTATTTATTCGGCTACTATTCATTGGTATATAGCACTTATCAACGAGTTTATGATTCACTTCCGGAGTTTGTAGGACTTGTTCTTATCTAGTTGTTAATAGGACTTGTTCCTACCTTGATGTTTATAGTTCTTGTACTAACCTTGATGTTTTATGCGCTTATACATCTATCTTAGAGTTACATGCATCTAGGTGAATTTATTCACTAATCTTGGAGTTTTGGCACCATTCCCTTTTATGTGATTTTCTGGTTTTCCATTATGATTTCTATATTTGATGCTATTGTGTTATCATCGAATGATTTCGGGGATTTTGCTTTAAAAATTATTTTGGGTTTTGATATTTGGTGATTGCACATTGGGGTTTATTGAAGCGTTCTTGTTATTAACTCATTCTTAGCTTGTGTTCATATTTGATATTTATATCATTACATCCATTGTTTATCTTGCTTAACCCTTTTATTATAGTCTAAACTGACCCATTTATTATTTTATAATACTCTGGTTAGATTGAGATATTTCAAGTGCGCCAGTTTGATAGTCTTACAGAGTACTTCACTCAAGTTGTCTAGTTATCATCCCTCTTATCTTCATCTCCTATAGTGTACATATTTATGTAGTTTTGTATCTATTATTGAGCCTAGATTCTTTTGTGTTCATATTTGCTTCTAGAGATATAGTATAGAGGTTTTATATGAATCGTTTTGACCACAGTCTTATATTTGGTATATATATCTATTCGATTTTTTTAGGTTGTATGTTATGATGACCCACCTTTTTGGATGATTTAAATCGATAATAAACCACACATGTCTAACTCAAGCCATTCAAAAGGGTATTTTATCTATGGGGTTTAAAAGAAAATATGAGAAAAGAAGGAAAGCAATATGCAAAATCTTGCGGCGAAATGACAAAATATAATGATTAAATAAACAGGTCATGAAGCTGTTTTACAATATACATTTTATTTCAATTTTTACACCATAATCAAAGTACAATCAACAGCCTAAAATAATGTAGTAGAAAAATAATAGTAAATACAATCTACCAAACTCCATCTTCATCTTCAAGAAATAATGTCTTCAAACACTGAAATACTCAAGCTGACCTGAGCGTAATGAAAAGACAAAACACTCGAGTCGGAACAAAAAGTTCTTATGTAAGTTAAATTAATAACAAGTAAATATGAGTGTAATAGCTTCAGAAATATTTATGGGGTTTTACATCTTCTATCCAGTGTATAACATGCGTGCAATAACTTAAGAGAAGTTGTAGGATTTTCCATCTCATAGGGATCCCTCAAAATATTTATATGTAGAATAACATGTTATATATGTATTGTGTAACAAATAAAATAAATATTTTTCCTAATGCTAAAGTTTTTCATTAATCCCCTTTAACGCATTTTTAAGCATTGTCCTACAGTTTGCCTTGTGATATAACCAGTAACATCGGTAGTAAGAGAGGCACCGTGATAAGACAACACTAAAACAAAATCGTAGTGGTCGCGTATAAGGATAAAAGTATGAAAAGGAATGTGGAAATCCCCAAGGTAGGATTCTACCAGTTTACCCTTTCTGGCTGGTCGCAACACATCGCAGCAACGACTGCCGACCGAGTCCACCAACCCAAAATCAAATCAAGATGCACCGATCAAGTCAAAATCAATATAATAATATGAAGGGGTGGGGCCCCCAAAGGTAGCTAACCCCTTGGCCAGACATAGGCTCTTGTTTTAGTCATTTCAAATTGACATAAGTGTCGAGGTTATCCATCATCATTCACTTTATTCATTCTAGTAAACATCGCCAATTCAAACTCAACATTATGGATAATACCCGATGCGTACATGGTTGTTAAAGTGGTTCCGGTAAAATGACAAAGAGTATGTCATTCATCCGGCCTCGGTCTCTTTAACAACCAATCATCCATTTTACACACCGATTGATTCTTTTAAATTTCAAGAATAAGTTATATTTCATATCAAAATATCAGATTCGCTTCAAAAATCATTTTGAATTCAAAACAGGTTATATCTACATATCAAAAAATTCATATTAAAACCAATGATTTAAATCTAAATAGCTCCATTCAAAACAGTTTGAGCATTGAAAATGGTTTTGAATAAATAAAAATAGTTATAATTTTAAAAAATAATTTGGATAATTAAAATAGTGAAATAGTTTGAATATAGATATTTTTAATATTAAAAACAGTTAGTTAATTAAAATATTTTATATATTAAAATAATTTGATTATTAAATAATTTATATATTAAAATAGTTTATATTAAAACTGTTTCTTCTTTCACGACAATTTGAACTCGTTCCAATTCCAAATCACAACGAATTCAATTCTTCGACTTCCAGTTAAAGTAAACTTCATAAAATAAACCTCAATTCAATGACTGCTAACTTTACTTCAAATTCAATTTAAACGATTTATTCAAAGGTTGAAAGTTTCAAGTCAAATTCTCATTTTTAAACAATTTATTTTAAATCCATTTCACATCAAAACTTTGAAACACCACTTTAAACCACTTTAATTACAATAAATTCAATTGTTTAAATTAAAGTTTAAACCTTTAAAATAATTCACTTTTAATAAATTTAAGTCATTTCTCAAATTCAACTTCAGATTTCCAATTAAATCGTTTAAACAATTTCATTTAAACAACTAAAATTTCAACATTTTAAAACCCAAATTTAGAAAATAATTTAGCTCATATAAATCCAATCTTAATTCTCTTTAAAACAATACCATTTAAAATAATTTAAATTAAAGATTATGAAACCATTTAATTTAGCCAAATCCGGTGTCCGTATATATTTTTCTACCCTATGGCCAAGTGATTATTTATTTCAATTTTAATTACATGGGTGGATATATCATTTCAACCCAAAATTAAAAGACATGGGTATATATCATTTCAACCTATTTCTTAATTTATTTGAAATAATTCAAATGACAATTTATAGGATGTTAAGTAACAATTGGGCTAATAATGGAGATATATCAAAATAACTAACAACCATACATACAACATATGTAACAACCCTGTATTTTTGTGATTTTTTTTAATGGTTTATTTGATTATTTTATTTGAATTCCTGATTTTAAAACTTTATTGTATTTATAAGAATGAATAAATTTTTTTATTTTAAGAGTATATTTTGATTTTTGTGTGAATTATAATTTCAAACCTGAATAAATTGGATATTTCCAAAAAAGTGGATTTTTGGTCAATTTGGTCAAACTTTGACTTTTAAGTTTAAAATTTAAATATTTTAATTTTGGAATTTTATATTTTATTATGAAAATATATTAAATTTCAAGAATACTGCTTTTTGTTTCTTTGAAATCTGATTTATATTGTGAAAGTTATGCTTTTTATAATATTGTATGTAAATTGATCATTTAATAAAATTGTCTATTTTAATTTATATAAATAATATTTTTATTTGTCATATTATTTTCTAATATGTGTTATATGACATTTTAGGTATATATTTTTATTTTAAAACATTTTTAAAGCGATGTTATAATTTTTCCAAAGCTTAGCGTATTTATTTTCAATTTTAAAGCCTAGTTTCATATTTTTCTGCTATTTTCTTCATTCAATTATTTTTAATTAAAATTGATTTATTTATTTTTATGCATGCATTTTATCTTTGTGTTTTTATCTTTATCTATAAGTATTTTTTAGGTACGTAAAATTTTTCCATAATTTATTGCATTTATTTTCAAATTTTTAAGCCTAGTTTCCAATTTTGCTATTTTTACCAATTTAATTATATTTAATTAATATTTATTTATTTTTGTTTATTTATTATATTTTCGTGTTTTTATCTGTATTTATAAATATTTTTCATGTATTTAAAATTTATAAAAAGAATTAGGGAAATTTGAAAAGTTTGTGACTCTTTAAGTGCTTTGTCTTTTCCTATTCTAACCTACCTTTTCACAATCAATACATCAATTCAATTGGCTGCCATATCATCCTTTCTTCAGCCAATCGTTTCTTTTATTCCTCACGTAAAAATAAAACTTCTCAACCTGAAAAATAATTCAGCCATCATCCTTGAGAGTTTTGGTAAAATTTCTTCTTTTATTTTCACTTTTTACACTTGTTTTGTTTGATTTTGCACTTGCCTTCACCTTCATGTAGTTCGGCCTGCCACCTCCAACCCCTTGGCCGCTTCCACCACCAGCTACTCCAGCTATCATCCCCTCCTTCTCACTGACCATCCATGGCCGACGCCCTATAGGATGATGATCCACCAAAAATTGATGAAAACTCCACTTTAAACTTCATAGTCGAGCCTTCCCTTGTTTCCACCACTTTGGCTGACCATCCACCACCACCACCAGCTACAACCTGAGCCTAGGACCCATGCGTCACATGTAGTTGATCATACCAGATCAGGCCATGCCCAATTGTAACGCCCCGGAAATTTTCGACTTTCGAAAATTCAACATCGATACTCACTTTATCGACTGCCGAGAAATCGAAGGCCAAAAACCCGAAATGTTATGGTTTAAGAAAAAGAAAAAGAGAGAAAGGATAGAAAATAGGGAAAAGAAAATAGAAAAATAGAACAGAAAGAAAATAGAACGGAAAAGAAAACAACAGAACAACAACAGAATCTCACAATTCGCAGCGGAACAACATATAATAGATAAATGAATAATCTTTAAACAAAGAACTATATCAGTTATTACATTACATCACATTTCATTACTTCATATCATTAGAGTGTACAACAACAACAACATCTAACAGTGCGGCGGAAAAAGAAATACTATATACTAGTAATACGCCATGCCATCCAGCTTGCCTCCACCAATTCCAGAATATCCAGAATATCCTGATAAACCTAACTCCTGACTGCCCGTGTGGAAATTGGTGGGCACCCAGAGTTTAGGAAGGAAAACAATAAACTCCGGGTCAGTCATGTGACTGGTGTGAGAACTCAAAACAGTTTATTCATCTTTAAAATCAAAATAGAGGAATATTTTTAAAGTCAATTCGCAATGCTTTTAAAAATGAGACTACCATAAGGCCTCCCGCACACACACACATGCAAACGCAGAATCGGAGGAGATTTCTCCTTATGATAGTCAAAGATGCTTGATACGCATTTAAAAGAGCATTTTATATTATTACTAGTGCATAGTGTAGGAAAAATTTATTTCGAAAGTAGAATATAAATCTTAGCCAGCATAGACATTTCGAACTATGCCTACTATAGCTACCATCCAAACAGTGGTGACCACCATAAGTGAATGGCAGGTTCTACAACTAATACCGTACAGGGTTTCGTATTGTTTCTTTGGATTTCCAACGAATGATCAGGCCAAGGAACTTCCCATTGCCACATGAGAATGCCTCTGGATGGACATCCCCGAGAACCAAACCGGATCTCTACCAACACAAGGCCGGGTTACCCCTAACTGAGTAACAACTGACCGAATATGCCATCCCCCGGTCCTTTGGGACCTTTTAACCGAGCGCTCGCAATCAATTCACACAATCATAACAAAGTGTTTTCAACATGAGTAAGTATCTGGGCTCCATACCATGATACCACCCTTTTCCAGAAGGAAATGCACACATCCTAAAGGGCGCTACCCCTAATAACCTTCCGCATCTTTCCTGTTTTGACCATTCACGGGGTGTGAGGCTCGACGAAGTCACGTCCACAAAAACATACTTTATACAAAAGCCATGCTTTGGGTCAATAAATGATCATAGAAATGATCACCAGGATAGACGATCAAATAAATGATCCTATCACAAATAATCAACACAATGATCATTTACAGCAACACTCAGCATGTCACATTACCAAATTGGGAATATATCGCTGATAACCTTCAACTACATAACCTCTGAGCTCGTACGTCTCAGAGAAGGGTGTTAAGCTAAAAGAATAAATTCTCCTCCACCAACAGAAATATATTTGAATGAAATCGGCTTTATATCTCAATTTGTAATGTCAGACATACAATCCATACAAGTCTGTTCCGGGATCGAACAAAACCGAAGGCACTTCCAAAGAAGTCCTTGCAATCCGGATATTCACAATCCTGATCGGATTTCCCATCACTTAGGGAGTCTCTATACCGTTGCAACTCAGTGCAGAGACAATCGAAAGGTCATCCTATCGCTCTCGCAAATACCGGGTCTTCAACACCGATCTTCAATGCGATTCATAACGACGTATCACATATTCGGAATGGGTTATACGACCCTATGGTCCTTTCCCCGTTAACCCGAATAGTGAGCGCTTATTCAAAAATAAGTGTGGCATTCAAATTAAATCAAATCACATCAAATATCTCTTCATAGGGAAATATTGATAGTTGGTTATTGAACTATCAATGGATATGCACAACATCACCAGATTCCAAATAATTTTCCAAATTATTTATTTTCCAAAATATCTTTACAAGATATATTATTTTCAATACTTCAAAAATAAATAAATATTTATTTTTAAACAAATTCTTCTTTTCATTTATAAATTCCATAATGAATTTATATTTCACAATATCCATGCATATACTATTTCAATTATTCATTTCGATTTATCTTCAAAAAGATAAATTCTCAAAATATTCACTTTATATCGGAAAACATTTCCATACTTACTTATTCATAAGTAATTCACAAATTTTATTTATTTTTCAACACTTGGAAAATATTCGATATACTTAAATCGAGATTAAGTATATATTTCATTCTTTAAGGAAATCATTCTCTTAAACATATTTATTTGGGCCAAAACGAATGTTGCGTAAAACATTGTTACGACAACCCAAAATCACTAGTATAGGGATTCGAAATTAAAATAGATATATAAATCCCAATACTATGCAAAACATTTCCTTTCGGAAATCATCTACTATAACAACAGTGTTATAGTCCACTATTTCCTTTTATTTCTCGAAAACGTCTATTTCAACAATAAATGTTGAAATCTATGGTTTCGAATCTTAACACCTTTTAAAACATCGTTAGATCGTTTTAATTCAATTTGAAATATCACATTCAAAACAATTTCTTTAACATATTATTCACTATTCAAAAACGTGAATATACTTTGTTAACAAATTTCATCCTTTTATTCATTTCATTTTAAAGGATTATTCACAGTCAAAAATGTGAATATAACTCCATTAATAGGTTTCAACAATTTACTTATCAAAATAAGTCGTTTACGAATTTATGAAACAACGTTTATAAATTCCTTTATTAACCTATATTCAATTCATAACCCAATTATAAAAAAAATTCATATTATAAGTTAAACACCTATAATTGATTTGTTTGCACAATCGTTCCTTTAAACTTCATAATTATGAATCTTATAACTTATAAGATTCAATCATTTATCCAAATCTATTCTTTCAATAACTTTATAAATTTTATAAACCTACTGCTTATAAAATTTCATTTATAACTTCACCGTTTATGATTCTATGAATTTCATTCATTTATGAAATTCATTCACAATTCATTCTAACACTTATAAAAACCTGTTTTATAATCTCAATATTTCAATTTATAAATATTCATTTATAAATCCTTTATAAAATCAATTTATACCATTATTTTAAAACATCTTTAATCTCCTTTATAATTTTACTATTTTGATTTATAAAATAATCAAATTTCATAAATCCTATATTTTCAACTTTTAATAATAAATTCAGAAAATTCCAATTTAACTATTTTATAAAGTCATTAATCCCATATTTTCAAAAATCAACTTTTAACTATATTTCTCAAAAATTCATAATTTTTATAACATTAAAATTATGACGTTTATTTATTTAAAATGAATCAATTTCCAAACATACAGTATATTTTCAAAAATCACTTTAAAAATCATTTTTAAGTTCCAAATTTGGTCTAGTGATGCTACACACCAAATAGTCAATCACGACAACAACGATAGCATATATCGATATGATAATCCATCAAATATCAAAAATATATGAAATCAAATAAATACTGTTGAGGAATCCAGTTGGATCCCTCCAACCTGTTTTCCTGCATCCACAAACATTAGCACAATACCAATTTCGCTCCAGTACGAAATTATCGCGGTATATGGGATTTAAATATTATCCGCTTAATAGACGGCGCAATAGGGTCTCATCCGCTAAACAAATGCGGGAAATCAATAACTCCAATATATACATATGCCAATATATATATATTGTTATTATATATAATACCAATTTCACTGTTTATGAAATATTCGCGGTATATGTTTTTATTAAATAACATCCGCTTACTAACGGCGCATAATGTCTATTTTAAAAATCAATAGATATCAATCATCATTCAAACATGCATTCAAATATTTTAAATCTAACTATTTAAAATAAAATCGAAACTGATTCGATTGAGTGAGAAGTTCTCACCTTGATTTTAATTTCGTTTTAGCGATTTATTTCGAATAAAATTAAACGGACGTTTAATTTAACCCAAAATTCTCACTAACTCCAAACGACTCCAATCCAATTTCATCGCGTAGTGCTCGTCCATACGATTCCAAAGCAACTGGTTTCGCGCGTTTTCGACCTCGTATGAAAAAGATATGAATATTTGAAGTTACACGATTTTATAAAGCATATAAATTACAATTTTTATTTTCTTTTATAACCTAGAATGCATCAGGGCCCTTGATCTCAAACCCCTTGCATCAGAACCGTAGGACGCAACCCCCCTCCCTCTCTTCTTCACGCGCACGCATCATGTACAGGCCGAACAAAAAAACCCATCACGCTGAACTAGGGTTTTGATTTGCAACCTCATTTCTCGACGAAACTTCATCAAACCACCTTCATGCGAACGCTCTTCGCAAGAGCTACCTCCACCATGCACCACTTGAAGTTCGGCCCCTCCTTGACATGCACGCACGAAGACGAACGTGGCACGCACGTAACCATTTTCCCCCCTCCACGCGACGCCAAACTCCATCATCACCGTATAGATCGAAAGCTCTCGCCTTGCTCTTCATCTTTGTAGTTGATCACTTTGGATAATTATCGACGGATTGGAAGTAATTGAGGAGGAAAGATCGTGAGTTTCTGGCCATGCATTATAAAAGAGGCGGCTAGGGTTTTAGGAATTAGGTTTTTTTTTCTAATTTATGAAGGGTAGGGGCTATTTATAAGGAATTTTCGAACACTATTCATCCCGGAATTCCGAACTCCGATTCACGTGCCGTAACCAGCGTTTCTAGGGTTTACCCCACGTTCCGGACACAATGGAACAGGTTTCGGAAGCTAATTCGGACATCTGTGCGAGTTATGGCTATAAACGTTCAATTTAAATTAAACCGATTTAAACGATTTTCTACGCGTTTTAATTTGTACCGGACAAACGGTAAATCCAATTGACACGAAATTTGAAACCTTACAATAATATCACATTACGGATCCGATGAAACTGGTTTCATCGAAATCCAAGACTTTTTGAAAAATGGCTATTTTAACTCGCCAAATTAATATTAAAAATAATTCGATGCGTTTCGAGCTGCCACGATCAAACGGTAACTCCGATTGACACGAAAATTGAAATCCGATAATAACTAACTATTACGGATACAATGGAACTGGTTTCGTTCAATTCTGAGACTATTCAAAAATTGACTATTTTCACTAGTCGATTTAAATATTAAAATATTCAATTTTCACAAATTAATTCTTAATTCGATTGTAAAAGTTCTAAAATATCATTCTAACTCCAATATGATAAAATAAAATTTTACAAATCATTTTCAATCATATTTAACTCAATTTTCAATTATTTCCATAATTTAACATATTAAATTATCGATTTAATTATCCAATTAAATCCAATTATTCAAAATAAAATTATTCGACTTATAAATTCACTTATTAATATTTAAAATTAATTAAATATTCAAATTTTAATTAATAAAAATTCTGGGTCGTTACACCAATAGTCCCTTGGTCGAAGACATTTAGGCCTTGAAATCCATGTTATTCCTTGTATTTGTGTGTTGATGCACACATATGCCTTCATCTCCTTTATATATTATTATGGCCAACCTATATGACCTCAACCTGAACAAACTTGACCCAAATCCATCCCATAACAGTGCTTTTCCAATCTATAGCTGAAGCATAAGTCGTTGAATGCAAGTGCAAAAGTTTAGCTATGTATTGTGCTTATATTCCTAACTTTGGTTATGATAGTTTGGTTTGAAATTTACGTATTGTACTTTGTTTTGTTTGTTATGTAACAAGACTATTAGCTTTGGCTATCCCACTCTCAAATCATTGTCGTGCTATCGTGCCTTTGTGGATCTCAGTTTGTGTATTTTGGTTGTCATCTCCAGCTTATACAAGTGAGTTATTCTCACCAAACAGTTTTATGCTTATATGACTAGTAAACCGAACACTTGAATCTGTAAAACGCGTCACCATGTTACACCTGCTATGTTATGATCATATGATGTTCACCCATGCTTATATACCTATTATATCATCTATTACTGTTATATAATGCTATCCTGTTATTTATATCAGTTTATCACACTTCAAGTTCCCTTTAGATTAGAATAACTATGGATTGAAATGATACATACCCGAACGGACTTTAGAATAGAGGAAAATCGTTATGGGCTGAAATGATAGGTCTGAACGATTTTCAATTATTTCATTTTACTTGGGACTGCGGGTTTGAAATGATAAAACCCGGGTTTTCTTTGTAAACTATGGGTTGAAATGATATATTATCCATATTCACTTTACCTAGGCTTGAAAATGATATACAGACCCGTGGATAAAATACGTTTTTCTAAAAAAATTAAAATATTTTAAAAATGTAACTATTATAATATTTTGATTTAAACTTAATTAAAAATGATTTTTGTAAAGTATTATTGACTTTCTGAAAATTTATAAGTGAAATAAATTAGTGGTAAAGTTAGAAAATCTGAAATGTAAGTTATTTTAGAAATTATAATTTGGTGATAATTGAAATTTAAATCAAATATGAAATATGATAAATTTATGATATTTTAAATTAAAATGAATTTAAATTGATTTTATAATATATAATGATTTTTGAATAAAGTTAAAATGTGAAATGAATGAATATTTAAGTTGAATTTTGAAATATAACTTAAATTGGTATTTATGAATTTTATTTAAAAGTGAAATTTTGAAGGTAAGTAAATAAAATGAAAATAAGTTATATTTGGAGATTCAAACTTAAGTGTTAAGTTAAAATTTAATTACAAAGAATTGAAATTTAATGTTTGAATTTAATATGTGAATTATTATTAAATATTGACTTTTGAATGAAAATTTAACTTTATAAAATCGTGAATATAAGGGTATTTAAATGATTGTTTAAAAGTGAGAAATTATGATTTTTATAAGTTACAAATGGTTTAAATTAAAATATAATTGTTTATGAAACTGTATTGAAAACCCTGAATTTTAATTAACAACATTCTAAAATGCTATCATTTCTTAAGTAAAGGATATTACAATATTTGTAAATGCTGTAGTTGATACAATGAACGATAAGGAAAAATGGACTAGGGGATATTATAGCACTTCGTAAGTGCTGTAGCGGCAGAATTGAATTAAAGCTTTTATTTGAAACTAAAACCCATTACAGCATTTTTGTAAATGATATCTTTGTTAAAATGAATTGTTTTCAAATGTAAATTTACCGTAGCATTTTCTAAATGCTGTGAAAAGTTGAAATTTCATTGTTTTAATAAATTGAAGTGGATAAATGAATTCTGAAAATGGTAAAAATTTGAGAATTGAACATTTGATTATTAAATATAATAACTTCATTTTTAAATGATTTAAATGGAATATTTAGTTGGTTTAATTGCAATATTTAATTGGTTTAAATGGAGTATTTTGATTTGAAATATAAACCATTTTGAAATGTGATTTGAAATGGTATTTAAATTAAATAAAAAAATGAATGAGGTTTTGGAAGAATATGATACTTTAATATCTTAAATGAATTTGAAATGATATTGAATTTTTAAATGATATTTGATTTAGAAGTGTAAAATACCATTTTGAAAATTTAACCACGGGATGTATTTAAATTTATAGTTTGACTAATCCTTAGAGGATGGGCGATCCCAAGCATCCTTTAAGTTATTGTACATTACTATTACAGTTCACTTGAGCTGGTTTATATATATAAGTATATATGTCCCGACTCGAGTGTTTTGTGTTTTACTTTACGCTCGGGTCAGCCTGAGTATTTACAGCTTAGCTTTGGATTTCTTTTCTAGAGCTAGGAATCGCTGGAGATTCTGCTTGTCTAGTTATCTATTCCCTTTCAGTTTCAGTTGTTCTATATAGCTCTGGTATTTATAAACTTCTATGTATTCGAGATTTCTATTGTATATGTTTCAGACTGATATTATGTATTTGGTTTTGAAAGTTTGTTATAGTAGCTTCTTGAACTACTATGGTATTTTAATTTCCATTGCGAGTTATTCTGATATATCTGTGTCTGTGATTCTATGATTGTATTTCATCTGCTCCAAATTTATTTACAATGCTGTATTTTGAGCAATTCAAGTCCCGCATCTGTGGATGTGAATGGCTGAAAATATCGGGTTGTTACAGTTGATATGAGAGGTTTGGTTTCGGAAAATCATAGCCTGCGGAGCAAAAACTCATTAGAGATAGGGTAGAAATACCGTAGAATGAGTGAAATCAATTTCAGAATCCTTTCTTTGTGAGAGAACGTATTTTCGAAGTATAAAATGATTTCCAAATGATTTTAAAAGTACTTTCAAAGATTATATTAGTATAAAAATCTTCTTACTTTGAAATCAAGATTTTCTAAACTTCATCCCTTCTGTATCCACCTTGTTAGTAATCTCTTGGTTTGGATTCTTATTGATTAGTATTCCTTGAACTTTGGAACGCTCCCACTTGTTCTGAAATCCAGTCTTGTCTTCCCTATTTTATCCTTTTGATTTGGGCATTCCATAACTCCACTTTGGAATGACCTCTATAAAGATCGGTGATTCCGCAAATTTTTGAATGATTTGTAAAGGAGTGAAACTCCTTTACCATTAGCATTGATTTCTGTATCCTCGGTTTACGATGCTATCTACCTTCTGCTATATCTGGATTCTACCTTTGGCGATCGAATGTTGATTTGCCTTAGATTTTCGAATTGATTATATTCATGAAATCACGGTTGACCGGTTAAGGTCGCCCACGATTTATAAAGGCTTATCCATCTTCTATTTGGTAACTAAATTACCTTATCTTCGTTCGAGCTTATCTTCGAACCAGAATTCTATTTGTTTAGAGTCCTCTAAATTTGAATCTCTGTTTGTTTGAAATCTATCCTTGAATCATTTCTTGGAAATTTATGTTTAGTTGTATTTTGAAATTGTGCATACATCGAAATTATTATTTTGATAAGGATGGCAATATTTTATATATAAAAGTGAAATGTTTTCGATAAGGATTATACACTTTTTAAAAATCAAAATTTGAAATTTCGAAAGGATTTGAAATTTCGAAAATTTTATAAGGATTTGACTTATATAAAAAAGATTTATAACCGAAAGGTTTCTGAATTTGAATTTCGAGGAATCGAACTATGGTATTTTGAAATTGGTTTTAAGATTGTGAAAAATATATATTAATAATATGATTTAAAGATATTTTTCGAATAAGAAATGTTTCCAATGTATTCAAATGAATTCCAATGATTTCGAAGAGATTTCAAAGAAGTTTTTTTTTCGAGAAAATAAAAGTCCGGAACTCACTTATGTCGTTGGAAAATAATTTCGGTGATGAATGCATGCATCATCGACATTGATTTTCGAGTTTCTGAGTGATTTTGTGAAATCAATTTTGATTTCAGATTTTGAAGTATGGTTTGATATTCGAAAGATGTAAGTGTGTGTGTGTGTCTATATATATTTGAAATGATTTAAGTCAGCCGGTGTTCAGTCATCGAGATTCAGATTTGTTTTGGTATAGTCCTATCTTTTGGAATTGGTTTACTGATTTGTTGATGATTTCCAACTCTTGGATTGAAAATATGATTTCTTCGACTATTTTGAAGGTTCGAGCACTTCCAAATCAAGGCTAACTTTTCAAGGCTAAGAAATTTTGAAAGGTATAAGGTATTTGATAAAGAATATAAGTTTAGCTTTGTATGATTAAAGTATAAAGTAATTTTATTTATATAAGTTTGAAACTGTATGTTGAGTGAAATAAATAAGACTATTTTGAATTATACTAGCATGAAATATAGATTTGAAATGCTTTGAATAAAGTGTATATATAGAATAATAACCTTTCCAATGGTGAATTGGATTTTCCATATAGAAATAAATAGTTTGAAGGTTTTAAAAAGGGTGGTTTTAAACTTAGTAACCATTTTAGATATTTTGATGATTGAAATGGTTTGGAAATGATTTAATCTTTATTTTTGATAAAGAATGTGAATTTGAAATGATAATTGATTTTGATAAATGAATAATTGAAGTTTATATTAGTATGAAAGGATATTTGGTTTACTTGTAATTTGAGTTTATTTAAAATAATGGATTTATGAAATAAATATTTCAAAAAATAAGTAATAATGAAGTAAAATTTGAGATATGTAAAATTATAAAATTTAGTTTTTTAATATGGTATATTTAAGCTTTGAAATATATTTAATATTGAATAGTTTATTTTATGGATCAAATCTACATTTGAAATTTGATAATATTTGAAATGGTTTTGTTGGAAAACTAAATTGAATTGAAACTGATGGTTTGAATTGAATTAAAATTGGAAATTTTAGATTTGAGTTTAATTGAATAAATTTGTGAAATGTAAAGAATTAAAGGAATGTTTTATGATTTCAAATGTATGATTTCGAAATGTTATGATTTTCAAAGTGCAATGATTTCAAGTATTTTGGTTTCGAAAGATTTATAACTTTGGAAGTATTATGATTTTTGAAAGTGAATATATGTTTGAAATGGAAATGAATTTGTTTGACCTAAATTTTTGTTGATTTGGGAATTTGGATTATTTTCTAAACCTATTATTTTAAGAAACTTTGAAACTGAATATATGAAATTAGGAAGAAATGATCTGGTGAAATCATATATGATTTTGAAACTGAATTGATATTGAAATGGTTTGAAATTGAGAACCTTGTTTATTTAAATACTTTGATTTGGGAGTTATTGAACTTATATAAATGGATTTGTATAAATATGACATTGATTTGTATAAGTATTAAGTGATTTGAAACTATTGATTTGTAAAGGTATTCAACTTGTAAATTGAAATCTTACATAATCAAAGTCTATATAAGTGTGATTTGATATACTATTGATTTTGGGAAGTATTCGATTTGAAATGAAATCTTATATATAATGGACTTTATATAAGTATGATATTCGAAATGATTTGAAAGGTACTATATGATACACATTTTCGAAGTAAAGATATGGAAAGTGACTTCTACTTGATATCCGCTTTGTGGCCACACCGTGAATTCATTCTATCAATATTCTCTCTGATTTGGGTCTTCCGGATATGATACTCGAGTGTCCATCAAATTCCATGGCGATCGCCATGGTCTTACGAGCACGACTGCATAGCGCAACTGCCTGGCTGAGATGGCCTAAGGGTACGGATTGTTTCCTGAGGGATTCAGGAGTAACCATTGTGTATCCTGCAATCTATGTAGGTCGCATTAGTAGCGAAACTGCCTGGCTGAGACGGCCTAGGGGTACGGAATGTTTCCTTGGGGATCCAGGCATAACCATTGTGTATCCTGCATTCTACTAGTCATCATGGCGTAACTCGCAGGGCTGAGAAAGCTTACGGATGCAGATTGTTTCCTGGGGGATCCAGGCGTAACCATTGTGTATCTGCGATCCATGGTTAGACAAATGTTTTGGTTTGGTTGATCTGTTTGGATTGTACTTTCCATATCTGTTTTTAAAAGGTTTTTCAAGTATTTTTACTAGGTGTTGAAATAAGTCTGCTAAGTACTTGGAGAATTCTAGCATTGCGTCTGATCAACGCATGGCCAGAGTCTGCAAGAATGAAAGTAAACTTGTTAAGACATCGAGTTATAAAAGTATTTTGATAAAGTATTATTTAAAGGATATTTCAATCATTTATTTTTCTTTTCTAAATAATTTAAAATATTTTAAATATTGTTTACTTCGAACTATCAAATTTGAACCAAATGACTATTCATCATATTATAAAATGTTTAAAATGTTATAAAAAATTTAATTGAAATTTATATAGTTTTAAAATATGGTTCATCCTTTTCTTTCAACCTATTCTCCTTTCTAGCTATTTCTACCTTCTTCTTCTTTGAGGGTCCTTTATGTATTGTGAAAAAAGTTGGTTCTTTGGCTTATCATTTAAATTTATAGTTTGACTGATCCTTAGAGGATGGGCGATCCCAAGCATCCTTTAAGTTATTGTACATTACTATTACAGTTCACTTGAGTTGGTTTATATTATATAAGTATATATGTCCTGACTCGAGTACTTTTTGTTTTACTTTACGCTCGGGTCAGCCTGAATATTTACAGCTTAGCTTTGGATTTCTTTTCTGGAGTTAGGAATCGTTGGAGATTCTGCTTGTCTAGTTATCTATTCCCTTTCAGTTTCAGTTGTTCTATTTAGCTCTGGTATTTATAAACTTCTATGTATTTGAGATTTCTATTGTATATGTTTCAGATTGATATTATGCATTTTGTTTTGAAAGTTTGTTATAGTAGCTTCATGAACTACTGTGGTATTTTAATTTCCGCTGCGAGTTATTCTGATATATCTGTGTCTGTGATTCTACGATTGTATTTCATTTGCTCCAAATTTATTTACAATGCGGTATTTTGAGCAATTCAAGTCTGGCATGTGTGGATGCGAATGGCTGAAAATATCGGGTTGTTACAACATATCAATCAATAGGCATCCAATTGCAATTAACAATCCAAATCAATCAATATATTACAATAGTTACTAATTATTAATTGTCAGTGTTTAACTAGCAATTAAATTCAGTATTAATTCAAATGTCAAGTTAATTCAATAAAAAAATTCAAATCGATATAAATGACAATTTAAATTACCAAACAGCGATCAATAAAATTTTATCACTTCATGATTCTCAATTCAACTAACATAAGAAATTTTAGTATTGCATGGGTATGTTTAATCACTTGCATTTGATTTAATGCCCATTAAAAATCCAACAGAAGCCCCAAAATTTCAACAGTCTCCAAATTCAACCAAACTAATTTATATTGTCTGGAATTTTGATACGAATCCAATGGAAGAAACCACTCATCAATCGAAGTTCATATGCAAAAGGTATACAGGTTAGAAGATTGAATTTCAAATTTTAAATAAAAATAGATCAAGGGAAAAACTGTAAATACATCGTCTCTTTCAAACCCTAACAAGCACAACCGCATGCTCTAACAAACCCAGCCGCTGCCTAAACCCAATGTCGCATGCTACTCTAGGCCTCCATCTCCAGATCTGACCTCGTCATCACCTTGCCAACTCCGGCTGCCCCCTCGCCTAAGTCGCACCCCCTACGCTGCTGCCTGGAGCTTCGTGCTGCATCACCACTAAAGTTCGATTTGTGGCAAAATTAATTGCCATCACAAGATCCAGGCCATTAGATCGACTCCCTTTGATGCCCTCTATGCAGCAGTAGCCTCCGATCGTCATTTGGTCTATGATCCACCGTTGAAATCAAACTCTGCCAATTTTTGATCAAACCGAGACTCGATTGCAAAAAATGAATTAAAGACACTGATTCCATTCGCCGAGAGCTTCGCAATGATATATTATATAATAGGATTGGAGGAGTTTGAATTTTTTGATTTGATTTGAAATCAGTAATTAGGGTTTTGGGATATTGACCATTGAGAAGGAGCATATTAGAACTTAAATGTACGTACAAAAAATAGAATAGAAATCTGCTAGGGTTTATAAAAACATATATATAGACAATGATTGAACATGAATAGATGGTATAGATCGATTGGGCCAAAGCGATAACAAAGACCCGAAAAGCCGTTTCGTTCCCGAAATGAAAATGGATCATCCCATATGTCGAAATATAGGTTTTCAATATTTTTAAATTCAACCGAACTAATTTCAAAGCCTAATTCTATTTTATATATAAGTTAGCTTTAAAAATCAAATTATATTTATTTTTGTACATTAATTAAATGAATTATTATTAAACTGATTTAATCACTTTTAAATTCCAAATTAAAAGTTTTCTATCATCATTCTTTGTTAAACAGAAACAAATAATCTTTTAAAATTAAAATTTCCATGTTAAATCCAAGATTTAAATATTACATTAATTTCAACATTAAATTATAATAGTAAAAAATTCCAGTTCATTATAATTTAAATTCCAAACAAATTCTTTTATTTTGATTGAAATGTTCTTTATATTAAATCGATAATTCTCTTATGTAATTTACTTAACAAAAGTTTTCATTTATTACACACGTCATTATACAGTTAACGTCTTTTCAATTACATTAATTTCAACTGATTACCCAATAAATTTCAAAATAGATTAAATAATAAGATGTGAAATAGAGTAATTGTTACATCTTAGTAATTTAAATACATTTATAGAATTATTGTTTACAAACAAAGGTTAATAAATTTACGTACTAAATAACTGATTTCTTATTAGATGTTAACATATTTAGAATATTTTTTATCCCATTCTTTATTAACATTTATTATTTACAATCGATGGAATTTACAATCAAATAGTTATTAATTATACTCAAACAAATATCATATCTAATACGCATTACCATCCTTACCTTATTGAAAATTTAACGCTTTAGAATTCACTTAAGATCATGTTATATATCCTAACAGTTTTTTACATTAATAAATCACAAATTTTTATTTCTAACAATATTTAATTCCAAAATCTTATATAATTTAGTATTTTTAATTATAGAAAATACGGGTCATTACAATCTCCCCCACTCAAAACTTTTCATCCCCTAAAAGTAACAAGAAAGGATCAAGAAATTTGATATATCTTATTTAAAATAGTCAATTTATAAAAAAAATTAATTTACATACGTAATTTTAATAAAAATTTGAAAATAACTCAAATCGTATGAAAATTTTTATAAGTCATAAATTCATGAAAATTTTCGACAGCTTCTCCTTTACGCGGTTAAGTACGGAAAAATAACAATATCAGTATCAATAATTACGTTGTATATATTTTATTTCAAAAAAAATGCGTCCCAAACCAATGGAAAACAATAAAATGCCGCTACAAAAACCATAATACAAAATGTGTCGGGTGAACAAAACTCTATTTATGAAATAAAAAGCAACCGCTATTGCTTCCATAAACCTATATCTTACTTGCTAAATCCAGAGGATCTAAAAATATGTAAAAGATCTATATACTAATTGTTCCAAACAATAGCACAAATAACACACGATATATAATAATCATATGCAAACAAAAGCAGTATGACCATTATATGCAACAATGAATTCATCACACATCTTTAGCAATCAAAACTTATGGTTTGTCCAGGTTCAAAAAAATTTAAATGCACAAAGGTGGTAAATAAACTACCAAGTATACCTTATGCTCATCAGCCTTAGATAATTACTTAATAGATTATTCATACAACCTCAAAAAATTTGAAGTATCATTTCCCAAACTTCCCATAAGTCAAACAACAAAGAATTTAGATATTATTTAAATTTTTATTATGTACATATACCATTAGTAAACAATATCAATTTTGATCGCTTGCTTGAGTACACCAATTTCATTTTCGAACTAGTATTGTTACCAACAACTATAGTGTGGACTTTGATCCGATTTCTTGATTAGAAGTCTCCATAGCCATAAACTATGATAGAAAACATCAACATATCAAAAATTCGTATCAAACGTTCGCCGTCAAGAATCGAGCGAAAAATCCTAATTCGGACCGACTTGAATTTCCACAAATCACGTGTTCAAATCTAGATCAAAACTGTTATGGGAATAAAATAATCTACACACAACCTACATATTTTATTCTATTATTCTTTTTTACAGCTTAATTCACATTTATTTACTTATATAACTTGATTTTAATTTAACATTCATTAGTGAATCATTTCCTACTTAAGTTTCTCTATTTTGATTCATATTTATTCCTTCATATATAGTATCATTTAATATTAAATACATTTATGAATCATTTCAACATTTTCTTAAGTTTATAATCATTTACTTAAATAGTATTCACATTTTACTGTTCAATTAATATTAAGCATTACAAACCTTAACTTAATTTATAACATTTCTTGTACAACGTAATTCTTTATTTATATATGGACATAATATCATTTTAAACCTTTTTATTATTTAAGTTTTTTACTTGTATGATATTCCATTATCTCCTAGAAGCACATACCAAAATCTTATTCAAATTACTAAACAAGAATGTTTAATAGTTTAAATCTTCTTAGTTTTCATTATCTTTTAATTAAAGAGTTACAAAACTTTCTTTTTTATATTTTCATTAAACATTTAGCTTTAACTTCAAATTTCAATTTGAAAGTTTCCGACTTATTAAAATAGTCGAAGATTCAATTCTATTACAATAATTGGAAATCATTGTTTAATAGATCTTAAGAACTAAACATTGGGTTTCATTAAAAATCATCTTGAAATAATATATACTTGTACCTTTTATATTTTATGATTTTACTTAGGAAATTAAAATTAAAATTTGTCTATTAAAACGAATGTGTAGCAAAGCTAATTTAGTGGTCTTTCCACTTTAAAACTCAAAAATAAACGTCGATAATGTCGCAATCATCATTGAAATTATTTTCCAGTGATAGAAGATGGAAGTGGAGAAATTATTTTCTTTAAAATTATTTTAAGATATTTCTTTCAAATCTAATTAAAAAAATTCTATCTGAACTTATTTCTAAATAATACTAATATTATTATTTTTTCCAAAAATCCTTGTAGACTAATTCAAAACACTAGAACTTCAGTTCTTAAATATTCAATTTAAATTCATTTTATTGGTAAATCATAATTTATAAACCATATTTATAAAATTACATTTTCTTGTAACATATAATAGTTAATGTTATTAAAAACCTTGACTAACCAATAATAAATGAAAATAAACAAATATTATCATTTCCTAACAAACAACACACCAAAATAACAATATCATTTTATGAAAATTTATTCTTTTATATACAAAATATTAGGTAAAAATATTTCATTTACCTATTTTCAAAACAATATTGCGTTGGTTAACCCTATTTAAGTGTTTAAAAATCCATATCGATGTCATAGCGTCCTATGTACCAACCGGAATTCATAAATACTCAACAGAACAAATTAACACAATGCAAAACCTTTTATAACACTAAAATATATGCCCTCTCGTGTATGTATACACACACACACACACACACACTCAGACTCATTCTAAGGCATTACTAACCCTATATCTAATGACTTCAAACCCCAATAGGCTAAGGTATCTCTAAGCCAAAGCTCTGATACCAACTATGATGACCCATCTTTATGGACGATTTAAGTCGAAAATAAACCACTCATGTCTAACTCACACCATTCAAAAGGGTAGATTATGTATAGGGATTAATAAGAAAATAGGAGAAAAGAAGGAAGGCAATATAAAGAATCTCGTTGCGGAATGACAAAATAATAATAAAACAGTTCTTGAAGCTATTTTACAATGTACATTTGATTTCAATTTTTACAACATAATAAGAGTACAATCAATAACATATCAAAATAATACAGTGGAATAATAATAGTAAATATGGTCTAGCAAACTCCATCTTCATCTTTAAGAAATAGTGTCTGCAAACCCTGAAATACTCAGGCTGACCCGAGCGTAATGAAAAGGCAAAACACTCAAGTCGAAATAAAAAGTTCTTATGTAAGTTAAATCAATAAAAAGTAAATATGAATGTAATAGCTTTAGAGATGTTTATCGGGTTTTACATCCATCCAGTGTTTAACTTGCAAGCAATAACTTAATAGATGTTACGGGATTTTCCATCTCATAGGATCCATCAAAATATATATATATATATAGCATAATACACTATACATGTAATGCCTAATCAATAAAATAAATATTTTTCCTAGCGTTAAGGCTTTACATTAATCCCTCTTAACACATTTTAAGCATTATCCTATAGTTTGCCTTGTGACACAACCAGTAACGTTGGTCATCAGGGAGGCGCTATGATAAGACAACACTAAAACAAAATCATAGTTGTCGTATATAAGGATAAAAGTATGACAAGACATATGAGGTAATGTCCAAGGTAGGATTCTACCAGTTTTCCCTTTCTAGATGGTCGTAACACATCGCTGCAACGACTGAAGTCCGAGTCCACCACTCCCTAAATCAAATCAAGATGCACTAATCGAGTCAAGATCAACGTAATAATACGAAGGCAGGGGCCTCTAAAGGTAGCTAACCCTTTGGCTAGACATAGGCTCATATTTTAGTCATTTCAAATTGATACAAGTGTCGGGTCATCCATCATCATTCTCTTTTTTCATTCTAGTAAACATCACTAATTCAACCTCTACATTCTGGATAACATCCACTGCGTACATGGTTGTTAAAGTGGTTCTGTTAGAATGGCAGAGAGTATGTCATTCGTCCGACCCGGTCTCTTTAACAACCAATCGTCCATTTTACACACTGGTTGGTTATTTTAAATTACAAGAACAAGTCATATTTCATATCAAAATATCAGATTTACTTTAAAAATCATTTCGAATTCAAAATAGGTTATACCTTCATATCAATACATTCATATTTAAATCAACGATTTAAATCTAAATAGCTCCCTCTTCGAAACCGTTTGAGTATTGAAAATGGTTTTGAATAATTAAAATAGTTTTAATATTGAAAAGTAATTCGGATAATTAAAATAGTTTTAAAGATTGGAAATAGTCTGAACATCAATAGTTTTAATATTAAAAATAGTTTAGGTAATTAAAATAATTTGATTATTAAATAATTTATATATTAAAATAGTTTATATTAAAACTCTTTCTTCTTTCACAACAATTGGAATTCGTGTTCCAATTCCAAATCACAAAGAATTTAATTCTTTAACTTCCTATTCAAGTAAACTTAATATTAAAAATTCAATTCAAAATTAACCTCAATTCAAATGATTTCCAACTTTACTTCGACTTCACTTTAAAAGGTTTATTCAAAGGATGAAAGTTTCAACTCAAATTCTCATTTTTCAAGAATTTAGTTTAATTCCATTTTACATCCAAAACTTTGAAATATCACTTTAATTACAGTAAATTCAAAGTTTAAACCTTTGAAATAATTACTTTCAATATATTAAGTCATTTCTCAATTTCGACTTAAGATTTCCAATTAAAACCTTTGAACCAATTTCATTTAAACAATTAAAATTTCAACATTTCAAAACTTAAATTTAGAAAGTAATTTAGTTCATATAAATCCAATTTTTATTCTCTTTAAAACAATGTCATTTAAACTAATTTAAATTCAAGATTTTGAAATCATTTAAATTT
This sequence comes from Allium cepa, assembly GCA_030765085.1. Classification (NCBI taxonomy): domain Eukaryota; kingdom Viridiplantae; phylum Streptophyta; class Magnoliopsida; order Asparagales; family Amaryllidaceae; genus Allium; species Allium cepa. Next base: position 438,495,988 of record CM060935.1, on the reverse strand, counting down.
AACCAAATCAAGTCTGTATATAATTTTCTACCCTATGGTCAAGTGATCATTTTATTTCAATTTTTATTACATGGATGAATCCATATCATTTCAACCCAAATTAAATGACACAGGTATATATCATTTCAACCTACTTCTTAGTTTATTTGAAATAATTCAAATGACAATTTATAGGATGTTAAATAATAATTGGGTTAGTAACAGAGATATGTCAAAATAAATAGCAACTATACATACAACATATTAATCAATAGGCATCCAATTGCAATCAACAATCCATATCAACCAATATATTACAACAGTTACTAATTATCAATTGTCGATGTTTAACTGGCAATTAAATTCAATATTAATTTAAATGTCAATTTAATTCAATAAAAAATTTGAATTAATTTAAACGACAATTTAAACTACCAAACAGCATCAATAAAATTTTATCATTTCACGATTCTTAATTCAACTAACATAAGAAATTTTATTAATCGCTCACACTTGATTTAAAGCCCAATAAAAATCCAACAGAAGCCAAAAATATCAACGATCTCCAAATTAAACCAAATAAGTTTCATATTGTCTCGAATTTCGATATGAATCCATTAGAATAAACCGCACATCAATAGGAGTTCGTATGTAAAAGTTATACAAGTTAGAAGATTGAATTTTAAATTTTAATTTAAAAAATAGAACAAGGGCAAAAAAATAAATATATCGTCACCTTCAAACCCTAACAAGCACATCCACAAGCTCGAACAAACCAAGCTTGACACCTAAACCCAATGCCGCATGCAACTCTAGGCCTCCATCTCCAGATCATACCTTGCCATCACCTTTGCCACCTTCGGTCCCCCCTCGTCGAAGTAACGCCACCCTGCGTCGCCGCTTGGATCTCTTCCCCACCAGCCACTAATGCTTGATTTCTGGTGAAATCGATCACCGCTAACAAGATCCAAGCCGTTAGATTGACTCTATTTGACACTCTCTGCACTACAGTTACCTCTGATCGTCGTGTGGTCGACGATCCACCTTTGAAATCAAATCCTAGATTGAACGACCGAGACTTCTTTGTCGATTTCTGATAAAACCGAGAGTCGATTGCAAAAAAGAATTGCAGATGCTGATTCCATTCGTCAAGAGCTTTGCGATGATATATTATATGATAGGATTGGAGCAGTTTGAATTTTTCGATTTCATTTGAAATCGGTAAAAGGGTTTTGACATATTGACCATTGAGAAGGAGCAGATTAGAACTGAAATGTACGTACAAAAAATAGAATAGAAAGCTGCTAGATTTATAAAACATATATATAGACAAAGATTGAAAAGAAATAGATGGTACAGATCAATCGGGTCAGAGTGATTATAAAGGCTCGAAAAGCCCATTTCGTTCCTGAAACGAAACTGGGTCATATGATATGTCAAAATATAGGTTTTCAATATTTTTAAGTTCAATGGAACTAATATCAAACCCTAATTCTATTGTATGTAGAAGTTAGCTTTAACAAATTATATTTATTTTTGTATGTTAATCAAATGAATTATTGTTAAACTGATTTAATCACTTTTAAATTTCAAATTAAAAGTTTTCTATCATCATTCTTAGTCTAACAGAAATAAATAAACTTTCAAAATTAAACTTTCCATGTTAAATCTAAGATTTAAATATTACATTAAATTCTAACAGTCAAAAAAATCCTAGTTCATTATAATTTAAATTCCAAACAAATTTTTTTATTTTGATTTAAATGTTCTTTATATTAAATCGAAAATTCTCTTATGTAATTTATTAACAAAGTTTCCATTTATTACACCCTTTATTCCACAGTTAACGTCTTTTCTCATATTAATTGAGATATTTCGACTATATTAGTTTCAATTGATTACCCAGTTAATTTCAAAACGAAATAAATAATAAGATGAGAAATAGAAAAATTGTTACATCTTGGTAATTTAAACACATTTATAAAATTATTGATTACAAACAAAGGTTAATAAATTTATGTACTAAGTAATAAATTTCTTATTATATGCTAACATATTTAGAATATTGTTTATTCTATTCTTTATTAACAATTATTATTTACAATCGATGGAATTTACTTTCAAATAATTATTAATTATATTCAAATAATTATCATAAAATTATAGTCCAATACGCATTACCATCCTTACCTCATTGAAAATTTAACATTGTAGAATTCATTTAAGAACAAATTATATGTTCTAAAAAATTTTTTACATTAATAGATCATAAATTTTAATTTCAGACAACATTAAATTCAAAATATTATTTAATTTAATTTTTTTAATCATCAAAAATTCGAGTCGTTACATATCTATTTGTATTCCGCTTTGTATATTCTAAGATCTGTGACTCTGTGATTCGAATTTGTTATATATTGTTCTGGATTATTGTTTTAGCCACCATATTTTTGTTTCAAGCCTAGATTGCATATGTCGATTCCACTTGTGATGAAAAAATAATATAGCACCCTTGTTGACATATCAATTATCGTTGAAAATAGAATTCACTGATGGTTGTTGCAATGGACCTGGCTTTTCGACCCTTAGAGGTCGACACTAATACATCCTCGGTATTCATATGCCGAACCACCAAGTGCCGTAAAGGTAGATTTTTAGAGGAAAGAAAGTAGAAAGGAAAGATAAGGAGAAATTAAACAACATGGAATCTCATAAACCAACTAATATAATCAAGTCTTTAAAAAATCTAAGACCATTTTTTTATACATATACATATCAGAGTGGATAGTTATAACACTTGTCCTTACAATAGTAGACAAAGTACACATAACACATACACAACGGAAGATATCCAAAATACGAGAGTACTTCCTGCGCCTCCAACTTGATTCCATAGCTCCAAAGCATCTAAAGCTAACTCAGCAAACATGTTCGGTCTGATCTAAGCATTGTAAGGAAATAACTCCCAAGTCATCCTAGAATACCAGTGTGAGTAAACTCAAATCACAAAAAAAAACTTTCTTGGTTTATTAACTTGAAAAGTCGTTTGAAATCAAAGGTATCTCGTAAGACCTCGTCGTAGATAAACACGGACGAGTTTTTACCTTACGATAACTAAAACACCTTTATAGAAAATCCAATGATATTATAATAATGTTTAGAGGTCAAAATAAAATATGAAAATAGCTAAAATGCTTGCATCTCACGTTTCAGCATAGTTGGGCACAACAAAATCCGTACTACGCTTATTGGAGAATGGATTCCATACAATTGTTAGTCCGCGAGATGATGATTTTGATGACAACAACCTTAGAATAGATTATAAAATATAAATACCGACATTATAAGTTTAGATATATATGTACATGCAAGATTTAACCATGCAGGTACCAAGAATGAAGACTGTACAGTATAGAGATTCAAGATATCAAGATAGAAGACTCATGAGTATCAAGATTATCAAGAGTTCAAGATTTCAAAGTTAAGTATTTTTTACTATTAGGAATTTCGTTAAAACTCATATAAAAGCACTGGCATCTTAAAATCCAATTTATTCGTGGAATGGAATCCACTTCGAGCCTGTTAAAGGGATGGAACCCTAAATAGGATGGAACCTACGAAAAATCTAGTGGAACATTGTTTTGTATCCGCCAAACTTTTATTCAAAATGATTTTTCAAAATTATATCATGTTTTCAAAATGTTTTCAAAACTTTCCTTTTAAAAGATTCAAAACCCTCTATCCTGATTTTAAATAATTTTAGCCTCAAAATTATCTTTAGTTTCAAAGTCAAATTACTCCTGATTTTAAATTATCTTTTAATATAATATATTTAACTTTTAAATATTTATACTTCGATTTAAAATATAAAATTAGAGTTAAATTCTATATATATTATTCTCTATATTTACTTATGAATTTTAACTATATTCAAGTATATTTATAAGGTTTAAATTAGTTTTAAATATAAGATAAAGGTTATTTTCAAAGAAAATCAAAACATCAAAAAATGCTTTGGGATGTCGACATGCCTATATACCCCATGTCGACATGGTGTCAGTTGAGTTCAAAATTTAAATTTCAAAAGAAGTGTCTATTCGCCATAACTCTTCACGAATGGACATCGCTGTTGTTCTTCTATAAATAGGGGTTAGTTTCAACGAATTTAACATCAGATTTTCTGGTTTTTCGCTCCTCTTCTTCTTCCACTTTTCTTAATACATATTTTTATCATTACTCTGCCGAAATCAACATTGAATCAAACTCGATTACTTCTAGTTTGATTCTCTACCACTCTCTCTACATGATTCTTAGTGCTATTCAGAGTTATAGACTTCTTTGTAATATATTAAGCGAGAAAATGTGTGATTGTAGCCTTGAAAATCAATCAAGAAAGAAAAGGTGTGATTGTAGCCTTGGTAAATCAATTGGGTAATCTTGTGGCCCGGAAATCAAGTATCTCTACCCAGAGGATCGAAATTCTGGAGGGTGTACCTCGTAGCCTTGAAACCGAGGGTGTAATTGTACAATTGCTTTTTGAAAGAAAATCCGTACTTGTGTTGCAGAACTGGATGTAGGGTAACTCCAAACTAGTTTAAAATCTGGTGTGTTCTTTCCTTTACTGCTTTTATTTTATTTCTGCGTCTGTGTTTATTTCTGTGATCATATTTGTGTCTGTATATTGCATACATTGGTGTCTAAATTAACATAAATTGAAAAAGATTTAGTAATTCTTTATTAACACTATTCACCCCCCTCTAGTGTTAATCTTAGCCTTAAGATCTGTAATCCGCATTTCTCACAATTGGTATCAGAGCAAGGCTTTCCAAGTTTTATAATCTGATTTATGAAAATAGTTTTTAAAATAACTATATTTGTTAATACTAGTTAGGAAGCATTCAAACCATCATCGTTTCTTGAGTCTGCATATAATCAATGTTCAAATTCAAATTGTCTACCAAGATTGTTTGATGTGCAGGAATCATGCTTTATGGGTATTGAGGAACCAATCCACAACGGACAAATTGTGCAGATCAGAAAGAACAAGTGGATACTCGATAGTGGGTGTTCTAGACACGTGACTGGCAATCCAGATATACCGAATGATATAATATACAAAGACGGAGGATTGGTTAACTTTGGAGACAATTCAAAAGGATATGCGATTGGCATTAGCAAAGTCGGTAATTCTGAAACTCCTACTATTACTAATGTTTTGCTAGTTAAGAATCTGAAACATAATCTGCTAAGTATAAGTCAACTATGTGATAAAGGATATAAAATTAAATTTGAAAAAGATAAATGTCACATTGAAGATAATAATTCAACCATTATATTTGAGGGAGTCAGGAAAAAGAATATTTATATTCTTAGTATGAAAGTTTCAAATGATAACCTGTGTCTGTTGGCAAATACAAGTGACCCTTGGATTTGGCACAAGAGATTTGAGCATTTGAATTTCAAACTCTTATCTAGACTGTCAAAATATAATCTAGTAAGAGGTCTTCCTAAAATGAATTTTAAAGTAGATAGTTTATGTGATGCTTGTCAATTAGTTTAAGTTAAAAGATATGATTTCAACTTCAAAACCTCTTGAATTACTCCATCTTGATTTATTTGGTCCATCTCAAATTCTATCAATAAATCATAGTAAATATGTCTTTGTAATTGTAGATGATTATTCTAGATTTACATGCACAATATTCTTGAAACATAAAAGTGATACTTTTGAATGTTTTAAGACATTTCAAATAGAATTCAAAATCAATTTTCTCTATAAAAAATATAACTATTCGAAGTGATCACGGTGGTGAATTTGAAAATGAAAAGTTTGAGGAATTCTGCAATAAAAAGGGAATAACTTGCAAGTTTTCATTTCCAAGAACTCCACAACAAAACGGAGTAGTAGAATGTAAAAATAGGACGATTCAAGAGTGTGCGAGAACTATGCTTACAGATAGTAATTTACCAAAGAATTTTTGAGCAGAAGCAGTTGCTACCACCTGTTATATTTTGAATAGAATTTTATTTAGACCTCTAACTGATAAGACATCTTATGAACTTCTTTATTTAAAGAAACCTAAGGTATCTTATTTCATAATTTTTAGGAGTAAATGCTTTATTTTAAATACAAAAGATAATTTAGATAAATTTGATCTTAAATCCGACAAAGGTATCTTTATCAGATATTCTAATAAAAGTAAAGCGTATAGAGTGTTTAATTTAAAAACTAATTCCATTGGAGAAACAATGCATGTTTCATTTGATGAAAATTTCAAAATTTTTGAAGATACAAATGATGAAGAGGATTTAATCACTCAAAATCAAGAATCAATTGAAAATAATAATGAAATTAATTATTCTAATAAGAGGATTAAACTTTTAGAAGATCATCCTATAGAAAATATACTGGGAGATATGCAATCTATTGTTAAAACTAGAAATCAACGAAGTCAAATAAGTAATGTAGTTTTTATATCAACTATTGAACCCAAAAATCCAAAAGAAGCATCAACTGATGATTCATGGATTTTAGCTATGCAAGAAGAATTAAATCAATTTACTAAAAATGGTGTTTGGGAACTTGTTCCTAGACCAGAAAATAAAACAATAATTGGAACTAAATGGGTTTATAAAAATAAAATGAATGAACAAGAAGAGGTAGTTAGAAATACAGCTCGATTAGTCGCTCAAGGTTACTGTGAAGAAGAAGGAATAGATTTTGATGAAACCTTTACTCCCGTAGCAAGGTTAGAAGCCATAAGGATTCTACTTCTTTCGCAAATCATAATAATTTCAAATTATTTCAAATGGATGTCAAAAGTGCCTTTTTAAATGGATTTATAAAAGAAGAAGTATATGTTGAACAACCACCACTTTTTGAAAATGATAAATTACCAAATCAAGTTTACAAACTTAAGAAAGCATTATATGGTCTAAAACAAGCTCCTAGAGCCTGGTATGATAGACTAAGATCTTATTTATTGCAATCTAATTTTGAAATTGGTAAAGTAGATAATACTCTTTTTATTCAAAGAAATAAATATGATATTCAACTAGTTCAAGTTTACGTAGATGATATCATTTTTGGTTCAACTAATTTTGAAATGAATAAAGAATTTTCTGAAATAATGACAAAAGAATTTGAGATGAGTCATATGGGTGAATTAAATTTCTTTTTAGGATTACAAATAAAACAATTAAATAATGGTATTTTTATTAGTCAAGAAAATTATACTAAAGACCTAATTAGTAAATTTGGTTTGACTACTGCGAGTGGAAAACCCACTCCCATGGCAACCAATGAGTACCTTAGTAAAGGAGATCTCGCGAAAAATGTAGATCAAAAACTATATAGAGGAATGATTGGATCACTACTCTATATTACTGCCAGTAAACCTGATTTCATTTATAGTGTTTGTCTCTGTGCCAGATATTAATCCCAACCTAAAGAGACCCACTTAAAAGCCATAAAACGAATCATAAGATATGTTAAACACACATCTGATAATGGTTTATTATACCCTAAAAATGATCCTTTTGACTTAATATCTTGCTGTGATGCTGACTATGTTGGTTGTAAATCAGACCGAAAAAGTACAAGTGGGACTTGTCACTTTTTGGGGCATTCTCTGATTTCTTGGCTTAGTAAAAAGCAAAACAAAGTTTCTTTATCAACAACTGAAGAAGAGTATAATTCTGCTACTTTGGCTTGTTCTCAAGTAATATATATGCAACAAACCTTAAAAGATTTTGGTTTAAAATTTTCAAAATCACCAATTTATTGTGACAATACAAGTACTATAAATTTATCCAAAAATACTACTCAACATGCTCGAACTAAACATATTGACATTAGACATCATTTTCTCAGAGATAATATAAGTAAGGAAGTAGTTACTCTCGAGTATATCAATTCTGAGAATCAAATTGCTGATATCTTAACAAAACCCTTAAATGAATCAATATTTACTAAATCAAGAAGAGAATTACGTATTTGTTCTATAACTGAAATATAAAATATAAATAACAAGTATAATTAATAATTAATATTAAAATAATTGAAATAGTTAAAATAAAAAGGACCATGTCGACATCCCCCATATACCCATGTTGACATGCAACGTTTTTAAGTTTTGAAATTTTCCCACCAAAATTAAAAAAATTTAGTTATATATTTTTCTCTAAATCGAATTTTTGTTCATTCTCTCTGTTTTCTCTTTAATCTATCTTCTGAATAAATAAAATAATGGCCTCCTCTTCTAAATCAAACATAAAATCAACTTTTTCATTCTCTTCTCCTACATCGGGTCCATTTCAACGTACTACTCTCGCTCGTGTGACTAAAATGGATGAATCTATGAAGGATGTATTCAGATGATGACTGAAATTCAAGTGACTCAACTTCGTATGGCAAAGGAACAGGAAAGGCAAGGCAAGATTCTTAGGAATTTGCGAAAATTTCTAATGGATAACCAGGCCAACCCTATCTTGATTGATGAAGACTCTTCACTCAATCAAGAACAGGAGGCCAACGAGGAGGAAGAAGAAGAACCCATGGAAGAAGCACACGAGGAGGATGATGACCAAGTCGTGTGTGTTGGAGAAGTGTGTTTTGACAAGAATGGGAATCTTGTCGAACAACGTGGAAACTTCTGTTTTCACTATCCAAACTATTCGATTCATAGATCTCCTATGTTTTATAATGCACAATAGTTTCTTTTCTTTCTTCTCCGTTGTTGTTTATGCTTCTGTGTGTTTTCTAAACGTTCATGTATATACGACTTCATACGTAATAAATAACTCGTGTTCTTATATGTGTTTTAATTATAAATACTACTGCGAATTCTTACTTAGGATAGTTGATAGTTTAGGATTATGTTTTAGAATTAGATTCAAGTGATGATTACTTATGATAACACTATCATTATAATCACATGTTATAGAGTATTAGTTATATAGTTTGGAATTATATAGTTATATAGTTTAAAGTTATATAGTTTACATTTAGTTTTTTTGTTGATGGCAAAGGGGGAGAAATATAAAATAGGGTGGTTAGGCATAAATTAAGGGGGAGTTATTAGTTTTAGGGGGAGTTATTAGGATAGAAGTAATATTTTATACACAAAGGTTGTCATCATCGAAAAGGGGGAGATTGTTAGTCCGTGAGATGATGGTTTTGATGACAACAACCTTAGAATAGATTATAAAATATAAATACTGATATTATAAGTTTAGATATATATGTATATATAGGATTTAACCATGCAGGTACCAAGAATGAAGACTGTATAGTATAGAGATTCAAGATATCAAGATAGAAGACTCATGAGTATCAAGATTATCAAGAGTTCAAGATTTCAAAGTTAAGTATTTTTTATTATTACGAATTTCGTTAAAACTCATATAAAAGCACTGGCATCTTAAAATCCAATTTATTCGTGGAATGGAATCCACTTCGAGCCTGTTAAAGGGATGGAACCCTAAATAGGATGGAACCTACGAAAAATCTAGTGGAACATTGTTTTCTATCCGCTAAACTTTTATTCAAAATGATTTTTCAAAATTATATCCTGTTTTCAAAATGTTTTCAAAACTTTCCTTTTAAAAGATTCAAAACCCTCTATCCTGATTTTAAATAATTTTAGGTTCAAAATTATCTTTAGTTTCAAAGTCAAATTACTCCTGATTTTAAATTATCTTTTAATATAATATATTTAACTTTTAAACATTTATACTTAGATTTAAAATATAAAATTAGAGTTAAATTCTATATATTCTCTATATTTACTTTTTAATTTTAACTATATTCAAGTATATTTATAAGGTTTAAATTAGTTTTAAATATAAGATTAAGGTTATTTTCAAAGAAAATCAAAACATCAAAAAATGCTTTGGGATGTCGACATGCCTATATACCCCATGTCGACATGGTGTCAGTTGAGTTCAAAATTTAAATTTCAAAAGAAGTATCTATTCACCATAACTCTTCTTGAGTGGACATGGCTGTTGTTCTTCTATAAATACGGGTTAGTTTCAACGAATTTAACATCAGATTTTCTGGTTTTTCTCTCCTCTTCTTCTTTCACTTTTCTTAATACATATTCTTATCATTACTCTGCCGAAACCAACATTGAATCAAACTCGTTTACTTCTAGTTTGATTCTCTATCACTCTCTCTACAAGATTCTCAATACTATTCAGAGTTATAGACTTCTTTGTAATCTATTAAGCGAGAAAAGGTGTGATTCTAGCCTTGAAAATCAACCAAGAAAGAAAAGGTGTGATTGTAGCCTTGGTAAAACAATTGGGTAAACTTGTGGCCCGAAAATCAAGTATCTCTACCCAAAGGATCGAAATTCTGGAGGGTGTACCTTGTAGCCTTGAAATCGAGGGCGTAATTGTACAATTGCTTTTGAAAGGAAATCCGTACTTGTGTTGCGGAACTGGATGTAGGGTAAATCCGAACCAGTATAAAATCCGGTGTGTTCTTTCCTTTACTGCTTTTATTTTATTTTTGCATCTGTGTTTATTTCTATGATCATATCTGTGTCTGTATATTGCATACATTGGTGTCTAAATTAACATAAATCGAAAAAGATTTAGTAATTCTTTATTAACACTATTCACCCCCCTCTAGTGTTAATCCTAGCCTTAAGATCCGTAATCCGCATTTCCCACAACAATGACCGGGCTACTGCGGTACCGCCTATCTTAGTGCATCTCAAGATAAAATAGCATCGAGGATCTTGCTTGGATCCCCTGCCAACATAGGATCAGATACTGGATAATACCGAATATGATCACCCCTCCGTCAATGGGCCCTCGAAGTATACAAATGAGAGATAACAACCACTCTAGGTAGGGATGATCATACCCTACTTGGAAGCAACCCACTAAGCCCTGCCGCATCTTCCATGTTTTGGTCATTCCTGATCGATGAGGCTGGAGGCTATGATTACCTTTCAAGAAAATTTACACTTAGAATGCTCATTGCCTCCAACGACAATGTGCTGATAGCATTCATCCATACAAGTCCGTTCTGGGTCTGAACGAAATCAAAGGCATTATTCCTACCACATCCATTTTGGAATCACCCTCAGGATTAGTGGAAATTATCCCTTGCACTTCACATCTTTGTCTTCGATTCCATGCTCTTCATGATGTCTTTAGTTCGCAAGGCTTGAGTTGGATCGAAGTGGTTTTCAGATAACAAATCTGATCTCTATCTCTTCCAAACAGCTTTGGATAATTTTCGATAAACTCAACCCTGGTTCTTTAGGAAATAATTAGACAACATAAGAGCGGAGATCACCCTTGACCATTAAGTAAATGGATTTTCTTATCATTGACCTAGGAGAATAGAATAAGGTTTATATGCTTAGTAACACTCATGTGGATGATTGTTCCCTATAACTCAAGTGTTTCTCCTAGATATTCCCAAAGTTACACTTTGGTCAAGATTTGATAGTCGGTTATTTAACTATCAAATAAACAATTAACATTCAAACATAGATTAAAACCCACTGGATCCACTGAGCCTCATTAAATTAATCTCATACTAATTTAATTACATATTCTTTGTTCCCAAAACGTTCATATACTTAACCCTCTAGTATAAGTGTGTGTGTGAGTGTGTGTGTGTGTGTAATAAACCATTTAAGAAAGGTTCTTATTTCAAAATCGTCTTCAGTTGGTTACTAGAAACCAAGCCACTTTTGTTTAACTTCCCAAACTTGGCATCTTTATTAAACAATCTCATCTAAGAAAATAATCTTTGAATCACAACCAACACTTGATGCAAAACTAATACTATTCCTCAGATAACAATGAAGCCGTTCAAGTTAGGGTATTATTACCTCTCGGACCTTGACTCGACAACACTCTTATTCCTTGGCATAATAGAAGTTGTTCATCAAAATATCTCTATATTAAATCATTTAAAAAAGATTATATAACCATCTCCTTTAAGTTAAAAAAACTTCATTTCAGTTATAAACTCCTTTTCATAAAACCCCAAATCATTTATAAACTTATGTATCTAGAATCATTTTCATATTATTTTCCAAAACTTCATGATCGTTAGTTCAAGAACCCTTTAATAAGAAAAAAAAATCTTGTAAACCAATTTACTTTAAAATCCTTCCATACATAATGTCATAATCAAAAGGGTACTCTTAAGTGCCATATTATGAATCAATTAATAATCTCCAAAGTATTAGTTAATTAAATAGTTAATTAATTTTAAACAATGATATAAAAATCCATTTGCTTATCCAAATTGAAAGGAGGCTTAGTAGTTCACAATGGTACTTAATCGGGCTATCATGATTTTATAACGACATTCAAGTCATAACAAAAGGGTTTACATAACAATAGATATGTGAATAAATCTAAATTAACATAATCTGATGTATACATACATGTTTATAATATCATAACAGTACGACGGTGATTTGTCCTACTATATAGATGTCCAAACAATTCAATCAATTTACTTCGTTATAGCAAAATGGTGTTTTGTTCTGCTAACAAATATTTTTTAGTCTCCTTAATCATATAGGGTTACTTAAGGTCTAGATAAGAGATCATTTGATTTGGAATCAACTTGCTTTGAAAAGAATATTGATTTAAAATGAAATCGATTTGATTTAAAAATCACCCTTGAAAAGGATTTAAATAGGTAAATCATTTTAAAATCTAATTAAATCTTAATTAATCTTAACTAAATAGAGATTAAATCCTAACTAACCCTTAATTAGACTTAGTGCACTTAGTTAAGTCATGATTAACTCGTTAATGAATCTCATTTAAAGTTAAGTTAAATCATTATTAGTTAAAACCTGATTAATTAAACAATCACTAAATTAATTGATAATTAATTAATCACTAATCGTAATTAAGTAATTACCGACCACTTAACTATTATTTTATCACATTTAACCTTAATTAAAACTAAATTAATCAAATAATAGTTATTAACTTAATTTAAGTGTTAATTAACTACTAATTACTTCTTAATCATTAATTAAGTGCTAGTTACCTTTAATTAATTAATTAAATTGTTAAATTTCTGAACCTTAATCACTTTTTAAATATTACTAATTTAGTTTAAAAAAACTTTTATAAAACAATCTCAAAAACAAAACATTTTGAAATCAAAGTTGAGAAAATCAGTCGAGCCGCATCAATAGCGACTATTTGTATAGGTATCTTTGTTGAAAACATATTATTTCCTGATTGAAAAAAACTTTAGTAAGATTTCAACTTTTAAACCAAATACGTAAACTTTAATAAAATCAAAAATTTAAACCCTTGAAACAAGTTTTGATTACAAATCCGACCTCAAATCCATCGCGATTTCGTACAAAGTTTTAGTTTTGTTTCTACCCATCATGACTATAGTCGAGTTCATCATCGATCATCACATTACACATCACATTCACATAAAAAATGTGTATATATACATATTCCAATATATGTATACATATATATGGACACACATACACGCATATTGCTTTACTAACTTTGTATTCGCATGCCAAACATCCAATTAAACATAACCAAAATAACCAATCCATATTAATATAAATCATATAGTATTTAACAAACTTCCACGCTATAATATTATTATATCATGAAGCAATGCTAGAGCTTATAATTTTCCAAAAAAAAACTTAAATACTTTAAACTTGTAAAACTTGAAAAACCCCAAAACTGCAACTCGAAAAAGATAATCTTCCTTTCAAATTTCATCCATGTTACTCTAGGAACTTTGGAAAGTTATCAACAGAAAATTTTTAGAATTTTCTTTTCTCTATCATTTCAAATAATGAATCACTCAAATTGGATCAGTTTGATGGGAGATATTGTCAAATGAATGAGTGGAATTTCCGGCCTTGGAATTTTTGGGTCTGAAAACACTCTATAAAAAATTGAACTTTTGACATATGTCTGATCGAAATCTGAAGAAGTGGTCAGGAGAAATGTAGCAACTAATGGAAATTTAGATGGTTTGAGAAAAATGAAAATCCATATTTGGAATGTTATTAAGGATGATATGGCCGAAGGAAGTTGGACAAAAATGGGGGGGAATAAGTGGATTTTTAAACAAGTTTTTCAAAGGGTTTTTTATATTTCTTTTCCATTAAAAAGAAGAGGAAGCCATTAAACTATGGAGAAAGCTTTAGAGAAATAGAAAAGGAGAATTAAATGAAAATATGGTGAAGGTGGCGTGTATTTATAGCGGAAGAAAAGAGGAAAAATTACCACTTTAACCTTAGCTTAAAAAAATTCAAAAATGTCATCATTTTGTGAAATCAAATCAACATCTCGTCCCTCTCATGCATCACATCATCTTCTCCAGTCATATCATATATGTAATTACAACTAATAGTGTTTTCTTATGAAAATATATATGATGTGACAGCGCACACACATATACAATGTTAATATTTTTAAATTTATGAATTGCACATCAACTTATTTCTTCCCTTACTTGTCACATCCACTTCCTTCTCTAGTCATATCTTAGGCTTAATGATGGTTAATGATGATAAATATTATGATATGAGAAGAGATAAAAACAATATTTATATATACAAGTTATTATTTTTTTAAACTATGAATTGTCGCATCACTTCCTAAAAATAATTTACATAAGATAATATATTACTAATTGTATTATAATATGTTTAATTATCTATTATATATGTGTATATATAGTGCATAAAGGCGAACAACGTTTTCGATAACTTTCTGGTGTTGAAAAGTCCAAATTTTGGAAAATGTTTTTCTGTCACATTTTCAATTTTTCTATGAACTATCTATTTTGGTAAAAAAAATTCAAAAATGAACTTTCTAGTATTAGTTATAAATTAAAGAGGTCTATTTTAATTATAAAAACCAATATTTGAATATTGAATATTAATTAAATATTTATAAATTAAAGCGATGAAAATCCGGATCATTACAATTGCTCTTAATCAACCCTATTTTCTGCACTAGTAGATGATATTATCACATAATATCCTTTGTTAGCGTGGGTCCCGAAGTAGGGCATTACAAAAGCCGTCTCCACTAAACCCTAAAAAATTGCACCCATGAGAATGTGACTAATGGCCAAACCTTGAAGAGGTTAATTGAGACCATTTGTAAACATTAAAGCTTTCTTGTGAGGGGTATTTATCAGCTCCAGACAAACATTGCTCAATCATTGACCCGACTCACATATTCCTTCATCGACATTTCTTCTTGCTACAAATATATGAATTTCTCTAATTGTACGCCCTGCTCGGCCATGGAAAGAAACTTCATCTCAAAACGCTTACAAAGCTCTACTCAAGTAATCACTTCTTCATTAATCTCTGTCACAACCTCTCATAAGTATGAATCCATACTTTTAAGTCCATATATGACTCGATCCCCACATATGACTTCCCTCATGGACTCGTAAAGTCTGTACATAGCTTGTCAAAATTAGTGGCAGGTGGGTGGGTAGGAACTACACTTTGGAGCCTGCTTTGTTGGTCCTTGTAACGACCCAGAATTTTTAGAAATTAAAATTTGAATATTTAATTAATTTTAAATATTAATAAGTGAATTTATAAGTCGAATAAATTTTATTTTGAATTATTGGATTTAATTGGATAATTAAATCGATAATTTAATACGTTAAATTATGGAAATAATTGAAAATATAGTTAAATATGATTGAAAATGATTTGTAAAATTTTATTTTATCATATTGGAGTTAGAATGATATTTTAGAACTTTTAAAATCGATTTAAAAGTTAATTTGTGAAAATTGAATATTTTAATATTAAAATCGACTAGTAAAAATAGTCAATTTTTGAACAGTCTCAGAATTGAACGAAACCAGTTCCATTGGATCCGTAATAGTTAGTTATTACCGGATTTCAAATTTCGTGTCAATCGGAGTTATCGTTTGAGCGTGGCAGCTCGAAACGCATCGAATTATTTTTTATTTAAATTTGGCGAGTAAAAATAGCCATTTTTCAAAAAGTCTCGGATTTCGACGAAACCAGTTTCATCGGATCCGTAATGTGATATTATTGTAAGGTTTCAAATTTCGTGTCAATTGGATTTACCGTTTGTCCGGTACAAATTAAAACGCCTAGAAAATCGCTTAAATCGGTTTAATTCAAATTGAGCGTTTGCAGCCATAACTCGCACAGATGTCCGAATTAGCTTCCGAAACCTATTCCATTGTGTCCGGAACGTGGGATAAACCCTAGGTACGTCAGTTTCGGCGCGTAAATCGGAGTTCGGAATTTCCGGGTGAATAGTGTCGATCGTTTCTCTATAAATACACCCCCTACCCTTCATAAATTAAAAAAAAAAAAACCCTAATACTAAAACCCTAGCTGCCTCTAACATAACCTAAGGCCAGAATTGTCCCAAAATCATCCCTCAATCTCTCTCAATCTACAAAGATTTAGCCAAGGTGTTCAACACGAAAGTCGTAGAGCTCGACGAGAGCTTTCGATCCATACGGTTGAGATCGTGTTTGGAGCATCGTAGGACGAGCTATGTGCGGCCGACCGTGCCAGTTCACGCACGCAACTCGAGGAGCTAGTGAAGGCCGAGCTTCATGAGGGTCAGGCCGAAGTTGGAGCATGTTAAAAGCTTTGATTTGCAAGTGGTTTGATGTGATTTCGTCGAGTATAGGTGGAGTAATATTAAACCCTAGTATTGGATTCATGGGTTTGGGTATGCGGCTGTGTACGTGAAGGAGAACGTGAGGAAGGAGATGCTACGTGTGGCCTGATGTTGAGCAGTGTAGATCCAAGGGTCTTGATTAGCTTTGGGTATAAAATTATAAATAAATGTTGTATTTGTTTATATAAATACGTGTAAAACTTGTAAAATACATAACTTTTTCATACGAGGTCGAAAACGCGCGAAACCAGTTGCGTTGGAATCGTATGGACGAGCACTACGCGATGGAGTTGGTTTGGAGTCGTTTGGAGTTAGTGAGAATTTTGGGTAAAATTAAACGTCCGTTTAATTTTATTCGAAATAAATCGCTAAAACGGAAATGAAATCAAGGTGAGAACTTCTCACTCAATCGAATCAGTTTCGATTTTATTTTAAATAGTTAGATTTAAAATATTTGAATGCATGTTTGAATGTTGATTGATATCTATTGATTGTTAAAATAGACATTATGCGCCGTTAGTAAGCGGATGTTATTTAATAAAAACATATACCGCGAATATTTCATAAACAGTGAAATTGGTATTATATATAGTAGCAATATATATATATTGGCATATGTATATATTGGAGTTATTGATTTCCCGCATTTATTTTTTTAGCGGATGAGACCCTATTACGCCGTTATTAAGCGGATAATATTTAATAAAAACATGTACCGCGATAATTTCGTACTGGAGCGAAATTGGTATTGTGCTAATGTTTGTGGATGCAGGAAAACAAGTTGGAGGGATCCAACTGGATTGCTCAACAGTTTTTATTTGATTTCAGATATTTTGATATTTGATGGATTATCATATCGATATATGATATCGTTGTAGTCGTGATTGACTATTTGGTGTGTAGCATCATTGGACCAAATTTTGGGATTTTAAAATAATTTTTAAAGTGATTTTTGAGAATATACTATATTTTAGAATCGATCCATTTTAAAATAATTAAACGCTATAATTTTTAAAGTTATAAAATTATGGTTTTTGTGAAATACAGTTAAAAGCTGATTTTTGAGAAATATGAACTAATGGTTTTATAAAAGAGTTTAATCGGGATTTTAGAATAATTGTGAAAAGTTTAAATATAGGATTTATAAAATTTGATTATTTTATAAATCAAAATGATGAAATTATAAAGGAGTTTAAAGACGTTTTTAAAATATTAATATGAATTGATTTATATAAGAGATTTATAAATGGATATTTATAAATTGAAATATAGACATTATAAAACGAGTTTTTATAAGTGTTTGAATGAAGTGAAAATGAATTTCATTAAAGAATGAAATTTATAGAATTTAAATGGTGAAGTTATAAGAATGAAATTTATAAAATTATAAATGGTGAAGTTATAAATGAAATTTATAAATAGTAAGATTTATAAATTTTGTGAAGTTACTAAAGAATATATTTGGATGAATAATTGAATCTTAAAAGTTATAAGATTTATAACTATGAAGTTTAAAAGAACGATTTTGTAAAATAATCGTTTTATAAGCATTTAACTTATAATGTGAATTTTTGGTTTATAATTAAAATTATAAATCGAATAAGTTAATAAAGAGATTTATAAAAAGGAAGTTTTTATAAATAAATAGAAATGGAATTTATAAACGTTGTTTTATAAATTCGCAAATGACTTATTTTGATAAGAAAATTGTTGAAACCTATTAAAGGAGTTATATTCACATTTTTGAATAGTGAATAATCCTTTAAAATAAATTGAATAGAAGTGATGAAATTGTTAACGAAGTTTATTCACATTTTTGAATAGTGAATAATATGTTAAAGAAATTGTTTTAGATATGATGTTTTAAATAGAATTAAAACTATCTAACGATGTTTTTAAAAGGTATTGAGATTCGAAATCATAGATTTCAACATTTATTGTTGAAATAGACGTTTTCGAGAAATAGAAGGAGATGATGGACTATAACACTGTTGTTATAGTAAATGATTTCCGAAAGGAAATGTTTTGTATAGTATTGGGATTTATATATCTATTTTAATTTCGAATCCCTATACTAGTGATTTTGGGTTGTCGTAACGATGTTTTACGTAACATTCGTTTTGGCCCAAATAAATATGTTAAGTGAATGATTTCCTTAAAGAATGAAATATATACTTAATCTCGATTTAAGTATATTGAATATTTTTGAAGTGTTGAAAATAAATAAAATTTGTGAATTACTTATGAATAAATAAGTATGGAAATGTTTTCCAATATAAAGTGAATATTTTGAGAATTTATCTTTTTGAAGATAAATTGAAAAGGAAAATTGAAATGAATAATTGAAATCGAATATTCATTGATATTTTGGAATTATAAATTCACTAAGGAATTTATAAAGGAAGTGAAATTGGTTTAAAAATAAATATTGATTTATTTTTGAAGTGTTGAAAATTATATATCTAGTGAAGATATTTTTGAAAATAAATAATTTGAAAATTATTTGGAATCTGGTGATGTTGTGCATATCCAGTGATAGTTCAATAACCGACTATCAATATTTCCCTTTGAATGGGTAATTGATGTGATTTGTTTGAATGTGAATGCTACACTTATTTTTGAATAAGCGCTCACTATTCGGGTTAACCGGGAAAGGACCATGGGGTCGTATAACCCATTCCGAATATGTGATACGTCGTTATAATTGCATTGAAGATCGGTGTTGAAGACCCGGTATTTGCGAGAGCGATAGGATGACCTGTCGATTGTCTCTGCACTGAGTTGCAGCGGTATAGAGACTCCCTAAGTGATGGGAAATCCGATCAGGATTGTGAATATCCGGATTGCAAGGACTTCTTTGTAAGTGCCTTCGGTTTTGTTCGATCCCGGAACAGACTTGTATGGATTATGTGTCTGACATTACAAGTTGAGATATAAAGCCGATTTCTTTCAAATATATTTCTGTTGGTGGCGAAGAATTTATTCTTTAGCTTAACACCCTTCTCTGAGACGTACGAGCTCAGAGGTTATATAGTTGAAGTTATCAGCGATATATTCCCAATTTGGTAATGTGACATGCTGAGTGTTGCTGTAAATGATCATTGTGTTGATTATTGTGATAGGATCATTTATTTGATCGTCTATCTTAGTGATCATTGTGTTGATCATTTGTTGACCCAAAGCATGGCTTTTGTATAAAGTATGTTTTTGTGGACGTGACTTCGTCGAACCTCACACCCCGGAAATGGTCAAAACAGGAAAGATGCAGCAAGGTTATGAGGGGTAGCACCCTTTAGGGTATGTACATTTCCTTCTGGATAGAGGTGGTATCATGGTATGGAGCCCAGATATTTAACCTATGTGGTTACTACGAATTTATTACTTTGTGGTTGTTGGTTTTCGGGATCCCGTGAGAAAGGTCGTTTACGATCGGGGAATGGCGTGCTCGTGTCAGTAGTTACCCAGTTAGGGGTAACCCGGCCTTGTGTTGGCAGAGTTCCGGTTTGGTTCTCGGGAATGTCTTTCCAGAGGCATTCTCATGTGGCAATGGGAAGTTCCTTGGCCTGACCATTTGTTGGAAATCCAATTCCCAATACGAAACTTGTACGGTATTAGTTGTAGAACCTATCATTCACTTATGGTGTCGCAACACTGTTTGGATGGTAGCTATAGTAGGCATAGTTCGAAATGTCTATGTTGGCTAAGATTTATATTCTACTTTCGAAATGAATTTCTTCTACACTATGCACTAATAATAATATCAAAATTGATTTGATTTTAATGCGTATCAAGCATCTTTGACTATCATAAGGAGAAATCTCCTCCGATTCTGCGTTTGCATGTGTGTGTGTGCGGGAGGCCTTATGGTAGTCTCATTTTTAAAAGCATTGCGAATTGAATTTAAAAATATTTCTCTATTTTGATTTTTAAAGATAAATAAACTGTTTTGAGTTCTCACACCAGTCACATGACTGACTTGGAGTTTATTGTTTTCCTTCCTAAACTCTGGGTGCCCACCAATTTTCACACGGGCAGTCAAAAGTTAGGTTTATCGGGATATTCTGGAGTTGCTGGAGGCAAGCTGGATGGCATGGCGTATTACTAGTTTATATAGTATTTCTTTTTCCGCTGCACTGTTGTTGTTGTTGTTGTACACTCTGATGATATGATGTAATGAAATGTGATGTAATGTAATAACTGATATAGTTCTTTGTTTAAAGATTATTCATTTATTATTATATGTTGTTCCGCTGCGAATCGTGAGATTCTGATGTTGTTTTCTTTTCCGTTCTATGTTCTTTTCCCTCTATCTTCTACCTTCTTCTTTTCTTTTCTTAATTTCCTCTTTCTTAAAAACCCTCAGTGTTCTGTTTCCTTTCTCTTCTCTTTTCTTTCTATTTTAAAATTTTCTATCTTCTTTTCCCTATCTAAATTTTCTATCGTTTTCTTTTTCTTTTCTTAAATATTTCTTAAACCCCTAAGGGTTCGTATTTTCGTTCATCTTGAATAAATCCATGGAGATTAGTGTCTATTCAAGGAGTACGGATTTACGGGTCTTTACATCTGGTATCAGAGCTTATGGTTAAGCGACAACCATGGTTCTGTTGGGTATTTCTCATTAGAGATAGAGTCAGTAGTACTCTAGAATGAATTTGAGTTTAATAATAGCTATGAGAGCGTATTTGTTAGTGAATATATAAAATTGTTTTATATTGTGATGATTGGTTTGTTGAGTGGTATATAGATTCTGGTTAATACGAGTAATTAACGTTGTTGATAGGGATCTCTAAACACTTGTACAGAACAATTCGACACAGTATTGATTTTTAAAATTGGGTAAATGAAATAATTTTGCCTTAATTATATTTTATATATAAAGGAATAATTTTTCAGAATTATTAAAGTGTATATAAGTTGATTGTTTAAATGTTTGAATAATCTAAATTAAAGGAATAATTGTATAAGCAAAAGAATTATAAGAATGGAATTATAATTAAAGTGATTTACAATTGTGAAATAAACTTATATATATAAGAAGTGAAACTATATGAATATAACTTAAGTGATATGGAATTAAGTTGATATTAGTATCAAACTTAATTAATAAAGTTAAGTGGTGGATGTGAACTTGAGTTATATAAATGAAATTCAACTTTGAAATTGAATTGAATGAATGGATTGAATATTAATCAATTGAATGTGAATTAAATTGATATGGAATAATGAATGTAAGTGTTAATTCATTTAAAATATAATGTTATTGAAAGTTGAATAATTGAATGATAATCAATTAAATGTAAATTTAAGTTGATATGAAATAATGAATGTAAGCAAAGGAATTTGGTTGTAATTAATATACATTGATTGTTATATGATTGTTAGTTGATTGTATATAATTCGTTAAGAGTTAATGAAATTGAAAGCTAAAGTAATTGAAATTCAATTGGAAGTTAAGTGAAACTTGAATGGAATTAAATTTGATTTGGAAGTGAACCAACTTGAATATGAATTAGTGAATATAAGCTAATTGAAAATGAATGATAGTAAACATCCACTGTGAATGAATCAATGTGATTTAAATTGAAAACCAATTCATTGAATATTAATGAGAATATAAATGAATATTTATTGGTTATGGATGTTAGTTGGATGATAGTTGGTTGATGTTTGCATTTGTTGTTTAGTTACATTTGCTATGTTGGCATATATAGTAATTATGTTGCTATATGTTGTATATTGATACTATTGTCATATATGCATGTTCTCATGGTTGTTTGTTGAGTGATTAGTAGGTGCGGATCGCGTTTGCTTCGCATTTGGAGCTCGCTTTCGCGCTATATTAGCCGTATATGCTCGCTAATAAAAATATAAGGTACATATCTCGGATTACATACCGTACTTTTATACTTTTTTTCCTTCGGGATGCCTCATTACTTGATGAGATGTATATTTGTGATATATACACTGTCATTTTTTTTTGGATCGAGCCGCGCAAAGGAGACTATGACGAATTTTTCCGAAAATTTAAGGCGTTAGAAAAAATTTGAGAAAATTGGAAATTTTTTTGAAAATTTTAACTTTGATTGGAATTGAAAGTTAAACAATAGTAATTGTTTTTGAAAAGATAACTAAGTATGATTTGAAAACTTAGTAAAATATTGTAAGAAGTTTAATTATGGATTTTGGAAAGTTAATGGATTCTGTAACTTTTCTTACTTGTAAATTCGAGGACGAAATTCTTTTAAGGGGGGAAGATTGTAACGACCCAGAATTTTTAGAAATTAAAATTTGAATATTTAATTAATTTTAAATATTAATAAGTGAATTTATAAGTCGAATAAATTTTATTTTGAATTATTGGATTTAATTGGATAATTAAATCGATAATTTAATACGTTAAATTAAGGAAATAATTGAAAATATAGTTAAATATGATTGAAAATGATTTGTAAAATTTTATTTTATCATATTGGAGTTAGAATGATATTTTATAACTTTTAAAATCGATTTAAAAGTTAATTTGTGAAAATTGAATATTTTAATATTAAAATCGACTAGTAAAAATAGTCAATTTTTGAACAGTCTCAGAATTGAACGAAACTAGTTCCATTGGATCCGTAATAGTTAGTTATTACCGGATTTCAAATTTCGTGTCAATCGGAGTTATCGTTTGAGCGTGGCAGCTCGAAACGCATCGAATTATTTTTAATTTAAATTTGGCGAGTAAAAATAGCCATTTTTCAAAAAGTCTCGGATTTCGACGAAACTAGTTTCATCGGATCCGTAATGTGATATTATTGTAAGGTTTCAAATTTCGTGTAAATTGGATTTACCGTTTGTCCGGTACAAATTAAAACGCCTAGAAAATCGCTTAAATCGGTTTAATTCAAATTGAGCGTTTGCAGCCATAACTCGCACAGATGTCCGAATTAGCTTCCGAAACCTGTTCCATTATGTCCGGAACGTGGGATAAACCCTAGGTACGTCAGTTTCGGCGCGTAAATCGGAGTTCGGAATTTCCGGGTGAATAGTGTCGATCGTTTCTCTATAAATACACCCCCTACCCTTCATAAATTAAAAAAAAAACCCTAATACTAAAACCCTAGCCGCCTCTAACATAACCTAAGGCCAGAATTGTCCCAAAATCATCCCTCAATCTCTCTCAATCTACAAAGATTTAGCCAAGGTGTTCAACACGAAAGTCGTAGAGCTCGACGAGAGCTTTCGATCCATACGGTTGAGATCGTGTTTGGAGCATCGTAGGACGAGCTATGTGCGGCCGACCGTGCCAGTTCACGCACGCAACTCGAGGAGCTAGTCAAGGCCGAGCTTCATGAGGGTCAGGCCGAAGTTGGAGCATGTTAAAAGCTTCGATTTGCAAGTGGTTTGATGTGATTTCGTCGAGTATAGGTGGAGTAATATTAAACCCTAGTATTGGATTCATGGGTTTGGGTATGCGGCTGTGTACGTGAAGGAGAACGTGAGGAAGGAGATGCTACGTGCGGCCTGATGTTGAGCAGTGTAGATCCAAGGGTCTTGATTAGCTTTGGGTATAAAATTATAAATAAATGTTGTATTTGTTTATATAAATACGTGTAAAACTTGTAAAATACATAACTTTTTCATACGAGGTCGAAAACGCGCGAAACCAGTTGCGTTGGAATCGTATGGACGAGCACTACGCGTTGGAGTTGGTTTGGATTCGTTTGGAGTTAGTGAGAATTTTGGGTAAAATTAAACGTCCGTTTAATTTTATTCGAAATAAATCGCTAAAACGGAAATGAAATCAAGGTGAGAACTTCTCACTCAATCGAATCAGTTTCGATTTTATTTTAAATAGTTAGATTTAAAATATTTGAATGCATGTTTGAATGTTGATTGATATCTATTGATTGTTAAAATAGACATTATGCGCCGTTAGTAAGCGGTTGTTATTTAATAAAAACATATACCGCGAATATTTCATAAACAGTGAAATTGGTATTA
This sequence comes from Allium cepa, assembly GCA_030765085.1. Classification (NCBI taxonomy): domain Eukaryota; kingdom Viridiplantae; phylum Streptophyta; class Magnoliopsida; order Asparagales; family Amaryllidaceae; genus Allium; species Allium cepa. The sequence goes on along the minus strand of CM060935.1, from coordinate 438,471,343 downwards.
TATATAGTAGCAATATATATATATTGGCATATGTATATATTGGAGTTATTGATTTCCCGCATTTATTTGTTTAGCGGATGAGACCCTATTACGCCGTTATTAAGCGGATAATATTTAATAAAAACATGTACCGCGATAATTTCGTACTGGAGCGAAATTGGTATTGTGCTAATGTTTGTGGATGCAGGAAAACAGGTTGGAGGGATCCAACTGGATTCCTCAACAGTTTTTATTTGATTTCAGATATTTTGATATTTGATGGATTATCATATCGATATATGATATCGTTTTAGTCGTGATTGACTATTTGGTGTGTAGCATCATTGGACCAAATTTTGGGATTTTAAAATAATTTTTAAAGTGATTTTTGAGAATATACTATATTTTAGAATCGATCCATTTTAAAATAATTAAACGCTATAATTTTTAAAGTTATAAAATTATGGTTTTTGTGAAATACAGTTAAAAGCTGATTTTCGAGAAATATGAACTAATGGTTTTATAAAAGAGTTTAATCGGGATTTTAGAATAATTGTGAAAAGTTTAAATATAGGATTTATAAAATTTGATTATTTTATAAATCAAAATGATGAAATTATAAAGGAGTTTAAAGACGTTTTTAAAATATTAATATGAATTGATTTATATAAGAGATTTATAAATGGATATTTATAAATTGAAATATAGACATTATAAAACGAGTTTTTATAAGTGTTTGAATGAAGTGAAAATGAATTTCATTAAAGAATGAAATTTATAGAATTTAAATGGTGAAGTTATAAGAATGAAATTTATAAAATTATAAATGGTGAAGTTATAAATGAAATTTATAAATAGTAAGATTTATAAATTTTGTGAAGTTACTAAAGAATATATTTGGATGAATAATTGAATCTTAGAAGTTATAAGATTTATAACTATGAAGTTTAAAAGAACGATTTTGTAAAATAATCGTTTTATAAGCATTTAACTTATAATGTGAATTTTTGGTTTATAATTAAAATTATAAATCGAATAAGTTAATAAAGAGATTTATAAAAAGGAAGTTTTTATAAATAAATAGAAATGGAATTTATAAACGTTGTTTTATAAATTCGTAAATGACTTATTGTGATAAGAAAATTGTTGAAACCTATTAAAAGAGTTATATTCACATTTTTGAATAGTGAATAATCCTTTAAAATAAATTGAATAGAAGTGATGAAATTGTTAACGAAGTTTATTCACATTTTTGAATAGTGAATAATATGTTAAAGAAATTGTTTTAGATATGATGTTTTAAATAGAATTAAAACTATCTAACGATGTTTTTAAAAGGTATTGAGATTCGAAATCATAGATTTCAACATTTATTGTTGAAATAGACGTTTTCGAGAAATAGAAGGAGATGATGGACTATAACACTGTTGTTATAGTAAATGATTTCCGAAAGGAAATGTTTTGTATAGTATTGGGATTTATATATCTATTTTAATTTCGAATCCCTATACTAGTGATTTTGGGTTGTCGTAACGATGTTTTACGTAACATTCGTTTTGGCCCAAATAAATATGTTAAGTGAATGATTTCCTTAAAGAATGAAATATATACTTAATCTCGATTTAAGTATATTGAATATTTTTGAAGTGTTGAAAATAAATAAAATTTGTGAATTACTTATGAATAAATAAGTATGGAAATGTTTTCCAATATAAAGTGAATATTTTGAGAATTTATCTTTTTGAAGATAAATTGAAAAGGAAAATTGAAATGAATAATTGAAATCGAATATTCATTGATATTTTGGAATTATAAATTCACTGAGGAATTTATAAAGGAAGTGAAATTGGTTTAAAAATAAATATTGATTTATTTTTGAAGTGTTGAAAATTATATATCTAGTGAAGATATTTTTGAAAATAAATAATTTGGAAAATTATTTGGAATCTGGTGATGTTGTGCATATCCAGTGATAGTTCAATAACCGACTATCAATATTTCCCTTTGAATGGGTAATTGATGTGATTTGTTTGAATGTGAATGCTACACTTATTTTTGAATAAGCGCTCACTATTCGGGTTAACCGGGAAAGGACCATGGGGTCGTATAACCCATTCCGAATATGTGATACGTCGTTATAATTGCATTGAAGATCGGTGTTGAAGACCCGGTATTTGCGAGAGCGATAGGATGACCTGTCGATTGTCTATGCACTGAGTTGCAGCGGTATAGAGACTCCCTAAGTGATGGGAAATCCGATCAGGATTGTGAATATCCGGATTGCAAGGACTTCTTTGTAAGTGCCTTCGGTTTTGTTCGATCCCGGAACAGACTTGTATGGATTATGTGTCTGACATTACAAGTTGAGATATAAAGCCGATTTCTTTCAAATATATTTCTGTTGGTGGCGAAGAATTTATTCTTTAGCTTAACACCCTTCTCTGAGACGTACGAGCTCAGAGGTTATATAGTTGAAGTTATCAGCGATATATTCCCAATTTGGTAATGTGACATGCTGAGTGTTGCTGTAAATGATCATTGTGTTGATTATTGTGATAGGATCATTTATTTGATCGTCTATCTTAGTGATCATTGTGTTGATCATTTGTTGACCCAAAGCATGACTTTTGTATAAAGTATGTTTTTGTGGACGTGACTTCGTCGAACCTCACACCCCGGAAATGGTCAAAACAGGAAAGATGCAGCAAGTTTATGAGGGGTAGCACCCTTTAGGGTATGTACATTTCCTTCTGGATAGAGGTGGTATCATGGTATGGAGCCCAGATATTTAACCTATGTGGTTACTACGAATTTATTACTTTGTGGTTGTTGGTTTTCGGGATCCCGTGAGAAAGGTCGTTTACGATCGGGGAATGGCGTGCTCGTGTCAGTAGTTACCCAGTTAGGGGTAACCCGGCCTTGTGTTGGCAGAGTTCCGGTTTGGTTCTCGGGAATGTCTTTCCAGAGGCATTCTCGTGTGGCAATGGGAAGTTCCTTGGCCTGACCATTTGTTGGAAATCCAATTCCCAATACGAAACTTGTACGGTATTAGTTGTAGAACCTATCATTCACTTATGGTGTCGCAACACTGTTTGGATGGTAGCTATAGTAGGCATAGTTCGAAATGTCTATGTTGGCTAAGATTTATATTCTACTTTCGAAATGAATTTCTTCTACACTATGCACTAATAATAATATCAAAATTGATTTGATTTTAATGCGTATCAAGCATCTTTGACTATCATAAGGAGAAATCTCCTCCGATTCTGCGTTTGCATGTGTGCGTGTGCGGAAGGCCTTATGGTAGTCTCATTTTTAAAAGCATTGCGAATTGAATTTAAAAATATTTCTCTATTTTGATTTTTAAAGATAAATAAACTGTTTTGAGTTCTCACACCAGTCACATGACTGACTTGGAGTTTATTGTTTTCCTTCCTAAACTCTGGGTGCCCACCAATTTTCACACGGGCAGTCAAAAGTTAGGTTTATCAGGATATTCTGGAGTTGCTGGAGGCAAGCTGGATGGCATGGCGTATTACTAGTTTATATAGTATTTCTTTTTCCGCTGCACTGTTGTTGTTGTTGTTGTACACTCTGATGATATGATGTAATGAAATGTGATGTAATGTAATAACTGATATAGTTCTTTGTTTAAAGATTATTCATTTATTATTATATGTTGTTCCGCTGCGAATCGTGAGATTCTGATGTTGTTTTCTTTTCCGTTCTATGTTCTTTTCCCTCTATCTTCTACCTTCTTCTTTTCTTTTCTTAATTTCCTCTTTCTTAAAAATCCTCAGTGTTCTGTTTCCTTTCTCTTCTCTTTTCTTTCTATTTTAAAATTTTCTATCTTCTTTTCTCTATCTAAATTTTCTATCCTTTTCTTTTCTTAAATATTTCTTAAACCCCTAAGGGTTCGTATTTTCGTTCATCTTGAATAAATCCATGGAGATTAGTGTCTATTCAAGGAATACGGATTTACGGGTCTTTACAGTCCTTTATTAAGGTTAAGCTCATACTGTCATCTCGCATGTAGATACTAGCGATATTGGGACATTCATGCCCAAAATCTCAATTGCATCACCTGAGCCGCAACTAGCACGATTACTCATCCTCTAACTGTGATTTAGGAATTATTAGCAACTTTTCCATAGATAGTATTGACAAGAATAAATGGTAGCATTTTTTAATATTACACTTATGTTTGTAAAACTTTTGAAAACTCTTTATCTATACATATATATACACTTTTTGGAAACTCATTCTGAAAAACTTTTTGAAAAAGTGTTCCAAAATATACAAGTACGTTATCTAAATATGTACCTAAGCCCTAATACCAAGTGTGACAATCTACACCTCCCGACACACCGATCTAAAGTTTAGGGTGACTTTCGGACTCGTGTCTTGCCAAGAAGTATGAGCTATCGGTTTTTTTAAACATTACAAAAACCAAAGATATAAGGATATAATCTAATACATTAAACACTTTTAGATCCCACAGCGAAAGGCAATAAAATATATATATAAAAAAAATCGTCTCAAAAAATATCCTACAAAACACGATCTCAAAACATGCGTAGTCCAAATCTAAAGTTTACAAAATAACAGCATATAGTCTAATAATTACTAAGTGTGAAAAATAGTCATATGGAGAGTGATGGAAAGTAATAAACAATCAGTGCCAAGCTTGCCTCTCCACATAATATATCTGGGACAATCATCTACTGCCATGTCCTTCTGTGATAGGGGAAAAGGAAAGGAGTTGGTCATCATAAATCTGGTGAATGTGTTACATCATTTGTATATGGTGATCACATGCAATTGACTTTATTTATAATATATGTGGCCTAGGGCACCCTACTTGTATCTATGAACTACTTATTAAGGTTAGTTTCATACTTAAGGAATATAGCTCTAAATAACCTACACCCAAATGTCTTGTAAAGTTTTACAGTTAAGGTCGAACAATTAATCGAACCTCAAATCAACAAAGAATCAGAATAATTTCGTTTGGAACATAGGATTGTATACAATATAATCCTTAGGGGTATGTTCCAAATTTACGACTACATGTATCATACTTATGCATTGAGAGGATCCTACAATACAACTCACGTCGAAGATGTTTTAAGGTCCATTGCATCTATGTCCAAGCTCAATGTAATGCCGCAACTTGTGGTATCGCGTCGGGCATCTATCAATAGTGTCATGCACCCATCGAGGAACCTCCTGTTAGTGCCAAATTGCACCACACTAGGAATCCAATAACAGTATCGTGCATACACTGAGGAACCTCATGTTTGTGCCATGTGCATAATGCACCTTTGTGATCAAACCACTTTATATCGCATGTCAAATTCACAGAACAACTATTTCCAGGCCTAATTGCCAGCATATACATCCGCCTATTTCTGTATCATCCAAGAGTTGAAATTAGGGAATTAATTTCCCCACTAATATACTAGTATATAATTATATTTATATAAATTTATAACCTAGGCCTTAGGCTAAGGTTCAATCTGTGCTTCAAAACAATAAATGGTCGTTGGCCTATTACTGAGGCGGTCAACCAGCACTAGTAAACCTGTCGACTGGTCCATGTTAATAATTATTAATTTCTATTTTGATTCATTTGTTTTCGATAATAATTTACTATATTACCGTTCTTCCTTCTCCCTATGCAATTTTAATAGTAAACCCTATTTTTATACAATCTACAATTTTAACAATCTTTGTAATGATTTTGGAATATTTGTATTTTAAGTTTATTTATGGCGAAATCTCATCAATAGAGTAAATTTATATATGTGTATCAAATTCCAAATTCCATATTCGACACAAACAAAAAGGGATCATACTTAAATTCTGATCAAATTCCCAATTAATTGCAATTTCTACTTAAACAATATCGCAAATTAAAATGGACAAATTCTAAATCAAATAGGTATATACGAATTCTATTACATGTAAATCATTATATTAGTAAATTCTCCTTTGGTAATTTATTCCCTCTTTTATCCGCCTAAAATTGCTTTTCTTAGTTCATCGATCTTTTTTATTTCATTTGATTATCTCCTTCTCTAATCTTTGAATTTAATTTGCAAACTTTTATTTTTAAAGAAAATTGATTTAGGGAGAAATAGAGAGTTCGTATGCTCTAAATTAGATTAGAGTTCTTAGTGTCAGGTTAGGGTTCAGTATATTAGGGAAGGAATCGACATCAACCATTATATCCAATTTTATGAAATCTTGGTCGTTCGGCCTATGCATACCCTAGACGATAACGATTGATCGGTCAAACACTTGGTCTAGGACGGTCGAGCGCTAGGTGTATAATTGTCCAAACCGGGGTGTCAACCGTTGAAGCTTTCCCCTTTTAAAATATTTCTTTCCAAAATTATATATTTATTTTGATTTCGAATTTCTAAATTTTAAACTTTTTCATACGAGCACTGATCACAAAACTTTATTTATGATAATTATCTAGAAAATCGCTATGAACATAATGGTGCAAGTTTCATTGCCAAATTCTTACGTTTGTGAAAATTCCATTTTTACCCTTATGATATTCAATTAAATTTCTTTTATTAAATTTTCAATTAAATTTTGCGAGAAATTATAGGGTTGAAGATTAGTAAGTGGCTGAATGGTAAAGAATTCTTAGCATTAAGGCACAGTAAGAGGCTTAGAGTAGGAGCATGCTATGAAAATGAGAAAAATCCCAAAGTGGGAAGTGGAGGAAAGTGATAATGTATGCGCTGCCATTATCAAGGTTTAGAAAAGGACAGTTGGAGACTGAAATTTTAAGCGAATGAAGTTGTGAAGGAATTATCGAGTGGGAATATATGAAAATTGAGTCGAGTGTGTATAGTTAGAAAAGGAAAGTTGGAGATGGAAGTATGTTACGTGAATGAAGCAATAAAGGAATTATCGAGTTGAAATATCTAGAAATTGGGTTGGCTATGTATTGAGCACATCCGCATTTGCTAAGGGGGGCAGTTAGGGGAATTTGCCAAGTTTGGGCTAGGGTAAAGATAAAATGTATTGTAAATAATATATAGATGTGTATATATTTTATTAGAAATATAAAAGAATTTGAAAATTGTTCAAAAAATACCATATTTTCTTCTTTCTCAAAGCAATCAATGCTATGCAAAACGACTCTACTAGTTGGCCATGATTCTATCTCACTTTGAACTTCTCTAATGCATGCAAAACTGCATGTATGCCTCCTTAAAAAACGCTTAGTTTAATCACTATAATTTTTATGGCATTAGAACCTAAATTAATTCTTTGTACGAGCTCCTTTGGATCACTTGATACAATTCTTGCTTTTGCTATAATTTTGTGTGTCCTGGTCCAATCAATAAATCACACGTGTCATGTTTTTTTGTCAAGCTTACTCTATAATTTATTAAAGTGGGATTTATATTAACGGTGGAATTAAATACCAAATTATAATGACAACATATTAGTACTATGATTAAATTTTACCATCTAAGGTGTGTTTGCCTCGCCCTAAATTTCTTTACCCTGTTAAACCACTTATTTATTACATAATATCATATAAACAATGAAATAAAATACCTAATCAATACTATAATTGACTTTTACCATCACAGAATATCATTATAGTGCTATAATTGGCTTTTAAAAAATTTAAAGTCAACATTACAAAAACAACTATACATGTTGATCATATTTGAAGTAACATAACAATTAGAATGGTAAGTAACTTACATTATAATGTGCATCAAATAGGTAAGGAGGAATGTGTATAATTTTTATCACTTTTAACCAAAATATGTAGCTCAAAAGAAATGAAATATATTCTCTCTTGTACATGTCTGTATTTACACTATAACATCCTGTAAAAATTAATAAAAAATTAATTATTTAATAATAAGGCTAAAATTGAAAATTTTGTAAATGTCAAAATTTGGCCACTATAATTAAACTATGGAGTTTTTGAAGGTTTTCTAATCAACTTTCATCCATAAAGTTTTGTAATCAGAGCTCAAATGGAAAAGTTATTGATGTTTGAAGTTTTCTAATTTAAAATACTTCTAGTGGAATTCAAATTCAAAAATTTAATTAATGTTAACGTTTGAAACTTAATTGGGTAATAAGTGATATAATGTTAGGATTTAAGTAATGTTAAAATAAACATCAACATTAATCAGTAAATAATAGAAATGAAATTAAAACAAGTGAAAATAAATTAATAATTGCATACATAAGGGACTGGTCATCCCCATCTCTCCTACCGGTCGACCGCTAGAGGGTGGGCGGTCGACCAGTGAACAAATGGCAACTAAGGTTAATTTAGGCATGAATGGTCCAAATTTTATTACTTTAAATCACATAGTCCGGACGCTTTCTAACCACTGTAAATAGAAAGTTAGCCTCCTCACTTTTATTCACAAATTATTTGGAACGCTAATGGAAATCTTTCGGCTTTCTTTTTCTCTATTATTCAGAATCACATAGGATTTCCAAGTAAGGTATTTTGGATATTTAAATATTTGATTTCTAACTCTATTCTTCCCTAATACTTAATTCTTAATTTAATTTATGTACAATACAATTATTGTATATTATAAAAAGAAGTGATTTGAAGGAGATATTAGGAGCGAAAGTGAATCAAATCCAAAAGAAGACAGGTGAATTCTCTGTGAATGAAAAACTTAGCTTTTTATATTTTAGTGTTTGTATAGTAGAAGTTTGGATTTGTTTTATGCCTTGGGGAATTTTTTTCACAAAATACCTAAAGCTAAAACCCAAAATTCCCCTTATACGAAATATCAATTCTGAGGTTCACTGAAATCTCAATTGTTTCATATAAAATGGTATAATTTGTTTTGGTAGTGCAATTTGGATATTTTATATTCTATGCCACTTCCAACTTTTCTCTATTAATGGTTTGAAGGGTCTAAAACAGAGAAAAAAAGTTAGGAAATGCTGTGTAAGGTACGAATTCTCTTATTCGTAGTTTGCACTGCCTGTTTCCGTAATTTAAATATGAATATGTTTTCTATTTTACTTTGTGTATGTAAAAATTGAATAGGATATAAAGGGTTTAAATTATAAATTTTATTCTTTGGAATAGAGGCATTGACTCTACTATATTAATGCAAAATAAGTTTTGTATTAGATTCTATTTTATTGATATAAGTCAATTTGTTTGGCTAAGGATATTAACTATTTTGTAAGTTATTGAATGGAGATAGACTTGTATAAATTTGGAAGTTTTGACAATTTAATGATTAGTATAGGTCGTAAATTTTTTACACATGCTTATGTATCTATATATAGTTAGCCTAATTATAGTGTAAATATATATGTATATATATATATTATTAATATATAATTAATAACGTATTAATCTTATAGAATAAATAGGCTAGTAAAGAGAATTAATACCTATAGGAAGAAAGTTAGGGATAGTTATGAAAATAAATCCATAAATAAAAGCGAAACAAGGAGTTTTCCTTATATGGCCTTAATGCGAAATACGATGAGGTATAAATGGTAGATGTAGGAGAGAGGAAACATGACTAACTTATAAGGATATAAGGTCTATCAAAAGCACATAGAAGTCATCCTAGCTAATATGGTTACCAAAAAATCCCTTTTCCTGACCTACTCAAATAAGTACCAGAGAGTTTAAGTGGAAAAACAAAAACTTCAGGTCATATAATAAGTTTGGTGTGAATAATAATATACTACCTTGAACCAAAATAAATATCTAGTAAGACCATGCCGCTAAGTGGAACGGGTTTTCCTCTTACTAGTATGTTATCCAAAAATGTCAATCATAAATCATGCACTTGCAACCACAATTCTTAGAACAAAACATAACAAGATCACATGCATGCATGTAACATGGGTAAGCCAGACTAGTCTGTTATCCTAAGGTTGAGCACACAAAAATTTTACCCATCCCAAAAATAGAATGTCTTTCTAAAATTATAGTTTTTTAGGATCACAATGAACCTAATGGTTTTTGCAGGCCAAACAATAACCTACCAGACTAACTCAGCCCAGAACGTTAACAAAATATTCCAAAATCTCAAGATATGATTAAGAGGAAACTGGTAAGAATGGTAGTTTTCCTAAGATCACTATAAACCTAATGGTTTTGTGGGCCAACCAATAATATTTTTTGTAAGCATATAGAGCTACGAGTTCCTTTCTGTGCGTAAACATCCTTTCGTCTCACTAATAACAAGCCATATGCATTGGAATCACGGACCTTCACCAATTAGAGGCTAACAGCTGAAGCATTGGTCACGTCCCTACACTAGTCCTACATTTGAACTTATTATCTGATTTTAATTCATGAGCCATATCTTTTTGATCAGTTCAAGGCATCCTAACACAATTGATCTATCTAATCTATTGGATGTAATCTACTCACTTAGAAGTTTAGTGTGATCATACCCACTAATGGGACAACCAAACTAGTAATTCTACGCCCAAATCCTAAGTTGCAATGTTGGGTTATAATGATGTGAGTGCAAATTTAACTGATCAAGGGATAATATGAACCTATAACATCATTCATCAACATATGTTCAATCAATAGTCCTCGACATCACAATATTAGTTTAGAATAATTTCTTTTGGTAAAACTTATATAACATAGGGGTAAAACTTTATTTTATTTCCTTGAAATTTTTTATCTTTAAAAGTGATTATAAACTCAAAACATTCTTTAAAAACAAGGAAAATATAGCTCATTACTTAGCTAAAATTTTGTGCCAAAATACAACCATCATCAAATAGCTTTTTAAACCATTCGATCATAAAAACAAGGCTGTCGATCCTCTAAAATAGATGGCTATCGAGCCACTAATCAAAGCTACTTAGTTACAAAACATATGGACATTATGCTACTCAAATAGGGGTGCCAATTCTTTATGTCCGGCCTCTAAAATATAATGGTTGGTTTATAAAATATACGGCTATGATGGCACTAATACATGTTTATCAAGTTTCTAGAATATTTGGGCTATCGAGCCACTAGAACAAAGCTTTTTAATTTGCAAAACATAAGGCTTTCGAGCCTCAAGTTGTAATTATCGAGTTTGTAAACATTTGGCTACTATGCCGTTGAAAACATTGGTGTCGACCAATTAGGAGATAGGGGACTTTGATTTTAAAACATTCAGGGTTGTCGAACCCTTAAAACAAAGTTGGCGTGAAACTTTTAAAAGAATAATATTGAATCTCAAAACCATGAGGCATCGAGCCTCCACAACTGTGCAATACCGAACCCCTACACTACTTAGTGTCGGAATTCTATACAAGCAGATACATCACATATCTATGAGGTAAATATCGAATGCATCATCCATGTCAAGTCTATAATTTTAATACATTATATAACTACAAGATGGTTATTCCACGTATCAACCTTCACAGAAGTCGAATATTGATATAACTGGGGTGTCAAGTTTATACAATAGCATTACCATAACTAACATAAAAACTGTTTTATTTCCTTTAAAGCCAGTACTTCCGCTAACTCTTTCCTTTTGTTATATTATCATTGGTTAACAAAATACTTTTCATATTCTTTTCAAAAATCATTGGTAGATCACATTTTTCCCTCCCGAAGTAACTTACAAACCCTTATAATTAATATTGTTAATTAATATTAATTATAGAGATTTATAATAATAAATTCATAGAAAATCATAACCATTAGGGAAAAATCCCCAAAAATAAAAAAGTCTGAATTTCCTTCTTCTTTCATAAATAAAATTTTCAGGGTTAAAATACTAATTTAATTATTGTTAATAGTCAAAACCTGAAATATGCACATTCCTATGTTACCCCCCTTTGGAACAAGGCCGGGATATCAACAAATTGGCTAGAAAGGATGGATATCAGGATTGGAGATCGATTGGAAACAAGGCCATGATTGATACCATCAAAATTTGACCAAGCCCCAATCAAGATGGGATCGATCGGGAATGATGAACAAGGCTCGAAGAATCCACGTTTCAAATCTCAGGTCAATCGGAGTTCATAAGCTCAAGTTATGGATGGATTAATATCGATGAGAAATGGGCTAGGATCTATAACTTCGTACCGATCAAGGTGACGATATATAACAACCCGCATATTTTACAATTGAATATTTAAATATTTAAAAATATTTCATCGCTAGTCGGATTATTCTCCAAAAAGCTACTTTTTGCAAACGGTCGAATTAGGACTCGAGACCACCACTATTGAGTTCAAAATGACGTTTGCGACCTTTTTGAGTATAAACTTCGATATGTTTGGAGATAGTAGAATTTTGCTACTTTTCACTTAGGCCTTTGGGTTGGGTTTCTGCCCATTAGCCCCACTTATTACTCTAGCTCAATCCACCTCTCCTCTTCACATCATTCTTATTTTCCTAATACTTAAGCTTTAGCAACAATATAGCGAGGAATGGAAAATTAAAACTCCAAGCCCAAATCATCTTCGCAAATTCAAGTTCTAGCTCCAAATTAGTAGAAGAAGCTTTGGTAAGCCTTCTCTTCTTCTTCTCCAACTCATTCTCCTTTCACTTTCAGAAATTCCTAAACCTAGCTTAGGAAATGTTTCTCTTTTAAGCTTAGATTCAAGCTTCTTGGATTGGAATTGAAGAGTGATTGTTCTTGCCATTGCTCTATAGCTTCTTCTTCATTTGTTTTGGGTTTAAAGGTGAGATTTTTATCTCACATCAAAGTCTATAACTATCTTGGATCGTTAGGTATGAATTCCTAACACTTATTCATGTTCATTTGATTTTGGTTTGGATTGATTTGGTGTAAATTCCAATTTTTGGTGTTTTGGTCTAATTTTACGAAAATCCTATTATGAATATTTGGGCATTGATATTCAAGGCGTATCGAAGAGCCATTAAGGCTGGGTTGTCGCTTGGCATAAATCCTTAGTCGTTGTTGCTCGTCCGATCGCTTCCAATAATCGTTTGGCCATTTTTGGCCTAGGTTCAGGGAATGCCCTGAACTTCAGTTTCAGACGTCTGAAACGTAGAATTCAGACGTCTGAATATTATATTAGGAATTTTTATTTCCTAGTATTCAGATGTCTGAACCAATATTTCCAGACGTCTGAATTTGCTTGTGAGCAACCAGAAAGGAAATAGGCAAAAAAATGCCTATTTCATATGTCTGAAATATAGGGTTCAGACGTCTGAATTATGTTCTGGAAAATATTTTATTTTTCAGATTCAGACGCCTCAATCATACACTTCAGACGTCTGAATCTTCTTGCTTTGCCTATTTTGCTTGAGTTTCCAAATTTAATCGATTCGTGATATTTCCCTTTTTTTGTTATCATTTATTATCGACTTTGATGACATTCGCTTTGGGATTTTTGGGAATATCCATTTTGAAGGATTTGGTATCGATTTCTTTGGATCTTATTCACGTCTTTGAAAGTGAATTTTGGTGATTCATTGTTTCTACAATCATTTTTGTGATTTGTCACTTTAAAAACATAAAGGTTTTCTATACTAGTAGTAAATATTAAAACTCTTTCATCCAAATGATTTCAACACTATTTTATTACAAAGCTCGTTTCTTAAACCGTTTTCCAATCTACTAGCATATACAAACCTTTACCTCACTCGTATGAGAAATCTAGTTAAACGGCATAGCAAAACAAGTGGTATGAAACGCTTGCATTTACTTCGTCGGTTAATTCTTGGACTTGTTCGATTGAATCTCTTGTGACAATTTTCGAGTGGAGATCTACAATTTGTTCGTAAATATTTAAGTTAAGCTAGTGGTTATGGGACATGAAGCTAAGCTCATATATTTACTGGTTTAGTGTAATTGACACTTCTTGATGATCGATGATGATCATTTTGTGATTTAGACTAGCAATGTGCGATGTCTCTTTGTTTGCGAGGGAGACTAAACCCCGTTTCTATGGAGCTTCGGCTCAATTTGGTGGGGTAGCGACCCATGGTCTTCGGACCGATTTGTGTAGCTTAGGCTCAAAATTAATGGTTAGCAACTATGGAATAGCGTTCCATTTTGTGATACACGTGTTAGTGAGTTTTCATGCTCCCTTTTTGTGATAGGCCTCCCCCTTTTTGTGATTTCGGGATTTCCATTAATTATTTTTAGAATTTGCGTTTCACCAATTTTCATGATTTACATTGATAAGTTTTATCAATATTTGTGCATTGGTGAATTTGTGTGTCATTAACTTTTGTGATTGGCATTGATAATTATCAATATTTATGGTTTGGTGAACAAAAATAAAGAGTATGACATACTTTTGATTTTTGAGAAGATTCTTGTGATATTGATTATCTCTGGTTGATTTTCAATTACATATTTATTACAGTATGGCTTTATGGGTATCATACGATTTTGTCATATCTCTTAGTCTATATCATTTTATCTTATATTTATAGCTAGACTGATCCATTTATTATTTTCTTATTAAATAATACTCGGGTCAGACCGAGATGTTACAGATGCTTCTGCTTGACTCCTCATTTAGGGTTATTATCCTGACTTTTGGCTAACTACTTAGATTAGTAGTTTATTTTGTTGTATACATTTGAGATATAGACTCCGTGATGTATACTTATTCTTTTGTGTAGCACTTGTAGCTATTCTTTTGTTATATTGTGGATCTTGTTAGACCACTACTCTGGTATACACTTTCATGTGTAATATTCATATCTGCTTCCGCCTTTGAGATATGAACTTCTATGAATGATTTATGTTATGATATTTCTATATTTGTTTCCGAAGATTTCATAAAGCCACTTTGTAGTAGCTTTGAGTTTGTGTCGGTATGTCGGATTTCCTCTTGTGATGAAAAGTTATATTTTTATCTGGCATATCGGTACTCCCACAAAGCAATTATACAGATGGTCTCTCCTCAACAGCCTTATTCTCCGTGCTAGTTGGCGGCATTACTCCGTAGTGTCCTTGTCTAGCGTGGGTACAGGGGTGGGGTGTCACAGCTTGGTATCAGAGCCAAACTTCGGAACATTGTAGAATAATTTAACAAGGATCATCGTCCTAAGTCCATCTTAGGAGTCGTGCCTTAGGATTTAATTCGAGTCTTCGTACCGTCTTATCCTATTTTCTTTTGCGATGCCTTGTTTTGTCAATCATTATTGTGTGATATCCATTTTGTGAATGGTTTTTTTATTCTTCTTTCTTTCTTTCTTAAAGAATAGAATTGGTTAGACTTGGTCGTCCCAGCGCCGGTCAATCTAGTGCTACTCCCCAGGATGGAGTATTTATGTTTGCACAGCAGCTTCTTGATCTTGTAAAGAATGCTTAAGCAGCCGGTTCTATTCCGCAGCCTACTCACCCTAAGTCTGGATTTGCATGCTTGTGCAACGATTATACCAACTTGGGTGGGAAGCCATTCAAAGGTTCTGAAACCATTATTGAAGTCCAAGCTTGGCTTAGAACATGCGATCGCATCCTTTCTCGCATGAATCTTATTGATCTTCACCGAGTTCAGGTGGCCTCTAGTATGCTCCAAGAAAGAGCATTAGACTGGTACAAGCTTCTGATTTCTGAAATTATTGAGGCGGATCTTACCTGGAAGCAATTCCGGGGACGGTTCAAATTAAAGTTTATGCCAGAAGCTGAGAAGGTGACATTGGATCGTCGCTTCATAGACCTTGTTCAAGGTGAATCCTCCGTGGTAGATTATGTCGCATCCTTCGAGTCACTTTCTAAATACGGGGTCGAATACGTTAACACCCCACTGAAGAAGAACCAAAGATTTGTCTATGGCTTGAACAAAAATCTCGAGAAGCCATTACTTCTAAAATTAGAAATTTCTTTTGATCAGCTCATTGATATCGCTCTTCGTCTTGAAGAGGCTGATAGAGAGAGTGATGTTGAAGTTGGGAGTGCCAAACCGAACTTCAACAACAACAAGAAAAGGCCAAATAAATTCAAAGGTCCTTATCCCAACAAGAAAGGAAAACCAGCAACTCTTGTAGCAAAGACTTCTACCTCTAGTGGTGGGCAATTCTATAATTGTGGTTCTAAGAACCATTATGCTAATAAGTGTTCAAAGCCCCTTGCTTGTCGCTATTGCAAAAGTTCAGGCCATTATATATCCGCATGTCCCAAACTTCAAGGCGGGAAGGAGGGAAAGCTTAATGTGGTGCAAACTCCTAGTAACACTTCTCATGGTCAAGGTATTTCTCATTCTATCCTTGATGGCATTATTGTGTTTTGTGATCATCCTATTCGAGTTCTTTTTGATACGGGTGCGTCACATTCTTTTGTATCAAAAGAACTTGTTGATACTTTTACTTTGAGTGTTGTTGCTTTAATGACTTCTTTGAGAATTGCGAATCTGGTTGGTGGATCCGCAACAATTAGCTTGCTTTGTAAAGATGTTGAAATTATTTTATGTGGTTTTTCTTTCCGAGCCGATTTTCATGCCATGCGTTACTTAGGCTTTGGAATGATTTTGGGAATGGATTGGCTTAACCGTTATGAAGCCCATATCCTATGTCCTGAGCGGACTATTCATCTTCGACATCCTCAATCGGTTAAGTAGATTTCTACTGTTCTTAAAGATTTGGATTCCAGCTTGGCTGCATCTTTATATTCTTTAAATCCTCATGATGACGATAATGATGATGAAGAAGATGTTATTTCTCTTATTCACGTTGTTCGTGAATTTTCCGACATATTTGAGCCCATTTTAGGATTACCACCTAAGCGAGCAATTGAGTTCAGAATTAATCTAATTCCTGGAGCTCTACCTATCACTCGTCCTCCTTATCGAATGTCCAATAAAGAAAATGAGGAGATGCGCAAACAATTATCCGAATTGGAGACGAAGCAATTTATTTGCTCTAGTTCCTCTCCTTGGGGAGCTTCGGCTATTTTTGTGAAGAAATCCGATGGTACACTTAGGATTTGCGTTGACTACCGCAAGCTTAATGATCTTACTATCAAGAATAAATATCCGTTACCTCGGATTGATGATTTATTCGACCAACTTAGTGGTCTTAGAGTATTTTCACAATTAGACTTAGCAACCGGTTTTCATCAGCTTCGTATTGCAGAGGATAGTATTCCCTTAACTTCGTTCCGTACGCGTTATGGATCTTATGAATGGCTTGTTATGCCATTTGGTTTAACGAATGCTCCGGCTTATTTCGTTCACCTTATGAATCGATTTGTTCTCATCTTTATAGATGATATTCTTGTGTATTCTAAAACCGAGGAAGAGCATGAAAAGCATCTTCGGATTATGTTAGAAACTCTTAGGAGCAATCAATTGAAAGAAAAAATTTCTAAATGCCATTTTTGGAAATCTCGGGTGAAGTTTCTCGGTCATATTATTTCTGAATCCGGAATTTCCGTGGATCCTTCAAAGATTGGAGCGATTCAAAATTGGAAGAGACCGGAGAGTGTGACGGATATCCGTAGCTTTCTTGGATTGGCAGGTTATTACCGCCGGTTCATAAAGGACTTTTCTAAATTTCCGGGCCTCTTACTAGCTTGACAAAGAAGGGAGTTAAATACATTTGGTTGGACAAATGTGAAGCTTCTTTTAAGAAATTAAAAGAACTCCTTTCCGATGCTCCTATTCTTGTGATTCCCGAGGGAAACCAAGATTTTATTGTTTATACCGATACTTGTCGTGTTGGTTTGGGTGTCATTCTCATGCAAAGAGAACGTGTTATTACTTATGCTTCTAGGAAATTGAAGCCAGCCGAGGCTAGATATGCCACTCATGATTTAGAGCTCGCGGCTATTGTTTTCGCCCTTCGAATGTGGCGTCATTATCTTTTGGGAGAAAAAATTATTCTCTATACCGATCATAAATCTTTGAAGTGTTTATTTTCTCAAAAGAAACTTAATTTGCATCAATAATGTTGGCTCGATTTCCTTGCATCTTATGATCTTGATATTCTTTATACTCCCAGAAAAGGAAATCGTGTTGCCGACGCCCTTAGTCGAAAGCAACAAGCGGTTGTTTCCATGATGATATCCGAATGGAATGATCCCGGGACTTTATCCACTTGTGAGATTTAAGATCGTGAATCCGATTTATGCTCATCTCTTGTTTTATGTAGCCTTGAGGCTCATCCTTCTCTTTTAGACCGCATTCTTAAAGCTCAAAAGCTAGATCCCGAAATGGCTCTTCTTAGCCAAAGTTGTAGGGATAAAATTGATATTGAAGGTTTGAAAGACTTTGATATTGATTCTCGTGGCAGTATTCGAAAATTTGATAGACTTATCGTGCCAAATATTAGTGATCTTCGCAAAGATATTTTAGAAGATTCTCATCGTTCTAAATTTACCATTCATCCCGATAGTAGTAAAATGTATGCAGATATGAAGCGACTCCCCCATTGGGAAGGAATGAAACTGATATTGCTAACTTCGTTAAGCGTTGCATGACTTGCCAACTCATTAAGGTCGAGCATCAAAGGCCCGATGGGTTATTGCAACCTTTAGACATTCCAATTTGAAAGCGGGATCATATTTCCATGGATTTTATCGACGGTCTTTCCCGTTCTCGTTCGGGTCATGATAGCTTATGGGTGATAGTTGATAGACTTATTAAATACGCTCATTTTAGTCCCGTTCGGTCTAATTGGAACGTTCCTCTTTTGGCCAAATCTTTATCAAAGAAATTGTTAAATTGCAGGGAGTTCCTACCTCTATTGTTAGTGATCGTGTCCGATTATTTACCAGTGGATTTTGGAAGAGTCTTCAAAAAGCTTTGGGAACGAAGCTTAATTTTAGCACCGCTTATCATCTCCAGTCCGATGGACAAACCGAGCATGTGAATCAAACTCTTAAAGATCTTCTTCATGCATGTGTTCTTGATTTTGGTGGAAGTTGGGAAGATCATATTGCTCTTGTTGAGTTTTCCTCTAATAATAGCTTCCAATCTAGTATTGGTATGAAACCTTTCGAGACACTCTATGGAAGGCCATGTCGATCTCCTTCTTGTGGCTTGAGGCCGGTGAGAAGCTGGTTTTAGGTCCAGATTTTATTCGTGATTCCATAGAAAAGATTGACCTTATTCGTCATAGGGTGAAAGATGCCCAAAGTAGACAGAAATCCTATGCCGATAACCGAAGAAGGAAACTAGAATTTTCTATGGGAGATTTTGCGTTTGTTCGTGTTTCACCTATGAAGGGTGTTGTGCGTTTCAGTCGATCGGGAAAGTTAGCACCTCGATATATTGCTCCATTTTCCATCACCGAACGTATTGGTTCTGTGGCTTATTGCCTTTCATTACCGGCTTAGTTTTCTGCTATTCATGACGTGTTTCACGTCTCTCAATTATGAAAACGCCTTCAAGTTTCCGATTCTATTCTTGAGCCCAGTGTTGTTGAAGAAATTGAAGTTTCGTCTAATTTGACTTATGAGCAACATCCTATTTGTATCATTGCTTCGGAGATTAAACTCCTTCGAAATAAAGATGATCCTCTTGTGAAAGTTCAATGGTTCTCAAATCCTAAGATTGTTCTTGGGAATCCAAAGAATTCATCGAGCAAACACATCCGGACTTACTTTCTCGTGCTCTTTGAGGTGAACTTCTTATTCCAAATTTCTTCTTTTGTGTTGATATGCTTTCATGGTTGTTACTTTTTGTTCGTTTATTTCTTATGATTGCGAGGACGCAATTTCTTTAAGGAGGGGAGTCTGTAACAACCTGCATATTTTACGATTGAATATTTAAATATTTTATTTAAAATATTTCATCGTTAGTCGGATTATTGTCCGAAAAGCTACTTCTTGCAAACAGTCGAATTAGGACTCGAGACCACCCCCATTGAGTTCAAAATGACGTTTGCGACTTTTTTGAGTATAAACTTCGATATGTTTGAAGATACTAGAATTTTGCTACTTTTCACTTAGGGCTTTGGGTTGGGTTTTAGCCCATTAACCCCACTTCTTACTCTAGCTCAATCCACCCCTCCTCTTCACTTCATTCTTATTTTCCCAATACTCAAGCTTTAGCAACAATGGAGAGAGGAATGAGAAATTAAAACTCCAAGCCCTAGTCATCTTTGCAAATTCAAGTTCTAGCTCCAAATTCATAGAAGAAGCTTTGGTAAGCCTTCTCTTCTTCTTCTCCAACTCATTCTCCTTTCACTTTCAGAAATTCCTAAACCTAGCTTAGGAAATGTTTCTCTTTTAAGCTTAGATTCAAGCTTCTTGGTTTGGAATTGAAGAGTGATTGTTCTTGCCATTGCTCTGTAGCTTTTCTTCATTTGTTTTGGGTTTAAAGGTGAGATTTTTATCTCACATCTAAGTCTATAACTATCTTGGATCGTTAGGTATGAATTCCTAACACTTATTCATGTGCATTTGATTTTGGTTAGGATTGATTTTGTGTAAATTCCAATTTTTGGTGTTTTGGTCTAATTTTACGAAAATTCTATTATGGATATTTGGATATTGATATTCGAGGCGTATCGAAGAGTCATTAAGGCTGGGTTGTCGCTTGGCATAAATCCTTAGTCGTTGTTGCTCGTCCGATCGCTTCCGATAATCATTTGGCCATTTTTGGCCTAGGTTCAGGGAATGCCCTGAACTTCAGTTTCAGACGTCTGAAACCTAGAATTCAGACGTCTGAATATTATACTGGGAATTTTTATTTCCCAGTATTCAGACGTCTGAATCAATGTTTCCAGACGTCTGAAATTGCTTGTGAGAAACCAGAAAGGATATCGGCAAAAAAATGCCTATTTCAGACGTCTGAAATATAGGGTTCAGACGTCTAAATTATGTTCTGGAAAATATTTTATTTTCCAAATTCAGACGTCTGAATCATACACTTCAGACGTCTAAATCTTCTTGCTTTTGCCTATTATGCCTATTTTGCTTGAGTTTCCAAATTTTATCGATTCGTGATATTTCCCTTTTGTTGTTATCATTTATTATCGACTTTGTTGACATTCTCTTTGGGATTTTTGGGAATATCCATTTTGATGGATTTGGTATCGATTTCTTTGGATCTTATTCACGTCTTCGAATGTGAATTTTGGTGATTGATTGTTTCTACAATCACTTTTGTGATTTGTCACTTTAAAAACATAAATGTTTTCTATACTAGTAGTAAATATTAAAACTCTTTCATCCAAACGATTTCAACACTATTTTATTACAAAGCTCATTTCTTAAACCATTTTCCAATCTACTAGCATATACAAACCTTTACCTCACTCGTATGAGAAATCTAGGTAAACGGCATAGTAAAACAAGTGGTATGAAACGCTTGCGTTTACTTCGTCGGTTAATTCTTGGACTTGTTCAATTGAATCTCTTGTGACAATTTTCGAGTGGAGATCTACAATTTGTTCGTAAATATTTAAGTTAAGCTAGTGGTTATGGGACATGAAGCTAAGCTCATATATTTATTAGCTTAGTGTAACTGACACTTCTTGATGATCGATGATGGTCATTTTGTGATTTAGACTAGCAATGTGCGATGTCTCTTTGTCTACGAGGGAGACTAAACCCCGTTTCTGTGGAGCTTCGGCTCAATTTGGTGGGGTAGCGACCCATGGTCTTCGAACCGTTTTGTGGAGCTTCGGCTCAAAATTAATGGTTAGCAACCATGGAATAGCGTTCCGTTTTGTGATACACGTGTTGGTGAGTTTTCATGCTCCCGTTTTGTGATAGGCCTCCCCCTTTTTGTTCTGGATTTCCATTGATGATTTCTAAAATTTGTGTTTCACCAATTTTCATGATTTACATTGATAAGTTTTATCAATATTTGTGCATTGGTGAATTTGTGTGTCATTAACTTTTGTGATTGGCATTGATAATTGTCAATATTTATGGTTTGGTGAACAAAAATAAGGAGTATGACATTCTTTTGATTTTTGAGAAGATTCTTGTAATATTGATTAGTCTCTGGTTGATTTTCAATTACATATTTACTATAGTATGGCTTTATGGGTATCATACGATTTTGTCATATCTCTTATTCTATATCATTTTATCTGATATTTATAGCTAGACTGATCCGTTTATTATTTTCTTATTAAATAATACTCGGGTCAGACCGAGATGTTATAGGTGCTACTGCTTGACTCCTCATCTAGTGTTATTATCTTGACTTTTGGCTAACTACTTAGATTAGTAGTTTATTTTGTTGTATACATTTGAGATATAGACTCCATGATGTATACTTATTCTTTTGTGTAGCACTTGTAGCTATTCTTTTGTTATATTGTGGATCTTGTTAGACCACTACTCTGATATACACTTTCATGTGTAATATTCATATCTGCTTTCGCCTTTGAGATATGAACTTCTATGAATGATTTATGTTATGATATTTCTATATTTGTTTCTGAAGATTTCATAAAGCCACTTTGTAGTAGCTTTGAGTTTGTGTCGGTATGTCGGATTTCCTCTGGTGATGAAAAGTTATATTTTTATCTGGCATATCGGTACTCGCACAAAGCAATTATACAGATGGTCGCTCCTCAACAGCCTTATTCTCCACACTACTTGATGGCATTACCCCGTAGTGTTCTTGTCTAGCGTGGGTATAGAGGTGGGGCATCACACGATAGGTTCGGGTCGATAGGCATTCGACTCGATGCATAATGTATTGATGGCTTCTGCATTGATATATCAACTTTCGACAAGAAATAGGATCAGGGATATGGAGCTCGGGTTGATATGTACCTATAGATTAGATGGCGAAGTACAACAATACACTTCGTATCACTTCGTATCGATCAAGGCTAGGATCGGTAAGAAGGGGAAGCAACGGTTTCAGGAACTTGAATGGACACTTCGTATCGATCACTTATTGATCGATATGAAGGAGGCACTCTGGAACGATATGTAGATGGGTGCAAAGGATGGATACGAAGGGGACAGCAGGCATGAGAGGATCGATTCGAGGTGATGGACATAAAACAATGGAACCAGATCGATGTGAACAAGGGCATAGGATCGATATGAAAGGCAAGCATTCAGGGAGTGATACGAAATAAAGAGCAATTGATGATTTTTGAAGGAGGGTTGGTTGATGGATACGTAACGCCTATATTGGTGGATACGAAAGCAGTATGATGGACGAGTACAAAATCCATGGACACGGAGCATTTAGCCTACTCGCAAATGCCAACTTGCATCGATCATAACTCGAAATTTACAAGTCCAAATGCTATGAAATTTTCACAGATGTTTCCTTATGCACTCAAGAGTGTTCATGATCGATCTAGGCTCAATTGGAACCATTTTGGGATTGATACGAATTACACTTGGATCAATCCCAAATCACATTGGATCGATCATGTTGGCCCACCTGCGCACAAGAAGAGGTATTCTAGGTTTTGAAGAGGATATTTTTGGATCTACACCTATAAATAGCAGTCCTGTGGCAACTAAAGAGGAGTTCTTCTTCCCTAGACAAAACTCTGCCATTTTTTATATTGATTTTCAAAGACTTGTAACTGTAATCGTAGTATAAAATGAATAAAAGGATTGGTTCAAAGCGGACGTAGGCTGGAGATAGCCAAACTACTGTAAATCTTGTGTTCTTTCTTGCTTTCTTGCATTTTAATTTGGCTATTTCTTCATTTTTTTCTCTAATTATTTGGATCTGAGATCTGTGTCTAGATATTGAGGATCTGTGTTTATACACTGGTGCTTTCACTACTTTTGGGGTTTGTGACCAGTTTTGACACAAACATTTTAGTGCTTTCACTGAGGACTAGCGTCGCTACATCAGATTTGGAGTTCAGTTTTGAAAAGCTAAAGATTCAGATCTAAAAAGAAC
Organism: Allium cepa; assembly: GCA_030765085.1. NCBI lineage: Eukaryota > Viridiplantae > Streptophyta > Magnoliopsida > Asparagales > Amaryllidaceae > Allium > Allium cepa. The sequence goes on along the minus strand of CM060935.1, from coordinate 438,447,583 downwards.
CATAACAAAGCAGTCAAGAAGGAGACAAAGAATAGAAAGGAGTCGGCACGAAGGGAGTTAGGAGGATTCCTTAGGAGCAAACCAAGCCTCATTTTTCATCACCAGAGATGAGATAGAGATGATGATGGGAGCTATGCATGAAAAATAATTGAAAAGACAGAAGGAAATGATGCAAAACCTTCTCAGATAGTTTGGACAGGCGGGAGAAGTTGGAGCTTCAGGAGTTCAGATCCATGGAGCTGGAACAGAAGGCTCCACCAGGCAATCGGATGGAGCAACTCAACATGTCTCAGCCCCAATCAACACACAGTTACCAATTTGGATGGATCCAGACTCGAGGGAACACCACCATGCAATGATAGACCAATTCATGGAGAGGTTCTCAGGTGACACCACACAATAGGATGCCGGCAGGAGCGCAAGAGTACGTGATGAAGAGTATGTACCAGAATTCCCTTACGTACTCAGGGGGAACCCATGGTAGACAACATTGGATTAGCTGAGATTATCAGGCGAACTATATGCGGAGGTTTCGCAAACAGAAATCTGCAAGAAGTAAATAGGAGTTCATTTACCCATGACATGAGAATGGCACGTAATCCACCAAAGTTCAAGCTACCTACTTTGGATGTACACAACGGCAGGGCTGACCCTACCAATCATTTGATGAGGTACATGAGACACATGGAAGTGCTGAAGGCATCGGAGGAAGTTATGGCCAGGTATTTCCCTCTGTACTTGGCAGATATAGCTGCTACATGGTTCAGGCAGTTGGAAGATGGATCTATTAGGACATGGACAGAATTTGTGAATAGGTTTTTGAAGCAGTTTCGGGTTCATATCAATAGGCCAATGAATGTGATGACATTGACATCAGTAAAACAAAGAATAGGGGAATCGCTCAGGGATTTCTTAACTCGGTTCAATGCGGCAATTGCTTCGGTAGATCGGCCAGATCCATTAATGGTTCCAATGGAGACAGTTTCAGGAGTCAGGGATAACTCAGATTTCAAAGTATCATTGATAAGGGACAGCTAATGGATCTCGAGGAGTTCTTTCATGAGGTCGAAAGATTTCTTCGATAGGAAGGTGCATGTTCGGAAATGAAGTTAAAGGAAATAAACGCGGTTAAGGATGGAGAACCATCCGGTGAACGCTTGGGTAAGGATAAGGATAAAGGAAAGAGGAATTTGGATGACAACTCTGGCACGGTAAAGAATGTTGGGAGAGCCAAAATTCTCCACTTACACATGATTAAATGAAACATTGGCACATATATTCATGGAGACTCGAGATCGCCTTCCTTACTGAAGGCCGGCAAGGAGGGAACCCTCGGAACGCGAGATGGCAACTGGAAGGAACTGTCTCTTTCATTATCTGGATGGGCATTATACCAACAGCTGCAGGCATCTAAAGGATATAATTAAGGAGCATGTAAGGAGTGGTTAGTTGTTGCAATATGTCGAAACTCAGAATGCGAAAATGGAATAGGAGCAACCATCATCTACCTCAAATGACGATGGCACGAGTCCCAGGAATGATGGTCGATTGGTTATCGACTAACAGGGATGATATGGAATAAGTAACAAACTCTAATCAAACGGCCATGTCACTTACTCATGTACAGGGACGGAGATAGCGCCTAAGCATTCTTTGAGATGATGATAAACCACGACGCTCTAGTTTGTGAAATCTGCTTTTTCCTTTTTAGTTTGGTCATTTTCTTTTTTCTGGTTTGGTTTCGGAGTTTGGTTTGAACTTCCAGTTTTGTTTGTTTTTTGTTTTGGACTTTGGTTTGGATGCTTTTTTTCTAGTTTGGATATTAGTTTATATTTCTAATATGGATTTTTGGTTTTCTGGTTTAATCTAGATTTTGGATTGGATTTTGATTGGGTTTTTATCTGGTTTATGGAAAATGGTCGTCGGGTATGGATTATGACAAGCAAGGGGTAAGTCGCTTCGTCCAAACATGGCAAATCGGCTTATTCAGGTCGTCGAGTATGGACTATGCTCGACAAGGGTACAGAGAGACCGGGATTTGTCCTAGGACTTAGGCTCTATATTTTCTATCGGTTACTATTTCAAGTCGTCGGGTATGGACTATACTCGGCAAGGATCCAGAGCGATCAGGATTTGGCTTAGGACTTAAGTCATGGCAGTACTCAACATTCAGGGACACTGAACCAAGAACACCAAGACGTTGCTTAATACAGGTTGTCGAGTGCGGATTTCGCTTGACAAGAACCCAGAGAGGTTATGGATTTGGACATTAGCAATAAACCGCTAAGGATTTGGACAAGGGCCCGGAGTGGTCCTAGATTCGGATGTTGGCCCATGGAGGTCGTGGATATGGTTATCAGTTATTAGATATGGATGGATTAGAACTCAGTTAACGTGTTCGGATGGCTATGGAATTGGCTAAGGATTTGGTTATTAGATTCAGAATCGGATGTCGACTCGGAGCAGTCGCGGATTTGGACAAGGATATGCTTATGGCACTGGGATAGAATGGCTTGGTAATAGATTGGATTATAAATCGAACGGTATAGCTATGGATGGAATATGGATTTCGAATGATGGATTTAAAGCTATTCAAAGCACGCTTCTTACCACAAGACATGTTTTGGGGGGCAAATGTTATCCCGCTATTTGGTCAGGCCGAGATATCAACAAATTGGCTACAAAGGATGGATGTTAAGATTGGAGATCGATTGGAAACAAGGCTATGATCGATACCATCAAAATTTGACCGAGCTCCAATCAAGACGAGATCGATTGGGAATGACGAACAAGGCTAAAAGAAGCTACATATCGAATTTTAGGCCAATCGAAGTTCAATGATCAAGTTATGGATGTATCAATATCGGTGAGAAATGGGATAGGATCGATATCTTCATAGCGATCGAGGTGAAGATAGGTTCAGGTCAATCGGCCTTCGACTCGATGCATCATGTATTAATGGCTTCTACATTGATCTATCGACTTTAGACAGGAAACAGGATCATGGATATGGAGCTCGGTTTGATACGTGCGTATCGATTAGATGGCGAAGTACATAAATACTCTAACGATCCAAACTCGACCTTCGAAAATCGGCACACGTACTTCACTTGTACTCGAATGTCGTAGATTCAAACATCGAATCTGGCTCGCCAAAGCTTATAACACATTAAGTATAACAACACATCGAAAGAAAAAGAATAATATATCATTAATAAAACAATGAATACAATATCTGATACAACTGAATATCAAATACAAATGACTATCGATATATCGAAGATAGATACAAGACAATAGCAGCGGAAAGACAATGTCTTCAATGCCATACTCCAAGAACTCCGAACACTCGAAGACTTTCACATCCAAAACCAAAAGCCTAAAGAACTCCCATCCAACAAGCTTGATCCAACAACAATGCTGAAGTGAAGCAACTCGATTCAAAATGCGATTGCCAAAATCCCAAGATTGAATGCTATCGAATCTATACCTACTATTTGATTATCTGAAAAATCCAACTCTAGACAGCCCGTGTGGAAAATTGTGGGCACCTAGAGTTTAGGAAGGGAACAATAAACTCCGGGTCGGTCATGGGACTGGTATGAGAAAACAAAACAGTTTTATCTTTAAAACAAACAAAAGAATTTTAAAACATTGAAATCTGCAATGCTTTTTAGAAAATGAAACTGCCATAAGGCCTCCCACCACACACACAATGCAAGCGCACACTTGGAGGAGATTTCTTCTTAGGACGGTCAAAAATGCTTGATACGCGAAAACCATTTGATATTATTATTAGTGCATAGTGTAGAAAATCTTTCGAAGGTATAATATTAATCTCAGCCAGCAAACATACCATTATAGTATGCCTACTATAGCTACCATGTTAGATGGCAGGTTCTACAACTAAAACCGTACAGGACGCGTATTGGATGATTGGATTTTCAACAAATGGCATGCCAAGGTACTTTCCATTGCCACATGGGTACGCCTCTGGTGGGATGCCTGGAGAAGCTACCCGACTCTCTGCCAACACAAGGTCGGTTTACTCCCTTCTTGGGAGTAAAACCTAAGATATGCCACCCTCAGTCGTTTGTGACCTTTATCCGAGGATCCTCAACTACAAAGTAACATCACACAGTAATAAATTTACAGTGTTCACATGAGTAAGTATCTGGGCTCCATACCATAATACCACCCTTTTCCAAAAGGAATGGACATACCCTAAGGGAGTGACCCTGCAACCTTGCTGCATCTTTCCTGTTTCGACCATTTTCGGGAAGTGAGGTCCTGATGCAGTCTCGTCCATAAAGCTGCGCTTTTTCACAAATCCATGTTTTGATCAACAAATGATCATCAGCACTTCGTATGCCACATTACCAAATTGGGAATGTATCACTAGTAACCATCAACTACATAACCTCTAAGCTCGTACGTCTCAGAGAAGGGTGTTAAGCTAAGAGAATGAATTCTCCGCCACCAAACAGAAATGTATTTGATAGAAACCGGCTTTACATCTTAAAGTGTAATGTCAGACATACATACATACAAGTCTGTTCCGGGTTCGAACAGAACCGAAGGCACTTCAATAGAAGCCCTTGCAAATCCGGATAATTCCTAATCACGTACGAAGTTCCCATCACATATGAGATCTCTATACCGGGGCCATTCGGTGCAGATACATTCGACGGGTTATCCTTTCGCTTTCAAAAATATCCGATTTTCACCATCGGTCTTCAAATGCTATCCATAACGTTGTATCATTATTCGGAATGAGTTATATGACACAAGGTCCTCTCCCGGCTAAACCGAATAATGAGCGCAATTTTTGAAAACATATGGATATTGGGATTTCAGTTAAGTAACAACTTAAAACCCAAACTTTTCTTTCAAACGGTTTTAAACAAATTACCATTTCTAAACCTTTAAACAATAAGATTCAATTCACAAAGTTTTCCCAGCTTTCACAAAGACTCATTCACATATTTCAAAACAACTTCCATTTCAAATCTTTTATAGAAAGGACACACCTTTAAGATCCCTTTTCAATTCGAAAACAAAGTATACCAATCTTTAACAAAGATTCATTCATATTCTTTCACACAGTTTCCCTTTCAAATTGGATTAACTCCTCTAATCTTTTAATCAAAAATTTAATTCATAGCTTTCAAACCATTACTAAAGATTTATTCATAACTTGGAAAACCATTTTCATTTGAAACTTGAAATCCTTTTAACACAAATTGGAAATTCTTTCCTTATATGAAAACAAATAGTTTTCATTTCGAAAAAATCCGATTTCATTTATACAAGTTAAAGCCCTGGGGTTAAATTCAAATTTAAAACAATACATTTAAAATGGTTTAAAACCCATACAAACACATATATAACTTATATAGCCTTTTTAAATCATAGTTTCCAAACATATAATTCAATTTCAAAATTTTGAATTCAACTTAAATTAAATTATTTAAATTTCAAAATTTAAGCAAGTTACTCAAAATAACTTTTATCTTCAAAAAACCCCTTTTCAAAAGCTTTTCAACCCAATTCCATTTTTCAAAACTATTTGGATTCAAAACAATTCAACTTTTAAAATCATTTCAAAAATCTGTGAATTAACCAATTTCCTTGTGCAATCCATATTTGTGTGTGTATGGTGTAGTCCAGGGGTTTTACCCAATAGTGCAACAACATCAATCATCACAGATTCAAACACAGCAATATCGATAATCGATATAACCATATAATGCTTATCTTCCGTACACGGGTTCACAGATAAATAATACATTTGTCACAGATAAAATAAATTATATTCATCGCAGCTTGAATTAAAACAATTCATATCATAAAGCATCACACAGTAGAGATAACAAATAGTCCACAACATTCAATAGAATACAGTCATCCATAAGGAAAATTAATTGATCATCTGATTAATTGAAATCAGATTAATCACTAATCCAAGTTAATTAATATTAATTAATTGCAATTTATGTTAATTAATTATCCTTTAACTATTTATTAATTAACCTTAATTAATAAATTAATCAACCTTTAACTATTAGAGGACTAATCTTAATTATTTAATTACCCTTAATTAATCATCCTTAATTAATCAATTAATTAACCCTTAATTAATTATCATTTAATTAATTATCCTTAATTAATTATATAAAGTAATTATCCCTAATTACTAAATTAGCTTTAACCATTAATTGATTACTTTAACTAAGTAATTATCTTTAAGTAATTCATTACTTATATATTAATTAATCTTCTAATTAATTAATTATTCTTGATTATGAAATTAATTAACCTTAATCAATCTTTAATTAAGCAATTATCCTTAAAATTTTCTTACATCAAATAATTATCTTTAATAACTTAAATCAAGTAATTTATTCTTTAATTACTTGATTAAATCAAACTTAAATCATTAAATTAATTTACCTTAATTACTTTTATTAAGTGATTAACTTTAAGTAATTAATTTCCTTTAACAAATAAATTAACTTATGCTTTAAATGTTAACTAACAATTAAAACAATTGTAATATTATTAAGTTTATTTAAAATAACTTTTGAAATAAAGATCATACATATATTTAATAATTTTAAACTTAAATAATTTTAAGATTTATTTTAAAACCTTTATCTAATTCCAAACATTAGATAAAATGATTATTATACACAAGAGCTAATTAAGAAATTTATTTAACTTGATTTGTTTTAAAGTTTTAAAAACCGTTCTTCTATAAAAATCTACAAACCCGAGACAATTGGAAAAAGCCCGAGCATAACTTCGAGTTCCCCTTTCTTTCACTCGCTTCGAGTCGAACCCACTATTAGTCCGTGAGCAACCTAAGAATTGATTATAAAATATAAATACTGTCATTATAAGTTTAGATATATATGTTTATGTAGGATTTAACCATGTAGGTACCAAGAATGAAGACTGTATAGTATAGAGATTCAAGATATCGGGATAGAAGACGCATGAGTATCAAGATTTGGGATGTCGACATGCCTAAGGTAACCATGTTGACATAGTGTCAGTTGAATTCAAAATTTAAATTTCAAAAGAAGTGTCTATTCGCCATAACTCTTCATGAATGGACATGACTGTTGTTCTACTATAAATAGGGGTTAGTTTGAACGAATTTTACATCATATTTTTTGGTTTTTCAGTCCTCTTCTTCTTCCACATTTATTAATACATATTCTTACCATTACTCTACCGAAATCAACATTGAATCGAACTCGATTACTTCTAGTTTGATTCTCTATCACTATCTCTACAAGGTTCTCAGTGCTATTCAGAGTTATAGACTTCTTTGTAATCTATTAAGCGAGAAAAGGTGTGATTGTAGCCTTGAAAATCAATCAAAAGAGAAAAGTTGTGATTGTAGCCTTGGTAAATCAATTGGGTAAACTTATGGCCCGAAAATCAAGTATCTCTACCCAAAGGATAGAAATTCTGGAGGGTATACCTCGTAGCCTTGAAACCGAGGGTGTAATTGTGTAATTGCTTTCAAAAGGAAATCCGCACTTGTGTTGCAGGACTGGATGTAGGGTAACTCCGAACCAGTATAAAATCCGGTATGTATGTTCTTTCCTTTACTGCTTTTATTTTATTTCTACATCTGTGTTTATTTCTGTGATCATATCTGTGTCTGTATATTGCATACGTCGGTGTCTAAATTAATATAAACTCAAAAAGATTTAGTAATTCTTGATTAACACTGTTCACCCCCCCTCTAGTGTTAATCCTAGCCTTAGGATCCGTAATCCGCATTTCTCACAATTGGTATCAGAGCAAGGTTTTCAAAGTTTCATAATCTAATTTTTTGAAAAGTTTTTAAAATGGCTATATTTGTTAATACTAATTTAGAAGTATTCAAACCATCATTGTTTCTTGAGTCTGCATATAATCAATATTCAAATTCAAGTTGTCTACCAAGATTGTTTGAGCAGGAATCATGCTTTATGTGTGTTGATGAATCAATCCACAACGGACAAATTGTGCAAATCAGAAAGGACAAATGTAAACTTGATAGTGGATGTTCTAGACACAAGACTAGCAATCCAGATATACTGAATGATATAATATACAAATACGGAGGACTGGTTAACTTTGGAGATAATCTAAAAGGATATGTGATTGGCACTAGCAAAGTCGGTAATTCTGAAACTCCTACTATTACTAATGTTTTACTAGCTAAGAATCTGAAACATAATCTTCTAAGTATAAGTCAACTGTGTGATAAAGGGTATAAAATTAAATTTGAAAAAGATAAATGTCACATTGAAGATAATAATTCAACCATTATATTTGAGGGAGTCAGGAAAAAGAATATTTAAATTCTTAGTATGAAAGTTTCAAATGATAACCTGTGTCTGTTGACGAATACAAGTGACCCTTGGATTTGGCATACGATATTTGGGCATTTGAATTTCAAACTCTTATCTAGACTGTCAAAACATGATCTAGTAAGAGGTCTCCCTAAAATGAATTTTAAAGTAGATAGTTTATGTGATGCTTGTCAATTAGAAAAACTTAGAAATAATTCCTTTAAAAGATATGATTTCAACTTCAAAACCTCTTGAATTACTTAATCTTGATTTATTTGGTCCATCTCAAATTCTTTCAATAAATCATTGTAAATATGTTTTTGTAATTGTGGATGATTATTCTAGATTTACATGGACAATATTTTTAAAACATAAAAGTGATATTTTTGGATGTTTTAAGTCATTTTCAAAAAGAATTCAAAATCAATTTTCTCTAAAAATTATAACTATTCGAAGTGATCACGGTGGTGAATTCGAAAATGAAAAGTTTGAGGAATTCTGCAATAAAAAGGGAATAACTCACAAATTTTCATTTCCAAGAACTCCACAACAAAACGGAGTAGTAGAACGTAAAAATAGGACGATTCAAGAGTGTGCGAAAACTATGCTTACAGATAGTAATTTACCAAAGAATTTTTGGGCAGAAGCAGTTGCTACCGCCTGTTATATTTTAAATAGAATTTTAATTAGACCTTTAACTGATAAGACATCTTATGAACTTCTTTATTCAAAGAAACCTAAGGTATATTATTTCAGAATTTTTGGAAGTAAATGCTTTATTTTAAATACAAAAGATAATTTAGATAAATTTGATCCTAAGTTCGACAATGGTATCTTTATCGGATATTCTAATAGAAGTAAAGCGTACAGAGTTTTAATTTAAAAACCAATTCCATTAAAGAAACAATGCATGTTTCATTAGATGAAAATTTCAAAAATTTTGAAGATACAAATGATGAAGAGGATTTAATCACTCAAAATCAAGAATCAATTGAAACTAATAATGAAATTAATCATCCTAATTAAAGGAGTAAACTTTTAAAAGATCATCCTATAGAAAATATACAGGGAGATATGCAATCTGTTGTTAAAACTACAAATCAACTAAGTCAAATGAGTAACGTAGCTTTTATATCAACTATTGATGTAACGCTTGCGGATTTTCGTTGCCGAAAAACCGAATAGTTAGGGTTTTAAGAAGAATTTAAGAAAAGAAAAAGAGAGAAGAAGAGATAAGAAGATAGAAAATAGAGGGAGAAAAGAAATTTGAAAATAAGAGAATAGAAAAATTTAAAATAGAACGGGGACAGAAAGGAAACAACAGAACAACAACAGAATCTCACAATTCGCAGCGGAACAACATATAATAATAAATGAATAATCTTTAAACAAAGAACTATATCAGTTATTACATTACATCATATTTCATTACATCATATCATCAGAGTGTACAACAACATACAACAATAAACAATGCAGCGGAAAAAAAATACTATATACTAGTAATACGCCATGCTATCCAGCTTGCCTCCAGCAACTCCTGAATATCCAGAATATCCTGATAAACCTAACTCTTAACTGCCCGTGTGGAAATTGGTGGGCACCCAGAGTTTAGGAAAGAAAACAATAAACTCCGAGTCAGTCATGTGACTGGTGTGAGAACTCAAAACAGTTTATTTTTTTCTTTAAAATCAAAATAGAGGAATATTTTTAAAATCAATTCGCAATGCTTTTAAAAATGTAACTACCATAAGACCTCCCACCACACACACAATGCAAACGCAGACTTGGAGGAGATTTCTTCTTATGTTAGTCAAAGATTCTTGATACGCATTTAAAATAGCATTTGATATTATTATTAGTGCATAGTGTAGAACAAATCATTTCGAAAGTAAAGATATAAATCATAGCCAGCATAGGTACCATTATATTATGCCTACTATAGCTACCTCCTGAGGAAGTAGGTTCTACAACTAAAACCGTACAAGATCGTATTGTTTCTTTGGATTTCCAACAAATGGTCAGGCCAAGGAACTTTCCATTGCCACATGAGAATGCCTCTGGATGGACATCCCCGAGAACCAAACCGGATCTCTACCAACACAAGGCCGGGTTACTCCTAACTGAGTAACAACTGACCGAATATGCCATCCCCCGGTCCTTTGGGACCTTTATCAACCGAGCGCTCGTAATCAATTCACACAATCATAAAGTGTTTTCAACATGAGTAAGTATCTGGGCTCCATACCATGATACCACCCTTTTCCAGAAGGAAATGGACACATCCTAAAGGGTGCTACCCCTCATAACCTTGCTGCTTCTTTCCTGTTTTGACCATTCACGGGGTGTGAGGCTCGACGAAGTCACGTCCACAAAAACATACTTTATACAAAAGCCATGCTTTGGGTCAACAAATGATCAACACAATGATCACTAAGATAGACGATCAAATAAATGATCCTATCACAATAATCAACACAATGATCATTTCAGCATCACTCAGCATGTCACATTACCAAATTGGGAATATATCGCTGATAACTTCAACTATATAACCTTTGAGCACATACGTCTCAAAGAAGGGTGTTAAGCAAAGAATAAATTCTCCGCCACCAACAGAAATATATTTGAAAGAAATCGGCTTTATATCTCAACTTGTAATGTCAGGCATACAATCCATACAAGTCTGTTTCGGGATCGAACAGAACCGAAGGCACTTACAAAGAAGTCCTTGCAATCCGGATATCCACAATCCTGATCGGATTCACCATCACATATGGAGAACTCAATACCGGAGCAACTCGGTACAGAGTCAATCGATAGTTCATCCTATCGCTCTCGCAAATATCCGGTCTTCAACACCGATCTTCAAATGCGATTCACAACGACGTATCACATATTCGGAATGGGTTATACGACCCCATGGTCCTTTCCCGGTTAACCCGAATAGTGAGCGCTTATTCAAAAATAAGTGTGCATTCAATTTCAAACAATTCACATCAAATACCCATTCAAAGGGAAATACTGATAGTCGGCTATTGAACTATCACTGGATATGCACACATCACCAGATTCCAAATAATTTTCCAAAATATTTATTTTCCAAAATATCTTTACAAGATATATAATTTCAATTCTTCAAAAATAAATCAATATTTATTTTTTTAGACAAATTCCACTTCCTTTATAAATTCCTTAGTGAATTTATAATTCCAAAATATCAATGAATATTCGATTTCAATTATTCATTTTCAATTTATCTTCAAAAAGATAAATTCTAATTATTCACTTCATATTGGAAACAATTCCATACTTATTTAATAAGTAATTCACAAATTTTATTTATTTTCAACACTTAGAAAATATTCAATATACTTAAACCGAATTAAGTATATATTTCTTTCTTTAAGGAAATCATTCACTTAACATATTTATTTGGGCCAAAACGAATGTTGCGTAAAACATTGTTACAACAACCCAAAATCACTAGTATAGGGATTCGAAATCAAATAGATATATAAATCCCAATACTATACTAAACATTTCCTTTCGGAAATCATTTACTATAACTACAGTGTTATAGTCCACTATTTCCTTTTATTTCTCGAAAACGTCTATTTCAACAATAAATGTTGAAATCTATGGTTTCGAATCACAACACCTTTTAAAACATCGTTAGATCGTTTTAATTCTATTTACAACACCAAATCCAAAACATTTCCTTTAACGTGTTATTCATTATTCAAAAACGTGAATAAACTTTGCTAACAAATTTCATCAATTTTATTCACTTTAATTCAAAGGATTATTCACTATTCAAAAATGTGAATATAACTCCATTGATAGGTTTCAACAATTAACTTATCAAAATAAGTTGTTTGCGAATTTATAAAACAACGTTTATAAATTCCTTTTCTATTTTTTTATAAAAACTTCCTTTTTATAAATCTCCTTTATTAACTTATTCGATTTATAACTCGGTTATAAACTACAGGTTCATATTATAAGTTAAACACTTATAATTTATTCGTTTGCAAAACCATTCCATTGAACTTCATAATTTTAAATCTTATAACTTAAGATTCAATTATTTATCCAAATCTTATTACTTTAATAACTTTACAAATTTTATAAACCTACTGTTTATAAAATTCCATTTATAACTTTACCGTTATATAATTCTATGAATTCCATTCATTTACAAAATTCACTTTCACTTCATTCAAACACTTACAAAATCTCATTTTATAATTCCAACATTTTCATTTACAAATATTCATTTGTAAATCCTTTAATATAAATCAATCTATATTATTCTTTAAAACGTCTTAACTCCTTTATAGTTTCACCATTTTTGATTTATAAAATAAACTTCATAAATTCTATATTTAAACTTTTATAATATATTCAAAAATCCAATCTAAATTATTTTATAAAATCATTAGTTCATATTTCTCAAAAATCGACTTTTAATCGTATTTCTAAAAATCAGCTTTTTAACTATATTTCACAAAAACCATAATTTTTATAACTTTAAAAATTATAACGTTTATTTATTTATAATGGATCAATTCCAAAAATATAGTATATTTTCAAAATCACTTTTAAAATCATTTTAAAATCCCAAAATCTGGGTCCAATGATGCTACACACCAAATAGTCAATCACGACTACAACGATCCATCATATATCGATATGATAATCCATCAAATATCAAAATATCTGAAATCAAATAAAACTGTTGAGGAATCCAGTTGGATCCCTCCAACCTGTTTTCCTGCATCCAAAAACATTAGCACAATACCAATTTCGCTCCAGTACGAAATTATCGCGGTATATGTTCTTAATAAATATTATCCGCTTAATAACGGCGTAATAGGGTCTCATCCGCTAAACAAAAAATGCGGGAAATCAATAACTCCAATATATACATATGCCAATATATATATATTGCTATTATATATAATACCAATTTCACTGTTTATGAAATATTCGCGGTATATGTTTTTAATAAATAACATCCGCTTACTAACGGCGTATAATGTCTATTTTAACAATCAATAGATATCAATCATCATTCAAACATGCATTCAAATATTTTAAATCTAACTATTTAAAATAAAATCGAAATCTATTCGATTGAGTGAGAAGTTCTCACCTTGGTTTTAAATTTCCGTTTTAGCGATTTATTTCGAATAAAATTAAACGCGCGTTTAATTTTACCCGAAATTCTCACTAACTCCAAACGACTCCAAACCAACTCCATCGCGTAGTGCTCGTCCATACGATTCCAACGCAACTGGTTTCGCGCAGTTTCGACCTCGTATGAAAAAGTTATGAATTTTACAAGTTACACGAGTTTTTATATAAAAATTACAACTTAAATTTACAATTTTATACCCAAAACAAATCTGGGCCATAGGATCCCACCCCATCAGATCATAGCCGCACCTAGCTTCTTCCCTCATTCACGAAAATCTACAGGAAGGAGCACGTATAGCCGAACCCAATAATGCAATTTAGGGTTAAACATTGCAACTCCTATACACAATGAAACTTGATCAAACCAACGCCAACGCGAAGCCCCAAACCTGAGCTACCTTCGGCCCCCCTATGGTGGAGCTCGGCCCACTGTAGTGCCTCGTTTTGCGTGGAAATGCGTGCGCAGGCTCCAGTGAACGCGGCCCCCTATACGCCACCACATCGCTCCGTTTTACATCACAGCCGTTGAATCTCTAGCTCTCGATGCGCTCTACCTCTTTGTAGTTGAGGGTTTTGTCTAATTGCTGATGGATTTCGAGTAATTGGAGGTGGAAGTTCATGGATTTCTGGCCCTAGATTCTAATGGTGGCAATAGGAAATTAGGGTTTAGTTTTTAATTTTATAAAATTTGTGATTTTAACTTCTATTTATAGAAAAAGCAAGCGTAAACACTATTCATCCCGGGAATTCCAAACTCCGATTTAGGCGCCGTAACCAGCGTTTCTAAGGTTTACCCCGCGTTCCGGACACAATGGAACAGGTTTCGGAAGCTAATTCGGAAGTATGTGCGAGTTATGGCTATAAACGCTCAATTTAAATTAAACCGATTTAAATCGATTTCTAGGCGTTTTAATTTGTACCGGACAAACGGTAAATCCAATTGACTTGAAATTTGAAACCTTACAATAATATCACATTACGGATCCGATGAAACTGGTTTCGTCGAAATCCGAGACTTTTTGAAAAATGGCTATTTTGACTCGCCAAATTTAAATTAAAAATAATTCGATGCGTTTCGAGCTGCCACGATCAAACGATAGCTTCGATTGACACGAAAATTGAAATCCGGTAATAACTAACTATTACGGATCCAATGGAACTAGTTTCGTTCAATTCTGAGACTGTTCAAAAATTGACTATTTTACAGTCGATTATTAAATATTAAAATATTCAATTTTCACAGATTAACTTTTAATTCGATTTTAAAAGTTCTAAAATATCATTCTAACTTCAACATGATAAAATAAAATTTTACAAATCATTTTTCAATCATATTTAACTCAATTTTCAATTATTTCCATAATTTAACATATTAAATTATCGATTTAAAAATCCAATTAAATCCAATAATTCAAAATAAAATTTATTTGACTTATAAATTCACTTATTAATATCTAAAATTAATTAAATATTCAAATTTAAATTAATAAAAATTCTGGGTCGTTACAATCTTTCCCCACTTAAAAGAATTTCGTCCTCGAAATTACAAGTAAGAAAAGTTAGAGAATCTATTAATTTTCCAAAATTTATAATTAAACTTCTTACCATACTTTACTAAGTTTTCAAATCATACTTAGTTATCTTTTCAAAAACAACTACCTATTGTTTAACTTTCAACTTCAAAATCAAAGTTGAAGTTTTCAAAATTTTCCAAATTTTCTCAAAATTTTTCTAACGCCTTAAATTTCCGGAAAAATTCGCCATAGTCTCCTTTGCGCGGCTCGATCCGAAAAAAAATGACAGTATATATATCACAAATATACATCTCATCAAGTAATGAGGCATCCTGAAGGGAAAAAAGTGTAAAAGTACGATATTTAATCCGAGATATGTACCTTATATTTTTATTAGCAAGCATATACGGCTAATATAGCGCTAAAGCGAACTCCAAATGCGAAGCAAACGCGATCCGCACCTACTAAACACTCAACAAACAACATGAGAACCATGCATATAGATAATACTATCGATATACAATATATAGCAACATAATAACTATATATGTCACATAGCAAATGCAACAAATGCAAACATCAACCAACTAACATCCATAACCAATACATATTCATTCATATTCTTATTAATATTCAATGAATTGGTTTTCAATTTATCACATTTGATTTATTAACATTGGATTTTATCAACATTCATTTTGGTTTAACATCTTTACTTTCCAATTGGTTTTATTAAATTGATTTTCATTCAATTTTATTCAACTTCCAATAAAATTAGATTTTAATGAATTAACACTTTCATTAATTATTCCATTCCAATTTATTCACATTCAATTGATTAACATTCAATTTATTCATTCAATTACAAAAGTTGAATTTCATTCATATACTCAAGTTCACATTCATTTAATCCACTTGATTATTTACAACTCATATTCATATAATTTCACTTCTTACATATATAAGTTTATTTCACAATTGTAAATCACTTTAATTATAATTCTATTCTTATAATTCATTTGCTTATGCAATTACTCTTTATTTAGATTATTCAAACAACCTAACAATCAACTTACATATACTTTAATAATTCTGAAAAATTATTCCTTTACATATAAAAATATAATCAAGGCAAAATTATTCCATTTACCCAATTTAAAATCAATATTGTGCCGAATTGTTCTATTCAAGTGTTTAGAAACCCCTTCGGCTCAGTTTCGAGGCTGTGCTGACGAAAGTTCATATGCCACTCAACAAACCAATCATCACAATATAAAACAATTTCATATTCACTAACAAATACGCTCTCATAGCTATTATTACACTCAAATTCATTCTAGAGTACTGCTGACTCTATCTCTAATGAGTAATACCCTACAGAACCATGGTTGTCGCTTAACCATCAGCTCCGATACCAACTGTAAAGACCCGTAGGTAGCGGTCACAACCGGTAGGCTTTTCAACCATCCCAGCCCCACCGTGGCTTAAACTGATATCCCAAACTTGCTTTTACGGCCAGCCTTTCGACTGTCACAGCTTACGCCTAACCAACCCCCTAAAAGAGGATGTGTGGGAGTAAGAGTCTCCCGTTCGCCACCAAACCGCGAAGCGAGAATCCCCCATCACATAGCCCAATAGCTTAACAAGACTGGTGTGAGAACTCAAAACAGTTTATTTTTTTCTTTAAAATCAAAATAGAGGAATATTTTTAAAATCAATTCGCAATGCTTTTAAAAATGTAACTACCATAAGACCTCCCACCACACACACAATGCAAACGCAGACTTGGAGGAGATTTCTTCTTATGTTAGTCAAAGATGCTTGATACGCATTTAAAATAGCATTTGATATTATTATTAGTGCATAGTGTAGAACAAATCATTTCGAAAGTAAAGATATAAATCATAGCCAGCATAGGTACCATTATATTATGCCTACTATAGCTACCTCCTGAGGAAGTAGGTTCTACAACTAAAACCGTACAAGATCGTATTGTTTCTTTGGATTTCCAACAAATGGTCAGGCCAAGGAACTTCCCATTGCCACATGAGAATGCCTCTGGATGGACATCCCCGAGAACCAAACCGGATCTCTACCAACACAAGGCCGGGTTACTCCTAACTGAGTAACAACTGACCGAATATGCCATCCCCCGGTCCTTTGGGACCTTTATCAACCGAGCGCTCGTAATCAATTCACACAATCATAAAGTGTTTTCAACATGAGTAAGTATCTGGGCTCCATACCATGATACCACCCTTTTCCAGAAGGAAATGGACACATCCTAAAGGGTGCTACCCCTCATAACCTTGCTGCTTCTTTCCTGTTTTGACCATTCACGGGGTGTGAGGCTCGACGAAGTCACGTCCACAAAAACATACTTTATACAAAAGCCATGCTTTGGGTCAACAAATGATCAACACAATGATCACTAAGATAGACGATCAAATAAATGATCCTATCACAATAATCAACACAATGATCATTTCAGCATCACTCAGCATGTCACATTACCAAATTGGGAATATATCGCTGATAACTTCAACTATATAACCTTTGAGCACATACGTCTCAAAGAAGGGTGTTAAGCAAAGAATAAATTCTCCGCCACCAACAGAAATATATTTGAAAGAAATCGGCTTTATATCTCAACTTGTAATGTCAGGCATACAATCCATACAAGTCTGTTCCGGGATCGAACAGAACCGAAGGCACTTACAAAGAAGTCCTTGCAATCCGGATATCCACAATCCTGATCGGATTCACCATCACATATGGAGAACTCAATACCGGAGCAACTCGGTGCAGAGTCAATCGATAGTTCATCCTATCGCTCTCGCAAATATCCGGTCTTCAACACCGATCTTCAAATGCGATTCACAACGACGTATCACATATTCGGAATGGGTTATACGACCCCATGGTCCTTTCCCGGTTAACCCGAATAGTGAGCGCTTATTCAAAAATAAGTGTGCATTCAATTTCAAACAATTCACATCAAATACCCATTCAAAGGGAAATACTGATAGTCGGCTATTGAACTATCACTGGATATGCACACATCACCAGATTCCAAATAATTTTCCAAATTATTTATTTTCCAAAATATCTTTACAAGATATATAATTTCAATTCTTCAAAAATAAATCAATATTTATTTTTTTAGACAAATTCCACTTCCTTTATAAATTCCTTAGTGAATTTATAATTCCAAAATATCAATGAATATTCGATTTCAATTATTCATTTTCAATTTATCTTCAAAAAGATAAATTCTAATTATTCACTTCATATTGGAAACAATTCCATACTTATTTAATAAGTAATTCACAAATTTTATTTATTTTCAACACTTAGAAAATATTCAATATACTTAAACCGAATTAAGTATATATTTCTTTCTTTAAGGAAATCATTCACTTAACATATTTATTTGGGCCAAAACGAATGTTGCGTAAAACATTGTTACAACAACCCAAAATCACTAGTATAGGGATTCGAAATCAAATAGATATATAAATCCCAATACTATACTAAACATTTCCTTTCGGAAATCATTTACTATAACTACAGTGTTATAGTCCACTATTTCCTTTTATTTCTCGAAAACGTCTATTTCAACAATAAATGTTGAAATCTATGGTTTCGAATCACAACACCTTTTAAAACATCGTTAGATCGTTTTAATTCTATTTACAACACCAAATCCAAAACATTTCCTTTAACGTGTTATTCATTATTCAAAAACGTGAATAAACTTTGCTAACAAATTTCATCAATTTTATTCACTTTAATTCAAAGGATTATTCACTATTCAAAAATGTGAATATAACTCCATTGATAGGTTTCAACAATTAACTTATCAAAATAAGTTGTTTGCGAATTTATAAAACAACGTTTATAAATTCCTTTTCTATTTTTTTATAAAAACTTCCTTTTTATAAATCTCCTTTATTAACTTATTCGATTTATAACTCGGTTATAAACTACAGGTTCATATTATAAGTTAAACACTTATAATTTATTCGTTTGCAAAACCATTCCATTGAACTTCATAATTTTAAATCTTATAACTTAAGATTCAATTATTTATCCAAATCTTATTACTTTAATAACTTTACAAATTTTATAAACCTACTGTTTATAAAATTCCATTTATAACTTTACCGTTATATAATTCTATGAATTCCATTCATTTACAAAATTCACTTTCACTTCATTCAAACACTTACAAAATCTCATTTTATAATTCCAACATTTTCATTTACAAATATTCATTTGTAAATCCTTTAATATAAATCAATCTATATTATTCTTTAAAACGTCTTAACTCCTTTATAGTTTCACCATTTTTGATTTATAAAATAAACTTCATAAATTCTATATTTAAACTTTTATAATATATTCAAAAATCCAATCTAAATTATTTTATAAAATCATTAGTTCATATTTCTCAAAAATCGACTTTTAATCGTATTTCTAAAAATCAGCTTTTTAACTATATTTCACAAAAACCATAATTTTTATAACTTTAAAAATTATAACGTTTATTTATTTATAATGGATCAATTCCAAAAATATAGTATATTTTCAAAATCACTTTTAAAATCATTTTAAAATCCCAAAATCTGGGTCCAATGATGCTACACACCAAATAGTCAATCACGACTACAACGATCCATCATATATCGATATGATAATCCATCAAATATCAAAATATTTGAATCAAATAAAACTGTTGAGGAATCCAGTTGGATCCCTCCAACCTGTTTTCCTGCATCCAAAAACATTAGCACAATACCAATTTCGCTCCAGTACGAAATTATCGCGGTATATGTTCTTAATAAATATTATCCGCTTAATAACGGCGTAATAGGGTCTCATCCGCTAAACAAAAAATGCGGGAAATCAATAACTCCAATATATACATATGCCAATATATATATATATTGCTATTATATATAATACCAATTTCACTGTTTATGAAATATTCGCGGTATATGTTTTTAATAAATAACATCCGCTTACTAACGGCGTATAATGTCTATTTTAACAATCAATAGATATCAATCATCATTCAAACATGCATTCAAATATTTTAAATCTAACTATTTAAAATAAAATCGAAATCTATTCGATTGAGTGAGAAGTTCTCACCTTGGTTTTAAATTTCCGTTTTAGCGATTTATTTCGAATAAAATTAAACGCGCGTTTAATTTTACCCGAAATTCTCACTAACTCCAAACGACTCCAAACTAACTCCATCGCGTAGTGCTCGTCCATACGATTCCAACGCAACTGGTTTCGCGCAGTTTCGACCTCGTATGAAAAAGTTATGAATTTTACAAGTTACACGAGTTTTTATATAAAAATTACAACTTAAATTTACAATTTTATACCCAAAACAAATCTGGGCCATAGGATCCCACCCCATCAGATCATAGCCGCACCTAGCTTCTTCCCTCATTCACGAAAATCTACAGGAAGGAGCACGTATAGCCGAACCCAATAATGCAATTTAGGGTTAAACATTGCAACTCCTATACACGATGAAACTTGATCAAACCAACGCCAACGCGAAGCCCCAAACCTGAGCTACCTTCGGCCCCCCTATGGTGGAGCTCGGCCCACTGTAGTGCCTCGTTTTGCATGGAAATGCGTGCGCAGGCTCCAGTGAACGCGGCCCCCTATACGCCACCACATCGCTCCGTTTTACATCACAGCCGTTGAATCTCTAGCTCTCGATGCGCTCTACCTCTTTGTAGTTGAGGGTTTTGTCTAATTGCTGATGGATTTCGAGTAATTGGAGGTGGAAGTTCATGGATTTCTGGCCCTAGATTCTAATGGTGGCGGCTGGCAATAGGAAATTAGGGTTTAGTTTTTAATTTTATAAAATTTGTGATTTTAACTTCTATTTATAGAAAAAGCAAGCGTAAACACTATTCATCCCGGGAATTCCAAACTCCGATTTAGGCGCCGTAACCAGCGTTTCTAAGGTTTACCCCGCGTTCCGGACACAATGGAACAGGTTTCGGAAGCTAATTCGGAAGTATGTGCGAGTTATGGCTATAAACGCTCAATTTAAATTAAACCGATTTAAATCGATTTCTAGGCGTTTTAATTTGTACCGGACAAACGGTAAATCCAATTGACTTGAAATTTGAAACCTTACAATAATATCACATTACGGATCCGATGAAACTGGTTTCGTCGAAATCCGAGACTTTTTGAAAAATGGCTATTTTGACTCGCCAAATTTAAATTAAAAATAATTCGATGCGTTTCGAGCTGCCACGATCAAACGATAACTCCGATTGACACGAAAATTGAAATACGGTAATAACTAACTATTACGGATCCAATGGAACTGGTTTCGTTCAATTTTGAGACTGTTCAAAAATTGACTATTTTACAGTCGATTATTAAATATTAAAATATTCAATTTTCACAGATTAACTTTTAATTCGATTTTAAAAGTTCTAAAATATCATTCTAACTTCAACATGATAAAATAAAATTTTACAAATCATTTTTCAATCATATTTAACTCAATTTTCAATTATTTCCATAATTTAACATATTAAATTATCGATTTAAAAATCCAATTAAATCCAATAATTCAAAATAAAATTTATTTGACTTATAAATTCACTTATTAATATCTAAAATTAATTAAATATTCAAATTTAAATTAATAAAAATTCTGGGTCGTTACAATTGAACCCAAAAATCCAAAAGAAGCATCAACTAATGATTCATGGATTTTGCCTATGCAAGAAGAATTAAATTAATTTACTAGAAATGATGTCTCGGAACTTGTTCCTAGACCAGAAAATAAAACTATAATTGGAACTAAATGGGTTTATAAAAATAAAATGAATGAACAAGGTGAGGTACTTAGAAATAAAGCTCGATTAGTCGCCCAAGGTTATTGTCAAGTAGAATGAATAGATTTTGACGAAACCTTCTCCCGTAGCAAGATTAGAAGCCATTAGGATTCTACTTGCTTTCGCAAATCATAATAATTTCAAATTATTTCAAATGGATGTTAAAAGTACCTTTTAAATGGATTTGTAAAAGAAGAAGTATATGTTGAACAACCACCACTTTCTGAAAATGATAATTTACCAAATCATGTTTACAAACTTAAGAAAGCATTATATCGTCTAAAACAAGCTCCTAGAGCCTGGTATGATAGACTAAGATCTTATTTATTGCAATCTAATTTTGAAATTGGTAAAGTAGATAATACTCTTTTTATTAAAAGAAATAAAAATGATATTCAACTAGTACAAGTTTACGTAGATGATATCAGTTTTGGTTCAACTAATTTTGAAATGAATAAATAATTTTCAGAAATAATGACAAAAGAGTTTGAGATGAGTCATATGGGTGAATTAAATTTCTTTTTAGGATTACAAATAAAACAATT
This sequence comes from Allium cepa, assembly GCA_030765085.1. Taxonomy (NCBI): domain Eukaryota; kingdom Viridiplantae; phylum Streptophyta; class Magnoliopsida; order Asparagales; family Amaryllidaceae; genus Allium; species Allium cepa. The sequence goes on along the minus strand of CM060935.1, from coordinate 438,425,081 downwards.
AGATAATGGTACCTTTATTAGTCAATAAAAATATGCTAAAGACCTAATTAGTAAATTTGGTTGGACTACTGCGAGTGGAAAACCCACTCCCATGGCAACCAATGAGTACCTTAGTAAAGAAGATCTCTCGAAAGATGTAGATCAAAAACTATATAGAGGAATGACTGGATCGCTACTCTATATTACTGCTAGTAGACCTGATATCATGCATATTGTTTGTCTCCGTGCCAGATATCAATCCCAACCTAAAGAGACCCACTTAAAAGCCGTAAAACGAATCATAAGATATGTTAAACAGACGTCTGATTATGGTTTATTCTACCCTAAAATGATTCTTTTGACTTAATATCTTACTGTGATGTTGACTATGCTGGTTGTAAATCAGACCGAAAAAGTACAATTGGGACTTGTCACTTTTTGGGGCATTCTCTGGTTTCTTGGCTTGGTAAAAAGCAAAACACGGTTTCTTTATCAATAATTGAAGAAGATATATTTCTGCTGCTTTGGCTTATTCTAAAGTAATATATATGCAACAAACCTTAAAAGATTTCGGTGTAAAATTTTCAAAATCACCAATTTATTGTGACAATATGAATGCGATAAATTTATCCGAAAATACTACTCAACATGCTCGAACTAAACATATTGATATCAGACATCATTTTCTCAGAGATAACATAAGTAAGGAAGTAGTTACTCTCGATTATATCAATTCTGAGAATCAAATTGCTGATATCTTAACAAAACCCTTAAATGAATCAATATTTACTAAATTAAGAAGAGAATTAGGTATTTGTTCTATAACTGAAATATAAAATATAAATAAGAAGTATAATCAATAATCAATATCAAAATAATTCAAAGAGTTAAAATATAAAAGACCATGTCAACATCCCCCATATACCCATGTCGACATGCAACGTTTTTATATTTTGAAATTTTTTCCATCAAAATTCAAAATAATTGGTTATAAATTCTTCACATTTTTGAAATTTTATTCGTCCTTTCTGTTATCTCTCTGTTCTTCTCTCTAAAATCAAATAGTCAATGGCCTCCTCTTCCAAATCAAACATAAAATCAACCTTTTCATTGCTCTCTCCTACGTCTGGTCCATTTCAACGTACTACTCTCGCTCGTGTGACTAAAATAGAGGACTCTCTGAAGGATGCACTTCAGATGATGACTGAAATTCAAGTGACTCAACTTTGTATGGAAAAGGAACAAGAGAGGCAAGGCAAGATTCTTAGGAATTTGCAAAAATTCCTAACGGATATCCAGGCCAATCCTATCTTGATTGATGAAGACTCTTCACTCGATCAAGAACAAGAGGCCAGCGAAGAAGAAGAAGAAGAACCCATGGAAGAAGAAGTGCAAGCGGAGGATGATGACCAAGTCGTGTGTGTTGGAGAAGTGTGTTTTGACAAGAATGGGAATCTTGTCGAACAACGTGGAAATTTCTGTTTCCACTATCCAAACTGTTTGATTCATATATCTCTTATGTTTAAAAACACACAATAGTTTCTTTTCTTTCTTTTCCGTTGTCGTTTGTATTTTATGTTATCTAAACACTCATGTATATACAACTTCATACATAATAAATAACTCGTGTTCTTATATGAGTTTTAATTATAAGTACTATCGTGAATTCTTAGTTAGGATAGTTAATTGTTTAGGACTATGTTTTAGTATTAGATTTAAGTGATGATTACTTATGATAACACTATCATTATAATCACATGTCATAGAGTGTTAGTTTTATAGGGAGTTATATAGTTTGGAGCGAGTTTTTTTGTTGATGACAAAGGGGGAGAAATATAAAATAGGGTAGTTAGACATAAATTAAGGGGGAGTTACTAGTTTTAGAGGGGGAGTTATTAGGATAGAAATAATACTTTATAAACAAAGGTTGTCATCATCAAAAAGGGGGAGATTGTTAGTCCGTGAGATGATGGTTTTGATGACAACAAACTTAGAATAGATTATAAAATATAAATACTGACATTATAAGTTTAGATATACATGTATATGCAGGATTTAACCATGCAGGTACCAAGAATGAAGACTGTACAGTATAGAGATTCAAGGTATCGAGATAGAAGACTCATGAGTATCAAGATTATCAAGAGTTCAAGATTTCAAGCATAAGTATTTTTTATTAGGAATTTTTGTTAAAACTCATAAAGAAGCACTGGCATCTTAAAATCCAATTTATTCATGGAATGAAATCCACTTCGAGCCTGTTAAAGGGATGGAACCCTAAGTAGGATGGAACCTACGAAAAATCTAGTGGAACATTGTTTTGTATCCGCTAACCTTTTATTAAAAATGATTTTTCAAAATTATCTTGTTTTAAAAATGATTTCAAAACTTTCCTTTTAAAAACATCAAAACCCTCTATCCCGATTCTAAATAATTTTAGCCTTAAAATTATCTTTAATTTCAAAAGTCAGAATTACTCCTGATTTTAAACTATCTTTTTGAATTATATATTTAATTTTTATACTTAGATTTAAATATAAAATTATAGTTAAAATCTATATATATTATTCTCTATATTTACTTATGAATTTTAACTATAGTCAAGTTAGTTGTAAAGTTTAAAATAGTTTTAATATAAGATAAAGGTTATTCTCAAAGAAAATCAAATCACCAAAATTTGCTTTGGGATGTCGACATGCCTAAGGTAACCATGTTGACATAGTGTCAGTTGAATTCAAAATTTAAATTTCAAAAGAAGTGTCTATTCGCCATAACTCTTCATGAATGGACATGACTGTTGTTCTACTATAAATAGGGGTTAGTTTGAACGAATTTTACATCATATTTTTTGGTTTTTCAGTCCTCTTCTTCTTCCACATTTATTAATACATATTCTTACCATTACTCTGCCGAAATCAACATTGAATCGAACTCGATTACTTCTAGTTTGATTCTCTATCACTATCTCTACAAGGTTCTCAGTGCTATTCAGAGTTATAGACTTCTTTGTAATCTATTAAGCTAGAAAAGGTGTGATTGTAGTCTTGGAAATCAATCAAAAGAGAAAAGGTGTGATTGTAGCCTTGGTAAATCAATTGGGTAAACTTCTGGCCCAAAAATCAAGTATCTCTACCCAAAGGATAGAAATTCTGAAGGGTATACCTCGTAGCCTTGAAGCCGAGGGTGTAATTGTACAATTGCTTTTGAAAGAAAATCCGTACTGGTGTTGCGGGACTGGACATAGGATAACTCCGAACCAGTATAAAATCCGGTGTGTTCTTTCCTTTACTGCTTTTATTTTATTTCTACATCTGTGTTTGTTTCTGTGGTCATATCTGTGTCTGTATATTGCATACATTGGTGTCTAAATTAACATAAACTCAAAAAGATTTAGTAATTCTTGATTAACACTATTCACCCCCTCCCCTCTAGTGTTAATCCTAGCCTTAAGATCTGTAATCCGCATTTCTCACATCCACGTCTTTCTTGAGTTTGGACCCGAGAGCATTCTTTCTTCCCCAAAACTTCAAACAGCAGCAGATACACCATTCCTTGCATGCATATGCACGAACATCGGAACCTTTTCCGACCAACATCGTGACTATCCATGAGTCACCCTCGACCCCATAGACTAACTCAACCACCCAGTTCGACGAACCTAAACTGAAAATCGAATTCGATAATTCGAGCAACACCTACATGCAACTTGTTTGAAAAAAAAATTCACGTTCCGCTACAAAGTTTGCTTGAATCCTCGTGATCCTCACCAGATCATCGTCAATGATACAAGCTTCGGTTCCAACTCCTATGGCGAAGTCCGATTCAACATCGACGCTATAATCGATCGAATTCCGATCCTAACCAAAACTTAGGTTTTAACCTTATAATCAAGTCGCCACATCACCACGATCAACAGAAAATTTTGCGAGCATTTTTCTAATAATCTATGATGCCCAAACTATCTTCCATTGCATTTTCGACGAGGATAAACTCGCCGATCAACAACAATTTACATAAATGCTTTTTCTGATCATCTAACAAATTCATGGCCATCACTTGCTTAAAAATCATAAGATCTCCACCAAAAATCATTATCTTGAAATACGAACACGATTACGTTTTCAGATTTTAAAATTGAAACACTCGAATTTTTTGATTCATGATGATTTTACTGTAAATAAATATTTTACACAATATCCACTAAATATTTTTCCCTGAAATTATTTTTAAAAGTTGCTTAACTTTGTTATAAACAATTTCCTTTCAGAAATCATAGTTTGAAAAGATCTAAATATGAAGATATGAATATTTCTTCTCTGATGGATTTTGGGTTTCTTGTAACAGAGAAACCATATACACACATAAGCATGCATATCTCAATCCACACATAGATATATACATGCAGATACATTTAACAACTAAGCAAAACTTTCATAACAGATTCAAATATTAACCATGACATCAATCAGATAGAAGCAGGTTTAAGAGATTTGCTCACCAGAAAAGATGAAGAAACGAGCACAGTGAAACTTGGAATTGCTTTCTCCTTTTGAATTTAAAAACTAGAAATGTTCTCTGGACTTTGACCTTTTTGAAACCAGTTTAACTTTAAACTAATTGCTGTTTTTTGTGATGATCTTTGTTTTGCTCTTGAATCTGATGGTTGTTGAAGTTGATCTGATTGCTTTGAACTTGCATGCTTTCAAATTTTGGGTTTCCCAGGTTGAAGATGATTGTTTTTTTTTTAAAAAATTCTGTGAAGATGGTTTGTTCTTTAATTTTTCCTTTTGATCCGTGCTTTTGTTCCAGGTTTGAGCTTTGCTTTGATCTTCCTGGTTTTGAAAAATTTTGTGTTTTGTTTTGAATTTTATTTCTTAGGTTTGAGAAAACTAAGCCGGGTTATTCTCTTTTCTCCAATAATCTTTTATTTAATTTCATTAATCTTTAATTCAATCAATTTGCCACTTGTTAATATTCTTACACTTGTACATTTATGTTAACACTTGTTAAATTCAAACAAATTTATGTAAAGACCTTTCCTTGAGTTTATTTACAAATTATAATTTAAACCTTACTTTATTTTAGGTTTATAAAACATGTTTTATCTATTTTATACTTACATATATATATATATATATATATATATATATGTTATGTATTCTAAATCTTATACCTGTATTTCCAAAAGATATGTACGTTTTAAAACCCTTTTATTAAATCTTGTTTCAAATCATATACACATTTTTATATACATTTTTCAATTACTTATACTTATAAAATTCATAAAGGAAAATGAATTGAAAACAATTAATAAATAATCATACATATATAATCCTTAGTTTATAAAGCTTTTTAAATCTAATTTTTTTATTAAACCAATTTTTTTATTCCCAATATATTTATCCTTGAATTTTTAAATCAAATCCCAAATTTAAAATCCATTTACAAAGATACATCATATCAAAAATCGAAACACAATTTATATTTTATTCCCAAATATTCAAATTAATTCTCAATCAATTGATAACTTAAACCTATTTCAATTTCTTTTCTTGAATACAATATATTCTCAAAATATCTACTTTTGAATTCCAAACCCACAATTTATTTAAACATTAATTTTTATACATATATATAAATAAACAAACACATATCTTTATTAATTTGGAAAACTTTAATTAAATTCACAATTTAATCCAAAATTTATATTCATTATCAAATTTTAAATTCGACTAAAAATCAGGATCGTTACAAATTCCCCTTTAAGAAAATTTCGTCCTTGAAATTTGCTAGACAGGGAGACAACTAAGGATAGACACACAAAGATAGAGAATCGACTCATCAATCAGACTGAATATATATTCTGCATTTGGTTCACCAAATTAGAATATTAACTATATGAGAACAAACTCATTCAATATTACGCAAGATACTCGGGTCATCCGGTCTATGAAATATGCAGGGCATCGGTTAGTTCGAAGGACAACTAACCATTCGTAGAATGTATCTAGACCCAAAAGAACAGACAATGGATCTAATCTTCCATAATTTTCAAACACTAGTTATGAATTCCAACTTAGGCCGGATTGTCCCAAAGTATACATCAACTTGTCCCCCTTCGCACTTTGATCCACACAAGGAATTACAATAGAATTTCAAATTTTTGTTTTGACCAAAATCGTTTTATCATTACATATTACTTTAACTTCATATTTAGTTTACCAATTTATTCAAATTTAAATTCCAAATTCATTAAAGTTTAAAACGAAAAGCTGATAGAAATTTGATGAAGAGAATACGAGATAGAAACTTATCTATAACGATTTGCAGGACCGCCAACACACCAAAGCTTCTCCATTGAGCTGCCACGAATCAATCAAGAACTGAATCGAATCAAAGGAGATTGATAGAGAAAAGTTATTTCCGTTGTCGTTTTTAAGGTATTGACTATTTGTAGTGGTACCCCCTGTCCCCTTTCTCGCCCTCTTCTTGCACTTATACTTACTATCAGTGGATAGTAAGAGAATTTACTGAGGCAATCGGTTAGATATCTTAGGGATATACTCATTCTAGGGTATACTTCACCCTATCTCTAATGAGTTACCTAATGTGTTATCACCTGAGCAAAATTTTAAACCTTCAGCTTTGATACCAATTCTAACGATCCTGACTTGACCTTCGAAAATCGACACCCGTACTTCACTTATACTCGAATGCCGCAGATTCAAACGTCGAATCTGGCTCGCTGGAGCTTATAACACATTAAGTATAACAACACAATGGAAGAAAAATAATAATATATCATTGATACAACAATGTATGCAATATCTGATACAGCTGAATGTCAAATACAAATGACTATCAATATATCAAAGATAGATACAAGACAATAGGAGCAGAAAGACAATGTCTTCAATGCCAAACTCCAAATACTCGAAGACTTTCAAATCCAAAACCAAAAGCTTAAAGAACTCCCATCCAACAAGCTTGATCCAACAACAATGTTGAAGTGAAGCAACTCGATCCAAAATGTGATTGCCAAAATCTCAAGATTGAATGTTATCGAATCTACACCTACTATTTGATTATCTGAAAAACCCAACTCTAGACTGCTCGTGTGGAAAATTGTGGGCACCCAGAGTGTAGGAAGGGAATAATAAACTCCAGGTCAGTCATGGGACTGGTATGAGCAAATAAAATAGTTTTATGTTTAAAACAAATAAGAGAATTTTAAAACATTGTAATCTGCAATGCTTTTTAGAAAATGAAACTTCCATAAAGCCTCCCGCCATACACACAATGCAAGCGCACACTTGGAGGAGATTTCTCCTTATGACAGTCAAAAATGCTTGATACACAAAAACCATTTGATATTATTATTAGTGCATAGTGTAGAAAACCTTTCGAAAGTATAATATTAATCTTAGCCAGCATACGCACCATTATAGTATGCCTACTATACCTACCATGTTAGATGGTAGGTTCTACAACTAAAACCGTATAGGGCGCGTATTGGATGATTGGATTTCCAATAAATGGTCTAGCCAAGGAACTTCCCATTGCCATATGGGTACGCCTCTGGAGGGACGCCCTGAGAACCTACCCGGCTCTCTACCAACACTAGGCCGGTTTACTCCTTTCCCGGGAGAAAAACCTAAGATATGCCAGCCCCGTCGTTTGAGACCTTTATCTGAGGATCCTCAACCACAAAGAAACATCACACGGTAATAAATTTATAGTGTCAACATGAGTAAGTACCTGGGCTCCATACCATAATACCACCCTTTTCCAAAAGGAATGGACAAACCTAGGGGAGCGACCCCTGCAACCTTGCTACATCTTTCCTGTTTCGACCATTTTCGGGGAGTGCGATCCTGATGCAGTCTCGTCCACAAAGCTACGCTTTTTCATAAAGCCATGCTTTTTCACAAAGCCATGCATTGATCAACAAATGATCAGCAGCACTTTGTATGCCACATTACCAAATTGGGAATGTATCACTAGTAACCATCAACTACATAACCTCTGAGCTCGTACGTCTTAAAGAAGGGTGTTAAGCTAAGAAAATAAATTCTCCGCCACCAAATAGAAATGTATTTGATAGAAACCCGTTTTACATCTCAAAATGCAATGTCAGACATACATCCATACAAGTCTGTTCCAAGTTTGAATAAAACCGAAGGCACTTCAAAAGAAACCCTTGCAAATCCGAATAATTCCAAATCACGTTCGAACTTCCCATCACAAATGAGATCTCTATATCGGGGTCATTCAGTGCAGAGACATTCGTCGGGTTATCCTTTCGCTTTCAAAAATATCTGTTCTTCACCACCGGTCTTCAAATGTTATCCATAACGTCGTATCATTGTTCAGAATGGGTTATATGACACAAGGTCCTCTCCCGGCTAAACCGAATAATGAGCGCAATATTTAAAAACATATAGATATTGGGATTTCAGTTAAGTCACAACTTAAAACCCAAACTTTCCTTTCAAATGGTTTTAAACAAATTACCATTTCCAAATCTTTAAACAAAAAGATTCAATTAACAAAGTTTACCTAGCTTTCACAAAGACTCATTCACATATTTAAAAACAACTTCCATTTCAAATCTTTTATAGAAAGGACACACCTTTAAGATCCCTTTTCAATTTGAAAACAAAGTATACCAATCTTTAACAAAGATTCATTCATATTCTTTCAAATAGTTTCCCTTTCAAATTTTATTAACTCCTTCAATCTTTTAATCAAATATTTAATTCATAGCTTTCAAACCATTTCCAAACATTTATTCGTAACTTGGAAAACCATTTTCATTTGAAACTTGAAATCCTTTTAACACAAATTGGAAATTATTTCCTTATATGAAAGCTTTTATTATTTGAAAAAAATAGTTTTTGTTTTGGAAAAATCCGATTTCATGTATACAAGTTAAAGCCCTTGGGTTGAATTCAAATTCAAAACAATACATTCATAAGCAATCCAAGCTTTCAATAATCATTTATAAACAAGATTAATTAATTGTTTAATCCTAATTTAATCCTAAATTAATTAATTGTTTAATCCTAAATTAATTTCCAGTTTAATTTCCAATTGGGTTAAATTAAAATTAAAAACAATACATTTAAAATGGTTTAAAACCCATATAAACACATATATAACATGTATAGCCTTTTAAACACATAAAATTTTGAATTCAATTTAAATTTAAAATATCAAAATTTAAGCAAGTTATTCAAAATAACTTTTATCTTCAAACCCCTTTTTAAATGCATTTCAACCCAATTCCATTTTCCAAAACTATTTGGATTCAAAACAATTCAACTTTTAAAATCATTTCAAAAATCTATGACTTAACCAATTTCCTCGTGCAATCCATATTTGTGTGTGTATGGTGTAGTCTACGGGTTTTACCCAATAGTGCAACAACATCAATCATCACAGATTCAAACACAGCAATATCGATAAGCGATATAACCCTATAACGCTTATCTTCCGTACACGGATTCATAGATAAATAATATACATTTGTCACAGATAAAATAAATTACATTCGTCACAGCTTGAATTAAAACAATTCATATCACAAAGAATCATATAGTAGGGACAACAAATAGTCCACAGCATTCAATAGAATATAGTCATCCATAAGGAAAATTAATTGATCATCTGATTAGTTGAATCAGATTAATCACTAATCCAAGTTAATTAACATTAATTAATTACAATTTATGTTAATCAATTATCTTTTATTTATTTATTAATTAACCTTAATTAATAAATTAATCAACCTTTAACTATTAGAGAACTAATCTTAGTTATTTAATTACCGTTAATTAATCATCCTTAATTAATCAATTAATTAACCCTTAATTAATTATCATTAAATTAATTATCCTTAATTAATTATAATTAGTAATATCCCTAATTACTTAATTAGCTTTAACCCTTAATTTATTACTTTAACTAAGTAATTATATTTAAGTAATTAATTACTAATATATTAATTAATCTTCTAATTAATTAATTATTCATAATTATGAAATTAATTAACCTTAATCAATATTTAATTAAGTAATTATCCTTAAAAATTTCTTACATCAAATAATTATCTTTAATAACTTAAATCAAGTAATTTATTCTTTAATTACTTGATTAAATCAAACTTAAATCATTAAATTAATTTACATTAATTACTTTTATTAAGTGATTAACTTTAAGTAATTAATTTCCTTTAACCAATAAATTAACTTAGGCTTTAAATGTTAATTAACAATTAAAACAATTGTAATATTATCAAGTTTATTTAAAATAACTTTTGAAATAAAGGTCATACATATATTTAATCATTTTAAACTTAAATAATTTTAAGATTTATTTTAAAACCTTTATCTAATTCCAAATTTGGATTAAATGATTATTATACAAAAGAGCTAATTAAGAAATTTATTTAACTTCATTTGTTTTAAAGTTTTAAAAACTGTTCTTATATAAAAATCTACAGACCCGAGACAATTGGAAAAAACCCGAGCATAACTTCGAGTTCCCCTTTCTTTCACTTGCTTCGAGACGAACCTACGTCTTTCTCAGTTTGGACCAATAGCATTTTTTCTTCCCCAAAACTTCAAAGGCAGCAGATACACCATCCCTCGCGTGCATGTGCACAATCATCGGAACCTTTTCCGACCAACATCGCGACCATCCACAAGTCACCCTCGACCCCGTCGACGAACTCAACCACCCAGTTCGACGAACCTAAACTGAAAATTGAATTTGATAATTCGAGCAACACCTACACGCAACCTGGTCGACAAAAAAACTTCACGTGCCGCCACCAGAGTTCACCTGAATCCTCGCGAGCCTCACCAGATCATCGTCAATCATTTGAGCTTCGGTTCCAACTCCAACGCGAAGTCCGATTCAACATCGACGCTATAATCGATCGAATTCCGATCCTACCCAAAAGTTAGGTTTTAACCCTACAATCAAGTCGCCACATCACCACGATCAACAAAAAATTTTGCGAGCATTTTTCTGATAATCTATGATGCTCGAACTATCTTCCATCAAAATTTCGACGAGGATAAACTCAACGATCAACGGTAATTTGCAGAAATGCTTTTTCTAATCATCTAACAAATTCACGGCCATGACTTGCTTAATAATCATAAGGTATCCACCAAAAATCATTATCTTGAAATACGAACACGATTGCGTTATTAGATTTTAAAATTGAAACACTCGAATTTTCTGATTCATGATGATTTTACGGTAAATAAATATTTTACACAATATCCACTTAATATTTCTGAAATTATTTTTAAAAGTTGCTTAATTTGTTATAAACAATTTCACTTCAGAAATCATTATTCGGAAAGATTTAAATATGAAGATATGAAAAAAATTCTCTAGTGGATTTTGGGTTTGTTGTAACAGAGAAACCATATACACACACAGGCATGCATATCTTAATCCACGCACAGATATATACATGCAAATACATTTAACAACTAAGCAACACTTTCATAACAGATTCAAATATTAACCACGACATTAATCAGATAGAAGCAGGTTTAAGAGGTTTGCTCACCTAAAAAGATGAAGAACAGAGCACAGTGAAGCCTGGAATTGCTTTTTCTTTTTGAATTTAAAAACTGGAAATATTCTCTGGACTTTGATCTTTGTGAAACTAGTTTAACTTTGAACTAATTACTGTTTTTTGTGATGATCTCTGTTTTGCTCTTGAATCTGATGCTTGTTGAAGTTGATATGATTGCTTTGAACTTGCATGCTCTTAGATTTTGGGTTTCCCAGGTTGAAGATCATTGTTTTTTTTAAAAAAAATTATGAAGATGGTCTGTTCTTTAATTTTTTCCTTTTGATTCGTGCTTTTGTTCCAGGTTTGAGCTTTGCTTTGATCTTCCTGGTTTTGAAAAATTTTGTGTTCCATTTTGTTTTGAATTTTGTTTCTCAGGTTTGAGAAAACTGAGCTTGGTTATTCTCTTTTCTCTAATAATCTTTTATTTAATTTCATTAATCTTTAATTCAATCAATTTGCCACTTGTTAATATTCTTACACTTGTACATTTATGTTAACGCTTGTTAAATTCAAACAAATTTATGTAAAGACCTTTCCTTGAGTTTATTTACAAATTATAATTTAAACCATACTTTATTTTAGATTTATAAAACATGTTTTATCTATTTTATACTTACATATTTATGTTATGTATTGTAAATCTAAATCTTATACCAATATTTCCAAAAGATATGTGTGTTTTAAAAACTTTTATTAAATCTTGTTTCAAATCATATATACATTTTTACATACATTTTTCAGTTACTTATACTTATAAAATTTAAAAAGGAAAATGAATTGAAAACAATTAATAAATAATCATACATATATAATCCTTAGTTTATAAAGCTTTTTAAATCTAATCTGTTTATTAAACCAATTTTTTATTCCCAATATATTTATCCTCGAATTTTTAAATCAAATCCAAAATTAAAAATCCATTTATAAAGATACATCATATCAAAAATCCAAACACAATTTATATTTTATTAAATATTCGAATTAATTCTCAATCAATTCATAACGTAAACCTATTTCAATTTCTTTTCTTGAATACAATATATTCTCAAAATATCTACTTTCGAATTCCAAACCCATAATTCATTTAAAAATGAACTTTTATACATATATATAAATAAACAAACACATATCTTTATTAATTTGGAAAACTTTAATTAAAGTCACAATTTAATCCTAAATTTGTATTCATTATCAAATTTTAAATTCGACTAAAAAGCGGGATCGCTACAAATACAATTTGTATCGACCAAGGCTGGGATCGATATAAAGGAGGAAGCAACAATTTCAGGAACTCGGATGGACATTTCGTATCGTTCACTTATAGATCAATACGAAGGAGGCAATCGAGAATGATATGTAGATGGGTGCAAAGGATGGATACGAAGAGGACAGCAGGCATGAGAGGATCGATCCGGGGTGATGGACATAAAATAATGGAACTAGATCGATACGAACAAGGGCATAGATCGATACCAAAGGCAGGCATTCAGGGAGCGATAGTAAATAAAAAGCAACTGATGGATATGAAGGAGGGTTGGTCGATGGATACAAAAAGCCTACATTGATGTATACGAAAGCAGTATGATGGACGGGTATGAAATTCATGGACACGGAGCATTCAGCCTACTCGCAAATACCAACTTGCATCGATCATAACTCGATACCTACAAGTCCAAATACTATGAAATTTTCATAGAATCTTTCTTACGCACTCAATCGTGTTCATGATCGATCTCGACTTGATTGGAACCATTTTGGGATCGATACAAATTGCACTTGGATCGATCCCAAATCACACTGGATCGATCATGTAGGCCCACCTCTGCACGAGAAGAGGTATCCAGGTTTTGGGGAGGGTATTTCGGATCTACGCCTATAAATAGCAGTCTTATGGCAACTAAAGGGGGACCTTCTTCTTCTTCCCTAGACAAAGCTCTGCCATTTTTGTTGTTGATTTTCAAGGCTTGTAACTGCAATCACAGTATAAAAGGAATAAAAGGATTGGTTCAAAGTGGACGTAGGCCGAAGATAGCCGATCCACTATAAATCTTGTGTTCTTTCTTGCTTTCTTACATTTTTGGCTATTTCTTCATTTTTGTTCTCTACTTAATCTGAACCTAAGATCTATGTCAGGATATTGAGGATTTGTTTTTATACACTGGTGCTTTCACTACTTCTATGGGTACCAATTTTGGCCCAAACATTCTTCTCTTAAGAAATTGATATAATATTCATATAGTTTTGAAAAATTATGAAACTGGAAACTCGTACCAAATAATTCTTTACACAATATAATCAAATTTTAAATCAATTGGAGATCAAAAACTAGGCTTTTACCTTTAAAACTCATAAGAATAATTCCACGATATTTCCAACAAATCATAATTCAATCAAATAATGATATAAACCATCGAAGAACAATATTTTATCACAACAATTTCGAAATTAAACATAAATCCATAAACAGGCATAAATAAATGCGATGGTTACTATTATTCATCTTAGATTGGATAAGAGAGATTGGGATTTGATGCAGGTTCATTTCCCTAAGCCTTTCCCCTTGAATTCCTTAGTTTCCCCTTTTTGTTCTTCATGGTAATGGTCGACCCTTTTGTTTGTTATATTATTTTTGAAGATAAAATAAGAACGGATGAGAGAGAAAAGGTGCAGGGAATGAATGAAGGAAGTATTCCCAGTAGGCCCCTCTCATTAATTTCTTTCCATTTTATGTTCAAATAAAGTTTATTAATTGATTAATTAAGGCATGACCCAAATTAGTTAATAAATTTCACTATTTTTATCATCGTATGTTATTCTATTTAATATATCTAATTAAATTTCGTAAATAATGTTAAAATAAAATAAGGGGTGTTATAGGCTCCCCGCTTAAAGAATTTCTTCCTCAAAATTACACTAAGGAAATCAACGAGCATATCAATCATGCAAATATGTGTGATAAAGTATAAACACATAATAACAATACTAGCCTGTCTGACTAGCAAAAAATTTATATGAGTAGGATAGAACATACCATCAAAAAAACTCAGGATAAGTATCTTAATCTTATCTTCTGTCTCCCTAGTACAGTCTTTCCTATTGCAACTCCACTGGACTTTCACTAAGTTGAATGTCTTATTTCTTAATCTCTTCTCATCTCTTGCTTCAACTCTAACTGTTTGTCTAATAAAAGTCATATCTGGTTCCACTACCAAATCTTCCAATGCAGGTGGTGCAAAAGTAGTCTATGGATAATACATGCATTTTTTAAGATGAGAAATATGAAAAACATTATGGATTAGTTACAAACTATTCGGTAACTCCATCCGATAAGCAAGTTTCTAGATCCTCTCCATGATAGGAATCGGACCAACATATCTCGATACCAATTTCTCTGACTTCCCAAACTTTAGCTCATAGTTCACCAGTATTACTTTAAAGAAAACATAATCTCCAACTGAGAATTCTAAATTCTTATGCCTTTTATCTGAGTAACTTTTCTGCTTAGATTAAGCAACCTTCATCCGTAATTGGATCGACTCAATCTTTTTGTAGCTTCTCACACCATATCTGGACATAGAACCGATCTGTCTCTAGTCACTAGCCAACATGCTGGTGATTTTCACAACCTTACATAAATAGCTTTGAAAGGCGCCATACCTACACTAGTTTGATAACTATTACTATAGAAAACTCGACTACGGAAATGGTCTTCTCGTGACTCTCCAAAGTCTAGTATGCAAGCCCTTAACAAATTTTCAAAATTTTGTAAACTCTTTCCGTTTGTCCATACGTTTGTAGATATTAAGTGGTACTCATCTTCATCTTGGTACCGTACACTTCTTGCAGACTCCTTTAGAATTGACTAGTGAATAAAGTATCTCTGTCATTGACTATACTACTAGGAATCTCATGTAGTCTCAATATTCTTCATAAAAAATTTCACCAAAATAGATGTCGTCCTTGTCGATCTAACGGGAATAAATTATGCACTCTAGGTCGGTCTATTTGCCAAATGCTTTCATTTTCCTTATTAGACCGTGGCAAGCTGCTAACAAAATCTATGGATATAGAATCCCATTTCCAAAGTGGTACTTCTAAAGGTTGAAGCAATCTAATTGGTTTATGATGCTCGACATTTACTTGCTGACATTTCGAACATTGTCTCTCTTCCTCTTCATATCTTGATACATCTTAGTTCCTCTAGGATGAATAATAAATTTCAATCGATGACACTTCCTTAGAACTTCCTTCCTTATGTTACAAACATCTGTAACACTCAGCCCTCTATTCTTGCTCAACCATCTATTCTGGTCAAGACTAAAATCTTTCAAATCATCAGTCTTAGTTCCTTCCTCAAGTATTCTAATCTTTTCAGCTAGTAGGGTCACCTCTCTTCATAGAAGTAATTATTTCGATCATTAATACTCGAACTTCCAAGCAGGATAACATTGAAGTACTCCGACTAGAACTAGTTGTTGACCTTAGCCGCACACCACAAGTTTCCAGTGCCTCTAAAATTTTCCATTCTACTAAAATATCTAACACCACCCTTTGATGTTTTCTTCTAAGTTCTTCTGCAACTTCATTTCCTTTCCCTCGAGTATACTCAATATCATCATTAGCTACCAAAAAATCAAACCACCTTTGCCGTCTCATATTTAAGTCCTTTTGAAAGAATAAATATTTCAAGGAATTATGATCTGTAGATAACTCGAACCGTTCTCCCAACAGATAGTGTCTCCACACTTTCAAAGCAAATATCACTGTTGCTAACTCTAGACTATGAGTTGGATATCTAACTTCATGTGGTCGAAGTTATCGAGAAACGAAGGCAATCACTTTACCTTTTGTATTAACAAAACTCCTAACCATGTCCTACATGCATCGGTATGCACCACTAAATCTTGGTTTCCACTTGGAACAACTAATATGGGCGCATTGGTCAATAAATGTTTCAGCTTAAAGAATGATTCTTCGTATTTGTTGGTCCAAACATACTTTACGTCCTTCCTTGTTAGTTTAGTCATAGGTTACGCTATATGAGAGAAATCTTTGATGAGCCTCTAGCAAAAGCCATCTAACCCCATAAAACTACTTATCTCGATCGCAGTCTCGGGTGTCTACCAATTGTTAACAGCTTTAATGTTAGTTGGATCTATGGATAACCCCTTTTTTGAAACTACGTGATCAAGAACTTCACTTCTTTCTTCCAAAAATTACATTTTAAAAACTTTGCTTTTAGTTGATGCTACCTCAACGTTCTAGCACTATATTGAGATAAACTTCACGATCTTGTTCATTTTTAGAATATTTCAGAATTTCATCTATAAACACTAAAACGAATCTATCGAAATGCCCTCAGAATATCCTTTTCATCAAATCCATAAAGAAAGAAGGTGCGTTGGTTAGTCCAAAAGGCACAACTAACCATTCATACAAACCATATCTTGTTTGAAACACCATTAATGTAATGTTGTCCACTGCCATTCTCAATTGATGAAACCTTATTACTAAATCCAGGTGGGAAAAAACTTTGGTTCCACTCAACTGATCAAATAAAAAATCTATTCTCAATAAAGGATACCGACTCTTTATTGTCTTCTCATTCAACTTAAGATAACAAATATATATCCACAATTACTCGTTTGGTTTCTTTATGAAGACCACGACCACTCTCCAAGACAACCTGCTTGGTCTAATAAAATTCTTTCCTTTTAAGTACAACAGCTGCACCTTTAACTCTTTCTCTCAGTAAGTGTAGTTCTGCTAGGCGGTCTACTGATGGGTTCAGTTCTAGGTACAAGATCTATTTGAAACTCAATAGCTCATCTTGGTGGTATTCATATAACTGAGTTAAAAACATCTATACATTCTCTTACAACAAAAACCCAATTCATTTCATCCTCCACTTCCATTACATCCAATAATGCACATACATCAAAATTCAATTTTTCTACTGAATATATAATTTGATCACGGTTATTAGGATATATATTATTGATATCTTCCTATCTTGGCAAAATATCCTAACATCATATCTTTTTAGCCAATCCATACCCAGAATAATCCAAAAATACATAAAATCAAACACATGAAAATTGTAGGTAAATGTCTTAATAAATCAAATTCTAAATGGTCACATCTAATCCCAAGGGTTGCATAACCTCCAATTGGATTCGCAACCCTTAAGGAACCAATAAGGTATGACGATTCTATTTTTAACTTATCTATCAAACATTACGAGATAAAAGAATGTGATGTGCCAGTATCAAATATTATTTTAGCAGGTTCGTCGTGGATCAAAAGCATACCGCCCATTATAGACTTCCCTTTCCCTTCTGCGGTCGGTCCAGAAGCTGATGGTTGTAGAGCAAAAACTTTTCCTTTATCAGCCTTGGCTAGTTTTGAATATTCATTCTTGTAACGCCCAATTTGACACTTCACACCCTTCTTTTCCACAACCTTCTTTCCATTACCAAATTGAAATTCATTAGCAAAGTGCCCTTTCTTATCACACTTATAATAGACAATATTAGCCTTCCCTTTCTTGGAAGGTTTGACCTTTTGAGCTTCTTTTCTATTAAAGAACTTCTGTTTCTTGCCTTAAAGATCTTTAGCCTCCACAGGCTTGTCGCTTTCAAATGTCAAAATCATTTCCTCATTCTCAACGCCATCTACACCATCATATCACATGGATCTTTGAGACGCGGCATAGATGCCCTAGCAATTTATGGCTTCAATCTTCGAATGAACTTCTCATTCCTTTTAATAATGGTACCAATAGTAGCATATCCATGTCTAGATAACTCATTGAACTTAGTTGCATATTCTAGCACAAACATCTCTTCTAGTTCCATGATATTTTTGGGTAAAGTTGACATGACTGTCTCAAATAAGAACCTTTCCTCAAACCTTCTTCTAAATTCAGCTTTAGTCAAATCCTCCTCTGGTACTCTAATAATCACATCGTTACATGAAGTGATTGCAGCTCCTTACGACAGTCTAGTTGCCAACCTCCTCTTCTGCTTGTCATTCAAGCCTAAGTCAGCAAATATCATTTCAAAATGCGACAACCAGTCCTCCACTTCAATTGCACTTTCCATTCCTAGAAAAGGCTTCTTCAAGACTAGTACGATCATGGCTCAACTTGATTAATTGTTATGGGCAAGTACCTTGAGATTAGCACCTCTTGTATTGCCAAGATTTCGTCTAGCCAAACCCGTATCAGCTCCAGCTTGCATCATATTTACAAAGAACTGATACATAGTCCCTATATCTACTGGTGAGGTTCTAGCACTCACATTAGCATTTGCATTTAGATTAGCATTCACTTGTCGACCTGGATTCCTTCTAGTAATGTGGTGCTTCCTCCACCTAGATTCATTCCCATTTCCTACTTCGATATCTTACTTTTTCATAATCTGCATATGAGTCTATGTAAGATACATAAGAATGGTCTAAGAAAAAGGGGAGAATAAAGAAAGAACAGTACTTCTATATATAGAAAATAGTAAGTACATTACTATAGCATTATCCCATACCCTAATCTTTTTCTTTGTTTTATTGGGATTATGCTTTCAAAACTTTATGAGTTCTATTTCATCAAAATCATCTAGGTTTTACATAAACCTATGCTCTGTTACCAAATTATAACATCCCCATTTTAAGGTCCAAACTAAGCGCTACGGATGTCGTAGTCATCCATAGTGTTAATTCTTGATGATAAAATGGGATCGGTTAGTTGCATTAATAATAAGAGCATATAAATATGAAAATTTTCAAAACACGTTACATTAATAACTTTCTCATTCATTCTATAGTCCCATTACGTAATCCCGTTGATATCATATTCAAAAAAAAATGCTTACAAATATATTCCAAGTGCGCCATATGATGAATCCTCCTTGGGTGAGTAGAGTCTAACTATTTGACAGTTATAAATTCTGTCATTACATCCATATAAAAAAATAAAACTTCAAACAACACAACGGTAATAACTCTTAATATTAGCTAGTTTTCCTCTTGCATGTCTTTGGAAGCTTATTCATCTAATCAAAAAATCCCTACTCCCGACCTACTCAAACGGGTACCTAAGAGTTTAAAAGAAAAAAAAATCGGATCAGATAATAAGTCTAGTACGAATAATAATATATATCTCGAACCAATATATGTATCTAGCGAGACATGCCGTTGAGCAGAATGAGTTTTTCCCACACTGGTATCTTATCCAAATAGGTTAATCATAAGTCATGCACCTCCAACCACAATGGTTAGAACAAAACATAACTTGATCATATGCATGCATGCAACATGGGTAAGCATGACTAGTCTATCATCCTAGGGTTATGCACACACAAAGTTTATCCTTCATAAAAATAGACTGTCTATCTCAAATCATTGTTTTCTTAAGGTCACTATGAACCTAATGGTTTTGCAGGCTATCCAATAACCTATCATGCCGACTCAGATTAAAAATTTAACCAAATATTCCAAATCTTCAAATATGGTTAAGAGGAAACTGAACTGACCGTTTGAATCATACTTTTCCTACGGTCACTATGAACCCAATTGTTTCGCAAGCCAACCAATAACCATTTTATACGAGCATATAGATCTATGAGTTCCTTTTTGTGCGTAAACATCCTTTGGTCTCGCTAATGTCAAGCCCTACGAACTAGAATTATGGACCTTTATCAACCAGGAGCTAATGGCTGAAGCAAAGAGGGTGACCCTACACTGGTCCCACATTTGCATTTATTTAATGGTTTTAATCCATGAGTCATATCCTTTTGATCAATCATCCTAACATAATAGATCTATCCGATCTCTTGGATATAATCCTACTCACTCAAGAATTTATTTTGGCCATACTCACTGCTGGGACAACCTAATTGCTAATTCTGCCCGTAAATCCTAAGATGCAATGTTAGGACATAATGATGTGAGTATGACCATTGATAAATATGCAAATTTAATTGACCAAGTGATAACAATTACATATAACATCATTCATTAACATATGTTAAATCAGTAGTCATTGACATCACAAAATTATTTAATCTTAAGTAATAATTTCCTTTGGCAAACTTATTTACATTGAGCAAAAACTATATCTTATTTCCTTGAAATTTTTTATGTTTAGAAGTGATTATATACTCGAACCCATTCTTTAAAACCAAGAAAAACATAGCCCATTACTTAGCCAAAATCTTGTGCCAAAATACAACCATCTTTAAATAGCTTTTTAAATCATTCGGTAACAAAAACGAGGTTATAGAGCTTCTAAAACACATGGCTATAGAGCCACTAAACAAGGTTATATAGTTATAAAACATACAGCCGCCATGCTGCTCAAATAGCGGTGTCGAGTCTCTATGTCGAGCCCCTAAAATATAATGGTTCGGTTTATAAAACATACAACTATAATGCCGCTAATATATGGTTAATGAGTTTCTAGAATATATAGGCTATTGAGCCATAGAGAAAGCTTTCTAATTTGCAAAACATAAGCGTTCAAGCCTCAAATTATAGTTATCGAGTTTGTGAACATTTGGCTAATATGTTGCTGAAAGCATTGGTGCCAAACAATTACGAGACAATGGGCTTCGAGTTTAAAACATTTAGGGTTGTCGAACCCTAAAACAATGTAGGTGTCGAACTTTTAAAAGATTAGTGTTGAGTCTCAAAACCATAGGGTGCCAAGCCTCTACAACCTTGTGATACCAAACTCCTACAATACATAGTGCCGAACTTTTATACAAGCAGATACATCATATATCTACTAGGTAGATATCGCATGCATCGTCCCATATAGATACCGAGTTAATAAATTCGATACGTTATATAACTATCAAATAGTTATTCCATGTATTGACCTTCATGGATGTTGAATATCGATATAACTAGGGTGTCAAGTATCTACAATGGTGTTACTATAATTAAAATAAAAAAAAAATTTATTTCCTTTTAAAGCCAACACATTCCACCAACTCTTTCCTCTTGTCAAATTATCATTTGTTAGCTAAATAATTTTTATATTCTTTTCAAAAATACTGGTAGCACATTTTACCCTCCCAAAGTAATTTACAAACCCTTATAATTGATATTATTAACCGATATTAATTAATAGCTTTTCTAGAATAATAAATTCATAAAAAAATCAAAACCATTAGGGAAAAATCCCAAAAATCTCAATTTCCTACTTCTTTCATATAAAAAATTTAGGACCAAAATATTGATTTAATTATTTTTAATAATTAAAACTCGATATCCACATTTCTCCTCTTAGGAAATCATAGAAATTAATTTAATCTTGAAAAACTATGAACTTAAAAGCCTTCTTTAAAATAATGTTCTACATAACATAACAAAGTTTCAAGTCAATTGGAGATCGAAAACTAGGCTTTTACCTTTAAAACCCATCAGAATAATTCCACGATAATTCCAATAAATCATAATTCAATCAAATAATGATATAAACCATTGAAGCATGATATATTATGACAAAAATTATTATTCATCTTAGATTGGATAAGAGAGATTGAGATTTGATGTAGGTTCTTTTCTGTAACGACCCCACTTCCTACTCCCAGGAAGAAGCATCGTTAATAAGAAAGAAAGAGGTGAGAAAATAGAAAAGATAGAGAAGAAAGAACAACAACATCAGAATCTCACAGCGGGACGAATAAAATATATTAATCATATAAGTATTTACATAGTATATAACATCAATCAGAGTGATACATAAAGTACATCACATATTAGACAGTTATAAACACCTGTCTAGTTAATACAACTCAATACACAATACATCACAGAGATACCACACAGCGGAACTATATATATATATCTATAACGCTGAAGCCTCCTGCTCCATTGCTCCTCCAGAATTCGTCAAAGCTAAACCTGAATCCCTTGGCTACCCGTAAAAATTTGGTTACCCGAGAGTTTATGAAAAACAAAAATAAACTTCGCGTCAGACATGGGTCTAGTATGAGTAACAGGTTAAAGTTGCTTAATTTTGAAAAATCCTTTGAAAACAAAAGGTATCACGTAAGACTTCCCACACATAAACATGGAAATGTTTTTACCTTACGCTAACCAAAACATTTGATAGGAAATCCAGTGATATTATAGTAGGTCTAGGGTTTTCAAGTAAATAGAAAATAGCCGAAATTGTTACATGATTAAATTCCAGCTACTAGCCACAAAAGTGGGTAATACAATCAAAACCGTTGGCACTTATTGGATTTTGGATTCCATATAATGGCAGAGCTACTGGGGTACCGTCCGTCACAGTACGTGGCCTAGATCAACGTACCGAGGATTACTCCCTTCATCCCCTGCAACACAAGGCCGGAACCATTCCTTACTGAACAGTCTCGAACAAGATAAACCCCACAGATAGCCGTCGCTACTGCCCACTAAGCCGAAATAAAAAGGACATCTAGACAGGGGAATATCCTTGTCCTGCTTGGGCATGACCCACCTAACCTTGCTGCACCTCCCCTGTTTTAGCCATTCCCGGTTGATGAGGCTTGAGGTTACGATTACCTTTATAGAACATATTTCTTAGAATGCTCATCGTCTGCCTGACGATGTGTTGAAAGCATTCAATCCATACAATTTCGTTCTGGGTTCGAACGAAACCGAAGGCATTATCTCGTTACACTCATTTTGGAATCACCCTCAGAGTTAACGATGATAACCCTTGCATTCTGAACCTTCATCTTCACTTCAGATTCACGACCTATCGTTAATTTAGAATCGATGTGGTTTTCGGATATTCCTAATGCGGAAAACCGATCCCGGTCTCATCGAAATCCAAAGCGTGTCCTTTAAGGCCAAGTTGTCTATTTAGTCTTAACAGTGAATTCAATATTATCAATATGCACAGATAAACAATTCACATCTCATAACAGATAATCACATCATCATCATAAACAGATAACTAATATCATCATCCAAACAGATAATTAAACATTATCATACTTAAAACATACATCCATATCACATAGACATTATCCATCTCATTCCTGAGATCACAATCAAACAATGAAATATCAATATCATCCATCAGCAATGATTTGTGAATCACAATGTATAATTAATTTAAAATGAATTAAATTAACTCCTTACATCTTAATTAATTTAAAATAAATTAAATTATTTACTCATTCTATATATCCTGTTCTCACAATCATTCATTAATTATAAATTAATCAACCATTTTCTAATTACAAGAAGTAATTTAGTCTTTAATTAATTTCTAAAATGAATTATTCTAAATAATTTATAGTAGATTAACATTTAATTACTTTCCTATTAATTATTCCTTAATTAATAATTTAGTTACATCATTAATTATATTAATTAATGATCTTCAATTTATATCAATTTACTTTATTTAAATTAATTAAGTGATTAATCTTTACTTAACATAATTATTAATCACCCCTTGATTAATAACAAACCAGTAATTAATTACCCTTAATTACATATTAATCAATCCATGATTAATTAATTTCATAAATCAATCCTTTGATTAATTACATAGGAAATTACTCAAATTACTTCACTTACAAATCATCTTGTATTAACTTCATCAAGTAATGATCATCCAATTACTATTCTGAGTAATTATGCTCCATTAATTACACTATGTAATTACACATACCAAATCATCAAATGATTTTTTAAATTAATAAATATTAATTTACCTAATTTAAATCTTCTTATCCATTACTTATATATATTCAAATTAATCATCTATCCTTTACTGCATTCCAGAAATTCCTTTAATTTATTTATAGAAATTAATCTTGAATAAATCCATTAATTACATTTATATTGATTTATTTCCATTTAATTATCTTGTTGTTTTATTATTCCCAAATAAATCAATTTCTCCAATTCCCATCATTAATTATTTTAATGGTTTCTAATTTCATTTTCATTTGTTAATTATATTAAGAATACACATCTTCAAATTACAAATATTAATCCTCTTGATTAATAATATACAGTAATTAACCATTCATAATTAATTACTTCTCAATAATACTCTAAATTAATTCCCTGATTAATTTTAAGTAATTATATTTCAATTACTTCCATTAACAACATCACCCAATTTTATTACATCCCGTAATTATCCTTCAATTACTTTTCTAAGTAATTTACTTCCTAAATATCAGTTAATTAAACTAAATTAATTAACTCAAATCAAATCAATTTACACAATTAATAAGTAATTAATTTCTTAATTACTTCTCAATAAATAATTTCATTTAAACTATGAATTAATTAATTAATCTAATTAATTTCTTACAAAATCAATCATATTAACAAAATCTGGTTAATGAACTTCATTAATAATTATTTAATTATTTCCTTCTAATATAATCAACTTATATTAATTATTATTAATTATAAGTTAATTAACCATTATTAATTTAAAAATCTAATCTATAGTTCTAAATCACATATTAGTTAATTAATTTATTAATTAACTTTAATTACTACTTATAATTACCAATTTTATTAATATCCTCATTAAGTATTCTTGCTTAATAAATCTTAAAAGTTAATGCATATAAAATTCCAAGACTTCATGAATTAAAGTAAATTGTTCTTATAATTGATTTAAATTCTTACTTCCAATATGTTTAAACATTTATTTCAATAAATTTCAATTTTTAACTAATTTATTTTCAAAAACCCCTTTTAAACTTACATATTTAATTACACCTAAAATTTATTTGAATAAATAAATTTAAATTATAAAACTTTATTTTAGTTCCCAAATCTAGCTTTTCATAACTAAGACCTGATTTCCTTGGAGTTAACTTGTCTAAATACTTCCTCTAACCATTTATAATTTATTTTTGAATTTAAATCCTTTTTGAATACACTTAAACATTTAGCACCTTTAAATTATTAAAATAATTTAAGTTTTGAAAACTTATTTATACCCAACTTTATTTTCAAAACTGACTTGAATTCACAGTTAAATTTTGATTTAGATCTAGGTTTTAACTTTGATTTTAAATTTTAAAATAAAGTTTTAAAACAGTTGAAAACTGTTAAAATAGTTTCAGGTTTTACAAACCTGTACACCAAAAACCCGAGCACTTCCCCCTATTTCTTCGAGTAAAACGCGAGTTTTCCCCGAGAAAACAATCAAGCTGCTTCGAGTTTTTCCCCCCTGCACAAATCTTCTCCTCCTTCCTTTCTTCCCAGTTGAAACAAGTTCAAACCCAACAAAAACAGCACGCAAAACTCGAGTCGACCCCCAAGTAACCCACGTTTCGAGCTCCTGTACTTTCTTCCCCAACTACCCACACAACCCAGACCACCAACGTGCCTGTGCACGTGCACCATCCCTCTGGCCATCGCCGGCCATCCACTACAACTGCTTCCCATCGGCGACAATCTCCAGATGTCGTCACGACCATCCAAACCCACTGCAGCACCTCATATCAAAATCGAGTTGCCTGAACGAACCTGGAGCACAACAGTTTACCACTCGATCCTGGAAACTTCGCCGCACACCAAACTCCGACCACCGGAGTACCACCACTTCCGGCTACAGCTCCAATTACCTTCCCTCTACCGATCCCCAAGCCCACGTTGAACTCGATCGCCTCTGGTCACCGAACGAGACCAATACCCAACCAAAGCAAAAACTAGGTTTACAATCTTTAAACGTTTGCCGCTGTCGCCACCGTGACCGTGGCCACCTCCACCTATTGTTCCCATCACCCTGGCAAGCTCCCCTACCTCCTCGCACAATCCGACCAACTCTAATCCCATAGATCACCAAAGATTTCCAAAAACCCAAAAACATTGCAACCCAAAATTGCACTTTCATTCCTAATCTAAAATTTTTGATTCTAGCTTTAAAAATCATGTCATAGTTTAAAGATTTAGTTTATACACCTGAATTGTAGAATTATCATGTTTGAATGTTTACAGATATTTGAACTTCCTGTTTAAACTTTTATTTCCAGAGCAATTCCTGTCTTAATTTAAACTAAATAATTTTTTTTTAAAATCTTAGTTCGGAATCAAACAAGCAATATTTGTTTGGATCTTAAGTCCTAACAATCCATAGATCAATCCAGAAATGATTTTTGAATTAAAGCATGAACTTGAAAACTTAATATACAGAGGTGTATTTCAGGTTTTAAACATGCAGGGATCATTTCACAAACATCCAACAGTGTATAAATACATATTCATATTTAGTTCAGGCATAAATTATCAATCATATGTAAATATACTTGAGCTTTTTTTTTATTTTGAGTTACTCACAGCAAATAGAAAACACAGTATGCAGGCTTTAGACATGTAGAATCACAACTCACAAATATCCAGAGAAAATGAAGATATAAATGTTCACACAATTCATTTAAACATTCAAATATAGACATGCATCAGAATTTAAAACTTAAGTAAATGTTAAAAGTGTTACTCACAGATAATATAGAAGAACAAAGGCACTTTATTGAAGTAGGCATGAAAACAGCTGAAACTTCACTTTGCTTCTTGGATTTTTGTTTAAGTATGGAATAGTTTCATTTTCATGTTTTTAGTTTGTATGAAATTTAATTGTTCTTAGTTCGAACTAAATATGCCAATTTATAAAAAAGATAAGTGACAGAGTTATAATTGTGTTTCATGAAACTGTGACAATTATTTGTATACAATCTTGTGTTTGTACAGATTGTTTCCAGAGATATTTTATTAATGGTGGCTGATATGAATACTTAGTGTACTAAAAGATTTTTACATTAATTAGTTTTTGTTTGTTAGCTTAAGATATTTAATAATGTCTTCCTAAGCAAGCTTCGTATATATGCAGTTTGTTTTTTTTATCTCAGCCTGTACACATAGATTTTTATATCTTCATTTTGTTACTGTCTTTATTGCTTTACTTCAGCCTACACACATTATTATTACTCAATGCTTTTAAACATATACATATATTTATACTGCAGTTCAGTTTTTATGTTAGCTTATAACTTTGAAATTTCTTTTGTTCTTGATATTTTAAACATATTATATAGGTTGCAGTTTGGTCAAGTTGGTTTATACTCTGAAAATTCTTTGTTTCTAGTTTTAATTGCTGGCTTATTATTACATTTTGAAGTGTA
Organism: Allium cepa; assembly: GCA_030765085.1. Taxonomy (NCBI): domain Eukaryota; kingdom Viridiplantae; phylum Streptophyta; class Magnoliopsida; order Asparagales; family Amaryllidaceae; genus Allium; species Allium cepa. Next base: position 438,397,346 of record CM060935.1, on the reverse strand, counting down.
TGTGACTTGTTATTGTAAATTGTAGATGTTTGTGAATGTTATATAAATTTATCCCATATGATTATTACTTACTTAACTTATTATATACAGTATTTTCACTTATAATCAATAGATTCATGTATATTTTATTTTATTTCTATGTTTAACTTATTACTTAAAATCTTGCATCCTTATATATATATATATATATATACATTCTTACTTATTTATATTATAAAACATATGATCAATTTGAAATGATAAATAGAATAAATCATCTTTCTATTATAAACTACATATTTATTAGTGTATGTTAATGTATTGATTTACAAAATTATATTTAAAACTCATATATCATTTTAAATTCATATTTTAATCAAGATTATACTAAAAAGAAAACAAAACAAACCTTTTTGTTAGTAAATTTAAAATTTAAACTTAAGTTAGAATAAGTTTTAATCTATTTAAACATTTACTTATGTATTTAAAATCACATATTTATTTATTTAGCTTTGAAAAGTTTATATTAAATAAAACACAATTTCTAATTCACTAGAATATATATATATATATATATATATATATTTATTTATTTAAAACAAAATTTATTAGTTAAATTTTAAAACAAATTCATCTATTTACAATGTATACAAATATATACATATATAAATAGAAAACAAACAATTTATTTCTAACAGATAAAATTTACCAATTGAATATTTATTAAAAGAAAAGTATCAATTCAAATTTTATTATCAAATCAATTTAATATTTAATACAGATTATTAAATTGATATTGCTAGAAAATTTCGGGTCGTCACATTCCTCCCCCCTTAAAAGAATTTCGTCCCCGAAATTTAAAAGCAAAGGTAATTTAATAATATATTTAAGATTTTAAATTAATTTTAAACCATAAGCATATATCAATCACATGCTAACAATCATCACAACCAATCAACTCAATCAACAAGGCTAACTATTCATGCAAAATTCTGGATAGAGCTCCCTAGAGTTTCCCAGTGGAATACCGGAATACTCGACCTATAGAATCCAAACAGTTTATACTACTGATCTACAGAACTCCTTCGAATCAGAGAAAGTTCATACAAAATGAAATCTCCGACTCCCAAATCCAAATTCCTTCGTCTCTTATCCATCAAATACTTCTGATGACCCAGAGCTGCCTTCAACTTACTGATCAGCTCATCCTTCGTTGATAACTCCTAAAACAAACCTGAATCCAAAAACAATCCAGTAGAATGATTTTCTCGGAATCAAGGACTCAACCTTTTCTATCCTCAGTAGCAAACATCTTCTCTTTCCCAGAAAAGAAAAACAAATGCACTTCCAACTGCTTCCGCTGCACAACTCTGATCTGGATGGATGAAAATTCTAATGATGCACATAAGCATAACTGGACAACACATGACAAAAATATGATTCAGCAGATCCAAAATAGAACTCAGAAATTCCTCCAAAACTTGGGCTGCTTTACCAATTCCTCTCTCTAGAAACCATTCTATTACTAAGCTGAACCATCGGCACTACTTCTGCAATCCAGTCGATACCAAACTCAACTCCTCAGATGCTAAGACAAACCACCGACTTTTCAAAGATATCCAGAAAAATTCTCTGCCATCCCAGAAAATACTCAACTATCGCAAGTCACTTTTGCGATCAACCCAGGCTAATATCCAAAGAAAACTGTTCTCTCCTTACCTATCTGAATAACTTAAACCTATCCAGCCAATCCATTGAAGAAATGGATTCAAAAACTGCTTCTGGACTTCACCTCTAAAGAACTACTGACAGACGACCTCCTCGCTTGCCGGCAGAACAATCTGAGCTGCAACACTGCTGCTGATGCCAAAAACTCCTTAATCTAAAATTCCTTGGAAAACTCAGGCCTCAAAGTCAAACACAACATTCCGCTGAACTCAAACTCAAAACTAATGCAGACACACTTCCTTATCCAAAGATCCTTGAGAACTTCTTCGGAAACAATCCATCGCTACTGCATCTCAACACACAACTATTTACTTCTTGAGTTACCAAGATAATATTCTAGCTTCTGCTCAACTTACACAATCCAAATCTACTCATTCAATCTTGTACAAAAAAATGGACTCCAAATCTTAACAGTTTCCTCAAGAGATTAAGTGAAATCCTTACACCACAAATTTAATCGAGACGGTATTAGGTCTACAGTCTCATCAAATATACTTCCAATCACAGGTAGTCGTGTTACACACACCACTACTCAATCTACTCTTATACTTATATTGGAAAACCCGAACAGGTAATCCAACAAATAGATAGAAATATATATATATATATATATATATATATCAAATTTACAAACACGCTCTCTCAGGAAAGAAATCACTTAAGAGCCTAGGTATTCACTCAACCTAGCACTCTAATACCACTGTAACGACCCCACTTCCTACTCCCAGGAAAAAGCATCGTTAATAAGAAAGAAAGAGGTGAGAAAATAGAAAAGATAGAGAAGAAAGAACAACAACATCAGAATCTCACAGCGGGACGAATAAAATATATTAATCATATAAGTATTTACATAGTATATAACATCAATCAGAGTGATACATAAAGTACATCATATATTAGACAATTATAAACACCTGTCTAGTTAATACAACTCAATACACAATACATCACAGAGATACCATACAGCGGAACTATATATATATATCTATAACGCTGAAGCCTCCTGCTCCATTGCTCCTCCAGAATTCGTCAAAGCTAAACCTGAATCCCTTGGCTACCCGTAAAAATTTGGGTACCCGAGAGTTTATGAAAAACATAAATAAACTTCGGGTCAGACATGGGTCTGGTATGAGTAACAGGTTAAAGTTGCTTAATTTTGAAAAATCCTTTGAAAACAAAAGGTATCACGTAAGACTTCCGACACATAAACATGGAAAAGTTTTTACCTTACGCTAACCAAAACATTTGATAGGAAATCCAGTGATATTATAGTAGGTCTAGGGTTTTCAAGTAAATAGAAAATAGCCGAAATCGTTACATGATTAAATTCCAGCTACTAGCCACAAAAGTGGGTAATACAATCAAAACCGTTGGCACTTATTGGATTTTGGATTCCATATAATGGCAGGGCTACTGGGGTACCGCCCATCACAGTACGTGGCCTAGATCAACGTACCGAGGATTACTCCCTTCATCCCCTGCAACACAAGGCCGGAACCATTCCTTACTGAACAGTCCCGAACAAGATAAACCTCGCAGATAGTCGTCGCTACTGCCCACTAAGCCGAAATAAAAGGGACATCTAGACAAGGGAATATCCTTGTCCTGCTTGGGCATGACCCACCTAACCTTGCTGCACCTCCCCTGTTTTAGCCATTCCCGGTTGATGAGGCTTGAGGTTACGATTACCTTTATAGAACATATTTCTTAGAATGCTCATCGTCCGCCTGACGATGTGTTGAAAGCATTCAATCCATACAAGTTCGTTCCGGGTTCGAACGAAACCGAAGGCATTATCTCGTTACACTCATTTTGGAATCACCCTCAGAGTTAACGACGATAACCCTTGCATTCTGAACCTTCATCTTCACTTCAGATTCACGACCTATCGTTAATTTAGAATCGATGTGGTTTTCGAATATTCCTAATGCGGAAAACCGATCCCGGTCTCATCGAAATCCAAAGCGTGTCTTTTAAGGCCAAGTTGTCTATTTAGTCTTAACAGTGAATTCTATATTATCAATATGCACAGATAGACAATTCACATCTCATAACAGATAATCACATCATCATCATAAACATATAACTAATATCATCATCCAAACAGATAATTAAACATTATCATACTTAAAACATACATCCATATCACATAGACATTATCCATCTCATTCCTGAGATCACAATCAAACAATGAAATATCAATATCATCTATCAGCAATGATTTATGAATCACAATGTATAATTAATTTAAAATGAATTAAATTAACTCCTTCCATCTTAATTAATTTAAAATAAATTAAATTAATTACTCATTCCATAAATCCTGTTCTCACAATCATTCATTAATTATAAATTAATCAACCATTTTCTAATTACAAGAAGTAATTTAGTCTTTAATTAATTTCTAAAATGAATTATTCTAAATCATTTATAGTTGATTAACATTTAATTACTTTCCTATTAATTATTCCTTAATTAATAATTTAGTTACATCATTAATTATATTAATTAATGATCTTCAATTTATATCAATTTACTTTATTTAAATTAATTAAGTGATTAATCTTTACTTAACACAATTATTAATCACCCCTTGATTAATAACAAACCAGTAATTAATTACCCTTAATTACATATTAATCAATCCATGATTAATTAATTTCATAAATCAATCCTTTGATTAATTACATAGGAAATTACTCAAATTACTTCACTTACAAATCATCTTGTATTAACTTCATCAAGTAATGATCATCCAATTACTATTCTGAGTAATTATGCTCCATTAATTACACTAAGTAATTGCACATACCAAATCATCAAATGATTTTTTAAATTAATAAATATTAATTTACCTAATTTAAATCTTCTTATCCATTACTTATATATATTCAAATTAATCATCTATCCTTTACTGCATTCCAGAAATTCCTTTAATTTATTTATAGAAATTAATCTTGAATAAATCCATTAATTACATTTATATCGATTTATTTCCATTTAATTATCTTGTTGTTTTATTATTCCCAAATAAATCAATTTCTCCAATTCCCATCATTAATTATTTTAATGGTTTCTAATTTCATTTTCATTTGTTAATTATATTAAGAATACACATCTTCAAATTACAAATATTAATCCTCTTGATTAATAATATACAGTAATTAACCATTCATAATTAATTACTTCTCAATAATACTCTAAATTAATTCCCTGATTAATTTTAAGTAATTATATTTCAATTACTTCCATTAACAACATCACCCAATTTTATTACATCCCGTAATTATCCTTCAATTACTTTTCTAAGTAATTTACTTCCTAAATATCAGTTAATTAAACTAAATTAATTAACTCAAATCAAATCAATTTACACAATTAATAAGTAATTAATTTCTTAATTACTTCTCAATAAATAATTTCATTTAAACTATGAATTAATTAATTAATCTAATTAATTTCTTACAAAATCAATCATATTAACAAAATCTGGTTAATGAACTTCATTAATAATTATTTAATTATTTCCTTCTAATATAATCAACTTATATTAATTATTATTAATTATAAGTTAATTAACCATTATTAATTTAAAAATCTAATCTATAGTTCTAAATCACATATTAGTTAATTAATTTATTAATTAACTTTAATTACTACTTATAATTACCAATTTTATTAATATCCTCATTAAGTATTCTTGCTTAATAAATCTTAAAAGTTAATGCATATAAAATTCCAAGACTTCATGAATTAAAGTAAATTGTTCTTATAATTGATTTAAATTCTTACTTCCAATATGTTTAAACATTTATTTCAATAAATTTCAATTTTTAACTAATTTATTTTCAAAAACCCCTTTTAAACTTACATATTTAATTACACCTAAAATTTATTTGAATAAATAAATTTAAATTATAAAACTTTATTTTAGTTCCCAAATCTAGCTTTTCATAACTAAGACCTGATCTTCTTGGAGTTAACTTGTCTAAATACTTCCTTTAACCATTTATAATTTATTTTTGAATTTAACTCCTTTTTGAATACACTTAATCATTTAGCACCTTTAAATTATTAAAATAATTTAAGTTTTGAAAACTTATTTATACCCAACTTTATTTTCAAAACTGACTTGAATTCACAGTTAAATTTTGATTTAGATCTAGGTTTTAACTTTGATTTTAAATTTTAAAATAAAGTTTTAAAACAGTTGAAAACTGTTAAAATAGTTTCAGGTTTTACAAACCTGTACACCAAAAACCCGAGCACTTCCCCCTATTTCTTCGAGTAAAACGCGAGTTTTCCCCGAGAAAACAATCAAGCTGCTTCGAGTTTTTCCCCCCTGCACAAATCTTCTCCTCCTTCCTTTCTTCCCAGTTGAAACAAGATCAAACCCAACAAAAACAGCACGCAAAACTCGAGTCGACCCCGAAGTAACCCACGTTTCGAGCTCCTGTACTTTCTTCCCCAACTACCCACACAACCCAGACCATCAACGTGCCTGTGCACGTGCACCATCCCTCTGGCCATCGCCGGCCATCCACTACAACTACTTCCCATCGGCGACCATCTCCAGATGTCGTCACGACCATCCAAACCCACTGCAGCACCTCATATCAAAATCGAGTTGCCTGAACGAACCTGGAGCACAACAGTTTACCACTCGATCCTGGAAACTTCGCCGCACACCAAACTCCGACCACCGGAGTACCACCACTTCCGGCTACAGCTCCAATTACCTTCCCTCTACCGATCCCCAAGCCCACGTTGAACTCGATCGCCTCTGGTCACCGAACGAGACCAATACCCAACCAAAGCAAAAACTAGGTTTACAATCTTTAAACGTCTGCCGCTGTCGCCACCGTGACCGTGGCCACCTCCACCTATTTTTCCCATCACTCTGGAAAGTTCCCCCACCTCCTCGCACAATCCGACCAACTCTAATCCCATAGATCACCAGAGATTTCCAAAAACCCAAAAACAGTGCAACCCAAAATTGCACTTTCAGTCCTAATCTAAAAATTTTGATTCTAGCTTTAGAAATCATGTCATAGTTTAAAGATTTAGTTTATACACCTGAATTGTAGAATTATCATGTTTGAATGTTTACAGAGATTTGAACTTCCTGTTTAAACTTTTATTTCCAGAGCAATTCCTGTCTTGATTTAAACTAAATAATTTTTTTTTTAAAATCTTAGTTCCGAATCAAACAAGCAATATTTGTTTGGATCTTAAGTCCTAACAATCCATAGATCAATCCAGAAATGATTTTTGAATTAAAGCATGAACTTGAAAACTTAATATATAGAGGTGTATTTCAGGTTATAAACATGCAGGGATCATTTCACAAACATCCAGCAGTGTATAAATACATATTCATATTTAGTTCAGGCATAAATTATCAATCATATGTAAATATACTTGAGCTTTTTTTTATTTTGAGTTACTCACAGCAAATAGAAAACACAGTATGCAGGCTTTAGATATGTAGAATCACAACTCACAAATATCCAGAGAAAATGAAGATATAAATGTTCACACAATTAATTTAAACATTCAAATATAGGCATGCATCAGAATTTAAAACTTAAGTAAATGTTAAAAGTGTTACTCACAAATAATATAGAAGAACAAAGGCACTTTATTGAAGCAGGCATGAAAACAGCTGAAACTTCACTTTGCTTTGCTTCTTGGATTTTTGTTTAAGTATGGAATAGTTTCATTTTCATGTTTTTAGTTTGTATGAAATTTAATTGTTCTTAGTTCGAACTGAATATGCCAATTTATAAAAAAGATAAGTGACAGAGTTATAATTGTGTTTCATGAAACTGTGACAATTATTTGTATACAATCTTGTGTTTGTACAGATTGTTTCCAGAGATATTTTATTAATGGTGGCTGATATGAATACTTAGTGTACTAAAAGATTTTTACATTAATTAGTTTTTGTTTGTTAGCTTAAGATATTTAATAATGTCTTCCTAAGCAAGCTTCATATATATGCAGTTTGTTTTTTTTTATCTCAGCCTGTACACATAGATTTTTTATATCTTCATTTTGTTACTGTCTTTATTGCTTTACTTCAGCCTACACACATTATTATTACTCAATGCTTTTAAACATATACATATATTTATACTGCAGTTCAGTTTTTATGTTAGCTTATAACTTTGAAATTTCTTTTGTTCTTGATATTTTAAACATATTATATAGGTTGCAGTTTGGTCAAGTTGGTTTATACTCTGAAAATTCTTTGTTTCTAGTTTTAATTGCTGGCTTATTATTACATTTTGAAGTGTATGTGACTTGTTATTGTAAATTGTAGATGTTTGTGAATGTTATATAAATTTATCCCATATGATTATTACTTACTTAACTTATTATATACAGTATTTTCACTTATAATCAATAACTTCATGTATATTTTATTTTATTTCTATGTTTAACTTATTACTTAAAATCTTGCATCCCTATATATACACATTCTTACTTATTTATATTATAAAACATATGATCAATTTGAAATGATAAATAGAATAAATCATCTTTCTATTATAAACTACATATTTATTAGTGTATGTTAATGTATTGATTTACAAAATTATATTTAAAACTCATATATCATTTTAAATTCATATTTTAATCAAGATTATACTAAAAAGAAAACAAAACAAACATTTTGTTAGTAAATTTAAAATTTAAACTTAAGTTAGAATAAGTTTTAATCTATTTAAACATTTACTTATGTATTTAAAATCACATATTTATTTATTTAGCTTTGAAAAGTTTATATTAAGTAAAACACAATTTCTAATTCACTAGAATATATATATATATATTTAAAACAAAATTTATTAGTTAAATTTTAAAACAAATTCATCTATTTACAATGTATACAAATATATACATATATAAATAGAAAACAAACAATTTATTTCTAACAGATAAAATTTACCAATTGAATATTTATTAAAAGAAAAGTATCAATTCAAATTTTATTATCAAATCAATTTAATATTTAATACAGATTATTAAATTGATATTGCTAGAAAATTCCGGGTCGTCACATTTTCCCTAAGCTTTTCCCCTTGAATCCCTTAGTTTACCTTTTCTTTTCTTCTTGGTAATAGCCGACCCTTTTGTTTGGTTTTGTTTCGTTTTTGAAAGTAAAATGAAAATGAATGAGAGAGGATCGTTTTAGGTAATGAATGAAGGAAGTATTCTTGATATGCCCCTCTCATTAATTTCTTTAGATTTTATGCTCATATCAATTTTATTAATTGATTACTTAAGGCATGGCCCAAATTAGTTAACAAATCTCATTCTCTTTATCATCTTACATTATTTTATTTTCTTCATCTAATTAAATTTCTTAAATAATGTTAATCAGAAATTAGTGGTGTTACAAGAGGTATTAAGTGGCTTGGGTACTTTCTCTCACATTGTTAGGACATGATTGACGGTAGTTGTGTTGGACTGTGAAGGGTCTTTGGCCTATGGTTAAAGGTATGTTATGGAGTTAGACTGGGCTTAAAGTTAAATGTATACTTGGTAACATATATTATAGAATGTGTAATACATGTTTCTTATCTAAATGATATTGCCTTAATAGTATTATGGTAAGGCTTGAGATTTTCATTCACAAGATATTGTTGTTTTAACTCCCTCCTCGTTACAACAAACATATTACGGGAGATGATGCTGATTTGAAGATAAAGGCGGAGGTGAAATCTTGCGCCAGTTTACTAATCTACTTATGTTTTTGATATATTTTAATGTACCCATTTTAGATATCGATATTATTTTTGAGATAACTATTTTTTGAATATTTGGGATGATATGTTGTACTTTTATTTGGATTTTTGTGAAATGGGCACTTATTTCTAATATTATATTTTAACCTTTTTGCTGTGAGATTTATAGCATGTATAGATAGCTCTATATATTGTTCAATTGTATAAATTTTATTAACCAATTACCAGCTTTGAAATGGGCTTAAAGTTAGGTGGATTTTTATTGGATCAAAAACTAGGTATGTTTTGAGGCAAGTTTTTCCATATGGTATAAGAGCTTAGATTACCTGATCAACGGGGATAGGTATACATAAGAGTGCGTATTTGTTATTTTTGAAAGTATTTTTCTAAACCTAACCACACACACTCTTATTCGAACATACACAACACACTAGGAAAATCATTTATTTCTACAAATAATATTATCTTAGGAAGGTATAACTAAAAGTTTATACCTAAATACGCTTGATTATTGCTAAAAACTAGTCCTCTGAGGCCGGGAACCCCTCCATCAAAGAATACCCACTATTAAGGGAATGCAAGAATGGTTCAAGCAATACCTAAGGCCTGTAGGGTGAGTTCCCATTCCTCAACAAGCAGCATCAACGGCACCCACCACCCCGCCTGCTATACCAGCACCTCGCACACTAGACTTCTCTAAAATATGCAAAGATTTCCAAAATATAGGAGGATAGGTGTATACAACTGCTGAACATTTTGTGGAAGTGAAGGCTTGGATTAATGACTATGAGCATATATTCTAGAAGTTTGGATGGGAAGAATGGATCAAGAGACAATGGTCGTGTGGCTTCTTAAAGGAGAGGAGCTGGATTGGTGAACCATAGTAGTTAAGGAAAGAATCACTTGGGCTGAATTCAGAACTCGCTTCGAGTCATGATCACGTCCAAAGACGAAGTATGCTTGCATTTGGAAAAGTTTATACAACTTAGGTAGGGAGACTCCACCTTGAAGGAGTATATCAATAAGTTCACAAAGCTAGCTAAGTTTAGATCGAGTTTGATTGACACCCGCACAAAGAAGGCTATGAAGTTTGTTACTGGCTTGAATTCCCCATGTATGGAGTTGCTTTTGACCCAAGTACCCATGGGCCCGACTTATGATATGATAGTTGAAATTGCCCTATTGCAGGTTATTGGTGGAGAGGAGAAGGAGAAGGTAGGACTGATGCAAAATCAAGGTGAATCTAAGAAAGAAGGATTTTAGGCGAATAAGAAGGCCAATGGAAGATTAAGAAAGGAGGCGTGACATGCTGGAGATGCCAAAAAAAGAGACATGTTGCTAAGAATTGTAAAGTGAGCTTGATGAGAGAGGAGTTCAAAGGAAAATGCTATCACTACCATAAGGAGGGATACTACAAGAACCGGTGTCCAAAGTTAGCGAAGGAAGGGTAAAGTGGGCAAGCTTATGTTGTTGAGGCTGTACCTATCTCAAGTAGATCTGCTCCTAGAGATCAACAAAAATTTGTGATAGAAGGTACAAATGTTATTTTTGGGAATACTATTCATACCTTATTTGACTCTGGAGCATCATATTCATTCATACCTAGATATGTAGTTAACTCCTTGAGTGTGAAAACCTAAGTAGTCACCGACCCAATAGTGATATAAAATCCTATTAGAGGGTCCACACAACTTATTTAATTTGGAAAGACCTAGATATGGATATACGTAATGTTGATTTTACATGAAATGCATACGTTCTAGGCTTTGAGTAATATGTACTTATCTTAGGTATGAATTGGTTATCCTAATATAGGCTATCTTAGATTTTGATAGGTTGATCATTTGTTTGAGGAGCTATAGTGGATGAGAGATATATGTTTGTTATATACTCTAAAGTTAAGTCGAGTTAATCTATATATATTCACTCAGCCTACATGTTGAACCCTCATCTGTTCTCATAGTCCAAGTCTTTCTAGATCTATTTGAATAAGTCTTCTAGGTTCTTACTCGAAAGAGAGACCAAATTTAAGATTGATTTGGAGAAGGACGCTAGATCTGTCGTTCTACCATTAAGGCATATGGCCTCCAAATAAAGGCGAGAGTTAGAAAAGCAGATTTTGAAACTTTTGAAGAAGGGATTTATTTGCCAAAGTACTTCTGAATGGGGAGCACCAGTTATCTTTGCCACTAAGCAGACAACTCACTAGGGTTATGCATTGACTATAAAGAAATGAGCAAGTTAACCAAGAAGAATAGGCATCCCTTACCTAGAATAGATGACTTATTTGATCGGCTTGTTGGAGCTAACATCTTTTCTTTTATTTGACTTAGCCACTTGGTTTCATCAATTGAGGATAGCTAAGATAACAAGTAGAATATAGCTTTTCACACTCTAGACAGACTGTATGAATGGGAAGTAATGCCTTTCTGGTTGATGAATGCCCATTTATACTTTATAGATTTGATGAGTAGAGTCTTTAGGGGATATCTGAATAAATTCGCCGTAGTGGTTGTGGATTATATTACAATATTATTTAGAAGTGTGGTTAAGCATGAAAATCACTTAAAGGAGGTACTAGGAACTTTAAGAAGGCACCAACTGAAAATTAAATTATCAATATGTCACTTTTGGAACAAGGAGGTGAGATTTCTCACCCATATTGTTTTCGAGAAGGGATTACTATGGATCTTGCAAAGGTGGAAGCTATTCAAGGATGGAAGATTTCGAAGAAGGCCTGGTGTTAAGAGTTTTCTTAGGCTGGTGAGTTACTATAGGAAATTCGTCAAGGATTTTTCTAAGATAGAAGTCTCACTAACTTGTTTTGACCAAGAAAAACTATTTTTTGCATGGTACGAGAAATGTACCGGAGCATTTGAGAAGCTGAAGGACCTGTGGAATAGTTGGCCAATAGTTACTATTTCGGACAAGACAAAGTCTTTCAACGTTTATACTGACGCATGCGGTATGGGGTTAGGAGCTATTCTTATGCAAGAATGAAGGGTATAGCAAGGCAGTTGAAGGACCATGAGAAGAGATACCTAACTCATGACTTAAAGTTAGCGGCTATCATTTTTGCTTGGAAGATGTGGAGGCATTATCTTTTGGAGAAAGGTTTGAGTTATTCACCGACCACAAATCCCTCAAATACTAGTTTTTCCAATAATCTTTAAATCTTAGGCATCAAAGGTGGATGGAGTTTATAACATTATATGACTTTGAGAAACAGCATTCCCCTGGGGAAAGGGAATATTATCGTCGATGCCCTTAGCCGGAGGCATGCTACACTAGATGCTATATAATATTAGAGGCGGTTGGAGTTCCTCTCGAATTTAAATTTTCAACGGCCGTTAGAACCCACTGTAGGCTATTTAGTAGCAACGGAAGTAAGGCCAGTGTTGATGGACCATATCGGGCAAGAATATAAGAATAAAGTGATGATGGTTGGAATTTGGACAAGCTAGGTAGAGGAGAACATTTTCCCTATGCCGGTACATATGAAGTAGAAAATAGGGGATGGCTAAGGAAAGATGGATGCCTTTATATTCCTTTAGTGGAGGATGTTTTGGAGGAAGTTTGGGCTCCGTGTCACCATTCTCGGATGATATTCCACCCTGGTAGAGATAAAATGTATAGGGATATGAAGCATATTTTCTATTGGTTGGGGATAAAGAAGAGAGAAGTAGATTTTGTTTCTAGGTATTTGATGTGCCAAAAGGTAAAGCATAACAGGGGAAGCATGGATGACTGTTGTTACCGCTAGAAGTGCTAACTTGGAAATGGGAGCATATATCGATGGACTTTATAGATGGATTGTATGAGTCAAAGAGGCAATGCAGCTATTTGGTTTATAGTGGATAGACTTCCTAAAAGCGCACACTTTATTCTAGTTAGAAGTAATAGGACTGTATCATCTCTACCACAAATTTATATTAAGGAAGTGTAGGACTGCACGAAGTTCTAGTTAGCATTGTTAGTGATAGAGATCCCTTATTCACAATGAATTTTGAAGGAGTTTGTAGTTAGCTTTTGGAAAGATATAGAATCTTAGCACCGCTTATCACTCGTAGACCGACGACCAGATGGGAATGAAGAATACGATTTTGGATGACTTATTGAGAGCTTGCATCTTGGATTTCTGATGTCACTAGGAGCAACATTTACCCTTAGTAGAGTTCACGTATAGTAATAGTTACCAAACTAGGATTGGAATTACACCCTTTGAAGCGTTGTACGGGAGGCCATGCAATTCGCCAAATTATTGGTGGAAAACCACTGACAAAATTCTACTTGAATCAAATTTGATCCATGAGACCTCGGATAGGATAGAGATGATTAGACGGTGAATATAGGCTGCACGGAACCATCAAAATTCCTATGTTGACAGGCGAAGGAAGGAAATGGAGTTTGTGGTAGGACACATGGTATTTGTTAAGATTTCCTCTCCTAGAAAGGTTATGACATTTGGTACATTGGGGAAATTAGCACCAAGGTTTGCTAGGTATTTCCCGATCTTGGAAAGAGTATGGAAACTTGTATATCGAGTGGAGCTACCGGATAAGTTAGTGGAAGTCCATGATGTCTTTCATGTTTCACACTTAAGGAAATGTCTTCATGACACCGCCACTATAGCTGGGCCTGATCAGTTAGTAGATGTAGAGACAAAGTCGTTAGCACCTCGTGCGACCACACACGTAGTGGAGCATAGAACTAAGAAGCTCCAAAAATAAAGGAATTAGGTTGTTCCAAGCACAATGGTGACAAAATCCGATAGAAGGAATATGGGAAACTAAAGAGAAGATGAAGGCTTCTCATCTTGAACTTTTATCTATAAACTTTTGTCTCCAAAACTTTTGTTTTAGTTGCATCTTGGTTGCTAGATTGGATGGTAGGTAATGGCTGTCACAATTTTTACCATTATTTTTCACTCATGTAGAATCTTATTCATATTTAGGATGTTTGCAACATGGCTATGTCACAATCTTGTATTCACGCTGGGACTGAGCTCACCTATAGTATGTTGCATACATAATAACATTATGTCTTTGGTTGAGTAGATGATTGTACAGATAACTTGGTTATGTAGATATTAAGTGGTTATTGTAGAGTACGCCTCTTCCCATAAAGAAGCATTAAGTGGCATGATGAAATTTCATGCGATGATAGTTAGGTAGCACTAGAGGAGGTCTACCTTTGATTAGGTAAAATGAAAGGGGCCTGCCTATGGTATAAGTATTAAATAGTCAGAGTCTGCCTAATTCTATTAAAGTGGTATTAAGTGGCTTGGATACTATCTCTCACATTGTTAGGAGATGACTGACAGTAGATGCATTGGACTGGGAAGGGCATTTGGCCTACAGTTGAAGGTATGTTATGGAGATGGACTAGAAAAGCTTTCGCGCTTACAGTTGGAGGTATAGGTAGTATGATATAGTATAGAATGCATAAGACATATTTCTTGTCTAATGATACTGACAAAATACAATTATAGTAAGAATTGAGATTTTCATTCATCTAACATTGTTGTTCCGACTCTCTCCTCCATACAACACACAGTTTAGGGGACACGATGCTGATTTAGGAGATGAAGTTGGAGGTAAAGTCTTAGTTTATCTATCTATTTATGTTTTTGATATACCCAATTTAGATATTGATGTTATTTTTGAGAAGTTGTATTTTGGATATTTGAGATGATATGTTGTACTTCTAAATTTTTTTTTTTTTTGAAATGGATACTTATTTTGGATATTATATTTTATCCTTTACATCATGAGATTCTTGTAGCATAGAAATCTTGAGTATTATTCATTGTATCAATTTTTCCAACCAGTACCAGCTTTGAAATGGGCCAAAGGTTTGATGGGTTTTTATTGGGTCGAAAACTAGGTCTGTTTCGAGGTGGGTTGTTACATGCACCTTTAAAGTATGGCGCATAGATATAAATTTCAATGTCAAGGCAATTTTATAAAAACCACTATTACTACTTTAGAATTAAAATATGAAAAGCAATAAGCTCTACTTTGATTCTATAACTACAGCATGCTACATGATTTAATTTTATGAGGTAACTTGATTATATTTAGAATTTTATTACCTCATTTTTTATTAGCTCGCGAGCAAGCACATACAGTTATAAAATTTTACTTTGCATCTAGATAGTTTTTGTATCCCTAAAATGTGACTAAATTGACTTGGGGTAGGTAATACCCCTTCCTATTTCTCTCCATTGTCCCGCTCTATCTGGTCCCAACACTTGTACAATCGCATCTTCTCTTTAACTAGTAAGCTATAATGTGATCCACTTTCAACTTTTTTATCTTCTGCTATAGAAGTTGATGTATACACACACACACACACATATATTATATGCTAGTGTTAAACTATCACATTAGCAGACAAATTGTTATCTATATACCAAATCACTTGCTATAGTATTTACAATAGTTATACTCAATGGTTCGTCATTTTTTCGAGTGCAAGACGTAATCGAATCTTGAACTCTAGAAACATAAGGGGATCAAGATTGTTTTCTTTCCACATTAAAAAGATCATTAAGGCAACAAACCATTGTGAATGCCTAGTTGATAAATATTATATTACATACTATAGCATTTCTTGCCAATCTTTAACAAATCAAGCTATTTCTATACGACTGCATGTATGTGGCATCTGCTTGCATCTAATACCTTTGAAAATCTCATTTAGTTTATCAAATTAAAAAATTATAGTACATATGATAACATTTGTGCGGCTGATATACGCCTAAAAAATAAAGGTGCTAAAGAATCCAAGTCATTTAAGTTTCTAGTGGCTTTGCCTTAAACTCGAAACTTGTTTTCGACTTGATAAACTTCTTCGTACTTTTAATTTTATTAAGTTTCAGCCAAATTATTCTCCTTCATTCCTTGCATTATCTATTTTGCAAACAAAACTAGCTTTTGAAGCTCTAAATATCCATTGTTGAAATATGCACACTTTTTTCCATTCCTCATCAAGTTTAAATGCAGCCTACAATGTAATAAAATGGTTACAACTAGTTAATAAAGCAATACTGTAATTATTATAATACACTGATGCTTAGAAGGCTAGTAAAATAATTTTGACAAAACAAATTCTAAGTAACAAAACTATTTATTTATTTATTTATTTAACAAAGCTAGTCAAACTAAGTGGCCCATCCACTTTATATTATAGTAAACTAGTATATATGCATGCCCAGGGGAGTCTGCATTTAATCACAACGTGCATGTATTTTTAGTTGTACCTGTAGAAGTAGATTTGACAGTAGCATTGCTAGCATAAACTGAATCGGAGGTAACGGTCGAGAAGATTGGGACAACTGAAGAACATTCATAGAACTAATAACTTGAAAGTACTCATAGTTTTATCATTCTTTGCTTTTTTTTAGTTTATTTTGTACTACTGGAAACGGATATAATACTTGTATTCTTAAATGCTTATGCTCTTTTAGCTAATGTGAGCTGTGATAAAAAACATATCAAAATATATCAACGATCAATTATTTCTTTACCACTCTTTTGTAGACTTTTGTCTTTCATGCTTTCGAGTTACTCTTTTGAAAACCAGCTTTCAAATTACTAATATTTTTCTTTTGCAAACCAGTAATTTCATATTTATTTTTCTTAATCGTGTTTTGCTTATTTTAATAGAGTCAATTACTTGAGCAAAATCTTTATTATTTTATTTCCATTTTAATGATTTTTTTTTCTTCATTTGTTCCGGCATTCAAGAAAGGAAACATTAACCTCGAAGAATAGAACTGAAGAGAGTTTGAAAAAGAAGTATAAAGGAATTATTGGTTTGTATATGTAAATCTGGTATTTGATCTCTGCTTTGGCAGAAGTCGCTATTTTTTTTATTCAGATTGTCTTAACTTCTTCATGCTAACTTCGAATCAAGCGAGACTTCGACCAATGAACTCCCACCTAAATTACAAACAATATGGAACACTTGGATACTTTAGCTTATGAATATATACTGTAGTTCACTATGGTGATTAGCAGTTGTACTTTGAAAATAACTAGCTACATCCCTATATTTGAACTCTGCCTAGGTAGAAGCCGCTATTTTTTTGCTCAGAGTAATAACTTTTCTTAATAACTTAGAATCAGGCAAGACTTTGACTGATGGACTCCATCCTAAATTATGGATAATATGGACCTCTTAAATACTTCATCTTGTGAACATACATTATAGTTCTCCATGATGACTAACAGTTGTACGTAGAAAATAACATGTTACATCCCCATATTAACTTTTGACATAAAAATAGGGTATTTGAATTTAAACTGAAAACAACTCATAGATTGTGATATCCTAGTTAAATAGAGTTGTAGCTGCGAGTTAAGATGAATAAAGCCATAATACTTGTGTTAAAACAATTTTTAACGAACTGCGAACGAGATTT
Organism: Allium cepa; assembly: GCA_030765085.1. NCBI lineage: Eukaryota > Viridiplantae > Streptophyta > Magnoliopsida > Asparagales > Amaryllidaceae > Allium > Allium cepa. The sequence goes on along the minus strand of CM060935.1, from coordinate 438,379,457 downwards.
TGTATAGTGTGAGTGACGTCGTTGTTTTTGATTGATATGTCATGTGTTTATACTCGATACCACAGTCATATGTTATTATGATGCACGCTATACTCACAACTATATTTCTAGATTGACTCGAGATTGGTTTATATATATATATATATATATATATATATATATATATATATATATATATATATATATATGACAACGCCTTAAGTCAGACAGGGCATTGTATTTTCAAGATAGCTACTTATTGGATGTTAGACTATTTTGTTGATTGAGCTATCCATAGAAAATGTATATTATGGTGGAGAACTACTAAGTCTGATTTAGCAACCATTTCCTAAAAGCCAAGATCTGCAACACCATTCATTTTATCTATAAATACGATGGAGACGAGTCTATTCAAGTAGTTGTGGACATATTTGAAGATCGGTTGTTAGAAGAGTGATTACATGGATGTTTAAATCGGTAGATTTGGATTGTACCTAGATAGCCGAGTTTAAGTATGTATTTTGACTAGTCATTTATCATGCATATTTTGAGATACATATATGTTGCCATTACCGCTATGATATAGATAAATGTGTCATATTTACTTATATGTATTCGTGATATGTGACTTATTAAATTCTAGAAATCGTATACATTGCCTTGCGTCGTAATATTTCAGATGTATTCAGGTTTTGAAACGTATTCATGTTGATCCAAAGTAGTGTATACGAGAGATCGCTCTTTCCGTGCTTATTGATCTGAGCTATTGGATGGTGCATGTTAGGATTGTCTTGCATGTTATAAGGAGGAACGGTGATTTGAAATTGAAATAGTAGCACATCGATAAATAACGTGGAGAAGTGGTGTATAAATATGGATTGGTAGGCATGTAACATTAGGCGATTCTTTTGTTACAGCAAAGTGTGTGTCAACTCATATGAGTACGCCACATGCTGTAGATGAGGAGCTTAGTCCAGCCGTTATTACACAAAAATTGGTATCGGAGCTGAAAGTTACAAACTGTGACATGCAGATAAACAATGCTCTCAAAATTACTCCAAGGGGATGCGAATCAAGGGGAGATTGTTAGGATTGTCTCGCATGTTATAAGAAGAAATACGATTTGGAATTGGAATAGTCTTACATCGCTAAATAACCTAGAGAAGTGGTGTATAAGTATGGGTTGATAGGCACACAACATTGCAGATTCCTTTTGTTTACAAAGTGTGTGTCAACTTATATTTGTACGCCACATGCAGGAGATGGAAAGCTTGTTCGATCGTCGTTACACAATAGTGAACTCCCTTTGATATTTCGGTCATTGGAGCTAGGGTGTTGCAAATTTATTTAAAATAGTTTTCAAATAAGAACAGGCCTACAAATCCAAAGCTAGTCGCCGAACCTGTTGACTTTCAAATAGTTTAAACATTTTACAAAAAATTACACAAACATTGTAATTTGTGCTACTTTAATAATCTGCAAATTAATCATCAACCTAGAAGCATTCGATTCAGAAACAATGACGTACATATTTATTCAAATCACAAAATCTGTTTCAATTCAATTTTAATTCAAAGTATAATTTTTTTTGTTTTGTTGTGACATTATTCAAAAAATAAAGTAGAATGCAAATCATATTACATGAGATTAATTAGATGAAAATCACCTTCAACATTCGCCTTAATCAAGTTTTTTAATCGACCGTAAGATTTACATATCGATTATGTGTTAATTGTGTAGATAAAAGTATGGTTGGAACATGAATGGACAAAAGAAGCGTGCACCCGTTTGATTCTTGTAATTTGAAGTGCATAAAAAATGAGTGGGAAAAAAGACGTGGATCATTAATATTTTTGGTGTAAATAACAACCCTTTAAAAAACTATAATTTGTTATTCCTTTTGGACCTAAACATTCTTGAGACCTTTCTCCCTGAGTGCATCTACTGAAAAACCTAGATTTTCCCCATGTGCATCTACGCCACCATCTATCAATCAGATTACTCACTCCTAAAATTCGTTATTCTCTTTAACCACTCCTAAAACTGATATGTAGTGTCCAATTTATCAAATTAATGGCAAAGGAAGGTGAACTTTAGAGAACTTGGTTTTAATTGATGTATTTTATTATAAAACAAGCTCCTTTTTTAATTTGAGTGTTGCTAAATACACCAAATTAAGTACTGATTAATACCCCAAAAAATATCGTCCTTTATTTCTTTTTTCCTCCACATGAAAATACAACCTTTATCGACAACCTAAACTCGACATCTCTTCCTCTTCTTCCATCGATAATAACGTGGATAATTCGCTAAATCAAATTCACGCAATCAAAATTGGTTAACGCAATCAATTTTTCCTTAATAATGGATTTCGATCTTTCTAACGATTTTCAGGTATCTTGCATAATTTTGTTTTATTCTTCTTCCAAATTTCATCATTATTTCAAATTGATTACGATATGTTTTTAATTTTTTTTAAATATTATGCATTTGTTTTTTTACACAAATTTTACTGTGTTGTTAATTTCGCTAAGTCATTATTCATACTACTAAAAGGAAACAACGGAGAATGAAGGATTTTATTGTCGAAAAGTTGAATTTTTTGATAATTGAAGCTAAGATGAGTTTAGTCACCCCTTTATAGTGTAGGTTAAACGGGCACAGATTATGCAATGTAACAAGGTCATTTGATTTGTCTTATTACAGCCACGATAATTCTTGTTGTGTGTGTATTTGAATTAGGGTTAACAAAGAGTGTGGTGTATATAGGGTATTAATAAGGGAATATTCGAAAAGAGGAGTTGCTAGGTGGCCCCAAAAATGCATGTGCGGGTTGTACGAAAAATGGAATTGAAAGACGAATATCAAGGGAGCTGCAATGTTGTATGGTCAGGTCCGGTTTCAAGACCAAGCTAGCCAGGCGGCCGCCCGAGGCATTCCATGGGAGGAAGTAGGTGATTGTAACCAGGCTTTTCAACTATGGGATTTAAAAGCTCGTGTTGTTGTTTTTATTTATGAATTCTTGTTTGTGCAGTGGCTGTAGAAAAGACTTTTCAATGTTGAGGTCAAAGGTTCGGCTTCTCGTCGGAATATTTTTTGACTCTGAATATCCAGCTGCCTAGGGCAAACCCGGATGCTTCAACCGGCCCTGTGTGCGATGACAATTGTTCTGGCCTAAAAGCCAGACTAAGTTTTCAGGCTTTCAAAAATATTTGCTGGAAAACATGTGGTATTTTCAAAATAAATCAAAATGTGGTGTATGTTTTGTCTTCATTTCAAGAAAACAGCGATCATTGTTATGTCTTCATTTCAAAACTTGTGTTCTTTTGTTATGTAGTAGATCATATGTTCTTTGTTAATGTCTTCATTTCAGACCTTGAAATTCAACAAAGGTAAATTTCAGTCTATATTGATAAGTTTAAACACATCTACTTGCAAGTAACACTACTGATAATAGAAACCAAACATATAAAGGGTTAGCATCACTCAATAATTACCAAGGCAAACAACTATCCAAATAACACTTGTACGTACTACCGAACTACTTAACCACATATCCCAACTCATAAACAAATTGTAAATTATAAATTGCGTCGCTGTATAAATGATATAATTAAATGAATAATTCCATATAGAGATTATGCGCATATTGAAAGCACATAATGGTTGCGTTAAATTTCCTATTAATCACTGCCTTATATATTCGCGTCATGTGTATTCCCTGAAAGACAAGAAGTTCAGCAAGAATAAGCATGAATGCACTGTGATCTCCTTCCACCAGGTTCTTGATATTTGTTAACGGATTCGTTAAATTTATAGAGTATGTTTATTTAGATAAGAAGTTGACAAGTTTGATGCTGCAGTTAGCTTTTTTATTTGAAGCACAAAGTACCATTATTTTTTAATTAATGGAATTTACCTCTAAATCTTATTTTTATCTTATTTTTGATTAATTATCCAGTAAGTTAGCTCAGTGACTGTCATTTTTGTATAGTGGAAATCATGTTGAAGCCCTCGAGTGAAAATGACATTTTTGTTAAATTTTGATGATACAAAATCACAAATAGAAGAAAACAAAATATGCAAAAAGAAAAAGTAATATATGTGTGAAAAGATATGCATATTATTATGGAAATTCATAAATTATTGAATTGCATTTGAATGGGATTACAATGAAATATATGAATGCGCACGTTATGAAATAATATATGTGTGAAAAGATATGCATATCATTTCTTTCTTCGTAATCGCGTTGCTTCAGAATTATTTTCTTCCGTCATTTTTTAATGCGTGAATTACTTGCTATGTTTGCATCATTGGTTATCATTATAAGTTGCCTTCATTATCTTTTTATCATAGCTTGGTAATTTGATTAATTACTCACATAAACTCACATTGGATATATCTTGACGGTAGACTTCATTATAAACTCATCCTGATATTAAACCAGTGATCTCCAAATGAAATGTCTCTTTTTATTAACCCTAATTTAAGGCTATGTAAATTTTTATATTTTAATCTTTTGTAATTGTCGCAGGTGTAATATCTCTCTTTTGGATTGGACGTACACTTGATGATAGAGGAACCAATATAAATATTGTCCATCTTTTTATTATAATTATTTGCTATTTATCTGAAGTAATAAAATAATTATCGTTAGATTAAACGATGTTCAAATGACAAATCTAGATCATGTTTATTGTTTTTCTACATTTGTGCAATTTTTGACGAACGCTTTTATATTGGCTGATATGGTATGCAGAAATTGGTAGGTGAACAATGCAGCATAAGGCACAAGCAAGTTGCATTTTACTCTCTTGACGGTAGAGGATAGTGTGGTGAAATTAGTGTTGATTTGCTGATTTAATCTAATAAATGTGGTACTAAATCTATTTAACATTTGGTAAACATAACCGCCTCAGTTCCGAGCTGATGGTTTGCATTGCTGTTTATATTATGTTTTATCTAATCTTGGCTTGGAATATGGGCAATTATTATGTAGTTAAGAATAAGCTGATGCTTTTGATATTATAAAAGCGTGAATTTTGTTTGATTTCTTAGTTTCACATAAAAGTCTCGAACTGGCAATGCAACTAAGCCTGTCAACGCTAATGATATGGGTTTCGGTCCGGGTCTGACTCGAATCTGCACTATTAATGCGGATTTGGCTTTTATCTTTTACTATCCACGCCCGATCTAGGCCCGACCCGGTTGCTATAGGGTCGGATACGATTTTATCAAAAATCCAATTCGATTAGGATCCGATCCGATTATTAATTTTCCGTCATATTATCAAAATATGAGTATGTATATTATTTATTTATCATTTTGTTCGTTTAAATATGGATATTTTTGTTGTGAACTTGATTACACTACCGTTCAATTTATATGTTAATATTGTTTGTATATAAATTTTAACAAAGTTGTATACTTTTAACATAAATATTCTGAGTTAGGTATACATGTATTCCCTAACGGGTTTAAAAAGCCCAACGTGTCGGGTTCGATTATTGAATTAAAATACCCTGCGGGTTCAAATCGAGCTCGAGTTTTAATTATTGTAATCAGACTCGGATTCGGATTTTATGTTACCTGGACCGAACCTGGCCCATTTACAAGCGTAGTTGCAACCCCAAAAGTAGCCTATTTAATTTAGGGCTGTTATGTAAAGATTATCGTTACAATTTCGCAAATACCGTTACCGTACCCTTTTTTGCTTATAAACTAAAATTGCTTACCGTTACCTATCGGCTAGCATACCGATAACATGGTAACTGTTACGCTGGTAATAGTAAATTAACGTTTATTTAGAAAATATCCTTAACTACAAATAATTTTACACGATAACACATCTTTATTGTGATATTTATAGTATTATTTAATAGAAGACATAAATGAAAAAGAAAAAAAGTGTATCTGACATTATTTTTCCCGATTACTGAGCTAAATTTAATCATTAATTTGATTCTAAATGTTTATAATAAAGCATATCACATAAATATACAGAATTTACTGGTAAAAATATTGTTATCGTTGGTTTTGCAGAAATGTTACCGATTATTTATTGTAAAAAATGGTAAATTTACCGATATCGTACCGATTAAATTGGTATACTGATTCAATCAAAAAGGATAATCGATTGACTGATAGCGGTATGGCAAAGGAAAATTTAACATTGCCCTAACCTAACCCTCTTAATTTAATCGAACAAACTAGAAGAGGTTACGGTGCCCGAATTTGGCCGCAACTCGTTGTAACATACGCTTAGATTAATTGGACAAACATGACTATCATTTAAGCATGTATTTTTGATGGAAAATTTTCTTATGAAAACTTGAGTTGTATTTGAATTGCAGGGGTTCCATCCGTGACGGAATCATTCCACGTTCTATGTCTTGGTTCATCGAAGCAGTTTGTATCAAAGTTGTAATATTTTAAACAATCTACATTATTACAAATATTGCTGGTCAATACCGATATAATGATTTGGTTAATTTAATAGTGTGAAATATTATGATTTTTGGATGCATAGCTTATGTTATTAGCGCTTAAGTGTTGACAACTTGGTTATACTTTAATAACACGAACTTTCGATGCTATTTTTTATGTGAATGATTTTTATTAGTAGTGTTAGTTTTGATTGAAAAATGATATTAAATCTAAATGTGGGCGTTGCCGTTCAACAATGGACAATAACAGCTATAAAAGATCACTACAACGAACATAAGCGGCTCTAAAAGAGTTGTAAAAGGTTCCTATTACAATTTGGTCTGCTGCAGCTTTTTCTAAAAATTTCATTTTGGTCTACTACAACTTTTTTGTAAACTATTGTTCGACCGGCATTCCCAACCGTGTCACGGTTGAAAAGCAACCGACCTCCAACAAGGGGTCGGTTGAGCGAAATTGTGTCGCTTTGGCAAACCGGAAGGTTGCCAAAGCAACCCAGATGGTTGCTTCTTAGCCGGCGAAAATAAAACAGGTTAAGCTTAGCCGGCTTTGCTTTCACGGGCTAAGCTATTCTCATTTCTCATTTAGCCGGCTAAGTGAGCGTTGGAGATTGCAATGCAATAACTGTGGATTTCAATCCATGACATTTTCCTTAGCCGGCTAAGAGAAAACATATTTGTGTTTTTTTGCCAACCGTTAGGATGAGTTCGGGGTCGACTGTAACATCCTGATATTTTCAACCATTCGCATCTGCACATATCGGACTTGAATTGCTCAAAATATCAGATTGTTGATTTATATTTGATAAAACTCAGCATATACAGTAAATAAATAATCACAGAATCACAGACACAGAGTAATATAACAATAAGCAGCGAAAACAAAAGAATAGTAGTTCATGAAGCTACTATGCATATATACAAGATTTAAATAAGATACAACAGAAGTTTGGAATACACAGAAGTCCCAATACAATAGTCAAATACAAAATCTGAATATATTACTGGAGTCAACCGAATAGCTGAAAGCTGAATAGATATATGGATCTCCAAGCGAAGCTCCAACTCCAAAGGTGAGTCTCAAATGCTGTGACACTCATTCTGGCCCGAGCGTAAAGCAAAACACAAAATACTCGAGTCAGGATTAATATTCTTATATCAATAAATCCAACTCAAGTGAAATATCAACTAAAATACAAGTAACTCAATGGATGTTTGAGATAGCCATCCTCTAAGGATCCGTGGAATATCTACTATGTAGCAATATACGCTATTATAATAATGTCTATGGTAAAGTAAACTATTAAAATCGCGTTAAAACGTTACCCATATCCCCTTTAACACATTTTATAATGCCATAGTCTATACAGTACCATGATACCCCGTAAAATGGAGCTATTGGAGAGCATTCCATAGGTACGACATAAAGCAAACTCGTAGTTGTCTCGATATGGTAGGTGACACGACACAACTAGGCAATGCCAAGGGAGATATACCAATTACACTTTCGGGCTGGTGGTAACGCAAAGCCGCAACAGTCGCCCAGCTTGATCCACACTTCCAAAAATCCGAGGGGTGCACCCAATCTATCACAAAGTAATAGAATGGTAAACGATGGAGTGTGTCCGATCGGAGGAACTACCTCACTTGGTCCGTCAATTGCTCCTGTTTTAGCCACCTTATGCTAACTCATAAGAGTCAGGTCCACGTATATACCTCATATAGGATCGTCACCACCATCATAGTTCATTCTGCAATCTCTACCGCGTACACAGTTGTTAAAGTGGTTTTGGGCATTGGTAAATAGTATGACAATAACCGATCCCGGTCTCTTTAACAACCAACCGTTATTATAACACCGCGGTCATTTCAAAATAATTTATATTTCAATACCAAAATATCATATCATTTCAAAAACCATATTGATACGAAACCATTGTTCGCTTAAAAGATATCCATTTCCAAATCATAGCACTTTTAAAGTTATAACACTTTCGAAATTATAAAGCTTAGAATTTGTCACACTTTGGAAAATAATAACACTTAATAACATAATACTTTGGAATTCATAACACTTTGAAATCATAATACTTTGGAATTCAAAACACTTTGAAATCATAATACTTTCCTCTTCAACAGTTTAGATATTAATAATAGTATATATAATAAAATAGTTTATATAATAAAGTAGTTCATAAAATAAAAATAGTTATAAATTAATAGTTTATAAATTAACATAATTAGGATATTAAAATAGTTTATATTAAAAATAATTTATATGAAAAATAGTTTATACTAAAATAATTTATAAAGCAAAATACTAAAAATAGTTTAAATATATTTTCTCAAAAAAATAGTTTAAATATATTTTAGAATACTTTATATAAAAAAAATAGTTTCCTCCAATTCCACAAATCGATTCAAATTAACTCAAATTCCAAAAGTTCAAATTTAGTTCAGTCTCAATTCATCAATTTCAATTTAATTCAGTTTCTCAATAAACAATTTCAAATTATATCGATTTCAAATACATATTTGAACCACAAAATAAACTGTTTCAATTTCAATATATTTCAAAGCTTTAAATATTCCACATTACAAAACTAAATTTGATAATTTCATATATATCTTAATTTAACTTCATTATTACTTAGTTCTGAAATATTCACTTAATAAATCCAATATCATTTAAATAAAACCTCAAATTACAAATAAACTAAATATTTCCTTCACTTTATTTAAACTTGAAATACTCATTTAATCACCTTATATCAAAATCAATTTATAAAATCATAACTTAAAATCTCAAGTTCAATAAGTCTCAAATAGATTTAATTAAATAATATTCTTAATTAAGAACAATTTCAAATAAATTCAAATTTATCTTCCCAACCTTAACTTATAAAATCATTATAAAAATTTATTTTAAAATATAATTTTTAAATAAATACTTAAGCATATTATATATTATTCAAATCAAACTTTATTAAATTAAAGCTTATTATTAAATCTATTTTATATTAAACTAATTTATATATATTTTAAAATAGTAAAATTATAAGTAAATTCTTAAAATTTAAAATTTCAAAACTAACTTATAATTTTAAAATTTTCAAAACATATAATTTTAAAAATCTAAAATTTAAACCTTTTTAAAAATACTAACATATCAATAACAGGCATATGTCATTAATAACAGATAAATATATATAACATATCATGGTGTCAGATGTCATAGGAGAATAGATACAGATAACAACATATATATATATATATATATATATATATATATATATAGCAATTAAATAACTAACAGCAGCATATTTCAATTGTCGTTTCAATTGAAATCAAATTTATTAAATATAAGAACGTTAATCGTGAGTGATTGCTCACCTTTCGAGGCTAGAGGATAGACAGTGAAATTGAATTACGAAATGCAAGCACGACTTTCAAAGTAAACCCAGATTGGCACGAATTTGATGAGCGAAGCACGACTTTCAAAGTAAACACACACAGGTCTATTTTAATTTTTTATAAACATTCATTGTAAAATAGTTCTTAAAATAATTTTAATACCAATATTTATCCATCTGTGTGTATATATATGTGTGTGTGTGTGTGTGTTTTGAAACAGAAAACTAATTGTGAAACAATGAAATTACAATTGCCATTCAACTATATATATAATGATCTAGGTCTATAACATCATGATGAATACACATATAAAATAGAATAGATCATACCTAATAAATGTAGCCGTTTAATGCACTTTGATTGATAGACGCTTCAAGATCTAAATCTGAATCGACCTCCTAGCTTTTCAAGAGAAGGAGAACCATCTTTTATTTGATTGATTTAATTGGATGCCATTGAAATAATTTCTATTTTATTTTATTTTTCCTTGAATTATCAGCCATGAATGTTAAAAATGAAGATGAAGGCTAAGTTTTGAAAGAGAGTGATTAAGAGTACAAGTGAATGAAAGACAAGGTATTTATTGATGTAACCTTTCTTAACCTCCTCCCTTCATTTTCTAGACCAAACCATTGGATTTCAAGCCTCCTTTTCCTTCCTATCATGTATGAGGCTAGATGGGCCTTTAATTTTTTCAATAACACTTAGCAAATAATTACATTTAAATCAAATTTAAACGCCTATCAATATTGTATATCGATTTGTACATATACAACGTTTATATACGCACCTAATTAAATACCAATGGTATCCAAAAAAATACTAATGGCATCCAATGCATCAAATAAATGAATAAATAATATTTCAAAAAAATAATAATTAATCTAATTAATTTATAAGTATTTAGAGATCGATTAAATCATGTGGTATTTCGAAGAATCTATTAATGCAGTTATGCGACTTGCAAATGTAGATTTAGCTAGTGATTAATATTGAATTATTCGAATATTAACGTTCACTCGTCATCTTAGATAAGAGTGACATTTTGGTTGAATTTATCAATTATCCATTTTTTTGGTAAAATCCTATTTTACTATTATAAGTGTTTCTTGGTAGTAACAATTATTTACACTAATTCTCTTCGTCAACACTATATTACATTAGGACTTACAAAATTTGGTTTTGGTCAAAATTCCAACATCGTTCACATTCAACTTTGTAACTCCAAATAAAAAATTCATGGTTCAATAATAACAATTATTACTTACCGTACTATTCCGTTCACAGACTTTCTTTTTGAGTAAACTACAGTTGATCGTGATACTAACCCCATATAACTTAAGAGACGAATTCTTTATTGAATATTATTTCACTTACAATACTTCAACTCAGACCCAACTATAGTATGCTCCTTGATGTTTTTGCATGACTTAACTGTAATCAAAGTGGAGTATCCACATTGAAGTTCCATAGTATTTCTCAAGACGAGGGAATTATGTCACATCGTCAATTCGAGAGTATCTGTTTGACCTTAGTAATATTAACAAATAGAGAACTCTCGAGTGAGTCATTCCATAGTTATTCAATAAAATTCAGCACTTAACCCCTTGGTGCCCCCAATAGCCATGGGAAATTCACTCCCTAATATTTGGAGAGCATTACCTATTTTAACGGATGAATCGGCATCTTTCCTCGAAACATCTTGACTAGGAATATTTAAAATAATATGTTATTTTCAATGTGATAAAATTCTCATAATTACAACACTCTGTAATTACTATCACATCAACATATCATTTAAGATTTTTCCATCTATGTACTTTAAATTAATTACTTAATTATTTACATCACTAACAAGTATATAATAGAAAGAAAAACAACTTTTATTTTGAACAAGATTGGTGGTAGAATTAGATATATGTAACAAATGACATAATTTCCCCTAGGACATACCCCTAACTCTATCAATCTCATACTTTCACTTGAGGTCAATTATGGAATCTTATTCCAACTTCGTCGATCAATTTTCTAAAAAAACTAATCGGGCCAGTCCCTTAGTGAACAGGTATGCCTTTTGTTTTAATTATCTACTCTGTCAATCAACTCTCTCTAACGTTGATAAACTTCCTTTATCATGTGTAAGTTGTCAGAGTATGTCTCTCGACTTCTAGTGAGCTCTATGTTATTTTACGAACCATATCACGATATTATTATCATATAACAATGTCATAGAATTCTCAACATTTGGAATCGCCCCCAGCTCAGTTATAAAATTATATTTATTTATACTTTTACATTGTAGTAGCCTTTGGTCAAATCAGCTACAACTTATTGTTTGGAACAACTCCAACTTAAAATTCTTAACTTAAGTTTGAATGTGAATTTAAGATTGACATACTATACTCGATATCATTAATGAAGTCTGAGTCCCTGCACTTCTTCGTAAGGTGTTTGTTATTTCTATAAAAAATTATACTTTATTTCATAAATACTCGAGAATACTCTAAATTATCATTAAATGATCCTAATTCGGATTTATTACTTGCTTTATGTATCAAATACATAAGCAAAGTGTGATATTGTAGACAATATAACATGTATACTAATTGTTACACCCATATTTTCCAAACGTTACCAAAGGGAAATTTTACAAACACCGAGTCAAAAGAGCTACCCTCATAATATGAGTTGAAATATGGAAAGGAAGTAAGAAAAAAATCCAGATAGTATTGCGCCAAAGTCCAAAGTCGGTGGCAAAAGATAAGGACCGCGCCTTCCCTTCAAACATGGCTTTGGAACTATAACACTACATCGGAAAACCCGAGATGGCCATAAAGTATAGGGACTAATCTGCAACCTTAACACTCACTTCAATAGGTAGAACTATGACACAACTTTCAAGTACCAAATATGAAGGTTGTGCTATGGTTCCAAAAAGTAGGCTTTAATATGTTGGAACCGCAACACAACCTTTAAGTAACAACAAGATATAGAGATTGTGCTGCAACCCCAAAAGCAACAATAACAATATAGAACTGTTGCATGATTTTTAAAGCAACTATACGTAATGGAGATGCGCCATAATCTTAAACTAACATCTAAAGTGGCAGAGTTGCACCGCAATCTTATATCAACACTAAAAAGCAATGAAAATGCATCTCCATCCTAATTTGACATTGAAGTGATGAAACGGTGCTGTAATTTTAAAGAAGATACTACCTACAAATACAAAGACTCAAAGGATAAGGAATTGGGGGAAACTGCACTATAACCATAAACTAAGCATGGATTCAAGAGAGTCGACACAATTCAGATACTATGAAATATTGTCACTCTGCATAACTACGGAGGCGTAGTTCTCAATGGCCCATTCACAATAGTAGAGTTCTAGAGTGCTTACAACTATACAGTTTTCCTAAAATGGGAGCAGTTACTCAGTGCGGTTTCACCTACACATATGTGCAGTCCATTGGTTTAATTAATGTATAAAACCATCAGGCCATGGTCTATTCAAAATTAGGTTTTCCCACTTCAATTTTAGGCTTCTCGCCCAAATTCAAGATTCATCAACTCAAGTTACAGTTTCCTACCGAAGGCCACGTTAGCGATTCATGCACAGTAAATAAGCGAGATGGATGATCGAAATGTGGCATAATACAAAGCCATGAATCAAAAGGTCGAAAGAATGATGTTGGCAATCTATGTGAATCTCAATGTACTATAAACGAATAGGGCACTGTAACAGAAGAAGAGGAGATTTTTACTTTACTCTTTATAGGCACTAAAACCGTAAGATTGTACTCTCTGTGCCATTTTTGTTTGTACTAAGAATCAAATAAGAAGATAAAGACATTTTTCCCATGGACATAGGATTGATCAACATTCGAACCACATAAATTCTTTGTATCCTTCATTGCTCAGTACATTACTTTAATGTTTTTCTATCTTTAGTATGTGAATTAAAATGGATCGTTTAACGAATCGATGGAAACCACCCATTAAATTTCGAATATCTTCCTCATAATTACGTAAGCATAAAAATAACATAATTACCTCTTTTAAAGGTAATTTTAATATTACTTAAATTTTCTAATTCATAATCATGAAAGCATTCGGTGTCGTGATTACTTCAAAAATATTTGGGTATTTTCAAGACAAAAATCTCATTAACATTTTTAGTGCTAGAAGGAAGGCCGATTTCCCTCTCTAGCAAAATTTACATGCATTTTTCCTCGAATCCTGTTATAACACCATGAATCCTATTGATTCCAACACTCCTCCTAACCAAGAATAAATTCACTTGGCCTCAAAAATAAAAAAATGGCCACTTCTCACCTCTATAACCCAAACCAAGTAGAAGCTTCTGCATAGCCCACCTTAGATCCTATCATTGCCATTCTTCAAGCCTTTACAAACTAATAAATCAACACATGGATGGATTAGAGAGATACATGGCCCGATATCCTACCTTTAGACCAATCTCCTCTCAACCTTACACTGCTCACCATCCTTATTCATCGATTGCATTGACTATGCAGCGTGTGATGATAACAACAACTTCAAAAATAAGAACGGTGATGCTGGGTTGAAAAAAAATACCAAGCTCAAAGGAAAAATACATATCAACTCCTAGATTAAATCAAGCATGTAAACATCAATCCACCACCACTACAAAAGCAAGCACGAACTACGCTCGATAATGACGATGGTGATATTACTTCACTCTATAAAGGTGGTTCATCCTAAATATATCCCAAGGAGGATGCGATCCATCAAATGAAAGCTCGCTTAGAGTAGCTGGTGAGACTCTGCCGGCAAAACAATAGAGAGGAAGGGAAAAGGGCTCTTCACCATTTAGTGAAACAATTATAGAGGCAAACTACCCTGACCACTTCAAAGCTCCATTGATCGATAAATTTAATGGAACTACGAACCCAGATGATCATATCTACACCTTTGAGTACAACATGGACATTCTAAAGGTGGGGAGGATGGCCAGTCGCAAGCTCTTCCCAGTATATTTGGCTAGGGTAGCTTCCAGATGGTTTGGGAGGTATGGACCAAGGGAGGTCCATTCTTAGCCACATCTAGCTGTAGATTTTTTAAGATAGTTCAATTCATCGAGACAGGCTTCCCCAAATGTGAATACCACGTCCTATGTAAAGTAGAGAAAAAATGAGAGCCTACGGAACTTTATAAAACGCTTCAAATCTGAGATGCTTTAGATTAGGGTAACTTGTGAAGAAGCACTATTGATGGCAGTGCATGCTGGAATAAGAAGGAACACTGCCATGTAGGATATGAAAAGCAAGAGCCTTATCATAACATGGAGGCTTTATATGAAAGGGACACTAGCTATATACGAACATAACAAGCTAGGTTCGCAGCATAATCTAAGAGAGCTTCTGCTCCCACAAAGGGGCAGAAGGATACAATCCACCCACAAAGTTGTAGAGAGAATTAAACTTCACAGCTGAAAGTCCCCTCACCCATACACCTGGTCAAACATATGAGACAACTAGGATTGAACTGGCCTATAATGTCCCGAATAAGGGAAAGAAGTCAGAGCAGAACATACGGGAGCATATGGCTGCTTCCACATAGCCAGTAGCCTCCACACTGATAATTACTAACACCAAAGAAATGAAATCGAGAGACTAATCCAAAAGGGACACTTAAGTGGCAATAAAAAAGAAAGCAATGGGGAGAGAATCAGAAATTTCTTCCTAGATCCGAACGAGGGCCTGACAGGAAACCCCTCCAATCACATATACTCAATCCATGGAGGACCATACCTTGTTGGGAAAAGAAAAAAGCACAAGAATAGTATACATAAGAGGCAAGAGCAGAGCAAAGAACCATACTCCATGTAAAGAGAAGCCTGCCTAGGATATAATCTCCACTACTGCTGATGCCGCTAGAGTAGTTTTTTCGCATTAAGACCCGATGATAATGACGGTGTTGATCTCAAATTGCACCATAAAGAAAATCTTTGTAGATTCTAGGAGTTCCATCAACATCATTATCAAATCTGTATTCGAAAGAATGAAGTTTCTAGAAGAAATATTAAAGCCAAGCCCCGAACTAATTTACGGCTTTAGCGGTATTGTGACTCTCCATATTAGATCAGGATATCTTCTCATCACCACTGGAACTTCCCTTCTTCACAAATCATTTTGTTCAAGCTTTCTGATCATTGATCAACTACCTCCATGCAATGCATTTTTGGAAAGGCCTATACTAATCGACATGAGGGCAGTAATATCTCAAAAAGATTTTCTCATGAAGTTCCATACCCCAATCGGAATATGATCAATTAAGGGGAACAACTGTTGGCTAGAGAATTATACAATGTAAACCTTAATTTTAGCAATAAAATTGTTCAAAACTATTCTATTGTCTCTTTTAATAATTGTTATGATACTAATGGAAAAAAGTCAAGATAGTTTCAGGAACCGCATCGGTAAAAAGTACTAAAACTGATGCTGAAATAGATCATTCCACGTCCATAACATCAGTAAGGAAGGAAAAGAGGAAGTATATGCATATGATTGGCGCTGATGAGTATAACTCAGTTTATGCACAGTATTTTTCCGAAGAAGCTCAAAAACAAGCAAATCACTGCCATTTCTTAACCTAAAAAGAAAGAAGAAAGTGAAATAGATCCAAGATTAGGGAAAACAAGGAGAGAGCCGAAGCCATTGGATGATCTTATAGGTATACAGATTGATCCCAAAGACCCTAAAAAGTTTCTCAAGACGGGAAAAAACCTCAGCATATATGCTAGAACAAAATTGATAGACTTCTTCATGAGATCAGTAGTTGTTTTTTCTTGGGCACATTCAGATACAGTAAGGATAGATCTCGTTAATATCTACCATGCACTCAACATTGATGTGACGACCCGACTTTCTTACCACAGAAAATCGCATCATCTTGAAGAAAGAAAGGGATAGAAAGAGAAAAGAAAGAAGAGAAAGAAGAAACAACACTAGAATCTCAACAGCGGAATGAATAAATTATATTAATAACATAAGTATTTACATAATATACAACATCAATCAGAGTTACATAACACACACAACATATACTAGATAGTTATAAACACCTGTCTAGTATTTACAACTTAATACAACTCAACAAAAGATACCAACACAGAGAACACACAGCGGAAACTAATATCTATAATGCAGAAGCCTCATGCTCCATTTCTCCTCCAATATTCGTCAAAGCCAACCTGAATCCCTTGGCGACTCGTAAAAATTTGAGTACCCAAGAGTTTAAGAAAACAAAGATAAACTTCGGGTCAGACATGGGTCTGGTGTGAGTAATAGGTTAAAGTTGCTTAACTTTAAAAATCTTTTTTAAAAGAAAGGTATCACGTAAGACTTCCCACACATAAATATGGAAAAAAAATTACCTTACGCTAACCAAAACATTTGATAGGAAATCCGGTGATATTATAACAGTGTCTAGGGTTTTCAAGTAAAATACAGAAATAGCTGGAATGCTTACATCTCACGTTCCAACATAGTTGGGCACAACTAAAACGTACGGCACTTATTGGACTTTGGATTCCATCAATGGCAGGGCTACTGGGGTACCGTCAGTCACAGTACGTGGCCTAGATCACCATACCGAGGAGTACGCCCGCTCCCCTGCAACACAAGGCCGGAACCATTCCTTACTGAACAGTTCCGAACAAGACAACCCCGCAGTTGTTTGCAACCAACTGCCCACACAGCCGAAAATTAAGGGACTTCTAGACAGGGGTCAATCTCACTCTCAAGTGGGGGCTACCCACGAAGCCTTGCTTCACCTCCCCTGTTTTAGCCATTCCCGGTTGATGAGGCTTGAGGCTACGATTACCTTTAGAGAACACATCTCTTAGAATGCTCATCATCCACTTGACGATGTTCTGAAAGCATTCAATCCATACAAGTTCGTTCCGGGTTCGAACGAAACCGAAGGCATTATCTCGTTACACTCATTTTGGAATCACCCTCAGAGTTAACGACGATAACCCTTGCACTCTAATTTTCATCTTCACTTGAGATTCATGACCTATCGTTAATTTGGACCGATGTGGTTTTCGGATATCCAAATATGGAAACCCGATCCTGGTCTCATCGAAATTCAAATCGCCATCTTTTAGGTCCAAGTTGTTTTAAATGTTTAAAACAATTCAATCAATAATATCTATATACACACAGATAGATAATACACAACATCACAATAGATAATCAATATTATCATCACAACAGATAATCCATATTATCATTCCAAACAGATAATTCATATTATCAAATCAAATGCAACCATAACATCCAAATCACACGACATCATTTATCTCATATCCGAGATCTCAACCATTCAGGGTAATCAGCATCAAACAACATTCACAAGCAAAGACTTATTAATCATCTTCTATAATTAATTTAAAATGAATTAAATTAATTACTTCTTCCTTAATTAATTTAAAATGAATTAATTAATTACCCATCCATATAAATCTTGCTTACATATCCCTTAATTAATTATAAATCAGTTAATTAATTACCTCAACAAATTACCCTAATTAATCATCTTGATTAATTATCCCTTAATTACATTCAAGTAATTAATCTTTAATTAATTTCACAAATCAATTATTCCAAACCAAATTCAGTAATTAACCTGTAATTACTTCATTAATTAATTAATTATAATTAATTACATTAATCCTTAATTAATTACATTAATTAATTCCTTCATTGATTAATTGTTCTTATTAATCAATCCTAAATTACATCATTAATTATATAAATTAATGATCCCTAATTATTTATTTTAAAATTACCCCATTAAATTAATTATTAATTATCTATATTGATTAGTCATTCTTGATTAATCACATTAAGTAATTAATTACATTAAATTAATTACATCTCTTTATTATCTTCAAATAACTCAATTATCAAAACCTAAATTAATTACACTAAGTAATTAATTATTAATTACTTTCTTAAGTAATTATTCTGCATACTAATTACATATTAGTTACACAAAGTAATTAATTTTCCAAAAACTCCTCCATTACCTAATTATTCTTTAATTAAATTACATCCCGTAATTTATCTTCCTAATTACTCCACTAAGTAATTATTCACTTTTAATTACATTGGTAATTACTTCTCAAATCAACCAGTGATTAATATAAATTAATTAAACTTAATTAATTAACTTAATTAATCAAAATAAACTTAATTAATTACAATCAGTAATTAATTTCTTAATTACTTTCATTAAGTAATTATACTTAAACAATTCTCAAATGATTATCTTTAAATTAATTAATCCAATTAATCATTAAAATTAATCATATTAATTTAATTATAAAATAATACTAAGTTAATGACCTTCATTAACCAATAACAAATCTTTAATTACTTTTCTAATGTAATTAGCTGAATTAATAAATATTAATTACAAATTTAATTATCTATAAAACTCATTAATTAATCTCTAAATATTTAATTAATCAAGTGATAATCCAAAACTTAATTAATTTTTAAATACTTGATTAATAAATTCAAATCATTAATTAATTTAAATCAAACCTTATTTAATTAATTGATTTCTTAATTTCTATTTAACCAATTTTAACTAACTTATTAATCCTTTAATTAATTAAATAAAACACTTAATTATTCAATTAATTAACCTAGTTATTAATTAATTAATTACAAACTTAATCATCTCAATCATTTAATGAATTATCAATTATTAAGTTCTAATTAACTTAACACAACCATAAATCTCATTAATGATTAAATCATCTTTATCAAAGTAACTTAAAAATAATTTTCTTTTTAAATTTCATTTAAATCCATTTTAAATTAAGATTTAAAATGAAATCAAATTTTAACTTAAACAAGGTTTAAGTATTCTAAAACCTTTTAAATTTCATTTTTAAAGAATTACCTACCTTCCAAGGTAAGTTTAAAAATAATTTTACCCCATAATCATTTTAAATAAATTTAAAATATACTTTAAATATTCCAAGTGGATTTGAAAACATTTAAATTCAAAAGCTTATTGTATTTCAAACTAGAATTCAAAATCATGTTTTAAATTCAGATTCTAAATTTAAATTTAAAATCCTATTTAAAATCTCATTTCAGATTTATAAAACACATGTTATAAAATACTAAAATAAACTTAATTTTTTTAAATTCTAAAATTCAAATTCAAATTTGAATTCAGGTTTACCATTCAGGTTTTTGAACTTAAATTTAAAATCATGTTTTAGATCTCATTTTTTTTCAGATTTATAAAACACCTTATATAAAAACTGTATAGGTTGAAGTTGTTAACCATTTCATCTTTTATAAAATTATTTATTATCAAAAACTAAAATTCAAATTCATTCTGAATTCATAGTTTAAATTTGCTTCAAATTTAGGTTTAAAACTGCTTTGCTTTCTTTTTAGTTTAAATTTTAAAAACCTGGAGCTGACAAGTTTCAAAAACAAAAACCCTGAAACTAATAAAACTACTCGAGCCAGAAACTGATTTTCTTCGAGTCAACAAGCACCTAACTTCGAGCATAAACTAAAATGACCCGAGCATCCCCCGAGCACCATATCTTCACCACATTCCAGAACAAACAAACCCTCTGATGGTCATTGTGCACATGCACAAAGCCTATGGATGATTCCGATCATCCACGATGATCAACCCTAATCCACTATCGACTCCAGAGTCCAACAGGAACCTCTTATCATCAGTATAGACTCGAATTAAAAATCGAGTATACAAATCTCAACTTGGAGCAACTTCAAACCTGCAACACTGAACTAATCCCAAAACCCCAAACCTGTCAACGGCCAGTTCTTCCCCCTCCGATCATCGTTTGAGTTGAAACCTTGGCCACAACCTCATCATGGTCTCAGCAACACTTTCCCAAATCCCCATAACACTCAAACAACTAAAAAGTCAGAAATGATCGAATTTCTTAATTTTTTTAAAACTAGGGTTACAGAACAATTTCCCCATACCTCTGCTAATTCAAAGATCTATTCATCAATTTGATAATTTTTATGATGTGCCTGATCACTTTACTACATACAGAAGAAACATCAAAACTCCAGAATCCCAAAATCATCAGAAACACTCCAAAACCCAATTTTGGGTCAAAACAGTAATGCACAACCATTCCCAATCTAAAAACTTTGTTTTTAGTTTTAAAAATCAAGATTTTGATTTAGCTTTCTGATTTATATACTTATATTAGTGAATTTGTATGTTTGAACGTTAACATAAATCCAACTTCCACTGTTCTTAAAGGTTCCAGAGACAATTGTCAAACTTATTTTAACTAAATAAGATATTTTTAAACATTACTTCAAAAAATAATAATAATATTTATCTACAAGCAAGATTCTACAGATATTGGATCAAAGTATGGGAATTATGTTTGAAATCTGGGTCATATAAAAAAAACAAAGGACAGGGGCATTTTATATTTTTTCTATAACTACAGGCATGCACACATTCATCCAATGCTCACAGCAAATCTAATTTTCCAGAAGTAAATCAGGCAACTAAATTACTTAATTTATTTAAACAAAATGTTACTCACCTTTTATCCTCAGAAAGCAGAGCCTTCATTAGAAATGAAAAATCTTTTTGAATCCTGTCCTTTTGATTTAATGCTGCAGGTTCTATGATTCTTTAATTCTTGATAAAAATGCAGACTTGAGATTGCTTGCATTTGAAATTCTGACCAAAATTGTATGCATGCCTTTTTGATTTGCTAAGCTAATGATTAATTTCCAGAGATGCAATGCAGTTGATCTTCAAGTTGTAAAAAAAAGGAAATGCAGACTTGATTTTATGCAGGAATTTATTTTGCAGGCTGATCTTCTTTGAGTAATTTTTAGATATGCAAACATTTGATTATTGAAGAATTGATTTGAGGGATTTCAGATTTTTGAAGATGGTGTTTCTCTTTGATTCATTTTAGCTTTAGTTTGGAAAAGTGAATGAGGGAAAATAAAAAAAATGGTTTAAGGGCTGAAATTATTTTAATTAAAATAAAGAAAAAGATAAAACAATGACACTTGTTATGTTATTGAATTTGTTAGCTAACACTTGTATTTAGATTACTTAATAGGTTAACACTTGTCTCTTAATTAATTTAGTTATATTTTTAAATGTTTGCAAAGGGTTTTCTTTAATTTATTTTATACTTATATAAATATATATGATTTTCTTATTTAAAGAAAATGTAAATAAAACAAATTATAAATTACAACTTATACAAATATTTTAAAGAATCTATTAATTTGAATTTCAAAATAAAATTCCAAATCAAATTAAACCTTTGAATTCCAAATTAAAATCAATTTATTCAATTTAAAAATGAAAATACTATTTTCTTATTTTGATTCTTTTTATATTTATGGGAAAATAATACATTTATTAATATGGCTTGAAAATTATCAATTTAACAAATTTTAAATGATTTATAAAGAGATTATAAATCACTTTTATTATTATTAAATGAATTAAAACCATATGCTATTTTTTAATTTAAAATTATATATAATATTTCCAAATCATATTTGTCAAATAATATTAGTAAGAAATAAAACAACCTTTTATTTAAATTAAAACCAAAAGTAAGCTAAGATAAATTTTAAACAATTTAACATTTATTTTAAATATTTTCAAACCATAAAATTGTTAATTTAAATAACTTTGAGAAACTTAAAATTAATTTAAAACATAATTTCCCAATTTCTAAATGTATTATTAGAATTTAAAAACAAAACTTTATTTATTTATTAAATTCCAAAACAAAGATTATCTATAATATATATATACATATACAAATATATACACATTATGATTAAAAACATTTATTTTAGCTTTTAAAAGATAAAATCTCAAATTAAATATTTATTTTAATTAGATTGTTAAACCAATTCATATTTTATTGATTAATATTATCAAATCAACTTAATTTTATATAAAGATTACTAAATTGATATTGTCAAAAATTTCGGGATATCACAATTGACCTCAAGCTTATCCAGTCAGGCAGAAATGCAAAAAATCTAGATCAACAAAGGTATAATGCTCCACATAAAGAGGTTAAGAAGTTGAAAGCAAATAGATTCATCAGGGAAGTATATTACCCAAAGTGGATCGCTAACTCTGTTCTTATGTAGAAGTCCAATTGGAAATGGAGAACTTGCATAAACTACACCAATCTCAACAAGGCCCGCCTAAAGGATAGCTTTCCTCTACCTAGAATTGATCAGTTAGTAGATGCAACTAATAGACACAAACTACTTTCATTCATGGATGAATATTTATGTTATAATCAAATAGCTATGTTTGAGCCAAATCAGGAGCAAACTAGTTTTGTGACAGATAAAGGCATATACTGCTAAAAGTCAAACTGTTCGGACTCAAAAACACTGGAGCAACCTACCAGAGGTTAGTTAATATGATATCTCTAACCAAATTAGCAAAAACGTTGAAGTGTATGTGGACGACATGTTATTCAATTCAAAAGCAGCGGCGATTCATGTACAAGATTTGGAGGAAACATTTGTAGTCCGGATACAATATAATATGAACCGAGTCCCTTGAAATGTATTTTTTTCCATTCAGTTAGGGAAATTCCTAGGATTCATAGTAAGCACTCCCGGCATTAAAGAAAACCAAGAGCAAATTGAGGCCTTAAGGAATATGGGGGTCCTAGAAAAACCAAATGATATCATGAGCCTAAATGGTAGGGTGGCCGCTCTAAGCCGATTCATTTCCAAAGTAACCAACAAGTGTATACCATTCTTCGACGATTTGGAATTTTGAATGGACTGAGGAACGTAAAACCTTGTTCCAGAATTTGAAGAACCATCTGATCAATACCTCTATCCTATCGAAATGAATAATGTGTGAAGACTTGTATGTGTATTCAGTTGTAATTGATAAAGCTGTTAGTGATGCAGTAGTTTGAGAAGTTTAAAGGACCTAGAAGCCAATCTATTTCATGAGCAATTGCCTGTTAGGAGCAGAGCACAACTACTCAGTCATTGAAAAGCTAGCTTACAACCTGCTTCTCATAGCAAGGAAACCATGACCCTACATTTAAGCACATCCCTTCAAAACCCTCATAGACAAACCACTGAAGCAAATACTGCCGAAACCAGAGACATCACATCGCTTGCTAAAATGGACAATGGAGTTTGGTCGGTATGATATCTCCTACTGTCCAAGAAAAGTAAGCAAAGGTCAAGCACTAGCAGTTTTTATCGTGGAATGCATGCTACTTATTGAGCTGAGGAAGAAATGCCTACTCTATAATTCTAGCAATTATTTATGGATGGAGCATCGAATGAGCAAAAGGCAAGGATCAGATATGTGTCGATTTCTCTAGATGAGCAGAAACATATGGGGTAGTGCAGCTTGGATTCAAAGCTATCAATAATGTGGCAAAATATGAGGCTCTCCTCATAGGCTTAAGGATAGCTTAGGTAATGAAAGTAACACATATTAAGATTCATAGTGATTCCCAATTAGTGGTAAATCAAGTGATGGGAAATTACCAAACGAAAGGGACAACCTTAGCAAAATATATAGAACTATACAAAAGGTTACTAGAGCAGTTTGATCAATTTGATATAGATTAAATCCTACGCGAGAACAACTCTTCTATAGACTCATTAGCCAAACTTGCCGGCACTAAGGTAGCACAGGAAATTAAAGTTGTCCCAATAGGACATCAAGCTGGACTAAGCATTGCTGAGGCCAACCAAATACCGATCCTACCTAGAGCGCAGTGAGCTACGGTCAGAGAAGCTCAAAATCAAGAAACAACTGAAAACCAAGAGCAGTCACCAACCGTGACTACTCCTCAATAGACAGAGGAAGACTTTTGGATGACCCCTATCAAATGATTCTTGATAAATGGAGTCCTACCTTCAAACAAGAATGAGACCGGTAAAATTAGATACCATGCTCCATATCTTTCCATCTTTGATGGGATATTATACAAGAGGGGGGGGGGTACTCTATCTCTTATCTTAGATGTGTTTCCAAAGAAGAAGGAATACGAGTCTTGGGCAAAGTACGCGAAAGGTAATGTGAGATCACTCTGGAGATGCCAAGTTAGCAAAGAAAGTACCGAAACACGGTTACTACTGGCCCACTACACTACAAGATGCGTAAGAATACGTAGCAAAATGTGATAGATGTCAATGGTTTACCAGTGTCCCAGTACTACTTCCTATAAGATTATCCTATTAGCCAGCCCATGGTTATTCAACCTATAGGGCATAGATTTGAAAGCACCACTTCCCATGTCAAAAGGATGGGCAAAGTATGTCATGGTGCAATGAACTACTTAACCAAGCGGGTAGAAGCATAACACTTAACTACAATCACTGCAAAGAAGATAGCCACCTTCATTGTAAGGAACATAATTACTAGGTTTGGGATTTCCCATAAAATAATTTATGATAATGTAACCAAATTTGAAAGTAAGGAGTTTACGGAGCTCTATATAAGGAATGGAATAACAAAAAGTTTCTCCTCGGTTGCACATCCACAAGCGAATAAGCAAGTTGAAGTAGCAAACAAAACCATTAAGAAGTTGCTTAAGAAAAGACCATAAAAGGCTAAAGGAATATGAGTAATGGAGTTGTCTTTAGTACTATGGGCTTATAGAACCTCATCTAGACCCCCAATCGGCCATACACGTATCTTCTAACCTATGGTCATTTCATAATGCTCCCCGTTGAGACAAGGGTCCCATTACATAGAAGAATATCATATGTGGCAGAGCAGAACCAAGAATTAAAAGAAGCTGCCCTTAATCTTATTCAAGGGAGAAGAGACGAGGCAGCAGTTCAATCCGTCGCACATCGACAAATGATGGCAAAAAATTACCGTGCTTAGCTTAAAGAGAGAAACTTCTACAAGGGAGACCTAGTATTACGAAGAGTAATGGCCAACACCAAGATCTAGGCCCAAATTGGGAAGGTCATCTGGTTATAGCAGAAGTTTTAACTAATGGGGCATACCTACTCTCAAGGCCTGATGGAAATCTACTTTTAAGAACATGGAATTCAGAGCATCTTAGGCCTTATTTTGCTTAAGCAATGTTATTTGTATGTCTAACATTGCAATTATTGTGAAAAATAATCATACAATGAATTGGACGTAGGGATATTAGACAGCCCGAACCAGTAAAAAAAAAATTCTGTGTTAATTTTAGTAACATAGCTAACAACATTGCATTGTAAGTTACAACTTGGCTTTCTAGCCAAACAATTACACTAGACATAAGGAAATTAGGTTGCCCAAACCATTACAAAAAATCATGCGCATGAATTCAAAAAAATTGTAAATACATGACTTGACATCACAGTCAAAAATAGTTTGCTCCCAAATAGCGCAGCATACTGTGAAAAGTGCATGAACAAAAGGTGGATGCAACGTTGGAAACCAAGCAAATCCAAACAAGCAAAAGTGAACATAATCCAAAGCTCATAAGGTACTTACACTCTTTTACAAGAAAATTTAGTTTACACGGCCACTTGCAAGCATTTGCGCAACAGAAAAAAGGATGTTTTCTATAAGATAGTCTTACAAAAATTATTCAAACAAATACAAACCCCAAAATACTACTACAATTACAAAGTATCAAGTCTAAGGAATGCTGCCAAAGGTTAGCCCATCCTAATATGAAAAGTCTTCAGGGGATTGTAGTTGGCACCTATCCATGGGTCCATCGGATTCTCCACAATCACCACTAAGCCTTCTTTATTATAGAGAAACTTAGGTCGAGGGGAGGTAAAAAAATTGACAACATCTATAGCTTATTGCAAAGAAATATACCACATCTTACATCTAACATTCTCCTTCTTAAGCTTCTCTTCAAGACCAGTAGGTCAACTCTGCCCTAGCACATTAGCAGATACTGGTGCGGTAGTACAAGCAGTTTGAGCTTCTTGTATACGATCTTCGGGATCGTAAACTTTACGCATGGCAGTCTCTCTCATACATTCTAAAGTATTTATTAGCTTAGACCTTGTATTTTATAAATCCCTTGAGAAACCACAAAAATACTTGAGAGAATCTGCTTTCCACCCCTTTCTTCTCTGTGCGAGGGAGCACCTTCAACCCCGGTCACTCTAACCATTGCTTACTATGGGCTTCCATCTCTTTAAGATTACCTTGGTAGTGTAATTCCAATTTCCTCCTCCACTCATCCGCTGACGAGGCATCCATACCTGCAAGAGGAGTAGGGGCTACACCCAAGCTAAGCCCTTTTACCACCTGTCCTCCTTCGGCACCCTTCTTCTCCTCATATTGATAGGATTGCTTCAGTTTCCTTTAGCGTCTGCTGTAGTTTTGTCACCTTCGAGTTTGCAGCATCTAGCTTGGTGCTTAGTTTGATGTTATATTGGTGTTGATGCTCGTGTGCATCCTTTGCTTCAAATCTCTTTCAAATATTTCATTAGTAAGCTCTAGTCGAATATTATCTTCCTTTAAGGTCGAAGCAGAAGTTGAAACTGTGACCTCAAATTTAGGGGCGCGCAAATTGTCAAGGAAATAGATAGTGAGAACCATAGGTTCTCTGGAAATGAAGGCTTTTATAGACTAAGAGAGATACCCATGGGGAACAAGAAAGTCGACCTAATTGATAGTATATGTCGAAAAATATCAAATTACACGAAGTTAGTTTAAAGAGACACATCACATAAGACCAGTTTTGTGTGAATGGTGCAAAAAATTCACCTACAAAAAATGATAGTAATATACAGTGCCCGCTCTGTATTTAAGCTTCCATGCCTAATCCTAAACCATTCTAAATGGGGACTATCTGGGGGAGGAACCCCTATTTAAGGTGTAGCACCAACGATGTAGTATGAAATAACTAAGATCCTCATTTTCTTTAACTTTCAATTTTAGAAATCAACCCCTATCTTTTTTCTTTAAGTTGTGTAAATGCCTCATCTAGCTTCTTTTCTCACCTGCAAATTTCCACTGCACTAAGACCAAGACGATCTATATTCGATTTTAGAAATTTTCCATGCTTTCCTTTAGGAGTTTAGTAAAATTTACTTCCTTCGAAGACTGTAAGAACAAAGGAATAAAAATAACATGATCATTTGATAACAAGACAATAAGACAGTTAAAGGAATTAGTCACAACAAAACGGAGAAAAAATTCATTTTATTACATACTAAGAAGTTTAATTAATAAAAGAAGCAATGAAATTATTTACAAAGGTTCGAGTAATGATAAAAATTTGAGAAGTAGAGGTGGCCTTAGTCCCCTTAGACTGCGCATTCTCATCATCCTACTATAAAGAGGTGTCTTGGAAGGCAGAAAGGGAAGCATTCTCCGTGGCAAGATCCTTAGCCCACTTAGCCCTATAATAAGAAAAGGCATATTTGATTTTTTTTTGGGTCTCCCAAGAAGCCATGGTCAACCTCGGCAATAGCATCATATAAGAAATCGACAAAAAATTTATGCTTAATGACGGTGTACAACTTGAAAAGCACCATGTAAGTGATTCGCTCAAGCTAGCCCTTAGACTCCTTCAACGCCTTCTCCTTCTCTCCCAATGTTTTATCCCCCTCTCCCAACTCCTTACCCTTCAATACCAAGGCCTCCTCTGCTACCTTTGCCCCCTCTTGCCTTTTCTGCTTTCTCCCATTGAGCTTTAAGCTCTTCCTCTAGTCTAATTTTCTCGCGAGCTGCTGTAGCAAGGTTTACCTCAAGCTTAGAAGTACGGGCACTGGACGAAACCTAGTCGTCTTCTGCCCTCTTTCGAGCCTCGACAGCCAAGGAACATACTTATTACAAAAAAATATAGATAAGAATTTGTAAAGCAAATCACTATTGAGTAAAGAAGAAGAGGAAGGTAAATACGTGGACCAAAGACCTTTCAAGCTCAATAGCAAACTCAAGGAAGGAAAGTATAGGAAATGGAAGAGCGATGGGATAAGATTATGGAGCAGAGGAAATGTGGGATAAGGTATCCAGAGTGATATGCCCTAACATCTCAGCAAGGTCAGTAGTAATACCCCTAGGTAAAGGCAAAAAGTGAAAGCGACAGTCTCAGAAGTACGGAAGAGGTGAGATAGGCAGTGCTTCTGATGAAGGAAGAGAAGGAGGAAGTGGCGCATGTAGTTTCTTGAAAGGTCGGCCAAAGGCTTCAACGTTATCCTTTTTCCTCTTTTCTCCCCTTTTCTTCTTCGACGTCTCTAATCTCTTTGATAGGGAATCATCGTGGAACACATTAGAAAGGTCACCAACCATTTTAACTATGCAAAAAAGGAGTTAGGGTTTGTAATTGTCCTTATGAAAAAACATGTATAAAAATTTTCATTGTCCGTACTATCGAATTATACCCCTTGATTAGTCCGTAACCGAGAAGAATATAAGGATGAAATGAGAAAAATTATGGCTAGTGCATAAAAAAATCATACTTACATAGTAACAAGTCAATAAAAATAATTTTGTTTTCCTCTCTGCTTCACCC
Organism: Allium cepa; assembly: GCA_030765085.1. NCBI lineage: Eukaryota > Viridiplantae > Streptophyta > Magnoliopsida > Asparagales > Amaryllidaceae > Allium > Allium cepa. The sequence continues at coordinate 438,350,069 of CM060935.1, read as the reverse complement.
AAATCCAACATGTTCTTTCTGTGAGATACGAATGACCCAGTGGTCTCATCAAAAAAGATAGGACGATTAGAATGTGGTTGGAAAGAAGAAGGATAGTTATCTAAATTGAAATGAAAAAATATTGATCACTCCATTTTTGGATCTTTCGAGGAACATACATGAGAACCAATTTCTTTACTTGGGCATAATAGAAACCCAAAATCACCCCTAGATTGACTCTTATGAATGTCGAATAGAAATTAAAGTTCCTCTCAGGAAGGAGGAGAGTGCTTCTCTGCATAAAGAATGAAAGGGGAAATCAAAATGGAATAGGAAATGAGAACAAGTTGAATAGGTTTAATGCTAATGGCAGATGGCCACTCGCAAAGAATTTGATTAGGAGGGAGATAAAGCTCACATCAAATATGCTCAAAAGTAATAGAAATAAAATTGTTTGGGGGCATATGGATACGTTCATGAGATTCAAGAACCCTACCAATATAACCCTCGAACCCAAAATGACCGAGAATACCCTTAATTTCCTTAGTTCAGTTATTATAGATGGAAAGGATAAGGAAGAGATAGAAGCAGTTTTCATATTGAAAAATACTGTATTAATTATCGGCTATCGCTCAGGATTAGGAAAAAAGGAAACGAAAAGAAAAAGAATATCCTTACTTTTGTTAGAAAAAGAAACTAGCCCTGGAGAAAATGTGATTAATGTAAAAGATTTTGAAAGCATGTAAAAGAATGGAGAAAAAGAAGGGGAAAAATATACACTTACCTCGACTTGAATCTCGGCCACACAATCAAAATGATGAAAGAGCCCTGAAGCATCAATTATTAATGCCAAGGAAGATTAACATGAGTATCCATACAGTTTTTTCTTAGAAGTTGAAAAGACTAAAGGTGTAACTTTTCAGAATATCAGCCGGTAAAGGAGTGACACGTGTACCTAGGCAATAATTTCGAAACAAAAACAAAGAATTTTTCATTTTTGAAAAGAAGAAAGAGAAAAACAAGAAGTGATCGGTTATAAAAAATACGGAAGTAGGGACAAATCCACACCAATCTACGATCGTTGCAAACTTTGGAAGCAAGTATTGCTTCTATATTTTTCAAACGTTGTCAAAGGAAAATTGATCAAAATACCTAAACAAAAGAGCTACTATGATAATAGGAGTCGAATTATGGAAAGGAAGCAAGAAAAAATCCATAGTATTGGGCCAAAGTCATAAGTTCATGGCAAAAGATAAGGACTGCGCCTTCCCATCGAAGATAGCTTCGGCACTTTGACACTACACTGGAAAACCTAAGATAGCCACAAAGTATATAGACTAATCTGCAATCCTTACACTCACTTCAATAGGTAGAACTGTGGCAAAGCTTTCAAGTGCCAAATATGAAGGTTGTGCTATGGTTCCAAAATGTAAGCTTTAACAAGTTGGAACTGTGGCACAACCTTTAAGTAACAACAAGATGTAAAGACTATGCTACAGCCTCAAAAGCAACATAACAATATAGAACAGAGACACAATCCTTAAAGCAACTATAGGCAATGGGGATGCATCGTAATCTTAAACTAACATTTAATGTGGTAGAGCAGTGCTGCAATCTTATATCAACATTAAAAAGAAATGAGGATGCACCGCCATCCTGATTTGACATTAAAGTGATATAACATCACCCTAATTTCAAAGAAGATACTACCCACAAATACAAAGACTCAAAGGATGAGGCAATGGGGGAAAACTGCACTACTACTATAAACTAAGCATAGATTTAAGAGAATTGACGTAGTTCGGATACTATGGAATATTATCACTATGCATAACTATGAAGGCGCAGTTCACAATGCCCCATCCATAATAGTAGCATTCTGGTGTGTTTACAATGTACAATCTTCCTAAAATGGGGGCAATTTCTTATTGCAGTTTCACCTATACATGTGTACAGTCCATTGGTTTGATGGTTTGATTGTTATATAAAACCGCAGGCCATGGTCTATTCAAAATTGGGTTTTCCCACTTCAATTTCAAGCTTCTAGACAAATTCAAAATTCATCCGCTCAAATTATAGTTTCCCATAGACGACCATGTTGGCAATCCATACAAAGCAAATAAGCTAAATGGATGATCAACATGTGGCATTGTCCAATGACAAGAATCAAAAGGGCAGAAGAATGACGTTGGCAATCCATATTAATCTCTGTACTATAAATGAACAGGGCACTTTAGCAGAAAAAGGGAAGATTTTTTACTTTACTCCTTTGGGACACTAAAATCAAAAATTGTACTCTCTTTGCCATTTTTTTGTACTAAGAATCAAATAAGAAGATAAAGACATTTTGCTTGTGGACGTAGGATTGATTAACATATGAACCACATAAATTCTCTATGTCCTTTATTGCTTTCAACACGTTACTTTACTATATTTTTGTCTTCAGTGTTTGAATTTAAATGGACCATTTTAATGAATCGATGAAGACCACCCATTGAATTTTGAATATCCTCCTCATAATTACATAAGCACAAAAATAACATAATTATCTCTTTTAAAGGCAATTTTAATATTACCTAAATTTGCTGATTCATAATCACGAAAGCGTTTAACATCGCGATTACTTCAAAAATATTTTTTTGTTGCAACATATACGTACCAAATCAAAGTCTTACCGAATGATAAATTTTGTAAGTAAAATCTGAATTAACTAAAGCATATTAAATGAGGAATCTACTATGTTAGTTTTAACAACTGAAATTTATGATGTTATTCTTATCAATGTGGCTTACATTCAACCACATTGATCTTCTTCGTGAAGTCACTTTACTACCGATGGATCATATCCTTTTGGGTACCAATATCAAAATCATATTTTGATAAAGTACATGAAATCCATTCCATATTTACACGTTGTTCCATATGGTATAGACAATACTCTTAATAGCCTATTTAATACCGGGGAAGTTCTTTTCTCGACATTAATAAAATTCATAATATTTCTTTAATGTAAAAGATTTTTCATTAGACATTCTAATGTGTCGTGTCTATTTTGTTTGATTAATTTTATTCCATCTTTTGTTAGCAGTTTTATATTTGGATCGTATCTAAATCCACTACACTACCAATAATTTCTAAAAGAAATTCCGTCGTTGTGAAGTTGGCGTTTCTTGAAACAATAATTGTTTCTCAACGCAATAGAATAGTTATTCATAAACATTTTATGAGTTGCACACACACACACACACACACACATATATATAAGCTGATTAAATTTTCGGTTTACATACTTATGTTCATAACATAAATTGGTCAATCAACGTTGATCGGTGCCAAAGTGCTTTGGGATGGTTCACACAAGATCCCTCACAAGTACATATTACATGTAGTTTCTTAACTCACATAACCTGTCAACTCCTCGACCTGGGATACGTAGGGGTTGTTTCATTAACTCTTGTCTTGTATGATTTCGTAAACTTTGTTTTAGATGAAATTGAACCTAACCTGATGTACTTACTTTTAAGCACTCGACCATATAGAAAGAAGTTAACTCAACTTTATTCATTATCAATTGTACTTTGTCCAACGAAAACCGATTACTCCTTATCGTTACGTCATTATGTATCAAAAGGAGGAGTGACCATTGAGATTGAATCTTATTTGATTTAGGTACTTTTGGAACCATTTTTCGATACACCCAACTATTTGATCAAATCAAATCTTCTTATTTCTATTGCACATTACGTTTTTATCTTCCGTTTTATATTCAGTGAACTTATCATAGACATACTACACGTGTATCAAATACATATGTTTAATTTTACGATAATTCATCTATGAATTAAAGACGTATGTGGAACTGTTTTTGGTATCATTGGAATTTCGACTATATACATCATTATGTATCAATTATAGAGTTCACCAACTCTTATGTTGCTTTAACTAAATAAGAGCTTTGTCCTTAATTCCAAAACCATTGTAAAAATTATAGATACTTCTGTGTTATGTAGCTAATGCAACAAATATCATTATTCTAATAAATTTATTCCATAGCGAATATTCAAAATACTCATACAAAAATAAAACCATATTCACGTTCAGTTAATACTGAAATCAATTATTATTTCATAAATAATATTTGTTATATTTATGATTTTTTTCTTTCAAATCTTGATGCATCAATTGATAAGTATTATATGACATGCTCCCACTATTTCTACTATTACTATAATAGCATATGAAATACAAAGATCCATTCAATTACTTATTATAGATTATTTCTTTCTTTCATTGTAACTAGTTTATAGTTATGGTTTTTTAATCAGATATCTTAAACTAATAGAAATGGCTTTTATAGAAAAAGTTTTCTATATTATAACACAATTTGGAATAGAAATCACATTTCTCATTCCATATCAAGTATATTTTAGTATTTTATTCAATTCTCATTTTTTATGTTCCTTATGAAGCAGAGGTGACCATTCACTCGGTTTATCCTCAATATATTCAATCATATTGAATACACGATTTTGCTAATGTTTTATTCGCTTATTTCCAATAAACTAATTTCAATGCAGTTTCGTACATTACGAACTATAACCATTCACTATATAACATTTAAAAGTGATTGAATAGGGATCAAACATTCATATTCTTGTATTCCATAAGAGTTCAAAACTCATAACGAATATTACACGATGTCAGACTAATAAATTTTTAAGTGATTAAGTCATGAATGTTTTAGCGGTTTTGTAAATTGGCACTTGCATGGGGTTTGAAGTGAAAACATCGCAAAAGATTTAAAGGTGAGTGTATTTTATATTCCTTATCAATCTTAATTTAGTTTAATTGTATATTTAAATTGATAAACATTGTATGATACATTAGATGCACAAACTTATCGATGTAGATTATTTTAACTTTATACAGCAAACGTTCTTACAATATTAAAAATGTTAAATGTTATCATTTCATTTTTTAATAAGGATTCCACTAGAGTTTTACATTTCTTAAAAACCTAATAAGAAACATAGAAATCTTTTGATTTCTTTAGTCGGCATTAGGACTCGCTTCCATTAGGATTCTAATCTTGAATTTTCTCAACAAGTCATGGCCCCGCAGGCAATAGATAACACTTTATCGGTTCTATCATATACACTTCTAACCCCTGGGCTTTAATCTCAATCTCGACCTGGAGTTTACTCCATAATCAAAAGAGATTATTCACTCATACCCTCCATTTTGCGATGACCAAAGCATAGATATATGTACCTTGAGTTTGCTCAACAAATATGTACATGTACCTTACCACGTCTATCAATGTATTAATAATACTATACATAACATCTCTAGCTTGAGTTTGCTCAATAAACAAAGAGCATGTAAGTAATTTATTAACATATAAATGGTAGAGGACAACTTTTGTACAATAGATTCATAATCTTAAATATATTTAATTGACTGATATCGGTTTAGGGAATAATGTATTTCTTTTGGAATATCCTCACGATTCAAGTGTTGGACATATCTGAAATCATGGTATACATACAATACGTTTGTATTTACTCCTTAAATCTAATTTGGTTTTCTTTCTAGTTCTACTTAATTTTATACATATATCGTTATATCACTATTAACTTATTGATAACTTTCATAATTAAATTTTCTTATAATATATATATGTATGAGCCAACTGAAGACTTGACGTGCAATTGAGCAGAGGAGAGATGTAGGCATAGGTTGGATTGGGTTATCATCATAAATATGAAACCTGTCGATCTATCCCCAATCATGGCTAGCCTGTAAGCTGACCTAAACCCAGTTGGTCCAGACCGAACTAGGTCAGGCTAAGATGCCTTGATTAGTCTACCTTCTTACTTACGAATAAATGGAGTAACATATGTATTAATCCTTCAATGTTTAATCGGCTACTATCCTTGATTTGGAATTTTCCCAACTGACCCTCCACTATTAATGTAAATATATAAGCAGACACTGATTTACTGCCATTGATATCACTCTGAAAGCCTGAATCTGTATAACCCTTCATAAGGAGGTCTTTATTTCCATTTATAAGAAATAAGTATTTAGTATTTCTTGAATACTTAAGAATACATTTTATTATTATTTAATGATTTTCTCCAAGATTAAAGTGATATCTGCTTACATATCTTAATGCATAAGCCACATCTGGACTTGTACATAACATGACATATATGATGGAACTAATTGCAAATGCATAGAATATCCTATTCATACACTCCTTCTACTTATTAGTATGTGTGATGACCCAGAATTTCAGTCGTTTGAAATTCGCATATTTAATTAATTTTAAATATTTAAAAGTTAAGTTTATAAGCTGAATAGATTATATTTCGAATATCTAGATTTAATTGGATACTTAAATTGTTAATTTAATATTTGAAATTGCGTAAATAATTGGAAATTGGATTTAATGTGAATAAAAATGATTTATAAAGTTGTAATAAATTCTAGTTGGATTTAAATGATGTTAGAGAACTTTTAAAATTGAATTAAAAGTTAATTTGTAGAAATTGAATATTTTAATATTTAATTGGCGAGTGAAAATAGCCATTTTTCATACAGTCTCAGATTTTGACGAAACTAGTTTCATTGGATCCGTAATGTTATGTTATTGTAACATTTCAAATTTCGTGTCAATCGGATTTACGGTTTGTCCGGGGCAAGCTAAAACGCGTAGAAAATCATTTAAGTGAGATTTTAAATTTAAATTTGTCGATTCAAAAACCTAACTTCCAAATATGATCGAATTGGCCTCTGTTATATATTCCATTGTGTTTAGAATAGGGGTAAAACATTATGAACGCCAGGCGGCACACTTCGTTTGGAGTTCGGGAAAATTTTGGATGAATAGTGTTTTGGAATTTTCTATAAAAGGACCTCAATTTTCATCATTTGCCAAAACCTAAACAACTAGGTCACGGCCGCCACCAAACTTCAATTATCGATATTTTTCGTTTCTTTTCCTCTTAATTTCTTTCAATCCGTGAAGAATTAGCAACAACTTTCAACTAACAAATCGTAGAGCATCGTGAGACCTTCAAATCCATACGGATATGATTATCCAATTCGCAACGATGAAGGAGAAAAAGGCTCGCGTTCGGTCAAAGTTCACACGCGTTTTTCAAGCAAGATGGTCGACCGAGCTTGGCCGGATTTTCGATGATGGTGGGAGGGAGCTAGGCGCACGTAGTGAGGTTGTTGATCATCGCGTAGATGATCGGAGAGGGCTCGAAAATTAAGGGCAAAACGACGTGCTATGGGTTCGAACAGTTCGTTCGTGCCTGGAAAGAAGAAAGGCTTCATCGGCCATGATTTGATGAGAGAAATCAACGGCCAGATTTTAAGCAAGGTTTAAAATAAAAAAAGAAAATAGTAAATTAATTTATTTTAATTCGTATAACATTTAAAACACCATAACTTTTTCACACGAGGTCCGTTTCGCACGAAACAAATTGCGTTGGGTTCGTATGGACGAACACTAAGCAATAAAGCTGGTTTAGAGTTGATTGGAGCTAGTATGAATTTTGGGTAAAATTAAATGGTTGTTTAATTTTATTCGGAATAAAACACTGCAACTGCTATTGGAACCAATGTGAGTAAAACTCACTCTTTCTGACTCACTGATATTTTTATATAAGTGAGAAATAATTTATTATATGATGATTGATGATTGTTTGGATGATATATGATATATTGATTGGTATTTGGATATATACCTGCCTAGTGAAGCAGATGACCCAATACGTTCCCGTGTATGAGCAGATGACCCTTTGTACGCGCGTCTGCCTTAAAGCGGACATTGTACACATATTCTAATATGTATATTTGTTGCAGGTGACAGGTTGGAGGGATCCAACTGGATTCCTCGCCAGTTTTGATTTGTTTACAGATATCGTTATATATTCTATTATCATATGATATATGATGTTTTAGATGCCGTGATTGATGTATTTAGTGCTGTTGCAGTACTGAGCCTATTTTTGGAATTTTAAAATGTTGAAGTGCTGATTTCCAAATTTAAAAGGATTTTAAAGTGATTTTTGAAAATAAATGTTTTATTGAATTTTTGAATCGTTAAGAATTGATTTATTTTGAATAAATAAATGTGATAATTTTTATGTTATAAAAATTATGATATTTTGGGAAATATAATTGAAATGTGATTTTTGTGAAATGTGGAGTTAATGATTTTGCAAAATGGTTTAAATTTAGATTTTTGACTAATATGAATGGTTTATAAAGAAGATTTATAAAATTGAATTTTTATAAATCAGAATAATTGAATTATAAAGGAGTTTTTATAATTGTTAAAATGATGTTGTAAATGGGTTTTATAAGTAAATAAGATTTACAGATTTATAATTGATGATGTTATAAAAAGAATGATTTTTGTAAATAAATGAATTATAAGTAATTAACTTATAATTTGGGGTTTTGGGTATAAAATTGAGTTATAAATGGAATTGGTTAATAATGGGATTATATATATAGTATTTTTTATAAAACGAAAATGGAATTCATAAACATTGTTTTATAAATCCGAATTCAAATAAATTTGATACGTAAGTATAGAAATTATTAAAGGATATATATCCACGATTTTGGATAGTGGATAATCCTTTAATTAAATATGTAGAAGTGTTGAATTTGGTTAGAGATTTATATCCACGATTTTGGACAGTGGATAATTCTGAATTAAATGTGTAGAAGCTTCAACTTGGTAAACGATTTATATTCACGATTTTGGACAGTGAATAATATATTAAAGAAATATTTTGGAAAGTGATATTTTAAAATGGAGTTAAATGGTTTGAAGGTGTTTTAAAATGTATTAAGGATCGAAACCATAGATTTCAACATTCATTGTTGAAATAGATGTTTTCGAGAAGTAAGGAAATGATGGACAATAACATTGTTGTTTTAGTAAATGATTTTTGAAAGGAAATGTTTTTGTATAGTATTGGGATTTATATATCTATCTTATTTCGAATCCCTATACTAGTGATTTTGGGTTGTCGTAACGATGCTTTACGCAGCATTCGTTTGACCCAATAAATGTGTTTAAAGAGAATGTTTTCCTTAAAGAATAAAATATATACTTAATCGTGATTTAAATATATGCAATATTTTCTAAGTGATGAAAATAAATTGATTTGTGAATTACTTATTATTAAATAAGTATTTGGAAATGTTTTCAAATATTGAAATGTTGAAGATATATCTTTTTAAAGATAATTGAAGTGAATATTTGGCAAATGGTTTAATTAATAAAAGATTAATTAAAAGGGCCTAGTGATTGCTATAGTGCTAAATATTTGTTTGTTTGTTTGTTTTGATAGTTAAATAACCGACTATCAAACCTGGCCAAAATTTTAGTTCCTCGACTTGATGTGGGAACTATTTGGTCGTACACTTAGTACGTAGCCTTCTATGTAGGCTTGATTATCCTTTGTGTTGAGGATGTTGATTCGTATAGTGCGGAGTATTACTCCAATCTATCTAGCTTCCTTCTTGGTCGAAGGATAGCAAGTTGAAAGTTGGAGACGTGATAAGTCTATGAAATTTAGTTTCTGTGTGAGGTTGAGAAACGCTTTTGCGTTGTTGGTGCGAAGAGACCGGGATCGGTTTATCCGTAAACCACTTTGGACCAACATATATGCGACGAATATGCAGGTTGCTTGTGATGATATTGATATTTTGGAGTTTCATAGTGGGGGACTGCTCGTTGATCATTTGGGGTTAAAATCCAATATACACCCAGTAGCAGTGGTCTCTTCATTATGAAATATCCAATGCGAGGACTATTCGCTACTAATCCTAGGGATTTCCCAACAGGATGTGGTAGGAAAGTACCTTCGGTTTGTCCTGTTCCTGGACAACTTGTATGGATGTTTGTCTGGCATTGCATTTCTATAGATCACGTACATTGGTTTTTACAAACGTACATCAGTGGTGGCGGAGAAGGCAACTTCTCTTAGCTTAACACCCTCCTTGAGACGTATAAGCTTAATGGTTGTATTTTTGTGGAAGATAATTAGTAGTCAACGGAAATGGCCGTGTGGCATTCTAAGTGATGTGATTATGCTTTGTGAAAGGTAATCGTTACCTCTAGCCTCATCAACCGAAAATGACCAAAACAGGGTTAGATGCAGCAGGGCTATGTGGGTCATTCCCATTAGGATATGATCATCCTCTTCTAGATATATCTTTACACGCTATAACGTCGTGTATCTGATTATTGTGGTTTGTATGCTATGAGGGGCCTCAGTAAAGGTCGGTAACGACCGGAGGATGATATATTCGGTACGATCTAGTTATAGAGGTGGGCCGGTCTTGTGTTGGTAGAGGATCCTTAGTGATGGTCCTCCGTACATTTTTCTAAAGATGTACTGTCGGAAGGTAGTCCCTTCACATGGTCATTTATATGGAAATCCAAACCCCACTACGTGTTTGCCATTTTGATTGTATTACCCAATTGGGCTATATGCTGGAATTTAATCAATGTAACAATTTCGGCTATGATTAATATTATTTGTATATAGTAGACACTTCTATAATATAACATGAGATTTGATATGATATGTTTTAGTTATCGTAAGGTAAAAACAAGTCCGTGTTTATGTGTGGACTTGTCTTACGAGATACTTTTGTTCTGAAAACTAAGGAAAAGTTTGGTAATTTAATAAATTCAGTTGAGTGTGTTTCTCACGCTGGTTTACTAGAATGATCCAGGAGTTCTTCATTTTCAATGCTCGGGTCAGACCGAGTATATTTACAAGTCTAGATTTGATGACTTTGGAGCTTCAGCAGGAGAGCTGGAGATCTTCATTTCGTATACGTGTATCTGTTTTGATTATTGATTATCCGCTGTGCTTTGTTTGTTGTTGTATATTATCGGCAATTGTGAGGATAGGTTATTATAACTGTCCAAGCTGATGACTATTGATTGATTATTGAACTCTGATTGATGTGTATATATATACAGTTTCTGTTTTGTAAAGATCATTGATATGATATTATATATTATCCGCTTCGATGTGAGATTCTGTATTGTTCTGTTTGGTTCTATTTTCTCTCTTTCTTCTCTTCTCTTCTTCTCTCTTCTTTTCTTTCTCTTGACTTTCCGTCGGTTTGTGCTTTTTGGGTTAGACATTTGTGAATTATTATCGATTCAAAGGGTACGGATTTGCGGGTCATCATAGTATGAGTGGAATCTTTCTTAGAAATGATGATTCTAGGTTGCATCGAAACAATTCTGTGCTTGGAATTCTTCATACTTAACCTTTTTAGTATGGTATCTATGTACATGGATTTGGATAAACTTAGCAACCTCTTTTATCTATCACTATAGATCGTAAAACCAAGTATGTAAGTTTCTTCTCCCAAATCCTTATAGAGAACCTTGCTTTCATCGATTACAACAATGCAATATCTTTTCCAATCAAGAGCAGATCATCGATATAAGACTATGAATATGACAATACTTTCTTATTCTTTTTGATATACGCATGCTTCCTCTGTACTCCGATAAAATTATTTGATTACTTTATCAAAATACCTATTCCAACTCCTTGAAGTTTTCTTAAGGCCATAAATTGATCTTAACAATTTGCATGTCTTTCCCTCGCTCTCATTGACCTCGAAACCCTCAAGCTATGACATATAAATGATTATCTCTAAACAACCATTTAGAAACGCAATTTCACATCCATCCGCATATTTCGTAGTCAAAGAACAGGATGATTACAAGCATTATCCGTATGGATTTAAGCATGGCTAGAGACGATAATGTTTCATCATAATCAACACATTGAATTTGATGAAATCTTTTTGCAACCAGCCTTTCTTTATAGTTCTTTACCTCTCTATCTCCATTTAGTTTTTTTCTTAAAAATCCAATTGCAGACGATGGGTTTTACCCCTTATGTCATCCAAAGTTCATTCATAGAACCCATCTCAGATTTCCTAGCTTCAAGCCAAAATGCAGAGTCCTTAGTCTAAAGTGGTTGTTGGAATGAGAGAGGATTGTCCCCTTCTAAGACACGGTCCTCTTTCTCACCATCCATGAGAAGCAACATTATCTCTCTAGCGCACGAGATTCTCTATTGGACCTTCTAATAGGTTGCGTGTTTTCTATAATGGTGAATTTGATTCTCCTGCTGGCTTGACCTCTGTATTAATTCTTGGATAATCTACAACTTTGTTACTAATTTTTGTTTGATAGAATCCCTTTTCTAAAATGACAACATGTAAAGATACATTAATCTTTTGTTCCTCAGTGTTATAGAAATACATCTTATAGAATTCTTAGGATATCCTATAAATTTACGTAGAGCTGATTTTTCCTTAAGTTTATTGAGGCCAACGTTCTTAACGTAGGATAGATAACCCCACACCATTAAATAGTTGAGGTGATATTTCTTTACATACCACATCTCATATTGTTTCTTAGGCACAAATATAGTAGGCATCCAATTCAACATATGTGCTGCGGTTTCTAGCGCGTATCCCTAGTAAGAAAGATTTAACTAGGCTTACTCATCATGGAATAAACCATATCTAACAGGGTTCGATTCCTTCTTTCCAAAATACCATTGTGTCGTCTAGTGTAGGGTAGAGTAACCTGAGAAATAATCCCGTTATCTTTTAAGTACTGTTAGAGTTCTTGTCCAACATACTCACCTCCTTGATCTGATCAAAGTATTTTATGGTTTTTTTATTTTTCTACTTTTCTTTTATACCCTTTGGATTTCTCTCAGACATCGGATTATTCTTCATAAATTATATATCATAATATCAAGAAATCATCGATACAAAGTAAGTTGAATTATCCGTTGTTTCTGTTGTGACTTTTCTACTGATTAAAAAAGCATAAATTTTAATTAATTCTGCAAGCGCAGAGGCTTGTAGTATGCAGGTCGAATACAGGGAATTGTGTTTTAAAATATTTCAAATCCATATTTAAATCTTAGGTGTGTAAAACAAATTCGATGGTGGATCTTGAACAGGAAATAAAAACAATAATATACTCCAAATTGTATTCGAATCTAATCAAAATTGCAATTAAAATATAAAATTGTAGAAATCAGAGCAGAAAATAAAAGTGCTTAAAAGAAAATAATAGAGCAAATGACTGAAATAAAATGAACTGAATTTATTAACTAACTGGAAAGAGTGCAGAAAATAACTAAGAACAAGAATAAATAAATTGCTAAATCTAATTAACAATCCTACAAATTCTGTTCGAAAATAAAACACTGCTGAAATTAAAACTAAACAAGAAGTAGAGCGATGGGGTAGGAGATGCCTTCACTGTGTTGCTCTGTGTTATATTTATAGACTTCAGCTCTGAAATCAAGTCTTTCGTTTTGGGGTCCATGTCACTTGCTGCAGAGAGATATATGTACTGACTTGGTCCATAAAAGAATGATTCCATTACTTTAATTGGTAAAAATAATATGCCACATCATTGCGTAATGTGCTCCTTGCATTGATTTATTCAGTGCTACCTCTTTATATTCATATTTATATGATGCTGCTTTGAACTAAAATATATATGTTGAGCTTGAATTGGCATTCACGTGACTTGCAAATGTGACCATGCATTTATGCATAAATGCTAAACTTGAATTGGAATATAACATAAGCTGATGTGCTATATGACTTGCACGTGAGTTTGAAATACATGTTGCTTGGCATTCACATCTTTTCACATGAGCTACCTTAAGGATTAAACTAATATGGCCACATATCCATGTTTTGAGAAATATATGTGTTGAATTGTAATTCAGCATTGAAGAAAACTTGAGCTGCTCTTGGCCATTCACTTAAACCGATTGACGCTACCATGATTAATCTTAAATGAAGCCCAATTACATACATTAGCTGCTCCTTGAATTTGTCCCATTTTTTACCAAACGTGACCGTGTTTGAACTAAGTATGATGGTGAGTTGGCATTTTTGAAATGATGTGCGCTTTTTCTTTGATTTATTCGGTGCTCTATGTGTTGCACTCTTTGCTGCATGTCATTTGAACCAATGGACGACACAACCGATTAATTTCAACTTTGCACTTCAGAATCTACAATCTGCAAAACCATTATAAAATACCCGTATAATACCGCTTAAAAAAAATAAAAATATATGAAACAAATGGTTTAAAATGCAGAAAAATATGTTCATCAAATATCGCCACACTTGAACTTTATTCGTCCTCGAATAAACAAGAAAATAAAAACTAAATCCTTTTTTGTAGGAAACACGATTGCATTGAGCGTATGCAACAAGCCATTAAACCTCTAGGTGTCCCTAGTAGGACGAGTGGTGTCTCGTGAGGGTTTTCAGCGGATACTACCCACGAAATCCAAATGCAGTATGTGATGATTCTAATGTACTACATGAATGAAAAATTTTAAACAAATGGAGACTCGATTTACTTCAGAATAGTTGCAACAAAATAAGGTATATCAGTTTTAGCCAACTTCTTCAAATTTTTGGTTCCTCACTAATAACAAATTTCAATATAACTCAAGTTTTCATACATTAGATTCTAGTTTGACCAGTTTGTTTCGGTCGATAGCATAGTGCAGCCATGAAATAAATTCTCCACTGTTAATCACATTTTTTTTTCAAAACGATATTTCTCATTTCCATTTGTATAACAAGCCAAATCAATAAAGTCAAGAAGTGTTTGGGTTTCAAAGCTTAGTCTCTCTTTACTAAATTTTTTTATACACCTAACTTTTGGACCAAGGTATACCACCCATGAACTGCCTCGCAGGCTTACATGAGAGTTGGGACAGAGCTTGGCAGATTGTGCAAACCGACGCTAACTATGTCAGGAAAGGTCGGTAATCCTTAGGTGATTATTTATTTTATTCGTTTATACACCTAACTCGGAATGCTGAGGCCAGATATACCATCCATGCACTGCCTTGTGGGCTTACATGAGAAGAGTACAGGGCGTGGCGAGTGCACACACTTTCATAAGTGTGCACACCTATTGACTCTAGGTGTTTCTTATTAGTTTTTTTTTAAATTAACTAAAGAGAGTTATGAAAATCAATTTAGCACCACTTAACTTTAGTGATTGGAAATGTCAACGCATGTACTTTAAATCTGTCATTTTTTTAAACAAAGATTACAGTTTAGAAAGGATTTCATAACCATCACCTACGAATCCCCCTATATACTAACCTCACTATTATCACTTGTAATTCAGCTTTTCATTATATTTTACATTTAAAATTAGTGATTCAAAAGAAATTTCATCAATTGACTTCAACTTTTACTTACTTTGTCTTGACTAATTAAAAATAAATCAAAGTCTTAAAAAAAGGAAAATGAGATGAAGCTTGAAAAATGAAAAGAAATTTGAAAACAAATAATGAGATGATTTTTTTAAAGGATGCCACACTGTGAAATATGAAAAAACAGTATGAGATATGCATCCCCCCACACTAGAATGAGACAGTGTCCCAACTGTTGAATAGAATGCAAATGCAAAAAAAAAAAAATACTACCTGATATGTACAAGATAGTGAGTGGCTCATGCCGAATAGCTAGGTTCGTGGAGATCCACAAACTCGTCGTCCTCGTGTTGTTCAAACTCTAGAAATGGCTTCAAGCGTTGTCCATTGACCTTTGAAATGGAACTGTCCCTAGGATTTTCAATTTCAACTGCACCATAAGGGTATACTGTTTTCACAATATATGGACCTGTCCATCGAGATCTAAATTTTCCCGAAAATAAATGAAGTCTGGAATTATATAAGAGAACTTTCTGACCTACTTCAAATGTCTTACGAAGTATGGATTTATCATGATAAAATTTAGCTTTCTCTTTATAAATCTTTGCATTTTTATACGCTTCATTTCTTAGTTCTTCTAATTATGACAATTGTAATTTAAGATGCGATCCGGCTTTTTCTACGTCAAAATTAAGGTATTTGATTGCCCAAAGTGCGTGGTGCTCGAGCTCAACGGGTAAATGGAATGCTTTTTCAAAGACTAATCAGTATAGTGACATTCCTAGATTGGTTTTATAAGCTGTGCGAAATGCCCAAAGGGCGTCTATCAATTTAGATGACCAATCTTTTCTGTTAGAGTTAACCATCTTTTCAAGAATTTGTTTAATTTGTCTATTGGAAATCTCGACTTGACCGTTAGTCTGTGGATGATATGGAGTAAATAGTTTATGAGTGATAGAGTATTTCTTAAGAAGAGATTCAAAAGAACGATTACAAAAATGAGAACCGTTATCACTTATGATGGCTCGAGGTGTGCCAAAACGGGAAAATATGTTTTCTTTCAAAAATTTGACAACAACTTTATTGTCATTCGTTCTGGTGGGAATGGCCTTAACCTATTTAGACACGTAATCTACTGCAAGTAGGATGTAGAGGTTTCCAAAAGAATTAGGAAAAGGGCCCATGAAATCGATGCCCCAAACATCAAAATTTCGATGACAAGGATTGGGTTTAGGGGCATCCTGTTACGTTTGGAAATACGACCTGTTTGTTGACATTTAACGCATTTGGAGCAAAATTCGTGGGCATCATGAAATAGAGGAAGCCAATAAAAACCGCACTGTAACACCTTGGTAGCAGTTTTCTTTGCTCTAAAATGTCCTCCACATGCTTGATTATGTGAAAAAGAGAGGATGCTATGAAATTCATGTTCGGGGACACACCTATGTATGATTTGATTGGTGCAATATTTGAAGAGATAAGGATCGTCCCAGTAAAAGTTTCGAACATTGGAGAGAAACTTTTATTTATCCTATTTTGACCAATGGGAAGGTGTTTCATTTGTGACAAGATAATTTACGATGTCCGCATACCATGGCGCACTGGAGAGGGAAAGAATTTGTTCGTTGGGAAAATGATCATTGATTTGAGAGTTATCGAAGTTTTCATGAACAATACGAGAAAGATGATCATCTGCGACATTTTCAGAACCCTTTTTATCCCGTATTTCTAAGTTAAACTCCTGAAGAAGGAGAATCCAACGGATTAAGCGGGGTTTGGCATCCTTTTTCATGAGTAAATACCGCAATGCGGCGTGATCGGTGTAGACTATGACGTTAGAACCTACAAGATATGATCTAAACTCATTGAATGCAAAGTTAACTGCTAAAAACTCTTTTTCTATGGTTGTGTAATTCAATTGGGCTTTGTTAAGAGTTTTTCTAGCATAATAGATGACTCGAGGAAGTTTATTGATTCGTTGACCTAAGATGGATCCAATGGCATAATCCGAAGCATCACACATTAATTCGAAAGGTAAAGTCCAATTTAGAGGATGGATGACAGGTGCAGTGGTCAAAATCAATTTAAGGGTTTCAAAAGATGTTTTACATTCATTGGAAAATTCAAATTTCACGTCTTTAACTAGAATATTCGAAAGAGGTTCTGAAATTTTTGAAAAATCTTTAGTGAACCTCCTATAAAATCCTGCATGGCCGAGAAATGAGCGAATGTCCTTGACGGACCTTGGAGGAGGAAGGTCAACAATAAGATCAACTTTAGATTTGTCAACTTCTAGGCCATTTTTTAGAGACAACATGACCTAAGACTATTCCTCGCTTAACCATAAAATGACATTTTTCCCAATTAGGCACAAGAGATTTCTCCTTACATCGCTTTAAGACACGTTCTAAACGAAGGAGGCATTGATCGAAAGATGACCCATAGATCGAAAAACGTCCACGAATATATCTAAGAAAGCCTCTACCATATCAGAAAATATACTAATCATACATCTCTGAAAGGTAGCGGGAGCATTACAAAGACCAAAGGGCATGCGACGATAAGCGAAAGTTCCGAAGGGACATGTGAACGTCGCTTTGTGTTGGTCCTCTAGCGCAATGGGAATTTAATTATAGCCAGAGTAACCATCAAGAAAACAATAATATTCATAACCGGCTAAGCGTTCGAGCATTTGATCCATGAAAGGGAGGGGAAAATGATCTTTTCTTGTTGCTGCATTGAGTTTTCGATAGTCAATGCAAACACGCCATTTTGTTTTGACTTTTGTCGGAATAAGTTCGTTATTCTCATTTTTGGTCATAGTGATTCCAGACCTCTTGGGCACAACTTGTACCGGACTTACCTAAGTACTGTTAGAGATAGGGTAGATAATGTTATTGTCTAAACATTTGATAATTTCTTCCTTTACCACTTCTCTCATATTAAGGTTTAATCGTCTTTGAGATCGCGAGTGGGTTTAGCCTCGTCGACTAAATGTATTCGATGTTCAATGGTTGATGGACTAATTCCCTTAATGTCAGCGATTACCCATCCTAATGCCTCTTTATTTTTCTTTAAAATTTTCAAAAGTTGTTCTTCTTGGTCCTTAATGAGATCGGAGGCCAAGATTACAGGGAAAATTTTCGAAGAATCTAAGTATGCATACTTTAGATCGTCTGGAAGAGGTTTGAGGTCTAATTTAGGGCGTACTTCTTTTAAGGATTCAGTAGACATCAACTGATTGAATTCTAGCGAATTATGAGAAGAGCAGAGCATACCATTTAATTCATAAATGTATTCATATTCATTTAGATTGGAATTAAAATGATCTAGGCACATGTTAAGAGACTCTATAGTATCACTAAAATCATTATCTACAATTGTTTGGATAAGTCAACTTCTTATGTTACAAAATCCCTTGGTTGTCTGTTAAGATTGAATATATTTAGTTAATAGTTAGGTGCCCAAAGGAATCAGAGTTGACCGTTCCTACAATTTATGATAGCATTTGTTGTTGCTAAAAATGGACGACCTAATATCAAAGGAATCTAACTGTTAGGATTTGAGACAGGTGCAGTCCCTAGGACTATGAAATCGACTGGGAAATAGAATTGCTTGATTTGTATCAAAACATCTTCAACTGTGCCCAATGGTTTTTTGATAGATCGATCAGCTAGTTGAATTGTGATGTTTGTAGGTTTTAATTCCCCTAGTCCAAGTTGACAGTACACAGTATAAGGCAAAAGATTTATACTCGCTCTAAGATCGAGTAAGGCATGAATAATGTGAGTGTTACCGATTTTACAGCCGATTGTAGGACAACCGGGGTCCTTATACTTGATTGGCGAGGGATTTGAAAGAACAGAGCTAGTGTTTGCAGTTAGAAATGCAGTCTTAGGAACGTTAGTGGCACGTTTTTGAGTACATAGCTCTTTCAGACATGTGGCGTATTGAGGAATTTGCTTGATGGTATCAAGAAGTGGAATACTGATTCGAACTTGTTTGAAGATTTCAAGAATTTGGTCAAAATTAGTGGGCTTCTTCTTTTTGTTGATTCTACGAGGAAATGGAGCTATGGGTTTATAGACTCATTCGGTAGTTTTTTCATTCGAAGAAGAAGGTGTGATATTAGAGGGTAAAGATAAGGAAGCTGGAATGTTGGGGTTGCCAACATCAGAAAGCGAAGAGTGGTCGGTATTGCCAACCTTGGATGAAGAATTAGAGCTGTTTGGATTGACAATAGTGGGTGTTGACTGAGTTTCAGAATTTTGAGCAGGAGAAGACTTAAGAAGGACGTCGGGGTTGCCGACGTGGTTGTCCACCTTCTTTCCAGACCTTAATGTGGTGACAACATTAACCGGATTTACATTTTCGTCCTCATAAAGATTTGCTCCTCGAGAGTTATACTTTGGATTCACTTCGGTTTGACTAGGCAATTTACCTTTCTCGTCGATTTTCATGAGATCCTTCATCGTTAACAACATTTGTTCATTTTTTTAGTGATTTGCTCAATTCTCGCATCTTGGCTAGTGATTTATTCATTTTGTTTGGAGAGTTGCTTTGCTAATTGAGAAATTTCTTGTGAAGGCTGAGAAGTTTGGGTTGATGGATTGAAATTAGAATGCCTGTATAGTTGATTCGAAGGTTTTGTTTGAGGAGTGGGTTGAGAATTTTGAGCATTAGAAGTTGGGGCTTGATAATTCGGATTTGGTGTCATCGGATACATATGTGATGGATTAGCCGCATTGTTAGGATTTGACCACGAAAAATTAGGATGATGCTTCCAGTTAGGGTTGTATGTGGATGAATAAGGACTGTTTTGAGCTATAGCATTAATTTGGTCTTGTGTGTAGTAATGGGGTAATCCTTCTCCTGCTTAAGGAGTTTGGGCATCTATAGGAAGATGTGAAGGGTTAATGGCATGCACTCCTCTGTTTGGAGTACGACTCGGAATATGAATTGTTTCCCATTGCATATCCTTTTTCGAATATTCTTCTAAAAATTCCCAAGCTTTCTCATCTGTTTTTTCCATGAATTCTCCTCCGCACATTGATTCGAGTTGGGATCTTGTTTGATAGTTAAGCCGTTCATAAACGATTTGGCACAAAACGTTTTTAGAGATTGCATGATGTGGGCAACTATATAACAATTGCTTGAACTTTTCAAAATATTTTGAAAAAGTTCCTCCTTCATTCTGAGGGAATTGGTTGATTTCAGTTCGAATTTTAAGAGTTTTGTGGAAAGGAAAAAACTTTTTTAAAAATATAGTAACGAAATTGTCCCAACTTTTAATTGAATTTTTAGGAAGAGAATTAAGCCATCTTTTCGAACTTTCTAGAAGCGTGAATGGAATAAGCCTTAGCTTGATGGATTCACTAGAAAGTTGTTGCATTTTAGTTGTAGAAGCGTATAACTCAAATTCACTAGAAATTCATATGCATTTTCAGACCCAAGGAATATTGGTACCCCTTGGATAAAAGAATGTTTTAGCTCTAAATTATTTCCTTCGGCAGGTGGAAATGAAATAACCGAAGGTTGAACAGTCCTAGTTGGATAGCATCGGTCTCTAAGGGATAATGGACGGTTCTCATGAAATTCATTATTTCCAATATCCGATTTAGGTGATGATTTTGGTGAACTGTGATGTGAACTATGTTGTGAACCGTGATTGCTCATATTTGTTTGATTTGAGATTTCTGTTGATTTTTTTAATGAGATATTTTGGCTTTCTAAACGGTTAAAATTATTTCTTGCCCAAACGTGCATAAACAAATCAAGGTGTAGTAGACAAAAGTAAATTTAAACCGTTTTTAGTTGGGCACCTGTAGAGTAGAATATTACTTACAGAGGGGTATGGCAGTCCGTCCAGTGCAACCGATCGGTGCTAGTGATTCAAACTCCACTGTTTGTAATAGCTTGATTCCTAGATCCTTGTTGTTAAATGGCTGAGATTTATAGAGTTGGAGCTATATGATTTGTTTGATTGCTGATTACTTGATGCTTTTGACTTGATTCACGTGAATATGCAAACGTGAACAAAATGAAAGGCATAAAATGAAAAACGAAAGCACAGGGCGAAAAGCGTAATGTGGCAAGGTGGCACTGGAAAGAAAAATGAAAAGCACAATTTGAAGCACAAGAAGCTGCGAATCACGTGAATCACAAAAAAAACAAAAGGAATTTCATGCAAAAAGTTAAAACGAACTTGAATGTGAGTGCCAACATGCAGAAATACGAAAAGCTACTGACGTAAAAACTAAAACATGCAGAAAATTAAAACATGCAAAATAAAAAAACATGAATGAAAACTAACGTGGTAGACAAATTAGAAAGTATGCAAACTAATGTGAATGCTTTTGTCAGATACAAATGAAGTATGTGAAAATGAAGTGCCTGAAAATGAACACTATCGTATGAAACTAATAAAGTATATGCCAAAGCAAGATCATGTGAAGAATGCAATGTAAGAAACTAAATGATCATAAAAAAGAGAAACTAATTAAAGACAGAAACCAACGTATGCAACTAATATATGCTGAAAAAGACTTAATGAACATGTGTAAATGTTGAAGCTAAACAGAAGTTAAATGGTTAATAGGAAAAAAAAATGAATGATTAAGAGAAAAGAACAAATGTAAAATGAATGCAGAACTGAAGTGAATGCTTGATGACACGTGAATCAAGAAATGAATATGGTGAATGCTTTGATACGTGAAAATGCAATTTGTGAATTGTGATACGTGATTGACTGGCAGTAGAATCAAATGGATACGTGATAATAATGCAATCAACAAGTAATAGAAACGTAAATGGTAAGAATAAAATGCAGAACTAAAATGAATGCAATCGTGGAAAATGAACTTGCTATGTGAAATAAACACCAGACTTGCTACGTGAAAATGACTAAAACAGAAACTTAAATAAATAGAAATGTGAAATGAATGCAGCGAAAGAAAACAGATTTTTTAAAGTAAAACGCTACTTTGATGAAAGGAACTGAAAAAAGAAAAAAAAAAGAACTTTTTTTTGAAAACTAATGCAATAAAAAAATTTAACACGGATAGACTTCAAAAAACAAAAAATCGAAAATTTCAAAATAGCAATTCCCCGACAACGGCGCCAAAAACTTGTTGTGACTTTTCTACTGATTAGAAAAGCACAAATTTTAATTAATTCTGCAAGCGCACGGGCGTGTAGTATGCAGGTCAAATACAGGGAATTGTGTTTTAAAGTATTTGAAATCCATATTTTAATCTTAGGCGTGTTAAACAAATTCGACGGTGGATCTTGAATAGGAAATAAAAACAATAATATACTCCAAATTGAATTCGAATCTAATCAAAATTGCAATTAAAATATAAAATTGTAGAAATTAGAGAAGAAAATAAAAGTGCTTAAAAGAAAATAATAGAGCAAACGAATGAAATAAAATGAACTGAATTTATTAACTAACTAGAAAGAGTGTAGAAAATAACTAAGAACAAGAATAAATAAATTGCTAAATCTAATTAACAATCCTACGAATTCTGTTCGAAAATAAAAACACTACTGAAATTAAAACTAAACTAGAAGTAGAGTGATGGGGTAGGAGATGCCTTCACTGTGTTGCTCTGTGCTATATTTATAGACTTCAGCTTCGAAATCAAGTCTTTCGTTTTGGGGTCCACGTCACTTGCTGCAGAGAGATATATGTACTGACTTGGTCCACAAAAGAATGATTCCATTACTTTAATCGGTAAAAATAATATGCCACATCATTGCGTAATGTGCTCCTTGCATTGATTTATTCAGTGCTACCTCTTTATATTCATATTTATATGATGCTGCTTTGAACTAAAATAATATATTGAGCTTGAATTGGCATTCACGTGACTTGCAAATGTGACCATGCATTTATGCACAAATGCTAAACTTGAATTGAAATATAACATAAGATGATGTGCTATATGACTTGCACGTGAGTTTGAAATGCATGTTGCTTGGAATTCACATCTTTTCACATGAGCTACCTTGAAGATTAAACTAATATATGCATGTATCCAAGCACTAAGAAATATATGTGTTGAATTGTAATTTTGCATTGAAGAAAACTTGAGCTGCTCTTGGTCATTCACCTGAACCTATTGACGCCACCATGATTAATCTTAAATGAAGCCCAATTACATACGTTAGCTACTCCTTGAATTTGTTCCATTTTTTACCAAACGTGACCGTGTTTGAACTAAGTATGATGGTGAGTTGGAATTTTTGAAATGATGTGCGCTTTTGTTTTGATTTATTCGTTGTTCAAAATGTTGCACTCTTTGCTGCATGTCATTTGAACCAATGGACGGCACAACCGATTAATTTCAACTTTTCACTTCGGAATCTATAATCTGCAAAACCATAATCAAATACGCATATAATACAGCTTAAAAAAATAAAAATATATGAAACAAATGGTTTAAAATGCAGAAAAATACGTTCATCAGTTGCTACAGGCTTTGAGAAACATACATCGGTATATATGGGACCTAGGAGTTCATTAATTCTTTTGTTGCTCCCACTAAAGGGGAGCTTGGTCATCTTTCCTTTGAGACATGGCTCATAAGTGTCAAATGATAGTTGAAAACATGTTTTTAGTTTGTGTAGTCTTTTGTCACCAATATGACCTAGCGAGTAGTTCTATAAATAACTATTATTAATGTAAATAGAAGATTTATTAACAACGCATATGTAACTAAAATAAAGTACATAAATTCCACTATCTAAACACCATTGCAAATATTATTTCCATCAAACCCATTATTCATAATACCATCTTTATAGTGAAAAACAAACCATATCTTAGACATTCTAAAAACAGATATAATACTGCTAACAAAGTTCTTAACACAATAAAAAATATTCAAAACTAAATCAAATCCCTTAGGAAAAGTCAAATGAGAGTTTCCAACTGCAGTTGCACCTAGTAGAGAAGCATTGGCAACTTGTTGGCCTCATTTCACCCTTCTCCACATTTTATCTACCCCTAAGTCCCTATAACGAATTATAGGTATTAGTTCCAGATCCAGTATCTAAACCCAAGACAAATTATTGATTGCAAAATAATTTTGATCATAAACATCGAGGAGCAAAAGAAATTGTTTCATTCTTTTCTTTGACCATCTTCAAATAGTCTGGACAATTACGCTTCCTATGCCCCTTTTTGTAATAATGGTGACATTCACCCTTGTCAGTAGAAGCATCATTCTTGCCTTTCTTAGAGCTCCGCTTTCATTTCTTCGAATCTTTCAAAGACATGGCCTTGTACTCACAACTAACACCTTTCAAAGAATTTAGCGGGGGTGCATGGTGTTTTCTATGTGTCACACTTACAAATGTGCTTACATGATACAGCTACTGTGGTCGAACCAAGCCAGCTAGAGGAGGTGGAGAGGGAGTCATTTATTCACCAAGCACTCACTCTATTCTTGAGCATGGTACAAAGCAACTTCACAAAAAGGAGATCAGACTTGTTAAGGTCTAGTGGGGAGACGATCCAATGGATAATACATGGGAGTCTAAGGAAAAAATCCATACTACATACCATAACTCTTTTCTGGTATGTTTCCAATTTAAGTTTAATAAGTATAAACTACTTGTGGTTAGGAACTTAGCTTGGCATATCCTTTAGGTAGAGACCCTTGGATGGTAGGAATGGTTATAACTATGTCAATATGACATGTTATGGATGATTGATGCTGGTGGATGTATTGTTTGGACTGTTTATTTTACACATTTAGGACATATAATAGGGAGTACATACACATTCATATTATCTTTTATTTATTATCTAGCTTGTTAGATATGATACATATGGATGCTTTATTGTCATTTATCGTATTAAGCATTATGCATATGAATGTTGCATATGGATAGAATGGTTGCACATACATATAGAATTGCAAGTTTATTTACCTAAGATGTTGTATACATTTTGGATGCATGGCATGAGCATTTGCATGACAAGAGGGCGACTAGATCAGGAGGCTGCCTACTCTTTTCATTAGTATAGATTAACATGCATTTCACATTACATACACACATAATTGCATTATAAAATTTCAAAGGAAAATTATCGCCCATAGATGATGGATGAGTAGATGGTTGTAGCAATTGATTATTTAGTGTATAAGTTACATCTTTCCGTCCTTTGGGATTTCGGAGACGAAATTCTTTTAAAGGAGGAGAATGTAACACCCCAAAAATTTAGCAAACATTTAATAAGAAATTTAAAGTAAATAAAACAAGGGCTATAATGGAATTTTCATAGATACTTGAATTTGTATAGTGCACTATATGGCGCATAGTAGTGGTGAATGACCGATGTAGGGCTATCATCAATGGTTGTAAAATAAGTAACACATCACAGAACCTATAATATATCTTTGCATCGAATAAAATATAATAGTAAAGCATCTTAGACATAAAACATGTGAGATAGTAAATAACTTGGTGAATCACAGTATCAAAGTGTATAGACCCATATAATAAATAACATATGAATAGAGTTATACATCAAATAATAACTCATGAAACTGTCTCTAAATAGTAAGGCACTGGCAAGCTCCATAGTGTTGTGTAGCAAAATAGAAAATGAGTAAATATACTAATATGAGAAAATAACCTCCTGCTTGCCACCTATCCAGCTCCACGTGCTCACCAGACCTGATATCCCTAATTTACTCATTTAAGAGTACCCATAATGCTAGGAAGCAAAGCATAAAACCCTAGGTCAGACAATAGTCTTATATGAGCGGTAGAAATCTCAAATATTATAAAGTCAATATTCTGTGACAAATGGTATGGAAAATCATACCTGACTTGTCCCTGTATCGACAGAGTTAGCATATATAAAAGATATATGCTACTCTGTAATAGTCATCATGGGTGTACTAAACATCAAGGTATTAAGGGTGTCTAGATATCGGCATCAATAATATCTACATCGTATGCCATCCTTATGTTGATGAAAAACAATCAAACAAACATGGCATCCATCATTCATCCTCACATTAACTCAGTCAGTGCAGTGGATATATGATACTCCCCATCATATGACTACCCAATGTCCCGATTTCTCGGTACTCAAATCCATGCCACTCTGTCGCCGAAGAACTTGACTGCATACCCCGCAACAACCCAGGAAAAAATTGATCGAAACATCGTGTGATCCATGGTATACTTCATAACCTAATTAAGCATCCTCACATACTCCTGCTTCACAAGAACACTTCGAAATCTACAAGTATCAATGATCCCTTTGCACACATCATCTATGGGAAAGCTCATCCTGGAATTGTCCTTTCGACCCACGTTTAAAGTCGTCATGGTTGGAAACTATTCTAGATAGTCATCCTCAGTTATAGAATGTCATCGTGCGTCCTATAACCATCCTCCAACAACTCCTTCAATTCGGCTACTCTGACTCCTGAAGTATAGCTATCCATAATCTAAGCCATCACTTCCTATCATGGAATCATCAACATCGAATCATGCATCATCATCGTTAGAAATCGCCACCAATCCATCTTCAAATGACCATAACTCGAGCATACGAACTCAAAATGGTCTGAAACTTGGAATATAGCCTTATGGGGCCTTCCTTCACCCCATATCTATCTCACTAAGTTTGGGGCAAAATTCATGGATCCATAATGAACCATGTTTTGGATTCAAATGATCCTAACTTGAGCGTGTAACTCCAAATGACTTGAAACTTGAAATGCAGACTTATAAGGCCTTCCTTGTCACCCATATTGATCTCATCAAGTTTAGGATAAAAGTCATGGGTCCTTACTGTTCCAAGTTTTAGATCCCTACCATTCATGTTTGGATACCTATCGATCCCACACTTTACATTTGAGCTCCAGCACACTTCCTATGCTCCACCATGGATCACACGTTGACTGGGTCAACACCCATGGGTCGGTACCAATCCAAGGGGACCGATCCCACAAATAGCCAAATTCATATGATTTTGGCTCCACTTCATTCCTACCACTATCTTTGCTCCAATCCATAGCTCACGTCTTGATCCCATACTTCAAACTTTAATGCTTTGGTTCCCCCATCGATCCAGATTTTGGACCCATACTGATCCAAGAGCCAACTTGTGCTTTAACGCCCATATCTTGACCATGCAAACTCCAAACGACCTAAAAATTGGTGTACAACCTTATAAGGCTTTCCTTGTTGCCCCATATCGATCGCACCCTGATTTGACAAATTTGAATTCTTGGATCGTCAACGATCCAAGAACCAATCCTAAGTCTAAATCACCATTCGATCGGCATTTTCAACCATTCAAATATTAGATAGGCATTCATACATCATATATAAACCAATACATCAGCCAAACATCCAAATATATCCATCTTAAAGAAATCAAAATCTTAGGTGAATGTTAGGGATCCATAAGAACATGTTTTTTATAAATCAAGTCCAAATCATTTAAAATCCATATATATGGTGTAATATGGTCTAAAAACATTTTTAGTATTTTTTTAATGATTTTAAGAACATCATTTAGGGTGTATAACGACAAAATTAGTAAGTGAGAGATCTAATCACTTATCTTAATCCAAAGCAAAACCCAAACCTCAAATGAACAGGAGAAGGCATGAAATCCAAGGCTGTTCCAACAAAAATCATTAATCCCAAGTACTGATCATGTAATCTCTTCTTAATGGTGTAATTTAGCTAATTAAAGTAGGTTTAATGGTTGCTTTTTGGTCAACGGAGGTAAATAGAGGTTTTTAACTATTTTTAGGAGTTTTGAAATGATGAGGATGAGGTCCCATTAGCCTTCGCTTACCCCATGAATGAAATGGGTTATGGCCTGAAAGCTAATTACCCACTTAACCTGCTCAAAATCAAAGAAAACTTCAAACAACCATAATCCTCAAATATTAAGTTTGTTTTCTTAATATGACCAATCTACAATAAGTAAAACCATCAATCAGATTTAATGAATGTGGTTTTAGATCCTAACTCGGCTCTTATCAAAAGTTATAGTCCATACAATGGTCACATGGAAATTCGCCAATAAATCATAAATGTGGGAAATATCCCTAAGGGTTACTTTTCAAAATTTTAGAATCATACGACCACGTATGAAAATAATATAAATATTCTACATCCTCCTAACGTAGAATATGAGTCATTACAATGTAACACCATGAAAATTAAATAAGAAAATTAAATTAAATAAAACAAGGGCTATAATGACATTTTCACAAACGTTCAAATTTGGCTATGAAACTTGCATCATTGCATTCATAGCGATTTCTTGGACCATTTTCATATATATCACTTCGAAATCGGAGTTAGGATGGAGAAGTTACCGAATTTTGAAGATTTAAAAATAAAATGAACTTTAAAATAAGGGCTTCCCAAATTAAACCATAGCCGATTGACCGTAGGTGGTTGAAGGTCGACCGGTAGCGGTGGACCCATATGCAATAGTATTTGACAATTCATGTTGAAAAGTCAAAGGTTCTGGGGCGAGATGAACGGTTGTGATGGACCAGAATATTTGCTTGGCTGCCACATTTTTAATGATTGAACGAGATCATAGTGAATATTCTCCAAGCTAAATCAATACTCCAAATTAGTGCTTAACCTCTATAAATTAACAGCCAAAGTACCCCTAGATTCCCTAGAAAACTTACAGACTACCGAACCTTTGCTGAAATTCTTCCTCTCCACTTCTAAAATTTCTTTAAAAATTAAAATAAAATCGAAGCGAAAGGATAACAGCAAATCAGATCTAGAAAGAGCAAACTTACGAAGGGCGATTCTCTATCGGAGCGTGTTGGTAGAGCTTGAATTAAAGGTGAGTGGGAATAGGTTTAGTAAGTTTATTATTATAGTTAAATTTAACATATTCTACTTGATCTAGGGTATTAGTAATTTAAACTGTAAATTGTAAACCCTAACTATACAACTTGAAATCTAGTTTAGAAATTGATGTTACTGTAAATTTATAAACCTGTAAACCCCTTTTGAATTGAAACACAAAAAATTGGTTAAGTGTTAGCATAAGTAACCTGTTAAAATGTATGAATATAAATCCAATGAAAATTTTGTAAATCTGTGAATTGGGAATATAAACTAGTCATTATAGTTGCTTAGGGTTCACTATATATGTCGTAATTAAAATAATTAACATTAATTAAAAATCGTATCAGAAATCGAACGAACCTAATTAAAATAATCAACATTAATTAAAAATCGAATCAGAAATCGAACGAACCCCAATTTTTATACTACGATTGGTCAACCACTCTCCTTGAGTGGTCGACTTCTAACAGTTGACCGATAGGGTTTAGCGGTTGACCAGTTGAGGCCTGAAAGTAGAATTCGAACCTTGGCCTAAGGCCCAAGTTAGGAATAAAATTAATATAAATATCAATTATTGTGCGAGCCTATTTAAGGCTACATGTATGTATGTTAGAAGCTGTAGGGAAGCTTTTTCCCTATGAGATGGCGCTAGGACGTTGTGGTGTTGGATAAATACTCTTTACCTAGTGTGAGGTTGATTACTCAACTACTGGCTTTTTTTATCGCAAATGGAACTCGCAGGAGATTCTATGTTGTACACGAAGCACTTACTAATGCCTGATGAAGTGTGCGACCCTAACACAATGTGTATCACACCGTGTTTTGACATTAATTAATTAAAAGAAACTAATTAATAAATAAAAAGGTGAAAATGGGATATTTTTCAAATGTCAGAGGTTGCTGCGAAACTTATACCATTGGTTCGTGGTGATTTCCAGGTCAACTTTCATATATAAACTTTTCCGACTGGAGTTCAAACGAAAAAGCTATTGACGTTTGAAATTTTGGAGCCGGAAATAAATAAATAAATAAATATATAAATAAGGAAATAAATGGTAATTTTAATGTAAATTAAACGCCAATAAACCTAATAGTTACTTAATGTTTAAGAACTGTAATTATGGTAGGTGTTAACGTCAATAAAATAATGAAGGGAAATAAATCAATAGTTATATAACGTTAAATTGTACCAATTTGAACTACACAAGTCGACCGCGACTATGCCCAGGTCGACCTAGGATGGTCGAGCATAGGATCATGAAGGACGACCCATAATCTAATTGTTACAACGATAATTTCTTGCTACATGGCCTAGATTTAATATAGTTCAGTACGAAGATTACGCTGATTTGAACCTCTATGCATTAGGATGTAGGGCTTAACTTCCAACTCATAATTTTGTAATGAACATTGAAGCTCTATCATTTCTTTTCTCCTTCATAATTTCTAAATACACAGAAATAGATTTAGATGGCATGAACACACTTTGGAGAAAGAAAAGGAGATGATAAAGAGTAGAAAATAGGTTCAAACCAAGCCGCTACATCGAAGGTAAACTATAGATCAGATGCTAACTAATAAACTAAATCTAAATCTCTTTTCTCTAATCCAAAATTCTAATATACCTATATAAATGTTATTTGTGGATCCGAATAGTGAGTAAAAATGGAGAATATAGATAATAGGGTTTCGATCTGGATTAGATCTTGAGATTTGGGAGCACTAATAAAAGGTAAGTGAGAATTTTATATGTTTTTATATAATATTATGTTATATCATTGCAAATCTATTCCTATATGCCAGATAATTTAATTTAAGTTTCAAGTTAATCTCTGTTATACGAACCGTTGAATTAAATCTTCCATATGAAGTTGTATGGATAAATCAAGCACTTCCTTGTTATAAATAACTTTGCAATTTTATATGGAATCGATTAAAATTGCGTAGTGATTAGAATTATGAATGATTAGGTTGCATAATGATTGGAATTGGGATTTTTATGGCAAATGGATTTAATGAAATCTCAATGGATAGCGTAATGATTAGAATTTTATATTTGTTTGACATTGATGAACAAAAATTACGAATAAAGATATTTGATTTTGTGGTTAATTGATATTTTGGTTTATTAGAATTTATATTGTTGCAAGTAGGTTTCTATATATTATCAAGTTTAAATTTAACAAAAGTGTGATGTTTGAAATGATAAGGAATAGATATATGATTATAAAAGAAAGACTTGTACGAAATAGGGATAGTTACCGTATTTTGTACCGTCTATTTCAATAAATAAAATGATAATTCCTTATAATTAAAAATACCATGCAAATCTCCTCTTTTGGATAAGATATGGAAATTTACCGTGCTAAGAATTATTTGATAGAGGTTAATTCAAATTTACCAAAATTTAGTTAATCCCAAGGGTTGAACATTAAGATAAGAATGAAATAAAAATACCAATAAAATGGGAAGTAATCAAATAGATAATGTGAAGTTATTAGCAACAGTAAAAAGGAACAGAAAATGAAAGGGAATAAAAACCAAAGTTGAAACTAATGAATGTAGTGACAACAATATTGATAACTAAAATAAGAAGCAGTAAGTGAATTTGATAAATAAAAGCTAAATAAATAATAAAATATGAGCTGGGGTCAATTATAAGAACTATAAGGCAATAAAGGAAAATAATCAAAAGAATGAGAACATATAAATAGGACATATGTTTATAAGTAGCCTCGTTTGCATTTATGACTGCTATGGATTAATATAATTTGATGTGTAAATTGTACGAAGTAAAACATAAGATTATTAGAATAGGTTGGTATTCCAAAACATATCCAACCATAGGACCCATGGAGAGTATATGCTTGTGTATAGAGGAAGAGATATACTCAGGACTGCGCTTGAAACAGAAGATCCGTAAACAATCAACATTTATTAGTTTGGCCTGAATCCCAATAGTGAACATTGACTGTTAGGTAGATGTCAAAGGTGGACTTGCACAGTCAAAGCAGTTTGCTTCAAATTTGTTAGAGAGGGGTATTGCCTTGACTGCATTAGGCAGTCTAAATATACCGGTAGGGGCAGTCAGATGCTAAGTTATGCATGGTACCAAATTTTAAGTGTAGGATGGCATAGGTCACGAGTCTGTCATTGGTCCCTTGCGGTCAGCGAGAAGGACATGGTTATACCTAACTGGATGATTCACCAACCAAGAACGATTCAGTTAGGTTATGCACTACCACTTTTATTTGCTAGTTTGCTCGATAGGGCAAGGCTAGTTCACTCGATTCCTTCAAAATATGGATATGGTGGTTAGTGGAGTCGAATCACATTGTAGGAGGCAGACAAAGTAGAAAATTCCCAAAGAAAATACGGTCTAATGGAGTAAAGGTCGTCGGTGAGCACTATAGGACTTCCTCGAGTTATATGGTAATGAGATCGTGATATGACAATGCGAAGGATCCTGATGGGGTGTTGTACAATAGATACTAGTGGGGATAGTATCTAGGCCCATTAGGGGACCGTGATATATATATATATATATATATATATATATATATAGATATAAATCTATGGAAGGTGGATGAGAATGGTTCATACACAAATAAGGAGTCAAGGCGACTAATGAAAATGTAAATAGACATTAAATGATACAGCGAACAATGTTATATTGTGGAGTATGGATCTTAAGGCTAAACTAATACTAGAGTAGGGTGAATAGTGTTGTCTGATTTATATGAATCTTTTTGAAATCTTTTGAAATTATACATAGAATTATGTAATTATTAATCAAAAAAACGATCACAGAATCAAAACACAAAAAAAGTGGATGTAGTAAATTAAAAGGAAAGAACACACCAGGATTTTATACTGGTTCAGAATTACCCTACATCCATTCCCGCACAATTCCTCGTACAGATTTCTTTTCAACTAGTAAATGCAAATACAATCTCGATCTCAAGGCCATGAGACACACCCTTTTGAATACCGGCCTTAGGTAGAGTCACTTGATTTCTAGGCTACAAGCATACGCACTAGATTTATGGGCTACTAAGCACACCAAATTGATTTATGGCTACAATCTCACCCACAAGTATAATGGTTTGATTTGGTAGAGTTTTACATACTCAGAACTTCAATGTTGATGACAAATGATCCTATAACTCTTGAATAGCACTTTGATCTTGATTGGAGTGAGAGAGATGATAGAAATCATATAGCGAATGATAGAGAATCAAACTAATGGTGATTGAGTTTGATTCTAGTTGAAATTCGACAGAGTATGGTAATTTTTTTGGTTATAAAATGAAAGAGGATAAGGAGAAGAGAAGAAGAATGAAAAATGATTATAAAATTCATTGGGAAAACGGGTATTTATAGATGAATAACGGTCATGTCCGTTGGTGAAGAGATATGACGAATAGTCACTTCTTTTGAAATTTGATTTTTGAAAATCACGGCTAGTATGTCGACATATAAGGGTAGAGTATGATGTGATGACATACTCTTTGTACTTTTGAAAAACACTTTAAAATATTATTTTGAAAACGTATTGCTTTGCAAAATAATTTGGTACTTTGTGAACATGCTTAAATATAATATACACTTTTAAATCATAATAAAACTGGAGTAAAATTAAATGATAATATTTTTGAAAACTAAACCAATATAAATCAAAATTTAATAAAAACAATAACTTAGTAAAATATTAAAAGCTTAAAATAATATTTATAAGTATAAGAAATTGAAAACTATTTAAAAGTTGTTTTGAAAAATATATTTAAAAAGTTGTTTAAAACGATATATAGAGAGAGAGATGAGAGAGAGATCAAATGCTATCGAAATTTTAACATAAATCTACGACTTTTAACTTATCTGGAATATCTTGAAATCTTGAACTCTTCAATACTCATAAGCCTTCATTCTCTAGATCTTCAGTCTCTATATCATCATCTTGAATCTCTTCAATCTTTACTTGATACTGTACAATCTACTTAAATCATCACCTGTCTAATATCCTGCACTACATGCTATATATTTTGATAAAAAGTTATCATTTATACTTTATATGATTTCCTAAAGTTGTTGTCATCAAAACCAATATCTCAGGTAATAACAAACAATAGCCTTAAACTAGTATTATGTACTAGATTCTAATTTTACCAATCACCAGAACATTGTTCTGACCCCCTCTTTATTACAACGCATAGGATAGTTAGAACGACGGGTACTGGTGTTTGGCGTGTTCGATGCTGACAAGGACACTTGATTTTGGGAAGTGTCAAATCTTGGTTAGTACTTACATGATCTATTGTATTTTAATTATTTCGCTGCAAGTTATTTCATTAGAGCTCCGATATGCATTCTTTCATGTTATTTATAGGATACCAAATCAACAATCTATGCTTTGGTGGACATAGGTTTTCGATTTAGCGAAAATTCAGGCCCACTGGGTATGTGTTGTTACAATTTGTATCAAAGCTTAGGTTATTTGATCTTGAAAATAAGCAATCGTTGAGTATACATATTTGTATTTTTCCAATAAATATAATATACGTTGAATCATAATAATTCCAACTATAGAATAGTTACATACGGAAATCTCCGAAGCTAGATAGTACATGGCTCCATATTCGGGCCTTATTGCCCAATAATTGTGGATCTCCATATGATTGCTGAATTATGATATACAATAGATCCAGATAAAGGGAAAATAAGAATCCATATGTTATAGCTAGTGGAAGATATGGAAGTTCCAAAAGAAGGATGTGAAATAGTCACTCCTAATTGGTAATTGGAATTTCAATAGTGAGAAAGGAACAAGTTAGTAAATTGAAGGAAATATATTCTTAAGTACATAGTTAGAATACACTAAGAGCCCAACCTAATAGAAAATAGTTTTAAAAGTTGAGAAAAATTATATAATTAATATATTTGAAAAGATAAGGAAACAAAATTTATATTTTAGAGAAAAATATATGATATTGGGTTTTAGAAAAGTATTTATATAATAAGATTTCATTGAAAGTTAAACTAAAAGGTTTTCATAAAATGGTTTTATAAAAGCAATTTATTTGAGAAAAACTATAGTCATAGTAGTTTGCTAGTTTCTTTGTAAAGAAGGTGAAGTGTAGATATAAAGATCTTGTATAAACTAAATTTGTTAAAATCTAAAAATTTCAAAGACGGAATTTTTGTAGAAAGTTATTTCTTTTAAAGGAAAAATAGTAGAGCGATATAGCTCGTGGGTTTTCTATAGTGAAATTTTTTAGGTTGTAAAGTAAACCTTATGGGTGGATAATAGAAAGTGGTATAAGTTTGGAATATGGGAAAATAATACAACAAAGGGATTTGGAACCCTAAAACAAAGTTGTAGGCAAATGCAATATAAATGGTTCAAGTAAGAAGATAGTAAATTAGGAGAAAAGCAATTGGAATTAGTGTAGTTTAGGCTGAATAGTTGAATAACAGAAAAATTATGAAGTATAAATAGAAATGAGGTTTCATTTATTGTTATTAGGTTGGGATTTGACATATTTTGATTCATTGGAATGAAAAAAAGATAACAAAATAAGTTTCTATGAATCAGTCAAGTTACAAATAAAGGTGTATTGTTTGAAATAACAAGGAATGTAAATGTAAAGAAAGAGATGTATAAAATTGTAAAATCCCGTATTTTGTACTACCTATTTCAACAAAGAAATGAAGTATTATTCCTTATAATTTTACATAAACCACAATTTCTCTTTTAAGTGATTCATAAAGAATTTTAGCATTAACATTTCCTTTTGAATGGTGAAAGTTGTTCCAATGCATTAAAATATAAGATCCTTAAGTATAATAAAAGTGTAGTAATTAGAAATTATGTAGGAGATCATGAAATGAAATTTTGTTAGTAATTTAATTACAAACAACATAAGAAACTAGATATATAGAATAAACGAAATTGAAATTTTCCATTGTTGTGTGCATTTCAAGTATCTTTGAAAGTCGCCTTTCGTTATGTTAGAGACTCCACTAAAGATTGGAAGTGGAGATAGAAAGAAATGATAGAATGAGAGTTGTTCCATCCACTCCAGTTTATTAATTACGAGTTTAGAAAAGATGTTTTGGAAAAACTGCAAAGTGCATTTTTGAAGGAAAAACTTAATAAATGGCTTGACTCACAATTTTTAAGAAGTAAAAGTAAAAACATCTTTAAAAAGAAAAGGTTGGTTTGAAAAAAAGAAACTTTTATTAAGTTTTGTTAACATTCTCTCTTAAATTTAATGAATAAGCTAAATACAAAGATTGTAAATTAAAGTTTTCAAATGGTTAAAACACTAAGTATTTTTAAATTTAATAAAGGGTTTTAAGTTGTACTTTTAAAGACAAAGGTTTTGGGATTACGCGTTTCAAAATAATTGAAGTTTCTAATTTTTATAAAAAAATATGTAAATACAAAACCAAGATTTAAAATATGGAGTAGATAAGATTTAGTGCCTAAAGAAGACAAGGTAGAGGATAAGGCTATGAGAAAGATAGCAATGATTACTCGTGGGATAGTAATAAGGAACCCCGTAGGGTCTAAAGGATTATGGTAAGAACCTAGGAATAGTTTGTTAGACATGAGTGCAAGATTTGAGAATACCATCTATTAAAAGAAGATGGTAATAGAGGATTGTTAGGTGGAAAATACTCATGGAGGATATTGGCAAACCCAAAGTCAAGAATGAAGATTTCAAAACGATGGCATGTTGAAAGGTCCATTCGATTTGAGTATAAAGTGATAGGGTCATTACATCATTAGTGTTGGTTGATGTTGAAGGCAAACTTCCGGTAGTTGTTTTTTAGATTGGGTTGTAAGCATTAATTATCGTTATTGGGGGTAAAAGCACATAGGATATTATAGGAAATGTTCATTTTGTTTTATTTTTCAGTGTGGACCGATATGTTTTGAGAAAATAATAAAGATGAGGAAATTTCATAAAAGACAATCAAATAATGCAAAAGAAAAAAAATAGCAGAGACTGGAAGATAAGTAGTAAATTAAGAAAATTTAATTAAATACAACTAGGATGGAAATGAAATCAGGTTGATAAATTTCATCAAGCGGAGGACAGGGGAGGAATGTTGAGTAGCCACGGATCAATGTCCTTGTAACTCAAATGCTAAAATTTATAATTAAAGTTGGTTGCTAGTTTCTATTGTAAATAAAGGAAAAACAAAATTAGAACTTGAAATTAACTGTGTAGATTAAGAGAAGTCTACTATGGACATTGGACTATTGACTATCCCTCAAATTCTTGAGATGTGGAAAATTTTATTTGAGAAAACCTATACATATGTATATTTTTGAAAAATGAAATATTTCTACAAAATTTTTTGGAAGAATTTTAAGTTTAAAATTCTATGA
The DNA here is from genome assembly GCA_030765085.1 of Allium cepa. NCBI lineage: Eukaryota > Viridiplantae > Streptophyta > Magnoliopsida > Asparagales > Amaryllidaceae > Allium > Allium cepa. Next base: position 438,312,533 of record CM060935.1, on the reverse strand, counting down.
ATATTTTAGAAAGTAATATAAAAATATTTTTACATTGAAAAGGAAGAAATTTTCAATTTTCGTTCCACATACTTGACATTGTGGAATAGTTGACAGGTTGGTTAAACATAGATGTTACTGTGCAACAAAAGTGGCTCTAAAATAAAATACGATTAGAAACAAGGGAAAAAGCTGTCATAGTCAGGAATCACGTTCTCCATATCCTTTTAGTAACGAAAAAGTTGATTTTTGAAATAAACCATGTTTTAAAACTTAAAAGGAAATTGACTTATGTAAACTATAATCGGAAAAGTGGGAAAATGAATGGCAGTAAAGGAGAAGATTCCAAGTTATAGTGGATAAATGGTACTTAAGAGAAGGGTGGAAGTATGGGATTTTCCATCTAGATCCTTTCCTAGAATAAGACAATAAGTCTAGAAAACCGGATTTTTCTATAACTATAATGTTATTAATGGTTTGTTAAGATTTTGGATAGTATGGATTGGATGTAAAATTGGTTGAACTATACTTCTATTCATAGAAGTGTGGGAAATCTTGGATGAAAAAGTAAGTCTTTTCGTTTTCAAAGGTTGCATACATGTAGAACTGCCAATATTTTTGGGATGTTTGGATCGTATTTTCAAAAATTGGTTTAAAAGAGAGCATTTATATAAGAGGCACCAATTTAGAATTTCTCAGTTTTCATATCATATATGTTGCAATACACCATGCACTATACATGATTTGTTACACAATTTTTTACACTCTCATGATATGTTAGTTTAAAATGGATATGCGATTGATTGCATAATAAAGCCCTTAAGGAATTTCAGGGATGAAATTCTTTTAAAAGGGGGAGAATGTAACACCCACGTTAACTAATTAAAAAGAAATTAATTAATAAATAGAAACGGCAAAAAATGGGATTTTGCAAATATCGGAATTTAGATATGAAATTTATACCATTGGAATTGTTATTATTTTCTGGTTAACTTTCGTATATAAACTTTTTCGATCGGAGTTCAAACAAGAAAGTTATTAACGTTTGAATTTTTGGAGTCGGAAATATATATATAAGGAAATAAATGGTAATTAATTAATGTAAATTAAACACCGTTAAACTTAACAGTTACTTAACGTTTAAGAATTATAATTAGGGTAGCGTTAACGTTAATTAGTTAATGAAGGAAATTAATCAATAGATATATAACATTAAACGATTGCACTGATTTGAAATACACAAGTCGACCACAACCATGCCCAGGCCGACCTCGGGCGTTCGACCGTAGGACCACGAAGATTGACCCGTGATCCAATTATTGCAACGGTAATTTCTGGCCGTATGGCCCAAAATTAATATCGTCCAATCCAACGGTTAGCGCTGATTCAAACCTTTATAAATTAATACCTAGGGCTTCACTTTTGACTCATAATTTTCTAATCAACGCAGAAGGTCCACCATTTTCTTTTCTTCTCCAAAATTTCTAAATACATAGAACTAGATTTAGATTGCATGAAAACATTTTAGAGAAGGAGTAGGAGATGATAGAAAGTAGATCTGATTCTAATTAATAAACTAAATCTAAATATCTTTTCGCTAATCCAAAATTCTAATAACCTGTATAAATGTTATTTGTGGATCCGAATAAGGAGTCAAAATGGAGAATATGGATAATAAGGTTTAGATCTGGATTAGTTCTAGAGATTTGGGAGCATTAATAAAAGACGAGTAGAAATATTATATGTTTTTGTATAATATTAGATGATATCTTTGCAGATCTGCTCCTATATGCATGATAATTTAATTTAAATTTCAGGTTAATCTCCATTATATGAACTGTTGGATTAAATCTTGCTTATGAAGTAATATGGATAAATCAAGCACTTCCTTGTTATGAATAAGTTTGAAATTTATATGGAATTGACTAGAATCGTGTATGATAAGAATAAGAATGATTAGGTTGCATAATGATTAGAATTGGGATTTTTATGGAGAATGGATATAATGATCTTAATAGACAACGTAATGATTAGAATTTTATATTTACTCGACGTTGATGAACAAAAATTAGGAATAAAGTTATTTTGGTTTTTGAGGTTTAGTGATATTTTGGTTCATTGGAATTTTTATTGTTGCAAGTACATTTCCATATATTATCAAGTTCAAATTTAACAAAAGTGTAATGTTTGAAATAACAAGGAATATATATATATATATATATATATATATGCTTATAAAACAAAGAGATGTACAAAATAGAGATAATTACCATATTTTGTACCATCTATTTTAATAAATAAAAAGATAATTGCTTGTAATTACAAACACTGTGCAAATCTCCTCTTTTTGATAAGATATGAAAACTTACCTTGTTAATAATTATTTGATGACGGTTATTTCCAATTTACTAAAATGTAGTAAATGCCAAGGGTTGACCATTAAGATAAGAATGAAATAGAAATACCAATAAATGGGAAGCAATGAAACAGATAATGTGAAGTTATTGGTCAGAGTAAAAATGAATATAAAATGAAATGGAATAGGAAGCAAAGTTGAAACTAATAAATGTAGTGGCAATGACATTGATAATTGAAAGAAGAAGAGGTAAGTGAATTTGATGAATAAAAGCTAAATGCGTAATACAATAAGACCTAGGGTCAATTATAAGAACTATGAGGCAATGAGGGGAAATAATCAAAGAATGAGGACGTATAAATATAAGATATATGTTTATAAGTTGCATCGGCATGTGTTTATGATGGGTGTGGATTATTATAATTTAATGTGTAAATTATAAGAAGTAAATAACATAAGATTATTAAAATAGGTTAGAATGCCAAAACATATCCAGCCATAGGACCTGCGGAGAGTATACACTTGCGTATAGAGGAAGGGATACCCTCGGGACTGTGCTTGAAACAGAAGCTCCAGAAACAGTCAACTTTCAATAGTTTGGGTCGAATCCCAATAGTGAACATTGGTCGTTAGGAAGATGTCGAGGCTGAACTTGCATGTCAGAGTAGTCTGCTTCAAATCTTTTGAAGGAAGGTATTGCCTTGACTGGACTGGGCTGTCTAGATGGACCAGTACTTGGAGTCAGATGTTAGGTCAGGTGTGGTATCAAATATTAAGAGTAGGGTGGCATAGGTCGTGGGGTAGTCATCGATCCCTTGCGGTCAACAGGAACGACAGGGTTATTCCTAATTGGATGATTCACCTGCCGAGATTGATTTAGTTAGGTTATGCACTGCCACAGTTGTTTACTAGTTTGTTTATTATAACAAGCCTATTTAACCCATAATGAGATTTCTTTAAAATATGGATAGGGTGGTTAGTGGAGCCAAGTCCACGTTATAAGGAGCAGACAAAGTAGAAAATCCCTAAAGAGAATATGGCCTAATAGAGTAAAGGTTGTCGATGAGCACTATAAGACTTCCTCGAGTTGTACGGTAAAAAGATCATGATACAGCGAGGCGATGGATCCTAACATGGTGTTGCATGATAGATCTAATGGGGTTAGTATCTAGGCCCATTAGGGGACCATGGGATATATATACACACACACACACACACAGATGGTGGATGGGAATGGTTCTTACGTAAACATAGAGTTAAGACAACTAATGAAAATGTAAATAGACATTAAATGATATAGTGAACAATATGCATAAACTAGTACTATGTACAAGATGTTCAAATTTACCAATCACCGAACGCTGCTTTAACCCACTCCTCATTACAATCCACGGGATAGTTAGAAGTACAGATACTAGTGCTTGGCGAATTTGGTGCTCACAAGGACTTGATTTTGGGAATTGTCAAATATTGGTTAGTACTTATGTGATCTATTATATTTTAATTATTACATTACAAGTTAGTTCGTTATGCTCTAATATGCATTCTTTTGTTTTATTTGATTGACACCAAACCAATGATCCGTGCTTTGGTGGACTTGGGTTTTTGATTTAGCAAAAATTCAAGCCCATTGGGGAGCAGATTGTTACACAACGGGATCCTTGGTGTGCATGATTATGACGCATCATGATACTATGTGGTAGATGGATCCCGATGCATGAAATAAGAGGCATATACTACGGTCGCGAGGTGGACATCGATGCAGACAATGAGACATCCTGACGAGTGGGCATTTCAGATTCCTCCTCGATGTGTATTTGGGTTACATGTAGTCATAGTTATGGGAAATTTATTCCTATATATCCTAATGGCATTGTTTCCATGTCTAATAGCCTACTGGCGTTTGTTTCGCTCTAGGAGCGGTGGGCGAACGTTAGTTATTGAGGTTTGATTCATAACTCGATCCTTGTAGTGGCCTGCACAAGTTGTAGTGTTGGCGTGTGTTGGATAAAAACCCTTAAGTAATGGACCAATGGAATACAAGGAAACTTATAGTACACCATATGTCACTTAGAGTAGAGTTAAAGTTAACTACACATGATCACCATATATTAAACTTGTACTCTTTCACCATACTTTTGTCCGACCCACCATTATTCCCTTTCTTTTTCCCCACCACAAGTGAACAAGGCAATAGGTAATCGACCCGTTCTTGGTATTTGGGGAGTCAAGCCCATCATAAGAGTTATTTATTATCTTATTTACTCTTCATGTATCCATTTATCTATCTTATCAGTACTTTGTATTTCCTTTATCAGACTTGGAGTGATACTTTTTGTGTACTCTGTATTTGACTATGTACTGATTTTCTGAGACTATGTTTTGGGCTATTTTCTAAGACGGATAATTTTAAATGTTATATGTTTTGTTCCTTCTGCAGCGAGTTCTGAAAGTATAGTATATATTAGACTATATATGTTATGTTAGTCTCTGTAATGTTATAGAACATGACAACTCGTATTTCTCAGCATGATAAGAGTCTGAAAGTCACATTATGCTTTGGATTATTGTGTCAGGACGTGTGAGTTACCATATTTGATTTTATAGCATAGTTTCTAAGTTCCTTAGGAATTCAAAGCGTATACAGAGAACGTACTTGAAAGGTTTTGGAAAAAAATGGTTTATAAAATTATTTTCTAAAAGTTTCCAAAAATGGGTTTTGAAAATATATATGTATATAGATAAAGGTTCTAAAAAATCTCTCTTATTTGTTCCTATTATATCTTTAATTTGTGCCTATGTTATCTCTTATTCGTGCATATGCCAACTATGAAAAGTTGCTCATAAAATTCTTAAAAATCACAGATATAGGATGAGCGATCACGCAGGTTCATTTTATGGCGATGTAGCCGAACTTTCGGGTGTGAAAATTCTGATTTGATTATGCCGGTATCTTTAAGAGAGGGAACAAGACGAGCATAATCCCACTACAGGATCCACAGAGGGAGCGACGGGTGCAGTTCCTGCCCATCCATCTATCGCAGATTTAGCTAAATTATGTTTGGATTTCGCTAGCCTTATAGGAAAGCCGTATGTGGGGGCTGATTCATATATAAATTTGAGGACATGGATTCATTCTTACGATAAGATCTTTGGATTGATGAGTCTTGCTAATTAGGCGAGGAGATAGTTGGCTACTTGGCAGTTATTGGGTGAGATTCTTAGTTGGTGGGAGGTAGTTGAGGCTGACACTAATGGCCGAGAGATCACTTGGGGAGTGTTCCGTAGACGGTTCGATTTAAATTTCTTTTTAGGATGGAGAACGGTGTGCATATAGAAAAGTTTATTCACTTGAAGTAATGAGGCCTATCTATAAAATAATAAGTTAATCAATTCAATGAGCTAGCTAGATCTGGGATGAGAATAGTTGATAACCCATGTAAGAAGGCTTTGAAGTTTGTTAAAGGTCTGAACCAACCTCTTCAAAGTATACTTCTGAGTCATATTCCCATGGGTGCTAATACAAGGGTTTTGTAGAGATTATCTTATCGAATATCGTCTCTAAGGAGGAAGCGAAGGAAAAAGAACCTAAGAAGGCTGGAGGGAAAGCGCAGCAGCAAAACCAACATAAGTGGGAGGTGGACCAAAAGGAATGATAAGGAAGATGGATATGTATTGTAGGAGGTGTGGAAAGGAGGGGCATTTCGCCTAGGAATGCAAGTCAGATGGTTTACAGGTCAAGTGCTATAATTGCAATCAGTTTGGCCATACGACGTGAGTGTCCAATACCTCCAAAGATCTCTACCTAGATAGTTACAACACATACACTGGATGTGGTACCTAGCTCGAGTGCATCACCATTAGTTGACAAGGAAAATAAGGTCGTGATCGAAGGTGTGTTGAATTTATCTGGTTTATCTATTGACACTTTGTTTGACACAGGGGCATCATGCTCTTTTATATCTAGTAGACTTGTAGATGAGATGTACTTATACACTAGCATAGTTACGGACCCTGTAGTTGTGTCAAACCCTGTAGGTAGATCGGTCTATTTGTCTATGCTATGTAGGGGTTTGAAGTTATTCATTTTAGGGGTCGAGTTCGATTACGATGCTTTTGACTTAGGATTTTCTGGGTTTGGGTTAATGTTGGGCATGGATTGCATGATGATACATGGGGCAACATTATACTATGATAGGAAGGTTTTAGATTGAATACGTATAGTGGGCATAGCTTGGAGGTTTATTACAATCCCCAAGGATCAGTTATATTGAGATACTTATATTCTTTAGACCTATCACATGATGAGCTAGATACGATGCATATAATTAGAGATTACCCAGATGTCTTTTTTTAGGTTACCAGTCTTCCACCTCCGAGGGAGATCGAGTTTCGAATTTATCTTGTGGAGAACGCCAAACCAGACCCCTTACCATTAAGGAATATGCTCCAAAGGAGAGACACGAGTTGAACAAGCAAGTAAATGAGTTGTTGAAGAAGTGCTTTATCAGAAGGAGCATTTCTGAGCGGGGAGCACCCGTTATCTTTTCCACCTAGGCGGATGATTCTCTAAGACTTTGCATTGATTATAGAGAGTTAAATGAACTGACAAAGAAGAATTGGTATCCACTACCATGTAAAGACGATCTCTTTGATCAGTTAGTTAGAGCTAAGTTATTCTCATAGCTTGACTTGGCTACCGAATTTCACCTGCGGCATATAGCCAAGGACAATAACCAAAAGATTGCCTTTCATACACCCGACGATCATTATGGGTTGTTAGTCATCCCCTTTGGACTGACCAATGCTTCCACCTATTTCGTTTATTTGGTGAGCTGAGTTTTCAGAGGGTTGCTTAATAAGTTCATCATGGTATTTGTGGGTGATATTTTAGTTTATTTTAGGAGCGAGGGGAGCACTCGTTGCATTTTGGAGAAGTTCTCGGTAAACTCCATGCGCATAAGCCGAAGGAATTTTTTTTGAAGTGCCACTTTTGGCAAAAGGAGGTACGGTTTTTGGGATACACTGTCTCAAAAAGAGGGTTGGCGATTGATCCCAGTAAGGTGGCAACATTTCAGGATTGGCATGTGCCAGAGAATTCCATAGAGGTGAAGTGCTTCTTAGTTTGGTGGGCTACTATCGGAAGTTCATTAACGTTTTCACGAAGATCCCTGCCTCTCTGCCCCGTCTTATCAAGAAGAATCTAATTTTCTCATGGGATGTGAAATATGAAGATGCTTTTATCAAGTTAAAGGTGGCACTGACCAGTACACCAGTTTAGTGTTACCTGCTGGAATGAAGCCATTTATAGTTTATACTGATGCATGTGGAACAGAGTTAGATGCGGTATTAATGCAAGAAGAAAGGATGGTAAGTTATGCTAGTCGGCAGTTGAAGACCCAGAAGAGAAAGAACCCTAAACATGATCCTAAGTTTGAGGCCATTGTTTCTGCACTTAAATCATGGAGGCATTACCTTTTAGGGGAGCAGTTTGAGCTGTACAAGGATTACAAGTCCTAAAATATGTGTTCTCCTGAATGGACTTGAATTTAAGGCAACAAAGGCGGATGGAGTTTTTGGCACCGGATGACTTTTATATCTCATATACCCCAAGCTAGCGTAATGCAGTGGCCATTGCTTTAAGAACACACCATGCAATACTGAGTCCTTTGTTCTTGGAGTGGAAGAATTTGGATTTCATTTCGGCATTCGACTTCCAACCATCATCAAATATTACCCCGGTATTATTAGAAACTTTAGATGTGCAGCCTATAAAACACATTGGATCTAATCAGAATCAAGATAATGAGCTGATAGATATTTTTATAGACTTGATAGAGGAGAATAGTCGACTCATATGAGCCATTATGCAATTGACTCGAAGGGCTGGTTATGGAGGGATGGAAGACTATGTGCTCTTGATTGATACGGTATTAGCCGAGTCTCATCGTTCGAGAATGATCATTCATCCCGATGGAGATAAATTGTACTGAGACCTTAAGAAAGTCTTTCATTGGCCAGGGATGAAGAGGCATGTGGCAAAGTATGTACCCAATGTATGACTTTTCAAAGAGTAAAGGCGGAGCAGAAGAAGCTAAGAGGATTGTTGAAGCCATTGGACATTCCTACGTGAAAGTGGCAGAGTATTTCGATGGATTTTATCGATGCACTACCGAGGAGTAGGAAAGGGAATGAGAGTATATCGGTAAAAGCTGATTGGCTGAACAAATGTGTTCATTTTATACCGGTTAGGAGTACGAGGATGATGGCATCATTGATGGCTCTATATATGAGAGAGGTTGTTAGGTTACATGGAGTTCTTACTAGAATAGTTAGTGTCCGAAATCCGCTTTTCACCAGCAAATTTGGGAGATGTCTACAAGAGGCTTTGGGAACTAAGTTAAGCTTAAGCACCACATATCATCTATAGACGGATGGACGGACGGAGAGAGTAAATCAGGTATTGGAGGACATACTACAAATGTGCATCTTGTACTTTAGGGGCTCTTGGGATGGCCGCTTGCCGTTGGTGAAGTTTACCTACAACAATATTTATCAGGCTAGCATTAGGACGGAACAATTTGAGGCATTATATGGGAAACCCTGTAGATCACCGTCGTATTGGTGCGACACTATGGATAGAATTGTTCTTAGGCCGAATATGGTGAGGAGATATCGAAGAAAGTAGACTTGATCCGAAGTAGAATGAAAACCTCTTAGGATAGATAGAAGTCTTGTGCTGACAGTAGGCGTATGGAGTTATAGTTCAGTTAGACGACATGGTGTTTGTGAAGGTTTCACCCCTTAGGCATGTTATAAGATTTGGTAGGTTGGGAAACTAGCATCGAGATTTGTAGGGCCTTTTCCGATAGTCGCTAGGATAGAGAAGTTGGCGTATAGAGTAGAGCTTTGTGAGAAGTTGGCGGGGGTGCATGGTGTTTTCCATGCGTCATTCTTTCGAAAGGGCTTACACGATACAACTACCTTGGTTAAGCCGAGTCAACTAAAGGAGTTGGAGGTAGAGAGGGAGTCGCATTTTCATCATGCACCCATTCGTATTCTTGAGCATGGTACAAGGATACTTCATAACAAGGAGATTAGACTTGTTAGGGTCCAATGGGAAGACGATCCATCGGAGAGTATATAAGAGCCTGAGGAGAAAATCTGCACTACCCACCCCAACTCTTTTCTAGTACACTTCCAATTTAAGTTCAATAAGTATAGACTACATGTGCTTAGGAACTTAGCTTGGTATACCCTTTAGGTAGAGACCCTTGGATGGTGGAATGGTTGTAAACATGTCAATAGGACATGTTATGGATGATGGACACTGGTGGATGCATTATTTGGATTGTTTCTTTTACATATTTAGGACGTACATCTTCTAGGTAGTACATAACCATTCACATGATCTCTTATTTATTATCTAGCTTTTTATATATGATACACATGGACGCTTGATTGTCGTTTATCATATTGAGCAGTACGCATATGGATGGAATGGTTGCACATACATGTAGAATTGCAATTTTATTTACATAGAATATTGCATACATTTTCGACGCATGGCATGAGCACTTGCATGACAGGAGATCAACTAGATTAATAAATCGCCTGCTGTTTGCATTAGTATAGATTCACATGCATTTGATGTTGTATATATATAGACACACACACGCACATAATTTCATTAGAAAATTTCTAAGGACAATGATTACCCATGGATGATGGATGAGTAAATGGTTTTAGCAATTGGTTGTTGTTGTGTGTATAAGTTACATTTTTCCGTCCTTTAAGATTCGAGGATGAAATCCTTTTAAGAGGGGATAATATAACACCCTAAAAATTTAGCGAAAATTTAATAAGAAAATTAAATTAAATAAAATAAGAGCTAAAATGAAATTTTCATAGAAATTTCCTAGACAATTTTCATATGTGACGCTTCGAAATCAGAGTTATCACGGAGAAGTTATGGACGTTTGGAGATTTAAAAATAAAAAAAACTTTAAAATAAAGACTTCCAAAAATTAAACCACAATCAGTCAACCCTAGTGGGTTGAAGGTCGACTGGTAGCGGTCGACCATTCACGTTGAAAAGTCAAGGGTTTTGTAGCGAGATGAATGGCTGTGATGGACTCAAATATTTTACTTGGCTACAACATTTTTGCTCAGTAAACGAGATCATAGCGAAGATTCTCCAAGCCAAATTAATGCTCCAAATTAGTCCTTAGCCTCTATAAATTAAAAACTAGAATAACCCTAATTTCACTAGAAAACTTATAGACTTTCGAATCTCTACCGAAATTCTTCCTCCCCCTCTAAAATTTCTTTAAAATTAAAATAAAATCAAAGAAAAAGGAAAATAGAAAAATCAAATCTAGAAGGAGCAAGCTTACAGAGGGTGATTCTCTGACGAAGCGTGTTGGTGGAGCTTGGATCTAAGATGAGTGGGAATTGGTTTAGCAAGCTGATTATTATAGTTAAATTTATCATATTCTACTTGATCTTGGGTGTTAGTAATTTAAACTATAAATTGTAAACCTGAATTATAAAACCTGAAATCAGGTTAAGAAATTGAAGTTACAGTAAATTGGTAAGCCTACAAACCTCTTTTGAATTGAAATCTTAAAAATGGGTTAAGTGTTAACATAAGTAACCTATTAGAATGCAAGAATATACAACTAATGAAAACTATGTAATTTCTAAAATTGGGAATATAGAATGGTCACTGCAGTTGCTTAGGGTTCACTGTAACCACCGTAATTGAAACAATTAACATTAATTACACATGGAACTGGAAATCGAACAAATCCCAATTTTTATAGTACGACCGGTTGACCACTCACCTTGAGAGGTCGAACGCAAGAAGTCGACGGTTGAGGGCTGAAATGCGAAATTCGAACCTTGGCCTGAGGCCCAGGTTAAGAATAAAATTAATACAAATATCATTTATCGTGTGAGCATATTTAAGGCTATATGTATGTATGTTAGGAGCTGTAGGAAAGTTATTTCCCTATGAGATGACACTAGGACATTCCAGTGTTAGGTAAATACTCTTTACCTATTGGGGGTCGATTATTCGACCGAACGATTTTTATTACAAGTAGAACTCATAGGAGGTTTTATGATGGAGGCGCAACACTAACTGATGCATGATGAAGTGTATGGGCCTGGCACAACAGGACTCCTTGGTATGCACGATTCTGACATGGCATGATATTATGTAGTAGATGGATCCCGACGCATGCAATAATAGGAATATACTATGGTCAAGGAGTAGACAAAGATGCAGAAGATAAGATACCATGACGATTCAGCATTTTGGGTTACCCTCGACGTGTAGTTGGGTTACGTGTAGTCATAGTTATGGGAATTTTTTCCCCATATAGCATAGTGGTAGTGTTTCCATGTCTATTAGCCTACTGGAGATGTTTCTATATTGAGTAGCTCTTGGAGTAGTGGCCAATCATTAGTTATTGAGGTTTGATTCATAGCTTGATCCTTGTAGTAGCCTGCACAAGTTGTATTGTAGGTGTGTGCTGGATAAAAACATTAAGTAATGGACCCTAGGAACACATGGACACTCATAATACATCTTATGACACTTGGAGTAGAGTTTAAGTTAACCGCACAAGATCACCATATATTAAATTGTACTCATTCATCAGACTTTTGTCTGACCCACCCTTTTTTCCTTTCTTTTTCGCTACCACAGGTAAACGTGGCAATGGGTTATTGGCCCATTCTTGGTACTTGGAGTGTCGAGCCAATTGCAGGAGTTGCTTGTTATCATATTTACTCTCCAGGTATCCATTTATCTACGTACACACTTTCTAAGACTGTACTTTGGGATTTTTTAAACAGATATTTTTCAATGTTATATGTTTTTTTTCTTCGCTGTAAGTCCAGAAAGTATAGTACTTCTTAGATTATATCTATTATGTTAGTCTCCATGATGTTATAGAACCCGATGGGGTCATATTTCTCGGCACGATGCGTGTTCGAAAATCACACTAGGCTTTAGATCAGTACGATGGGCGGTACGGATTATCATAGAGGAGTCAACGAGCCTAGGGTCAAATCCACTTTTAGTTCATAGCTTATTTCCAGATATAGCTCTAAAAGTCTATCAATACAGCCTTTCATTTCTAATGCGAAATCTTTAGCACGTTTGCCCTTAGTCATCTTTATATTGAACCACTTCTTAGTAATCTCATACCTTGCAAAATGAGATTTCTACTAGAACATAGCTTTGAGGCTTTCAAAGATTTTATAGATAGACATATGTTACTATTTCCTTTACAATGGCTTGTCTAAAGTAAACAACATAAACACTTAAGCAGTCCTACAATCAACTTCCTAAGTATACTAGACTTAACTACCTTTGGGTTAGCTCCCTCAGCTTGTTTCTATCTTAACGGCTCTGTTATTGATGATGATAAACGTTTGTATGTGAGTGCTATCTTAATTGCTCTTAGAAATACTTATACTTTGGTCTGTTGATCTTATCTTTTTTCGAATATAGTCTTAAGTTGGTCATATGATTACAAATTTAATTCAAGTAAATTAGCGCAATTTATGTATAAAGATGATCTTATATCATTAAATAGGGTAAATATACATTTTATTTATCTAATAAGAAAAATTAAACTTTTTTGTTGCTTAAAACCCTAAGACAGAACATAGAAGTCTTTCGATTTCTCTAATGGTTGTTGGAACTCATATGCCTTAGGATTCTGACCATGAGGAAGCTCAGCAAATCATATGCCTGCATGCGGTGGATAACAATTTAATGGTTGTATCAATACAACTCATAATCCATGGTGTTTGTCCTAATCTTATCTTGACCTTAAGGAAGCTCAAAAAATCGAAAGAGATTAATCACACATGCCTACTATTTCATAACGACCTCAGTATAATGCATGCTCCTTGAGGAAAGCTCAACAAACATAAATGTGTCTTACCTCATATTGTCAATGTATTAATAGACCATACATAACATCTCTAGCTTGAGGAAGCTCAACAACTAAAGAGTATGCAAGAAATTTATTGATATATAAATGGTAGAGGACAATTATATATTAAGGATCCATAATCTTTAATATATACAGTGATAATTATTTAGGGAACAATGTATTTTTTGAAATACACTCATGATTCAAGTGTCGGACACATCTAAAATCACGGTATACGTAAGTACTCCTTCCTCAAACAAAAGTTGGGTTTCCTACAGCCCCACATAAGTTTATACATTTGTATTACATAATTTTAATTTATTTATAGTTATCTATAATTTAATTAACTTATATAATATTCTTATATGTATTATTAATTAAATAATATTTTATTAATTTTAATTTTTTAATTAATTAATCAATTAATTAAATTATTTTAAAATTGGAAATTTTGTTTTATTCATCCTAAGTAGTCTAAGATGAATATTAACTGTAACACTTATGGTCTTATATATACACGTATCATTACATGTGTATAGTTTTTTTTTTATTAATTAACATTTAATTAATTTATGTAATAAATAATTTTATTTAATTAAAACAATTTTAATTAAGTAATTAATAAATTCAAAAAATTATTTATGATTTACCTTAAATGAATTAAGATAAGTGTACATACTCATATTTATTTATTTAGCAATAACATTTATAGATATATATACATCAAAATATATATGTATTATTTTAATTAATTAATTATTTAATTAATCTAATTAATTCAATTATTAAATAATTTTGAAAATATTAGTTTATTTTTAGATATAATTTTTTTAATTTTTTTATAATATTCATAAATTTTAAATTTACTCTAAATTCAAAAAATATATTTTAAATTTTCAAGCTGGATTTTGAAAATTAGCCCCAGGCCCAATTAAATTTAAGCTTTTACAATGGGCCAACCTTCTTGACAACTTAACATTGAGCCAGGCTAATAGCCAAGGATGGAAGAATACTTAATTATCCGGCACCAAGCCTAGATACTACTATTTTAGACAACTAAATGATAGGTAGGCTTAATTGGTTGGTCCTAAAGTTGTTAATTTAGACCGCAAAGGCTATTAGAGCTCTAATACAATTGTTTGAATTGATCCATTCGGGAGTGGGTGAAATAGGTAGATTTCAAAAAGAAAAGGAAAAAAAAAATCTATTTTGGATTTATTGGGCCTATGAAGTGTAACAACCCACCTTTTTGACCATCGAAAGTCGACACCGAACACTACCACCGTGTTCCAATGCCATGCATACAATCGGCAAAAGGGAAGATTATTAGGATAAATAAAAAAAAAAAACAGGGAATAGAGAAAAATAGAATCTCACAGCAGAATCGACAACATATAATATAAAAATGATAGTAGAAACTGTCACTCCAAACATATATAGAGTATATCAGAGTTAAAAAAAAACTTTATCAGTTGAACAGTTATAAAATCTTGACCTTACAAATGCCGATAGCTAAACTATATAATACTTTGAAAAATAAAAAACTGTGATAGGTGAATCTTCAGCTCCCCTTCAAGACCTCCATAACACCATGGAAAACCTGGGAAAAATACTCGGTCTGACCCGAGCATTATAAATAAATTACACCCTGATCATTTTGGAAATACCAACGTGAGATAACTCAAATAACGGGGAACATATATAAAAATTCTATGAGACCATGCCGCTAACGCGGAACGGGTTTTTACCTCACAAGAATAACATCCATACATACAGGAGCAGAAATAAATATCAAGAAACAGATGCAAATAGAAATGGGCGTAATTAATATTAAAATCTAGACTTGAAAGAATGAAAATAAACCGAGTAAAATTCAAACTAGATAGAATGGATAGAACAAGGAAAACAGTCTAACGTGATAGAATGGACAGAATAAGGTGACCGTCCAACTTGATATAATGAACAAAATAAGATAACTGTCCAACTTGATTGAATGGATTAAATCAATATTTAAATGCCATGATCAGGAGTTGGCTCGACTTATGGAAATTTAAAGCTAAAACAGATTGAAGGATATGAATCAAATAAGGAAAGGAAATTTTCCAACAAATGACAAGGAAGGTGCACCTCCCCTTGAAGTATACCTCTAGTAATATACCCTTAAGTCGGCCACATGTTGTGTGACACTTCTCAGACAAATACTAAGCCATACCCCCCAGACCTTAAGGAGAATCCGAATATTTCCACATCTTAGTGCGCAACCGAATCCAAACTAGATGAGATGTGAAAAATACCCTTTTGATGGGAGCAACCCCATATAGCTTGGCTTCCTCTCGCGCTTTGGTTTTAGTCATTTCCAACATAAGATAACAAAGCTCGATTGAGTAACAAATCATCTTAGAATGACGTTAGTGAAGTAGCTGAAGTAAACCGATAGCTGAGATACCAACTATCGAGGATATAAAATGATCGTATATGGAAATTAAGTCTTGTATATTTATAACCACTCATGGAATTCAAATTTATACTTTTTCTTGGTCAATAATAATACCAGACAAGTCAAGATAGTGCTACCTCAAAGTCATGTCCAACGATTACTCTAAACTTTTGAAATAGCGACAAGTTTACTTCTTCGATGTTTAGTTGTAATTAAACAAGTAAATTGGTTCCATATAAGTGATTTGCTTTACAAAAATACTTTATTTCCATAAACGAACCAAACTTTTACTTTTAAAAACGAATTGAACTTGTTCTTGATTTCTATATTTCCACCTTGATAAAACACTTATAGAATTTTCTCATGATTTTTTAAAACGTTAAGAGAATAATTTCTCCAAGTGCGCAACATTGAAGTCCTAAACCAACATCAGACTGAACACCCAGATGGTTATCCAACTTAACATGCTAATAATCGAGTTCCAATTCCCTTTCATAATTTTCAAAACAATACTAATTATCCCAAAGATAATTAATCACATTTAAAATCTCTTTTAAATAAAAAAATCTATTATCTATAATAAAATAGATAATTATTTCCAAACACTTTTATAACATTGGGACATAAACTTTAAAACTCTTTATTAAACCAGTTTGTTAATTTTAAATCAGTTTATTAAAGCAATTTTATTATATTAGTTAATTTACTTTATTCACTTTTAAGAAATCAATTAATTGACTTTGAACATCATTAATTAAAAAGATTTATTAAATTCAAATAATCACTAATTAAATGAATAACTAAACAATAATGTAAAATGATAAGTAATTTTAAATTCCTTTAGTTAAAATAATTAATTAATTAAAATAATCATAAATTAGTTGGATTAATTAAATTCAAACTCCATTAGCTAAAACAACTAATTAAAACATAATTTATTAAAATGATTTATTTAATTATAAACATCATTAATTAAAATGATTTAACTAAATTCCAAATATAATTAGTTAAAACAATTAATTAAACATAAAATAATCAATAATTAAAATGATTAACTAAAATTAAATGTCATTAGTTAAAATGAGTAATTATTTTTAAATGCCATTGATTATTAATTTCAATTATCATTAATTAAAATAATTAATTAGGTTCAATAAATTAATTAAACTTCATTATCCTTTACTAAAAGAATTAATTAAACTCAAATAATCCTTAGTTAAAACGAGTAACTAAGTATAAAACATCATTAGAAAAAATGGTTAATTAAATCCAAAGATAAGCCAATTTTTAATCATCATCTATTTAATTGGTTAATTAATCACAATTAATTAATTAAAATGATTATTAATTTAAATTATCATTAATCAAAATGATTAATAAAATTTCAATATTCTTTTTAGCGAAAACCCAAGCTCAAGTTCATATGACAGGGTTTGGGGATGAAATTTAAAAAATGACGGTATAGCGAAAATCGCTATAACGACATTCAAACTATTAAATGGAATATCAGAAAGTAATTTCAATTAACTATCAATAACAACATATGGATGTAAATAAGTAATCCATTGACGGGAAACCCCCTTCGGGTCTCTCTACTGATTTTCCTGCAATACAATGGTTATGGATAATATATAGATAATCATATGGGTTTATAACAATCAATTTAATATGCCATCCATTTTCCAAACAGAAATTCAACCAAACAAGCAATTAACAATTTAACTAACATTGAAACAATCATTAAATATTTATAACATCATTAATATGATATGGAAAAATTAAATGTGAGTTAAACTCACATTGATTTTCGTTTTCGCTGAAACTCCACGATTTCGGACTAAAACCGAATGGTCATCCGATTTTAGCCTAAATTTTAACTTGCTCCAAATCCAACCAAACCAAATTCATCACGAAGATCTCGATAACAGGAGTCCAACGCAATAAACGACGTTCGAATCATACTTGCATGAGCAAGATATAAATTTTATAAGTTAACTATAATTTAAAATTAAAATTAAACAACTTTATAATATTACCATCCTACCCCTCTATCCTTCTTCTTCCTCAACCCAAATTAACCCATGCATAGAGACACAACCAACCCAATTCCGTGTGCATGAAGATCAATGACACGGAGCATTGCTCCGTTAAACGACAAACCGACTTCGCCATCCTTCTCCTCTCGACGAACTCGAACCGAACGACCACACCGCGACTCCCAAAAGCCACCCGAGCAAAACACGACCATTACACCCAAAAACGCGTCGACCATTAAATCACGACACTCCACACGCAACGGCACTTCGCCAAAATCCATCACGAGATGCCAAAGATGCGACGAACCAAAATCCAACCCTGTTCGTCCCCTCGTCGCCTAAAATCGCCAAAAACTCAAACCCTTGCTCAATCATGACAATGGCCAACCTTTCAAACCACGAACGGTCATCACCAAAATATGCCGGAATGAAGCTCTCGCCAAAACTAGATTTTAAAACCGGTTACATAATTTTTATAAGTGTATACATTTAATTCTTGAATTTTGAAATTTGATTTCAGAGAAGAAAAATACATTTCTTGTTACAGGCAACATTTTATAGGGGGAAAATAGTATTGCCTTATACGTGAGGAGTATGGGCATAGGTATGGCCTGAAAAGCAAGGGTATGGGCTTGAGAATGAAGTATATGTACACACACTTACATATTATTTTAATTTTAAATATTCACAAAACATACCCGAAAATCTCAAACTCCAAACGAGGTGTGTCGCCTAGCGTTCTATATGTTATACCTATATTCCAAACGCAATGGAACTTGTTTCGAGACCTAATTCGATCGTATACAGAAGATAGATTTTTGGACCTAGTTATTATATGTAAACTTTGATATTAATTTCAACGCGTTTCAATCTTCTATGACCGAATGGTACGTCTAGTCGCTATGAAATTCGACGATGTAATATAATTCACTATTACAGATCCAACAAAACTGGTTTCGCCAAAATTCGAGACTGTGCCCCTGAAGGCTAATTTCACAGATTTAAATATTTAATTATTGATATTTATCCGACCTATTTTATATTTGCAAATAAATTTACAGATTGAACTTACCAATATTATTTGTTGGTTAAATGGAGTTAAATAAAATTACTAAATCCATTTAACTCACAATTCAAATATTTAATTATTTCCTATATTTGAATTATAAATTATTAAATTCCAAAATTCAATTATTTTAAATATTTAAAATTAATTAAACGTTTATAACCAAATGACCAGAATTTTGGGTTGTTACATTCCCCTCCTTAAATGAATTTCATCCACGAAATTCCTAAGAAAGAAAATGTTTCCAAACTCTTAAGTTTTAGAACTATCAATTTAAAATGAGTTATCAAACTTATTAACTTTTTAAAACAAATCAGCTGGAATAGATTCCAAAAATTTTGAATCTTTTAAATTCATTTACCTATAACAACAAATTCATTTATTCCAAGATATAACTTGAAAGTTCAAATTTTAGTCATCAAAACTTTTTCAGAATTCGTAAAAGTTTTCTAACACTTAAAGTTTCGAAATATTTCGCCAATGTCTCATCTGAGCGGCTCGATCGGTACAACTACAAATCACCTCAACAAGCTCTAATATAATCAAATGGAAACAAAAGCAAAGCGGCCTCCCATATCTGGGGCATAAAATCATTGACAAAACCAAATTTTCTAAATTTATTACATACCTTTTTGCGTTTGATCTACATTTTGCTAGAAATTTATTATTTCTATGTAAATGCAGGTGCACAATAATTAAATGGTTCTCTTGCATACCTGCACTTGTAAAATCTAAAAGAAAATCAGGCTGACAAAAGCAATGCGATGTAAACCGTGTGCAAAACTAGTCTAATATAAGTCTACATGCAATTAATAATCATATCTCAATCATATGTGACAAACAAGAGGATATCCTATAATGGATGCTGTGTGTCCAATAATTTTCAGAAAACAAATTTAGATCTAAATACCTGGGTTTTTTAATTTAAAAATTCATTTTCAAATTTCTTGGACGAGAAAATCAAAGATCAAAATCAAATGACAAAGAGGCGATTCCTCCAAATAAATGATGGTGAAACTCTAGAATCAAAACAACATGGAGCGTCCAATGGTATTCTAGTTCCTCCTAAAACAACTAGAGTGAATAAGTATCATTCCTTTCCCAAAATCTTTGAAAAATTCATTTTTCAAAATCACCACAACAATTTAAAATCCTTTGTCTATAAATTTAAACTTTATAGACAATGGTATATGAAATCACACAGCCAATCAATTCAATTCAATCAAATCCAATCAAATTCCGTGAAGAAATAAACTAATATTAACAGCCAAACAAATTCCAAAAAGGAAAAATTATCACTTAACATTGTTTCAAAATGTCAAATGACTAACAAATAAATTTTAACCTAGGTTCAAAACTTTCTTAATTGTCCAAAAATATAGATAATTATCAAGGCATATTGTTTTGCTCATTAGCCTTTGGTTATTGCTTAGAAGATTATCCAAACTCACTTGGACAAAATGAAAAGTTATACTCTATATTTTATTAGTCCCTTAATTATATTAAAAAAAAAATCTATTTCACATAGTATTTTATCCAATACTAATATTATTTATGAATTATTTCATCAATTTTTTGCCCAAGTTTTAAAAAATATCTTATAAAGTTATTTCTTTATAAAAAATAAAATCATAACTTATTCCACTTTATTTACTTATATAATATTCTTTTATATTTTGAGAATGCATACAAATTTTATTTTACTTTTTCAAAGATCTGGATGGAGATCAAATCAAATTATGGTTTCTTAAAACCCAGTCAACCTATTAACCTTTTTAACATAGAGTGTTAAAACAAATAATATTTATGAGTTGACCAAATCAATCAGTAGTTTACTCTACCTAGATGTTTTTTAAAAAATATTTGGTTTTAATAAACACAATGTTTATCAAAACCATCTTATTTAATTTATCCCAATTTAACCTATGTTAAATTTATCCCATAACTTCTCGAAGAGAAAAATCCTACTTATCGAAACAATCTCTTATTACTAATACTTTTGTTTTAGGAAAATGAATCCCATTTAAGGGATCTTAAAAATTGGATACCCCATTTTAATTTTAAAACTAACCTTTGAAAGCATACTAATTTTTTCTATATATAATAACTTCAAACAACTTATTTATTAAAACCAACTTTGGTTTTATTCAGATTTGAACTCATTTCGACCACACAATGATAATGAGAATAATTTGCTAAGTAATCCACAAGTTCGCCAAAGCAGACATTTGATCGTCACTTCGAAGATTATTCAGATTGCTACAAAACTAATCGAAACAATTTCCTCCTAATTATCCAAAAGAAAATGCATTTCTTTAAAATTTTACTTCACACAATAATGCCATTTTCAAATACTTTCAAAAATAATGCTATTTCATTTCTCAAAAATCTTTTTGAAATTATTTTCAAAAATAAAAGGGATTTAAATTCAAAATCCTTTTTGAACACATTTTACAAACTAAATTCATGTAAAATTCCCTTTATATGAAAATCATTTTATGTTATAATAATCGTTCTGTACTATAATCAAAGTTTCTCAAATGTTTATTATCTAATTGTTTTATCTTACCATTTAGACTATATTTACAACTTTTTATAAAGTTTAGTTCTAAACCCATCATTATAAAAAGGTGAATTTTCAAGCTAACATTTTCTCCGATAATCTTTATAGTCAAATTATGAGAATTAATTTACAAAGGGTTCATTTTAAATCAAAACTATAAATACTCCTAATCAAAACTATAAATGCTCCTGATTAAAATAAGCACAATATAGCAATTAACCAACAATAGTCGATGCTTATTATTTAAATTAAGCATAACCGAGCAAACAATAGTAATAATAAATAAATATCATCACATTTAAACCAACACACTTTATAACTATATAAAATTTTGAAAATTATACCTCTATATATAAAATATATAATCCTACATAGAATATTAAATTTGCCAAAAATTTCAAAATTTTCAATGCCACGTCCGTTGGCCAAGGTCAATGTTTAGAAACCCTTATCAATACCATAGCTTCCCATGTCTCGGTAAGAATTCATAAAAAATCAATAGACCAATTAACATAAAACGTTTTTATAACATTAACAAATATATTGTCGTATATATAATACTCTCAAACTCATTTTAGGGTGTCACTTACCCTATGTCTAATGATCTGAACCTTACCAAAACTAAGGTTCTCACTTAACCTTGCGCTCTGATGCCACTTTGTAACGATCCGCCTTTTTGATCATCGAAAGTCGACACCGAACACTACCACCGTGTTCCAATGTCACGCATCCGACCGACAAAAGGGCAGATTGTTATGGTAAATAAAAAGAAAAGAATAGAGAACAGAGAAAAATATAATCTCACAATGGAATCGACAACATATAATATAACAAGGACAGTAGAAACAGTCACTCCAAACACACAAAGTATACCAGAGTTAAAAATAAACCTTATCAGCTGGAAAGTTATAAAATCTTGACCTTATAAATGCCAATAGGTAAACTATATAATACAGTGGAAAATAAAACACTACGATAGGTGAATCTTCAACTCCCCTTCAAGACCTTCATAACATTATGGAAAACCTGAGAAAATACTCGGTCTGATCCGAGCATTATATTAAATAACACTCAGATCAGTCTAGAAATACCAGCATGAGGTAACTCAAATAATGGAGAACATATATAAAAGTTCTGTGAGACCACGCCGCTAACGCAGAACGATTTTTTACCACACAGAATAACATCCATACAGACAGGAGCAAAAATAAATATTAGGCAACAAATTCATATAGAAATGTACATAATTAATATTAAAAACCATACTTGAAAAAATGGAAATAAAACGAGTAAAATCCAAACTAGACAGAATGGATAGAACAAGGAAAATAGTCCAACTTGATAGAATGGATAGAATAAGGTAACCGTCCAACTTGATAGAATGGACAGAATGAGGTAACAATCCAACTTGATAGAATGGACTTAATATTTAAATGCCATGATGAGGAGTTGGCTAGACTCATGGTAATTTAAAGCTAAAACAGATTCTGGGATACTAATCAAATAAGGTAAGGAAATTTTCCAACAAATGACAAGGAAGGTGCACCACCCTTGAAGTATACCTCTAGTAATAAGCTCTTGAGCTCGGCCACATGTTGTGTGACACTTCTTGGACAAATACCAAGCCAGACCCCACCAGACCTTAACGAGAATCCGTTTATTTCCACATCAAAGTGCACAACCGAATCCAAATTAGATGAGATGTGAAAATACCCTTTTGATGGGAGCAACCCCATATGGCTTGGCTTCCTCTCGTGCTTTGGGTTTAATAATTTCTAACAAAGGATAACAAAGCTTGATTGAGCAACAAATCGTCTTAGAATGACGTTAATAAAGTAGTTGAAGTAACCGATAGCTGAGATACCAACTGTCAAGGATATAAAACGATCGTATATGGAAATTAAGTCATGTATACTTATCACCCCTCATTGAATTCAAACTTATACTTTTTCTCGATGAACATTAATAATGGAAAAGTCAAGGTAATGTTACCTTAAAGTCATGTCCAATGATTACTCTTAACTTTTGAAATAGTGATAAGTTTACTTCTTCGATATTTAGTGCTAATTATACAAGTAAACCGTTTACATATAAGTGATTCACTTTACGAAAATAATTTATTTCCATAAATGAATCAAAGTTTTACTTTTAAAACCAAACTACACTCGTGCTTGATTTCCATATTTCCCCCTGGGTAAAACACTTTTCGAATTAGTTCCTGATTGTTAAAACATTAAGAGAATAATTTCTCCCAGTGCATGACCCCAAAGGCCTAAACGAACATCAGATCAAACACCCAGAAGGTTATCCAACTTAACATCCCAATAATCAAGTTCTAATTCCTTTTCATAACTTTTGAAACAATATTAATTATCCCGAAAGATAATTAATCACATTTAAAATCACTTTTAAATAAACAAAATCATTACCTATAATAAAATCTATAACTATTTCCAAACACTTTTATAACATTGGTAAATCAACTTTAAAAATCTTTACTAAATCAGTTTGTTAATTTTAAATCAGTTTATTAAAGCAATTTTATTATATGAGTTAACTTACTTTAATCACTTTTATTAAATCAATTAATTGGCTTTCAATATCATTAATTAAAAAGATTTATTAAATTCAAATAATCACTAATTAAATGAATAACTAATCATTAACTTAAAATGATAAGTAATTTTAAATTCCATTAATTAAAACAATTAACTAAATTCAAATAATCATAAATTAATTGGATAAATTAAATTCAAACTCAATTAGCTAAAACAACCAATTAAAACATCATTTGTTAAAATGATCTATTTAATTATAAAACATCATTTATTAAAATGATTTAAATAAATTCCAAATCTCATTAGTTAAAACAATTAGTTAAATTTAAAATACTCATTAATTAAAATGATTAACTGAATTTAAATGCCATTATTTATAATGAGTGATTATTTTTAAATATCATTAGTTAAAATGATTATTAATTTCAATTATCATTAATTAAAATAATTAGTTAAGTTCAATAAATTAATTAAACTCCATTATCCTTAATTAAAAGAATTAATTAAACTAAAATAATCCTTAGTTTAAACGATTAATTAAGTACAAAACATCATTAGCAAAAATGGTTAACTAAATCTAAAGATAAACCAATTTTTAATCATCATTGATTAAATTGGTTAATTAATCTCAAATAATTAATTAAATGATTAATTAATTTAAATTATCATTAATCAAAATGATTAATAAATTTTCAATATTTTTTTAGCGAAAACCTAAGCTCAAGTTCATATAACAGGGTTTGAGGATGAAATTTATTGTAACAACCCGCATATTTATCGATTTTATATTTAAATATTTTGTTTAAATATTTTTTATCGATACTCGGAATTTAGTCCGAAAAGCTACTTTTTGCATACGGTCGAATTAGGACTCGAGACCACTCCCATTGAGGTCAAAATGACGTTTGCGATCTTTTTAAGTGTAAACTTTGATATGTTTGGAGATAGTAGAATTTCACTACTTTTTTTACTTAGGGCTTTGGTTTGGGCTGAGCCCAATAACCCCACTTATGTATTCAGTCCCAACCCCTTCTCCTCTTCATTACTTCATTCCTCATTTCCTAATACTCAAGCTTTTATAACAATGGAGAGTGGAAGAGGAAATTAAAACTCCAAGCCCTAGTTTTCTTTTACAAATCAAACTCTAGCTCCAAACTAATAGAAGAACCCATTGGTAAGCCTTCTCTTCTTCTTCTCCAACTCATTCTCTTACCAATTTCAGAAATTCCTAAACCTAACTTTGGTAATGTTCTTCTTTTAAAACTTAGAATCAAGCTTCTTGAGTTGGATTTGAAGAGTGGTTGATTCTCTTTTGCTTTCAAGCTTCTTCTTCATTAATTTGGGTTCAAAGGTGAGATTTTTATCTCACATCTTAGTCTATAACTATCTTCGATTGTTAGGTATGAATTCCTAACACTTATTCGTGTGCAATTGCTTTTGGTTTGGATTGATTTGGTGAATATTCCAATTTTTGGTGTTTTGGGTTCAATTCTTTAAAAATCATAGCTTTGATGTTTTGATCATGTTTTGATGATGAACCAAAGAGCTTCTATGGCCGGGTAGTCGATTGGCGTAAACCGTTAGCGCCGTTGATCGACCGTTTGCAAATTGAGGGAGTTTGCACCTCTTTTGACATAGGGTAGGAAGTGCAAGAATACAGATTCGGCCGACCGAACCACTGGGCCGGTCGACCGACCTGCTACTAAAAGTGCATGGCACTTCTCTGTTACAGGTCCGGTCGACCAACTACAGAGCTCAGCCGACTGACCTACTTCCCGAGAATTTTTCAGAATAGGGTCCGGTCGACCGAGCTCTGTAGCCGGTCGACCGAACTGTTGCTGTTTTGCCTAGTTCGCCTATTTTGCGTGGTTTCCAAATTTAATCGATTCGTGTTATTTCCCTATTTGTTGTTATCATTTGTTATTGACTTTGATGACCTCTTTTCTTCGGGAATTTTTGGAATATCCATTTTGATGGATTCGGTATCGATTTCTTTGGATTTCATTCACGTCTTCGAATGTGAATTTTAGTGATTGATTGTTCCTACAATCCTTTTTGTGATTTGTCACTTCAAAACATAAAGGTTTTCTATACTAGAAGTAAATATCAAAACTCTTTCTTCAAATGATTTCAACACTATTTTATTACAAAGCTCGTTTTCTCAAACCGCTTTCCAATCTATTAGTATATACAAACCTTTACCTCACTCGAATGAGAAATCTAATCAAACGACTTAGTAAAACGGGTGGTATGAAATGCTTGCGTTTACTTCGTCGGTTAATTCTTGGACTTGTTCGATTGATCTCTTGTGACAATTTTCTAGTGGAAATCTACAATTTGTTCGTAAATATTTAAGTTAAGCTAGTGGTTATGGGACATGAGGCTAAGCTCATATATTTACTAGCTTACTGTAATTGACACTTCTTGATGATCATGATGATCATTTTTGTGATTTAGACTAGCAATTGTGTGATGTCTCTTTGTCTGCAATTTAGACTAAACCCTGTTTCAGTGTGATTTCGACTCACACACGTGGGATAGCGCCCCATGGTCTTCGGGTCATTTGTGTGTCAAAAATTAATGGCTAGCTACCATGATATAGCATCTCGTTCGTGCGATACATATGTTGGTGAGTTTTCATGCTCCCGTTCGTGTGATAGGCCTCCCCCCTTTTTATGATTTCTGGATTTCGTGTGTTGAATTCTGGAATTTATGCTTCACCAATTTTAGTGATTTCAATTATATGATTTATCAATTTTTGTGCATTGGTGAATTCGTGTGTCATTGACTTGTTGTGAATACAAGTTTTGGGTATGAAACCCTTTTTGGATCTTTGTGAAGATTTTTGTGATATTGATTAATCTCATGTTGAGTTTCAATTACATACTTATAGTAGTATGCCATTGTGGATATTATATGTTTATGACATATCTCTTATTCTATATCATGTCATCTGATATTTATAGCTAGACTGATCCGCTTATTATTTTCTTATTAAATAATACTCGGGTCAGACCGAGATGTTACAGGTACTTCTGCATGACTTCTCCCCAGGGATTCATTACTCTGACTTTTGGCTAACTATTTAGATTAGCAGTTTTTGTTGTATACACTTGAGATATAGACTCACAGTTGTATTCTTTTGTATAGCACAGGTTGCCATTCTTTTGTATTATTGTGGATCGTTTTGACCACTACTCTGATATACACTTTCATGTGTTAGTTATATATTCATATCTTCTTCCGCCTTTGTGATATGAATTATCTGTGACTGATTTGTGTTATGCTTATTTCTATATTTGTTTTCGAAGATTATTATAGCCACTGTGTAGTAGCTTTGTGTTTGTATCGGTATGTCGGATTTCCCCTTGAAATAAAAATGCATGTTAAACTATCTGACATATCGGTGCTCGCGCAAAGTAATTACACGGATGGTCGCTCCTCAATAGCCTTATTCTCCATGCTAGTTGACATCATTACTCCGTAGTGTTCTTGACTAGCGTGGGTATAGAGGTGGGGCGTCACAGCTTGGTATCAGAGCCAAACTTCG
The DNA here is from genome assembly GCA_030765085.1 of Allium cepa. Taxonomy (NCBI): domain Eukaryota; kingdom Viridiplantae; phylum Streptophyta; class Magnoliopsida; order Asparagales; family Amaryllidaceae; genus Allium; species Allium cepa. Next base: position 438,285,033 of record CM060935.1, on the reverse strand, counting down.
GAACAATGTAGAATAATTTAACAAGGATCATCGTCCTAAGTCTTTCTTAGGAGTCGTGCTATAGGATTTTATTCGAGGCTTCGTACCGATTCATCCTATTTTCTTTATGATTCCTTGTTTTATCTACCAGGATTGCTTGATATTTATCTTGAGAATAACTTTTTCCTCTTCTTTCTTTCTTTCTTAAAGAAGAGAAATGGTTAGACCAGGCCGTCCCAGAGCTGGAATATCTAGTGCTCCACCCCATGATGGAGTTTTTATGACTACCCAGCAACTTCTTGACCTTATCACGAATGCTCAGGCAGCTGGAGCTAATACGGAACCTACTCACCCAAAGTCGGGATTTGCACGTTTGTGCAGCGATTATACCAATTTGGGTGGGAAGCCATTCAAAGGTTCTGAAACTATTATCGAGGTCCAGGCTTGGTTAAGAACATGCGATCGAATCTTTTCTCGCATGAACCTCATTGATCTTCACCGAGTCCAGATGGCCTCCAGTATGCTCCAAGAGAGAGCATTAGACTGGTACGAGCTTCTGATTTCTGAGATTAATGAAGCGGATCTCACCTGGGAGAAATTCCGGGAACGTTTCGAATTAAAATTCGTGCCAGAAGCAGAGAAAGTGACATTGGCTCGACGTTTCATAGACCTTGTTCAGGGTGAAGCCTCCATGACTGATTATGTTGCATCCTTCGAGTCACTTTCCAAGTATGGGGTTGAATACATCAACACCCAAATGAAGAAGAACCAAAGATTTTTCTATGGCTTAAACAAAAATGTCAAGAAGCCATTACTTCTAAAATTAGAAGTTCCCTTCGACCAACTCATTGATATCGCTCTTCGTCTTGAAGAGGCGGATAGGGAAAGTGATGTTGAAGTGGTGGGTTCCAAACCAAACTTCAACAACAAGAAGAGTCCAAACAAATTCAAAGGTCCTTATCCCAGTAAAAAGGGTAAACAGGCAACTCCTGCTGCAAAGACCTTTTCCTCTACCGAAGGGAAATGCTTTAACTGTGGTCCCAGAGACCATTTTGCGAACAAGTGTTCAAAGCCTCGTGCTTGCCGCTATTGCAAAAGCCCGGATCATTATTTATCTTCTTGTCCCACACTTCAAAATAGGAAGGAGGGAAAGCTTAATGTTGCTTAAGCCCCTAGCAACACATCTCGTGGTCAACGTATATCTTATTCTATCCTTGATGGTATTATTATGTTTCGTGATCAACCTATTCGAGTTCTCTTTGATACGGGTGCATCCCACTCTTTTATATCAAAGGATCTTGTCGATAACTTTTCTTTAGTGTAGTTGCTTTAATGACTTCTTTGAGAATTTCGAATCCAGTTGGCGGATCTGCAACTCTTAGTTTTCTTTGTAAAGATGTCGAGATTATTTTGTGTGATTTTTCTTTCCTAGCCGATTTGCATGTCATGCGTTATTTAGGCTTTGGAATGATTTTGGGAATGGATTGGCTTAACTGTTATGAAGCTCATATCCTATGTCCTGAGCGGACTATTCATCTTCGACATCCTCAATCTGTAAAGCAGATTTCTATTATTCTTAAAGATTCGGATTCTTCTTTGACTGCATCTTTATATTGTTTAAATCCTTGTGATGATGATAATGATGATGAGGAAGATGTCATTGCTCTTATTCAAGTTGTTCGTGAATTTTCTGACATATTTGAGCCCGTTTTAAGATTTCCACCTAAGCGAGCAATTGAGTTCAAAATTAATCTTATCCCTGGAGCTCAACCTATTACACGTCCTCCTTATCGCATGTCTAATAAGGAGAATGAGGAGATGCGCAAACAATTATTCGAATTGGAGACAAAGCAATTTATTCGCTCTAGTTCCTCGCCTTGGGGAGCTTCGGCTATTTTCGTGAAGAAATCTGATGGTACACTTAGACTTTGCGTTGACTACCGCAAGCTTAATGATCTAACTATCAAAAATAAATATCTTTTACCTCGGATTGATGATCTATTTGACCAACTTAGCGGTGCTAGAGTCTTTTCACAATTGGACTTGGCTATCGGTTTCCATCAGCTTCGTATCGCAGAGGATAACATTCCTTTGACATCGTTCCGTACCCGTTATGGATCTTATGAATGGCTTGTTATGCCATTTGGTTTAACGAATGCTCCGGCTTATTTCGTTGACCTTATGAATAGAGTTTTCAAAGACTTCCTCGATCGATTTGTTCTCATCTTCATTGATGATATTCTTGTGTATTCAAAAACCGAGGAGGAACATGAGAAGCTCAGATTGTGTTGGAAACTCTTAGGAGTAATCAATTAAAAGCAAAATTTTCTAAATGCCATTTTTGGCAATCTAGTGTGAAGTTTCTCGGTTATATTATTTCCGAATCCGGAATTTACGTAGATCCTTCAAAGATTAAAGCGATTCAAAGTTGGAAGAGACCGGAGAGTGTGACGGAGATCCGTAGCTTCCTTGGATTGGCAGGCTATTACCGTCGTTTTATTAAAGACTTTTCTAAAATTGCCGTGCCTCTCACTAGCTTAACAAAGAAAGGTTTTAAATAAGTTTGGTCGGACAAATGTGAAGCTTCTTTCCAGAAATTGAAAGAACTCCTTTTCGATGCTCCTATTCTTGTGATTCCCGATGGGAATCAAGATTTCGTTGTGTATACCGATGCTAGTCGCATTGGTTTGGGTGCCGTTCTTATGCAAAAAGAACATGTTATTGCTTATGCTTCTAGGCAATTAAAGCCGCCCGAGACTAGATACGCCACACATGATTTAGAACTCGCAGCTATTGTTTTCACCCTTCGAATTTGGCGTCATTATCTATTGGGAGAGAAATTTATTCTTTACACGGATCATAAGTCTTTGAAATATTTATTTTCTCAAAAGGAACTTAATTTGCGTCAACAACGTTGGCTCGAGTTCCTTGCTCCTTATGATCTTGATATTCTTTATACCCCCGGTAAGGGTAATTGTGTCGCCGATGCTCTTAGCCGTAAACAACAAGCTGTTGTTTCCATGATGATATCCGAATGGAATGATCTCGAGGTTTTATCCACTTGTGAAATTCGAGACCGTGTTTCCGATTTATGTTCATCTCTTGTTTTATGTAGCCTTGAGGCTCATCCTTCTCTTTTAGACCGCATTCTTGAAGCTCAAAGGATAGATCCTGAATTGGCTCTTCTTGGCCAAAATGTTAAGGATAAAATTGATATTGAAGGTTTGAAAGACTTTGATATTGATTCTCGTGGCGGCATTCGAAAATTTGATCGACTTATCGTACCAAATATTGGTGATCTTCGTAAAGATATTTTAGAAGATTCCCATCGTTCTAAATTCACCATTCATCCCGGTAGTAGTAAAATGTACGCGGATATGAAGCGGCTTTATTATTGGGAGGGAATGAAATCTGATATTGCTAACTTTGTTAAGTGTTGCATGACTTGCCAACTTGTCAAGGCCGAACATCAAAGGCCCGGTGGGTTATTGCAACTTTTAGAAATTTCAATTTGGAAGTGGGATCAAATTTCCATGGATTTCATAGACGGCCTTCCCCGTTCTCGTTCGGGTCATGATAGCTTATGGGTTATAGTTGATAGGCTTACTAAATCCGCCCATTTTATTCCCATTCGGTCCAATCGGACCGTACCTCTTTTGGCCAAACTTTTTATTAAAGAAATTGTTAAATTGCATGGTGTTCCTACTTCTACTGTTAGTGATCGTGATCCTTGTTTACTAGTGGATTTTGGAAGAGTCTTCAAAAAGCTTTAGGGACGAAGCTTAATTTTAGCACTGCTTATCACCCCCAGTCCGATGGACAAACCGAGCGTGTGAATCAAACTCTTGAAGATTTTCTTCGTGCATGTGTTCTTGATTTTGGTAGAAGTTGGGAAGATCATATTTCTCTTGTTGAGTTTTCCTATAATAATAGCTTCCAGTCTAGTATTGTTATGGCACCTTTCGAGGCACTCTATGGAAGTCCATGCCGATCTCCTTCTTGTTGGCTTGAGGCCGGTGAGAAGCTGGTTTTAGGTCCAGATTTTATTCGTGATTCCACAAAAAAGATTGACCTTATTCGTCATAGGATGAAAGAAGCCCAAAGTAGACAAAGATCCTATGCCGATAACCGAAGAAGGAAATTAGAATTTTCTGTGGGAGATCTTGTGTTTATTCGTGTTTCACCTATGAAAGGTGCTGTACATTTCAGTCAATCGGGAAAATTAGCGCATCGATATATTGGGCCATTTCCTATCACCGAACGTATTGGTTCCGTGGCTTATCGCCTTTTATTACCGACTCAGTTTTCTGCTATTCATGACGTGTTTCACGTTTCTCAACTAAGGAAGTGCTTTTGAGATTCCGATTCCATTCTTGAGCCCGGCATTGTGGAATAAATTGAAGTTTCACCTAATTTAACTTATGAGCAGCATCCTATTCGAATTATAGCTTCAGAGGCAAAACGCCTTCGAAATAAAGATGTCCCGCTTGTGAAAGTTCAATGGTCTTCAAATCCTAAGGATTGTTCTTGGGAGTCTAGAGAGTTCATCGAGCGAACACGTCCGGACTTACTTTTTCGTGCTCTTTGAGGTGAACTTCTTATTTCAAAATTCTTTTGTGTTGAATATGCTTTTATGGTTGTTACTATTTATCTTCTTCTTAAATATTGCGAGGACGCAATTTCTTTAAGGAGGGGAGTCTGTAACAACCCACATATTTATCGATTTTATATTTAAATATTTTGTTTAAATATTTTTTATCGATACACGAAATTTAGTCCAAAAAGCTACTTTTTGCATACGGTCGAATTAGGACTCGGGACCACTCCCATTGAGTTAAAAATGACGTTTGCGATCTTTTTAAGTGTAAACTTTGATAGGTTTGGAGATAGTAGAATTTTGCTACTTTTTTACTTAGGGCTTTGGTTTGGGCTGAGCCCAATAACCCCACTTATGTATTCAGTCCCAACCCCTTCTCCTCTACATTACTTCATTCCTCATTTTCTAATACTCAAGATTTTATAACAATGGAGAGTGGAAGAGGAAATTAAAACTCCAAGCCCTAGTTTTCTTTTACAAATCAAACTCTAGCTCCAAACTAATAGAAGAACCCATTGGTAAGCCTTCTCTTCTTCTTCTCCAACTCATTCTCTTACCAATTTCAGAAATTCCTAAACCTAACTTTTGGAAGTTCTTCTTTTAAAGCTTAGAATCAAGCTTCTTGAGTTGGATTTGAAGAGTGGTTGATTCTCTTTTGCTTTCAAGCTTCTTCTTCATTAATTTGGGTTCAAAGGTGAGATTTTTATCTCACATCTTAGTCTATAACTATCTTCGATTGTTAGGTATGAATTCCTAACACTTATTCGTGTGTAATTGCTTTTGGTTTGGATTAATTTGGTGAATATTCCAATTTTTGGTGTTTTGGGTTCAATTCTTTAAAAATCATAGCTTTGATGTTTTGATCATGTTTTGTTGATGAACCGAAGAGCTTCTATGGCTGGGTAGTCGATTGGCGTAAACCCTTAGTGTCGTTGCTCGACCGTTTGCAAATTGAGGGAGTTTGCACCTCTTTTGACATAGGGTAGGAAGTGCAAGAATGCAGGTTCGGCCGACCGAACCACTGGGCCGGTAGACCGACCTGCTACTAAAAGTGCATGGCACTTCTCTGTTACAGGTCCGGTCGACCAACTACAGAGCTCAGCCGACCGACCTGCTTCCCAAGAATTTTCCAGAACAGGGTCCGGTCGACCGAGCTCTGTAGCCGGCCGACCGACCTGTTGCTGTTTTGCCTATTTCGCCTATTTTGCGTGGTTTCCAAATTTAATCGATTCGTGTTATTTCCCTATTTGTTGTTATCATTTGTTATTGACTTTGATGACCTCTTTTCTTCGGGTATTTTTGGAATATCCGTTTTGATGGATTCAGTATCAATTTCTTTGGATTTCATTCACGTCTTCGAATGTGAATTTTAGTGATTGATTGTTCCTACAATCCTTTTTGTGATTTGTCACTTCAAAACATAAAGGTTTTCTATACTAGCAGTAAATATCAAAACTCTTTCTTCAAATGATTTCAACACTATTTTATTACAAAGCTCGTTTTCTCAAACCTATTTCCAATCTATTAATATATACAAACCTTTACCTCACTCGAATGAGAAATCTAATCAAACGACTTAGTAAAACGAGTGGTATGAAACGCTTGTGTTTACTTCGTCGGTTAATTCTTGGACTTGTTCGATTGAATCTCTTGTGACAATTTTCTAGTGGAAATCTATAATTTGTTCGTAAATATTTAAGTTAAGCTAGTGGTTATGGGACATGAGGCTAAGCTCATATATTTACTAGCTTACTATAATTGACACTTCTTGATGATCATGATGATCATTTTTGTGATTTAGACTAGCAATTGTGCGATGTCTTTTTGTCTGCAATTTAGACTAAACCCCGTTTCAGTGTGATTTCGACTCACACACGTGGGGTAGCGCCCCATGGTCTTCGGGACGTTCGTGTGTCAAAAATTAATGGCTAGCTACCATGAGATAGCGTCTCGTTCGTGTGATACATATGTTGGTGAGTTTTCACGCTCCCGTTCGTGTTATAGGCCTCCTCCTTTTTATGATTTTTGGATTTCGTGTGTTGAATTCTGGAATTTATGCTTCACCAATTTTAGTGATTTCATTGATATGATTTATCAATTTTTGTGCATTGGTGAATTCGTGTGTCATTGACTTGTTGTGAATACAAGTTTTGGGTATGAAACCCTTTTTGGATCTTTGTGAAGATTTTTGTGATATTGATTAATCTCATGTTGAGTTTCAATTACATACTTATAGTAGTATGCCATTATGGATATTATATGTTTATGCCATATCTCTTATTCTATATCATGTCATCTGATATTTATAGCTAAACTGATCCGTTTATTATTTTCTTATTAAATAATACTTGGGTCAGACGAGATGTTACAGGTGCTTCTGCATGACTTCTCCCCAGGGATTCATTACTCTTACTTTTGGCTAACTATTTAGATTAGCAGTTTTTGTTGTATACACTTGAGATATAGACTCACAGTTGTATTCTTTTGTATAGCACGGGTTGCTATTCTTTTGTATTATTGTGGATCTTTTTGACCACTACTCTGATACACTTTCATGTATTAGTTATATATTCATATCTTCTTCCGCCTTTGTGATATGAATTATCTATGACTGATTTGTGTTATGCTTATTTCTATATTTGTTTCCGAAGATTATTATAGCCACTGTGTCGTAGCTTTGTGTTTGTATCGGTATGTCGGATTTCCTCTTGAAATAAAAATGCATGTTAAACTATCTGACATATCGGTGCTCACGCAAAGTAATTACACGGATGGTCGCTCCTCAACAGCGTTATTCTCCGTGCTAGTTGACAGCATTACTCCATAGTGTTCTTGACTAGCGTGGGTATAGAGGCGGGGCGTCACATTTAATAAACAACGGTATAGCGAAAATCGCTATAATGACATTTAAACTATTAAATCAAATATCAGAAATTAGTTTCAATTAACTATCAATAACAGCATATGGATGTTAATAAATAATTCATGGGCGAGAAACCACTTTTGGGTCTCTCTACAGATTTTTTCTGCAAAAGATTGGTTATGGATAATATATAGATAATCATATGGGTTTATAATGATCAATTTAATATGTCATCCATTTTCTAAACGAAAATTCAACCAAACAAGCAATCAACAATTTAACTAACATCCAAACTATCATTAAATATTTATATCATCATTAATATGATATGATAAAAATAAACATGAGTTAAACTCACATTGATTTTCGTTTTCGTCAAAACGCCCCGATTTCGGATTAAAACCGAATGGTCGTCCGATTTTAGCCTAAATTTTCACTTGCTTCAAATCTAACTAAACTAACTTCATCACGAATAAGCAAGATACGAATTTTATAAGTTAACGATAATTTAAAATTAAAATTAAACAATTTTTTAATAATTACCATCCCACCCCTCTATCCTTCTTCTTCCTCAACCCAAATTCACCCATGCACAGAGACGCAACCAACCCAATTCCATGTGCATGAAGATCAATGACACGGAGCATCGCTCCATTAAACGACGAACCGACTTCACCATCCTTCTCCACTCGACGAACTCGACCCGAACGACCACACCGCAGCGCCCGAAAGCCAACTGAGCAAAATGCGACCATCACCCCCAAAACTGCATCGACCATTTATTCACGACACCCCACACACAACCGCACTTCACCAAAATCCATCCCGAGATGCCGAACGATGCTAAAAACCCAAATTCAAGCCTCATCCATCCTCACGTCGTCTAAAATCGCCAAAAACTCAAATCCTAGCTTAACTATGATAATAGCCACTCCTCCAAACCATGATTGATCATCACCAAAATAAGCTAAAATGAAGCTCCCACGAAAACTAGATTTTTAAAACTGGTTTCATAATTTTTAGAAGTGTATACATTTGATTCTTGAATTTTGGAATTTGATTTCAAAGAGGAAAAATACATTTCTTATTACAGGCAACATTTTATGGGGGAAAAGAGTATGGCCTGGTAAGTGAGGGGTATGGGAAATGGTATGGCCTAAAAAGCAAGGGTATGGGCTTGAAAATGGAGCATATGTATACATTTTAATTTTAAATATTCACAAAACATACCTGAAAATCTTGTACTCCAAATGAGGCGTGGCACCTGGAGTTCTATATGTTGTACCCCTATTCCATACGTAATGGAACTTATTCCGAGATCTAATTCGATCGTATACAGAAGATAGGTTTTTGGACCTAATTATTATATTAAATTTTCGATATTAATTTCAATGCGTTTTGATCTCGTACGACCAAACGATACGTCTGATCACTACAAAATTCGAAGGCATAATATAATTCACTATTACGGATCCAATATTAGTTTCGTCGAAATTTGAGACTGTGCCCCGGAAGGCTAATTTCATAGATTTAAATATTTAATTATAGATATTTATCCGATCTATTTTATTTGTAAATTAATTTATAGATTGAACTTACTGATATTATTTATTAGTTAAATGGAGTTAAATAAAAATTATTAAATCCATTTAATTGACATTTAATTCACAATTCAAATATTTAATTATGTCTTATATTTGAATTATAGATTATTAAGTTCCAAAATTCAATTATTTTAAATATTTAAATTTAATTAAACGTTTAAAATCAAATGACCAGAATTTTGAGTTGTTACATGAAATTTAAAGGAAGAACTAGAACCAATCTTATTAATTTGTATAAAATAATATTTTATTTAATTTTGTTATTAAATTAGCTGATGAATTTAATTAAAAGGATTTAATAAATTTATAAGTATATCACTATATACTTATTTGTGTATAACGTGCATGTGCGACCTTGCATAGATTGTACATGGTCAAGTTTATAAATATTAGATATTGTGATGTACATCTGATATACACACATACACACTTGTCTATTACATATATATATATATGTTATTACCTGAATAAAATATTTCATAATATATATATATAACTTCTATAAATAATAACTAATATTATTTATTACTAGATGTGATAAAATTTGGACTTGACATTTAATTTCAAATTTCAAATTTCATATTCAAATATCTAAATTTTGTTTAGTAAACATGAATCTAATTTAAAGTTAGATCCAAAAAAATTTAATTCAAATTTAATACCATAAAATTGAGCTTAATTAATATAAAATAATGTGTATGTGCATATATATATATATTAATACCAAATCAAATTAGAAAATAAATATATTAAAAATTTATATAAGATTTATATATTAATTAAATGATACATACATACATATATATAATTAGAAATTTAAATATATGTGTATAAATATATAAATATACGTATTTAAAATAAATATATAATATATATTTATGAATATATATGTTGGAAAAATTAAACAATAAAGTGTTTAGGCTGAATGCAATCATTTAATATTTCTAAAATATAATGTTTTAACAAAAGTATCAATTTAATTATATATATATATTCAATTTAAAAATAAAATAATCCAGCCGAATTTTTAATTTTTATTTCTGCAAACAATTTAAGAATAAAAATATATACATGATACTTAATCTAATTTTAATTCATAAATATATCATACAAATTGATAAACTATGTTTAAATAAATAATGCCATATATAAACATTTAAATAAATTTAAACTATTTTTTGTTGGTTATAACATATTGTACACAAATGTAATTTTATTTAATATCATATCATAGTAATAGGATGAAATATATAGACCAAAGTAGAATAATAAATAAATACAATATAATAGGCACTAATATATATATATATATATATATATATATATATATATATATTTGTGTGTATACATGTGTGTGTATATGTATGTATGTGTGTGTGTTTCTGTGTGTGTGCGCAAGGTGATAAAAAAAATATTTTATACCTGTGATTTTAATTATAATGGCGGCTATGGCGTTTCCCTCACCTGAAACACGTGAAACCCTAAATGAAGATGATGACTGGGGAGGATGGAAGGAGGTGAAGAGGAGCGAGGAACAAATTTTTGTGGAAGTTCTTGCACAAATAAGCCTAATATTGTGACATCGCAAGGGAAAATAGAGTTATAAAAATCCTAGAAGTAGGGTGGACGCTTTAGGCAAGAGGATTGAAATCACACGTCAAATTAATTACTTTAAGGAAATTAAGGAATGAGATAAGGTGTATCAACTTATTGAAGATGAAGATTATGAGAAGGAAAATAACATGTGGAAAAACTTGGTATATGTCGACATGGTAGGAAAGAGGCCACATTTCGTGTATTTTAATGCTTTCATCAAAAGAGTGTGGAGGCCCGTGGGATCTTGGGATATATATTTTATGGATAATGGATTCCGATTAATTAAACTCGACAAGGAAGAAGATTATGAGAGGATATTGAAAGAGGTCCATGGTTTATGGATAACAAGCTTCTATTCATAAGGAAAAGGAAGCTACCTTTAATTTTCAAAGAGCTATGCTCACCACTATCTAGTTTGTGTAAAGTTACACCATCTCAATCTAGCTTTATGGAACAATAGAGGGATCGGTAAAATTACAAGCTTAATTGGTAGAAAAATTGAAACTGATGAGAACATGAGATTGGCTAAAAGAGTAAAGTATGCTGGGGATCTAGTTGAATTGGAAGCTTCATCTAAGCTTCCAAAATTAGTAAAAGCAATCGACAAGCGGGGTAACATTTACACACAAGAAGTTGATTATGAGTTTGTGCCTCTTAGATGCAGTGAATGTAACTGTTTTGGGCATATGGATCAACAATGTAATATGATGCAAGGTGAACCTAAAAAAGTTTGGGTAGTGAAATCAAACACAAACACAGAAACTCATTCTAGCACTATAACATATCAAGTCACTCCTTTTACCTATCAGTTCACTATAGATCAGTCTACAAAAAACTACAGGCATGTTGTTACCCCAAAAAGTGCAACAGCTCAAAAAATTATATAAAAAATGTTGTAGAGTTACCAGTGCCCCTAGATACAAATATTATTAATAAAGTGCACTATTCCACAAAGTGAATCGGACAATATATGATAGATTTTCTGTTATTCTACTTTTTCACACAACACATGCAAAAATCACATGTTGTGTGACACAAAAATGATCAGACAACATTTGTTTTCAAACAATGCTTGTTTGTTGTTTGGTTGAAATCATCAACAATTTGATTTTGGCTTCTTATTAAAATTTGGGTTTTCCCTCTTAATATTCACCATATCATTTCATGGCTGCCTTTGTTCCAATTCGTTCCATCTCTCAATTCTTTCATTTGTAAAAGAAAAAAAATAGCGTTCCAAATCATGGTCGCCTTCGTTCCTCCCAAAATGCTTTCTTTTCCCTTTCAATTTTAGAACCCGATACTCTCTCGTAGGTTAATGAATTAGGGTTTCCTCCAAATGCTTGCTTCAAATCGCTCCCTTTATCTTCAAGCTGCATTCAAAAATTAGGGTTTCATAATCGATTGCTTTCGTGAATAGATGATATCTGAATTCAACTACTTGGTATGACTTTTTCCCTTTGTTGATTTGTTGCGTTCTCAACTTTTGGCACTGCGAGTTAAAAAATGGTATACCAATGATGATTTTGGGTTATTTACAGGGAGTAAAACCCTATATTTCTTGAATATAGGTATACTTGTAGGTTTGGTTGCTCTATTACTGATTTCGAAATCTAACAGATGTTAGTATTATCTATTTTTCTAATTTTACACTTAAGCTTGCTACTGGTTTCTAATTGCCCCATGCTTATTTTAGTTTTCAATATTGATTTTAACCAGGCAGTATGCACTGCCTTGAGCTCCATGTACTTCCTGGCTGAGTTTCACTTGAGTTTATGTGTATATTTTACATATATGTGTGTGTGTGTGTACCATTTCTGAGTTCCACTTGAGTTTATGTGTTCTGAGATATATGTGTTTTTAGTTTTCTGTTTTGAGATATTTGTGTATATATGTACATATATGTTTTGAGATATATATGTTGTGATGGTGAAAACTTTGGTTGCTGCTTTATTAGTGCATGCCTGAGTTAGTGGATGTTTTGAACTTCCATGTATATACACACATACATACATACATATGTATGCATATATGTGTGAATGTTCTTTTGATTCATGTTCATTTTATTTTACACCTTACAATTTCATTGTTTGATTTTGGGAAGTTAATTTCGAATTTGATCACTTCATTTGAGTTCTTGCAACTCATTTGATTATTTGAGTTCATGTGTACACTTGTCCCTACCTTGTACTTGTTGCATTCTCGATGATTTGTACTTCCATGTATTTACATACATACATACATAAATACATACATACATATGTATGTATGTGAATATGTGTGAATGTTTGTACCATTACTGACATGTTGTTGGCCTTTGATTCTGGTTTGTGAAATATCTTCCATGTATATACATACATACATATGTATGTATATATGTGTGAAATATTACCATGTATTTGCTTCGAACTTCCATATATGTGTGTCTCCTGGTGTTCCAATCTTGTTTTTGCTTTGCCTTGGTCTATGTTGTTAGCCTTGTATACATGTTGCATTGTGGCCTTGTCTATGTACTTTCACACTGCCTTGTTCAAGGTAGTGTGCTACCTTGTCATTGCTTGAATCCCTTTCATATGCTTTGGTTTCTTGTCCATAGCTCGATTACCTTTTAGATTCTTGAATTTCTTGTTTTGAACAAGGCAATGTGCACTGTCTTGAACTCCATGTAATCCCTGGCTCATTTGATTCCTGTATAAATGTCCTTTTGATTCATGTTTATCTGTTTGTACTTTCTGCCTTGAACTCATGTACTATTTAGCTAGATTTGTTTGTGACACTACCTATTGTTCATTTGTTTGGGGCACTTCCTGGCTGCATTGGACATGTGTCGCATATATACATGTATGCATGTATATACATATGTGTATATGTGTGTTGCTCACTATAGGAGATGCAAATTGCAGTATTTTTGTAACTCGTACCTACTGTTCTTTGTATATGCTATTTGTGCACTTAATTCTATATCATTATGTACCATGCTTGATACTGCCATGAATATGGTTTGTTGGTGCTTGACTTTGTGCATCTTCTTATGCACTGAACTTGTTTGTGCACTTTGGCTTTGCTGAGTTTCTTGATCTGTTTTCAGTTGAATTAAACTACTTGTGTTGAGCCCGAGCTTGCTTAGACTTGAACTTATGTGTTTGCACTGAGTTGAGCCTTCGGGCTTGACCTTTGCAAATGTCTGTATGACTGAATCAAGGACCGACTATGTGATATTCATAATGATACACTGTGCATATCATAAGTTGTCCGTGCACATGTATATTTATCCCTGTCTAAAAATGAAAAGAAAACAACAAACCCATAAAATGAGACAATATTTAATATTCAAATTCAATTTTATTTTTGCAATATTGGTTTGTTTCTTTCTCACATTTACTACATTGTTATTTATTTAACGGGTATAGGAGATGTATGGATATAAGCTGGAGCAAGCAAATCAAGATCTAAATCAAAAACAAACTTGAGTAAGTGTGAGTGAGTGTGAGTAAATTTAAGTTGTATTATATTTTAAAATGTAAGTAAAGTGATCATGAAAGTTTTATTGTATTTGAATTTGATTTGAAATACAATATTTGTTTAAATAAAATTGCGATTCATTTATTTCATTCTATGAACAATTATTCATATCAGTCAATATTAAAATGTTGTCTAATAGGAAATTCTAGAAATGATACTATAACATCAAACAACATATGATTTTTGTTATTGTTGTGTTAGTGCATATAAGACGACATGGCATATTTGTGGTCCGATGTGCAATGAGATGTCATGGGATTTAATGACAGATAGGTATAAAAGTAGATAACAGAGCATACCTCTCGTCTGTCGCGTTTTTTCCCATAGTGGTGGTTCATCAAGTTGCTATTGGAGAGAAGCAAAATCTTGAGTAGGAGATGGTTGAGCAGAACTAGGAGGAATAAGGATTCGTCGGGATATAAGAGGAGGAACTATTGCCATTATAGAAGAAATTAAAAAATAAATATTAACACAGAAACATCTAAAGATACAGAGGAGAAGGAAATGAAAAAAAAGCTTACTCTGCCTAATGATGAATATGATAAGCAATTTGTTGTATAGAAGGAGGATGCACATAAATTCAAGGTAGTTTATGCTCCTTTGACAAAGACCAAAACTACAAATGGTAAATGGCAGTTATATGTTGGAACATTAGGGGTCTAAATAGTAATGCTATAAAATTAGACATCTATAATATTATGGCTAAATATAGCCCTACTATCCAAGCAGTACTTGAAAAAAAAATTATTATAGAAAGTTATGAGATGTTTAAGTTGTAAATGGGTGACTAATGGGAACCGATACTCAATAACTCAATTGAAGTCATGGGTAGATCATGGTTATATGGAAAACCGATGTTTGGAATAATACTATGATTAATCAAGATGATCAATAAATTACGGTCAATTGGTTGAATATTGGGGGCCTTGAGGTAGTATTTACATTTATGTATGTAAGTAATTGGGCTACAAATAGAGCAAATCTATGGAAGCAGACTGTAGATAATTCAAAAATCATTAATAAAGCATGGATAATCACATGTTATTTTAATGCAATCCTATGAACCAATGAGAAGAAGGGAGGTCTTACATTCAAGGTCTGCCAAACTACTGATTCAATGATTGTATAACAGCAAGTGGGTTAATTGAAGCATTTTACACTGGCCTACAATATACATGGAGGAATGAAGAGGTCAAGAAAAATCATGTAAGACTTGATCGAGCTCTAGTAAACTATAAACTTTTAACCAAAATTCCTAATCAAAAAGTTATGGTTCTTCCAAGTTCAACAATTGATCATAGTCCACTATATCAATTTAGCAATAAGGATCTTATGAGTAAAGGGATATCAAATATGCTAATCACTGGTGCATGTATAATTATTATAATGATATTGTGAACTTTAATGCTGCTGAAATTCCTCTAGGATGGTGTAAGTATAAACATATGATGATTGTAAAAAGAAAGAAAAAATGGATTGGAAGAATGCAACAAAACTAGAACAAAAGATGCAAATGTGATTCAAGAGCTGCAGGGAAAATTGGAGGAAGTGTAAATGTTGCTAGACAAAGACCCGCTATATGAAGGCCTGAATTCTGATCACATTCAAATGAAAAAATAATTGAAGGAAACCTTGAATATACAAGCAAATAAATTAAAACAGAAAGCTAAAGAAAATTGGTTAACTCAACATGATGAATGTTGGAAATGTTTTTACACCAAAATGGCACAGAGAAGAAACTATAATAATGTTACAAACTGTTTAAAGGAGGATGAAGGTCCCATACAAAGTTTGGAGAGATTGAAGCACAAGTAATCAAATATTTTACACAGCTATATAATGGTGAGTGTAGTGGAAGTCTACTTGAAATAAAATGCAGTAGATGGGTCTTTCTAGAAGGAAGCAAAAAGTTGATGGCAGGTGTGACTAAGAGGGAGGTAATAAAGGCATTGTTCTCCATTCATTGTGACTCAATCCCTGGCTCCGATGGTATAGGGAAAAAATTCTTCAAGATGCATTGGAAAGACCAGAAAAATAAAACGATACAAGCTTATCAAGAGTCTTTTACCCATGGGAAATTTATATAGGAGATTAATCATATATTTGCAACTATGGTTCCTAAAGTAAATAAATCCACAAAGACTAAACAATATACACCTATTGCATGTTATAATGTGATTTATAAAGTCTTGAGTAGGGTGATATGCCAGAGACTAATTGAAATTCTACCAGATGTTATATCACAATGTCAGAATGTTTTTATTAAAGGGAAGTTTATTTCAAAAAATTCTTTGTCGACTTATGAATTGGTGAGATAATTCAATATAAAAAGGTCAGACATGATGTGTATGAATCTTTACCTACATAAGCCTTATGATATAATTAACACAGATTACATATGCTGAGAAGTATGGATGCTCTTAAGCCTCTAGTTAACTTAATTGAGTACTGTATTAAAACACACTCATTTTATCATCATGAATGAAGTTCCTAAAGGATACATACATAGCTCAAGGGATTTGAGGCAAGAGGGCCCCCTTCTTTCCTTATCTTTTTGTAGTGGCTAAGGAGTTTTTCTCACTACAAATGGAGCTAGCAGTGCATCCTAAGAAGATTAAACTAATATACAATTGGAAACCTCTAGTCACCCACCTTATATGCGTAGATGATCTTCTAGTGCATTTCAAAGTAGAATCTCAAGCTATTTAGTGTATTGAAAACATATTCAAGAGGAAAAGAGTATATTGGTCTAAAAGTTAATGAGATGAAAACTAAGTGTTATGTCAATAAATTCTATAAGGATAGACAAAGATGGATAGAGGAACTAGAAGTTAATAAGGGAGAACTTCCAATTAAATGTTTAGGATCTCCTTCGTCAAATAATGCTATTACTGATGTTAAATGTGGAAAACTTTTCAATGATATAAGGGAGAAATTATAGGGTTGGAGATCAAAACTGCTGTCATTTACAAACAGAGTGGAACTAGTTCACCTGGTAATAACGTCTAAAGTTAGATTCTGGCTTTAGGCCTTTCAAACTCACTTCAATTGCAAAAAATAGTGTTGTGTTTGCGAATTTTATATGGAGAGGGGGAATGCACAAAGTAAGTTTGAAGACTCGTGTAAACCAAACAAGGAAGGGGGAGTGGACTGAAGAATTATTTGAACTGAAAATGGTATATGAGCTAAAATTATCTTGGAATATATTGGATTCCAAAAATTTATGGGCTGTATGGATGAGTGAAAGATATGTTAAAGATAATTTCGGGACTCAAAAAATTGACAATGCATCAACTATATTGAAAACTATATTGAAGCAAAGAGATCAGTTATGAAAATTGGTTGAAAGATAGAGTGCTAAAGGGAAAGATACTGACCTATAGAGAGATCCTTAGTTAAATGGGAAAAGCTTGATTCAGAAATATGATTGGGACACTTATTCTGCTATAGGTACCCCTAATACAAAGGTTAGCTCTATCATAAGCCATAATAATAGGGTCAGTGACGTGCGTACTACCACAAGGAACCTAAGAATAGAAATTGAGACTGCCCCTTTGTTCATAGGAAGAGAAGGTGATATATTTGGGCATGGAAAAATTCGGCTAATGATCAATTTAACATGAAAATGATATGGTGGATTACAAAAACTCGGCATTCAGACTATCAATGGTAAAAAGCGGTGTGGAGTAGAAGTAATAACTGTAAAACGGCACAAAAAACATGTAACATTCCTCATTTTGAGGCTGAAAAATAGATACTAGTGAAGCTGCAGTCATCATTAGCATTATTTCCTATCGACAAATTGAAATCATTTATTGTACCATTAACACCAAAGGCACTAGAATTTGCAAATTTTAAGAAAATATTTTCATTCATTAATTTGAAAATTCATTACAATTTCATTACACTTTATAATCCCACGGATACAATGTTTAGATAAAATATAATAATTACAATTATAATTCCAAGAGCAACATATAAAGATACGCTCTTGGATGTTCAGAGTCTTAACAACTGGGACGGTTACATTACCCATCATTACATACATTGAACCAAAATAAAAACTAGTTAAACTGCTGCACAATGTAAATTTTATCTTCTAGATAATAGTTTGCCTCATGCACGTCTCTAAAAGCTTATTCGACTAAACTTGAAAAAGCCATACTCTAATCCTACCAAATGCCAAATTGAGTATCTGAGAATTTAAGACGAAATAAAAAACTTTAGGTTGTATAAAAAGTTTGGTGTGAAATTTTATTCCATCCTGAACAAATATATGGGTACTTAGTAAGACAATATCGCTGAACGGAACCAGTTTCCCTTCACTAATACCCTATCAAACAATATATCATGCATAACATATCCTGCATCCAAAATAATTAAAACACGGTCATATCATCAATATCATGTCATGCATGTGTGGGTTAAAATGAATAGTCTGCCATTCACAAGGATCAAAGGTACGCATTCCCATAATTACCTAATTACATAAAATGGTCCATTCAATAATATAGTTTCCATGGGGTCATTATAAATCTATCTTAGTTTTCTCAGACCAACATAAAACCAACCTGACCGACTAAGGCCATGATTTACTAGCAAATTCAACGGCCTTCTAGTACAGTCACAAGAAATATTAATGGTCTTCTAATATTGGTAGGAGATGATAACATCGGTCTCCTAAAACGATAGGAGAAAAGAATAATGGTCTCCTAAAACGCTAGACGAAAACGTAGGTGATCCAAATGCTACGAGTTTCTTCGGATGCATGACTCCATAAATTTAGCCTTAATATCAGCAAAGCCCTACACGTTGGAATCGTGGACCTGATCAGCCGCGGGCTTAACAAATGGAGGATAAGGCGTGACCTTACTGTAGTCTGCACCCAAAATCTTGGTTACAAAAAATATTTAAAGAGTTAAGTCAATTGATCGATCCAGAGCATCCTAACGCAATTTGATCTTTTTGATCTCTTAAATGCAATTCTACTCACTTTGGAGTTTAATTCTCACCATATCTAATATTGGAACAGCCCTAACTGGTCATCAGTTCTATAATCCCCAAGGTCAAAATGTTAGGTTATAAAATATATCAAATAGGCGAGTCAATTTGATTCTTATAATGGGTATATAATTCAATCGTGGAAATTAGGATGCTTTAAGGATATTGCCATATCTCGATAAAATATCCTAGTGTCATGTCGACTCAACCAATACATACCTTAGATTATCCCAAAGCCCACAAAATCAAACACATGCAAATCGCAAGCAAACATATGACCTGACAATTTAAACTCTACATGGTCACATCTTATTCCAAGAGTTGCATAACCACCTATTAGGTTCTCAAACCTTGAGAAGTAATCAGGTATGTCGGTTCTAGATTTAACTTATATTCTACATATTTAGAGACAAAAGAATGTGATGCACCAGCATCGAACAACACACTAAGAGGAATACTACAAATAAGCCCTTCTCCACTACAGTCGGTCCAGAAGCGGTAGGTCCCAGAGCGAATATCTTTCCTTTTTGATCTTTGACTAGTTCAGAACATTCATTCTTGAAATGCCCCATCTTGTTACAGTTATAGCACCACACGATTTTCTTATCAACAATCTTCTATCCTTCATCGAAGAGACACCCATTGACAAAGTGCCCTCTTCTTATTTGTAACACCCCTAATTTTAATTAACATTATTTTGAAGATTTAATTAGATAAGTTAACTAAAATAATGTATTGAGATAAAGATAATGAGATTTGATAATTAGATTTGTCATGCCTTAATAAATTAGCTAATAAGATTAATTAAACCAAAGAGAGAAGGAAGAATAATATGAGTGGCAAAATAGGAATAGACTCTTATTTCCTAACCAAGAACCTTCCTCATTTTCCTCACTACATTTTGTTTCATACAATCAAATTAAAAGCTAAAGGCCTGCCACTACTAAGGAAAACCAAGAGAAAGAAGACTAAGGAAATCAAAGGAAAAACTAATGGGAATTTAATCAACACTTAATCTCAAATCTTTTTATTCAATCAAGGTGAATAATAATATCCATCTTACTTTTTCTTGTTTGCTTCGGTTTTATGATTAAATCCAAATTAAATGATGATATTGTGCCATATTATGAATGATTGTTGCATTGTATGCTTGTTTGGTGATTTATTGGGTTAATTATGGAATTATTGGATTGGTTTTCAGTGTAGAAACCTAGTTTACGACATCCAATCGACTTGAAATTTGGATATAATGTTTAAAACATTATTTTGGAAGTGGATTTTTAATTTCATAATTTTCCAAGCTTGAATAAATATTATATGAATTTCCTAAGTAAGAAAAAGGATTTATTTTGGGTTTTAATTATTAAAAATAATTAAATAATGCTTTTGGTCTTGAAATTTTCATATGGGAAAGAATATATTAATTCTGATTTTTAATGATTTTTAGGGATTTTTCTCAAGTATTTATGATTTTATATGAACTTATTAAGCTAGAAGGACTTAATAATTATATTAAAATAATAATATAAATGAAATGGTTTGCAAAATATTTTGGGAATGATAAATACATATTACACCATTTTTTTAAGAAGAATATTGGTAAATTATGTTTTAACCAATAGAAATTTGACTAGGGTTAAGACTGGTGAAAAGAAATTACTTTAGTAGAGAATAAAACAATTTTATAATTAATTACGAAATTGCCATGTGGTTGATTGAGAATAACGAAACCCATAAAATAGCGGATATCAACAATAGCTATGAAATTTGATTACAACATGAATGGATAAACATGATATCAACTTATGTTAATATGGAATGAATCTGTGCAGATTGAAGTTATACATGCATCCCTAAGGTTCGACATGGTTAATCTCTTAATTCTTCCTAACCGAAGTATAAAACATCATTTTATTTAATGTTTGGCATTCAAATTTTAAAGTGTTTTGAGATTTGACATCATAATTGACAACCTCTATTTCCTTATGCTCAATACCCTTTGTCTTCTCTTGTTTACGATATCAAGTATGTTAAGGTACAGATGTTACAACCCTTATTTCCGATATTAAATCAAAGTGGCAATGATGCCGTAATTTCGTACTTTTGACATTAATTATACGATGGATTTGATGCCGGTAGTCTTCCTTGTCGACATTAACTATATTATGGCAGTGATGCCGCAGGTTTATGATTTTGATATTCATAAGGCAATGATTTCGTAAGTTATCAATTTCGACAACTTAATGGTAGCAGCATAGTATCTGCAGTTTATTAAAGATAACATCAATTCCTTTGAGATATTAATGTCGAAAGTTATCAATTTCGATATTCCTATTTTTAAGCTTGAAAACCTTTATGCAAACCAAACAATAAGCTTCATAGGTTCGACAACCTACGTACTTGTATTATATGACAAGAATGATTATGGCCTTATGGCCTTGTGTTTTATAAATTAGAATGATTTATTTAACTTCGATATGAAGGGATGCGACATCCCATTTTGGCCATAGTGATGTTGTAGATTATTTATTCAATAAGTTTCTTTAAAAGGCTTGATAGCCAAAGGTTTTAGGGGTGCGAAAACCTCCTATTGATTTCGAAATTAATGAAAGCTATTTCAAAGAAGAATATATTTTGGTATAATATTTTGACTAAGTAAAGGGCTATATTTTCCTTGTTTTAAATATGATGTCAAGGGATAAATCATTTATAAATACTATGTTTTCATGGAAATAAAAATGGTATTTTAGCCTATGATTTTATAAGGGAATTTTTGTTCTTATCACCATTAGATAAATTGTGATAGGATATCTTGACCCAAAGATCACAGTTTAGAAACTAGATAATGCGACTAGTTTATGGTCCTGCCCTATGCATCAACTGTTAGCCCCTAGTTGATATTGGCCCATAATTCTAGTGCGTAGGCTTCTTCAACGGTAAAGACTAAAATTAGGTTAATGCACTAAGAGAATTTATAACTTAGATAGGTTATTGGTTGGCTTGCAAAACCATAAGGTTCATAGTGAACCTAGCAAAACTATGAGATAAATAGACAGTCATGTTTACATTAAGAAGAATGTGCTCAAACGGAAAATCCAGTTTCCTTTTAATGGTAATTTAGAGAACGTGGTGTATTTGGAAGGCCCGAGTCAACCATATAGGTCAGTAATAACCTTGGAAAAACTTTGAAGTAGGAACATATAGTTAATTGATTTAGACAGACTGGTCAGTTTTGCCTATGTGACATGCATGCATATGATATTTTGTGTTTGTTTAAACATTTTGATTTCAAGAGCATGATTTTGATTGACATACTATCAAAAGATACTAGTGAGCGGAAACCCGTTCCGCTCAACGGCATGGTGTCACTAGATATCTATTTTCAATATGGTATATTATTATTCACACCATAATTTTTGTTTGACCCGGAGTTTTTGTTTTACCCTTTAAATCTCGGATGCTTATTCATGCAGTTTAAGAGTATGGTTTATAGGTTTTAGGTTGATGAATAAAGCTTTCGAAGATTTGCAGGAGGCAAGTGGCTATGCTAGGAGTTATGATATCCACTTTGTTGTTGTTTCATTTTGTCTAAATATATGTAATGATAGATGATATAAAGGTAGTAAACTTTAATCAACCAAAGAGGTATCTTCATATGTCGCTCTTGGAGTATTCTATGATAATTATATATTATCGAACCTGGGCAACGTTTGAGATTAGGTAACAAACATGAAAATTACTAATGAAATGTGTTTTGGAATATTCCCGTGCTTCTGATGTTAATGATACTATTAACTGATCTTATTTTTTCACCAGAGAATAATAAGATTGATGATTATAGCTTCAGTAGCGCTTATTTTCGGACCTCAGAACGAAGGAAGTTACATTATCACACTTGTAACAACTCACTTCATTCTTCCCTCTTTCAAAACCCCTATCTTCTAAGCTCCCTTTTTGCTAAAGAACTTCTTCTTATTGCCTTGAAGTCCGCAGTATCCATAGATTTATTCTTCTCCAGTGATGGAAACAAAACTTTATTCCTCGGATCCATATCTACCACAATATTAAATGGATGTTTAAGGTATGGCATTGTTGCCCTAGCAATATCCGGCTTCAGACCTCTAATATTCATCACATTCTTCTTAAGCAGAGTATTTATGATAGCTTGTCCATGTCTTAACAACTCATCAAACTTTGTAACATATTCCATCACAGTCATTTCATCTTGCTCCAGCTCTAAAAACTACATAAACAAAATCGACCTAGCTGCTTCGGATAGAAACTTCTCCTTAAATGTAACAACCGTGATTTTATTACCGTCGTAATAAAAATTTAAAATAGGAAATTTTAAATTGAGTTTTGGAAAGAAAAAAAATAACGATGCAAATTCATTTGCAAAGTCAGTGCAAATTTTATGTTGCATTGAGTATATCAAGGTGGTGTTATACTTTCAATTGTCTTTCACATGCTAGTAAATATGGGTCCTTTTTAAAAACAGTTGAAAAGCTTGCTGTCATTAAAGTTTTAAAAGCAAAGAAATAAAATACAACTTGTACATTTTCTCACTGATTAGAAAATGAAGTGCATTTTACTGTCACATTCTTTTAAAAAGCAAGTGAGCACTTTGCTGTGACAAATTTTGTAAAAGAAAATATGAACATTTTGTGCCATCATTCTTTTGTGCAGTAAGGTCCTTTCCTTCACCTATGCACGTTTCCACAATTAATGCATTTGTACAAATCACCGGCATTAATTACATTGACTTATTCACATTTTGAAAGAGGAGAGTGTATGCCTGCTACATTCATTTGCTTCATTCTATTTCCAGTAGCTTGCATTCTTTTCGTTCTTCCAGTGCTCAGATAAAACATATTAATGTCAGTGCAAAACTTTGCTTCAGACATTCTTTGTTGATAACTGGTTTGGTGGCAAATTAGAAGTGAGTTCACAACTCACTCCTCTAATTTATTTTTAGGGCATATAGTTTTGCATTTTTCATGCATGCATAGAGTGATAAGTGCAATTCCCTTATTTATTGTGTCTGGCCACTAAAAGTATAGTATGTGTACATGTTTTACAAGTCTAGATTCTTTATTTTTTCTCTACTTCCTCTTGCATGCAATAGTAGGCCAAACTTTCTTCATTTTCACGTAAGTATGAAGTATTAGCTGGTCTACATATTTGTTTAGTGCGCATGTAGATAGCATTGTCCAGGTTTTAAATTGTTATTTTTGACGTACTACTTGTTATGCGAAAAATTTCAAACCCAAGTTACTTAATAAATACGTGCTTATATTTTGATCGTGCATCAATTATTTTACTTCATTTTTCACACTTTGACGTGGCAGCTTGTGGGTGGGTATGCTTTGTGCCTTGTATAATAGTGGTGTGGCCAAGTCACTGAATTTGCATGTTTGTTCCAGGCCATTTTTAATCCTTGCGTGAGTATGATAGTTGTATTACCCAAACAAAAGTTTGCAGCACGATTTATAGTCAAGATCAGATAATTTGAAAACATTACGTGCATATTGTGTCTAGATTATAATTTTGCATTCCACGTGTACAAGCACGTAACGCATGGAATATATTTGGGATACATTTTTATAAATGCAGGTTACACACGTTAGGAAATCCCAGTCAGGTATGTTTTGAATACTCTATGCGTGTAAATATTTTAAGCATATAGTTGTTTAAGTGTGTGAAATGATAATAGTCAGGTCCTTATTTTTCCATGCGTGCAGTATCTTTGAAAACCATATGCAGGTTACGTGCGTGTATCAGTGTATCAGTGTTTCTTGTTACGTGCGTGCATCAGTGTTTCTAAAAAAGAAATATCCAGGTTGCGTTATCTTTAAAATCCATTTACGTGTGTAGAAGAAAAAGTAAAGTGCTCTATGCAAGTTTGCATAACCAGGTGTTTGTTTAAAATAGTGTGTGCAAAGAAATGTTTTCCTGTATTTCATTTTTTTTCGTGCCTGCATGATAGCCTGGTCATCATTCATGCATGCATACGTGTGTTTCATAATTAAGTCCAGGCACTCTTTCGTGTATATGAGGGTTCTACTACGTGCAAATGAAAGTTTGCAATGCCAGGTCTTATAATCTGGTCAGGTATATTTATAGTTTGGTCACGTATGCTTGTATTTGGTCATCTTCAGTTTTATGCAAGTTAAGGTTATTGTAAATGTTCACCTATTTCATTTTGAAAAAAAATGTTTTAAAGTGTATGTTGAGACAGTGCAAAGATTTTGATGAAAACATAGTGGTGATGTCCACTATTTAATTTACGTTGAACCGGCGTTTGGTTTTAAAGCGTATTTTGTTGGCGTCATTTTTATAACGGATTTTTACTCCGGTGTTAAAATTTTGAAGCGTGTTGTTTTGACAACATTTTTGGCCAATAAAAATTACTTTTATTTTGACTTAAGTAACCGTTAATTTAAAGTGAATTTTTAAGCGGTTATCCCGCAACGCTGATTTGGTATCCGTTTTTACGGTGTTTTGGGAAGCGCAATTTCCTCGTCGAAATTGCTCTAGTTGTTGCTATTTCAATCACGTGTTTTAAAAATCGTTTTAAAATAAAAATTGTCTCCCAATTTTTTTATAGTTTGCGCTTTCGAAAGAAAGAGGAAGCGATTTAAACGTTTCAGCAAAATTGAGGACTATGAACCCTTACTTTTACTGATTCGCTTAATTCCGGACTTGTCCGTTTGAGAACGTAAATTTTATTTATACAAAATACACAATTTTGCACTTTCGAGGAAACGACGAAGAGATTTAAACGATTTAACAAAAGTGCAGAATATGGAACCATGCTTTTACTAATACGGTTAATTCCAGATTCGTTAATTGAAATATTCGTTGTGGGTTAGTTGTTTGATGATTTTGATGATTTTTGTTGGGCTTTCGGGCCACTATGATGGACCTTCGGGTCAATTACCAGTACTAGACTTTCAGGTCACATGTTAGACCTTCGGGTCATTTGTTGGGCGCCAAAATTATGATGACAGTACTTGGTAGGCTTCGGCTATATGTTGATGCACGCGCGGCGTAGCTTAGACTCGCCATATAATGGGATCGATCCACTTTTATATTGATTTTCTAGTTATCTATTTTTGATTTCTAGATTTTGTGAATTACTGTTTTGAATTCAATCTTGAATTTGAAAGTTGATTTTGGTGGAGTTTAATGAGTTGAATTTGATGGAGTTGGATGTGATTTCTTCATTTGAACTATGTTGGTTCCTTATGTTGAGTAGTCTCATTCGAGACTATTATCATTTTTCTTGATGTTGTTTATGATGCATTCACTACTAAGTTTAAATTAGACTGGTCCGTTTATTATTTTCTTTTAAATAATACTCGGGTCAGACCGAGTTATTTCAGGATAATCACTATTTCTGATTCGGTTGCAGCTTCAGCTCTTGGGATTTCACTCCATTTTTTGTCTAGTCTTCGAGGTGTACTTTTGGTGTATTGTCTATCGTCTCATGTATGTTGATGTCTTTTTATATGTACATTTGGTTCATATGAACGAACGATTGTTTTAGAATGTATTCCGGACTTGTCTTCCGCTATATATTTGATATTTCTGTTCTGATGTGATTATACTTATCAGAGTTGTTGTTGTTATGGGTTGTCCTGAATTTTTCTTAAGCCACCTTAGTTTCGTTTTAGATTTGGATTGAATATATATATCTTTGGGAGTGATTTACACAACTCCTATCGATGTAATCAATACCCGTCTAAGGCATAACTTACGGATGGTCGCTTCTAACAAGCCATATTCTTCACAATAGCAGACGTTATTCCTTATAATAACCTTTGTTATTGTGAGCATAGAGGTGGGGCATCATAGCTTGGTATCAGAGCTGAAATTCAGAACAAATTATAATAAAAAACAGAACAGAAGCAGGAATGGAACACGTGTTACAGCTATTCGAGGGTTTTATTCATGCCTTTCTAATCTACTCTTTCCACTTTAACATGTTGGAGTATGTCTAGGAATAAATTTCATATTCCATAGTTTTCCATTTGTTAAATTTCTTATCAATTGTGTGCTATTTTAACTAATCCTTACCTTCTCTTGTCTCTCAGCCTATGGCTGGAAGAGGTAGAGGGAAGCGTTCTTCTATAGGCCCGTCTAGTGGTTCACATCCGGACGGTGTCTATATATCAGCTGAACAGTTTATGGAGCTATTTCGGGGTACTCAGCCTTCTGTTGCTACTCCCGCAGCTCCTACTCAAAAGTCTTCCTTCGCCCGCATGTGCAGTGACTATTCCCACCTTGGAGGCAAGCCTTTCAAGGGATCGGAAAGTGTATTGGAGGTTCAGATTTGATTGCGCGCTTATGAGCGCATATTTTCTCGGATGGATCTTTCGGATCATCATCGCGTTCTCATGGCATCTAGCATGTTGCAAGAACGTGCGATTGATTGGTATGAGCATTTTATTGCGGAAGTTGATGAGTCCTCTCTCTCTTGGATTCAGTTTAAGGAAGGTTTCGAACTTAAGTTCGTTCCTAAATCAGAAAAGGCTAATCTTTCTCGTAGTTTCCTTGAGTTAAAGCAAGGAATGTCCTCTGTTTCTGATTATGTTGCATCTTTCGAGGCCTTGTCCAAATACGGAGTTGAGTTCATTAACACTCCGCGTAAGAAGAATCTTCGTTTTGTTGATGGTTTGAAGAAGTATTTGAAGAAAATTCTTTTGCTTCAGCTTAAGCTCTCTTTTGAAGAACTTGTTGATTCAGCTCTTTGCCTTGAAGCTGTTGAAAAGGAACGTGATAGTGGTGATGAGGTTGAGGTTTCTAAGAACCCCAATAAGAAGAGGTTTCCATTTCATAGGCCTAATTCTTCTTCCAACAAGAAGAAGAAGAAGCAAGCTACCTCTAGTTCTTAGCCTAGTAGTGCACCTTCTATTCAGAGGGCATGCTATAATTGTGGTTCTTTGGATCATTTTCTCTGTAGCTGTCCTAAACCTCGCATTTGTCGCTATTGCAAGAAAGAGGGTCATTGGGTTTCTGATTGTCCGACTGCTCCTAAGGGTTTCAAATCTGGAAAGCTTAATGTTGCTAAAGCTTCTGGTGATTCTTCTAAGCCTAAAGGTATTACTCCTTCTGTTTTGGAAGGTTTTATTTTATTTCATCGCCGTTCTATTAGAGTTTTTTTCGATACGGGTGCATCACATTCATTCGTGTCAAAGGAGCTTGTTGATATTATTCCATTGGATGTTGTTAGTCTTTGTGACCCTTTGAGGATTGTAAATCCTATTGGTGGATCCGCTACTCTTGGTTTGTTATGTGTTGATGTTGAGATTATTCTATGTGGTTTTTCCTTTCATGCGAATCTGCATGTTATGAATCATCTTGATTTTGATATGATATTGGGTATGGATTGGCTCGTCCGTTATGAAGTTCAAATCCTATGTCCCGAAAGTACTTTACATCTCAAGCATCCCGATGCTATCGAGCAATTATCTATTATATTTCGAAGCATGGATCATACTTCGAATACTCTCATTTCTTCCTTGGAATCGGAGGATGTCATAGATAATATTTCGGTTGTTTGTAATTTTTCTGATGTCTTTGATCCTATTTCATGTTTGCCGTCGAAGAGGGAAATTGAGTTTCGTATTGATCTTATATCTGGTGCTCATCCTGTCAGTCGTCCTCCTACGTGGATGTCTGCTAAGGAAAATGAGGAACTCAAGCAACAATTATCTGAGTTGGAAGCCAAGCATTTTATTCGTTCTAGCTCATCTCCTTGGGGAACCGCTGTTGTCTTTGTTAAGAAGCCAGATGGTACTCTTAGGATTTGCATTGATTATCGCAAGCTTAACGAGCTCACTATCAAAAGTAGGTATCCATTACCTAGGATCGATGACATGTTCGATCAATTAAGTGGCGCTAAGCTCTTCTCCCAACTCGATCTTGCTACCGGATTTCATCGGTTACGAGTTGCGGAAGATAGCATTCCTCTTACCGCATTCCGCACTCGTTATGATTCTTATGAATGGCTTGTTATGCCGTTTTCGGTTTGACGAGCGCTCCGGCGTATTTTGTTGATATTATGAATCGGATATTCCGGGAATATCTCGATAAGTTCGTTTTGGTTTTCATTGATGATATTCTTATTTATTCCAAATCTGAAGCCGATCATATTAAGTGTTTGGAGATTGTTTTGAGCACTCTTCGTCAACATCAGCTTTATGCCAAATTCTCCAAGTGTCACTTTTGGAAGAATAAGGTGAAGTTTCTCAGTCACATTGTTTCTTTTGATGGTATTTCTGTCGATCCTTCCAAGATCGAATCTATTCAGAATTCGAAGAGGCCCGGGACCGTTATTGAGATCCGTAGTTTTCTTGGATTGGCGGGTTATTATCGCTGGTTTATTAAGGACTTTTCTCGTATTGCTTTACCACTTACCACTCTTACGAGAAAAGTCGTTCCTTTTATTTGGTCTGATAAGTGTGAGACTTCTTTCATGAAGTTAAAAGACCTCCTTACTCATGCTCCTATCTTAGTGGTTCCCGAAGGGAATCATGATCTTGTTGTTTATACCAATGCCGGTGGTTTTGGACTCGGTGCTGTTCTCATGCAAAAAGATAGAGTAGTTGCATACGCTTCTAGACAACTAAAGCCTAACGAGTTTCGTTATGCTACCCATGATTTAGGGTTAGCCGCTATAGTCTTTGCTCTAAAGATTTGGCGACATTATTTATTGGGCGAGCGTTTAATTCTCTTCATTGATCACAAATCTCTGAAGTATTTATTTACTTAGAAAGAGCTTAATATGAGGCAACAGGTTGGCTCAAATTTCTTGCTTCATATGATTTCGATATTCAGTATACCCTTGGTAAGGGTAATTGAGTTGCTGATGAGCTTAGTCGCAAGCAGCAAGTTGTTGTTTCCATGATGCTAGCAGAATAAAATATGTTGGAAGCTTTATCTCTTTGTGATATTAGAGACCGTCCTTTAGTTTCTGATTCTCCCGTGCTTTTATTTAGCATGGAAGCTCGACCTAGTTTGTTGGATCATGTTGCCGATGCCCAGAAACAAGATCCAGATATTTCTTATCTTATTCAGAGTTGTAAATTGGAATCCTGAAGTGATGATCTAAAGGATTTCGATATTGATGTTCATGGTTGTATTCGGAAAAAGGTAAGGTTGATCATGCCTAATGTTTCTAATCTTAGAAATGACATTCTTAAGGACTGTCATCGTTCTAAGTATACTATTCATCCGGGTATTAGTAAGATGTACGCTGATATGAAATGCTTATACTATTGGGAAGGTATGAAGCGTGATGTTGCAAGTTATGTGAGTCGTTGCATGACTTGTCAACTTATTAAAGCTGAACACCATCGTCCTAGTGGTCTTTTGTAGCCTCTTGAGATTCCATTATGGAAATGGGATCAAATTTCTATGGACTTCATTGATGGTCTACCTCGTTCGATGTCGGGCCATACTAGTGTTTGGGTGATTGTTGATCGATTGACCAAATCAGCCTATTTTATTTTTATCAAGTCCAATCGGACTGCTCCTTTATTGGCTAAGCTTTTTATTAAGGAAGTCATTCGACTTCATGGTGTGCCTAGTTCTATTGTTAGTGACATAGATCCGGTTTTTACTAGTGGTTTCTGGCAGAGCCTTCAGAAAGCTTTGGGCACTAAGCTCAATCTCAGTACACCTTATCATCCATAGTCTGATGGTCAGACTGAAAGGGTGAATCAAGTCTTAGAAGATCTCCTTCGAGCTTGTATTCTTGATTTTGGTGGTAGTTGGGAAGACCACTTATCTCTTGTTGAATTTTATTATGACAACAGTTTTCAATCCAGTATCGGTATGGCTCCTTTCGAATCCCTTTACAGAAGGCCGTGTCGATCACCATCTTGTTGGTTGGAATCGAGGGAAAAGTTCATTCTCGGCCCTGATTATATTCGTGAATCTTCTGAGAAGATTGATATTATTAGACAGAGAATGAAAGAGGCTCGGAATAGGTAGAAATCTTATGCCGATCATCGTAGGAAGCCTTTGGAATTTTCTGTTGGCGATCTCGTATTCATTCGTGTTTCTCCGATGAAGGGTGTGGTGCGTTTTAGTAGCTCTAGGAAATTGGCTCCTCGATATATTGGACCGTTTCCTATTATGGAACGCATTGGCCCTGTTGCTTATCGTGTATCGCTACCTATCCAATTTTCGGGAATTCATGACGTATTTCATGTATCCCAGCTTCGTCGATGCCTTAGGGATTCAGATTCTATTATTGATCCTCTTATGTTGGAAGATCTTAAGATCTCACCCGACTTGTCTATAGTGCGAAATCCTACTCGTGTGCTAGCTTCGGAAGTTAAACGCCTTTAGAATAAAGAAGTTCCGCTTGTGAAAATTCAATGATCCGCAAACCCCAAAGATTGCACTTGGGAAATCAAAGAATTCATCGAGCATTCTTATCCTGATTTTCTCCTCTCTTTGGGTAGGGGTGAGCATTCTCATCCATCTTTTCTATTTTAACCTTTGTTGTGATAAATAATCGATGTTATAAACAACTTCTCGTATGAAAATTGCGGGGATGCAATTCTTATAAGGGGGGAGTTTGTAAGAACCGTGATTTTATTACCATCGTAATAAAAATTTAAAATGGGAAATTTTAAATTGAGTTTCGGAAAAAAAATAACGACGCAAATTCATTTGCAAAGTCAGTGCAAATTTTATGTTGCATTGAGTATATCTAGGTAGTATTATACTTTCAATTGTCTTTCACGTGCTAGTAAATATGGGTCCTTTTTAAAAACAGTTGAAAAGCTTGCTGTCATTAAAGTTTTAAAAGCAACGGAATAAAAAATAACTTGTACATTTGCTCACTGGTTAGCAAATGAAGTGCATTTTACTGTCACATTCTTTTAAAAAGCAAGTGAGCACTTTGCTGTGACAAATTTTGTTAAAGCAAATATGAATATTTTGTGCCATCATTCTTTTGTGCAGTATGGTCCTTTCCTCCACCTATGCACGTTTCCACAATTAATGCATTTGTACAAATCACTGCCGGCATTAATTACATTGTCTTGTTCACATTTTGTGTAACGACCCAGAATTTTATTTAATTAAAATTTGAATATTTAATTAATTTTAAATATTAATAAGTGAAATTTATAAATCGAATAAATTTTATTTGAATAATTGGATTTAATTGAATAATTAAATCGATAATTTAATACGTTAAATTATGGAAATAATTAAAAATTGAGTTAAATATGATTGAAAATGATTTGTAAAATTTTATTTTATCATATTGAAGTTAGAATGATATTTTAGAACTTTTAAAATCGAATTAAAAGTTAATTTGTGGAAATTGAATATTTTAATATTTAATTATCGACTGTAAAATAGTCAATTTTTGAACAGTCTCAGAATTGGACGAAACTAGTTCCATTAGATCCGTAATAGTTAGTTATTATCGGATTTCAATTTTCGTAGCAATCGGAGCTATCGTTTGATCGTGGCAGCTCGAAACGCATCGAAATTGTTTTAATATTAATTTGGCGAGTTAAAATAGCCATTTTTCAAAAAGTCTTGGATTTCGACGTAACCAGTTTCATCGGATCTGTAATGTGATATTATTGTAAGGTTTCAAATTTCGTGTCAATTGGATTTACCGTTTGTCCGGTACAAATTAAAACGCCTAGAAATCGATTTAAATCGGTTTAATTTAAATTGAACGTTTATAGCCATAACTCGCACAGATGTCCGAATTAGCTTTCGAAACCTGTTCCATTGTGTCCGGAACACGGGGTAAACCCTAGAAACGCTGGTTACGGCGCGTAAATCGGAGTTCGGAATTTCCGGAATGAATAGTGTTTCGTTCGTTTCCTATAAATAGACACCCTACCCTTCATAAATAAATAAAAAAATTTATCTAACCCTAACCCTAGCCAGCCGCCACCTCCCTTATCAAAGGCCAGAAACCTCCCAAATTCTTTCTCGTTTATCTCCTCATCCATCGACCTTCATCGAAAACTCTTAACTAGTAAAGTGTAGAGCCCGGAGCGAACCACCTATCCAACGGTGATGATGACGTTTCGAGCAATGGAACGACGGGAAATTGGGTTTGAAAGGGGCCGGCTGCGCACGCAACTCAAGGAAGAAGGGGGGGCCGAGCTCCACTATACTGTAGCCGAGTATGGTACTTGGCATGCTCTTCGAAATGAAACTCCCCGGTCGAATTTTTATGCATCGTGGAGGCCGTGTTGTCGAACCCTAATTTTCATATGATGGGTTTCAATACGCGTGATGACGGCCTGGAGGAGGACGCACGTTTGGGAAGATGAAGATGACGGCCCAGATGCAAGCAAGAGTGATCCAATGGCCAAAATTCGTTTAGGTTATAAAATAAAGTAATTTGTTGTAAATTATTATATATAAAATCGTGTATCTTTAAAAAATCATAACTTTTTCATACGAGGTCGAAAACGCGCCAACAAGAAGCGTTGGAATCGTATAGACGAGCACTACGCGATGAAATTGGATTGGAGTCATTTGGAGTTAGTGAGAATTTTGGGTAAAATTAAACGTCCGTTTAATTTTATTCGAAATAAATCGCTAAAACAAAATTGAAATCAAGGTGAGAACTTCTCACTCAATCGAATCAGTTTCGATTTTATTTTAAATAGTTAGATTTAAAATATTTGAATGCATGTTTGAATGGTGATTGTTATCTATTGATTGTTAAAATAGACATTATGCGCCGTTAGTAAGCGGATGTTATTTATTAAAAACATATACCGCGAATATTTCATAAACAGTGAAATTGGTATTATATATAATAGCAATATATATATATTGGCATATGTATATATTGGAGTTATTGATTTCCCGTATTGTATAGCGGATGAGACCCTATTGCGCCGTCTATTAAGCGGATAATATTTTAAGTCCCATATACCGCGATAATTTCGTACTGGAGCGAAATTGGTATTGTGCTAATGTTTGTGGATGCAGGAAAACAGGTTGGAGGGATCCAACTGGATTCCTCAACAGTATTTATTTGATTTCAGATATTTTGATATTTGATGGATTATCATATCGATATATGATATCGTTGTAGTCGTGATTGACTATTTGGTGTGTAGCATCATTGAACCAAATTTTGGGATTTTAAAATGATTTTTAAAGTGATTTTTGAAAATATACTATATGTTTGGAATTGACCCATTTTAAATAAATAAACGTATAATTTTAATGTTATAAAAATTATGATTTTTGAGGAGATATAGTTAAAAGCTGATTTTTGAGAAATATGGGTTAATGGTTTTATGAAATAGTTTAAATTGGGATTTCTGAAATTATTGTGAAAAGTTTAAATAAAAGATTTATAAATTTTGATTATTTTATAAATCAAATGATGAAGTTTTTAAAGGAGTTTAAAGACGTTTTAAAATATTGATATGAATTGATTTATATAAGAGATTTATAGATGGATATTTATAAATTGAAATATTGACATTATAAAACGAGCTTTTATAAGTGTTAGAATGAATTGTGAATGAATCTCATAACTGAATGGAATTTATAGAATTATAAACGTAGAAGTTATAAATGAAATTTTATAAGCAGTAGGTTTATAAAATTTATAAAATCATTAAAAGAATGGTTTTGAAATAAATCAATGAATCTTATAAGTTATAAGATTTATAATTTGGAAAGTCTTAAAAAGAACGATTTTGTAAAATAATCGTTTTATAAGTATTTAACTTATAATATGAACTTTTAGTTCATAATTGAGATATAAATCGAATAGGTTAATAAAGGAGATTTATAAAGGAAGTTGTTATAAAATAAATAGAAATGGAGTTTATAAACGTTGTTTTATAAATTCGCAAATGACTTATTTTGATAAGAAAATTGTTATAACTTATTTATGGAGTTATATTCACATTTTTGACTGTGAATAATCCTTTAAAATGAAATGAATAGAAAGGAAATGTTTTGGATGTGATATTTGAAATAGAATTAAAACGATCTAACGATGTTTAAATGTGTTGAGATTCGAAACCATAGATTTCAACATTCATTGTTGAAATAGACGTTTTCGAGAAATAAAAGGAAATGGTGGACTATAACACTGTTGTTATAGTAAATGATTTCCGAAAGGAAATGTTTTGTATAGTATTGGGATTTATATATCTATTTTAATTTCGAATCCCTATACTAGTGATTTTGAGTTGTCGTAACGATGTTTTACGCAACATTCGTTTTGGCCCAAATAAATATGTTTAAGAGCATGATTTCCTTAAAGAATGAAATATATACTTAATTTCAATTTAAGTATATTGAATATTTTCCAAGTGTTGAAAATAAATGGATTTGTGAATTACTTATTAATAAATAAGTATGGAAATGTTTTCCAATATGAAGTGAATATTTAGAATTTATCTTTTTGGAAGATAAATTGAAAATGGATAATTGAAATCGTATATGCATGAATATTTTGGAATATAAATTCACTATTGAATTTATAAAAGGAAGTGGAAATTGTTTAAAAATAAATATTGATTTATTTTTGACATATTAAAATTATATATCTTGTAAAGATATTTTGGAAAATAAATAATTTGGAAAATTATTTGGAAACTGGTGATGTGTGCATATCCATTGATAGTTCAATAACCGACTATCAATATTTACCTTTGAAAGGTATTTGTTGTGATTTGTTGAATTTGAATGCTACACTTATTTTTAAATTATTGCGCTCGTTATTCGGATTACCCATTCCGAATAGTGATACGACGTAATGGATAGCATTGAAGATCGGTGTTGAAGACCCGGTATTTGCGAGAGCGATAGGATGACCTGTCGATTGACTCTGCACCGAGTTGCTCCGGTATAGAGTTCTCCATATGTGATGGTGAATCCGATCAGGATTGTGGATATCCGGATTGCAAGGACTTTTTTGTAAGTGCCTTCGATTTTGTTCGAGCCCGGAACAGACTTGTATGGATTGTATGTCTGACATTACAATTTGAGATATAAAGCCGATTTCTTTCAAATATATTTCTGTTGGTGGCGGAGAATTTATTCTTTTAGCTTAACACCCTTCTCTGAGACGTACGAGCTCAGAGGTTATGTAGTTGAAGGTTATCAGCGATATATTCCCAATTTGGTAATGTGACATGCTGAGTGTTGCTGTGAAATGATCATTGTGTTGATTATTTGTGATAGGATCGTTTATTTGATCGTCTATCTTGGTGATCATTTCTATTATCATTTGTTGACCCAAAGCATGGCTTTTGTTTAAAGTATGTTTTTGTGGACGTGACTTCGTCGAGCCTCACACCCCGTGAATGGTCAAAACAGGAAAGATGCGGCAAGGTTATGAGGGGTAGCGCCCTTTAGGATATGTGCATTTCCTTCTGGAAAAGGGTGGTATCATGGTATGGAGCCCAGATACTTACTCATGTTGAAAACACTTTATGATTGTGTGAATTGATTGCGAGAGCTCGGTGAAAGGTCCCAAAGGACCGGGGGATGGCATATTCGGTCAGTTGTTACTCAGTTAGGGGTAACCCGGCCTTGTGTTGGTAGAGATCCGGTTTGGTTCTCGGGGATGTCCATCCAGAGGCATTCTCATGTGGCAATGGGAAGTTCCTTGGCCTGATCATTCGTTGGAAATCCAATTCCCAATGCGAAACCTTGTACGGTATTAGTTGTAGAACCTGCCATTCACTTATGGTGGTCACCACTGTTTGGATGGTTGCTATAGTAGGCATAGTTCGAAATGTCTATGTTGGCTAAGATTTATATTCTACTTTCGAAGTGAATTTTTCCTACACTATGCACTAATAATAATATCAAATGTTCTTTTTAATACGTATCAAGCATCTTTGACTATCATAAGGAGAAATCTCCTCCGATTCTACGTTTGCATTGTGTGTGTGTGCGGGAGGCCTTATGGTAGTCTCATTTTTAAAAACATTGCGAATTGACTTTAAAAATATTCCTCTATTTTGATTTCAAAGATAAATAAACTGTTTTGAGTTCTCACACCAGTCACATGACTGACTCGGAGTTTATTGTTTTCCTTCCTAAACTCTGGGTGCCCACCAATTTCCACACGGGCAGTCAAGAGTTAGGGTTTATCAGGATATTCTGGATATTCTGGAGTTGCTGGAGGCAAGATTGATGGCATGGCGTATTACTAGTATATAGTATTTCTTTTTCCGCTGCTTGATGTTGTATGATGTTGTACACTCTGATGATGGTATGATGTAATGAAATGTAATGTATAAAATGTAATAACTGATATAGTTCTTGTTTAAAGATTATTCATTTATTATTATATGTTGTTCCGCTGCGAATTGTGAGATTCTGATATTGTTGTGTTGTGTTCTGTCCCGTTCTATTTTCTACCTTCTATCCTATTTTCTTTTCCCCTCTATTTTCTATCTTTCTCTCTCTTCTTCTGTCTTTCTCTTTTTCTTAAACATTGAGAATTCGTATTTCTGTTCATCTTGAATTAATCTATGGAGATTAGTGTATATTCAAGGAGTACGGATTTGCGGGTCCTCACATTTTGATAGAGGAGAGTGTATGCCCGTTACATTCATTTGCTTCATTCTATTTCTAGTAGCTTGCATTCTTTTTGTTCTTCCAGTGCTCAGATTAAACATATTATTGGCAGTGCAAAACTTTGCTTCAGACATTCTTTGTTGATAACTGGGTTGGAGGCAAATTAGAAGTGAGTTCACAACTCACACCTCTAATTTATTTTTGGGGCATATAGTTTCGCATTTTTCATGCGTGCATAGAGTGATAAATGCAATTCCCTTATTTATTGTGTCTGACCTCTGAAAGTATAGTATGTGTACATGTTTTACAAGTCCAGATTCTTTTTTTTTTCTCTACTTCCTCTTGCATGCAATAGTAGGCAAACTTTCTTCATTTTCACGTAAGTATGAAGTATTAGACGGTCTACATATTTGTTTAGTGCGCATGTAGATAGCATTGTCCAGGTTTTAAATTGCTATTTTTAACGTACTGCTTGTTATGCAAAAAATTTCAAACCCAGGTTACTTAATAAATACGTGCTTAGATTTTGATCGTGCATCAATTATGTTACTTCATTTTTTAAACTTTGACATGGCAACTTGTGGGAGGGTATGCTTTGTGTCTTGTATAATAGTCGTGTAGCCAAGTCACTGAATTTGCATGTTTGTTCCAGGCCATTTTTAATCCTTGCGTGAGTATGATAGTTGTATTACCCAAACAAAAGTTTGCAGCATGATTTATAGTCAAGATCAGATAATTTGTTTAAAACCTTACGTGCATATCGTGTCTAGATTATAATTTTGCATTCCACGTGTAATAGCACGTAACGCAGGGAATATATATGGCATACAATGCATGTTACGCACATTAGGAAATCCCAGTTAGGGATGTTTTGAATACTCTATGCATGTAAATATTTTAAGCATATAGTTGTTTATGTGTGTGAAATGATAATAGTCAGGTCCTTCTTTTTCCATGCTGCAGTATCTTTGAAAACCATATCTTGGTTACGTGCGTGTCTCAGTGTATCAGTGTTTCTTGTTACGTGCGTGTATCAGTGTTTCTAAAAAAAAACATATCCAGGTTGCATTATCTTTGAAATCCATTTACGTGTGTAGAAGAAAAAGTAAAGTGCTCTGTGCAAGTTTGCATAACCAGGTGTTTGTTTAAAATAGTGCGTGCGAAGAAATGTTTTCCTGCATTTCATTTTTTTTCGTGTCTGCATGATAGCCTGGTCATCATTCGTGCATGCATACGTGTGTTTCATAATTAAGTCCAGGCACTCTTTCGTGTATATGAGGGTTCTACTACTTGCAAATGAAAGTTTGCATTGCCAGTTCTTATAATCTAGTCACGTATATTTATATTTTGGTCACGTATGCTTGTATTTGGTCACCTTCTGTTTTATGCAAGTTAAGGTTATTGCAAATGTTCACCTATTTCATTTTGAGCAAAAATGTTTTAAAGTGTATGTTGAGATAGTGCAAAGTATTTTGATCAAAACATACTGGTGCAATCCACTATTTAATTTACGTTGAACCGGTGTTTGGTTTTAAAGCGTATTTTGTTGCCGCCATTTTTATAACGGATTTTTACTCCGATGTTAAATTTTTGAAGCGTGTTGTTTTGACAACATTTTTGGTGAATAAAAGTTAATGTTATTTTGACTTAAGTGACCGTTAATTTAAAGTGAATTTTTAAGCGGTTATCCCGCAACGCTGATTTGGTATCCGTTTTTACGGTATTTTGGAAAGCGCAATTTCCTCATCGAAATTGCTATATTTGTTGTTGTTTTAATCACGTGTTTTAAAAATGTTTGAAAATAAAAATTGTCTCCAAGTTTTTTTATAGTTTGCGCTTTCAAAAATTGAGGAAGCAATTTAAACGCTTCAGCAAAATTGAGGACTATGAACCTTTACTTTTATCGATTCGCTTAATTCCGGACTTGTCCGTTTGAGAACGTAAATTTTATTTATACAAAATACACAATTTTTCACTTTTGAGGAAATGATGAAGAGATTTAAACGATTTAGCAAAAGTGCGGAATATGGAACCACACTTTTACTAATTCGGTTAATTCCGGACTCGTTAATTGAAATATTCGTTGTGAATTAGTTGTTTGATGATTTTGATGAGTTTTGGTGGGCTTTCGAGCCACTATGATGGACCTTCGGGTCAATTACTAGTACTAGACCTTAGGGTCATATATTGGACCTTCGGGTCATTTTTTGGGCGCCAAAATTATGATGACGGTACTTGGTAGGCTTCGGCCATATGTTGATGCACGTGCGGCGTAGCTTAGACTCACCATATGATGGGATCGATCCACTTTTATGTTGATTTTCTAGTTATCTATTTTTGATTTCTAGATTTGGTGAATTGCTGTTTTGAATTCAATCTTGAATTTGAAAGTTGATTTTGATGGAGTTTAATGAGTTGAATTTGATGGAGTTGGATGTGATTTCTTCATTTAAACTATGTTGATTCCTTATGTTGAATAGTCTCATTCGAGATTATTATTATTTTGGTTGATGTTGTTTATGATGCATTCACTTCTAAGTTTAAATTAGACTGATACGTTTATTATTTTCTTTTAAATAATACTCAGGTCAGACCGAGTTATTTCAGGATAATCACTATCTCTGATTCAATTGCAGCTTCAGCTTTTGGGATTTCACTCCATCTTTTTTCTAGTCTTCGAGGTGTACTTTAGGTGTATTGACTATCGTCTCATGTTTGTGGATGTCTTTGTATATGTACATTTGGTTCATATAAACGATCGATTGTTGTAGCATGTATTCCAGACTTGTCTTCCGCTATATATCTGATATTTCTGTTCTGATGTGATTATACTTATCAGAGCTGTTGTTATTATGAGTTGTTCTGAATTTTTCTTAAGCCACCATAGTTTCGTTTTAGATTTTGATTGAATATATATCTTTGGGAGTAATTTACACAACTCCTATCGATGTAATCAATACTCGTCTAAGGCATAACTTACGGATAGCCGCTCTTAACAAGCCTTATTCTTCGCTATAGCAGATATATGACGACCCATAATTTTTAACAATTTAAAATGGAATAATTAAATTGATTGTAAACATTTAAAAGTTAATTTTAACTTGAATTCAAGATATCAATATTTACTTGATAATTAAATCATTGAATTATATAGTTTAAATATTGAATTTAATAATTGAAATTGAGTAAATTGTTGAATCTGAAATTTCTAAGCTTGTTTAAAATAATTTGAAGGCTTATAAAACCTATAATGATAATACTGAAGATAATAGAATGGTTGAAATTTAAATTAGAGGTGGTTTGTTCAATTTTAATAATATATCGTTTAAATCGATATTTAAAAATAGCCTTTCGAGGCGATGAAACCTGTTCCATTGGATCCGTAATAGCTAGTTATTATCGGATTTCAATTTTCGTAGCAATCGGAGTTGTCGTTTGACCCTGACAGCTCAAAACGCTTAGAAACTATTTTAATCGATTTAATTTAGAATTGATCGTTTACTTCCGTAACTTGCACATATGATCTAATTAGCTTCCGAAACATGTTCCATTGTGTTCGGAACGCGGGTAAAACCTTATAAACGTATGTCGACAGGTCTGATTCGGGGTTCGGGATTTCGCGTTATGGATCACGAGATATTTTCATATTTAATTATATAATAGTCAAGAGTATTCAAGAAGCCATTCCTATCTTTATTTTACGTCTTCATCCCTCTCTATCTTCCAGCTGAAATCGATCTCGAATAACGAAAAAAAAATTTATCAATGGCCGACGAAACAAAATCGCCTTCATTCTAATAAACACATTTCCTTCGTCTCAATTCATGAAGGTTATTTCGAATTCGCGATTTCAAATCCTTCGACGTAATCGAAGTAGCAGCTAGGGTTTGGGTTCGTTCGTGGGGCAGGCATGGATAGATCTTGGCGCGAGCTCGAGCACGACCGATGAGGAGAGTTGAGCGCGCGATGTCGTCTGTCATCGCGGAGTGGTTTTGTGGCGTTTGAGGCTCTCTTGGAAAAGAAAGTCATGATTTTTCTAGGTTTTCTTGAGCATGGCTGGGACAATGGTAGCTTGGTAGTCATCGCGATGCATGTGGAAGACAGAGGGAGGGCGCGACGTTAAGCTCCGGGCGATTTCGTGAAAGGAGGGGAAACTGATGCTGTAAGGTATAATTTTTGTTTTCAAATTTAAAACTGCAGACGCAAGTTTAATTACAACAAACAGAATATATATATATATATATATATATATATATATATATAAATGCACATGCAGGTTTCAATTTAAAAATATATGAGATTTTGGAAAAAATTTACACAGGAATTTCAAGTACTGAAAAGTTTTATAAAAGCTAGATTTTCGAATCTCTGTAAATAAATTTTATAAGCATTTGGGTTTCTAAAAAAAAGAAGTTTAAAGGTATATATATATATTTGGACTTGCTAGTTTATTTTAAAATAATGTGTTATGAAGATAAATTTGTTTCATAAACTTAATTGATTATTTTAATGGCTAAAAATATTTTATTAAAAGAAAATTGGTTTGAAATTAAATTATTAAATACAATTATTAAATGGAAATTAATTTTTACAATTATTTTCAAGTATTAATAAATCAAATTAATGTTTATTCAAGGTTAAGATTTGAAAGGAAGCAAGTCGGGATTGAAGTGGGTCGCAAACAAAATCAAAGGTGAGTAAATCTAACTCTGTTGGATTTTTATTTAAATTTAAATGGTTAAATTTAAATAATTAGATGAATGATTGAATTGTTTGGATGTGTACTGATGATCTAGTGATTTTAGTTTTGGTTGTTTCTCGAGTTAATTGTGGTTTAACTCGAAGTATTTGGATTTTAAATTGTTTTGAACTTAAATCATAAATAATTAATTCAAATTAATTAATGATTTGGGTTAATTAATTTAGTAATTAAGGGTTTGAATTAATTAATAAATTAAGTTTTAATTTAATTAATTAAGTGTAAGTAATTCAGAATAATCCTTGGATGGTTTAATAAATAAATACTTAATGAAATTAATAAAAAATAATTACTTTGTGAAATTAATCAAGAGATTAATTGAAATAGTTAATTAAGGAATACCTAATTTATTTAATGAAGTAAATAAAAACGTAGACAATTACAGGTAGTGATTGATCGAGAATGATTAATATTGTGGTTGAATTAAAGTAATTGATTTAGATTAGAACAAATTAAAATATAATTGGAAATCATTAATTTATATAATCATTGATGTAATTAAAAATTGAGTAACTAAAGATTAAATCAAT
This sequence comes from Allium cepa, assembly GCA_030765085.1. Lineage (NCBI taxonomy): Eukaryota > Viridiplantae > Streptophyta > Magnoliopsida > Asparagales > Amaryllidaceae > Allium > Allium cepa. The sequence continues at coordinate 438,242,024 of CM060935.1, read as the reverse complement.
TCAATAAATAATGGCTTATGAGAAATTAATTACTATAAGTAATTAAGAATTAATGTAATTAATATAGTTAATTAATTTATAAAGTAATTAATTAATTTATGAAGTAATTAAGATTACTTATTGATTTTGGTTAAGAATAATAAATATTGTGAAGTTAATTAATGATAATTTCTTGAATGAAATTGAAGGATAATTAATCCAGGGTGATTAATTAAGATGAATAATGAAGGATTGACTAATTAATTGATTTGGAATTAATTTTAAAGAAGGAATCTAAGTGATTGAAATTAGAAATTTAATTAGAATCAATTGAATTAATTTGGAAGTGATTAAACTTGCTTATGGATAATTGAATGGTATTGGATGCTTTAAATAAGTTGATATCTCTGATATGAAATGTTGTGTATTTCATTTGGATAACTTGGATTAGGATGACATGAGACTCTAAGAGGCCAGGTTCGGGTATTAGAAAATACCTGAAACCACTTCGAATTTTTATAGATTGAGATGTAAAATCTATATGCTGGAGTGAAGTGATTTCAAGGAATTCAGCTATTGAAATCTAAACTCTGGTACTTATAAAATGGATGTGTGGAATAAGTGATGTTTTGTAATAAATTGTGGCTTTGTGAATTAATACGAGTTACCCGAGTTTTATATAAGTTGTTTGCTTTGGTATTCCATGTTAGTTGGGTTTACTCACGCTGGTTTCCAGCTTGACCCGGGTGTTACTTTGGTGTAATGCTCGGGTCAGACCGAGTATTACAGATTTTCAGGTAGGGACGTTCTGGAGCTCAGGCGGCGAGCTGTAAGATATCCCGGAAAATTTCAAGTAATTTAAATATGATAATCTCCTTGATTTAATTAATTAAAATTGGCAAAATGGTTATTTTAAATCAATATAATGTGATGATTTTTATAATAGTATAAATAGATTTTTAAAAGGGATAATTATTTTTACAAATTTAATTGGATTATTTTATAAATTGGTTTTTGATAGACTTATTATTTTAAATAAGTATTGATTATATATATATATATATGTATGTATGTATATATACTTATTTAAGTTAATTTTTAAAAATAGAATTGCTATTTTCAAATTTAATAGTATGTTTGTTTAGAATAATATATATTTTTAAGTCAACTTAAATTGGATTTTAAAATTTGAATTTGAACTTAATGTTTGGATGTAAATTTGAATTTAAAGAATAATTATTTTGAAATAGTTAGATATAAAAATATAAGAATAAAGTTTCCATAAGAATATATTTGTTTTATATTCTTTTTCTTTAAAAGAATTTAGTTAAATTATGAAAGTATTCATATTAATAACAAATAAATATAAAAGTTTTATATTTATATCTATAATTGAATTAAATACACTAGGTATGATTTTATTTAAAAACATTATTAGATTTATTTTAATTTTCTTGTAAAGGTTTTATTTTTATAAATTTATAAAAGCATTTATTAATTAAGAAATGGATTAACTAATTAAGATATTTATATACAAACTTTTAAAATCAATTTAAAAATATATAAAAAATGAATTAAGACATGTTCTAATCTATAAACACCCTTAGTAACATGTGTTAGATAGTTAAATAGGGTGGAAGACAAGTGTCACCCCTTTATTTTATTTTCTTAATTTTTATAAAATTATAAATTGGTTTATAGAAACCTACATCTTTCATTCTTATTTTTTTCTAACCTCATTTCTAAACAAAGGAAACAAACCAAATTTTATAAAGCAATTCTCTGATCAAAACTATAATTCACTTTCCAAATCATGTAACCATTCTCAATTTTAAGTTCCAAAACCTGAAACCATTCCTCAAAATAAATCAAAGTCAGATCAAAACCTGTAAACACTCTTCAAGTTCAAAAACCAGAAACCTATCAGTAAATTTTCAATTAGCAAACCTGCAAACACATTTTAAAAGCAAGTGAATCAAAGCTTGCAAGTTTCATAATACAATCTGGGTTATCAATGCAATCGGTAGAATTGAAGCTTCAACCTGTATCTAGAATAGTTTTTCAAGCTTCAGCATTTTTGGTTTTCAAAATTTTTTCTTCTTCAAGTTCAAAGCTAATTCAAGGTTTCCTATTTTCAAACTCTCTGCTTTCTACAGAAAAGGTGAGTAAACTTTCAAATTTAAAACTTAAGTAACAAATATATATGTTGCATGTGAATACTGTTTGATGATTTCTTGCTTATATGTACATATGTGAGCCTGTGTGTTTTCAGTTGATTTTATCATCTCTGTGATTTGTTTATGCCTCTGTACTGAATACTGAGAACATGAAACACTTTAAAATTTGATTCATATGCAAAATGTTTAAAGTAAACTCATGGAGTAAGTTGGAAAATATGTATGCATGTTGTTTTATTTTGAATATATGAGTGATTTTAAACCTGAGAACAAATGTAATTCATTTGTTTATATCAGTTTTCTCTGTTCATTGTTACAGAGTGTAAGTGACAATTTAAAATTTTCAAAAATCTTTTTATTTAATCACTGTTAGGACTTGAATTTAAAACAAAATAGTTTTGTTAAATCATAATCTAAGTACCAAAAAAAAATTCAAGTATTTTAAAGGTTTGAATTATGTTTGAATATGTAAAGTACAGTGGTGATGTTAAAATTATATTAAATCAAATGTTGATATTCATTGTTTCAGGATTATAACTTGAATCTATGTAGCAAATCATGATTTTTAAAACTAAAACCAAATTTTTTAATGTTGCATTGGATATGCAATTTGGGTTCGACTGGAAATGAGTGTTTGGGCCACCTTTGGCGATCAAGAAGGAGAGGGGTCTTGGATTTTCTTCTGGAGATGGAAGAAGTAGTGGGGTGTTCAGGAAAAATGCCTGTAGTTGTTCACGATCATCAAGGCGACAAGGGGAAGGGGATTTATGATTTAACCCCAGATTTGGTCGATCGTGCAAAAGAGGGTACTCCATCGTTTCTATTGCATCGACTCGCTTGGGATTTGGAAGGAGGCTGCGTAGATGAGTGACGGAGGTGTGGCCGGAATCTGGGGGTGCTCTGGTGATCTGCGACGTGGATGTGGGTTTGTTTTCAGGCAGTGGTTTTGGTTCAAGTTCTCTGGTGATGCTTGATTTTGTTTTGGGTTCTACGGTGACGAGGGGATGATCGGTATCGGCTGTTGAGTGGATCGCTGATGTGTAGGAGGAATTGGATCTTATCGCGGCGGCGTCGATCACCGGTGCATATGCACAGGCGTGTGTCAGTATTTTGAGTTAGTTTGGGGTAGAGGTTTTGTCTCGGGGTGTAACTCGAGATTATGGCAAGATCGCTCGCGTTTGAACTCGAGTAATGCCGAGTGATTTTTAATCCTGTAACAGTTTTCTTTTGTTTACAGGTTTTATAATTTAAAATTTTAACTAAAAACTTAAACTAAGTTTTGAAATGGAAGAAGAGAAGGAGAGGAACTCGGGTGTTTCTCAGGTGTTGATCGGGTTAGACCCGAAGTGATTAAAGAAAATTTTCAAAAGTATTTAAACGGTTTATTTTATAAAACAGGTTTAAAATTTAAATAAAGTATGTTTTAAATTTTTGGCATGAATCTTTTTTTTTAATTTATTTTTGATAAAATAAATGTTTTCTTTAACATTGTTTATGAAGTTGAAACTTTATTTAATTTAAATTTTGTTAAATCAAGTATAATATTTTAAAACTTTAGTAGAAATGAAATTATAAAGATTTTATAGAAAGCAAGTTTATTGATTTAAATTTAAAACTTGATTTAAAACCATTACTTGATGATATTTTAAAGTATTTAAAGGAAGTTGTGATTTGTAAACTTTAAACTATTATGTTGAATAAGTATTTTTAAACTTAATTTATAATTTAATTAATTAAAGTTAATTTTTAAAGTAAATTGTTTTGAGAGGCATAATTAAGATAAGGTTTTATCTTAAGACAATTATGGTTTTTAATAATTTGAGATAAATTAAGTTAATTAAGAAATTTAAGTGTAATTAATTAACTTAATTAATTAAGGATAAAGGGTTAATAAGTAATTAATTAAGAATAATTAATTAATTTAATTAACTAATGTTTAAGGATTTAATTAATTTTTAATTAAGGATTATAATTAATTAATTAAAGGTTAATTAATTGCAATTAAGGATTATTAATTAATGATTAAAGATTAATTAATTTTTAATTAGAAATTTATTAATCAAACGATTAGAGGTTAATTAATTGGTAATTAAGAAATTCTTAACTAAGTTTTATTAATTAATGATTAAGTTTTATTAATTAATAATTAAGGAATAATTAATCTATAATTAAAGGTTAATTAAGGGTTAATTAACTTTTAATTAAGGGATTGATTAACAGGTAATTAAGAAGTACTTAATTTGTAATTAAGTGGTATCAATTAATCATTAAGGTTTATTAATTAATGGTTAAAGAATTATTTAATCTGTAATTATAATTTGTTTTAAGGATAATTAAGGGATGAATTATCCAATTGTAATTAATCAAATGAAGATGATCAATTTAAGTTAATTAATTTGTTAATTAATTAAAGGTAATCTTTTGGTAATTAATTAAGTATAAATACTTAATGAGATTGATAAGTGTAATTACTTAGTGAAGTAATTAATTGGTAATTACAGGATGTTATTAATGGAAGATGTTTTAAGAATGGAAGTAATTTGAGTATAATTACTTAGTAATTAATCAGGGATTAATTAAGGATAATTAATTGGGGGTAATTAATGAAGTAATTAAAGTAGTTAATTACTCGATGTGGTTAATCAAGAGGGATTAATAATTATGGTTTGATTAAGATTAATTAATTATTGTAATTAATTTAAATAAAGTAATTAATTAAAATGTAATTAAGGATCGTTAATTAATATAATTAATGATGTAATTAAAGTTGATTAATTAAGATTAATTAATTAATGATAAGCGATTAAGGGTATTTAATTAATGTAATTAATTAAGGATTAATGTAATTAATTATAATTAATTAATTTATGAGAGTAATTAAAGATTAATTACTTTAAATAGTTAAGGATAATTAGTTTGCGAAATTTATTAAAGAAAAATTACTTGAATGTAATTAAGGACAATTAATCTGGGATGATTAATTAAGGTGATTAATTTGAATGATTAATTAATTGATTTGTAATTAATTAATGGTTAGATAAGCAAGATTTATAATGATGAAGTAATTAATTTAATTTATTTTAAATTAATTAAAGATGAAGTAATTAATTTAATTCACTTTAAATTAATTAGAGATGGAAGTAATTAATTTAATTCATTTTAAATTAATCATATTCTGATTAAGTAAATCCTTGCTTATGTATAGATGAATGATACTGATTGCCTTGAATGGTTGTGATCTCAGAAATGAGATAAGTAATGTTATGTGGTATGAATGCTTTGGTTGCATTGTGATAATAATATGGATTATCTATTTCGATGATAGTATTGATTATCTGTTTATAATGATAATGTGGATCATCTGTTTACAATAGATAATATTGATTATCTATTGTGGTTTTTGAATTATCTATCTGTGTGTATATAGATAACTGAACTATTTTAAACCTTAAAAACAACTTGGCCTTAAAAGACACGTTTTGGATTTCGATGAGACCGGGATCGGGTTTCCATATTTGGATATCCAAAAACCACATCGATCCAAATTAGCGATAGGTCGTGAATCTCAACTGAAGATGAAGATTCAGAGTGCAAGGGTTATTGTCGTTAACTCTGAGGGTGATTCCAAAATAAGTGTAATGAGATAATGCATTCGGTTTCGTTCGAACCCGAAACGAACTTGTATGGATTGAATGCTTTCAACACATCGTCAGGTGGACGATGAGCATTCTAAGAGATGTCTTCTCTAAAGGTAATCGTAGCCTCAAGCCTCATCAACCGGGAATGGCTAAAACATGGAAGGTGCAGCAAGACTAAGTGGGTCATGCCCAAGTAGGACGAGATTTTCCCCTGTCGAGAGGTCCCTTTTATTTCGGATGTGTGGGCAGTTGTTGAGCTCTAACTGCCGGGGTTGTCTTATTCTGGACTGTCCAGTAAGGGATGGTTCCGGCCTTATGTTGCAGGGGATTGGGAGTAATCCTCGGTACGTTGATCTAGGCCACGTACTGTGACGGGCGGTACCCCGGTAGCCCTGCCATTGTATGGAATCCAAAATCCAATAAGTGCCATCGGATTTGATTGTATTACCCATTTTTGTGGCAAGTAGCTGGAATTTAATGAATGTAACAATTTTGGCTATTTTCTATTTACTTGAAAACCTTAGACCCTATTATAATATCACAAATTTCCTATCAAATGTTTTGGTTAGCGTAAGGTAAAAACTTACCCATGTTTATGTGTGGGGAGTCTTACGTGATACCTTTTCTTTCAAAAAGTTTTTAAAGTTAAGCAACTTTAAACCGTTTACTCACACCAGACCCATGTCTGACCCAGAGTTTATCTTCTGTTTTCTTAAACTCTTGGGTACTCAAATTTTTACGAGTAGCCAAGAGATTCAGATTAGCTTTGACAAATTCTAGAGGAGCAATGGAGCAGGAGGCTTCTACGTTATAGTTATATATAGTGTTCCGCTGTGTTGATTTCTCTGAGTAGTTTCCTTGTATTGTATTGAGTTGTATAACTAGATAGGTGTTTATAACTGTCTAGTGTGTGGTATATAATCTGTGTAACTCTGATAATGGTTGTAAACTATGTAATATTTATGTTATTAATATAGTTTATTCGTTCCGCTGTTGAGATTCTGATGTTGTTTCTTCTTTCTCGTCTTTCTTTTCTCTTTTCTATCCCTTTCTTTCTTAAAGATGATGCGATTTTCTATGATGTGGAAATCGGGTCGTTTCATTTTGGTATCAGAGCATTAGGTTGAGTGAATACATAGGCTCTGGAGTGGTGTCTATCTTGAGAGAGCGTATTTGTAATTTTTATGTATAACTATAACTATATATATAAATATCTATTTCTACCTATTTGTTGGGTTATCTGTTCAGGTTTTCCAACATAAGTTATAAATGGTAGATAGGGTAGTGGCGTGTGTAACACGACGACTGCCAATGGTTGGAGTTTGAATGTTTGAGGTTGGAAGTATATTTGTCGAGACTGTAGACCCAATACCGTCTCAAGTAAGTTTTGCAGCATGTTGTAAGGACTTCTCTAATCTCTGAAGGAAACCTGTTAAGGTTCAGAGTCCATCATTTGAGTATAAGTTGACCGCGCTCGTGTGAGCGGATTTTCGAGAGTTTGGATCTGTCAGCTAGGCAGAAGCGAGTGATGGTATTTTGGTAGCTTCAGGTAGAAGTAGCTGTGTGATGAGACGTAGTGTCTATGGATGTTTCAGAAGATGTTTCTTTGGAACGAGTTTGAGGAAGTGTGTCTACTTCGGTGATGAGTTTGAGTCCAGCTGGGTGTTGTGTTTAGTTTGGAGAATCGAGGAGCTTTGGATAAGAAGTCTTTGGGCATCCGTAGCAGTGATGTAGCTCGAAGTGTTCTGTGTTCCATCAGGAAGATCTTTTGGCATAGTTTCCTAGAGGTGGTGTTCTGAAGCAGCATAGTGGACCCGTTTCTTCGATAGATTGGTTTAGCATGGCTGTTCTGATTTGTAAAGAGAGAATAGTATATGTGGATATTGAAATGGGATATAATCGCAAAAATGACTTGCGATAGTTGAGTGATTCTCTTGGACAATCTTTTGCTTGGGTTTGAGGCATCTTTAGAGGATGTAGGAGTTATAGTATTGTCAGAGATTTTTCTGAATGTCTTCTAGAAAGTCCGAGGATTGTCAGAATTGGAGATTGAGTTCTGCGTCAACTTGATTCATGGAGTAACCGGTGATTCAGCTAGGTTGAAGGATGTCTCATTAAGAGAGGATTTAGTGAAGCGGCTCAAGAATTCTGGGTGTTTCTATGTGTTCTCTTGGTGGATCTAGAAAACCTTATTTCTAGGATGTGTTATCTAGTCTATGCTCGTGATTATTGACGGAGTTCTTACGTGCTCCAAATCAGAGTTGTGCAACAGAAGCTTGATGGCAGCTGTTCTTGAGTGGAAGCAACCGGAAGTTGCAGTGTTTGGATTAGAGGGTTTCTTCAGGAAGTTTATCTGGATTTGAGGCCAGATTGGCAAGTGCACCTGTTTTGTCTTTTCTAGGTAGGAGAAGTAAGTGTGAAGTCTACTGTTGATTGTGAAGTAGAATTTGAGTTCTGGTTTTGGATTGATCTTGAGAGGATCATTCTGTTGGTTGTTTTTGATCCAGTTTATTTCAAGAAGCATCAGCAAAGGTCGAGCTGATCAAGGAAGGATGTAGACAACCCAAGATCGTCAGAAGATCTTTGTGGTTGAGAGATATTGGAATTTGGAATTCGAAGCTGGAGATTTGAGTTCTGGATAAGATTTTTCTCCGGTAAGGAGAGCAATAGGATTGGATAAGATTAGAAGGCTAGCTTTGAGATGTATTGGATCTTTTTGTGTCCCGATTAAGATTAATGATTTGGTTTTCAGGAGTTGAATTGCCAGCTTGGAGACTGGGATTCATGATATTTCACGTATCTCTAAGGAAGTTCGTGTTTGGTCCATCTTTAGTTTGGAACCAGCTGTTTGGAAGGATTTGGTTGTTGAGTCGGTCTTGACTGTTGTCAGATCTCTTGTATAGATGATAGATCCAGATGAGTAGGGGCTCTGTAGCTTAGTTGTGCAGCTAGTTTGGATTTAGTAGGATGAGTATTCCAATATCTGTATCTAGGAAACTCGGGTTAGTTTTAGAAAGCTTATCCGGATCTGTGTTCGAATAGCTAGAATTGTTTGTTTAGATAAATTTGTTTGTTTGGATGAATGGTTGTTTATTTGATAGTGTATGGTTGATATGTATGTTTGAAATTTAATAAAAACTTTGAGATTATCTTTTGTTTAAAATTTCGGGGACGAAATTCTTTTAAGGGGGAAGGAATGTAATATCCTAGAAAATTTCAAGCAATTTAAATATGATAATCTCCTTGATTCAATTAATTAAAATTGGCAAAATGGTTATTTTAAATCAATATAATGTGATGATTTTTATAATAGTATAAATAGATTTTTAAAAGGGATAATTATTTTTACAAATTTAATTGGATTATTTTATAAATTTGTTTTTGATAGACTTACTATTTTAAATAAGTATTGATTAAATATGTATATATATATATATACTCTTATTTAAGTTAATTTTTAAAAATAGAATTGTTATTTTCAAATTTAATAGTATGTTTGTTTAGAATAATACATATGTTTAAGTCAACTTTAAATTGGATTTTAAAATTTGAATTTGAATTTAATGTTTGGATGTAAATTTGAATTTAAAGAATAATTATTTAGAAATAGTTAAATATAAAAATATATGAATAAAGTTTCCATAAGAATATAATTTGTTTTATATTCTTTTTCTTTAAAAGAATTTAGTTAAATTATGAAAGTATTCATATTAATAATAAATAAATATAAAAGTTTTATATTTATATCTATAAATGAATTAAATACACTTGGTATGATTTTATTTAAAAACATGATTGGATTTATTTTAATTTTCTTTTAAAGGTTTTATTTTTATAAATTTACAAAAGCATTTATTAATTAAGAAATGGATTAACTAATTAAGATATTTATATACAAACTTTTAAAATCAAACTAAAAATATATAAAAAATGAATTAAGACATGTGTTAATCTATAAACACCCTTAGTAACATGTGTTAGGTAGTTAAATAGGGTGGAAGACAAGTGTCACCCCTTTATTTTATTTTTCTTAATTTTTATAAAATTATAAATTGGTTTATAGAAACCTACATCTTTCATTCTTATTTTTTCTAATCTCATTTCTAAACAAAGGAAACAAACCAAATTTTATAAAGCAATTCTCTGATCAAAACTGTAATTCACTTTCCAAATCATGTAACCATTCTCAAATTTAGTTCCAAAACCTGAAACCATTCCTCAAAATAAATCAAAGTCAGATCAAAACCATGTAAACACTCTTCAAGTTCAAAAACGAGAAACCTATCAGTAAATTTTCAATAAGCAAACTTGAAAACACATTTTAAAAGCAAGTGAATCAAAACTTGCAAGTTTCATAATACAATCTGGGTTATCAATGCAATCAGCAGAATTGAAGCTTCAACCTGCATCTAGCATAGTTTTTCAAGCTTCAGAATTTTGGGTTTTCAAAATGTTCTCTTCTTCAAGTTCAAAGCTAATTCAAGGTTTCCTATTTTCAAACTCTCTGCTTTCTACAGAAAAGGTGAGTAAACTTCCAAATTAAAAACTTAAGTAACAAATATATATGTTGCATGTGAATAGTGTTTGATGATTTCTTGCTTATATGTACATATGTGGGCCTATGTGTTTTCAGTTGATTTTATCATCTATGTGATTTGTTTATGCCTCTGTACTGAATACCGAGAACATGAAACACTTTAAAATTTGATTCATATGCAAAATGTTTAAAGAGATGGAAGAAGTAATGGGGTGTTCAGGAAAAATGCCCGTAGTTGTTCACGATCATCAAGGCGACAAGGGGAAGGGGATTTATGATTTAACCCTAGATTTGGTCGATCGTGCAAAAGAGGGTACTGCGTCATTTCTATTGCATAGAGTCGCTTGGGATTTGGAAGGAGGCTGCGTGGATGAGTGACGGAGGTGTGGCCGGAATCTGGGGGTGCTCTGGTGATCGGCGACGTGGATGTGGGTTTGTTTTCAAGCAGTGGTTTTGGTTCGAGTTCTCTGGTGATGCTCGATTTTGTTTTGGGTTCTACGGTGACGAGGGGATGATCAGTATCGGCTGTTGAGTGGATCACTGATGTATAGGAGGATTTGGAGTTGGTCGCGGCGGCGTCGATCACCGGTGCATATGCACAGGCATGTGTCAGTGTTTTGAGTTAGTTTGGGTAGAGGTTTTGTCTCAGGGTGTAACTCGAAATTATGGCAAGATTGCTCGAGTTTGAACTCGAGTAATGCCAAGTGATTTTTAATCCTGTAACAGTTTTCTTTTGTTTACCGGTTTTATAATTTAAAATTTTAACTAAAAACTTAAACTATGTTTTGAAATGGAAGAAGAGAAGGAGAGGAACTCGGGTGTTTCTCAGGTGTTGATCGGGTTAGACCCGAAGTGATTAAAGAAAATTTTCAAAAGTATTTAAAAGGTTTATTTATAAAACAGGTTTAAAATTTAAATAAAGTATGTTTTAAGTTTTTGGCATGAATCTTGTTTTTAAATTTATTCTTGATGAAATAAATGTTTTCTTTATCATTGTTTATGATGTTGAAACTTTATTTAGTTTAAATTTTGTTAAATCAAGTAAGGTATTTTAAAACTTTAGTAGAAATGAAATTATAAAGATTTTATAGAAAGCAAGTTTATTGATTTAAATTTAAAACTTGATTTGAAGCCATTACTTGATGATATTTTTAAGTATTTAAAGGAAGTTGTGATTTGTAAACTTGAAATTATTATCTTGAATAAGTATTTTAATCTTAATTTATAATTGAATTAAGTAAAGTTAATTTTTAAAGTAAATTGTTTTAATAGGCATAATTAAGATAAGGTTTTATCTTAAGATAATTATGGTTTTTAATAATTGGAGATTAATTAAGTTAATTAAGAAATTTAAGTGTAATTAATTAACTTAATTAATTAAGGATAAAGGGTTAATAAGTAATTAATTAAGAATAATTAATTAATTTAATTAACTAATGTTTAAGGATTTAATTAATTTTTAATTAAGGATTATAATTAATTAATTAAAGGTTAATTAATTGCAATTAAGGATTATTAATTAATGATGAAAGATTAATTAATTTTTAATTAGAAAATTATTAATCAAATGATTAGAGGTTAATTAATTAGTAATTAAGAAATTCTTAACTAAGTTTTATTAATTAATGATTAAGTTTTGTTAATTAATAATTAAGGAGTAATTAATCTATAATAGAAAGTTAATTAAGGGTTAATTAACTGTTAATTAAGGGATTGATTAACAGGTAATTAAGAAGTACTTAATTTGTAATTAAGTGGTATTAATTAATCATTAAGGTTTATTAATTAATGGTTAAAGAATTATGTAACGACCCGGCTTTTTCAATAGCTAATTTGTGATATTTAAAATGAATCTAAATAATTAATTTGAAATATAATTTGTTTTCAATATGAAAAGTTGGTTTAATTTAATAAAAAGAACTCAGAATTTAAATATAACAATTAATTGAATAAATTAAATAATAATTGACAATTGGGTAAATTATTTAAATATGGAATTGTAAGCTTGTTGGAAATATTTTAACGGCTTATAAAATTTATATTAATAGTACTGAGAATAATCGATGGATTAAAATTGAATTTAACTGCCGTTTGTTCAATTTTAAATTTACATTGTTTAAATTGACGATTGAAAATAGCCTTTCGAGGCACAGTCTCGGATTTCGACGAAACCAGTGTCGTTGGATCCGTAATATTGAATTATTACCGGATTTCAAATTTCGTAATTTTTAGAGCAATCTTGTGATCGTACGAGATTAAAACGCTTCGAAAAACAATTAATTATTTTTAATAAAAATATTTTACATCTATTCATCAGCCGACATTCTTTCCTTTCAGCTGAAATTCTTTCTCCATCATCACGTGAAGCGTTTCAGAGCACGCAACCCCTCGTTTAAAATCACGTCGTTCTACCCTTCTGGAGCAAGCTTTTGCCTTCATCCCTTTAAAATCAAAAACTGTATCTTTCTCCTCCCAGGTCGTTCTAAAGCCTATTCTTAAAAAAAAAAAAAATTAACACGAACGAAATCGCGTTCGATCAGGTGGCGCGAGAGGGGGGATCGATCGTGGGTTGCTGGGGCTAGGAATTGGGGAGTCGCGATGCGAGGAGTGTCGAGGGTTTCGTTTGGCGGCGCTCGTGAGTGGAGCTCGAAGTTGAAGGCGTCTCGCTTGGAAGGCTCGCGTAGTGACAGTGGGGACCGAGGTTGAAGGGTGTAGTTGAGGCTTCGACAGTTTGAGGTGGTCGCTCGGTGGTTGCGTAATGGGGTTTGGGGGTTGCTAGGGTTTCAGTTGAGGGATCTTCGAACGGCAAATGGGCGACAAGCGATTTTTGGAGGTCTCGTTCGCGATGGCGTACTCGAGGCAGAGATGGAGGGTGAGTTCGTGGAACGGCAGTGAGGCAGTGATTCTTCTTTTTTTATCTAATTCAATCTAATTTTGTCTTCAGTTCTGAATAAAGAGAATATAAAAGAAAGATTGAATTGGTTAATCTTAAAATAGAGATTTTAAAATTAGTTAGCTATATTATTTTACAGTAAAGGATATGTTGGAAATTTCAAAAATTAATACATCTATGTATACCCATTTGTAGATTAGGAAAATCTTAACGGTAAGGTAAAGCTTATAATTTTTTTTTACAGCAAACTAATATGATCTGATAAGCAGTTTATTTAAAAATATTAAGTTAACCTTGATTTAATTTTTATTAAATAATATATATAGAAATGTTTAAAGATTATGAAAAATTAGATTTTTAAACCTACAGACTATTTAAATGTGCAGTTTGAGAATATATAAAATATAAATTATTGGTTTAAAAATTTAAGTATTTGTTTAAATTATATCACTTGTTGAAAAATAAATTATTAGATAAAAGAATAAATTTATTTAAACGGAAATAAATTGCTTTAAATATTAATAAAATCCCTATAATTGTTTATATAAGGTCAAAGGTGGGGAAACGAGTCGGGATTGGGAAGGATTGCATCAATGAAAGCAAAGGTGAGATTTTCTCACTGATTTGGATGCCATAAATAAATTTAAATGTTAAATTTAAATCATTGGATGTGTTTGGTTGATTTATAATAATATATTCACTGGATGATATTATAGACCCATATACTGAAATATTCCACCATTGAAGTAGTATTGGTATTTTATTTGTGCTAACATCTGTGGATGCAGGGAAAACAGGTTGGAGGGATCCAACAGGATTCCTCAAAGATATTTATTTTATCTCATATATATATTGTTCTGTGACAAAATGATAAATTGAGATAGGTGACTTTATATATGGATTGAATTATTAACTGTTCAATAACAGAGAAGCTGAAATTTAACTACTATTGATAAATTAATTCAAAGAAGTTAAATAAAACTCAAATAGGAAATATTATTGGAATGTGAAACTTTAACTTTAGAATGAAGATAAAAAAATAAAAGCATCTTATAAACTGAAATTGGTTAAAGTTGAGTTTTTGGGAAATTTAATATATATTAAACACTGGAAGAATTATTGTAATCTACAAGTAAAATTTTATTTAAGAATAAAAGAAAATGTTGTTAAGAAGTACAAATAAGAGTTTTATTAAGAAATAAAAAGGAATTTTATTAAATAATGAATGGAATTTATTTAAAGAGCAATATGAAAATTTATTTAAAAGAAATAAATTATTAAGGTGGAATTCTTAAATAAAACTATCTTTATAAATAAAGTGAACTCAAAGAGATTTTATAAATTCATAAATGGAGTTTATAAACGATATAGGAAAATATCAGTGTATATTGGCAAGGATAAGTCAAGGTGAACTTATATTGGGTTATAAATTTGTTTGAAATGAAAATAGTAGAATATTTCCGAAAGTAGGAAGGTGAATGTGAACAAGAGGCATTTATAGATGGATATTGGATTTCCTAAAATTATAAAGTTATTTTAAAAAAAATATACATTTTTAAATTACTATACCATATAGGTTCTATAAATCATTTCTGAAATTAAAATATTTCGAACTAGTTATTTTTTTGAAGGCTTAGCAATTATTTGTAATAAACTCTAATTTTTCTAAAACAGCTTTGAAACCTTATAAATAACTAGATATAAATTTTAATATTTAATATTACTTATTTTGTAAATCTGTATGTTTCCAAAATGTTTTTAAATCCAATTAAAATCCTCTTGTGATGGTAAGCAAATTTATTTAAACGGGATAAGATTTAGGAGAAATCGTATTAAGTGGAGAAAGTGAATTTGAGAAATTACAAGAAAAGTGTAAATTGATTTTGAGAAAAAAAAATGAGAAAATAAGGAATATTTTCAAAGGATAAATCAATGGTAAGTGAGTATAAGAAATCAGTTAAATGATTTCATGGAAATAAAAGGACTTTGAGAATTTATTCCAAATGGGTTAAAATGGAAATAATATCTGAATGATTTTTGAGATAAATAATTTGTGGAAATTATTTGATGGTTGCTTGTGAATGATTAATTGATAGTTAAATAACCGACTATCAATATTGGACAATGCGCTGATCGTTTCGAAGAGTCCGGGATCGAGATTTATTCTCGAAAACCACTTCGATCCGGTTTGTACGATTACGAATGAAGACCGTGAAGAGTTGAAGACGGTGATTCGGTTTGTCCAGACCCAGGGCAACTTGTATTGATTGAATGTTTTCAGAACATCGTCAGGTGGACGATGAGCATTCTAAGTGATGCGTTCTTGAAAGGTAACGCTTAACCTCAAGCCTCATCAACCGGGAATGGCTAAAACAGGGGAGGTGCAGCAAGACTTCGTGGGTAGCCCCCACTGGAGAGTGAGGTTTCCCCTGTCTAGATGTCCCTTTTATTCGGATTAGTGGGCGGTTGGTCGCGCCAACTGCGGGGTGATCTTGCTTGGGACTGTTCAGTAAGGAATGGTTCCAGTCTTGTGTTGCAGGGGAGTTAGGGTGGCTCCTCGGTACTCTGATCTAGACTAGGTACTGTGACGGGCTGTACCCCAGTAGCCCTGCCATTGTATGGGATCCAATCTCCAATAAGCGCCTGTACGGTTTTGATTGTGCCCAAATATTGCTGAAACGTGAGATGCAAGCATTTCAGCTAGATTCTATTTACTTTCTATAGACACTATAATAATATCAAAGAACTTTAATAAAAAGTGTTTTAGCTATCGTAAGGTAAAAACCCGACATGTTTATTTGTGGCGTGGTCTTACGAGATGCTTTTGTTTTCAAAAGATTTTTGAACTTTAATAATCCAATTGAGTGTGATTTTCTCACACTGGTATTCCAGACTGACTCGGGTGTTGTTTTATATGATGCTCGGGTCAGACCGAGTTAAATATGTTCAGGTTATATGCTGGAGTTCAGGAGACGAGCTGGATGACAGAGCGTATTCACCTATTTGTCTATTATTTCTGCTGTGTATGGATATGTATGATTGATGTACTCTGATATGGTATGTATGTATATGTGACAGTGCAGATTCTTTGTATTTAAAACTGTATTCTATATATTGTATTTTGCTCCGCTGCGATGTGAGATTCTGATGTTGTTTCTTTTTCTTCTTCTTCTACCTCTTTCTTCTTTAAACCCGAAGACTCGTACTTTTGTGCCACTTTGGGCTGTTGTGTTATGGGATTTTGTCAACTCAAAGGGGTACGGATTTGCGGGCCTTTACACTTGGTATCAGAGCTAGAAGGTTAAGTGAGAACCTTGGCTCTGGTGGGGATTACTCATTAGAGATAGAGTCTGTAGTACTCTAGAATGAGTTTGAGCGTATTAATAGATATGAGTGCGTATTTGTTAGTGAATATAAAATGGTTTTATATTGTGTTGATTGACTTATTGAGTGGTATATGAACCTTCGTCAGCGTGGTCTGCACAACTGTGCCGAAGGGGTTTCTAAACACTTGAATAGAACAATTCGACACAATATTGTTTTCGAAAGTGGGTGAATGAAATAATTTCATCCAAAAGATATTTTGATATGAAAAGAATATTTTCTGAATTATTATTATAACTTGGATGTTTGGACGCTAATATTTTAGCCAAATGAGATTTTAAAATCTGAAATAATTTATATAACCAAGGAAATCATTAGATTTGAATTTTGCAATTAAAATCAAAAGTGAGAAGTTAAAAATGAAAATTTAACTTGGATTAAGATTAAATTTTTGAAATTTAATTATGATGGAAGAAATAAAATAGCAAATTTTGTATCTGATTGAAATGAGGAAAATGAAAATAAAGTAAAAATAAATAAATATAAATGAATTGGTGAAGTAAATAAAATTTTAGAATGTGAATGAATTGGATTGGGAAGTTTGATAGAAATTAAAATAGATTGAAATTCATTTAAGCTATGTAATAGAAGTAGGTTGAAATAAACTGAAGATAAAAAAATTCAGTTTTATTTGAACTAAGTTGAAGTTTGAGTTAATATGTGAAAATGAATGTGATTGAGTGTATATGGATAGAAGTGTGGAAAATAAATGAGTATGCGGCTTATAAAATTTAAAAGTGAAATAAATAATCCAAAATAGAATTGTTAGAATTGTTTGGAACTTTAGAAATGTGATAGAAATCTAAACATGAATTACAAACTAGAAATGAACTCCAGGAATATAATGAAGTGGTTTTTGTGATAAAATCAAATATTGAATTGAAAATGGAAATAAACTAATCTGAAACAAATAAGTAAATTGTATATGTAAATGAAGTTTTAATTGTCCAAGTAGAAGTTGAATTGAGAATTAATAATATTGGATTGTGAATTAAAGTGAATGGTAGGAAGAGAACTTGAGTTATCAATAAATAAAATTCAACTTGGATTGGTTAACAAATAAAATGGAATTGGATTAAAATAAAATGTCTGAAGTGCAAATAAAATCCAAATGAGTATAAATAAGTGGAGATGGTCTTGTAATCAATTGAATAAGTTCGAGAATTGAATTTTTTTAAAGGTTTGAACAAATAAATTATTTGAGCTAAGTGATAAATGAAAGAGATTTGATTTAAATAGAATCAAATTAAATTGAAAAAGAATTTATGGGCAAAGGAAATGAACTTAAGTTATGAAATTTAAATGAGTTAAAGTGAATTGACTTAAGTATAAAATTGAATGAAGCATGACTTGTATAAATTTGGGAAATGGTTATTAATCATAAGCATGGAAGCTGTCAAGCTTTATAAAATGGGTTTGAATAAAACTCATTGTAAAAATTAAGTAAATATAAATATATGGATTTTAAAGAACTTGGAATGGAACGGATTTAAATATAAATTGATTGGGAATCAATTTTAAAATAGTTGTAAAACTAAAGAAACTGTTGTTTGAATGGATATTGTCGAATTTGCATGGAAATAATTGTTGTTGTCGTAAACGAGATTAAATAAAGTTCTATGGAAATGATAGGAGTAAATAAACTTGTTTTTCATCAATTTCCATGAATATAAAATAGATTGAATTAAAATGAATTGAATATAAAAAGAATGTAATTGAGAATCATTCCGAATTGGATAGGATGATATAAATTGAGTAAAAGTAATTGGATTTAATTGGTACCTTATCAATTGTTTATAGATTATGGATTTGAATTGATAGAAGTAGCAGAAATTGATTTTGAAATCAATTAAATTGCAAATGGGTTTGTTTGGACATAATTATGAATTGGAGATAAGTAAATGTGTTGTAACTCACTTAAAGTTGAATGCAAACGGTATATGTGTCAGTTATAAACAAATTGAACTAGTTGGAAACTATATAAATTTTTTATGAAGTTATTTATATTGCATTACATATGTTATTGATGTGTTGTAGTTGCTTAAATGAATGAAATGTTATCAATTTCATAAATATATCACTTATATGTATAAATTGAGTAAGTACAGGTTCCAGAAGATTGTATAGCGGGATTTTGGGCACGTAAATGCTAAAATAAAATACGCCGCTTTCTTAAAACGCTAAGTAAGGTACGCCAACGCAATACAAAATAGGAAATATGAACTGTTTTTGATTTTTCCGACCGTGTGGGTCGATGTATATATATATATCTCTTTTGCCAAATTGCAAAAGCTCCTCCGTACAAAGGAGACTCTGCCAAAAATTTTCAAAAATTTTGGCAGTTGGAATTTTTATTGAATCTTTTGAAAATTTTCACTAACGACAAATGGTTTAAATTTGTTAAGCAAATAGGATTATAACTGAATGTTGAAATCTAATTTAAATTGTATATGTAAAGTAAGATGAACGGAAGATATTGTTCAAAGAAATTAAAGATAGAAAAAGTTTGCAAACAAACTTTTATTTGAAATATAAAAACAAATTAGTAAGTGAAATTAATTTAAGGAATGATTAATTGAATATCATTTGAAATAAGATAAATTGAACTCAGTGTTCTGAATTGGAAGGGGAATTAAACTCAAGTAAAATTGAAAATGAAATTTGGATAAAAGGCGAGAATGAAAATATTGAGGATTGGAATTAATTTGCAAATTAAAGCAAATTGAATTTATTTGGAATTGGGATACATAAGAGATTAAAACTGATAGTTGTGAAACGGGAAAATTGTGAATAAGTGAATAACAATCAAAATAAATGAGAATAAAAAGGAAAGTGATATAGTTGATAATCGATTGGGGAAAATACGTAGGATGTACGTATATTATTTTATTCGCATAGTTATTTGATCCAGATTCGAGCATGGAATTTCGAGATAATTTTATCAATTCGAATTAGGATTTTTCACTCGATTTTCGACGGCGAACCCTGGATACGGAATTTTGATTGATTCTGGAAATTCTCTATCATAGTTATGACTATGCAAGGAGAATGACGGTTTCTGATTAAGAAACCAGATCTGAGTCCGCACTAGGAAGTCGGGTGGACGATACTAGTTCGGAAGTGAAATTGTGTGATCGAGCAAGTGATCGAATTTGATATTGCGTACGAATGGTATATGTACATCGTACGGGCTTAAATATAGTGAATATTGAAATCTTGTAAGAAGCCAATGTATGTTTTTGAATATTGTAATTGGATATTATTGCTAAGGGATATACAGGTGTATAAAAGGAATGGATGAATTGGGAGTTTTGATTTCAGAAGATGAAAATTTAATTGCCCAACTTAAAAGGTATGTATTTAAATTTCTGTATGAAATTTGATTGGGTTTTTGGATATAGCCACTTGGCTTTTTTGTTTTCTTTTTGAGATTTGGGGGCCGTAGATCCATTTTGTAGTTGTACCGAGCTAGCCGCGCAAAGGAGACACTGGCGAAATTTTTCGAAAATTTAGAGAGTTAGAAAATTTTTGAGAAAATTTTGATAATTCAAAATTCGGTTTCAAATTTAAAATTTGAGTTGATAAGTAAGTGATATTCTTTGGGACTTATGGATAAGTTTGAAAGGTTAGGAAAAGGGTTAGTGGGTCTATGATAAAGATTTGTTTGGTAAGTTGTAAACTATGTGGGTTGAGGAAATAGATAATGGATTATGGATCATTCTTCCTAACTAGTAATTTCGGGGACGAAATTCTTTTAATGGGGGAGGAATGCAACGACCCGGCTTTTTTGATAGCTAATTTTTGGTATTTAAAATGAATCTAAATAATTAATTTGAAATATAATTTGTTTTCGATATGAAAAGTTGGTTTGATTTAATAAAAAGAACTCAGAATTTAAATATAACAATTAATTGAATAAATTAAATAATAATTGACAATTGGGTAAATTATTTAAATCTGGAATTGTAAGCTTGTTGGAAATATTTTAACGGCTTATAAAATTTATATTAATAGTACTGAGAATAATAGATGGATTAAAATTGAATTTAACTGCCGTTTGTTCAATTTTAAATTTACATTGTTTAAATTGACGATTGAAAATAGCCTTTCGAGGCACGGTCTCGGATTTCGACGAAACCAGTGTCGTTGGATCCGTAATATTGAATTATTACCGGATTTCAAATTTCGTAATTTTTAGAGCAACCTTGTGATCGTACGAGATTAAAACGCTTCGAAAAACAATTAATTATTTTTAATAAAAATACTTTACATCTATTCATCAGCCGACATTCTTTCCTTTGAGCTGAAATTCTTTCTCCATCATCACGTGAAGCGTTTCAGAGCACGCAACACCTCGTTTCAAATCACGTCGTTCTACCCTTCTGGAGAAAGTTTTTGCCTTCATCCCTTTAAAATAAAAAACTGTATCTTTCTTCTCCCAGATCGTTCTAAAGCCTATTCTTAAAAAAAAAAAAATTAACACGAACGAAATCGCGTTCGATCAGGTGGCGCGAGAGGAGGGGGATCGATCGTGGGTTGCTAGGGCTAGGAATTGGGGAGTCGCGATGCGAGGAATGTCGAGGGTTTCGTTAGGCGGCGCTCGTGAGTGGAGCTCGAAGTTGAAGGCATCTCGCTTGGAAGGCTCGCGTAGTGATAGCGGGGACCGAGGTTGAAGGGCGTAGTTGAGGCTTCGACAGTTTGAGGTGGTCGCTCGGTGGTTGCGTAATGGGTTTTAGGGGTTGCTAGGGTTTCGGTTGAGGGATCTTCGAATGGAAAATGGGCGACGAGTGATTTTTGGAGGTCTCGTTCGCGATGGCATACTCGAGGCAGAGATGGAGGTTGAGATCGTGGAACGGCAGTGAGGTAGTGATTCTTCTTTTTTATCTAATTCAATCTAATTTTGTCTTCAGTTCTAAATAAAGAGAATATAAAAGCAAGATTGAATTGGTTAATCTTAAAACAGAGATTTTAAAATTAGTTAGCTATATTATTTTACAGTAAAGGATATGTTGGAAATTTCAAAAATTAATACATCTATGTATACCTATTTGTAGATTAGGAAAATCTTAACAATAAGGTAAAGCTTATAAATTTTTTTTACAGCAAAGTAAAATGATCTGATAAGCAGTTTATTTAAAAACATTAAGTTAACCTCGATTTAATTTTAATTAAATAATATATATATAAATGTTTAAAGATTATGAAAAATTAGATTTTTAAACCTACAGACTATTTAATTGTGCAGTTTGAGAATATATAAAATATAAATTATTGGTTTAAAAATTTAAGTATTTGTTTAAATTATATCACTTGTTGAAAAATAAATTATTAGATAAAAGAATAAATTTATTTAAATAGAAATAAATTGCTTTAAATATTAATAAAATCCCTATAATTGTTTATATAAGGTCAAAGGTTGGGAAACGAGTTGGGATTGGGAAGGATTGCATCAATGAAAGCAAAGGTGAGATTTTCTCACTCATTTGGATGCCATAAATAAATTTAAATGTTAAATTTAAATCATTGGATGTGTTTGGTTGATTTATAATAATATATCCACTGGATGATATTATAGACCCATATACTGAAATATTCCACCATTGAAGTGGTATTGGTATTTTATTTGTGCTAACATCTGTGGATGCAGGGAAAACAGGTTGGAGGGATCCAACAGGATTCCTCAAAGGTATTTATTTTATCTCATATATATGTTGTTCTGTGACAAAATGATAAATTGAGATAGGTGACCTTATATATGGATTGAATTATTAACTGTTGAATAACAGAGAAGCTGAAATTTAACTACTATTGATAAATTAATTCAAAGAAGTTAAATAAAACTCAAATAGGAAATATTATTGGAATTTGAAACTTTAACTTGAGAATGAAGATAAAAAAATAAAAGCATCTTATAAACTAAAATTGGTTAAAGTTGAGTTTTTGGGAAATTTAATATATATTAAACACTGGAAGAATTATTGTAATCTACAAGTAAAATTTTATTTAAGAATAAAAGAAAATGTTGTTAAGAAGTACAAATAAGAGTTTTTATTAAGAAATAAAAAGGAATTTTATTAAGTAATGAATGGAATTTATTTAAAGAGCAATATGAAAATTTATTTAAAAGAAATAAATTATTAAGATGGAATTCTTAAATAAAACTATCTTTATAAATAAAGTGAACTCAAAGAGATTTTATAAATTCATAAATGGAGTTTATAAACGATATAGGAAAATATCAGTGTATATTGGTAAGGATAAGTCAAGGTGAACTTATATTGGGTTATAAATTTGTTTGAAACGGAAATAGTAGAATATTTCCGAAAGTAGGAAGGTGAATGTGAACAAGAGGCATTTATAGATGGATATTGGATTTCCTAAAATTATAAAGTTATTTTAAAAATATATATACATTTTTAAATTACTATACTATATAGGTTCTATAAATCATTTCTGAAATTAAAATATTTCGAACTAGTTATTTTTTTGAAGGCTTAGCAATTATTTGTAATAAACTCTAATTTTTCTAAAACAGCTTTGAAACCTTATAAATAACTAGATATAAATTTTTATATTTAATATTACTTATTTTGTAAATCTGTATGTTTCCAAAATGTTTTTAAATCCAATTAAAATCCTCTTGTGATGGTAAGCGAATTAATTTAAACGGGATAAGGTTTAGGAGAAATCGTATTAAGTGGAGAAAGTGAATTTGAGAAATTACAAGAAAAGTGTAAATTGATTTTGAGAAAAAAAAAAGAGAAAATAAGGAATATTTTCAAAGGATAAATCAATGGTAAGTGAGTATAAGAAATCAGTTAAATGATTTCATGGAAATAAACAGACTTTGAAAATTTATTCCAAATGGGTTAAAATGGAAATAATATCTGAATGATTTTTGAGATAAATAATTTGTGGAAATTATTTGATGGTTGCTTGTGAATGATTAATTGATAGTTAAATAACCGACTATCAATATTGGACAATGCGCTGATCGTTTCGAAGAGTCCGGGATCGAGATTTATTCTCGAAAACCACTTCGATCCGGTTTGTACGATTACGAATGAAGACCGTGAAGAGTTGAAGACGGTGATTCGGTTTGTCCAGACCCAGGGCAACTTGTATGGATTGAATGTTTTCAGAACATCGTCAGGTGGACGATGAGCATTCTAAGTGATGCGTTCTTGAAAGGTAACGCTTAACCTCAAGCCTCATCAACCGGGAATGGCTAAAACAGGGGAGGTGCAGCAAGACTTCGTGGGTAGCCCCCACTGGAGAGTGAGGTTTCCCCTGTCTAGATGTCCCTTTTATTCGGCTTAGTGGGCGGTTGGTCGCGCCAACTGCGGGGTGATCTTGCTTGGGACTGTTCAGTAAGGAATGGTTCCGGTCTTGTGTTGCAGGGGAGTTAGGGTGGCTCCTCGGTACTCTGATCTAGACCAGGTACTGTGACGGGCGGTACCCCAGTAGCCCTGCCACTGTATGGGATCCAATCTCCAATAAGCGCCTGTACGGTTTTGAGTGTGCCCAACTATTGCTGAAACGTGAGATGCAAGCATTTCAGCTAGATTATATTTACTTTCTATAGACACTATAATAATATCAGAGAACTTTAATAAAAAGTGTTTTAGCTATCGTAAGGTAAAAAACCGACATGTTTATTTGTGGCGTGGTCTTACGAGATGCTTTTGTTTTCAAAAGATTTTTGAACTTTAATAATCCAATTGAGTGTGATTTTCTCACGCTGGTATTCCAGACTGACTCGGGTGTTGTTTTATATGATGCTCGGGTCAGACCGAGTTAAACAGGTTCATGTTATATGCTGGAGCTCAGGAGACGAGCTGGATGACAGAGTGTATTCACGTATTTGTCTATTATTTCTGTTGTGTATGGATATATATGATTGACGTACTCTGATATGGTATGTATGTATATATGATAGTATAGATTCTTTGTATTTAAAACTGTATTCTATATATTGTATTTTGTTCCGCTGCGATGTGAGATTTTGATGTTGTTTCTTTTTCTTCTTCTTCTACCTCTTTCTTCTTTAAACCCGAAGACTCGTTCTTTTGCGACACTTTGGGCTGTTGTGTTGTGGGATTTTGTCAGCTCAAATGGGTACGGATTTGCGGGCCTTTACAAATTAATTAATCTGTAATTAAGATTTAATTAATTTGTTTTAAGGATAATTAAGGGATGAATTATCCAATTGTAATTAATCAAATGAGGATGATTAATTTAAGTTAATTAATTTGTTAATTGATTAAAGGTAATCTTCTGGTAATTAATTAAGTATAAATACTTAATGAGATTGATAAGTGTAATTACTTAGTGAAGTAATTAATTGGTAATTACAGGATGTAATTAACGGATGATGTTTTAAGAATGGAAGTAATTTGAGTATAATTACTTAGTAATTAATCAAGGGATTAATTAAGGATAATTAATTAAGGGTAATTAATGAAGTAATTAAAGTAGTTAATTATTGGATGTGGTTAATCAAGAGGGATTAATTATTATGGTTTGATTAAGATTAATTACTTATTGTAATTAATTTAAATAAAGTAATTAATTAAAATGTAATTAAGGATCGTTAATTAATATAATTAATGATGTAATTAAAGTTGATTAATTAAGATTAATTAATCAATGATAAGTGATTAAGGGCAATTAATTAATGTAATTAATTAAGGATTAATGCAATTAATTATAATTAATTAATTTATGAGAGAAATTAAAGATTAATTACTTTAAATAGTTAAGGATAATTAATTTGCGAAATTTATTAAAGAATAATTACTTGAATGTAATTAAGGACAATTAATCTAGGATGATTAATTAAGGTGATTAATTAATTGATTTGTAATGAATTAATAGTGAGATAAGAAAGATTTATAATGATGAAGTAATTAATTTAATTTATTTTAAATTAATTAAAGATGAAGTAATTAATTTAATTCACTTTAAATTAATTAGAGATGGAAGTAATTAATTTAATTCATTTTAAATTAATCATATTGTGATTAAGTAAATCCTTGCTTATGTATGGATGAATGATACTGATTACCTTGAATGGTTGTGATCTCAGAAATGAGATAAGTAATGCTATGTGGTATGAATGCTTTGGTTGCATTGTGATAATAATATGGATTATCTATTTCGATGATAGTATGGATTATCTTTTTATAATGATAATGTGGATTATCTGTTTATAATGATAATGTTGATTACCTATTGTGGTTTGTGAATTATCTATCTGTGTGTATAGATAATTGAATTGTTTTAAACCTTAAAAACAACTTGGCCTTGAAAGACACATTTTGGATTTTGATGAGACCGGGATCGGGTTTCCATATTTGGATATCCGAAAACCACATCGATCCAAATTAACGATAGGTCGTGAATATCAAGCGAAGATGAAGATTCAGAGTGCAAGGGTTATTGTCGTTAACTCTGAGGGTGATTCCAAAATGAGTGTAACGAGATAATGCCTTCAGTTTCGTTCGAACCCGGAATGAACTTGTATGGATTGAATGCTTTCAACACATCGTCAGGTGGACGATGAGCATTCTAAGAGATGTGTTCTCTAAAGGTAATCGTAGCCTCAAGCCTCATCAACCGGGAATGGCTAAAACAGGGAAGGTGCAGCAGGCTAAGTGGGTCATGCCCAAGTAGGATGAGTTTTTCCCCTGTCTAGAGGTCCCTTTTATTTCGACTGTGTGGGCAGTTGTTGAGCTCCAACTGCCGGGGTTGTCTTATTCGGGACTGTCCAGTAAGGGATGGTTCCGGCCTTGTGTTGCAGGGGATTGGGAGTAATCCTCGGTACGTTGATCTAGGCCACGTACTATGACGGGCGGTACCCCAGTAGCCCTGCCATTGTATGGAATCCAAAATCCAATAAGTGCCATCGGATTTGATTGTATTACCCACTTTTGTGGCAAGTAGCTGAAATTTAATGAATGTAACAATTTCGGCTATTTTCTATTTATTTGAAACCCTAGACCCTATTATAACCTCATAGAATTTCCTATCAAATGTTTTGGCTAGCGCAAGGTAAAAACTTACCCATGTTTATGTGTGGGGAGTCTTACGTGATACCTTTTTCTTTCAAAAAGTTTTTAAAGTTAAGCAACTTTAAACCGTTTACTCACACCATACCCATGTCTGACTCGGAGTTTATCTTCTGTTTTCTTAAACTCTTGGGTACCCATATTTTTACGAGGAGCCAAGGGATTCAGGTTAGCTTTGACGAATTCTGGAGGAGCAATGGAGCAGGAGGCTTCTACATTATAGTTATATATAGTGTTCCGCTGTGTTGATTTCTCTGAGTAGATTCCTTGTATTGTATTGAATTGTATAACTAGACAGGTGTTTATAACTGTCTAGTATGTGGTATATATCTGTGTAACTCTGACAATGGTTGTAAACTATGTAATATTTATGTTATTAATATAGTTTATTCGTTCCGCTGTTGAGATTCTGATGTTGTTTCTTCTTTCTCGTCTTTCTTTTCTCTTTTCCATCCCTTTCTTTCTTAAAGATGATGCGATTTTCTGTGATGTGAAAATCGGGTCGTTTCAAGATGGTTGGCAAGAATGCATAGAGCATTTCCGTTGTAGTATAGTATTATAATTCTGTGACATGTTGATTTGTATATGTCCAATGTCTGAATATATGCGTAACTCTGATGTATTTAAATGTAATCGACAGATATAGTATTCTTCTGCAAACTGTTATTATTTATTATTATATTTTATCTGCTGCGAATGTGAGATGTTGTTGTTTTCTGTTCTTCTTCTTCTTCTTCTATCTCTTTCTTCTTTTTTCATAACTATCTGGAATTTTCGGGTTCGAAAATTCCGGGTCATTACAGTTGGTATCAGAGCTGAAAGGTTAAGCGAGAACCTTGGCTTTGGTGGGAGTTACTCATTAAATAGAGCCCGTTGTACTCTAGAACGGGTTGAGTGTGTGTGTGTGTGTATATATATATATATATATAAGCGCGTACTTGTTATTTTCTTATATAATGGTTTTAAATGATTTTATAAAAAAGTATGTTTTGATATATAAACAAATATTTCATGCTAATAAATATTAAGGCGATTGGTTGTTAAATTATTGAAATTAAAATTATGAAGTAATATAATACAACCAAATTTGAAAATCTTGAAGTGGAATTAAACTAAGTAAAAACAGAAATACAACCAAATTAAAATTTAATTAAATTGAAAATGAAATTCTAAAATTAGAATTCAGAAATTAAATTGTTTAAAAAGCTTTAAATAAAGGTAAGTTTTAAATGGATTCAAACTGAAATTTAATCTTGAATTTATAGAAGTAAGAATAATATAAAAAGGAATTGGTATCTAGATATGATTACTTTGGGTATTATCATAAATAGTTATTGTGTTTAATAATGATATATTGGTTATTAAGTATGCCAAATGAAGTAAATTTATAAGATGAGTATAACTTTTAAATTAAAGTAGATTTTAAAATTTTGAAGTTTAGAAACCTAAGTTTAGAAACAATCAATTGTTTCAAAGAGTTAAAGAAAATAACAAATAATATAATTCAGACTATTTTGAATGTAGTCTTATTTTAAAACAAGAATTGTTTGGAAGATTTTTAAGGGATTTTTTTTGAAATTTAAAACCAAGGGTGGTTTAAAATTTAAAGTAGCCTGGTGTGCAAAGGGAATAAATATGAAAATAAACTCTAAGTTTGAGTTTGAATTTTCCTTGGAATGTGATGTGAAACCCAAAGTGAAGCAAGTTTTAAACTTAAGTGGAAAGGTTATTAATCTGAGGGTTTAAAATTTGAATGGGAATTGGGATTAAATTCAAGCAGGAATTGAAATGATTTGAAATTGAAGAGGATTCAATTTGAAATTAGTCCAAATTTATTTGAATAATTTGGAATTGTAAATAAAGTTGAATAAGTAAGAATCAAATGGAATTTGATTTGAAGTTGGAAAGAAATTGAGAATTAATTCAACTTAAATTGGGAGTAAATCAAGTCCAATGGAAATTGGAGTTATTTAAATTGGAATTGGGTCAATTTAAAATGGAAGTGGAAATTTAAATTGAATTGTTGGGGAAGTGAACAGTTTGACTCTGGACTATTTTCAATATAAATTTGTTTTAATATAAATTTATCCTTCCAAGCTATTTAATAAAGACAACCTTTCTTTTAAAGCCAAAGTATTTTATATTTATTTTACGATTATTTTTGGAACTATTTAATAATTTTTCAACTGTTTTATAAACTAATTACTATTTTTCAACTATTTCAGAAACTAATTTCTATTTTACAACTATTTTACAATTATCTAAAATCTCCGAAACTATTTAACTACTTTCCAACTATTTTACAATTACTTAACTATTTTACACCTGTTTTGCAAGCTAATAAATATTTTTCAACTACTTATCTATTTTTAAAATTTTCAAGCTATTTTCCAAATATAAACTAGTCGGAGTCCAAACTGTTATTGATTAAATACCCAACTGAGATAAGGATTGAAGTGATAATCCAATGGAATTGGGGCAATTGTAAATGAGTGAATGAAAATTTAAGTGAATGTGAATAGAAAGGAAATTGATTTGGCTAATAATCAATGAAAATAAATACGTTGGATGTACGTATATTATTCTATTTGCATAGTGATTTGATTCAGATTCGAGTACAGAATTTCGAGATGGTTATATAGACCCGAGTTGGGATTTTTCACTCGATTTTCGACGGCGAACCTCGATATGGATTGTTGATTGGTTCTGGATATTCTCTATCATAGTTATAGCTATGCAAGGAGAATTACAGTTTCTGATCAAGAAACCAGATCTGTGTCCGCACTAGGAAGTCGGGTGGACAATACTAGTTCGGAAGTGAAATTGTGTGATCGAGTGAGCGATCAGATTGGTATGGCGTACGGATGATAAGTGTACATCGTACGGATTTGAATGAAATTGATATTGGAAGAGTAATCAAATTTGAATATTTGATTTTAAATAAACAAGGTTAAATAACTTTGTTATATAAGATAAATCTCCCCTTGTTGAATCTATAGCCAGAAGAAAATGGATTTTTGGAAATAATTGAGGTATAAAAAGGGTTTTATACAAGTTTGAAATGATCCAAGTTTTAAAAATTATATATATATATATATCTATATATATAAAGGATCTTATGAGGATTTGGGAAAAGGTTATGGAAACCTTTGGATTTGTAAAGGCTTTTGATTTTTGGGTAAAATCAATATTGAAATTTGGAAAGCCTAGTTTGAGAATTATCAATTTTAGCATAATCGATTTTGCGTAAAGGAGCTTTGTATGAGATCATACTAGGTGTATGATTTGAAAGAAACTATATGTGTATAGTATAAAGTGTTTTGATGATGGCTCTGGAGAAAAAGGCGCTCCCTTAAAATGAACTTCTCGGGAGTGTCACCGGGTGGTGCTGCCTTGAGCCCCAAGAGAGGGTTCTAAAGTTGATCCTGTGAGGAGTCCGGACAAAACTAGTTCCTGGGGATTATGAGTAGTGTGTACCATAACGAAAGTCGTGTGTGCCGCTGAGAGCCAACAGTTACATGGACTTTTACTGCGATGGCAACGTAACCCAGGATGTAACTGCGACCTATGGTAACATAGCGAAAGTCGTGTGTGCCGCTGAGAGCCAACAGTCTGCGTTTGATTTTATATCGGTATACTGCGACCTATATGGGAGTGGAGAAGTTTCATTTTCACAGCGAAAATCGTGTGTGCCGCTGAGAGCCAATAGTTACATGGACTTTTGCTGTGATGGCAACGTAACCCTGTAATGTAACTGCGATCTGTTGTGGGTTCCATGGCGTAATCGAGGGGCGCAGAGTGCCTACAGTTACATGGACTTTTGCTGTGATGGCAACGTAACCCTGGAATGTAACTGCGACCATGGATGGGGGTGATGATTTCCAGAGCATTCTCACCAAAGATATTTCCTCTATTTTCAAAAAATGTTTTCTATATTTTCAATAAAATTATTTTTCAAGTATTTTCACTGGATGTTGAAAATGGGTCTGCTAAGTACTTATAGATTTTCAGTCCTACGCCTGATCATCGTATGACCGAATTTCTGTGAGAATAAGTATGGACTGGTTGAGACATCGAGTTATAAGAAGTATTTTTATAAAAGGCTATTTTAATAGTATGATGTGAATTTAAAAGCATTTCTAAAATTTTAAAATAAAAGTGATGGAATTTTGGGAAAATGAAAGAAAATCCAAATTGGAAATATGAAAAACAAAATTTGAACTCAGGAAAATTTAATGAAGTGATTTTTATAATAAAATCGAATATTGATTTAAAAATTAGAAGTAAGCTAATTGGCTAAATAATTATTAATTGAGTATGTTAATAAAATCTAACTCGGTTAAATAGAATGGATTGTAAGTTAATAATGAAGTTTGAAAATAAATTCGAATTATAAATAGAATTCGACTTGGATTTGATAATGAATTAAATAAGTAAAGATGCTGTAAAAATAAAAATAAAATAGAGTTGGGTCGAAATAGTGATGGTTTGAATTACAAATAAAATTCAAGTGTGATATAAGTAATATTTAACGAAATTTGCAAGTAAATTAGATATAATGGAAGTGTTGTCGAATGAAATGAAAATGAATTATATTAGAAATGGTTTGAATCGCAAACAAAACTCAGGTAAGTAGAAATAAACTGAGAATGGATTTGTATTAATAAAATAAATTCGAAAATGAATTAAATGAGTGAATTAGAAATATAAAGTGAAGCGAATAAATGGATTAATTGAATTAGATAATAAATGGATGAAGTCTGACCGAATAAAAACTAAACCAAAGTGTAATTGGAATTGGATTATCAGAATAAACTTAAGTTATGAGGTGTATTAATTTAAAATAAACTTACTTTAAGTCATTAAAAGCTTGATTTCGAGTAAGAATGGAAGACCATTAAATAAAGTTTGGGTTAAATTTATTTTTGGGGAATGGATACTAATATAAGCATCCAATATTGTAAAGCTCAATGAAATAGTTTTAAAACGAATCCAATGCGGAGATAAAATGAAATGTAATGTATGGTTGGTGAATAAATTAGAAATGAAATGAAATTAATTACAGAATGAGTTGAAATTAATTTAAAGTAGTTATAGACTAAAAATAAATACTCTATTAAGCGAATATTGTCGAATTTGCATAGAATGAATTGTCGTTTGACGTAAATGAAAGTAATTAAAATCCTATGGGTTGATAGAAGTTAAATAACTTGATCTTGAAATTAATTGAAGTGAATATGAATTTGTTTGGATTAAAAAATAAATTGAACATAAGCAATTGAGTTGTAAGACATTATAATTGAATGAAATGGCATATAAATTTGGTTGGAAGCAGTTGATAGCTTTAAGGTTATATAAATCGCTTATGGTAAGCATTTGGTGCTTGTTGCTTTTGAAATGCTTGTGTTTAGCTATTGAAAATAAGTGAAATGCTAATATATTTTCTATATATGGAATTTACATATTTAAATTGAGTAAGTACAGGTACCTGAAGGCCGTTTGATTGGATTTAGTTGCACATATTGCTAAAATACATAAGCTGCTTGCTAAAAATGCTAAATAAAGGTACGCCTATGCAATAAAATAGGAAATATGAACTGTTTTTGCTTTTTCCGACCGTGTGGGTCGATGTATATATATTTATATCTCTTGTCAAATTGCAAAAGCTCCTCCGTACAAAGGAGACTCTGCCAAAAAAATTTGAAAATTTTGAGAGTTAGAAAATTTTTGAAATTTTTGGAAAATTTTTTGTTAACGACAAAACGATTTCAAATTGGAAATTAAAGTAATTTAATAGATGAAACTAATACGAATCAGTTATAAATGAAAGGTAAAATTCAATATTCAAAATTGAAAATAAATTGAATTCATATAAAAACGGGGAAACCAAATTTGCATAGAAATAGATACGAAAACTTCTATAAGGAAATGCATAAAATGATTTGAAAAATTACGATTGAATATTATTGTTAAGTAAGATATGCAGGTATTATAAAGGGAAAAGAAAATTGGATTTGATTTCGAGAGATAATTTAAATTGCCCGACAAAAAGGTATGTATTTAAATTTCTGTATGAAATTGGATTGGGTTTTGATCTAGCCACTTGGCTTTTGTTTTCTTTTGGAATTTGGGAGCCCGTATAGGCCTTTTGTAGTTGTACCGAGCTAGCCGCGCAAAGGAGACACTGGCGAAATTTTTCGAAAATTTAGAGAGTTAGAAAATTTTTGAGAAAATTTTGATAACTCAAAATTTGGTTTTAAATTGAAATTTAAATGATTGAGCAAAAGGGTATTGTTTGATTATAGAAGGTTTTGGGAAGTTGGTTAAGGTGATAGCGGGTCTTTAATAAAGATAGTTGGTAGGATGTTGATAAAACTGTTGGTTTTGGGAAAAAGGGTAAACGGGTATTAGACCATTCTTCCTAATTAGTAATTTCGGGGACGAAATTCTTTTAAGGAGGTAGGAATGTAACGACCCAGAATTTTTAACAATTTAAAATGGAATAATTAAATTGATTTTAAACATTTAAAAGTTAAGTTTAACTTGAATTCAAGATATCAATATTTACTTGATAATTAAATCATTGAATTATATAGTTTAAATATTGAATTTAATAATTGAAATTGGGTAAATTGTTGAACCTAAAATTTCTAAGCCTGATTAAAATAATTTGAAGGCTTATAAAACTTATAATGATGATACTGAAGATAATAGAATGGTTGAAATTTAAATTAAAGGTGGTTTCTTCAGTTTTAATAATATATCATTTAAATCGATATTTAAAAATAGCCTTCTGAGGCACAGTCTCGGAATTAGACGAAACCTGTTCCATTGGATCCGTAATAGTTAGTTATTATCGAATTTCAATTTTCGTAGCAATCGGAGTTGTCGTTTGACCCTGACAGCTCAAAACGCTTAGAAACTATTTTAATCGATTTAATTTAGAATTGATCGTTTACTTCCGTAACTCGCTCATATGATCTAATTAGCTTCCGAAACATGTTCCATTGTGTTCGAAACGCGGGTAAAACCTTATAAACGTCTGTCGACATGTCTGATTCGGGGTTCGGGATTTCGCGTTATGGAACACGAGATATTTTCATATTTAATTATATAATAATCAGGCGTATTCAAGAAGCCATTCCTATCTTTATTTTACGTCTTCATCCCTCTCTATCTTCCAGCTGAAATCGAACTCGAATAACAAATGTTTTTTTATCAATGGCCGACGAAACGAAATCGCCTTCATTCTAATAAACAAATTTCCTTCGTCTCAATTCACGAAGGGCATTTCGAATTCGCGATTTCATATCCTTCGGCGTAATCGAAGTAGCAGCTAGGGTTTGGGTTCGTTCGTGGGGCACGTATGGATAGATCTTGGCGTGAGCTCGAGCACGACCGATGAGGAGAGTTGAGCGCGCGATGTCGTCTGTCATCTCGGAGTGGTTTGGGCGGCGTTTGAGGCTCGCTTGGAAAAGAAAGCTGTGATTTTGATAGGGTTTCTCGAGCATGGCTGGGACAATTGTAGCTTGGTAGTCATCGCGATGCATGTGGCAGACAGAGGGAGGGCGCGACGTTAAGCTCCGGGCGATTTTGTGAAAGGAGGGGAAACTGATGCTGTGAGGTATAACTTTTATTTTCAAATTTAAAACTGCAGACATAAGTTTAATTACAGCAAACAGAATATATATATAGATAAATGCACGTGCAGGTTTTAATTTAAAAATATATGAGATTTTAGGAAAAATTTACACAGGAATTTCAAGTACTGAAAAGTTTTATAAAAGCTAGATTTTCGAATCTTTATAAATAAATTTAATAAGCATTTGGGTTTCTAAAAAAAAGAGAAGTTTAAAGGTATATATATTTGGACTTGCTGGTTTATTTTAAAATAATGTGTTATGAAGATAAATTTGTTTCATAAACTTAATTGATTATTTTAATGGCTAAACATATTTTATTAAAAGAAAATTGGTTTGAAATTAAATTATTAAATACAATTATCAAATGGAAATTAATTTGTACAATTATTTTCAAGTATTAATAAATCAAATTAATGTTTATTCAAGGTTAAGATCTGAAAGGAAGCAAGTCGGGATTGAAGTAGGTCGCAAACAAAATCAAAGGTGAGTAAATCTCACTCTGTTGGATTTTTATTTAAATTTAAATGGTTAAATTTAAATAATTGGATGAATGATTGAATTGTTTGGATGTGTACTGATGATCTAGTGATTTTAGTTTTGGTTGTTTCTCGAGTTAACTGTGGTTTGACTCGAAGTATTTGGGTTTTAAATTGTTTTGAACTTAAATCATAAATAATTAATTCAAATTAATTAATTAATTAATTGGGTTAATTAATTTAGTAATTAAGGATTTGAATTAATTAATGAATTAAGTTTTAAGTTAATTAATTAAGTGTAAGTAATTCAGAATAATCCTTGGATGGTTTAATAAATAAATACTTAATGAAATTAATAAAATATAATTACTTTGTGAAATTAATCAAGAGATTAATTAAAATAGTTAATTAAGGAATACCTAATTTATTTAATGAAGTAAATAAAAAGGTAGATAATTACAGGTTGAGATTGATCGAGAATGATTAATATTGTGGTTGAATTAAAGTAATCGATTTAGATTAGAATAAATTAAAATATAATTGGAAATCATTAATTTATATAATCATTGATGTAATTAAAAATTGATTAATTAAAGATTAAATCAATTCAATAAATAATGACTTATGAGAAATTAATTACTATAAGTAATTAAGAATTAATGTAATTAATATAGTTAATTAATTTATGAAGTAATTAATTAATTTATGAATTAATTAAGATTACTTATTGATTTTGGTTAAGAATAATAAATATTGTGAGGTTAATTAATGATAATTTCTTGAATGAAATTGAAGGATAATTAATCCAGGGTGATTAATTAAGATGAATAATGAAAGGTTGACTAATTAATTGATTTGGAATTAATTAATGTTAAAGAAGGAATCTAAGTGATTGAAGTTAGAAATTTAATTAGAATCAATTGAATTAATTTGGAAGTGATTAAACTTGCTTATGGATAATTGAATGGTATTGGATGCTTTGAATAAGGTTATATATCTGATATGAAATGTTGTGTATTTCATTTGGATAACTTGGGTTAGGATGACATGAGACTCGAAGAGGCCAGGTTCGGGTATTAGAAAGTACCCGAATCCACTTCGA
Source organism: Allium cepa (assembly GCA_030765085.1). Taxonomy (NCBI): domain Eukaryota; kingdom Viridiplantae; phylum Streptophyta; class Magnoliopsida; order Asparagales; family Amaryllidaceae; genus Allium; species Allium cepa. The sequence continues at coordinate 438,206,125 of CM060935.1, read as the reverse complement.
ATTTTTATAGATTGAGATGTAAAATCTATATGCTGGAGTTAAGTGATTTCAAGGAATTCGGCTATTGAAATCTAAACTCTGGTACTTATAAAATGGATGTGTGGAATAAGTGATGTTTTGTAATAAATTGTGGCTTTGTGAATTACTACGAGTTACCCGGGTTTTATATAAGTTGTTTGCTTTGGTATTCCATGTTAGTTAGGTTTACTCACGCTGGTTTCCAGCCTGACCCGGGTGTTACTTTGGTGTAATGCTCGGGTCAGACTGAGTGTTACAGATTTTCAGGTAGGGACGTTCCGGAGCTCAGGCGGCGAGCTGGTTGGCAAGAACGCATAGAGTATTTCCGTTGTAGTATAGTATTGTAATTATATGACATATTGATTTGTATATGTACAGTGTCTGAATATATGTGTAACTCTGATGTATTTAAATGTAATCGACAGATATAGTATTCTTCTGTATAATGTTGTTATTTATTATAATATTTTATCCGCTGTGAATGTGAGATGTTGTTGTTTCTGTTCTTCTTCTTCTTCTATCTCTTTCTTCTTTTTTCATAACTATCTGGAATTTTCGGGTTCAAAAATTCCGAGTCGTTACAAGACGTTATTCCTTACAATACCTTTGTTATTGTGAGCATAGAGATGGGGCGCACAGCTTGGTATCAGAGCTGAAATTCAGAACAAATTATAATAAAGCATAGAACAAAAGCAGAATGGAACACGTGTTACAGTTATTCGAGGGTTTTATTCGTGCCTTTCTAATATATTCTTTCCACTTTAACATGTTGGAGTATGTCTAGGAATAAATTTCACATTCTATAGTATTCCATTTGTTAAATTTCTTATCAATTGTGTGTTGTTTTAACTAATCCTTACCTTCTCTTATCTCTCAGCCTATGGCTGGTAGAGGTAGAGGGAAGCATTCTTCTGCAGGCCCGTCTTGTGGTTCGCATCCGGACGGTGTCTATATGTCAGCCGATCAGTATATGGAGCTATTTCAGGGTACTCAGCCTTCTGTTGCTACTCCTGCAGCTCCTACTCAAAATTCTTCCTTCGCCCGCATGTGTAGTGACTATTCCCACCTTGGAGGCAAGCCTTTCAAGGGATCAGAAAGTGTATTGGAGGTTCAGACTTGGTTGCGCGCTTGTGAGCGCATATTTTCTTGAATGGATCTTTCGGATCCTCATCGCGTTCTTGTGGCATCTAGCATGTTGAAGGAGCGTGCGCTTGATTGGTATGAGCTTTTTATTGCAGAAGTTGATGAGTCCTCTCTCTCTTGGATTCAGTTTAAGGAACGTTTCTAACTTAAGTTCATTCCTGAATCAGAAAAGGCTAATCTTGCTCGTAGTTTCCTTGAGTTGAAGCAAGGAAAGTCCTCTGTTTCTGATTATGTTGCATCTTTCGAGGTCTTGTCCAAATACGTAGTTGAGTTCATTAACACTCCGCGTAAGAAGAATCTTCGTTTTGTTGATGGTTTGAAGAAGTATTTGAAGAAAATTCTTTTGCTTCAGCTTAAGCTCTCTTTTAAAGAACTTGTTGATTCGGCTCTTTGCCTTGAAACCGTTGAAAAGGAAGGTGATAGTGGTGATGAGGTTGAGGTTTCTAAGAACCCCAATAAGAAGAGGTTTCCATTTCATAGGCCTAATTCTTCTTCCAACAAGAAGAAGAAGAAGCAAGCTACCTCTAGTTCCTAGCCTAGTAGTGCACCTTCTATTCAGAGGGTGTGCTATAATTGTGGTTCTTTGGATCATTTTCTCCATAGCTATCCTAAACCTCGCATTTGTCGCTATTGCAAGAAAGAGGGTCATTGGGTTTCTGATTGTCCAACTTCTCCTAGGGGTTTCAAATCTGGAAAGCTTAATGTTGCTAAAGCTTCTGGTGATTCTTCTAAGCCCAAAGGTATTACTCCTTCTGTTTTGGAAGGTTTTATTTTATTTCATGGTCATTCTATTAGAGTTCTTTTCGATACGGGTGCATCACATTCATTCGTGTCAAAGGAGCTTGTTGATATTATTCCTTTGGATGTTGTTAGTCTTTGTGACTCTTTGAGGATTGTAAATCCTATTGGTGGATCCGCTACTCTCGGTTTGTTATGTGTTGATGTTGAGATTATTCTATGTGGTTTTTCCTTTCATGTGAATCTGCATGTTATGGATCATCATGATTTTGATATGATATTAGGTATGGATTGGCTCGTCCGTTATGAAGTTCAAATCCTATGTCCCGAAAGAACTTTACATCTCAAGCATCCCGATGCTATCGAGCAATTATCTATTGTATTTCGATGCATGGATCATACTTCGAATGCTCTCATTTCTTCCTTGAAATCGGAGGATGTCATAGATAATATTCCGGTTGTTTGTAATTTTTTTGATATCTTTGAGCCTATTTCATGTTTGCCATCGAAGAGGGCATTTGAGTTCCGTGTTGATCTTATCTTTGGTGCTCATCCTATCAGTCGTCCTCCCACGAGGATGTCTGCTAAGGAAAATGAGGAACTCAAGCAACAATTATCTGAGTTGAAAGCCAAGCATTTTATTCGTTCTAGCTCATCTCCTTGTGGCGCCGCCGTTGTCTTTGTTAAGAAGCCAGATGGTACTCTTAGGCTTTGCATTGATTATCGCAAGTTTAACGAGCTCACTATCAAAAATAGGTATCCATTACCTAGGATCGATGACATGTTCGATCAATTAAGTGGCGCTAAGCTCTTCTCCCAACTTGATCTTACTACCATATTTCATCAGTTACGAGTTACGGAAGATAGCATTCCTCTTACTGCATTCAACACTCGTTATGGTTCTTACAAATGGCTTGTTATACCGTTCGGTTTGACGAATGCTCCGGCGTATTTTGTTGATCTTATGAATCGGATATTCCGGGAATATCTCAATAAGTTCGTTTTGGTTTTCATTGATGATATTCTTATTTATTCCAAATATGAAGCCGATCATATTCAACATTTGGAGATTGTTTTGAGAACTCTTCGTCAGCATCATCTTTATGCCAAATTCTCCAAGTGTCACTTTTGTGAGAATAAGCTGAAGTTTCTCGGTCACATTGTTTCTTCCGATGGTATTTCTGTCGATCCTTCCAAGATCGAATCTATTCAGAATTCGAAGAGGCCCGTGACCGTTACTAAGATCCGTAGTTTTCTTGGATTGGCGGGTTATTATCGCCGGTTTATTAAGGACTTTTATCGTATTGCTTTACCACTTACCACTCTTACGAGAAAAGATGTTCCTTTTATTTGGTCTGATAAGTGTGAGACGTCTTTCATAAAGTTAAAAGACCTCCTTACTCATGCTCCTTTCTTAGTGGTTCCCGAAGGGAATCATGATCTTGTTGTTTATACCGATGCCAGTGGTTTTGGACTCGGTGCTGTTCTCATGCAAAAAGATAGAGTAGTTGCATATGCTTCTAGGCAACTAAAGCCTAACGAAATTCGTTATGCTACCCATGATTTAGAGTTAGCCACTATAGTCTTTGCTCTAAAAATTTGGCTACATTATTTATTGGGCGAGCATTTTATTCTCTTCACTGATCACAAATCTCTGAAGTATTTACTTAGAAAGATTTTAATATGAGGCAACAATGTTGGCTTAAATTTCTTGCTTCATATGATTTCGATATTCAGTATACCCCTGGTAAGGGTAATTGAGTTGCTGATGCGCTTAGTCGCAAGTAGCTAGTTGTTGTTTCCATGATGCTAGCAGAGTGGAATATGTTGGAAGCTTTATCTCTTTGTGATATTAGATACTGTCCTTCAGTTTTCTGATTCTCCCATGTTTTATTTAGCATGGAAGCTCAATCTAGTTTGTTAGATGGTGCTGCCGATGCCCAGAAACAAGATCCAGATATTTCTTATCTTATTCAGAGTTGTAAATTGGAATCCCAAAGTGATGATCTAAAGGATTTCGATATTGATATTCATGGTTGTATTCGGAAAAAGGGAAGGTTGATCGTGCCTAATGTTTCTAATCTTAGAAATGACATTATTGAGGACGGTCATCGTTCTAAGTATACTATTCATCCGGGTAGTAGTAAGATGTATGCTGATATGAAACGCTTATACTATTGGGAAGGTATGAAGCGTGATGTTGCAAGTTATGTGAGTCATTGCATGACTTGTCAACTTATTAAAGTTGAACACTATCGTCCTAGTGGTCTTTTACAGCCTCTTGAGATTCCATTATGGAAATGGGATCAAATTTCTATGGACTTCATTGATGGTCTACCTCGTTCGAGGTCGGGCCATACTAATGTTTGGGTGATTGTTGATCAATTAGCCAAATCAGCCCATTTTATTCCTACCAAGTCCAATCGGACTGCTCCTTTACTGGCTAAGCTTTTTATTAAGGAAGTCGTTCGACTTCATGGTGTGCCTAGTTCTATTGTTAGTGACAGAGATCCGCTTTTTACTAGTAGTTTCTGGCAAAGCCTTCAAAAAGCTTTGGGCACTAAGCTCAATCTCAGTACACCTTATCATCCACATTCTGAGGGACAGACTGAAAGGGTGAATCAAGTCTTAGAAGATCTCCTTCGAGCTTGTATTCTTGATTTTGGCGGTAGTTGGGAAGACCACTTATCTCTTGTTGAATTTAATTATAACAACAGTTTTAAATCCAGTATCGGTATGGATCCTTTCGAAGCCCTTTATGGAAGGCCGTGTCGATCACCATCTTGTTGGTTGGAATCGGGGGAAAAGTTAGTTCTCGGCCTCAATTATATTCGTGAATCTTCTGAGAAGATTGATATTATTAGAAAGAGAATGAAAGAGGCTCAGAATAGGCAGAAATCTTATGCCGATCATCGTAGGAAGCCTTTGGAATTTTTCTGTTGGCGATCTCGTAATCATTCGTGTTTCTCCGATGAAGGGTGTGGTGCGTTTTAGTAGCTCCGGGAAATTGGCTCCTCGATATATTGGACCGTTTCCTATTACAAAACGCATTGGCCCTGTTGCTTATCGTGTATCGCTACCTATCCAGTTTTCGGGAATTCATGACGTATTTCGTGTACCCCGGCTTCGTCGATGCCTTAGGGATTCAGATTCTATTATTGATCCTCTTGTGTTGAAAGATCTTGAGATCTCACCCGACTTGTCTGTAGTGCAAAATCATATTCTTGTGCTAGCTTCGGAGGTTGAACGCCTTCGAAATAAAGAAGTTCCGCTTGTGAAAATTCAATGGTCCGTAAACCCCAAAGATTGCACTTGGAAAACCAAAAAATTCATCGAGCGTTCTTATCCCGATTTTCTCTTCTCTTCGGGTGGGGGTGAGCATTCTTATCCATCTTTTCTATTTTAACCTTTGTTGTGATAAATAATTGGTGTTATAAACAACTTCTAGTATGAAAATTGCAGGGACGCAATTTTTATAAAGGGGAGTTTGTAACAACCGTGATTTTATTACCGTCGTAATAAAAATTTAAAATAGGAAATTTTAATTTGAGTTTTGGAAAAAAAACGATGCAAATTCATTTGCAAATTCAGTGCAAATTTTATGTTGCATTGAGTATATCTAGGTGGTGTTATACTTTCAATTGTCTTTCACGCGCTTGTAAATATGGGTCCTTTTTAAAAACAGTTGAAAAGCTTGCTGTCATTAAAGTTTTAAAAGCAAAGGAATAAAATACAACTTGTACATTTGCTCACTGATTAGCAAATGAAGTGCATTTTACTGTCACATTCTTTAAAAAGCAAGTGAGCAATTTGCTGTGACAAATTTTGTAAAAGCAAATATGAACATTTTGTGCGATCATTCTTTTATGCAGTAAGGTCCTTTCCTTCACCTATGCACGTTTCCACAATTAATTCATTTGTGCAAATCACTACCGGCATTAATTACATTGACTTATTCACATTTTGAAAGAGGAGAGTATATGCCTGCTACATTCATTTGCTTCATTCTATTTCCAGTAGCTTGCATTCTTTTCGTTCTTCCAGTGCTCAGATAAAACATATTAATGGCAGTGCAAAACTTTGCTTCAGATATTCTTTGTTGATAACTGGTTAGGAGGCAAATTAGAAGTGAGTTCACAACTCACACCTCTAATTTATTTTTGGGGCATATAGTTTCGCATTTTTCATGTGTGCATAGAGTGTTAAGTGCAATTCCCTTATTTATTGTGTTTGGCCTCTGAAAGTATTGTATGTATACATGCTTTACAAGTCTAGATTCTTTATTTTTTTCTCCACTTCCTCTTGCGTGCGATAGTAGGCCATACTTTCTTCATTTTCACGTAAGTATGAAGTATTAGTCGGTCTACATATTTGTTTAGTGCGCATGTAGATAGCATTGTCCAGGTTTTAAATTGCTACTTTTGACGTACTGCTTGTTATGCGAAAAATTTCAAACCCAGGTTACTTAATAAATACGTGCTTAGATTTTGATCGTGCATCAATTATTTTACTTCATTTTGCACACTTTGACGTGGCAACTTGTGGGAGAGCATGCTTTGTGTCTTGTATAATAATGGTGTGGCCAAGTCACTGAATTTGCATGTTTGTTCCAGGCCATTTTAATCCTAGCGTGAGTATGATAGTTGTATTTCCCGAACAAAAGTTTGCAGCACAATTTATAGTCAAGATCAGATAATTTGTTTAAAACCTTAAGTGCATATTGTGTCTAGATTATAATTTTGCATTCCACGTGTACAAGCACGTAACACACGGAATATATTTGGCATACATTTTTATAAATGCATGTTACGCACGTTAGGAAATCCCAGTCAGGGATGTTTTGAATACTCTATGCGTGCAAATATTTTAAGCATATAGTTGTTTAAGTGTGTGAAATGATAATAGTCAGGTCCTTCTTTTTCCATGCGTGCATTATCTTTGAAAACCATATCCAGGTTACCTGCGTGTATCAGTGTATCAGTGTTTCATGTTACGTGCGTGTATCAGTGTTTCTAAAAGAAACATATCCAGGTTGCATTATCTTTGAAATCCATTTACGTGTGTAGAAGAAAAAGTAAAGTGCTCTGTGCAAGTTTGCATAACCAGGTGTTTGTTTAAAATAGTGCGTGCGAAGAAATGTTTTCCTGCATTTCATTTTTTTCATGTCTGCATGATAGCCTGGTCGTCATTCGTTCATGCATACGTGATTTTCATAATTAAGTCCAGGCATTCTTTCGTGTATATGAGGGTTCTACTACTTGAAAATAAAAGTTTGCATTGCCAGGTCTTATAATCTGGTCATGTATATTTATATTTTGGTCACGTATGCTTGTATTTGGTCATCTTCAGTTTTATGCAAGTTAAGGTTATTGTAAATGTTCACCAATTTCATTTTGAGCAAAAAAAATTTAAAGTGTATGTTGAGACAGTGCAAAGTATTTTGATGAAAACATAGTGGTGCAGTCCAATATTTAATTTACGTCAAACCGGCCTTTGGTTTTAAAGCGTATTTTGTTGCCGTCATTTTTATAACGGATTATTACTTTGGTGTTAAATTTTTGAAGTGTGTTGTTTTGACAACATTTTTGGTGAATAAAAATTATTGTTATTTTGACTTAAGTAACCGTTAATTTAAAGTGAATTTTTAAGCGGTTGTCCCGCAACACTTATTTGGTATCTGTTTTTATGGTGTTTTGGGAAGGGCAATTTCCTCGTCGAAATTGCTATAGTTGTTGCTGTTTTAATCACGTGTTTTAAAAATCGTTTTAAAATAAAAATTATCTCCAAATTTTTTTATAGTTTGCGCTTTCAAAAGAATGAGGAAGCGATTTAAACGCTTCGGCAAAATTGAGGACTATGAACCCTTACTTTTACTGATTCGCTTAATTTCGGACTTGTCCATTTGAGAACGTAAATTTTATTTATACAAAATACACAATTTTGCACTTTCTAGGAAACGATGAAGATATTTAAACGATTTAGCAAAAGTACGGAATATGGGACCACGCGTTTACTAATTCGGTTAATTCCGGACTCGTTAATTGAAATATTCGTTGTGGATTAGTTGTTTGATGATTTTGTTGATTTTTGTTGGGCTTTCGAGCCACTATGATGGACCTTCGGGTCAATTACCAGTACTAGACCTTCGGGTCATTTGTTGGGCGCTAAAATTATGATGACAGTACTTGGTAGGCTTCGGCCATATGTTGATGCACGTGCGTCGTAGCTTAAACTCGCCATATGATGGGATCGATCCACTTTTATGTTGATTTTCTAGTTATCTATTTTTGATTTCTAGATTTTGTGAATTGCTGTTTTGAATTCAATCTTGAATTTGAAAGTTGATTTTGATGGAGTTTAATAAGTTGAATTTGATGGAGCTGGATGTGATTTCTTCATTTAAACTATGTTGATTCCTTATGTTGAATAGTCTCATTCGAGACTATTATTATTTTGATTGATGTTGTTTATGATGCATTCACTTCTAAGTTTAAATTAGACTGATACATTTATTATTTTCTTTTAAATAATACTCGGGTCAGACCGAGTTATTTCAGGATATTCACTATCTCTGATTTAGTTGCAGCTTCAGCTTTTTGAATTTCACTCCATCTTCTGTCTAGTATTCGAGGTGTACTTTTGGTGTATTGACAATCGTCTCATGTATGTTGATGTCTTTGTATATGTACATTTGGTTTATATGAACGATCGATTGTTGTAGCATGTATTCTAGACTTGTCTTCTGCTACATATCTGATATTTCTGTTCTGATGTGATTATCTTATCAGAGTTGTTGCTATTATGAGTTGTTCTGAATTTTTCTTAAGCCACCATAGTTTCGTTTTAGATTTGGATTGAATATATATCTTTGGGAGTAATTCACACAACTCCTATCGATGTAATCAATACTCGTCTAAGGCATAACTTACGGATCGTCGCTCCTAACGAGCCTTATTCTTCGCAATAGCAGACGTTATTCCTTATAATAACCTTTGTTTTTGTGAGCATAGAGGTGGGGCGTCACATTAAACCTCTCTATAAAGTCCGCCAAAGCAAGCTCCTCCTTTGGAACTCCAATAGTAACACTATTCAACCAATATAAAGTAGTTCCTTGCAACAGCCATGACACCAATCTCCATTTTTGGTCATCATTCAATCCTAGGTAAGTAATGATCCTCTCATACTGAAGATGCTAATCCTCCACTTCGATGGCATTCTTCGTCCTTAACAATGGTTTCCCCCCAATCTAGTATAATCTTGACTTAACATAACATAATTATTACGGACAACCACTTCCGGTACGGCAGCTCCTGCATTGCAAACGTTACTTCCAATCAAACCATTTATTGCACCAGCTTGCATTGTATTCCCAAAGAACCGATACATTGTCCATGTATCTACTGGCGTGGTTCCAGCACCTACATTATCATTAGCATTTGTCTTCGCATTCACGTTGGTTGTTCTATTAGCATTCCTAGCATTAACCCGAATATTTCCATTAGTTGTGGAGCTTCCGCCTCCAAAGTTTAGTCTTCCACTTCTAGTATCAATTTTTTGTAATCTGCATATGAGTCATCATAGGATACAAAAGAATGGTCCATGACAGAGGGGAGAGTATATATAGATATACATACTTATATATATATATATATATATATATATAACAAATAATAAGTATGTTATTATACCGCTATCCCATATCCCAATTTATTCTATGTTCATTTGGGCCATCTTTTTTCAAAAATCTTATTAAGTTTTATGTAATCCTGTGCTCCGATAAAAAATTGTAACATCCTCTATTTTAAGGCTCGAAAATATATACAAGTAATACTACAGTCGTCCTTAGTATTATTTTCAAGCGATAAATTGAGATCAATTATTATACCGTTAACATCAAAAGAATTAGAATTTACAAATTTTAAATAAACATTTTCATTCTTTAGCTTGGAAATTCATTACACTTCATAACCTTATAAATACGTCATTCACATAAAATATAATAATTATAGTTATAATTCTAAGTGCAACATATAAAGATGCGCCATTGGATGTTCAGAGTCTTAACTATATGGATAGTTACAGTACCTGTCGTTACATACATTTGACCATAATAAAAAACAGTTAAACAACTTTACAATGGAAATATAATCTTTAGATAATAGCTTACCTTCTAAACATCTCCAGAAGCTTATTCCTATAAACCTGAAAAAGCCCTACTCTTAGCCTTCCCAATGCCAAATTGAGTACTCGAGAGTTTAGAGAGAAACAAAAAACTTTGGGTCAGCCAAAAATCTACTATGAATAATATTATTCCATCTTGAACCCAAATATGGGTACTTGGCTAGACTACATCGCTGAGCGGAACGAATTTTCCCTCATCATACCCTATCAAACAATATGTCATCCATAACATATCCTGCATCCAAAATGATTAGAATATAATCATATCATTAATATCACATCATTCAAATACGGGTTAAAATGAATAACAAGAGTCAAAAGGTTGCACATTCCCATAATTACCCAATCCTATAAAATGGTCCATTCAGTTGCATAGTTTCCCCAGGGTCACTATGAACCTATCTTAGTTTTCCCAACCCAACTAAAAAATATCGGCTGACTCGGGCCATTATTTACCAGCAAATTCGATGGTCTTCTAGTATAGTCAAATGAAATAACAATGGCTTTCTAAGATTGGTAGGAGAAGATAACATCGGTCTTCTAAAAATGGTAGAAGAAAATAATAATGGTCTCCTAAAAACGGTAGGAGAAACCATAAGCGAGCCAACTCCTATAAGTTCCCCTGAATGCGTGACTCCACAAACTTATCCATAATATAGGCAAGCCCTACGTATTGGAATCGTGGACCTGACCAACCACAGGTTTAACAATTGGAGGATAGGGCGCGACCGTACCCTGGTCTCCACCCAAAATTTTGTTTTCAAAAGATATTTAAAGAGTCGAGTCAATTGATCAGTTCAAGGCATCATAAAACAATTTGATCTTCCCAGTCTCCTAGATGCAATTCTACTCACTTGAGAGTTTAAGTATGAAAATACCCAACATTAGAACAACCTTAACTGATCATTGTTCTCAAATCCCCAAAATCAAAATGTCGGATGATAATTCATCAAATATGTGAGTATGTCAACAATTTATCATAGATAGTAATAGTTGATCAACATGCTAAATGAACATATAAAAAATTTACACATTCAAATATATGTTCGATATGATGCCAATTTATATAAAAATTTACTTTTTTTCGAAGTAATATCTTCCTCTCCAAACAAATTTTTAAACAATAAGCTAAAGCGTCTTTCTTTCCATTGAAATCTCCAAAAAGTCACCCTTTTTAAAGAAGTAAAATTTAGCCCAATATAGGGTTTAATATATTCTAGGTGACATAAAAAGAGCTATCTTCCTTTTCAAAATCATATGTTATCATGCCTTACTAAATTTGAGGCCTTCGTGGGTATATTTTTATAGGCTGGTACCCAGTACAAAACTATCCATCGTGTATAGAACATGGTTTAAAAATGTTGGCCAAATACAGCTATTGTGCCTTAATAAAAACATTAATATCTTGCCTTGACAAAAACATAGTCATGGTGCTTTTGAAAACCACCTTTACCAAATAGTAGCCATCATAACTTAACAAACATAGCTATCGTGAGTTATCAGAAATGAGAAACTAATAGCCTTCGTGAGTTATTAAAATTGAAGCACTAGTAAGTTACTGAAAATGAAGCCTTCATGAATGGAAACAAGGTTTTCAAAGGTTGATAAAACCAAAGCTTATATGAGTTAAATGGTCAATTTGAGATGATGAAAGAAGAGCCATCATGTGGTAAAAACAAAAGCAAAAATTTCGTACTTTAGCAATAACGTGTCATCGTGAGTTGAAGTAAAAGTTTTTATGGGTTAATAAAATAAAGATTTTGTTTCAAAGTAAGCTTTTGAAGGCTGGAAAACATAGCCATCATGGGCAATAGCTATCGTGGGTCAAGGTGATAGCATTTCTATATTCTTTTCAAAACCGATTCTTTGCCCATAAGACTATAATCTTTTTACCCCATATTATATGTCAAAATCTCATTGGCCAATAAACTTCTTTTCATAATTTTTCCAAGAATTCAAAGAGGAAAATTCACCTTTTATTTTCCCAAAATATAATTTACCTAAAAATTATATTATTAATACATTTTGTGACCAAGCCCAATTTGCACTAAACAATTTGTTTTAAATTCTAAGCACTCAGGAAAAATCCATAAAAGCTTCCAAAATCAATATTTACTTCCTTAACATCATATTAAAATTCAGTCAAAAATAATTTTATTTCATATTTTAAATAATTAAATTCTGGAATTTCCCATTTTTCCACCTAGAAAATTAATATTAAGCCAATAATAACTCCAAAAATTATGAAATTTAAAACCCATTTTCAAAATAATAATTCGAACATCATATCGAAAATTTAGATCATTTAGTGATCAAAAACTTAGTTTTAATATCAAAATCCCTTAACAAAATTCATCAAATTGTCAACACTAACCATTCAATCATATACATGTTATTCATTCAACATGCATGATAAGTATTAATTGGGTTTTTAACCAAGCAAAATTCAACCATGAGTAGAAGATCAAGGTAAAGATAAAATGACTGAAGAACTTGGTAACACACTTAGAAGAAATAGAGAAGAAAACACAAGAAAAATCACCAAGCCTGGATCAAAGAAAAGAAGTCCGTACGGGAGGAAACCTCTCTGTAGTGAGAGCTTTTTCCTCCTAATTGGCCACTACAATCTCTATATGCTCCATATTCTACCCCAATCTCTCATGGTCAAGTGCTTTTTTCGGTGTCTAGATCAGCAATTCTCAGAAATGATGAGAAGAAAGCAAAGAAAGCAAGATAGTTCAAGTGTTATCAGAAGAATTGCTGGAATTAACTCAAAGTCTATGGATAAGAGTTTGGAAAGCATCGAATAAAGGATAGAGGAATGGGAAAGGTGAAAGAATTCACTTTGCATAAGCCAAGCCAAATCTTATTAGTACTGAGAGCTTTTACTCGGTACTGAGAGGTCATTATAGCCTCTTGGCCCCCACATTGTCACTTTTATGACATTGGGCTTTCTCCTAGGCTTCGAGTCAAGTGGATTTCGACCCCCGTGCACCTGTTTCTTTATAAATATAAACTCTACTGCAACTAAAGAAGGAACTAAACTCTGCTTCTCCTCTTCATCCCCTGCCTTCTTGACAATAGTCACTTAGGCAGCTGCTATTGACAGTTCTAGGCTACAGATGATGTTAAGCCCTTGTACTAGTGACTCTAATTCTCTATTAAATCTACAATCAATATTACAATCTTGCGTCTCTTTACTTTTATACACTTTTCTTGCACTTTTTACTATCTTTGCTAGATCTAAATCTACAACAGGTCTTATTTGGATGTTGTGCCACTTTTGGTGTCAATAAACAATTAGATTCAACATAGACATGAATCAAACATAACAATAAAGTGAGATGGTAATGTTATTCACCTTAATTCTTGTTGAAATGCTGAAATTTTCCCAAGCTTTCTTTCTTTAGCTTATCATCTTTACCTCCTGAATTTCCTTTCTTCTTATTGGTGGTTGACCTTACTTTAGTTAGGTTTTGTTTTGAGAATGAAATGGAAATTGAATGAGAAATAGGGGTGAGGGTAGTATAATATTTTCTCTTCCTCTTATACCCTTCTATGTTTATGTTTATCAAACCTTATTCCTTTAAACTATTCTCTTTGTTATATTTACTAAGGCCCCTCAAAATTAATTAACTTAGAAATCCTACATTTTTAACTTTAAATAATGTGCAATAAAAATTTAGGGTGGTACAGAACGTATAAAACTCTTACGCATAGACCGCCTACTAAAGAAAGACTTTAAAAATGGGGTATTATAGGTGAATCTATATGTAATTTATGCATGCAAAGTGAAGAGTCCCATAAGCATTTATTTTTTAAATGTAAACATAGTATCAAAGTGTGGAAATAATGAAACTATGATGCAAAGTAACAGAAGAAGCGAAGGACCTTCGGGAGGAAACTACAAACCTGCATAATAGGAGCGATGCTTATAATCTAGTCAACGAGCTCGTCAAAATTAACCTAATAGCAAAGGTGTGGCACTTCTAGAGGAAGCACAACTCCCGGGCTTTTGGACGAAAATGGACAAATGAATAAGTTTTAACTCCGGCAATTTTCGGGGATGAGAGTATAATCGTCAAAAGAATAACAAAAAGGTTGCTTACCAAGCTATCGAAAGAAGAACGACGACTGCTGGTGAGCTTGAACCAGATGAAGGAAGCAAAGGAGATCGGGAAGAAGTGGCAGATTTTAGAAACTTCATGAAAATAATTTTAGATCTAATTTTGGAATGTTTAATTGTAAAGTGAAAAGGTAACCGAACATTTTAGTGTAAAAATTATGTTTTGTATAGCTTGGGCTATAAAGCCCGACGGAGAAATCTTAACCTAGTTTCAAAAAAATGCAAAGTGATATATGAGTTATAATACATTTATATCATAGTGTAAGCTTAAAAATTAATTTTTATCCAAATGAGCTTTGCCTTTGATTCATATCTAGATATAGACGATCTTCTGTATCTCTCAAATGTGCACCTTCCTTTACAAGAGACGAATGTGCAAACACTAGATTAATAGTATTTGATTGAGGGTATGTGTTGAGATAAGAAAAATAGGGAGAGGGGGAGAGGATCTTACAGCCTGTGTGGGAATAGGTGGGAGCAAAATGTCTAACAAAACATTAGTGGCTCAAGTTTGATTATAAAGTGTGGTCTGGAGAGAAATATCATGCACCATTCTCTCTTACCAATTCAAAACACTAAACCACCTTTGGCTCTCTCATCATGCTGCATGGACTAAGGTCCTTAATGGTCAAATAATACCCACTCATCCCAATAACAATTTATTCAATTTAAATCATTATTGATATCGTATATCGATATGCACATATAAAACTTTTATAGACGCAATAAATTACTAATTGCACCCTGGATATTTCTAGAGGTAACTCCATTTTACGAAACACACATCATACAATAAATACAATAATAGTTAGTATTACGCAAATATTAATCAATTTTATTAATTTTTAATATTATAAACCAATTAACTCAAGTGGTATTTCAAAGACTGAATACATTTGATATGCAACTCATAGGTGTGAATTTTGCCTGTGATTAAAGTTTAAAGAATTTCAATATGAATGATCACACTTGATCTTAGCTAGTATATGAAAGTTTGAATTAATGATTATTTATAAATCTCATAGGTAAAATCCAATTTTATAATTTCAAGCGATAGCATTTAGTAATGATTATTTACACTAATTCCTTCATCAACACTATGTCACATTATGACTTATGAAATTTAGTTTTGGTCAAAATTCTAATAATGTTCATATTCAACTCGGTTAGCCCATAAACAAAGTCCTTGATTCGATAATAACATTATTATTATTAACTGTACTACTGCGGTTAGAGATTTTGATTTTGAGTTGACCATAGTTGACCGTGATACTAACCTCACAGTACTAAGGTGACGAATTCTCTATTGAATATTGTTTCACTTCCATTTCTTCAACAAAGACCCAACTATATTCGTTCGATGGATGCCTTGCCATGATTTAACTATAATTAAAGTGGACTTTTCACAACAATATTCTTAAGTCGAGAGAACCATGTAATATCCTTATATCCTTACTTCGAGATTTCTCGTTTGACCTTGTTGTTATTAACCAATATAGAACTCTTGGATGAGTCATTATCTAATAACTATCAATAAATAAGCTCTTGGTTACCACAACAACCATGAGTAATACTAGCAATGTTTGGATAGCACTATGTACTCTGGTATAAATGTATTGGATTCCTTTCTTGAGACATCTTGATTAGGAATATTTGAAATAATATGTTATTTAATTTTTGATAATTTTACCATGATTACAACTCCTTGTAATTATTACCACATAACATATCATTTAAGGAGTTTCTACTAAATATGTTTAAATAAACTATTTAAATAATATACCATAACATAGCAAAAATATAATAGAAACAAACACCTTTTACTTCGAACGAATTTTATTACAGAGTTAATAATTAAGAATAAATTAAAAATTTCCCCAAGGGCATACCCCTAACTCTATTAGCCTACACATGTCATTCTCTCAATGGTACTTACGACTAGGTTCACAAGGCATTCCAGAAGCAATTTGAAGATGTGATGGTTGATTTGACTAGGTTGTTGATTAAATCTAGAGGACCAAGATTATTTCCCACTCGTCTTATCTGATGGCTCAAATAAAATCCAAAATATATATAAACTAATGTCTTCTTCATTCCTCACTTTTTATAGAGAAATTTTTTATCACCCATTGCTAAAACATGAGCTTTCTTGTGAATCAGGTTCCAATAGTGTTTTCGTTCTTTTATCACATAATCGATAAGAATCACTTTCTTTTTTCATGCTTTTATTCTATTTTTCTCTTTTTGAAGAGTAGTTTGTTGAAAATGTAACCTTGGTTTGAAGATTACCTGTATATGTTAAATTATAACGGAAGTTAAAATTTAATATCGTCAATTGAAATATAATTGGAAATTTTAAATTGTTTATTTGGAATAAACAATTAATTTTGTAAATAAAATGAGAGAAATAAATTTTGGAACTTTATTTTGGTTATTTGGGTATAATTATAGGATTAAATATTGATTGGATAAGTATTTGGTTTAAATAAATTAAAATATTGGGTATACATTAGTTTGGAGAAAATTAATTAATTAGGTGATGTATGTCAACGTATAAATCTAAAGTAATGAAAATAAAGTTTTAAAAACTTTATTTTGAGAATTTGAGTAGAAAATAATCAAATTGCATTTTTATTTGGGTAAATACAACAATATTGGAAAACATTGTCAACATTAGTCTTTTATTGAATTTAAAATGAGAAATATGAAGATATTATGTATTTTATTAACATAAAAGATGGAATATGGTTTAAAAGTAATATTTTGATGGTTAAAAAGATTTAAATGATTTATTGTAATTTATTTGACAAGAGAACAACTTTTGTACAAATTGTTGAATTAAAAATAATGCTTTGTAATAAAATAGTGTAAATTGTAAAATATTGTTAAAAAATTGTTTTATTAGTAAAAATATCTTCTTATTGTTAAATTAAATTTTATTTTGTTATAATAACAATTTTATTTCAATACAATTGGATGTATACATTTTATTGGGCATTTGAATGATGAAATAGGTGTATATAATGTTAAATTAGAGTAAATATGCACATAGCTTCATTATTTCACTAAGTATTGTGCTCTTCGGCTTATCTGGGTAGGAAATGGGTCTATTAGCCTATTATCTAGAGGTTTCTGGGTTGTGAGAAAGAGCTGTACATTATTTTTCATCTCTTTCTTTCTCAAACTAAAACTTACATTACAGAAAACAAGAGAAAAATCATGGCCTCTCTCAACTAAATCAAATTCCCACTGTATCTTGCTACTAATTAAAGAAAATCACTAAAAAAAGAATAGAAAAAGGTCATCTCCATCCAATACTAAAAATATTTCATCAAATCTTTGAATCAAGATGTAATTGTCTGTAACAATCTTCTTTTGTTGTGCATGTTTACATGTTCTTAGAGCTCCTTATCTACATCGAAGATCGTTTCTTGCACTCAAAACTTTGCTAAATCACCAAAGTAAGTATAGCACGCACAATTTCTAACTAAAACTAGCGCTGCTGTAAAGAAATTTGGCTCATAAAACTATCTGTATACGTTCTATTCTCTGTTCCTTGTTTGTTTGTTTTCTCCTTTCTGTTTGCTAATTTGAGCACCCATAACTTCTTGGTTTTATCTCGAATTTATTCCAGATCTATTTCAGAGTGTAGTTTAGTTGTTGATCTTGTCGCACGTCAATTTTCATTGAAAAATATGTTCGTTTGATATGTCAAACTACCCCCAAAAAATCAATACAAACAAGGTTTGCGGTAGAAAATAGTTCACGTAGCCTAGGTCGACCTGACTGTCGACCTAGCTGCCCACTTGGTCGATAGGCTTGTCGAGTAGGCTTCTTTCCAGGTTGACTAGGAGGTCGACAGGCCCAAAGAAGGGTGTCAATGAAATGATCCACAAATCCATACCCCTTGAGTTAACACTATTCTACAACAATCAACTCAAATTGTACAGAAATACGAACCATTTGGGTTAAAGAAGAAGAGGTAGAAGAAGAAAATAGAAAAAAACAACATCAGAATCTAACTATTGCAGCGAAATAAAATATAATAGATATTAAATGATCTTTACTCAAAATCAAATATCTCTGTTTATATATTACATCATCAGAGTACATCAATCACAGCTCAACAACGATATCATACAAATGGATAGACAACAACTCAACACAGCGGAAATATATTTATAAACAAGTACGAGAGTACGTATCGTCATCCAGCTCGTCTCCTGAGCTCCACAGCATCATCATGTATCCTATAATACTCGGTCTGACCCGAGCATTACAGTTAAATAATACCCGAGTCAGTCTGGAATACCAGCGTGAGAAAATCACACCCAATTGATTATTAAAGTTTCAAAAATCCTTTGAAAAACAAAGGCATCTCGTAAGACCATGCCACAAATAAACACGTCGGGTTTTTACCTTACGATAGCTAAAACATTTTTTTATTAAAGTCCTCTGATATTATAATTGTGTCTATAGAAAGTAAAACAGAATCTAGCTGAAATGCTTGCATCTCACGTTTCAGCAATAGTTGGGCACAATCAAAACCGTACGGCCGCGTAGGGAAAATGGATTCCAACTAATGGCTAGGCAGTGGGGTACCACCTGTCACAGTACCTGGTCTAGATCAGCGTACCGAGGAGCCACCCTAACTCCCCTGCAACGCAAGACCGGAACCATCCCTTACTGGACAGTCCTGAGCAAGATCACCCCGTGGTTGGGATCAGCAACCTCCCACTAAGCCAAAATAAAAGGGACATCTAGACAGGGATGACCTCACCCTCCAGTGAGGGCTACCCACGAAACCTTGCTGCATAACCCCTGATTTTCAGCCATTCCCATTTGAAGAGGCTTGAGGCTAAGCGTTACCTTTTTAAGATTATATCCCTTAGAATGCCCATCGTCCACCTGACGATGTTTCGCAAGCATTCATCCATACAAGTCCATCCCGGGTCCGGACGGAACCGAAGGCACTATTCCTACTACATCCATTTTGGAAATATCCTCAGGATTAGTAGCGACTAGCCCTTGCGCTTCACTGCTCCATCTTCGACTCCGAACACGTTTTTCCACGAAATGTACAAACCGGATCGAAGTGGTTTTCGAGAAATAAATCTCGATCCCGGTCTCTTCGAAACGATCAGCGCATTTGGCCAATATTGATAGTCGGTGATTTAACTATCAATTAATATCCACAAACATCCATCAAACATTAAATAATTTCCCAAATTATTTATTAACCTCAAAATATCTTTACAAGATATATTTCTATTTTCAACCCTTGAAAACAGTTTCAAAACCATCTTTCTTTTTTTCGAATAAACTTCCCGAATATTTTCTCTCTCCACTGGAATCACCAAGCACAAAACTAGAGTTTTGAAATAATTTAAAACACTTTACTTTGAAAGATACTTTAAAACATTTATTTTAAAACTACTTTAATAATTTGTTAAAAATACATACTATATGAATAATTGAAAATAATGTTACTTTATATATATAAAACTAGGTTTTCGCTTTTAAAACAGAATTACTAAGTCACTCTTTATACATTATTACTACAGTAATAGGTTTGAGTAAATATTTACTTTAGAATTTTAAACATTTGAAATAATAAATTTCCAAGAACATACTTGTAAAACAACATTAAAACCTTTATTTTATTTTAAAAACTTACTTTGAAAACGTACTTGGCTATCAAGAGAAATATACATCTCTTTACATCGTTTTAAAAATAAATCACTATTTATTTTTAAACAATTTTTCTCATTCCTTTAATAAATTCCCACCTTGAATTTATTCTTTCAAATATCCAATTTCAAATACTTAAGTCAATTCCCAAATTGATTCCCAATTTACTTCATTCATTCAAAAATCTTTATATTTCAGATTTTATTCCTTGATTATGATTTAAAATACTTTTAATTGAAATACCAATTTAGATTTTCCAATTTACTTCTTATTCCTTTAAATAAACTTAAAACTTTAAGTTTAAAATAATTCTTTATCCATTTAAATTAATATCACATAATTCTACAATTCATTAATTACTGTTTATTGAATCCTTGTCTTTCCATATTCGAAGTTATTTATTAGTATTTAACATACTTCCATTTCTTTCTCGATTCATTCTTAATTTATTAAATTTTCTAAGATTATTTCGTTTACAAAATTTACTTTCTTTATTTTCTTTCCAAAATCCAATTTATATATTTTTGGTAATTCATTATACCCAAATATATATCCAATCCAATCATATCATTCAATATTCCAATATATTCAACATAGAATATCAAGTAATCACAAACAGAGAATATTAAATAATAATGTTGAGGGGTCCAGTTGGATCCCTCCAACCTGCTTCCCTGCATCCACAGACGTTAGCACAATATAAAATACCAATTCCATATATATATTATATCACATTCAACCAATTCAACCATTCAACCAATTATTTAAATAATACCAGATGAGTGAGATTAACTCACCTTTGCTTTTATATTTTGCAATCCAAACCAACCAGCTTGTTTCCATGATTTTTAACCTTGTATAAACAAGTTTATATGATTTATTAATATTTGAACTAATCGAACAATCAATTTCCGTTTTACAATTCAATTTAATTTAATTTAACTGATGATTTAAATTTAATGAATAATTAAATTTCAAACTAATTTCCTTTTGAATAATCCTTTAGTAACTGATTTAAATTTTAAATAAGTTAACTAAGCAAATATATTACTTTAAAGTTAAACAAGTAAATTCAAAATGTGTAGATGTATATTTATTTCTTCTGAGACTATTTATCTACTTATAAAAATTATTTACATTGATTTAAAGTTCTATTGTTATATTAACTTCAATATACAAAATTCTTATATATTTTGTCAAACTTTATCTATATAACCTTTGTATGTTACAGTCTATCCAATTTATTGGCTCTTTAAACTTTAACTACTATACTGTTAATTCCAAATGAAAGAAATAAAAATTAACAAATTAATTTAAGGTTTTAAAATTCAAGTACTATAAATTTAAAAATGCTAAAAATTTTAAATTACATCAAATCAATTGGAAACAAAATCAACGGCTTAGCTCAAAGCTCCATACAAGACTGCTGACCGCAACACTTAACCCCTACCGCTTCCATGGCTTCCCCCTTAATCCATCGCAGCCTGTACCCTATCGGAGATCGCCTTCGATTCGATGCTCCAACTCCTTGACGACTTGTCGAGCACCCACGACGCTACTCGATTACCGTATGACGAAACCCTTCGAACTCGAGACCTCGAATCGAGCACTGCAAATCGATTTTCCCCAACCTTAACCTCGATTTGCAAATCGCGATCGCATCATCAACAGTTCGCGAACTAGGTCCTCCTTACTGCTTTGTCTATCGCAACCTTCTATATCTCGTGCTCATTAGATTCAATTCACCCACTGTCTTCCGCTCTCGAACACGAGTCGATGGTAAACGACGACTCAATTTCAATCGCCATTTTTTTATTATATTTTTTTCCGGAGGAGACTCGATTAATTCGAAACGAGGATACGATATGATTTGGTAAGCGGCGGCCATTATTATTGTTTGCTTAAGAAAGGAACTAAGTGTTTATAATAATCTTCGATTTTGTTCCAAATAGAGAAAGAAGAAGAGTACACGATTATTAAATCGAACCAGACTGCGCGTTTCAGAAAATAGGTTGGCTTGAGAAGGGTAGGTCGGCTGATGGACAGAGTTGACTTGATAGTTTTAAATTTAATATTCACAATATCTCAAATTAAACTAACCTTGAATTAAAATCGTCTAGTTAAAAACAACTAAAAATCTTGACCTCATATTGAGGTGTGCCGCTAGACGTTCATAATGTTATACCCTTATTTCGAACGCAATAGAAAAAGTTTCGAGTCCAAATTCGATCGGATGGAGAAGATAGCATTTTGAATTCAATTATTAAATTAAATTTTCAACGCGTTTATATATCGTATGCTCACACAACAACTTCAAACAC
This sequence comes from Allium cepa, assembly GCA_030765085.1. Taxonomy (NCBI): domain Eukaryota; kingdom Viridiplantae; phylum Streptophyta; class Magnoliopsida; order Asparagales; family Amaryllidaceae; genus Allium; species Allium cepa. The sequence goes on along the minus strand of CM060935.1, from coordinate 438,183,907 downwards.
TACGATAATTGAAATCCGGTAATAACACAATATTACGGATTCAATGGAACTTTTAAATATTTAAAATCAATTAAATATTCTGATTTCAAACATCCAAAATTTCTAGGTCATCACATTCCTCCCCCCTTAAAAGAATTTCGACCCTGAAATTACTAGTTAAGAAGAATGGTCCAATACCCATTACCTTTCCCAATCCAAACAATTTAACATCTTATCAACTATCTTTTTATTAAAGACCCATTATCATTCTTACTAACCTTTCAAACTTCTACCAATTTAAATTTTCAAAAATTTCTCAAAAATTTTCTAACTCCCTAAATTTCCGAAAATTTCGCCAACGTCTCCTTTGCGCGGCTAGCTCGGTACTACTACAAAAATGGCTCTATGGCCTCCCAAATCCAAAAAGAAAACAAAAGGCCAAGTGGCTAGATCCAAAAACCCAATCAAATTCCATATAGAATTTTAAGCACATACCTTTTTGTCGGGCAATTTTAATTTAATCTGAAATCAAAACCAATTCTCCTTTCCCTTTTCATACCTGCATATCCTGTTTAGAAATAATATCCAATCACAACATTCAAAATCATTTATTGACTTCTTTCCAAAATTTCAATGTTCATTCCATTTAAGCCCGTACGATGTACCTATATCTTTCGTACGCAATACCGAGTCTGATCGCCTACTCGATCACACAATTTCACTTCCGAACTAGTATCGTCCACCCGACTTCCTAGTGCGGACCGGATCTGGTTTCCCGATTAGAAACGTCATTCTCCTTGCATAGCCGAAAACTATGATAGAGAATTTCCAAAATCAATCAAAACTCCATATCCAGGGTTCGCCGTCGAAAATCGAGTGAAAAACCCTAACTCGGATCGATAAAATTATCTCAAAATTCTATGCTCGAATCTGGATCAAATAGCTATGCGAATAAAATAATATACGTACATCCTACGTATAAATTCCAATTGATTATCAATTATATCAATTTCCTTTTTATTCACATTTATTTTTGATTGTTATTCACTTATTCACAATTCCCTCGGTCACAAATATCAGTTTCAACCTTAATTCAATTATTCACTTAGCATACTTTCAATACCAAATTTACTTAAGAATTCATTATTCTCTTCTTAAGTTCAATGTAAATATTTTACATACTTCTTACATTTATTTTCACTTTACCATTGAAGTTTATATTCATTACCATTCACTTTGCCCTTACAATTCCATTTAAATTCAATTTGACTTCCACTTTGAATATCGAATTAGTTTCACTTACTAATTAATTTAAATCTCACACTAAATGTTTATTTGCAAACTTTACTTTCTTTTGTCCTTTCGATTCCACTTACTTTACATTCACAGTTAAAATAGATTTCAATATTCAGTGTCAAATTCTATTTGCTTAGCTTAAATCATTTGTCGTTAATGAAAATGTTCAAATATTTCAAAAAATTTCTAACTCCCAAAATTTTCGAAATTTTTTGGCAGAGTCTCCTTTGTATGGAGGAGCTTTTGCAATTTTACGAGAGATATAAATATATATACATCGACCCACAAGGTCGAAAAACAGAAAAACAGTTCATATTTCCTATTTGTATTGCGTAGGCGTACCTTATTAAGCATTTTAAGCAAGCAGCTATTTATTTAGGAAAATACCGCAGTCAAAACCAGTCAAACGGCTTCCAAAAACCTATACTTACTCAATTTAAATATGTCAATGTCAAATATACAAGTTTATTAACATTTCACTTTATTATAAATAACTAAAACATGGATTCTATAAACAGTGCATATTATATACTTCCATAAACACATATGAAATATCTCGACACTTATTTTTAATGCTTCCAAACAATATTCAACCCATCCTGTTCAATTTAAATGATTTCACAACTCTCTTACTTAACTTACATTCATTTTAATCCAAGCAAACTTATTTAAATTGGATTGATTTCCAAAAGCAATCTAACTTCCATTTTATTCCAGGTCAAATTCTCATTAATATAACTTAAGTTAATTAACTCAATTACTAATTTCATTTACCAAACAAGTTTTATTTAGAATCATTTCATAAAACTCGACACCACCTTATCTCAAATTACTTAAGTCAGGCTTTTATTCAATTATTACTTAAGTTATTTTACATTTTTCGTCAAGTTATTTCAACCTTTAAACTCAAGTTATATATATATATATATATATATATTATAAGCACTTTCCAATTTAAATCCTAAATTTGATTTCAATTACCAATCAATTTTGATTTCAACTCAATTAATTGTCAATTTCTTCCATTCTAATTCATTTGCAATCATTTTAATTTTATTTTATTTAATTTGAGTCCATTTCCAGTTCCATTCGTTTAAATTACATTAGTATATCTCATTAAATCCATATGAATTCTAATTCACATTCAATAATTTATTTCTGAATTCCTTTCACTTCATAACGAGGCCATTTCCAATTTATCTCTACTTAGATTTTTATTTGCAATATAAATCATTTTTATGTTAATTCAATTCCATTCAACTTCAACTCAAATTTAATTCACTTACCATTTCAAGTTGAATTTCTATTAATAACTCAAACTTTACTTTCAAATTCTATCATTTATTCACAACCCAAATTTTATTAACCAATTTGAGTTTCATTTCCATTTCCATATTCCATTAATTAATTATTAATTTGTTTATCCAAGGTTTATTCCCAATATTTTATTTTTTTATCTCAAACCCCTTTAACTATTTTACTGGAGGTCAATCTATTTTATAATTTAAGTCTTGGATTTTATTCATTATCATTACAAACAATTCTATTTGGCCTATTTATTCCACCTCTAAATTTTATGAGTCACAAACTTATTTGCATCCATCCTTTTATCTATTTATAATCAACTTCATTCACAATTTACTTTTAACTCAGAATTTTACATTTTATTTAGCCAATATATTTTTATGATTCCATAAGCATTTAAAATAAGATTCCAGAGTTTTAACAATTTCCCAAAATCTCAAAATCACTTTAAAATCAACTACATCCAAAATCCTTTGGCAAATTCAATTATCCCTTTGGGTTTTCATAACCAAACCCAATTCGCAAACAATTCCAATTTTAAACAATTTGGTAGCAATTTCTCTTCTAGAAACTCGAAAATGAACATCGATGATGCTGCTGTCATCGTCGAAATTATTTTCCAGCGATCGAAAGAGAATTAAATGCTTTTATCTCTTTAAAATCCCTTTCAAATATTTTTAAATTCCAAATCTCTCCATATTCAATTCCAATTCAAAAATATTCCCGAAATAATACCACTATTATCTCTCCAAAACTTTTGAAAACCGTTTCCAAATCCAAAGGAATTTAAACCCTTTTCCAAAATTCCATATTTGAAATCCATCAAATTTATATTCCAACATTACTCTGGGGTTTTATTTCCAATGTTAAATCACATTCATAGTTTATATTTACAAATTCTCTAGAGGTTTATTTCAATTTATAAATTACATTTATAATCTATATTTCAAATTTCATTTGTTATATAAATTTATTCTTCAACTTTGGTTATAAGTTTTCAATTCTTTATTCAATTTCTACATAATAGTGTTAATAATTCAATATTATCATTCCTTAACAATCAAGCATCCAAATACTATAATACTTTACAAAAATTATATCTTTTATATACAAGAATAATTTGGGTAAAATTATTTCATTTACCCTACTTTAAAACAATACTGTGTCGAATTGTTCTATTCAAGTGTTTAGAGATCCCTATCAATAACGTTAATTACTCGTATTGACCAGAATCCATAAACTACTCAATAAACCAATCAACACAATATAAAATCATTTTATATTCACTAACAAATACGCACTCATATCTATTAATACACTCAAACTCATTCTAGAGTACTATTGACTCTATTTTTATGAGTAGTTCCCACCAGAGCCAAGGTTATCACCAACCTCGCTCTGATACCAAGTGAAACGATCCGCAAATCCGTACCCCTTGAGTTAACATTATTCTACAACAATCAACTCAAATTGTACATAAATATGAACCATTTGGGTTAAAGAAGAAGAGGTAGAAGAAGAAAATAGAAAAAAACAACATCAGAATCTAACCATCGCAGCGAAATAAAATATAATAGATATTAAATGAGCTTTACTCAAAATCAAATATCTCTGTTTATATATTACAACATCAGAGTGCATCAATCACAGCTCAACAACAATATCATACAAATGGATACACAACAACTCAACACAGCGAAAATATATATATAAACAAGTACGAGAGTACGTATCGTCATCCAGCTCGTCTCCTGAGCTCTACAGCATCATCCGGTATCCTATAATACTCGGTCTGACCCGAGCATTACAGTTAAATAATACCCGAGTCAGTCTGGAATACCAGCATGAGAAAATCACACCCAATTGATTATTAAAGTTCCAAAAATCCTTTGAAAAACAAAGGCATCTCGTAAGACCAAGCCACAAATAAACATGTCGGGATTTTACCTTACGATAGCTAAAACATTTTATTATTAAAGTCCTCTGGTATTATAATAGTGTCTATAGAAAGTAAAATAGAATCTAGATGAAATGCTTGCATCTCACGTTTCAGCAATAGTTGGGCACAATCAAAACCGTACGGTCACGTAGGGAAAATGGATTCCAACTAATGGCTAGGCACTGGGGTACCACCTGTCACAGTACTTAGTCTAGATCAGCGTACTGAGGAGCCACCCTAACTCCCCTGCAACACAAGACCGGAACCATCCCTTACTAGACAGTCCCGAGCAAGATCACCCCGCGGTTGGGATCAGCAACCGCCCACTAAGCCGAAATAAAGGGACATCTAAACAGGGATGACCTCACCCTCTAGTGGGGGCTACCCACGAAGCCTTGCTGCATAACCCCTGATTTTCAGCCATTCCCATTTGAAGAGGCTTGAGGCTAAGCGTTACCTTTTTAGGATCATATCCCTTAGAATGCCCATCGTCCACCTGACGATGTTTCTCAAGCATTCATCCATACAAGTCCGTCCCAGGTCCGGACGGAACCGTAGGCACTATTCCTACTACATCCATTTTGGAAATATCCTCAGGATTAGTAGCGACTAGCCCTTGCACTTCACTGCTCCATCTTCGACTCCGAACACGTTTTTCCACGAAACGGACAAACCGGATCGAAGTGGTTTTCGAGAAATAAATCTCGATCCCGGTCTCTTCGAAATGATCAGCGCATTTGGCCAATATTGATAGTCGGTGATTTAACTATCAATTAATATCCACAAACATCCATCAAACATTAAATAATTTCCTAAATTATTTATTAACCTCAAAATATCTTTACAAGATATATTTCTATTTTCAACCCTTGAAAATAGTTTCAAAACCATCTTTCTTTTTTTCGAATAAACTTCCCGAATATTTTCTATCTCCACTGGAATCACCAAGCACAAAACTAGATTTTTGAAATAATTTAAAACACTTTACTTTGAAAGATACTTTAAAACATTTATTTTAAAACTACTTCAATAATTTGTTAAAAATACATACTATATGAATATTTGAAAATAATGTTACTTTATAAATATAAAACTAGGTTTTCGCTTTTAAAACAGAATTACTAAGTCACTCTTTATACATTATTACTACAGTAATAGGTTTGAGTAAATATTTACTTTAGAATTTTAAACATTTGAAATAATAAATTTCCAAGAACATACTTGTAAAACAACATTAAAACCTTTATTTTATTTTAAAAACTTACTTTGAAAACGTACTTGGCTATCCAGAGAAATATACTTCTCTTCACATCCTTTTAAAAATAAATCACTATTTATTTTGAAACAATTTTTCTTATTCCTTTAATAAATTCCCACCTTGAATTTATTCTTCCAAATATCCAATTTCAAATACTTAAGTCAATTCCCAAATTGATTCCCAATTTACTTCATTCATTCAAAAATCTTTATATTTCAGATTTTATTCCTTAATTATGATTTAAAATACTTTTGATTGAAATACCAATTTAGATTTCCCAATTTACTTCTTATTCCTTTAAATAAATTTAAAACTTTAAGTTTAAAATAATTCTTTATCCATTTAAATTAATATCACATAATTCTACAATTCATTAATTACTGTTTATTCAATCCTTTTCTTTCCATATTCGAAGTTATTTATTAGTATTTAACATAATTCCATCTCTTTCCCAATTCATTCTTATTTTATTAAATTTTCTAAGATTATTTCGTTTACAAAATTTACTTTCTTTATTTTCTTTTCAAAATCCAATTTATATATTTTTGGTAATTCATTATACCCAAATATATATCCAATCATATCATTCAATATTCCAATATATTCAACATAGAATATCAAGTAATCACAAACAGAGATTATTAAATAATAATGTTGAGGGGTCCAGTTGGATCCCTCCAACCTGTTTCCCTGCATCCATAGACGTTGGCACAATATAAAATACCAATTCCATATATATATTATGTCACATTCAACCAATTCAACCATTCAACCAATTATTTAAATAATACCAGATGAGTGGGATTAATTCACCTTTGCTTTTATATTTTGCAGTCCAAACCAACCAGCTTGTTTCCATGATTTTTAACCTTGTATAAACAAGTTTATATGATTTATTAATATTTGAACTAATCGAACAATCAATTTCCGTTTTACAATTCAATTTAATTTAATTTAACTGATGATTTAAATTTAATGAATAATTAAATTTCAAACTAATTTACTTTTGAATAATCCTTTAGTAACTAATATAAATTTTAAATAAGTTAACTAAGCAAATATATTACTTTAAAGTTAAACTAGTAAATTCAAAATGTGTAGATGTATATTTATTTCTTCTGAGACTATTTATCTACTTATAAAAATTATTTACATAGATTTAAAGTTCTATTGTTATATTAACTTCAATATACAAAATTCTTATATATTTTGTCAAACTTTATCTATATAACCTTTGTATGTTACAGTCTATCCAATTTATTGGCTCTTTAAACTTTAACTACTATACTGTTAATTCCAGATGAAAGAAAAAAATTAACAAATTAACTTAAGGTTTTAAACTTCAAGTACTATAAATTTAAAAATGCTAAAAAATTTAAATTACCTCAAATCGATTGGAAACAAAATCAATGGCTTAGCTCAAAGCTCCATACAAGACTGCTGACCTCGACACTCAACCCCTACCGCGTCCATGGCTTCCCCCTTAATCCATCGCAGCATGTACCCTATCGGAGATCGCCTTCGATTCGACGCTCCAACTCCTTGACGACTTGTCAAGAACCCATGACACTACTCGATTACCGTATGACAAAACCCTTCGAACTCGAGACCTCGAATCGAGCACTGCAAATCGATTTTCCCCAACCTTAACCTCGATTTGCAAATCGCGATCGCATCATCAACAGTTCGCGAACTAGGTTCTCCTTACTGCTTTGTCTATCGCAACCTTCTAAATCTCGTGCCCATTAGATTCAATTCGCCCACTGCCTTCCGCTCTTGAACACGAGTCGATGGTAAACGACGACTCAATTTCGATCGCCATTTTTTTATTATATTTTTTTCGGAGGAGACTCGATTAATTCGAAACGAGGATACGATATGATTTGTGAAGCGGCGGCCATTATTATTCTTTGCTTAAGAAAGGAACAAAGTGTTTATAATAATCTTCGATTTCGTTCCAAATGGAGAAAGAAGAACACGTACATGATTATTAAATCAAACTAGACTGCGCGTTTCAGAAAATAGTTTGGCTTGAGAAGGGTAGGTCGGCTGATGGACAGAGTTGACTTGATAGTTTTAAATTTATATTCACAATATCTCAAATTAAAATAACCTTGAATTAAAATCGTCTAGTTAAAAACAACTAAAAATCTTGATCTCAAATTGAGGTGTGCCGCTAGACGTTCATAATGTTATACCCTTATTTCGAACGCAATAGAAAAGGTTTCGAGTCCAAATTAGATCGGATAGAGAAGATAGCATTTTGAATTCAATTATTAAATTAAATTTTCAACGCGTTTATATATCGTATGCTCACACAACAACTTCAAACACTACGATAATTGAAATCCGGTAATAACACAATATTACGGATCCAATGGAACTGGTTTCGTCAAATTCCGAGAATGCGCCTCAGAAGGCTATCTTCAAATATCAATTTAAACGACAAAATTCCAAATATTGGTGATATTTTAAAATTTCAGTTAAACATTAACTTTTAAATATTTAAAATCAATTAAATATTTTGATTTCAAACATCCAAAATTTCTTTTTTAAATATTTAAAATCAATTAAATATTCTGATTTCAAACATCCAAGATTTCTGGGTCGTCACAGTCAACCCCTTGTCGACCTGTGTGCTGATGTTCCGGGCCTTCTTTTACTTGTTTTTCGCAGCGTTTGGCCTTTTATGCTATGTTTTGACACCGTTTCTTTTGCAATCTTGTGATGTTTTTGAATTTGCTTGAGAGCTATAATGTCCATCAATGGACTAGCTAAGATTTGGTGGAATTTGAAATTTGTTTTAAATTTGAATTAAATTTGAATATCGGTTTTGGAGTAATTTCGATGTTTTTTTTCGATTTCCAACACTGTTTCTTCCAAAAGAATTTTGAGATAATTTTAAATAAATTAGATTTTGAAATTATTTTTATATAATATTTTTAACCTATAAATTATTTTTAATTATTTAAAATATTTATTTCCTATAATAAGAAGAAATGTCAATAAATTGCTTTCAAAATGATTTCGAAAAATTGTTTTAAAATCCTGTTTTCTCTAGAAAATTATTTTATAAATAATATATACTATTTTTACCTTTTCGAACGTATGAGGAAGAGAATTAAATTATTTTGTAAAACATATGGTATGGTACACGTGCATTTACTTTTTCGGTTAATTCCGAACTTGTACGATCAAAGCAATTCTGGGATATTGATTTGAGATGATTTCTGGGATTTGCCATTTTATTGCGCGTTTTGAGATTTATAATTCCTATTTTGCGGAGTTATCTAAGATGGCCAATATTTGGCGAAATTTGTGGTTTAAGACCTCCTCTTTTGGAGTTATAGTCTATGAGAACCAATATATTATTTTACTTGCCAATGAGATGAGGCAAGTCATGAGATTTTTGAGTTTTGATGTGGTTAGGAAACCGTTAAGTGAGAGCGTGTGGTAGAGGATGCACAGTTACCACTATTTGCGTTCCTCTATGTTTTGTGACACATTTTGGGTTTACCAATACTATAGACCTTCGGGTCATCTGAGTTTACGACTTTGGTTTCTGGTATTTATGACTTCGGTTGTCTGGGATTTACGATTTTGGTCATCTCGGATGTACGGCTTCGGTCGTCTGAGTTCTATAACTTCGGTCGTTTGAGATAGGTAACTAAATATATATACATAGTACTGGCCTGAGTTTGGCAAGTGCAGCATTGCTTCAGCATGCAATCGAGGATCTGGCCAATCTGGTTTTTTGAGTTTTCTGAGTTTTATTGTGATTTCACCATTTGAGATATCTTTAGTACATCGATAGCCCATAGCTATATGATATGTTATACATATATGGTGATTTCATTTTTATGAGGTTTTGAACTCTTATTGAGTTCCATAAGTTAAGAGTTTGCATGAATCCTTGATTCTGAGCTATATATTTATATGCCGATGAAATGAGGCATAATTGAGTTGGAGATTTTGATGTTTCCTATTATGGATATCATTTTGCTTATTTACACTTATGTTGAATAAAATTGAGTAGGAATCACTTATGGTATGTTAAACCTATTCATGAGTTATTGCTGAGCCAATACCATTGCCACCCCTGCAATTGTGAATAGGACTTCATTTTTATCATTCCTTTCTATTTAAAGGAATGTTTCCCTTATGCATGTATATCTATTTATCTCTTGCTAATATCAAGCTCTAGTTAGCCCGACCCATGTATTTATTACTCGGTTCAGACCGAGTTGCAGGTCAGACTTTTGCACATTTGTTAGCTATATCTTTTGGACTTCTCCTTCGACTTTGGATAGATGGCCTAGTTTTTGTGCAGTAGTCATTTTGTAGGAAACTTTATGCTGTATCTATTCTTTTGTGGTGAGGTATGTATATTGTGGTTGAATACCACTTGTGGCATGTTGTATTACATTTGATGTATGTGTATATGTATATTATCTGTTTTGTTGTTCTGTGACTTGAGATTGTTATTGTTATTTTTTTTTTGAATTGATCCGGTAGCAACCATAGTAGTGTATTTGATAGGATTTAAGTATGTCGTAGTCTTGAGATAAAATGAAAAAAACGAGTACCAAATCGACATACTTAGTTCTTATCTAATGCAAGACTATGATGGTCGCCTTTAACCGGCCCTATTCTCTGCATTAGCAGACTGAATTACTTAGTAATTCTCTTTGTTAATGTGGGTCTTAGGGTGGGGCATCACAGCTTGGTATCAAAGCTGCATTCAGAACAAAATGTAATAAACGTAGAACAATATACACGATTACCATACATAGAGTATAAAATAGGTGTAAACATCATCCCCAAATCATAGTTGAACCTAGCCTTGTCCTTAACTTTTTGAGTTCTTTAGGGGTAGATAGAAAGGAATATGTCTAAGAATGTTAATTTTAAATTCCGTAGTATTCCTATTCAGCGAATTTGAATTAAAAATATTTACCCCTACGAAAAATCCTATCTTATCTTAACTGAGCTCATGGCTGGAAGAAGAAAAGGTCACACTTCGGAGGCAAGACCGTACCTTAGTCCTCGTCCCAAAGGAGTCTATATGTCGACCGATCAAATTATTGAGCTTCTTAGGAGCACTCAGCCTCCGCTCCTACTCATTCCTTTCCTCCGTGCAAATCTGCATTTGCACGTATGTGTAGCGACATCACCCATCTTGAAGGCATGCCATTCAAAGGCTCCAAGATGGTTTTAGAGGTTCAGGCTTGGCACCGCACATGCGAGCGCATCTTCACTCACATAGAGATTTTTGATCATCACTGTGTTCTTGAGGCATCAAGTATGCTGCAAGAACGAGCACTAGACTGGTACGAGCTCCTTATAGTTGAGATAGATGAGTCTACTCTTACATGGCAGCATTTCCGAGATCGTTTTGAGCTTAAGTTTGTGCCACAATCCGAGAAGGCTTTCCTTGCCCGTCGCTTCCTCGAGTTGAAGCAGGGAAAATCCTTTACGTCAAATTATGTATCCTCCTTCGAGTCTCTATCCAAGTATGTGCTTGAGTTTATTAGCACACCGTACAAGAAGAATTTTAAGTTTGTATATGGACTTAAGAAATATTTGAAGAAGTCGCTCATGCTTTAGCTTAAGCTCTCCTTCGAGGAGCTTGTGGATTTGGCGCTTCACCTCGAAGCCGTTGAAAAAGATAGAGATAGTAGTGATGAGGTCAAAGTTCGAAAGAACCTAAATAAGAATAAATTTCCCTTTCAGAGATCCCAATCCTTTACTCCTCCGAAGAAGGAAAAGTAAGACAATTTTGGTTCTAATCCTCATGCAGCACCTTCTTCGGTTAGAGTTTTAGCTTACTTCAATTGTGGTTCTCGAGATCATCTAGCAAGAGAGTGTCCTCATCCCCGCAAATGTGCCTATTGTTAGAAAGGGCATATGTTTCTTTGTATCCTAAGAAAGGGAAAGGTTCTAGTTCAGGGAATTCAAATGAGACGAAGGCTCTGGTAGTGCATCTCAGTCTCGAGGTATATCTCCTACCATTTTGGAAGGTTCAATTCTTTTTCATGACCATTCTACTCAAATCCTCTTCAATATGGGTGCTTGGCATTCGTCCGTATTGGAGAAATTTGTTAATACTATTAGATGTTCTGGGCTTGTTGCTTACTTGAGGATTTCGAATCCTTTTGAGGGGATCCAATACTTGACGTGAGAATTTTGGGATTTATTCCTTGTAGCTTATCTTTTCATGCGTATTAGCACGCTAATTTCTATCGCGAGTTTGGAGTAATTCGAGAGGGAGTGGCTTGCATTTTATCAAGCACATTCTGTTATTTGAAGGGTCCTATATTTAGGTATCCTAATTCAGTTGGTTCGTTAATTCTTGTCTTAGGAATATTGATTATGATTCCGAAGTCTCTGTATTCACTCTTGAGTATTGAGATGTTAATGATATATCTTGAATTCCCGTCATTGTGACTCTGTTGATTTCTGTAAGTCCGTTCGGGTATGACACCCAATCGGGCAATCGAATATTGTATTGACCTTATTCTCGGTTCTTAGTCTTTCAGTCATCCTTCTACAAGGATGCCCGCTAAGGAAATGAGGTGATCCTTGAAATTTAATTGATATTTCCATTCTTACCTCTTTTGAGATAACCTTTTTGGATACTCATTTATAGGCTTAGTAATATTACCTTCACCCGAAGTAATGATTTGCCACTTTTGTTCTTCTTTTCATTCAAGAAGATATTCTACCCTTACCCTTATATCTCGTTGATTTCTTATTCGATCTATTGGTAGTGCTAGGGTCTTTCTTCAGCTTGACCCTACACCGATTCTCATTAGCTACGAGTTGCGGAGGATAGCGTTCTTTTACCGTATTTCACACTCGTTGTGGGTTTCTGAGCAGTTTGTTATATCGTTTGGAATGACGAACACTCCAATCTATTCCCTCAATCTTATGAACTGAGTATATTCAGGTAACAACTCAATGAGTCTCTTTTTGTGTTTTGATTTTGAGTATATGTACAGAAATTTGTTTTCAAATTTTCAAAAATTTGGGGATATATTTCCAAGAAAAATTGGATTTGGTTTTTGGGATAAATAAAGAACATTTTGAAAACTAAATATGAGATAATTCCTTTATAGAAGATGATTTTTGTGTTGGGTTGTCCATCAAGTGCTTTAATAATTATGGTTGATCAACGTTATCGATAGGAATTTCCTAAACGTTGTGATGAGACAATCAGACATGATAAATTGAGTTTTAATGAGACTAAATTTTACAATAAACTAAAAAGATTTGAGAATCAAATTTTATTCTAGATGACATATGCAGCCATTGAACCATTGTGGGATTGGATGAGTGGCGAGGTGGTTTTGATCATTTGGTCAAAGCTACAACCAATCAATAGGGTTATTTTGTATAAATCGATGGTGAGGCAATGCCATTATGATAATTGAAATTTGTGAGTTTGAATATAATTATGTTTTATTGTTGAAATGATGAGATAGTACTTTGTTTAAAGAATCAATGTTTATTGAATATTTTAAAATAAGTTATACAGGTTAAAGATGGAGTTTGTTATGAGAATTTAGGTGTTTGAAAATAAAGAGTAGTGAATTTTAAAATTTTATCTTAAGAATTGTTGAAATGAAATTATAAAAATTCTTTCGAAAATTTAATTTTGGAATAAAAAGGGGAATACGAGTTTGAAATTATTTTTCATTTTATAAGAACTATAGGAAGGAGTTTGGAAAATTTCCAAGTGTTGAAAATTGAAATTTTGAATTTAAAGGTAATGATTTTTGGAATTTTAAGAAGTTTGATTGTAAACAAAAATTTAGATTATGGTTTTGAAGATAATGAATTTCGAACTCTAATAAATTTTGATTGTAAATTAAATTTACATCTGTTGTGTTCCTCATAATTGTCTTGCCTTAGTGCAATGGTCAAACGACTAGCATTTTACGGTGGTTTGAGTATGGTGGTCTTGAAGTAACCATCTCTCATTGAGTCTTCTTACCTCAATGGTTGTTATCTTAGTACCAGTATGCTTCCTTCTATAGTGACATACGGAAAATCATCAGTTTTTTGTTGGAGTTCGGATAAAGTGATGCTAAATCCCAACTCTATTCGAGAAACTTTTGTGAAATTAATCTCCTTCGATAGATTTTTGAGTAGCACCCCATTGGTTTTTTTTCCTAAAGTTAGATGCTTCAAAATCATGATGTATTGCTTAAAGAAATTCAATGGTATGCAAATCCTAGTATTTATACTTAGGAAAATCATTGAATTTACTAAGCAATTTTATCTTGATCTTCTTTTGTCTTGAGTACAAAGTGAGGAATTTTGATCTCATGCTTGTCTATCCTTCCTTTGATTGATGAAATTAATATGTTGAATACAAACTTTTCTTTAGAAATTGCGAGGATGCAATTTTGTTAAGGGTGGAAGTTTGTAACAACCCTGGTTTGGAGATTATCTGTATATATTAAATTATAATGTAAGTTATAATTTAATATTGTGAATTAAAATATAATTGGAAATTCAAAAAATTTTATTGATTGATTGGATAAGTATTTGGTTTAAACAAATTGAAATGTTGGGTATTTATTAGTTTGGAGATAATAAATAAATTAGCTGATATATTTCAATGTTAAATTGTTGAAATAAATCTAAAGTAATGAATATAAAGTTTTAAAAACTTTATTTTGAGAATTTTGAGTAGAAAATAATCAAATTGCAATTTTATTTGGGTAAATGCAACAATATTGGAAAACATTGTCAATACTACTGTTTTATCGAATTTAAAATGAGAAATATGAAGATATTATGTAATATTTTGATGATGAAAAAGAGTTAAAATGATTTATTGTAATTTATATGACAAGAGAACAATTTTTTGTACAAATTGTTAAATTAAAAATAGTGTTTTGTAATAAAATAGTGTAAATTGCAAAATATTGTTAAAAATAAGGTTTTATTTGTAAAAATATCTTTCTATTGTAAAATTAAATTTTATTTCGTTATAATAACAATTTCATTTCAATACAATTGGATGTATACATTTTACTGGGCATTTAAAAGATGAAATATGTGTATATAATGTTAAATTAGAGTAAATATGCACATAGCTTCATTATTTCACTAAGTATTTTGCTCTTCGGCTTATTTGGGCAGGAATTGGATCTGTTATCATATTATCTAGATGCTTCTGGGTTGTGAGAAAGAGTTGTAAGTTATTTTTCATCTCTTTCTTTCTCGAACTAAAACTTGCAGTACAGAAAACAAGAGCAAATTCATGGCCTCTCTCAACTAAATCAAATTCCCACTCTGTCTTGCTGCTAATTAAAGAAGAAACTCACTAAAACATGAATAGAAAACGGCAATCTCGATCCATTACCAAAAGGATTTCATCAAAACCTTTGAATCAAGATATAATTGTATGTAACTATTTTCTTTTGCTGTGCATGTTCCTTTTTTCAGCTTATACAGGTTCTTAGAGCTACTTATCTCCCCCAAAAATCGTTGCTTGCACTCAAAACTTTGCTAAATCGCCAAGGTGAGTACAACACTCATAATTGCTAACTAAAACTAGTGTTGCTATAAAGAAATTTGGCTCAAAAAAATTTTTGTATTCTTTCTGTTCTCTGTTCCTTGTTTCTTTGTTTTCTAATTTCTAGTTGCTACTTTGAGCACCCATAACTTCTTGATTTTATCTTAAATTGCCATCGGACCTTTTATGAAGTATAGGTTAGTTGTTGATTTTGTTGCGTGTCAATTTTCATTGAAAAATATATCTGTTTGTTATGTCAAAATACTCTTGGAAAATCAATACGAACAACGTTTGCAGCAGAAAATTGTTCACGTAGCCTAGGTCGACCTCACTGTTGACCTAGCTACCCACCTATTCGACAGGCCTGTCAACCAGGCTTCTCTCCAGGTCAACCTGGAGATCGACATGCCTAAAGAAGAGTGTCGACCCCTCTGTCGACCTGTGTACTGATGTTCTGGGCCTTCTTTTCCTTATTCTTCGCAGCGTTTGGCCTTCTTATGTTATGTTTTGACACCATTTCTTTTGCAATCTTGTGATGTTTTTGAATTTGTTTGAGAGTTATGATGTCCATCAGTGGATTTGCCAATATTTTGTGGAAATTTAAATTGAAATTTGATTAACTAAATTTGAATATTGGTTTTGGTGTAATTTAGTTGTTTTTTTTCGATCTCAAACATTGTTTCTTCCAAATGAATTTTGAGATAATTTCTTAATAAATTAGCTTTTGAAATTATTATTATATAATATTTTTAAACTATTTTTAAATTATTTTTAATTATTTAAAATACTTCTATTTCCTATAATAAGGAGAAATTTCAATAAATTGCTTTCAAAATGAATTCGAAAAATTGTTTTAAAATCCCGTTTTCTCTAGAAATTAATTTATAAATAATATATACTATTTTTACTCTTTTCGAACGTATGAGGAAGAGAATAAACGATTTGGTAAAACACATGGTATAGGACATGTGTGTTTACTTTTTTGGTTAATTCCGAACTTGTACGATCGAAGCAATTCTGTGATATTGATTTGAGATGATTCCTAAGACTTGCCATTTTATAGCGTGTTTTGAGATTTATAATTCCTACTTTTGGGAGTTATCTAAGATAGCCAATATTTGGCTAGATTTGTGGTTCGAGAACCCCTCTTTTGGAGTTATAATCTATAAGAACCCAACATATTATTTTACTTGCCGATGAGATGAGGCGAGTCATGAAATTTCTGAGTTTTGAAATTTTTGATGATTTTATTTTCTAATGTGGCATTGACTAGTGGTTAGAAAACCGTTAAGTGAGAATGTGTGGTATGGGACACACTGCTACCAATTTTCGGGTTCCTCTCTGGGAGTTTGTGACACATTCTGGGTTTACCAGTACTATAGACCTTCGGGTCATCTGAGTTTATGACTTCGGTTGTATGGGATTTATGACTTCGGTCGTTTGGGATTTACGACCTAGGTCGTCTGAGTTCTATGACTTCGGTCGTTTGGGATAGGTACCTAATATATATATATATATATATATATATATATATAGTACCGGTCTGAGTTTGGCAAGTGCAGCAATGCTTCGGCATGCAATCGGGGGTCTAACCAATCCGGGATTTCTGAGTTTTTTGAGTTTTATTATGATTTCATTTTTATGAGGTTTTGAACTCTTATTGAGTTCCTTGAGTTAAGAGTTTTCTTGATTCCATGAGTCTAAGTTATATATTTATATGCCGATGAAATGAGGCATAATTGAGTTGGAGATTTTGATGTTTCCTTTTATGGCTATCATTTTGCTTATTTGTATTTATGTTGAATAAATTTGAGTTGGAATCACTTATGGTATGTTAAACCTATTCATGATTTATTATTGAGCCATTATACCATTGCCACCCCTAGGATTTTGAATAGGACTTCATTTTTATCATTCCTTTCTATTTAAAGGAATGTTTCCCTTATGCATGTATATCTATTTATCTCTTGCTAGTATCAAGTTCTAGTTCGCCTGACCCATATATTTCTTACTCGGGTCAGACCGAGTTGCAGGTTAGACTTTTGGACCTTTGCTAGCTATATCTTTTGGACTTCTCCTTTAACTTTGGATAGATGGCATAGTTTTGTGTAGTACTCATTTTGTTAGGAACTTTGTGTTAGAGCTATTCTTTTGTGGGGATGTATGTATATATTGTGGTTGAATACCACTTATGGCATGTTTTATTACATTTGATGTATGTGTATATGTATATTATCTGTGTTGCTATTCTATGACTTGAGATTGTTATTTTTATTATATTTTGTTTCCGAATTGATCATGTAGCCACCATAGTAGTGTATTAGACATGTATTAAGTATGTCAAACTCTTGAGATAAAATGAAAAAAATGAATACCAAATTGACATATTTAGCTCTTATCTAATGCAAGACTATGATGGTCGCCCTCAACCAGCCTTATTCTCCGCACTATCAGACAAAATTACATAGTAATTCTCTTTGTTAATGTGGGTCTCGCGGTGTGTCGTCACATAAAATTAATGTGTTATTATTATTCTTCATTCTTGTTTCTATTTTAATGGCTTCAGATGAACTTATTAAACTACCCCTAAGGATAACATCGATTGTTTGATATTCATAAGCCAACACTGGTTGATTGATGTTACAGTCCCCCACCACCTGAAACGCCTAAAAAACATGTTAATATTAAAGAACTGCCCACTCCACTTGGATAAGAAGAAGGAACATTATCATTGTCATTTGTATATTTTTGTTAGGCTTTGGCCCATAGATAGGAGTAACAAAAATAGGTAATCAATGTAGATCACACGGCCTACATAGTCATAAGGCTTATGTGGAGAGCATTGCACTATGGGCTAACTTGCATTCATGGAGCATCCTAGCGGTGTGCATCGAAGCATACACTGATCGTGTTCGTATCGGAGAGAAGTTTCCCTTCGAGTCTAGTCCTTCCCATACCTTAGTTGAGGTAGTTCAATAACTAGGTTGCTTGGTGATTGTAGATCGATGGAGTCGCAAGTACAAGCGGATGAAATTTCAGGATAGGTCCGTTGGAGGTCCATGAGGACTAGGTCAACCTTACAAACTCACTTACTCTATATGTATCCGAGGGAATATAACCCATTTATCTTTTATACATTGATAGAGCCAATTAGCAACCTATGGGCTATTTCAAATGGTTGCTCGCCTATATATGGAGAGGGAAGGATCTTCCTTCACACCACTTCTTCTTTTAATTCTTGAATGTTTACAGGATCGATCCTATGTAAATCCCCTCCAACAACTACAGCATCTTGGCTGGGTTGTACATAGTTTGGTAAGATCTGGGCCTCCCAAAACCTAACTCAATCTTTATCGGGATAGTTTTTATACTATTAAGGCAGCCGAATACCCTACCATGATATTGTTACTATATGTAATGATCCGACACTCTACCCACTTTTATGGACTCCTACACAAGGTGGCAAGCTAGTAGGAACATTTCTTCTTGTACGAGTGACCGTCAAACCCACCCTCCCGATGTAGCCCTTCCTGGTTCCTGGTATATTTCACCTTCTACTAACTGCAATTAAACTTGAACTTATTTCTTAACAACTTATGATTTGATTTATTGATGTGGAGAACCATACTGGATCTGGTGTGGGATTGGATCCTTATGAAGAATGATATTAGTGACTGAAGGAGGCTGACGACATGACAAGGAATTTGGCCCTTTCATTGATGAAGGATAATCTCCATCGGGTTGGATTGTTGGGGCCTAGTTAGTCTACAATAATGAGCGGTAAGGTTGCCTACATCCCAAAAGCATACCATCAATGCCTTTCGGGGTGGTCATAAGGGAGATACCTTAAGAAGTTGTTATGGATATTGAGGAAGAGGAGGAAGCGGGGACCAACAAGGGTCATGATATGATCCCAAGCCATCAGGTTGACGAGAGTGAGCGTGAGGCTTATGGCCCACTGCTTTTAGCGGATGTCATGGTTTCTAACCGTCATGTGTAACGACCCGTAAATTTTAGTGTTTTATTTATTTAATTAATTAAATTTTCGTGAAATTTTAAACAATAAAATTTTGAATAGGAATTTTAAATTTGGAATTTGTCTCTTTTAACATAGCAACTGGTAAATTTTCATCAGATAATATGGAAGTTTATTTTCTTGTGCAGTTCTATTTTATTTAAATCAGTTAAAATTTTGATGATAATAAAATGTTTTCTAAACCTGAATATTTTTATATAGAAAATTTGTAAATCATCTTCTGAGTGAGATGTCATATTTCATTTCTTCAAATTTGGACTGTTATTACTTTGTTTATCTTATTTCTGACAAATTAGCAGTATTTTCGGTACCAATTATCGACTTTTGATCGGATGATCGTACCGTTGATATCTGTATACCGTTTTGATCATCTCGTCATAATGATCTCTATGGTATATTCAATTCTATGTTTTGAAGTTCGATACATAGCGGAATCCATGAAACCGGTAACCGTATAGGTACCGGATCCTTGACCTTATGTTTTCTTTTGAATTTCAAACTTCAGCCGTGTGATCCAAGCAACAACAAATTGCTTTAAATATTTCAGCTGAATCAATGTGAGACTGTTGCCATTTCCTTTCCTTTCCCGTTGCTTTTTATTTATTTATTTATTTCTAACGTTCTCTTTATTGTCCCTTGCTTTATAAAATTTATATTATAACATTTTATACTTATTTCACTCATCTGCCTACACGGTTCCTCTCCCCTAGAAGTTTCTTATTCAAATTCTTTTGATCTGATTCGTTTTGCTTACATATTAAAATATAAATATAGATCTATGAAACTTTTTGCTTCGCCTAAGACTTCTTTCCCTCCTCTCAAATTCTTTTTCCCGTCCACTTTTTCTCCTCAAACCCACCCATCATGCAACCTCAAGCCTCCCCTACTACAGCATCATCACCGCGTGCAGCTCGAACATGCCACAACCGCCTCAATTCCCTGAAACCCAAAGTCGATCCATCTTTCACCCCACGCCGACTCCAAAGCAACCGCCTGCTCCACCGCACTACCCCGCACCACTTCGTCCATCCGTAACAACCACCTTACTAACACTGTGTTGTCCGCCTCTCACCGGTTCTTACCTCAACCCATATGCGCAAGCTCCAACAATCCACCACATCATCTCCGCCAATCATAGCATCCACACCCGATCATCAAACGTGCTTCCCCATCTTTCTTTTACCTGTGCATGAACCTTCCCTGTTATATAGGTAATATATATGTTATAAAGCCTATACTATATATATATATATATATTTGTTGGTATATATTTTAAGATATATGCTGCTTTGATATATACCTTGCTTTTCATACTTATGTGCTGTTACATATATGCATATTTTCGACAGAATGGCTTTTAGATTTCAGTATACATACTTTTATTATATTTAATACTTGTCGATGTTTATATATTAACCTCCGTATATAGTATGATTTGTAGGTATAAGTTTACGTATCTAATATATATAGTTAGTGATGATACGTATATTTTGTTGTATATAATAATGTACATTATAGGAAGGAGGATTTTATGTAAATGTTATGATTATGTTTTCAGTGAATAATATATATAATATATATGAGTGTCTGCATCTACCATAATATACCCTGTAATATATGTTTGAAATAGTTTGATAACAATATATACAGTGTTTTAAATATATAGGATTTTGAATATGTATATAACATTGGCTTTGAACCAGTTTTATATATATTTAATTTATTGTTTATAATATTGGCAAATCCGTTAACAAATAATATTCCTAGAACTTTATATATATTGTTAGCTTACATGAGTATACTAAAATTTTGATATATTATATATTTCGGTATAGGAAAGATATATATGGTATTTGTGTGTCTATATATATATATACACACACATATAGATTTTGTATGTCAGTATATATATGAATTTTATAATGTGTTTGTGCATATACAGGTTTAGATCAGCTTTACAAGTTAGTATCCTTTGTGGAGTACACATATATATTATATATTTGAGATATTGATTTTTGTTTCTGTTTATATGAAAGTATACAGATTATACGATCTGCACATACCCTAAAGTATGATGTTGTATTGGTTATGACCATTTATATAAGTACTTATACATAACAGTTATTAATATTTTGGTATATGTTAAATTGCTATATATATATATATATACAGTATACATATGTTGTTGTGTAACTGCGTAAGTATAAAATTTAGTTTGCATATATATATAAATCGTGGTCTGCATGTACTTAAATGGTTTGCATTTTTAATTTTATTATTGATTTTATATATACTTTGATTTCGAATATATGCGGCCTTAAAAGATAATATATTTTATTTTTATAGTGTTTTGAATTAAATATTGATTTGGAATTATATATATATATATATATATATATATTATTTTAAATATGTGTTTTAAAAATTTGGTTCAGAGGAAAATTTATAATATATTTTTTTTTGTTCCAATTATATCAAGATGGTTCTGATTCGTTTTCATCAATTCTTATCTCTCACCTTTATCGAATTCGTGCCAATTTAGCTTTTCTTTGGAAGTCGTGCTTGCATACATAACTCTACTTCATTTTTCGGGTATCTCTAGCCTCGAAAGGTAAGCAATCACTCACGATTAAGGTTCTCATATCTATTAAATTTGATGTCAATTGAAACGATAATTGAAATATGCTGCTGTTACTTGTTTACATTGCTATATATACACTGTTGTCTGTATCTGTTCACCTGTGACATCTGATACCATTATCTGTTATTTATATTGATGATATATGCCTATTATATTATTATCATATATGTTATCACTCTGCAAGTTCCGTATTAGTATAGAATTCACTATGGGTTGAAATGATACATACCCGAACGGGCTTTAGAATAGGAGAAAATCGTTATAGTTTGAAATGATAGATCTAAGCGGTTTTCATTGAATTGAATTTTGGATCGCGGGTTGAAATGATATATACCCGTATAAATTTAAATTACGGAGTGAAATGATAAATATTCGTATCACTTGACCATAGGATAGAAAATTATATACAGACACCGCTGGTCTATATATAAATATTTTGAATGGGTTTCTACGGTTTTGGAAAGAAATATATGTTTTAATAAATACTGATTTCGATATTATATAAATATTATTTTATATAGTTAAATTATTAAATTTAAACTATGTATAAATTTGTTTAATATAAAAAGGCTTAATAATAAAGTTTGATTTTTATTAAAATATAATATGGTTAATATTAATTTAAAATTTTATTTTAATATAGAGTTTATAATGATAAAAAAATTAAGGTTGAAAGATAAATTTGAAATTGATTTGAAATTGGATTTATTTTAAGAATTAAACACAAATAAGTTTGATTTGATATTTATTAAATTTGATTTTTTAAAGGATATGATTTTTATAACTTGATTTTTGTTTGAGTTGATTTAAATGAATATATCAAGTTTAAATAAAATTGAAGGAATATTCAGTTATTTGAAGTTTAAAAGTTTTATTTAAAAGATATTGGATTTATTAAGTAAATATTTCAAAATTTGATAAGAGCAAATTAAATTTGATATATATATATGAAGTTATCAAATTTAGTTTTGAAATTATGTAATATTTAAAGCTTTGAAATATATGGAATTTGAAATGGTTTACTTAAGGTTCAAATCTGTATTTGGAATTGATGTAAATTGAAATGGATTATTGAAAACTGAATTGAGTTGGAATTTATGAATTGAGATTTGATTTAAACTGAATTTTTGGATTCAAGTTGATTTAAATAAATTTGTGAAGTTGAGGATATTATTTTATTTTATAAAATAATTTTAAATTTAAAACTACTTTATTATATATACTACTGTAATATCTAAATTGTTTAAGTGGTGGAAGTTATGAATTTCAAAGTATTATATTTTGAAAGTTTTATAATGTCAAGTGTTTTGTTTCGAAAGTTATAACTTTGAAAGTGCTATGATTTAAAAAAAAAGATATATATTTGAAATGGAAATGATACCGTATTGATATGGTTATGAAATGGATAGGATATTTTGGTTTTGAAGTATAAATTATTTTGAAATGACCGCGGTGTAATAATAACGTTTGGTTGTTAAAGAGACCGGGATCGGAAGTTGTCATACTCTCTGCCAACTCCAAAAACCACTTTAACAACCTTATACGCGGTGGAGATTACAGAATGAAGTACGATGGTGGCGACGTTCTATTGAGGTATGTACGTGGACCCGACTCCTGTGAGTTGGCATAAGGTGGCTAAAATAAGAGCAATCGACGGGCTAATGAGGTAGCTCCTCTTTCGGACACACTTCTTCGTACGTCATTCTATTACTTTGTGATTTATTAGCGCGCACCTTTGATTTTGGGAGTGTGGCTCGAGGTGGGCGGTAGTGGCTGCTACGCGTTACCACCGGCCCGGAAGTCCAATTGGTATATATATCCTGACATTGCCTCGTTGCACTGTGTCACATATCCTTGCGCGCCTTATACGATTTTTGTTTTGTGTTGTACCTATGGAGTATCCTCTGGTGGCTTCCCGATTAGGAGGATGTAATGACCCGACTTTCTCACCACAGAAAATCACATCATTAATAAGAAAGAAATGGATAGAAAAGAGAAAAGAAAGAGAAGAAAGAAGAAACAACATCAGAATCTCAACAGCGGAACGAATAAATTATATTAATAACATAAATATTACATAGTATACAACACTAATCAGAGTTACACAGAATTTACATCACATACTAGACAGTTATAAACACCTGTCTAGTTATACAACTCAATATAACTCAACAGAACAATACTAACACAGAGAACACACAGCGGAACTATTATCTACAACGCAGAAGCCTCCTGCTCCATTTGCCCCTCCAATATTCGTCAAAGCTAACCTGAATCTCTTGGCTACTCGTAAAAATTTGAGTACCCAACAGTTTAAGAAACAGACGATAAACTCCGGGTCAGACATGGGTCTGGTGTGAGTAACAGGTTAAAGTTGCTTAATTTTGAAAATCCTTTTAAAAGAAAAAGTATCACGTAAGACTTCCCACACATAAACATGGAAAAGTTTTTACCTTACGCTAACCAAAAAAATTGATAGGAAATCCGATGATATTATAATAGGGTCTAGGGTTTTCAAATAAATATGAAATAGCCGAAATTGTTACATTATTAAATTCCAGCTACTAGCCACAAAAGTGGGTAATACAATCAAAACAGTTGGCACTTATTGGATTGTGGATTCCATCAATGGCAGGGCTACTGGGGTACCGCCCGTCACAGTACGTGGCCTAGATCAACGTACCGAGGAGTACGCCCACTCCCCTGCAACACAAGACCGGAACCATCCCTTACTGGACTGTCCCGAACAAGACAACCCCACAGTTGGCGTACGTTCCAACTGCCACACAACCGAAATAAAAGGGACCTCTAGACAGGGGAAAATCTTGCTCTCCAGTGGGAGCTACCCATAAAGCCTTGCTGCACCTCCCCTGTTTTAGCCATTCCCGGTTGATGAGGCTTGAGGCTACGATTACCTTTAGAGAACACATCTCTTAGAATGCCCATCTCCCACCTGACGATGTTCTGAAAGCATTCAATCCATACAAGTTTGTTTCGGGTTCGAACGAAACCGAAGGCATTATCTCGTTACACTCATTTTGGAATCACCCTCAGAGTTAACGACAATAACCCTTGCACTCTAAATTACCATCTCGAACCTATAAGAACTAGTTCCGTCAAAATCATTACGGAATCACCCTCAGAGTTATACTGACATATAGTCCTTACACCTCGAGTCTTCACTCTTCTCGTAAGATTCACGACCTATCGTTAATTTGGATCAATGTGGTTTTCGGATATCCAAATATGGAAACCCGATCCCGGTCTCATCGAAATCCAAAGCGTGTCTTTTAAGGCCAAGTTATTTTAAAGGTTTAAAAATAATTCAATTATCTATATATCCAATAGATAAATCACAGATTCACAATAGATAATCAACATTATCATCACATCAAATAAACCATATTATCATTATCCAATAAAGATAATCTATATCAACATCACAATGCAACCAATGCATCCAAATCACTCAACATTATCTATCTCATATTTGAGATTCAAACCATCTAGGCAAACAACGTTATCCATCCATATAAGCAATGATTTAATATCACACCTAATATAATAAATTTAAAATGAATTAAATTAATTACATCATTCAAATTAATTTAAAGTAAATTAAATTAATTACTTCATCAATATAAATCTTACTTACATCATTATTAATTAATATCAATCAATTAATTAATTAATCTCTAATCAATCACCTTAATTAATCACCCTTGATTAGTTATTCTTAATTACATTCAAGTAATCATCCTTTAATTAATTTTACAAATTAATTAAACTTAACCAAATTCAGTAATTAACCTTAATTACTTCACAAATTAATTAACTATAATTAATTACATTAATCCTTAATTAGTTATATTAATTAATTATCTTTAATCACTTATTATTGATTAATTAATCAATCTTAATTACATCATTAATTATATTAATTAATGATTTCTAACTACAATTTAATTAAGTACCTTATTTAAATTAATTACATTAAGTAATTAATCTTAATTTAAACCATAATTGTTAATCACACTTGATTAACTCCATTCAATAATTCACTACCCTTAATTACTTTACCAAATAAATTAATTACTCCATAATTAATTATCTCTAATTAATCCCTTGATTAATTCACAAAGTAATTATACTCAAATTACTTCCATCATCCAATTACTTCAATTAATTATATTCAGTAGTTACCCATTAATTACTTCCCTAAGTAATTACTCTTCAATAAATTACATTAAGTAATTATACTCCACAATCATTTATTGATTATTCTAAATTAATTAAACTGAATTAATTAACTTAATCAAATCAAATTAAACTTAATTAATTACAATTAGTAATTAATTCCTTAATTACTTTCATAAGTAATTACACTTAATAATTTACACAAATGACTATCTTTAAATTAATTAATCCAATTAATTATTAAAATTAATCACATTAATTAATTATTAAATAATCCTTAGTTAATGACCTTCATTAACTATTAACAATTCATTAATTATTTTCTAAAATAATTAACTTATTTTAATCATTATTAATTACAAATTAATTAATTATTAATTAAGCCATTAATTAATCCCTAATTAAATAATTAAGTGTTAATTAAAACTTAATTAAATCCATTATTACTTGATTAATTAATTATTAATCATTAATTAAATCAAATTGTTATTTAATTAATTATTCTTAAATTACATGTTAATTATTCAAAGAATAATTAATCTTAATTCCTTAAGATTAAACCTATAATTACTTTGAGTAATTATTTATTTCATTAATTTATTAGATAAATTAATTATCCATTTAATTACCCTAATAATTAAATGAATAACAAATCATTAAATTATGATTCAACTTTAACAAGTTTTAAAATCAATTTAAAACTTTAAATGATAAACAATACTTTTCTTATAAAAGAAATTTTACAAAAGTTAAAACAAATTTTTTTTTTAAATTCAAACATTTCTTTATGATTCAAATTTGTTAAAACACTTAAATTTATAAAACTTAAATCTATTTTGAAACAAAAATTCAAATCCAAATTTGAATTAAATTTCAACTTTGTTTAAAAAAATACTTTATATTTTAATTTCCAAATTTAAATTTAAATTTCTTTTTTTAAAAAAACATTTTAAACAATAAACCCCTTTTTAAGTTATTTAAATACTTAGTTATTTACAGCTACGATTCAAAATGAAATTTGAATTCGTAACTTAAACTTAGATTTAAAACTCACTTTAAATCTTTGCTTACACTTTTAAAATTCAATTTAAATTTTGAAAACAAGACAAGTTCAAACTTGAACACTAACCCGGGTTATACATACATCATTCGAGTAAAACTCTAAATAAACTCGAGTAAAACTCGAGAAACTCTCATTTGTATTTACAGAACTTACAATATGACAGGTTTAAACTAAAACTGTAACATTCAAACTACCCGAGTGCTCACCCAAAATACTTCGAGTTCCAAACCCTACAGCTTCGAGCAAAACACAATTCTACCCGAAACACTCTCAAGTAACTCTTCTTCCCAAAAAAAAACTATATGCTGATACACCAAGTACCGTGCACCTGCACCACCATTGCCGACACCTCCGGCGTCTCGCGACTATCCACGCACGTCGGCCATCTTCTCCCAATGCCATTTCGACCAATCAGAGAGACTGCAGAAGCCTCAAATCAAAACCGAGCCTCGAGCTCCAAAACAGGAAGTAATGTCGCAACCTGGAAATTGCTTCAACCACCATGCTCCGACCATCAGAGAAACACTACCTCCGGCCACAACCTCCTCCATACCCCATCTATCTTTTCCCTAAGTTTGGAATAACTCGGTCTCCTAGGGAAGTCGCAACAATCAATTTTATTACCAACAGAAAATCTAGGGTTTAAATTTTCAATCCAAAACCCCCATCGCCTCAATGCATTAATCTACATCCTACTATTTTTCCCAAATTCTCCTATCACCATTCCATCACCAGAAACGATACTGGCCACCCCCACCATCTAAATCATCAATTACGACCCAAAACTTGATTTCTGGTTAAACCAGTAATGCTCCACCATTTTTAAACTGAAAATTATAATTTAAGTTTTAAAATTCAAGTTTTTGTATAAGTAATCAACTTATACGTTTGGATCTATGAAACAGAATAATTAAATTTTCACTTACTAAATATTTGCTCTGTTATATTAAGTTACCCAGAAACATTACAATTTTTATTTTATTTTTCATGCTAAATAAAAATTAAAACTGTAACTTATGTTAACAACCCCATTTTGATTAAATCTCGAATCTTAACACAGCTTAGATCCAATGAAATGGAATTTTAAGAACTTCCAGAATCTGGAAACTTAAATACAGAAAATAAATTTCATTTCAGCATGCACTACAACATACATTCATATATATATATATATATATATATATATATATATATATATATATATATATATATATACCAGTAATGAACTTGTAAAGAGCAAACAAACATGCATATTTCCAGAATAAAACAAACAACTAAATTTATATTTATGTTTATTCAATATAAAATGTTACTCATATATTTTAGTAGCAGAGCCTCTGTTTTAGAAAAACTTGAATCTGAAAGGTGCTTGTACTGAAAACTTCAAGTTGCATCTTTAATTTTGTAAACATTAAATCATGTTTTAGCTGCAATGCTCCCTGATTTACATGCATGCTTCCAGATAAGAAATTTGCAGGCTTGGTTGACATTGCAGTTGCATGTAGCATTGGGAATTTGCAGAATTAATGATCAGGTTGACGTATTTGAAGGGCTACAGGTTTATACTTGATTTTCAAGTTTTGATATTTCAGGTTAATGAATATGATTCAGATAGTTTTTGGTTTATTTTGATTAGAGGAAACATGGGTTTTCGAGAGGAAATTACAGATTTTGCAGGAATTTGATTTTGAACAGAATTTTGATTTAGATTTGGTTTTGAGGGAAATTCACAGTTTTGTTTTGATCAAAAGTTTCTGTTTTGAATGAAGATGAGATTGCAGATTTTAGAACTGAAGACTTTCTTAAGTTTTGAAGAAGAATTTGAAAAAAAAATGAGATGAGAAAAGGAAGTGTTTACATAAACAAATTCTTGATTTAATTAAAGAAAAAGAAAAATTAAAGGGAACACTTGTTCTAGTTTCTAACATTTGTCACCTTAATAGCTTTATAACTTAACACATGTCAATTAGGTGTTAATAAATTAACAAATGTAATTTAAGTCTTAATAAACTTACACATGTTTAAGTATTTTAATTTTAATCTAAATTGTTTACAAAACTTTTAAACCTTAATTTATTATTCTTATGTATATATAAATGATTTTATCTCTTTTTAAATTAAAAAGAAATGAAACAAACAAATTAATAATATAAGCTTATTCAAATATTTTTAAGTATTTATTCTTTTAAATTCAATACATTAAATTCAAATTTTAAATTAATTTATCAAATTCAATTTTAAAAATCAAGTTATATATAGATGCATATATAACTCTTATTGAATTTTAGCAAAACCTATTTTCTAAAAATCTATTTATGTTTTATGAAAAACTAAGTATTATCATTTTATTTAAAAATAACAAATTAAAAAATAATAAAAATGATTTATAAAAGAGATTATAATTTACTTCTAACATTTAATAAATTAAGATCATATGAAATTTGTATTTTAACTCTTATATAAAATTTTAAGTAATATTTAAAATAAAATAAGACAAAGCTTTGATATTAATCTAATTTAAATTCATATTTTTAAGCCAAATAAAATTTTAAAACAAATAAGATTTATCATACGTATAAACCATATAATTATTTGTTAAATTGCTTTGAAAAGTTAAATGTTAAATTTAAATTAAATTTCCAATTTACCAAAAATATATTAAAATTAAAAATTGATTCATTTACTAAGTTTCAAATCAAAGTTTATCAATTTAAAATATATATACAATTATATATTATAAACAGAAAACAATTTATTTACTTTAAAAAGATAAAATCTTCTAATTTAAATATTTATTAAAAGATGATTATTAGATCAATTCCAAATTTATTATTAAAAGTATCAAATCAAATTAAATCTGTTAACAAATAATAAGTATACTAAAATTTATTGTTTATAATATTGGCAACTCTGTTAACAAATAATATTCCCGGAACTTTATATATATTGTTAGCTTGCATAAGTATACTAAAATTTAGATATGTATATATAATATATTTCGACATAGGA
The DNA here is from genome assembly GCA_030765085.1 of Allium cepa. Taxonomy (NCBI): domain Eukaryota; kingdom Viridiplantae; phylum Streptophyta; class Magnoliopsida; order Asparagales; family Amaryllidaceae; genus Allium; species Allium cepa. The sequence continues at coordinate 438,153,655 of CM060935.1, read as the reverse complement.
AAGATATATATGGTATTTGTGTGTGTGTATATATATTTTGTATGTCAGTATATATATGAATTTTATAATGTGTTTGTGCATATACAGGTTCACATCAGCTTTAGAAGTTAGTATCCTCTGTTGAAATCACATATATATTATATATTTGAGATTTTGATTTTTATTTCTGTTTATATGAAAGTATACAGATTATACGATCTGCACATACCCTAGTGTATGATGTTGTATTGGTTATGACAATTTATATAAGTACTTTTACATAACAGTTGTTAGTATTTTGGTATATGTTAAATTACTATATATAGATACAGTATACATATGTTGTTGTGTAACTGCGTAAGTATAAAATTTAGTTTGCATGTATATATATAAATCGTGGTCTGCACGTACTTGAATGGTCTGCGTTTTTAATTTTATTATTTATTTTATATATACTTTGATTTCGAATATATGCAGCCTTGAAAGATAATAAATTTTATTTTTATACTGTTTTAAATTAAATATTGATTTGGAATTATATATATATATATATATATATATATATATATACATATCTTATTTTAAATGTGTGTTTTAAAAATTTGGTTTAGAGGAAAATTTATAGTATGTATTTTTTTGTTCCAATTATATCAAGATGGTTTGATTCATTTTCATCAATTCTTATCCCTCAGCTTTGTCGAATTCATGCCAATTTAGCTTTTCTTTGGAAGTCGTGCTTGCATTTCGTAACTCAACTTTATTTTTCGGGTATCTCTAGCCTTGAAAGGTGAGCAACCACTCACGATTAACATTCTTATTTCTATTAAATTTGATTTCAATTGAAATGACAATTGAAATATGCCGCTGTTAGTTATTTACATTGCTATATATATGTTGTTATCTGTATCTGTTCACCTTGACATCTGACACCATTATTTGTTATTTATATTGATGATATATGAATGTTATATTATTACCATATCTGTTATCACTCTGCAAGTTCTCTGTTAGTATAGAATTCACTATAAGTTGAAATGATACATACCCGAACGGACTTTAGAATAGGAGAAAATTGTTATGGGTAGAAATGATAGACCCAAGCCGTTTTCATTGAATTGAATTTAGGATTGCGAGTTAAAATGATATATACCCATGTAAATTTAAATTACGGATTGAAATGATGAATATATGTATCACTTGGCCATAGGATAAAAAATTATATACAGACACCGCTGATCTATATATAAATATTTTGGAAGGGTTTCTATGGTTTTGGAAAGAAATATATTGTTTAATAAATATTGATTTGATATAATATAAATATTATTTTATATAGTTTAATTATTAAATTTAAGCTATGCATAAATTTGTTTAGTATATAAAGGTTTAATAATAAAGTTTGATTTTTATTAAAATATAATATGGTTAATATTTATTTAAAATTTTATTTTAATATAGAGTTTATAATGATAAAAAAATTAAGGTTGAAATATAAATTTGAAATTGACTAGAAATTGAATTTATTTAAGAATTAAACACAAATAAGTTTAATTTAAAATTTATTGAATTTGAGATTTTAAAGGATAAGATTTTTATAACTTGATTTTTGTTTAAGGTGATTTAAATGAATATATTAAGTTTAAATAAAATAGAAGGAATATTCAGTTATTTGAAGTTTAAAAATTTTATTTAAAAGATATAGGATTTATTAAGTTAATATTTCGAAATTTAATAATAGTAAGTTAAATTATATATATATATATGAAGTTATCAAATTTAGTTTTGAAATTATGTAATATTTAAAGCTTTGAAATATATCGAACTTAATGGTTTACTTGAGGTTCAAATCTACATGTGGAATTGATATAAATTGAAATGGATTATTGAAAACTAAATTGAGTTGGAATTTATGAATTAAGATTTGATTTAAATCAAATTTTTGGATTCAAGTTGATTAGAATCAATTTGTGAAGTTGAGGAAATTATTTTATTCTATAAAGTAATTTTAAATTTAAAACTATTTTATTATACACCCTATTTTAATATCTAAATTGTTTAAGTGGTGGAAGTTATGGTTTCAAAGTTATGAATTTCAAAGTATTATGTTTTGAAAGCATTATAATGTCAAGTGTTTGGTTTCGAAAGTTATAACTTTGAAAGTGCTATGATTTTGAGAAAAAAGATATATATTTGAAATGGAAATGATATCGTATTGATGTGGTTTTGAAATGCATAAGATATTTTGGTTTTGAAGTATAAACTATTTTGAAATGACCACGGTGTAATAATAACGTTTGGTTGTTAAAGGGACCGGGATCGGAAGTTGTCATACTCTCTGCCAACTTCGAAAACCACTTTAACAACCGTGTACATGGTGGAGATTCCAGAATGAAGTAGGATGGTGGTGACGTTCTATTGAGGTATGTACGTGGACCCGACTCTCGTGAGTTGCCATAAGGTAGCTAAAACAGGAGCAATCGATGGGCTAATGAGGTAGCTCCTCTTATCGGACATACTTCTTCGTATGCCATTCTATTACTTTGTGATTGATTGGCTGCGCAACCTTTGATTTTGGGAGTGTCGCTCGAGGTAGGCGGTAGTGGCTGCTACATGTTACCACCGGCCCGAAAGTGCAATTGGTATATCTACCCTGGCATTACCTCGTTGTGCCGTGTCACCTACCCTAGCGCGCTTTATACGATTTTTGTTTTGTGCCGTACCTATGGAGTATCCTCTGGTGGCTTCCCGATCAAGAGGGACTACGGTATTTTTAGACTATTGGTACTGTATAGACTATTATCACTATATATATGTTAAAAGGATATGGGTGATGCCTTAACGCTATTTTTAAATATATTATACTTTACTTTAGATATTATTATAATAGCGTATATTACGACATAGTAGATAGTTTAACGGATCCTTAGAGGATGGTTATCCCAAACATCCTTTGAGTTACTTGTATTTCAGTTGTTATTTCACTTGGGTTGGATTTATTGATATAAGAATGTTAATCCTGACTCAAATGTTTTGTGTTTTGCTTTATGCTCGGGTCAGACTGAGTGTACCAGTATTCGAGACTCACCTTTGGAGTTGGAGGTTCGCTTGGAGATCTAGCTATCTATCCAGCTTTTAGATATTCAGTTGATTCTAGTGATTTTTTTCTGATCTTGTATTTGACTATTGTATTCGAGATTTCCGTTGTATCTTATTTGACTCTATTATATATATAGTAGCATCATGAACTACTATCCTTCTATTTCCACTGCATTATTGTTATACTACTCTGTGTCTGTGATTTTGTGATTATTTATTTACTGTATATGCTGAGTTTTGCCAAATATAAATTAATAATCTGGTATTTTGAGCAATTCAAATCGGCATGTGTGGATGCGAATGGTTGAAAACATCAGGTTGTTACACCATGTCTCATGGTCTTCAATTTGCTATAATACTTTTGAGATGCCCCAGGCAGAGAGGTCGGACAAGGGGACTTAGGAGCTAAATATGCCAATTAGTGCAGACTCCTCATCCAAGACCCCACCCACCCAAGGCCTTCAAATCATATAACAAACACATTTCCCTCTATCGTCGAAATCTCAGATAGGGCACAATCTAGTAGTAATGATATCAAGTACCCTGCCAGCCTCTGATTAGGCGGAAGCGGTAGGGAAAGTTAAATGGTAGATCCATTTATGAGTCTTAGAGTTAGTTTTTTTGTTTGTCCCTTTTTTAAAAATTTGCCAACTCTTATTTTCTTTTTCTTTCGCTATGGTTTAACTAAATTTTGTAGAGCTAGTCAACTTGGCTACCATAGAGAATGCTTCCTTACAAACCCCTCTATTGAAACCTCGTGATGCCGTCGACACTCCGAAACAAACGACCCCACCTTTCAGCCAACCCAAACGGGTGAGATTACCCCTCACGGCCACAACATTTCCTACTTGGCACTTCTTCCACAACACCATCTTTCTCATAGTGAGGTATATCCCCTTTGGGTAATGGCAGAGCCAGACTTACTGTGCTTCAAAAGAAGGCAATCTGAAAGGGAGTCAAAGAGCTTCGGTGAGGGTCCTTCCTACAACTACTCTAAGGAGGCTAAGCTTTTGGGTCGCCTATGAGCGACTGACAAGATCAGAGTGATAGGGTTCACCGGCCTTTCGATAGTGGAGAGTATGAATGAGACAGGTTTACTTGAGCTTCTTCAAGTGCTGTTAAGGACGGCTCTAGAAGTTCTGGCTCAGAAGGATCGATAAGTCAGGGTGTCCCTTACATTCCCCTACGGTGGTGTTGGACGTCGAAGTTAGGCAAAGTTTTCTAGAGAGATGTTAGGAACATAGCCCTCCTTCTTATTTGCTATCTCGTCCCAATTTTTTGTTACAGGTCGGAACCCACGCTCTACTCCTTTGCAATGATGTGATGGCTTTAAAAAAGCGCATCATCGTTGTGGCCACGACCCATCACTTGGCAGAGGAGAAATTGCCGACACTTGAAAGGTAGGCTACCCTTATGGAGGAGGCCAGAGATGCTAGGGACAAGGATAGGACCAAAGGAGTTACTAAGCGAGAAAGGCTTGAGGTAGAGCTCGTTCAGTTGTAAGAGGAGTTGGAGGCAACGAACATAGAGGTAGATAACTTGAAAGGTTCCCTATTGGAACACTAGTGTTGTGTTACCTAAGAAGCTTTTGTGGAAGAGAAAGCTAAGTTGTTGGAGGAATGAAATGATGGTTCACGACCATGTTGAAAAATATCTTCATAGTCATCTATCATCTCCCCTTAGTCATAAACTTCCTCTCTTCGGAGAAGAGGTTCGCCGGTAATTGGTGGCATAGATGGCAGCCGCAAGCCGAATTCTTGCATGGATCATTACTACGAAGCAGATGTCCTCCTTAAATTGTACCCTTATTATCCTGACCTCAGAAGCCGCCGGAGGTTGAGAAGGAGATAAACCATGACGATGACTGCTTAATCGTCGGAGGTTGAGCACGGAATAGTTTGCTTGTTTTTGTAGCTACTTATGTTGGGTAGGCATGCCCTTACTTTTATAATGAGACAATTATTTTTGTAACTTGACTATCTTAAATGTTGTTTGTTTTTGTTGATTATGTTATTATCATTCTTTATCTATGCATATTTACCGTGTCTGACTTGTTTGTTTGATTTTATCATATATATTTTATATCGGGTGATTCAAGTAGCCCCCGACTTCATCAAGCAAACACATAAACTAAGGAACTTAGACAAACTATAGCAAAGTAGTAAGAAAAAAGATTGAGCAAGGAAATAACAAATAGACAAACGTATACTTTACTTTGTCGATCAATTTTCCCTCATTTAACATGCATGTATATACATGGGATTGCGGTAGTGATTCTTTGTTGGGTGCCGACACACAGTGTGGTTGGTCCACTTGGTGATGGTGTTTATGGGCCTTCATCAATCGGGCTTCTCTATGATGAGACCATTTCGATTGGTTGAGATGAAAAGAACTATGAATTCCAGAATCAGGATTACTTAGTGGGTAATCATGCCCATTTAGCACCAATGCCCTGTCCCGCCATCGTAGGACAAGTAGTATCACGGGAGAATGTATTTGGACCACTGCGTGGGTGGTCATGCCATATGTTTGTCGATGCCTTTAGCACATAAGGTGGCACTGTTTGGCTTGCACCTCCTCATGGAGCAGTATACCATAGACGCATGAATTGGGACCACGACATAGGTGGTCGCACCATCAGTGCATGTGTGTCTGCAACATGAAAGGGATCGTTGTTTGGCTCATGAATTCTCTCAGGATAGTACACCACATACACATAACCACAAGGCTTACGGTTGTGCTATCGATGTGCTAGTGTCCCCATCACAGACGAGAGCATTCTTCAACTTGCACATCCTTACAGAACGGTCTAGGATTCGTCATTATAGAAGAGAGCGTAGTATGATTCGTCCTTGCCCTATAGACTTAGTTGAGTTTTGGCATTCCCCAAAATTAAAGAGAGCATTGTATGGCTCATCCTTCCCAGATAGCCTTAGTAGAGTTTTGTCATTCCCCAGCATAGAAGAAAGCATTGTATGGCTCGACATTGCCAGATAGCCTTGAGTATTAGCATTCTCCAACATAGAAGAAAGCGTTGTATGGCTTATCCTTGTCAGATACCCTTAGTTGAGTTATTTGCAGTTGACTCTAAGGAATGGTTGCCTAGAGATGTCCTATTTCATTTAACATGCATGAATAGGACATTACAAAAACCTTTATCTTATAGTTAAGTCTTAAAAGATTTTATTTCAAACATAATAAGCTTGGAGTTATTAAGGTTTCAATGTGTGGCACATAAGTGTCATTTAGATGAATAAGACGATGGGCTCCATTGGATAACACATCAATGATTACATATTACCTTCCTAATTTGGGCCCAATACTCATTCGGTCGGGTTCTTTAAGTTTGTGAAAACTCGATGCAGAACTAGGTCGCAAGTGATGAACTGGAAAAGCTTTACTCATGCACTATAGCCCTTGGCCACCTTCCTTTTGGATGCTTTAGTGCAGAGTTCGGCCTCCATACTTCGTTCTTCCTGCATCGAGCCCGACCCTTGGTAGTTCTTTACTTTATTTAGGGTCATGGATGAGGCATGGAGGAGATAGGACATCTATCTCAATTTGCAACATGACTTCTTACTTGGTGAGGACCTTCTACAATGTTAATTTGATGGTCTTATTCATATCCTCTACCTTCTTGTTCGCTTGTAGATGGGAGGCATAGGAGAAACACTTCCCAATTCCATTTCTTTCCTAGAGACCTTCAAGAAAGCTACTCTAAAACCGAGCACCATTATCGATAATGATTTTCATAGAAAACCCAAAGCGATACAATATGTTTTTTACATAACTCGAAATCTTAGTCATGGTAACCCCAGTAAGGCACTCTAGCTTGACTCATTTTGTGAAATTACCAATGTCAATGATGGTATGATTGCATCCACTTGCATTGGGAAGTTTCTCAATCAGGTCGATTCCCTAGCTATTAAACGATTAAGTGGATATCATAGTAGTCAACAATTTTGGGGACTACCTAGGAATTTCGAAAATTGTTGGCATCGATTGCACTTTAACATAGGCCATGAAATCTTTAATCATGGTGGACCAATAGTATGCTGGGAAGGCAACCTTTTTAGTCAATCTTTGTCCCCAACACGGTCCCTATAGAAGCCTTCATGTAATTCTTCTAGTATGTGATTAGATTCTTCATTTATAAGAAATTATTGAAGGGGGATGGAGTAGCCTCGCCGATATAACTTGACAACCGTGATTGTGTAATAGGGGGACTATTATGGAACCTTTTAGGCTTCCTTCATGTTTGTTAGTAGGTCCTCGTTTTGCTAAATACTTCAAAAGCGGGGTTATCCATGTATCAGTTTGGACTTCTTTGACTTCCAGGGAGGCTGCCTTAGACTCAAAATAGAAGCTAGCCCGTACCTCCAATGACACCTATGGGCTGCTCATTTCATAAATTCTTGTTACCTTTGTCGGTTGATTAGCCTTAGCTTTCTTTTACGGTGCTTATTATAACTTGAAGCATATAATGTGTTGATGAGGCATTTTGCCTCCGCCAGCATATAAAGCAAATGTCTTGTCTTTAACTTGCAATTGCTCACTGAACAAATTCATGACCAACAATGAGAAACTAAACATATAGATAGATTCTATATCCAATTCCCTTGCCATTTTGAGACCAGTCACGGCAGCTTCATGTTTTTTCTCTTTACTGGTTGCCTCAAACTTCAAGCGGGCTGCAAAACATAACTCTTTTCCCTCAGCCATGATTAGGACCATACTAGTCCATGCCCCTTCATATAGGATGCACCATTAACCTACCATTTCCTTATTTGTTGATTGGTGGATGCCTCTTCTTGTCGTCGTTCGGCCATGAACATTGTGTTAAGAAGTCGGCCATAACTTGGTCTTTAATGGACATGAAGGGATGGAAGGTGATATTATGTTATCCATGCTCTATAGAAAATTTCATAAGATGGCTGATTATATCAACTTGGCCAAGTACTTGCTTAGTAGTTAGTTAGTGAGCACCTTATTAGGTGTGTTTGGAAATATGGGCCGAGTTTGTAAGAAGCATTAACAGGCAGAAAACCCACTTTTCAAGTCTCGACTATCTTGTTTATGGGTATGATAACATTTTTCTAACATAGTATATTGGACCTTGGATCTTTTCATCATCCTAAACCAAGGCAGCATCGATTATGTGGTCAGTTACTACAAAGTCCAAACAGACGTGTTCCTCGTCCATTGGCTTGGAAAGTATGGGCGATATCGCTAGGTGTTGCTTTAGCTATTCAAATCCCTTGGTACTCATCATTCCATGTGAATGTCTTCCTCGTCTTGATGAAGTCAAAGATGGATATACACTTGCCATTGCCATTGATACAAGGAGGTTGAGAACTGAGACCATCTCATTCAGGCCCTACACATGCTTCATTGTGCATGGAACTTTCATATCTTGGATCACTTGAATCTTATCAGGGTTTACTTCGATCCCTTTTGCTCTGACTATGCAACAAAGGAATCAACAAAAAATGAACACTTCTTTGGGTTGAGCTTCATGTTGTATCAACGGAGGATGTCGAAGGTTTCAATCAGGCTATATACATGCCCTTTGGCCTTCTCATACTTTACTAACATATCATCCACGTACTCCTTCATGGATGTAACAACCCATACCTTGATAGGCCTGAATTTTGACTAAATCGAAACCCAAGTCAATTAAGGCATGGATTGTTGGTTTTGGTTACATGTAATAAGCATAAGTATATCAAAAAGCTATCAATATGAACTCACAGCATAATAGAAAAATATAATAGAACACACGTACTAGCTAAGGCTACTACCTTGGAATCAATATTATTCCTTAAGTATGTTTGCCTTGCCAGCACTGAGCATGAATGAGAAGACTTCAACATCTACCGTTCCCACCTTGCACTAGTAACTTGTCCCACTAAATCTATCTTTTCAATTGTAATGAGGAGGGGGATCAGATAACATTCTAGTGACTGGAAAATTACATGCTTTGCCTATACACTGATTTAGGTCGATTGATTTCCATTTATGTTTTATGTCTATTATTCATGGATAATTCGTTTAATGTAATATGCGCGTATGATATGCCTAACAACCTTCGAGGTATAACTATATATAAGCCTATATATGTATATATCTAAATGATGCAGTGCCCAAAAACCTCGGCCACTTAGTACTTCTTAAATAGGGAAAAGGTAGACCCAATGGCCATTTTGACACCTCGATGCCTAATGTGGGCCCTCCACAACATAAATGCTAGTTAATCGGTTCAAGCTACAGATTTCGATGACCCTATTTATAGCATTGTAATTTAATTGTCGTACTACTAATGCCGCCCAACTACATCCTGCATGAATAACCTCCAATTGTAAGCCCTAAGCCTCTTCCAATCCAAATCTACAATTTACCATCAACTATAGGCCAAAGGCCCTTCCTGATCCCACATAACTATAGTCGGTTATGTCCTAACAATGTGAGAGAAAGTAACCAAGCCACTCTCTGGTACTTCCTAACTTACATCGCTTGAAATCTCATCACAACCACTTAATACTTCTTTATAAGAAAAGGCAAACCCTACCATAGCCACTTCATCCTATCCCTAAAGCGGACCCCTCCTAAGATTTCCCCTATTATCGCACCTAAATGATAACCCCGACTATTTAACACTTCTTAAGTGACAGACCCTGTAATAGCCACTTAATATCTCCAAACCCATAGGCAGGTCCAAAGCATATACCTTCCCTACGGGACCTATGGTTGGAAATATCCTATATTAGTAGTAAGTATACGCAATTGATGGTAGCCACTTGGTAAAGGGCAGACTTTTGCTGTGTAACTCTACTGACCATGCATCGCAACCTACTAAACCAACCAATAGTCTTAAGCCTAAGTGTTGGGCTAGGCCCACTAATTCATGCTCCTACTAAACTTATAATTAAGGCTATATAGTTTCCTACTATGAAAATTATATTGCCTTTTACATGTATTTAATTCGAGAAAAATGTGTGATCCTCTAAAATAAAGGATAGCACACATGCAAATATGTATATGTCACAAAAGACAAAATGCTGTCAACATGCCTGGCAGGTAACTAATCAAAGTACAAATACAATGAAAATAACTTAGGTACTCCTAGAATGAACTCTGGCAAGGCCACCGTCCATTACACGCTAATATCGAGCTCCGACAAGGCCACTGTCTGGTATTAAGGTGTTAGAAGTACCTGCTAAACTAAGAAACATCTCTGTGCTAATGATGCTAGAAGCCGGCTCCGTTTGAGAAGGAAACACCACTCTACAGACTCGAAAGAAATGGAAATGCTAATGACCTGGACTGAAAAGCGCCACTCTACAGACTCGATAGAACAGGAGAGAGCGCCTCATTGAAAAGTGTAGCAACCAGAGAGAAATGCCATAATGTAGTTGTAGAATAAATAAGAAGAACTCCTCACTACAAACAGCAATCCTATGAACGTGTAAAAAGAACCTAACACCATTTCTCGCCAAAACCTGTGTCTATAAAAAGAACTAAAAGAATATAAGAGTAATACATATATATGTATATAAATGAAATTTATATACATATATGTGTATTAATAAAAGAAAAGTAAAAAACAAAAGCTTAGAAAGTAGGACAGAATACAATAAAAATTTAGAGAAGTAGATTAAAAAGAACCATGTTCCAAAGAAGTTAAAAATCTTTAAACTAAACAAAAACAAACTAAAATTAAAACAAAAACTACTGTAAATCAAAATTTATCCTTATGGTCCTTTGATCATAAGGATATTATGATACTTTGTGAAATCATCAGTTAAGTTAGAAAAATTATTAATACTACAAACTCGATGCGGGCCTTTTTGCTCAGGTCAGAGTTCGCTACAGTTGGAAATCGGACGTCCTATCAGTCCTTTGGGAACCTTTTGGAAGCTTGTTCTAGATCAAACTCTGCTATCCCTATTCCACTATCTGATTGGATTCCACTTCCTCGTCCTCGTATCAAGAGGTGGGTCCCAAAGGTTGCTCCTCCTTCCCTAACCCTGCTCATATAGCTCTTTGTGAAGCCCCTAGTGTTGATGCTCCTGTTGCTCCTTGTGCAGCCCCTATTATTGATGCCCTTATTGGTGGGACCCTTGTTGAGTCTGCTTCTCCCGTTTTGCCCTATTCTATTACTTGGAATTCTGAGGAGCAGGCTGGATCCATATTCCATCTGACATGAGGTACTCGTCGGAAACCGATACTTATTATGCATTTATCAGTGATATTGAGGATGAGAGTCGATTTCTTATATATCACATTAAGGATGAGGGTCTGTCCCTTACTAGGATTAGTGAGATTGGTGAGCTGAATAAAAGTAAGTTCAATGATGTCGTTTGGGATAGGAAATTTATTGACTCTCCTTCTTCTGATGGATACGTTCCGAATCTGGCTGCTCTTTTCTCTGGGTTTGTTAACTTTATAAGCCCGTCATTTGTTGTTGGTTCTGGCACCTCCTCTTCGAACGGTACATAGTCATAGTTTTTTAGTAGTTAGGCTCTTTTTTCCTAGCCCATGTGCTGTATTTTCTCTTTGGTTTTGGCTCTTTGAGCCTGTTTATCCATTCTATGCATGTGTAGAACACCTGTTTTCCTATTATTTATATAGTGGCACAGCCCACTTTAAAGCTGGCTAGCTTTGCTAAAAAGAATATTGTATTTATTCTTAAATAATTTAATATTATTACAAAACCTAATAAGATATTCTTTGAAATAATTATTTTTAGCTAATTTATATTTTGAATTTGAAATCCAATTAAAGAAAAATGAGGAAATTAAAAAAATCAATTTGTTAAAATGACTATTATTATCATCAAAGATTCTCTAATTTCTCTCGAACTAAATATGCCAACAAATTATAGTGAATAAAGTGTCAAGTAAAACTCTATTTTCCATTTTAAAATTAAATCTAAAATCATTACAATACTGATCGCAATCCGAAATTTTTGTTGTAGGATTAAAGTAAAAGATTTTGAGAGTATTATTTAGAATATGGCAAGTATCTAAGCAATCAGAGTATACATGTTTAATATTTTCAACATGCATATTACAAAAATAACATCTATTATCAATTTTCATATTTTTCTTTTTAAAAATTCTATAGTATTTAGCTTTCCATGCATGATTAACCACATATGAATTTTTTATTTAGGAGGAGCACTTGTTTTCCAAATAAATTTAAAAGAGTTATTAACTACACCTAAAATGTTAAGAAATTCATAAAAAGAATTAGAAGAATATTTCTTACTCTTATCCCATTCCCAACTAATATTATCATTTTCATTATCGATATTATAAAGACTCAACCTAGCATAAAGTAATGTAAGTTGCCTAACAGTAGTGCCTACTAAAATTCTATTAAAACTAAAATTCCAAGGGGGTCATTTTCAATAGAAAAAACATACAAAATTAAAGCATTCTTAATGTTACAAATATCGTAGAGTTCCTTAAATTCTATCTTAAGAGGGATAACAAAAATCCAACGGTCATGCCAAAAAGAAGTATTATTTCGTGAATGAACTATTGTATTAGTACATAGGTTAAAAATCTCATGACATTTAATTGTATTAACACTTACTTGTCCGCTATGTAGTTATTCATATTTTATACGCTTATTCCTTATATTCCTCATTTCCTTCTTATATTTAGTAAATGTCAATTTTCTGCAATAATTGGTCATTAATATCAAAATTGGATAATCTCTAATGGCATTTATTTATCCGAATCAAAATCCATCGATTATGCCTATTCAATTTTCCCATAAGTTCCATATTAAATTCTCTAATCATTTCTTATTTAATTCCTTTAACTCTCTATTAACTACAAATTTATTTCTCAATAAATTTATAGTTATTGTCCATAAATTTTAAAAATAGTATTTCTTCCTTTTTCGACCTCCTAGTCTTATAATTACTACGCCATTGACACTAGTCGTCCTAATTGTAACTAATATGAATACATACGCATACTATTAATTACACTAAATATTTATGTTCTAATCGAAAGACGCGGTTATACGTATGTATGTATGTGTGTGTATATTATTATTCCTAACACATTGATTCGTGTTCTTAGGGATTTCAGAACATTAGTTTCCACATTTTAATTTTTTAGTACTATCCTTTCAAAAAAATGACTACCGTTATAACATTCCACATACCAAAAAATCAGGCTTTTTCTTCGTTTGAAATTACAAGAAATTATCTCTTTTCTTCTATTAAAATTGATAGTGTAATACGGAGAAGAATATTCATACTTTACACATCTCTTTCCTTTTTGGTATATTCTTTGTTAATTCAAACGACGCATTTTTATACATATTTTTAGGATTGGATAATTTATGGAAATTACACGAAAATAGATACAATTAAATTGCACTCTGCTCTTAAATAATTAAAACATAAAAATTCACATTCTAAGATACTAGCACAATCCAAATTAATATTAACAAATTACACCTAATTATCCTAGATCTGGAATAAATTTTTCAGTCTTATCAACATTCCATTTCAACAAATTTAGGGACTGATTCCAAATTTCTAGATTATAGCATAAATACCATTTATATACTGAGTACCTAACTTACAGAATATGTGGGCGATATTACTATGCATTCGTTTTTAGCCTACAATTCATCAGACCTTATATAGGCATAATAATTAAATAAAATTCAACAATATAAATTTCAATGATATAAATAAATTATATAATTTTCCACTCAATTAACAAGCTTTCCAAGTCTCCCAAATCTGATTTCATTCCTTCACTTGACTACTTTTCCATTCTAATCCAAAAGAATATGTATAACAAGGTATATACATACTATTAGAATTACGGATCTGAGAAGAGATTTAGAGTTAAGGGGAATATATAATTACGAAATTTACCTTTTCCTGCGGCATTGACTCGTTCCTTCTCTTCTTCTTTTTTATTTTTTGTTCTTCTCCGATTGTATATACATATAATATAATATTTTATAATTAACAGAACTAGTGGAGAAGGGAAAATAGCAGAGCTTCGCTACTTTGATCAGAAAATACGAGAAAAAAAGTGAGGGATTAGGCATTATTTATAGGCACTCGAATCAATTGTATCCGTTAGATTATACTAATAAAATCCGAACCTTTTGACCAAAGTTCATACCCTAGCCGCCACTTGAAGGCCTGTCGATCGCTCCTCGATAGACGACTGACCACTAGTAGTCGACTGGCCCAAGGAGGGATCGACCAGTAGGGTCCCGCATTTATTATTATTTATTTCATGTTTTTTTATATTTTCATTTTGGAAACTTCAAACACTAATAACTTCTTTGATTGGGCTCTGACCACGAAATTCCAAACATAAAAGTTGCTCGAAAAATCATCATGAACACGATGTTGCAAGTTTCATGGCCAAATTACAACGTTCTCTCAAATTTAAATTTTGGAGCCTAATTAATTATCTATTAATTATCGTTAATTTTGCGGGGTGTTATAATGGACTTGTAGATTTGCTTCGCAAACATTTTGTAACAAGTTGGTTGTATGTCATATGCACATTGCGAAGCTTAGAAGACATGGCTTTGTAGTAGTAGAGCCCTCACGATGATGGATGTGTGCACCAAATCTGGGTTGTGCATGGTAATTTTATTGTATTTGGAGTAAGCATCCATGAATGTAAGAAGCTCGTGCCCGCTGGTTACATCTACAAGCTAATCGATGTTGCGACCATGCGAAACTATTCGAACAAGCTTTGTTAAGGTCAAAGAACTCAATGGACGTCCTTTGTGCCCCAGTTGGTTTGTGAACTAACACAAGGTTCGCCACCACAGTGAGTAATCCAACTCACGAATGAAGCCATTAGCGAGGAGTTTTTCTACTTCCTCTTTCAATGCTTTGTACTTTCATAGTTCAAAGGTCTTCTCTTTCGAAGGAAAGGGTGAGCTTTAGGGTCAATGTTGAGGGCATTTGTAACAACCCATAAAATAAGTAATTAATTACAAAAATTAGAAAACTAAATAAGGAAATGAGTGAATCAATAAATTAAATAGGCACGGAATGTTTATTTACTTATACGGGATTAAATCAATAAGGCAAATTTATAAATTTATAATTAAGGGTAAATGGAAAATAATAAAATGCGACCATATATGAGGTAAATTTGAAAAGTATGATATTTCAAAAAGGGAAACAAATTAATAAAAAAGGGTATGAAAGCCCAAACCACTTATTATATAAGTGCTGCTAATATATTATCCTTATTTTTCATTCATTCTCCTCAAACTAAAACAAAAGAAAAGTATAGCTAGTTGCCATTATTAAGAGAACAAGAATAAGGAAAAGAGAAAGAGCCAAGGAAATCAAAGAAGAGTAAAGATCTGGCAAATCCAAAGACTTTGGTGAGTAATATCATTTCTTCTAAGTTGTTTTCACCTATGTTAATTGCAGTTAAGTTTTCTTATTATGAAGTTCATATAATATGTGTTTATAATTGATAGATCTATATTAAATGAATGCTTTTGGTTGAAATAGCTTTACTTAGGAAGTTTTGCTAGATTCCCTACTCTAACGATTTTAAAATATAATGAAAATAATGGATAAAATATGTTCTTGGAGATGAGTTTGACGTTAAATGATTTTCTTATGTCAAAAATAGTTAGACATGAATTTTAAAGAAAATTCATGTATTAAATAAATAAGGAAATGGATTAATATGGAAATATGGATAGAAAAGTGCTAAAAAAAATTTGTGCATTTCTGGAATATTTATAAGTACCTTTCAGATCCATAATAATCATTTTCGGAAGTAAAGATTTGAATGCCGAAACTAAATATAAGACATCTGAGACTAAAATTATGCATGCAAGTTATGTGATAAAGTAATATAGGGACAAGATCCCATAAAAGTTCAGTAGAAATAAATAAAGGATACCGCCACTAACTAAAGGTGGAGGCGGGATAAATGAGGAGGTAAAACTTGAAAAGCAATATGTGGACATGCATACGTTAATAGTAAGTTATATAGGCTTTATTACAAGTATTAAAGAAAGAGAGTAGGCCGAAGAAGTTATGTCAAGGATGTTACACTCAAATCGTAAAATAAATTAAGCAATGCTAAAAAATTTCTAAGTAAATGAACTAAGTAATAATATAGCCGAAGGCAACAGTCGAAGGTTCTAGATGTGGATGTTGGATGAAGGAGTTCTCAACGAGTAAATAAACCAAGTTTCCTAGGATAAGACCTAAGGGTAGTGATTTGATAGTTGAGACCTACTGGCTTTTGAGGAGAGTCAATACTGAGACCCATTAGCTTTTGGAGGAAATCTAATACCAAAACCTAAGGCTTAAGTTAGTCATAAATAGAGTTTAGAATTTTTTAAAGCATACTGCATTACTGAAGTAGTTCCATTTTTTAAGATAGCTGAAGGAGGAATGAGAGCCTAACAAAGCTAAAGGAATAACCAAAGCTGAAACCTAATAAATGAAAAATTAGGTAAAGTTAGAAAGTTAAAGATAATTAAAAAATAGGAACGTATAGATAATGCGGGTTCGGTAGGGCTTTCGATGTTGAGTGGGGACGCTCACTCGAATTCACCTGCTTTAATTGGTCGTGTTCGACATTCGACTTCCGAATGGACATATGATATCCAGGCGTGTTGTACACTTTCATGAGATTGGGTGTAACTCTCATATTTTGTTCAATCTTAAGAAAAAGAGGAAGCAACTGCATAGGTTTGTACTTTGCAGTATAAATAAGAAGATAAAGAAGTTCGCTCAGGGTTTTGTACTTTGGATTGTAAAATTGAAGAAAGAAACTGCTTAGGAATGTATTTTGCCACATAAGAGTAAAGAAAGAAACTACTTAGGGTTATACTTTGCAATACAAAACTAAAGAAACTACGATTACTTAGTGTTGTACTTTGTAGTCTAAACTAAAAAAACAAGAGATTGTACATTGCGCTATAAAATAAAGAAACCGTGGCTTCATTGGGTTGTACTTTATAGTATAAAATTTAAAGAAGCGAGACTGCTTAGGGATGTATATTGTAAAATAAACTAAGCTAAAGACAAAATGAGACTGCTTGGAATGGCACCTTGGAGTATAATACTAACTAATGGGTTACCTAGACTGGGAGGGGTTGTACTTTTTGATACAGAAACTGAAAGAAATGAAACAAAAAGGATAGTTTCGTGATGATATGATCCCAGGTAAAGTATTATGTTTTGAGACCCTAAATCTAAGATGACATCCAGTATGATTTGATTGGGACATGTTTATTTATGTTTAAGTGAACATATACTTTACTAATACTTTAACTTACGATGGTCTTATATTGATCGAAACTGAGGCTAGTATGGGGAAAACTTATTCCATGTTTTAGTGGCATGGTCCCACTAATGGAGGAACTTATGTGGAAATGATATTATTCATATTAGACTTATATTTGACCCGTGTATTTATTGTTTTCCCCCATATACTCATAGGTACTCATGTAAGTAGGTTGAGTTCATAGGTTTTCAGATTGTAGAATATAAACAAACGTAATTACCGAAACTATTTGAAGATGAAGATAAGTATGAGGCCTTACTATTATTTTCTTTTTAATTAGCTAATATTCTAATGTATTGTGTAAATATTTATTAAGGGAATACAAGGGTTCGATATCATCATATGTCGGATCTTTGATGCTACTTTGTAATAATTTATATACCCTTATGCGTGCATAATTGAGAATTAAAAAAATATATTTAAAGACTATTATGCGTAATGAACTTTATTTAGTTGCTATGTTTACTTAGACTATTACAGACATTGAACTCATTTGGCACCGAAGGATATTTCCAAAGTGACTGCAGAACATTGGGGTTTATTCTTTAGGTTTCAGAATGAAGATGTTATAGTTTAGTATCAAAGCTTAGATTAGGGGACACCTAAGTGAAATAGAGTTAGAACTAGTTACTACGCAGTAGAAAACAAAAAACTGAAGGAGGGTATACACTATAATATAACGTATTTGTATTTTGTTATATAGATACGTAGGCATTATATAAATATATAAGTAAAGAAGGGCTATCCAAAGCTTATAGAATCGGCCTTTGCTTTGTAAGGGCCAAAGTAATGTTTGTCCATGGAAGAGAAAGGTAAGGGAAAGATCTTGGAATGTATGACTTTGATTTCTAGTATTTCTATTAGAATATTGTTTGATACTAGTGCTAGCATTCATTATAACAAAAGACTTAGTTGATAGTTTTTTGTCAGAAACGACCTATTCAGTTACTTCCATTCGTGTAGTAAATCCGATAGGGGAGTATGTTACTCTCGGATTTATAAGCACTAACTTAGATATTGAGTTAGGTGGGTTTAAGTTCTTGTGTGATCCCAATGTGTTTCACTTCATAAAATTCAAAGTTATTTCAACCCTGGATTGGTTCAGCATTATGACACAAGAATATATTGTGATGGAAGGGTCATAGCACTAAGTCACCAGCCCAAAAGGCCAGATAATTATCGTTTGGGTGCAAAGGTATGTTTTTTTCTTTGAACAAGGGGGTACCGAGGAAGTGCTAGTAGTAAAAGACTTCCCAAATGTGTTTGAACCCATTTCAGGATTTCCACTCCTAAGAGTGGCAATGTTTCAAATTGAGTTAATACCAAGATCAAAACTATTTAGTCGAACCCTAAGTAGAATATCTTTGAAGGAGATGAAGGAGCTGAAGAAGCAACTAGTAGAGTTATAAGGCAAGAGCTTTGTGAGGTTGAGTAGCCTATCACGCAGTGCTTTGGCTGCGTTTGTAAAGAAGTCTGATGGGCCTTTTTAAAAAAAAATTGACTATCAAAAGCTAAATGAGATAAATGTGACAATCGCCATACACCGCCGAAACTTATATACCTGTATAGTGTGCTATTATGGTGCTCGGCCAATGCGGGGCAAACATCAATGATTGTAAAGTAAATAAAACATTCACAGAACTAGTCGTATATCTCACAACGCATCAAATAAAATATAGTAATAAACATCTCAGATATAAAACAGTCAAGACAGTAAATAACCAGATGAATCACAGAATCAAGGTTACAGATCCATATGGTACGCACTGTAAGAAACATAGTTGTGCATTAAAATAACTCATAAATATCTATCTCTAAGTAAATAAGACACTAGCAAGCTCTGTAGTGCTATGCAGAAGAATAGAAAATGAGTACATAATAATACGAGAAAATAGCCTCCTTCTCTACCTGTCCAGCTCCACGTGCTCAGCAAACCTGGTATTCCCAATCTACTCATTTAAGAGTACTCAGAGTGATTGAAAGCAAAGCATAAAACCTCAGGTCAGACAACAGTCTGGTGTGAGCGGTAAAAAAATCTTAAATACTATAAAGTCAATACACTAGGACAAATGGTATGCAAAACTAAACCGGACCTATCCCTACATCCATAGAGTTATCACATACTAAAAATATATGATAATAATCATGGGTGTGCTAAATCGAAGTACTAAGAGGTTCTTAGATATCTGCGTTGATAATATCTACATCATGCGACATCCTTAAGGTGATAAACAACCAAATAAACATAACATCCATCCTACCATTCACTCACTCGATGCATTGGATATATGATACTCATACGACCATCTCCGTAGAATCAAGGTGTACTCGTAGTCCCGGTTTCTCGGTACTCGAATCCATGCCACCGAATAGGCCAGGAAATAGACTACATTCCCGTAAACAGTCCAAAGTAAATGGGTCGAAACATCGTGTGATCCGGGGCTCCACATATGCCAAAGTGAACGTCCTTACATACCCCTTTCTCCACGACTACACTAGAAACCCACGAATATCAATAATCCATTTGCATGCATCACCCATAGCAGAGCTCATCCAGGAACTATCCTTACGACTCTCGTCTAAAGTCGTCGCGATTGGGAGCTATTCTAGATAGCCATCGTTAGTCGTAAAATATCATCATTCTTCTATAACCTTCCTCCAACAATTCCTTTAATCTGACTATAGTCCACTGCTCTGAATCTCGAAGTGTAGCTATTCGTTGTTAAGCCATCATGCCATCGTCATAGTCGAACCATGCGCCATCATTGTAGATATGTCACCGATCCAATTTGAAACGGTCATAACTTAAGTATACAAACTCCAAACGAATCGAAACTTGGAATGTAGCCTTATGGGGCCTTCCTTGTCATCCATATCAATCTCACCATGTTTGGGACAAAGTCATCGATCATCGTTGATCCCATACTTCATACATCTTCAAACGACCACAACTCGATCATACGAACTTCAAACGACTTATAACTTGGAACGTAGCTTCCAAAGGGCTTCCTCGTCACCCTTTGTCGATCTTGCCAAGTTTGGGGCACACCTCAAGGATCATCATCGGTACCTGACCACTAATCCATCCTCACCAATACATGGCCACCAATCCATCACCACCAATCTCACACTTCACATGTAGGTTGCTTCCCACCCCCTAGGCTTTCCTCTAGCGATTGCAGGTCTTATGGATCAATACACATGGATCGGTACTGATCCATGGGGACCGATCTAATACTTACCCAAATCCCCCACTTCCTTTCCTCCATTATTTCACTCTATTTCTTTTTCTCCAAGCTACCATCCACATCCTAATCCCATGTTCCAAGCTCAAAGTGTTCCATCGATCCTTAGCATCAAAACCACACCGATCCATCTTGTAACAGTCATTACGCGAGCACACGAACCCTAAATGACTTGAAAATTGGCATGCAACCTCTAAAGGCCATCCTTGTCACCTCCTATTGATTGCACCACAGCCTAAGAATTTTGAGCTCTTGGATCATCACAGGTCCAACTCCATTAATCTACACTTTGAATGCCCATATATTGACCATACGAACTCCAAACGATCTGAAACTTGGTGTGCAACCTTAGGAGGCCGTATTTTTTGCCCCATATCAACCGCATATCGAGCTAACTACTTTGAATTCTAGGATCATCGATGATCAAAGAACCAATCCTAAGTCTACATTGTTATTTGGTCGCTTTTTTAACTATTTAAATATTAAGCAAGCATACATACATTACATAGAAACAAAAAACATCAGCCAAACATCCAAATATATCTATCTTAAAGAAATCTTAGGTGAAGGTCGAGTATCCATAAGAACTCATTTTTACGAATCAAGATTGAATTGTATAAATTTCACATATATGGTTAATTATAGTCAAAAACAGATTTAGAGCTTTTTACAATTTTTAAAACATCATTTAGGGTGTATAATGAACTAATTGGCAAGTGAAAGACCTAATCACTCACCTAAACCCAAAGCAAGATCCATATCCCCAAATGAATTGTATAAGACATGGAATCCTAGGCTCCTCTAACAATAAATCTCTAATCCTAAGTACTAATCTCACTAATCCCATCTTAGTAGCATAATTAGGCTAATTAAAGTAGGTTTAAGGGTTGCAGTTTAGTCAGCTGAGGTTAATGGTGGTTTTTCACTATTTTTTGGAAGTAGTTAAATAATAGGGATAAGGACCCATCAGCCTCTACTTGCCCTGATCCCGAAATGGGTCATGGGCCTTGACACTAATGACCCTAATTACCCACTTAAGCTATTCAAAATCAAGTGAAAGTTCAAACAGCCATAACTCTCAAATAGTAAGTCTGTTCTACTATTATGATCACTATACAAAAAGGGCAACCACCATTCGATTCTAATGGAAGTGTTAGACCCAATTCGGCTCCTTGAAAAGTCGTAAGTCATACAAGATTTACATGGTTAAAATGGTCACATAGAAATCCAAAAAATATCAAAGATGTGGAAAATGTCTCTAGGAGTCATTCTACAAAATTGTAGAATCATACGACCTCGAATAAAAATAATATAGATATTTTATGATCCTTCGATACGTAAAATACGAATTGTTACATTCTTCTCCACTTCAGGAATTTTTCCATGGAAATTCCAAACAAAATCAATAGCATCATCCCACATGCCCAACAACCAAATACAAGCACACGCAACGATCGTGCATCAATCATGCATACATAGAAATCAAATAGGAAAAAGGAACATCCAAACCTATCCTAGCATGCATAATACTGTACTAAGGCATATATACTTCATGATATCATAGTGAAAGTAAAAGCAATAAATAAGAATTCTGACAAAGTAAAGAGCTCTGGATAAGCTATCCTCATGCTCTCCTCGGTCTCCTAAGTGCAATAGTCTTCGCTTTCACTCTACTAAACCTTCACCAATTTTACCATCTTCCTCTTAAGTTGTTTCACATCGCGTCCGACAATACAAATTAGCCTACGTGGTCTCGAAGCTTCTGGATCAATCTCGATATCATCACGTTGATCAGATGAGATAGTTACGCCTGAGTCATGCATAAATTTCCACATGTGAGAAATGTGGAATACATTGTGCATTCCTGCCATTCTTTGAGGTAAGTTGACACTGTAAGCACGATTTCCAATCCTCTCTAGTATCGAAAAAGGTCCTACAAATCTTAGTGCCAACTTCCCTTTACTACCGAACCGAATGACATTCTTCAACGGAGAGATCTTAAGAATATCATGTCGTCGATAGAGAACTCTAAATCTCGATGTCTCTTATCAGCATAGCTTTTTTATCTGTCTTGGGCGGCTTTGATCCGTTGTTTCTCTAATCATATCTAGTCCAAGTATCAGTTTCTCGTTCGCTTCACACCAACACAAAGGATCGTTGCACGGTTGGCTATATAATGCCTTAAATGATGCCATACCAATGCAATAATGATAACTATTGTTGTATGCGAATTCAACAAGATGTAATTGATCATCCTACGAGCCTTTAAAATCAAGTATGCAAGCCTGCAAGAGATCCTCTAAGATATGATTCACTCTTTCAGTTTGGTCGTCAATTTGAGGGTATAACCTATGCTGAGGTGCAGCTCTATCCCCAACCCCTCCTATAAACTCTTCCAAAACCCACTAGAAAACAGTGGGTCTAGGTCATCGACAATACTCTTCGGCATATCATGGAATTGTACTATCCACTTAACATAAGGTTTGGCCAGTTTGGCTGCCATTCTACTTGACTTGACGGGTATGAATTTGGTGCTCTTAGTCAACTGATCGACTATGACTCAAATGTTGTCGTACCCTACTCAACTTCTTGATGATCTGTCAAAGAAATCCATCGATACTTATTTCCATTTCCACTCAAAAATTTCTAGCGGTAGCATCATGCCACTAGGCTTCTTTTGCTGCCTTAACCAACTAGTTGTTCATGCATTTTAAGATGAACGTCCCATCGTCTTTCTTCATCGCATCCCAATAAAAGGTCTGCCTTATATCATGGTACATCTTATTACTACAGGGATGAATAGTCAATCTTGAATGATGGCACTCTCGAAGAACCTCATCCCACAACCTATCGACATCAAGAACAGGCAATCTCCCATTCTTAGTGGAGCCAACCATCTTGGTTGAGTCTGTACTATCTCATATATTTAGACTCTACTCTAGCTTCAATCTTAGAAATGTTCTCAGCTAAGCTGGCATCGTGCCTCTGAATAGTGCCAATCTTCTCAGTCAAAGTAGGTCTGATAGTCAAGCTCGCCAATATCTTTAGCTCTAGCTCACATCTCGGTCGAAAATCATAACCAGCAATACACTCAAATTGTGTTCACTCTAGGAACATAACTCCTAAGATGGAAGGTGTCCTACTCAAGGCATTAGCAACTACATTACCTTTCCCTAGTGTTTATGAAATATCAAAGTCATAACAGGTGAGGAATTCTATCCTTCACGGTTGGCGAAGGTTAAGATCCTTTGGCGAAAAGAGGTAATTTAATGATTTATGGTCAATGAATAGCTCAAACCTCTATCCTAAAAGATAATGCCTCCAAATCTTTAGCGCAAACACAATTACTGCTAACTCTAAGTCTTGGGTTGGGTATTTCTTCTCATGTGGATTTAACGTCGACTAGCATATGCAACAACTTTGCCTTTCTACATCAATACGGTACCACATGCATCAGCGTATACCATCATCTCCTCATTTCCGCTCGGAATGGTCAATATTGGCGCACTCTTTAATTTTTCCTCTAAGCTCACGAATGCCTTCTCACATCTCACATACCAAGTAAGTCTGATTCTTTTTATCAAGTGAGTCAACGGTGCCGCTACCATAGAGTAGTCCTGGATGAATCGTCTATATTATCCAGCTAAACCCATGAAACCTCTCACATCCGTAGCATTTTTAAGGTCTAATCCAATCTTTGACTATTGAAACTTTTGCAAGACCAATGGAAATGCCCTTCTTAGAAACAACGTGGCCTAAAAATCTCACTTCCCTACTCCATAAGTGACATTTAGAAAATTTCGCCTTCAATTGGTATTTTCTCAACACCTCGAGCACAATCCTTAAATGTGTCATGTGTTCTTCCTCTGTCTGTGAGTAGCCAAGAATATCATCAAATAACACGAGCATGAATTTATTTAGCTAACCCTTAAAGACACGGTTCATGAGGTCAACAAAGTGTGCCGACACATTGGTTAGCCTGAATGACATAACTAACCGCTCATAAAAACTAGATGGCATACGAAATGCTGTAATCGATACACTCTCCTTCGCCACTCCCAGATGATGAAATCCTACCACAAGAACCAACTGAGAAAATACTCTGGCACCATGTAGCTGATCGAACATTTCATCAATACATGGAGGTGGGTACTCGTTCTTCTTCGTCATTTTATTCAGCTTATGGTAATCCACACATAATCTAATGGAGTCGTCTACCTTCATGGTGAATACTACTGGCGCTCCTCACTCAGATATACCTTTACGAATGAACCCTTATCAAAAAAGGTCATTCATTGCACCACAAGCTCTCTCTGCTCTCTTGGTTCCATCCTCCTTAAAGAGATGACTATCAGTCTAGCATCTTTAACTAAATAAATATGAAACTTGATCTCTTTACGTGGCAGTAGTCCTATCACCTCCTCGAATATACCTGAATACTCCTTAGCGATCGGTACTGTCAAGAACTCATCATATGGAATATCGAGCGAATGTAGAAAGCTGGTTATAACCTCATCATCCGACAGGCAGCCTAACACTATGTTCCGCCCATCGTCCATCTCTATCGTCACCAACGACCTCTCACAGTCCACCACTACTCTATATCTATGAAGCCTGTCCATCCTCGGTATAATACCAAACCCCACGAAACCCAAAATAAAGCAGACACAAGCAAAAGAACATTCATGACTCGATAAGACCAAGCCATGAAAAACCATACATAGCCTAGTGAAGCCTCCAACTGGGTTCGTCACAACCAAAGGTCGGTCAACATTTTCGTGTCTAAATCCCACTATCTACCAAGTCACTAGATATTAAGGAATACGAAGACCTGGTATCAAATAAAACTCATATAGGAACATCGTAAATGGAAATCATACCTTGAAAAACGATGCCTTTTCCCTTCTCTTTCGCCGATGGAGCATTCGATAAAGTTAAAACGACATTGGTAGCATATTCTTTCACTACCTTCTTTTGCTTCACTGGCTCTGGATAGTCCTTCTGAATATGCGCTGCCTTGTTGCAATTGAAGCATTTCTTTCCCTCGACTCTATAGTTGCTACTAAAGTGGCTTTGTCACTGCGGTTGTAACAAATGAGTTAGGTCTTCCTCCTAGGACTGTTTTACTCCTCTGTCATCTCTCATTCTCTTACCACACCCGCCTACTTGCAGTTTAGCTCCCCTATAGGAACAAAAACTTATTGTGCTTGCATTTGAGCACCACCATCCACCACACCTGTAGCTTTTCTTTGGATTGCTTGGATCATGCATACCGTACCTCTATAGAATCAGGGTATCCCATAGGTTAAATAATGCAACTTATGCTTTGATACCAAATGTAATGACCGCTCTACACCACTGATACCCACTATACCTATACAGTGCGCGTAGCAGTGCTCGGCCGATGCGTGAATGTCAATGGTTGTATAGTAAATAAAACAATCACAAAACCTATCATATATCTTATAGCTCATCAAATAAATAATAATAATAATAAACATCACACATATAAAATGGTCGAAACAATAAATAATTGGATGAATCACGGAATCAGAGTAACAGAACCATACTGTATGCAGTATAAGAAATAGAATTATACATCAAATAATAATTCATAAATAACTATCTCTAAGTAAATACAGAATTAGCAAGCTCCATAGTGTTGTGCAGTAGAATAGTAAATGAGTACGTAACAATACGAGAAAATAACCTCCTGCTTGCCACATGTCTAGCTTCATGTGCTCACCAAACCTGATATCCCTAATTTACTCATTTAAGAGTACCCAGAGTAATATGAAGCAAAGCATAAAACCCCAGGTTAAACAACAGTCTGGTGTGGGTGGTAGAAAAATCTCAAGTACTATAAAGTCGATATACTTGGACATATGGTATGCAAAACCATGCCTGACATGTCCCTGCATCCATAGAATTAGCGCATACAAAAAATATATGCTACTCTATGGTAATCACCATGGGTGTGCTATACACTGAAGTACTAAGGGTGCCTAGATACCTGCATCGTTAATATCTACATTATGTGACATACCTAGGGTGATAAACAAATAAACAAACATAACATCCATCCTCCCATTCACTTACTCCATGCATTGGATATACGATACTCATATGACTAACCTTATAGAGTCAAGGACTACATAGTCCCAATTTCTCAGTACTTGGATCCATGACACTCGGTGAGCTAGGAAATAGATTGCATCCTCGTAAACGGTCCAAGGTAAACAGATCGAAGCATCATGTATGACCACCCCATAGAGTCAAGGACTACCCATCGTCATGGTTTCTTTATACTCAAATCCATGCCACTCGATAGGCCAAGAAATATATTGCATCACCGTAAACAATCAAAG
The DNA here is from genome assembly GCA_030765085.1 of Allium cepa. Taxonomy (NCBI): domain Eukaryota; kingdom Viridiplantae; phylum Streptophyta; class Magnoliopsida; order Asparagales; family Amaryllidaceae; genus Allium; species Allium cepa. Next base: position 438,126,637 of record CM060935.1, on the reverse strand, counting down.
GTAAATAGATCGAAACATCATGTGATCTAGGGCTCCCCGTATACCCAAGTATGCATCCTCACATACCCCATGCTCACTCGAAACCTATAAATTTCAATAGTCCTTTGCACACGTCATCCATAGCAGAGCTCATCTTAGAACTTCCCTTACAACTCTTATTTGAAGTCATCGAGGTTGGGAGCTATCCTAGATAGCTATCGTTGGTCGTAGAGTATCATCTGTCGTCCTGTAACCTTCCTCCAATAGTTCCTTCAATTTGACTCATAGTGAACTACTTTGCATCTCAACGTGCAATTATTCGTCATTGAAGCCATCACTTTCCATCATGTCATCATCGTCATCGAGTCATGCATCATCTTCGCCAACAACCATCACTGATCCATCTTCAAACAGTTGTAACTCGAGAATAAAAACTCCAAACGACTTGAAATTTGGAATGTAGCCTTATGGAACCATCCTTGTCACCCCACATTGGTCTCACCGATATTGAGACAAAAGTTAGGGACCATCATGATCCTAGGGATCATGCGAACATCAAACAACCATAATTCGATCATACGAACTCCAAACGACTTGAACTTGGAGCATAGCTTCATGAGGCCTTCCTCGTCACCCCATATCGATCTTATCAAGTTTGGGTCCCACCTCAAGGATCATTACTGATCCCTAAGTACCAATCCATGGCTACCGATCCATCGCCACCTATCCCACGCTTTACGTATAGGTTTCTCTCCATGCCTAGGCCATCCTCCAAGGGTCGCAAGTCCTATGGGTCAATACCTATGGATAGGTACTGATCCATGGGGACCCATACCATACTTAGCCAAATGCCCCCACTTTCTTTGCTCCATTCATTCACTCCATTTCTGTTGCTCCAAGCCACCATTCTTGTCCCAATCGCATGCTTCAAGCTCAAAGTGTTTCACCATTCCTTAGCTCCAAAATCACTTTAATCCATCACCAAACGGTCATAACATGAGCACATGAGCCATAAATAACTTAAAACTTGGTGTGCAACCTCTATAGGATATGTTTATCACCTTCTATCGATCGTACCCCGATCTAAGAATTCTAAACTCTTGGATCATCACCAATCCTACTCTACCGATCTGCTTGAATGCCCATATTTTGACCATACGAACTCCAAACAATCTGAAACTTAGTGTGCAACCTTATGAGGCCTTCCTTGTTGCCCTATATCGATCGCATATCGATCCGACCACTTTGAATTCCTGGATCATCGATGATCCAAGAACCAATCCTAAGTCTAAATCGCCATTTGATCGATGATTTTAACCATTCAAACATTAAGCAAGCATTCATACATTACATAGAAACCAAAATCATCAGCTACATATCCAAATATATCTATCTTAAAGAAATCTAAAACTAAGGTGAATGTCAAGTATCCATAAGAACATGTTTTCGCAAATCAAGTCCGAATTGTCTCAATTTCACATATATGGTTAATTATAATCTAAAACATATTTAGATATTTTTATATAAGTTTTAAAACTTCGTTTAGGGTGTATAATGACCAAATTAACAAGTGAGAGATCTAATCACTTAATTGAACTTAAAGCAAGATCCAAATCCCCTAATGAATAGTAGAAGGCACGGAATCGAGGGATCCTCCAATAGTAAATATCTATTCCTAAATGTTAATCTTGCTAATCTCCTTTTAATGGCGTATTTAGGGTAACTAAAGTAGGTTTAAGGGTTGCTTTAGAGTTAATAGAGGTTTTTCACTACTTTTTAGGAGTATTGAAATTATGGGGATGAGATCCCATGAGCCTCCACTTACCCTATCCCAAAATTGGTCATAGGCCTTAAAACTAATGGCCTTAATTGCTTGCTTAAGTTGTTCAAAATCAAGTGAAACTTCAAATAGCCATAACTATCAAACGGTAAGTCTGTTTTCCTATTATAATCAATCTATGGAAAGGGAAACCATCATCCGGATCTAATAGATATGGTTTCAGACCCTAATTTAGCTTTTGTAGGCCATAAAATGTTGACACAAAAAATGGATCAAAACCCAAAACTATGTCGTAGGGAAGTTCTAAGACCTAGATCTAGCATATAATAATAATAAAAATAGAAGACAAGAAGAGAAATACACAAGATTTTTATAGTGGTTCGGCAATCTTTAGCCTACATCCACTTCTTAACTTTACTGACTGTTCATCATAGAGAGTTAGAGTCACTAGTATAAGGGTTTGGCAAGTTCTCTAGCTTAGAATTGCCAAAAGTAGCTGCATAAGTGACTACAGTCAGGGAGGTAGGAGATGAAGAAGAGAAGCAAAGTTCAGATCTTTTTCTAGTTGTAGTAGGGTCGGTATTTTTAGGGAAACAACAACACAGAGTCAAAAGTCCGCTTGAGTCGAATCCCCGGAGAGAGCCCAAAGACATACACATGAGCAAGTGGGCTCACATTCCGAAAAAACCTCTCGGTACCGAGTGGTTTACGTAAGTATAAATCTTTGAGTCTTTTTGCATTACTTTGCTATCTCCTTCTTGCGGCATTTTAAGCTCTATTTCATTGACCTTGAGTTGGTTCTAGATGTTTTCTTGAGAACAATTGAATTATCCTGCTTTCTTGGCTTTTTTCTCATCAATCTTGTGAATTATTCACTATTCTCTGACAAAAGCACATGGCCTCGAGTGGTTAAAGATTTAGATGAGGTATTTGATGCATGAATGGCCACATTGGGTTGAATGGACCACTTGGTACCGAGAGAAAGCACTCAATACCGAGTTGTTTCCTTAGCCAAAAATCCATTTGCAACTTCTTGTTTTCCAATCCTATGCCATTTTGATCATGTTCCCAAGTTCTCGAGTCGTTTCGTCTTGTACTGGTTCTTAGGGTCGAATACTACTAGGTTAAAAACCCGGATAATACTTGCCCCCTGCAGTGTGCTTTCGATGAAAACAAAGTGTGCTCTGGATCGAGGCAAGGGCTAGACTGATATCTTTTGAATTCAAGTCGATAGTCCGAGCATTGCTTTGAAATGTCACTTCCATTTAGCTAACATTCCTTTAACTTCTTTCCTTGTTGCAATTCCATTCTTTACGTTAAGGACTAGATTTAGGCTCCAGAGATCGCTTCATGCTCTAGACGAGTATAATCTGCTTTCGTCTAGCATTTTACGCAGTTTCGAGGAGTAAAACGCTCTCAGTACCGAGAGGCTTTCGCTTGGTACCTAGTCCTTTCCTTAGATATTTAAGGACATAGAAATATTTTCTCACTTTATTTTGTGCACCTACTTCATTTTGCTGCTAAGTTCTTTAAGCTTCCTCTCATGCCACCATCGTTTGTCTTGCTTTAGACCAACTCTAAGAGTCGTGACCTCCCAGCACTGCCACCCAACTCCAATCGCCAACGCCTAAATTGTCAGTGATACCTCTAACTCCAACCAGTTCGTCTCATGCTCGAGCGCTCTCCACCGACCAGAATTCCAAGCCGTCAAAGGTTAGCAATTGATGATGGACTTTGTAATGCTGATGATGAGGGTGTGGATTCTTGCAATTTGAAGGAGATGGTTGGATTTGTGTTGTTCTCGACCTCTAGGGTTTTTCCTTGGTTGTTTGTACGTCATTCCAGAGAAAAATCCATCTCTGTAATTCTGACTATCTCTTGACAAAATGCAGCTAAATTCGCATCATCGTTTAAATTCTGGCATGACGGTTCATTTTCGAGAATGATTAAACCAGATGATTCCATCGCAATGCTTTTCCATTTTCGGACTTCCTGTGTTCCTAAAAAGAAAAAATATTGTGTCGCTCCAGACAGCGGTTGTTATCGATTACTCATCAATAATGGATAAGTTCTAAAATATAATCTTAAAATACGGCGTGACTCATTTTTCTTGCATAAGCGAGCTATCTACACACGATGGTTCCTTCGTTGTGTCCGAGACACCGGGCTCACACCGCATAGATTAACACTTCTTATTTTTCCTGGTCAATGCTTATTATCCGATTAGTCAACACACGTTGACTTCCTTTGGATTTAGGGCATTGGTCACGTGGGCTTATTATTTACAATAGACCTGATCGTGTCAAATACCAAATTTTATTGTTTAGAATGTCTTGTCGATTGCCTCGATTCAAGTCTAGTGAGGGCACCTCTACTTCTCCTGAAGCTGGTCTTCTATAGCCTAGTCTTCAACAATGATCCCTATTTGACCAGGCCAACCCACTACATATGAATCACAAGGTCTATCGTTACCAGTTGTTCCAACGGTGAATCGACCGCCTCCATTAAATGTGCTCATAGGTTTAAGAATACTGAATGATCCACCAGAGAAAGTGTTGATGATTCTAATGGCTAGGTTGCTTTATAATATCTGTCTTAAGTATAGGATTCCTGAAGAGGACTTTCTACCTCCCAAAGGGGATGAGTTTTCACACAACCCACCAAAAGGATATACTACATGCAGTCATTATATGTGCATAAGCGGTATTGTCCTTCCATTTAATTCTTTTCTCGTGATGGTGCTCTAGGTGCTTGGGCTAGTGTCGATCTAAATAAACCCGAACGGATATGCTCTTCTGACTTCTTTATATCTTCTATGCATGAATTAATTTGATCGAGCATCAGACTTTCGTGAGCAAACATATGTTCTCCACTTCAACAAAATTTGTGGATCTCCATCATAATGATATTCGAGGCTTGGTGTCGGTGCAAATCATCAAGAAGCTCCATAATAAGCATATATGCTTCAAGAATGAGTACTTCTACGTGTGAGGTCCACTAGGCTTCAACTGCTCTTGGATATCCGAATGTACGCTTCTTCCCTATTTTCCTTCCATGTTGAGATTTTTATGATTTGGGGTTTCTAACTTAATGCATTATCTTCCACAGATATCCTCACTCATGAAGAACATAAAGAGTATAAAGATACGCTTAAAGGTTTACAGAGATTAGGCCTTATCACTGCACCGTCGCATTTCTCTTGACAAATGACAACCTATTGCAGTGTGGTTTACTAAGTCGTGGAAGATTTTCTATTGCCAGACCTCCTATATAGAGTGGTTCCAAAGCTCATACGTGCTCCACACACTCTTACACCCTAACTCGCAGCTCTAACGAGGATCTTCATGGGGATGTTGCAAGTCCCTCTGTTGAATACATACAAAAGAGCATGTTGTTAAGAAAGTGTAAATGGCCCATTGACGTAGACATTCCAGTCGAAAGAGGTGAAGACGTTAGGTTGTCTACGATCCCAAAAGAAGACGAGGAATTTAGAAGGGGAGAGGGAAAAGAAGTAGTTAGGGAGGAAGAAGAGTAGGGTCAAGATGTGGATGACAATGATAGTTATTATCGATCTAGTGGAGTAGTCGAGTTGTTTGGAGAGACGCCATATGAAAGCCCTATGAATCCCAACTCACCTTCCCCAGAGCACCTCACTCTTTGATATTCTTATAAGAGTTAAGGTGCAAACGGAAATTCGTCACATTGAGATTACACCACAAGGCCATTCATTAGGAGATATTTTCATTAATTTAGGCGATCTTGGCAAGGTTAACTTCATTGTCATCGACATTTTGAACGAAGCTGGCTTCTTCTTTCCTTTTTCTCCCTGGGGACTCATAAGCGAAGGTGGAGATACCTTGACTTTAGTTCCATACCAACACGCTCTGTAAAGCACTTATTGGGGCATTGGTAGCATACACTTCACTAAATTCGCGGAAACCCGTTCTTGCATTGAATCTCATTTTGTATTTTCGACATTAATATCAACTTCTTTCTTGTTCTGGTTCCATGGGTCGTGGTTACTACGTGATGCACTCTCGCCATGCCAGTGCATATAGAGGCCAAACTCCCAATTCCAATCCACCTTGTCGTTACGAGAATAAGGAAGAGAGGCAAAGGAGGAAACATTGTGAGGGTGACGAAGCTCGTCAGGCCGATAGGGAGAAGGACAGGTGGAGGGAGAAGGGAAGCAGGAAGAGAGAAGCCGAAGCTAAGCTGTCTCACGATGCTGCTAAATGCCCTAGAGATTCCTCTAAGCGTCGTGGGCCTTCTTATGCTGATGCTCTGCCACGCACAAGCCCAAAATTCCTCAATTTAGCAAATTCCAGTCTCCCAAGCTAACATTATGACAGTCCCGCTTGCCTACATAGGAGTCTTCGCTCCCTCGTTTACCCTTCCGCTCGGTCCTTCAAGGTTATAGGCTTCATTTTTCCACCTCTTTCTATGCAAGGAAAAATTTGAACAGGATATTAAGGATGTCCCGAGGAAGTCGGCCTAAAAAACCTCCAGGCTATTCAAGAAGATGGAGAGGTTGGGTACGAATGGAAATGCTGGGTACGAATGGAAATGCTTATGCAAGGACCTTTCCAATATGAATCGAATATATTACACACAAATATAATCGTTCGAAACGAAGAAGGCCGACTATAATAAGATGATAAAGGACCAGGATAATGAGATATTGAAGCTGAAACTGGAGAAGAACACTGCTCTTGAGTCCAAGGCTAAGATTGACAAACTAATTTTTGAGATGGTCCGAGCTCATACCTCACTCTGCTTATTGTAAAGGTCCAGCTTAAGGATGCTCATGAAGAGAAATTCAAGCTGAAGGGGCAACTCACCGTATAGGTCAAGACCTTCCAGGCTCGAGACTTGACCATTACTAACAAGCCACCGAACTCGCTAGGCCCTAGGAGAAAAATCAAAAACTCAATGTGGAGAATAAGAAAATCGTCGATGACTTGGAAAAGCTGTCCATCGAAAAAGATACCAATGATCTTGAGCTTGTAATTTCTATGTAAGAGTTCAAGGAGCTTCAGGAAGAGAAGTCCAAAACCATGAATGAGCTTGATGCCAATATGTTGTATTTCAAACCAATGTGGTGATGAACAAGAACTTGAAAAAGGCTAGGGAATGACTATACCGAGATCCCCATTGGCTTTTGGGAGGAAGTGTTGTGCAGGTCCGCGCATGCTGGAGACGTCCACTCCGAGGCTAAATTGATGGCGGCATACCTTGTTCCCGATGACATAGAATTGCTCTATGTTGGAAGGGCTCTCTCGGACAATCATGCTGCTAATGCTGCCAAAGCTCTAGGTTTCCCAAGCTATTCAGGTCAGCATGAAGTGTCAACTCCAAAATCTTGAGAGCTGACGGTAATTATTCCTATTTCCCTAAGGGTTATCTCTGAAACCACCCAGGCGATTCCTACTTCAGTAGCGACCGCACTTCATGAGCCATACATTTCTCCATTGTGGTCCGGCTTGGGGGACTTGGGATTGAAGAAGGCAAATTCGTCATGTCTCACCTGGATTCTGTTGTAGGTATATCTCTCGTTTATCCAATCTTTGAGAAGCTTTAGTTCTCACAAGAATTTATCAATAAACTTTTCCAATATGTATGTCAACTTGTAGTTTAGCCACCTCTTCCGCCTCCGCCTTAGCCTTTAGCTACGCCAGGCTCGGGAGCCACAACTATCTTCACTGCTTCTACTGCTATCTCTACAGGGCTTACTATCTCTGCCCTAGTCATCGAATCTGGTTTGGGACCATATTCTGAGAAGATAGTTGCTCTTGAAAATTTAGAGGATCCTTCAATGTCTCAAGTGGAGGAAGTAGTGATTACTGATGTTCTAGATTCGACTGGCCAAGAAATTATAGCAGAAAGGCTAAGGGAAAATCTCAAGAAGATCAAGGTGAGGAAGGAGCTTGGAGCCTCTCAACCTAAGATTACTATGTTTAAAATCAAGCTTGGAAGTCAAAGGACAAAGATGCACCTGTTGGCAAATCTAGAGAACCTGGTGCAACTACTGGAGAAGAGTCTACACACTCGGTAGGCGAGACTCCCACTGGAAGGGAGAGAAAAGTGAGGAAGAAGCTCAAGATCCGTTCGAGTAGCACTGGTAAGGCAACCGGAGTGGCAAGAAGGGGAAAATTCAATAGTGTGCGCGCTAGCTGAGCATTTAGTATTTGTGTTATTGTGGTGGTTGAGTCTATATTTTGTCCTTTTTGTTCCCAATTTGCTGTGACTGTGTGGGTACGACCCTTGCTGCTTGACTTTTACATAAAAGATTATCAGTAATGAAAGATTAGCTTTTCCTTTATAATCTCTCTTCTGTGTACTTTCCTGCATTTTATCTATTATGCCTGTTTATGTATGACTGGCTATGTATATAATATGATCGCTTGTATTGTAATTGCCTATATTATATACTTCTGTTTTTGTGCAATATGCTTACTCACGCAACCCTATGCATGTAAATAATATTTTTGCAATTACCTTATTATATTCTATTACTTAACTCTATTTCTGACTGTTACAATATTCTGTTTGGCACAATAGAACTATGTTTTTAGCCAACCCTACGGCTATTCAAGTAAGAGCTCAGTCGAGTTCTTTTCGACCAAGTGTTTGCATATGTGCCCCTATCCACAAGACTAAATGTTAAGATTCAATAATCCACGAGAGATTAGATATCCAGAGCAATTCATTTGATTGCCCCTAGTCTAATTCATATGATAGTTCCTATCTCTAGGAGCTATTGACTCTGCTGCTTGATTCCAAGCACTAAATTTTTAATGATGCGAATTCCTTGGCCATGATCGAATTCTTCCAATTTGACATCACTAGCTAGTGTCATTTTGAATGATATGTTGTAAAGATGCAATGTCGTCATCTTTCGTTATAACACATTCTTCCAATTTCGGTGTTGGAGTCCTGATCATGTACTGGTTTCTATCTTTGGAAACTCGTGCGTTAGTGGTTATATTCCAGGGATTCCTTCCTGGCGTTGCCAATCTCTGGGCAATGGTTTAATTTTGGTAGAATCATGTTGATTTTTTCTGTTAGCCCTGCAATTTTATACCCTCTTAGTATCGCCTATCTCCGGGCAACATTGGTTCTCAAAAGGTTGGGATCAGTATTCATCGTTGATCTGGCAGTTTGATACCTTCCTGGCACCGCCTATCTTAGGGAGATGCCAGTTCTCAGAAGGTTGGGATACATTTTCCTCATTGACCTGGTGGCTTGAGTTATTTTTCCTCATCAACTCGGCTGATTGGACCGTTCTGGTGTAGTCTATTTCGGGACAATGCCGGTGGCAGCTTGAGTAGATTTTTACCATTGACTTGGCAGTTTGGACCTTCCTGACATTGTATGTCTCTAGAAAACTTCAGTTTTCAAAAGGTTAGGATCGATTTTTGCATCGACTCGGCGGCTTGAGTTAATTTTTCTCGTCGATTCGGTGGCTTGAGTCGATTTTCCCCATCGACTCAGTGGTTTGCTTACAGGAACACGGTTCCATTGGTTTAAAAGCAAACATTATTTGAAAAAGAAAAGTTGCAAAGCTTGCCTAATTACATTTCCCCTCGGGTCCCTGGGTGGCTTATTTACGAAAATAAAATAGATAAAGCTAATTATAATAATGATGTAGTAGGTCGTTGTTCCAAGCTCGAGGAACTGAGATCCTGTCAACTATAGCTAGCTTGAATGTTCCATCTCCAAGCTTCCGTTCAGTTGCATACGAGCCTTCCCAATTTGGTCCAAATGCTAATGTACTTTGGAGAATTCATTTCAAAACGAGATCCCATATCTCAAAAATGCAGTTTCGGACCTTGGGGTTGAAGTGTCATGCTACTCTTCTTTGGTGAGCAGCTACCCTAAGTCTTGGCTCTTCACTCTTCTCATCAACCAAATCGAGAGACTCAAGCAAGAGTTAATCATTCACCTTTGGACTGAAATGTATTCTATGATGAGAGGGGACTTCTAATTCTATCGGGAACATGGCTTCTGATCCAAATGTCAAAATGAAAGGCGCGTACCCAATTACTGATTTATGTGTCATTTTAACCCCAATATGCTGGTGGAAGACCATAGACCCAATTGCCTTTAGCTTTAGTTGTTCGCTTTTTCAGGGTGGACTGGACGATCTTGTTCACTGCCTATGCCCGTTCGCCTATGGATGCGCTACTCCCGTGAAGCCCTTCTCAATTCTGTAGCTCTGCAGAAATCCTTAAATTATGTGCTTTCGAACTGGGTTTTATTATCTATGATGACTTTTTGATGTAGTCCGAACCCACAAATAATATTCTTTGTTAAAAAAGTGATTATCTTTTTTATTATAATCATGGAAAGCGGTTTGCTTCAATCCATTTCTTGAAGAAATCCACTACAATGCTAGTGTATTTGGCTCCCCCTTTCACTATCGGTAGCACTCCAATGCGATCGATCCTCTAAATTACAAACGAGCATGGGCTGACCATCTGCATAAGTTCTGAATATAGTGCTCCTGAAATTATTGCAAACCTCTAGCAACAGTTGCATCATTTGGTGTAGTCAGTGGCATCTCGATTTATGGTTGGCCAGAAGTATCTGTGGTGAAGTGCCTTCTTCGCTAGAGTCTATCCCCTGGTGTAGTCACCACAACCTCCCCCATGGATTTCCACAAGGAACTTCTCAGCCTCATCCTTGGTTACACACTGGAGTAGGGGGTTGAGAACTGTTTGTGTCAAAATTGACCACAAACACCCGATATCGTGAAAGCACCCGTTAATGAACACAAATCAGCAATAATCAACGCAAAACTCAAATCTAAGCAATTGCAATCACAATAATTCACAAATAACAATCAAAAACACAGGATTTATAGTGGTTCGGCGATCTTGCCTACGTCCACTTTGAAGCTTATGTCTTTATTGATTCACTTGATGATTTCAATCGATTACAGCGAATGACAGCAAGTTATAGCTCTGATACTTGATTACAACAGCGGTATTGAAGAGTAGAATTGAATCCGGCAGAGTCTGGACGTCAAATAGCCAAAAGATCCCCCTTTCTGTAGGCTTCAGGGTGCTATTTATACGTGTAGGAGGATCAAATCTCCCTCAAAATTCGAGAGACTTTTTCTGGCATGTGAGTGGGCCCACACGACCGACCCCACCAAGTTTCGGCTCGATCTGTGATCGATACGAATTGATTTCGTATCCATCAAGAATTAGTCCAATCGAGCTCAAACTTGGCAGGAACATGCTTTACCTTGTTCTTAATCTCCCCTGAGAATTTCATTGCATTTGGCCTCGTGGTTTGGGATATACGATCGATACGAATTGGAGTGTTTCGGTTGACTGTTTGGTTCGAACCCATCAGTTCGAACCGATACGTTCGAATCGATCTTGTCATGTGGTTCTTTGGTGAGGTGGCACGCACTCTTCGCCTCAGTGCGGTTCTTGTGTCGAGTTGACTACTTCGCATCCATGAATTTCGCCTCCTTATTTTAATAATCCAACACTTTACCACTGCACCAAGCTATCTTTCAATGTCTAGTTCGAACCGAGATAGGCGGCTTAGCTCGCATCGATAGCATCGTATCCATTCAATGGATACGATTGTGATGGATACGAACTAACGCTGCCTGATGGATTCGAATGAAGGCTTCGTTCATCGATTCGAACTAGGCATTGGTCGAACGATACAAAATTCATGGATACGAGGATCTGGCCGTCCCGGTCAATACGAAGCAAACTATATTGATGGATACGAAGTCCATCGATACGAAGCACAACCCACTGATGGATATGAACTATGGATGGTTGATGGACACGTAACGCATCGACCTGATGGATACGAACTTGTTGAGGTAATGCCTACTTTATCGATTCGAAACCGATCGATTCGAACTGATCGATATCACGTTACCGATCGATTCGAACTCGATCGATTCGAAGCATATTTAAACCGATGGATTCGAACAAGACAAACAGTGATGGATACGAATCCTATGGATTCGAAATGAGCATCTCCTCAACTTTTTGATGGATTCGAACAGCATACTTTGGCTAACTTGCATCGACCATTTCTCGTTCATATGAACTCCGATTAACTTGAAATTTGGAACGCTAGTTCCCATGACTTTGCTTGCCGTGTTCTATCAATCGTAGCCTGATTCGGGCTCGGACAAACTTCGTCGATATCCATGGTGAAGCAAAGTACAACCAATCTTTGAGATGAACTGTCTTTAGTTTTCGACCGATCTTTTGGTATCACGGCTTTGCCAAAAAGTGGGATAACATTTGCCCCCCAAAACATGCCTTGCGGTAGGAAGGTGTGTTTTGCAATGCTTTGAGATGGATGTTCATATCATGTCAACAACCTGTAAAGAACTTGATAGTTTCATATGACCTCAAATGACGATCGTTCGGGATCGTGTGTCATTTGAGATTAATCGGGACCGTTCGCGGCCGATGCCATTCGCGGCGAAGGATGGAATGGAACCGTTCGCGGTCGATGTCGTTCGCGGCGAATGATGAGATGAGACCGTTTGCGGTCGTATGCCGTTCGCGGCGGATATCGATCGTTCGCGATCGAGTGCCGTTCAAGGCTGATTGTGACCGTTCGAGGTCGGACATAATAAATGAGTCGTGATCGTTCGCGGTCGGGTGCCGTTCGAGGCGAATTATGTGTGCCCGAGGGGGACTTAGTATTATCGGTGCCGGAGTTAATGTTCGGGGGAGTTTCCGAATCAGAGACTTTGGTGGATCATCGCCATACAGAAGGTGCCCGTGGACCGTTCGCGATCCATCGGGCATGCAAATAAACTCTTTCATAGAATTGTAAATATCAAAACAAAAATTACACGAATCTCACAATATAAATGTCCAAACAGGAAGAGTCTAAATGTTCAAATCGAAATCAAAGCAAAAAGCAAGATGAAGATGTCAAAGCGTAAACTCTTACTATGATGCAGTTGGTAGTCATTCAGAGCATGCCTACGGATCGTGCGCGATCACTCACATGTGTAAATGATTTAACCATGTTAGTGAGAGGTTTACGACTTGTTCATCGTTATTTCAATCAATCAATGGATAATCAAACGTTGTCCCGGCTCAGGGTCACCTTTAGCTGATGTAGACGGTGGTCGTTCTGGCTTCACTGCTGGAGTTCGCCTCCTCACATACTGAACGAGCATACCATTCGTGATATGCCCTTCCACCTCGTCCTTCAGATGTCTGCAATCATTAGTGTTATGACCGTTCAATTCATGAAATACACAAAAGTTATCTGATTTTCTTTCATCAGAATTCAGATCCCTTCGCATCGGTCTACGATACGGAACCTGCTCTTTGGTATCCTGATAGATTCGTTCCAGACTCTCATTCGGCTCAGAGTAAGTGGTGAATCGCGGCTCCCTCCGTGGCCGCTTTGACCTGTCGCCATTATTCTCAGTCTTTCCTTTTCCTTTACTAGTCTCCGCACCAGGTGTATTCACGCCTTAGATTGCGAAAACATCAATTCCCTCTCCTTCCTCTCTTTCGGCGTTCGCATCCTCCAATCGTAAATACTTTTCCGCCTCGTGATTGAATTCTCCTAGATCCACAGGTGGATCTTTAGTTAAAGAATTTTTGAACTCTGTTCCGTCAGCTATTCCGCACAGCTGCCATCATAACCATAGATGGATCTGGTCGATCCAACGAAGCTGCTGCTGCATTGAATCGCGTCAGAAAACTCCTCAAAGTCTCCCCAGCTTTCTGTTTTAGAGTTGCCAAAGTCATCACATTCTTGGGTCTCGCAATGTGAACCCTGAATTGCCTCATGAATCTCTCAGTTAAATCTGCCCATGTTCCTATGGAGCTGCTCTCCAGCTGTCTAAACCATAATGCCGCAATATCTACCAAGTACAATGGGAAGCATCGGGCCATAACTTCCTCTGATGCCCCCAGCACCTCCATATGCCTCATATATTTTGTCAGATGAACTGTAGGGTCTGTCCTTCCATCATACATATCCAATGATGGTAACTTAAAATCTGGTGGGTTCCTTGCTCGCCTGATTGCCGTGGTAAAAGGGCTTCTATTAACATCCTCTAAATCTTTATTTACTAATCCACCTCTCATGGCTCGTCTAACCATCTCCACCAACTTATCATTGTCTCCAAGATGCAATCTTCATTCATCACTTTCGACCAGCCCCCCAAGTTCACGAGGGAATTCTGGGATCTGCCCCCTTGACTGAGCGTTCACTCCTCTGCTACTCCTAGGTTGCGCAGATGCTCCTCTCTCTCTCCGAGAACGGATCAACATTCTCCATGTGCACTCCTAATCCAGGTGCTACGCCGGATGGTCCTGCTCCGTTCTGAACTCCATCTGCTTCTCTATTCTGTGCTCCAAGTTGTCCTATTTGTTGAAATAAACTCTGGATCAACTCCTCCTGTTTTTTCATCATTGTCTCCATCTCGTCCCTAATGACGAAGATCGACGCTTGATTCGCTCCTGAGGAAGCCTCTTGACTTCCTTGATGTTCACTTCTCTCTGGCCTTTGTCTCTTACTTGTTTGTCTTGTCATAGCTCTCAGATCTAAATTCTTAAATCTTCAAATTCAACTTATCCTGAATCATCTTTTCTCAGTGAAAGCACCAAAATGTTTGTTTCAAAATTGACCACAAACACCCGATATCGTGAAAGCACCCGTTAATGAACACTAATCAACAATAATCAATGCAAAAATCAGATCTAAGCAATTGTAATCACAATAATTCACAAATAACAATCAAAAACACAGGATTTATAGTGGTTCGGTGATCTTGCCTACGTCCACTTTAAGCTTATGTCTTTATTGATTCACTTGATGATTTCAATTGATTACAGCGAATGACAGCAAGTTATAGCTCTGATACTTGATTACAACAGCGGTATTGAAGAGTAGAATTGAATCCGGCAGAGTCTGGACGTCAAATAGCAAAAAGATCGTCCTTTCTGCAGGCTTCAGGGTGCTATTTATAGGTGTAGGAGGCTCAGATCTCGCTCAAACTTCGGGAGACTTTTTCTGGCACGTGAGTGGGCCCACGCGACCGACCCCATCAAGTTTCGGCTCGATCTGTGATCGATACGAATTGATTTCGTATCCATCGAGAATTAGCCCAATCGAGCTCAAACTTGGCAGGAACATGCTTTACCTTGTTCTTAAGCTCCCCTGAGAATTTCATTGCATTTGGCCTCGTGGTTTGGGATATACGATCGATACGAATTGGAGTGTTTCGGTTAACTATTTGGTTCGAACCCATCAGTTCGAACCGATACGTTCGAATCGATCTTGTCACGTGGTTCTTTGGTGAGGTGGTACGCACTCTTCGCCTCGGTCTGGTTCTTGTGCCGAGTTGACTACTTCGCATCCACGAATTTTGCCTCCTTATCTTTAATAATCCAACACTTTACCACTGCACCAAGCTATCTTTCAATGTCTAGTTCGAACCGAGATAGGCGGCTTAGCTCGCACCGATAGCATCGTATCCATTCAATGGATACGATTGTGATGGATACGAACTAACGCTGCCTGATGGATTCGAATGAAGGCTTCTTTCATCGATTCGAACTAGGCATTGGTCGAACGATACGAAATTCATGGATACGAGGATCTGGCCGTCCCGGTCAATACGAAGCAAACTATATTGATGGATACGAAGTCCATCGATACGAAGCGCAACCCACTGATGGATATGAACTGTGGATGGTTGATGGACACGTAACGCATCGACCTGATGGATACAAACTTGTTGAGGTAATGCCTACTTTATCGATTCGAAACCGATCGATTCGAACTGATCGATATCACGTTACCGATCGATTCGAACTCGATCGATTCGAAGCATATTTAAACCGATGGATTCGAACAAGACAAACAGTGATGGATACGAATCCTATGGATTCGAAATGAGCATCTCCTCAACTTTTTGATGGATTCGAACAGCATACTTTGGCTAACTTGCATCGACCATATCTCGTTCATACGAACTCCGATTAACCTAAAATTTGGAAAGCTGGTTCCCATGACTTTGCTTGCCATGTTTTATTAATCGTAGCCTGATTCGGGCTCGGACAAAATTCGTCGATATCCATGGTGAAGCAAAGTACAACCAACCTTTGAGATGAACTGTCTTTGGTTTTCGACCGATCTTTTGGTATCACGGCTTTGCCAAAAAGCGGGATAACAAGAACCTTCTCCTGTATTTAACCGCCTTTTATCATGAACCAATGCGCTTTCCAAAGCAGCTTCTTCCGTTCATTCCAATCACTAGGGAGAGTTCCTCTAAGCAAATAATCTTTTATTAGTGTCATCCATGACTCTACCTCTTTTGTGGTTTCTAGTATCCAATCAATGTTCATCTCGTTGATACTCAAGGTTGTCAAAACTTCTACCAAAACAAGGCCCATCAGTTGCGCTACCCCAAAACTAGCCAACTTTTCTAGCGAATCAGCCTTTGTATTGTCTTCTCTGGGGATGCGCATTATAATATAGAGTTTTGTACCCTCTAGCAGTTCTGGTGTCTTTGGCAAGTAAGGGGCCAGTCTTACTCCCTTTTCTTGATACTCTTTTCTGAACTGACAAACCACTAATTAGTAATCGTTGAATAATGCATCATCTTTATTCCTATTTCTTTCACTATCCTCAATCCAGCTATCAGTGCCTCGTATTCGGCTGAATTATTAGTCACAGGAAACTCTTGTTTTAATGCATAGAAAACTGATCGTCCTTCTGGAGTTTTGAACAAAACTCCAGCTCATGCGCTATGTTTATTTGAAGCACCATCAACAAACAGCTTCCAATGAGACACTACGACTGCATCACCGTCTTGTTCCTTACTATCTCGGATGGTGAACTCGGTGATGAAGTTTGCCAATGCATGTCCATTTATAGCTCTCCTTAGATGGTAAGTAACATTATACTGGTTCAACTCCATATTCCATTTTAGCAACCTTCCCAAGTCTTGGGTCGGTACAACACCTGCTTAAGAGGCTGATCAGTTATTACTTTGATTGAATGGGCTTGGAAATTGGGTCATAGCTTGCTTGACACAATCAACAAGAAGTATGAAAGTTTCTCCAGCTTTGCGTAGTTCTTTTCAGCTCCAGTAAGCTGTTTGCTGATGTAATAAACCGGTCTTTGAATCCTTGCCTCCTCACGTACTACTGTGGTGCATAAACCATGAGCAGACATTACTAAGTAAACGAACAAGCCCTCCATGTTGATCAGTTCGGACAAAAGTGGCGGTATCTCCATTTGTCCCAATAATTCCTCGAAGGAATTTTGGCAATCGTGGTTCCATTTGATGTTTTTCTTTGCATTCTTGAGTACATCGAAGAAGGGTATGCATTTATCCGTGGCCTTCGAGATGAATCTACTCAAGGTAGCGATCTTTCCATTTAATCTTTGTGACTCCTTTTTGTTGGCAGGGGTTGTTACAATCCTCAAAGCATCAATTTGCTCCAAATTGTCTTTAATACCCCTAGCATTGATAATAAATCTAAGAAATTTTCCTGATGCGACTATGAAAGAGAATTTTAACGGATTCAGTCTCATTTCGTATTGTCGTAGAACTTTGAACATCTTTGAAAGATCATCTAAGTGATTATGAGACACTCACAATTTCACAAGCATATCATCCACATATACCTCCATCGTCCGTCCAATCTGGTTCTTGAATATAGTATTTACCAATCTTTGGTATATAGCTCCATTGTTCTTTAAACTGAATGACATTACTCGATAGCAGTATAATTCAATATCCGTTATTAAGCTGGTGTTTTCTTTGTTTGGTATATGCATTAATATTTGATTATATCCTTAGTATGCATCCATGAAAGAGAGTAGCTCACGTCCAGTAGTGCCGTCAACGAGCTGGTCAATCCTGGGAAAAGGAAAGCTATCCTTTGGGCAAGCTTTATTCAGATCCAAATAGTCGATGCATGGTTGCCACTTTCCATTTGATTTCTTGACCAATACGAGGTTAGATACCAACTTAAGATTAAGTGCATCGCGGATGGAGCCATTTTCCGTCAACTTGTCTACTTCTTCCCTTAACATAGCGGATCGCTCTGGACCCAGGCTGCACCTCTTCCACTTCATCGGTATGAATGTGGGGTCAATGTTAAGTGCATGGCATGCTATCCATAGTGATATCCCATACATATCTGAGTGTGCCCAGGCAAATACATATAAGTTTTCTTGGAGAAAATTCACTAATTCTCTTTTTAAGTTAGCGTTGAGCTGAGATCCAATCTTCAGGACCCGAGTTGGATCATCCAAGTCGATTGGAATGCCTATTGTCAGCACTGTCGGTGCTAGTCACCCTTTCCATGACTGCTTCCTGGGATCCATACCTATGCTGAATCGGCTATGGTTACCGAGCCTGGGTCCAGGCTTTGGTTGCCATGCTTGCGTGTCATGAATGTGGAGAGTTCTCTCCATATTCTTCCCTTTCTCACGTCTCTTCGCTTCTCTAAGCTTTGCCATATAGCATTCCCATCCTACGCACCGGTCGTCTTTTACTACTCTGACCTTGTAACAACCTGCACTATCCAACACACCGATCAAAATCCTAATGTGACTTTTGAACTTGCTTCTTGCCAAGAAATACGAGCTATTGGGTATTTAAAACATTATAGAGCATAATTATAAAAGCAAGTTCTAAGACATTTTATACTTTCATATTTCACAACGGAAGGAATTAAAATACAAGTACTAAGAAAGTAGGCATTTCAGAGAATAGATTTCAAAATACTTTATTTTCCATATACACTTTCAAAGTACAATATATGCTTT
This sequence comes from Allium cepa, assembly GCA_030765085.1. Lineage (NCBI taxonomy): Eukaryota > Viridiplantae > Streptophyta > Magnoliopsida > Asparagales > Amaryllidaceae > Allium > Allium cepa. Next base: position 438,108,069 of record CM060935.1, on the reverse strand, counting down.
TACAGACTATTAATACAGTAAGTATCCACACAAAAGACAACAAAGAATATGTGAACTTCAACATAAAGCTCCTTTCTCCATGTACTATGCCCAATCCACTATGAATCTATTATCCATTGGTGGGGGAAAATGGAAAGGAGGGTGTGGGTGAGAAAAAAGTGTAGTGAATGAGTAACAAGTTGAATATATGGTAATCATATGCAGTTACTTCAATAATACTTTAGAGGATGTAGGGTGTGATATAAGTGTCCATGAATTCCTAAGGTCTACTAACTCAGGTTCTTATCTAATACATTCCTAACTACGATTTGTATAGTCTAAAACAATGGGTTGAACTAAGGATCGAATCTTATGTCTAACGATCGGTTACTATTTCTAGAGCTACTCAATGTAAACAATATCATTAGGCTACTAAATATGTAAACAACATCATAATACCACTAAACGTGAAAACACCGCCCTTTCGGCTACTAACTATGAAAGACACCGCCACTAAGCTACCGTGGGTCAAACTCCCACTACTATCACAGCCATTAGGTTGCTATGAGCTAAGCTCCCACTACCATCATCGCCACTAGGCTACTGGGAACATTCCCTCTTACTACGCCTGGAGAGAAAAGAACCCAAAATGTCGACTTATCGTAATGTCTCATCATCTGTGTTCGCTTTCACCTCTTGATAGTTGCATTGAACTCTTATTGCACACTCTGGGTCCTCCTCTCTAATTATATCACGTGTGTCAATAATTTTTGAATAATAAGACCTCTCATTGTGTCGAGCCTACTTCATCAAGCATCCACATCGGCTGCACACCCACGGTTTGGAATGTCGTGTGAGTCCCAATTACGAATGTGCATCGCTGCGAAGTGATTACAATCCCAGATTGTGTAAAAAATCGCTACCTAACACCGTCACAACTTAGCATCCGCTCCTAAGGAACTAGCTTCCCTACGAGTCCTAACATACATCTAATCGTCCTTAAATAGGCCCACAACAATTCACAATTTTTATAATTTTTATTAATAAATTTAGGGCTTAAATCGAGGTTCAATTTGCAAATTTTCAATATGAACGATCTACCCTTCGATTGACAACTACCGATCGACGGTGAGGGTTCCTAAGTCGACCATTGACAAACTAAATTTCAAATTTCTCCCTATTTCAATTGTCAATTACTAATGCATTTAGCTTAGGTCATTAACAATATTTAATTAACCATAGTTACAACCTAAACATCAATTTGCACTTCGATTTAGTGTTTGTTGATTTAAGGTTTGTAAATTTGATGAATATCCAATTCAATAATTTCTTGTAATTTCAAATCTGAGATTATAGATTTCAACTGGGGGTTTCACAATTTAATTAACAGAAAGGGATGCAGTTGTATCAAATCAGGTTTGAGAATTTACAAATTTCAATTTAGGGTTTCTAACATCGTCTTAGAATAGAGAGAATATATCAATTTTAACTGCATTTAACAACCTAATTAAAATTATTTTCAGTCACCTCAAGCCTAAGCTCTTCCTATTTGCCTTGCTTCAGAATCGTTTCTTCATACAGTTGTTTTTCTTGCTCCATCTAGACTTAATTGATTTTATGCTTCTAGCTTGATTTTTATTTGATTTTAGAAGAGTTTTAGGTTTAAATGAGATATTGGATTTTGGCTGCAATTTGTTACTTTAAACTGATATGAGAATTTAAGGTTATGCTAGGCTTGCTTATATAGAGGTTTGCAGTGAATTAGGAACATTGATATGGGTTGGACAATATTATTCTAACATCTTGAATGCTCATCTAAACATAGGGACGAAGGAACCGATCAGAACCATTAAACAACGCTTGATTTAGGTTGGACAATACTAATCTAACATCTTGAATGGTCATCTAAACTTAGGGACGAAAGAACTGAGCAAAACCATCAAATAACGCTCGATATATTCCAGGGTTCTGCCAATTTTCGCTACCCGTGGTCAACCCCAATTGACCCATGGTCGACTGCTATAAGTCGACCATGATACCTCTTTGGGTCGACCTAGGTGTGTTTTGTTTTTACTTGTATTTTTTTCTCAACTTTGTTCTCATATTTTTCGAAGTCTATGAGTCCACTATACAAACTCTGATTTCGAAGTGTTATATATGAAAATTGTCTAGAAAATAGCTACGAATGGAATGGTGCCTATTTCGTGGCTAATTTGGAAATCTGTGGAAAATTTCTATTTAGTCCTTGATTTAATTCAATTTACTTTCCTTATTAAATTTCCATTTAAATTTCTACTAAATTCATTTTAAATTTTATGTAAATTTCCAGTGTGTTACATTCTCTCCCTCCTAAAAAGGATTTTGTCCCTGAAATCTTAACGGGCGGCAAAATGTAACTCATACACATAACAATCAATAGCTACAACTATCTACTCATCCATCATTCATGATAAATCATTGTCCTTAGTAGTTTTCTAATGTACTATTTACATATATATGCAACCTGAGATGCATATGAACTTATTCTACTGCAAAAAGTAAGAGGTATACTGATCTAGTCGACTTCCCGTCATGCAAGTACTCATGCCATGCATCCAAAATGTATGCAACATCCTAAATAAATGTACTTACAATTCTACATGTATGCGCAACCATTCCATCCATATGCAACATCCACACGCACGATAATCAACAATCAAGCATATGTATGTATCATAATAAATAAGCTAGACAACAATAAGGGATAATGTGAATATGTTTGTTCTACCTAGAGGATATACCGTTTTAACCGTCTATAACAAGCAATCCAAATAATACATCCAAATACATTCACTAGCATCCATCATCCATAACATGTCCTATTGACATGTTTATAGGACATGTACACCCATTCCTACCGTCCAATAGTCCCTACCTAAGCAAGAACTTAAGTACATATGTAATATGTACTTCTGTTAATTAAAATAGAAACTTACTAGAAAGGAGTTCAGGATGGGTAGCTCGGAATTTCTCCTTAAGCTTCCATGTACTCTCAACTAGATCGTCTCCCTACTAGACTCTAACTATCTTAATTGTCTTATTATAGAGTCGATTGTCCCATGCCCAAAATACGAGAGGTGTAAGGCAGACAAGGGACTCGCATATCCTTTTTAACTTGACATTGGTAAATGCATCCATAGACACTTCCGCAAGTACCTAATGATGACTCCTTAATAATTTATTTGTGTTTTATCTTACCTTCGGGATTTTCTACTGGTTCTATTATGGACTCAATTCCAAAAGACTCCTTATACGTTTCTTATCAATACTAGCTTTACTGCCAACCCTATGTAGTCCTTGTTCCTCTATGAAATCCTCAATGCACAATATATCAACTTAACTCAACTAGTGGTATACTTAATCACTTAAACTCTTAGATACTAAGTGAGACAACTCGAATGTGGATGGTGTCTCATTCTATGGTACTTCCTATATAGCTCTTTGCTAATTTACTACTTTACCAAAGGGTATCCAACTAGATAATTTCTTAAAAAGTTGAACATAACAAAACTTCTTTTCAGATTTGATTCAACTTAAATCGCCTCATTTTACTTCTGAATGGTTTCTTCAGTCCTTTATCATGGTACCTATATATCATGTTTAGAGTCTATAGCGATCTATCCGAAATTCCACAGGCGAAATTTTAGTTTATCTTCCCATTCAACCATACTGTAAAGTCCCCAAATAAATTGAAGTCATAACTTAAAATCACTCTAGCATTAGTGATAATCACCTAAGTGGTACTTTGTTCCCATGCGAATGGTACGCACACAACTGTGTATTCTAAGTTAGTCTTCCATAAGTTTCCTTAAGTAAATAGTCTTCTTCCAAACCGAGAGATAATTGAAAAGAATCCTTTTTATCCCTCTCTTCGAATCTTATCAAAAATCTCCCAATCAAGTTTTCAATGAAAAACTCCTTTTCATCCCAATGCATGCAAATATCAATATCTTTGTCTTGGCTAGGACCCAATTCCTTGAATTAACCAACACTTGCACAACCTTGACTAAAATCTTGTCTAAAGTACTTTTTGTGGTTTGAACTTCCAAAATTTTACCATTTCCTTAATGTTCTTCCGTAAACGAGACCTTTGTACCAAACATAACCTCTTATCACTTTATTCCAATTATTTCCTGATTGAGGTAACTCATTATGGAATAATGCCTTGCCATTTCAATCCAATAACCATGATGTTCGGTGCTTTGGTTTACACATAAGGATTCTTGTATTTTAATGCATTGGAACTACATTTCTCCCAAAGAAAAGGTTGACAGTGCAAATTTCTATGGCTTATCCAAAAGGAGAATTAATATCACGTTTGGAATTACAAGGATTTTTCTTTTTCATAATTATTGAAATAGACAGTACAAAATATGATAACCATCCTTATTTTTTACATCTCTTTCATTTGGGTATATTCCTTGTCTTTTTAAACGATACATTTTTATTTATAAATCCAAACTTGATAATTCATAGTGTTGAGACTTAGTTTTGATTCATGACACGAAGCTATCACTACAACATACAGATTTGACGACTGCTACGACAAAAAGAGACAAGGAGACGAGACTTTAAAAACCGGTGCATCAACTGTGGTATTTTGATTTTAAGTCTTTGGTCAATATTTGTTAAAATCTCTCATCGATTATGCCTACACTAGCTTATATATTTAATCACTACATTTACTAAATATTTTATACATATATAAGCACACATTTAAATTATTAAAGTAATATAAAATTATAGAAATAAATAAATATATATATATGTGTAATTGTGCAAACTGCACAAAAATGACCAGGTCGGTCGACTGACCTACAGAGACAGTCGACTGACACTGGGGTTTTTGTGCAGCATGCACGGATACATAAATATATATGAATTTAAATTTTAAATTACTTTTGAATCTTCAGTCGACTGACTCTGTAGCTCAGTCGACTGAATTTCTATAATAGCCACTTATTTGAAAGGACACGACTTTTGTGAAAAGATTCGGCTGCAACACTTCGATCGAAACTCTTCACCCACAGTCGTTGCTTTCTAACCTTTATAAATACAAACTCCAACTTCATTTCAAATCACTTAATCACAATCGATTTCTCTTATTCTATGATCTAACTTTCTAAAATCTATTCGCTATCATACTTTCAAATATTCTACATTAAAGCAATACTATACCTTTCTATTCTTCATATACTTCAAATATAAATATTTATACTCGAGGAGAAGATTGTAGGAAGGGTGTACTACAAGTGACAAATCCGTGTTATCAGAACACACATTAGTCAAACTTTTTCTGTATTAGTTGAAGTCATGTTCTACTGCTCAGGCAAGTGAAGTCCTCTTCGACTATTGAGGCAAAATCATGTTCTGCTGCTCAGGTTCCTGTTCGGCTGTTCAGCGGTGTATAGAGCTGTTCCTCCAGGTTAAGTGAGGGTTGTTGTTTTAGTGAAATTCTAGAATGAGTCTGGGATTGGATATAGGACGGTGCTCCAAACCAGTATAAAAATCTCTGGTGTCATTTTACTATATTGCTTTTTATTCAGCACTATTTATAGTATTATTATCATCATTATACTCTGCATTATCATATATCCATATTACACGATCCATAACACGCTTTCATTTGGTATCAGAGCAAGGTCATCATATAACCGTAACACAGTTATCTGATAATCTAATAAAATGGACACTAACACCAGCAGTAGTACTAGCATTAATACTAGCTTTTTTGAAGGACAATCCATTACACGTCCACCAGAATTTAATGGCATGAATTGTAACTATTGGGCCACACGAATTAGAATATATATATATATATATATATATATATATATATATGCAAGCAAATAGTTTTGAGTCATGGAATATAACTCAGATAGAATGTACTATTCCTACTGAAGAATATTCGACTTGGTAAAATACACAAAAATTGGATGTCACAGCTAATGCAAAAGCCATGAATATGTTATTTTGTGCCTTAGATAAAAATGAGTTTAACCGTGTTAGCATGTGCAATACTGCATATGAAATATGGCGTACACTCAATATCGCACATGAAGGAACCAACAAGGTTAAACAAAGCAAAATATCCATGCTAAAGAGCCAGTTTCAAAACTTTAGAATGAAAGAAAATGAATCCATAAATGACATGTACTCAAGATTTCAGGATATCTATCATTCATTAGTAGGGCTAGGAGAAAAATATTCAGATTTTGATGTCGTATCCAAAATCCTTAATTCTTTAACAGAAGAATGGGAAAGAAAAGTTCTCGCTATTGAAGAAACGAACGATATTTCCAAAATAACTCCAGAAGAATTAATAGGAAACCTAATGCCCTATGAAGTGAATATGCAGGCAAAAAGAGTTCAGGCTCAAGATAAAAAGAATATAGCATTTCATGCAGAACAAGAAGAATCAGACTCAGACAAAGACGACCTAGCTTTTACTGCAAATAACTTCAAGAAATTCTTGAAATATAGAAAAGGAAACAGAAACAATGGCAAGAGAAGCTCAACCAACAATAAACCACCATCTCTATCGGTTATGGAATGTTTTAACTGTCATAAAAAGGGGCATATGCAGAAGAACTGTCCAGATCAAAAGAAAGAATACCGAAACAAAAGGAAGGACAAATTCAAAAGAAAAGCCTTTTCAGTCACATGGGATGATTCAGATTCCTCATCCTCTTCTTTGGGAAGTGAAAGTGACAACAATAATGAACAAACTAATGTATGTTTTTTGGCTAAAGCTAATGAGGTTAGTGATTTTACTTTTAATGATATGATAGAAATAAACTCTGAATTAATAAATACTTTAAAAAGTCTTAAAAGAAAATATAAAGAAGTTGTAGAAAATTAGAACAAGGCAGAATTCGAAAGAGATATGCTTAAACATGAGAACAAAATATTGGAAGAAGAACTTGAGAAAACTCAAGAATCTCTCTCTAATGTTAATTCTCAACTTGTATTATTGAGTCGAGAAATTGAAACTCAAAAGGAGAAGAATGATTGCCTTGTTTCTGAAAATCATGTTTTAAAAACTAATATTAAAATGGTAGAACTAGAAAATTCAAGTCTAAAGACCAAACTAGATGGAATCACTAAAAATGTTTCAAATTTTAATAAAGAAAGAGAAAATTTATCTAGGATTATTGAAAATTCACAATCTATTAGTAATAAGCATGGTTTAGGATATAAGAAGAAAGTTAAAAAGCCATAATCTAGTAATTTGAACAAAGTTAAAAATAATAAAACACCCATGTCTTTAAATAGACTAGTTTCTAAAACTATAATTATATGGATACCTAAAACTAATAACAAACTAATAAGAAAGAAGTATATTAGTTCATTCATAGAAGATGTTCATAATAATAAAAATTATATTTATAAAAGGGATATTAAACCCTCTTGGGTTTCGTTTCCTAAGACCTAACTCTTAGGACCCTATTAAAAAGGTGGGTACCAATGATATCTCATATTTTTTGCAGGTCCCATTCAAGAAAAGAGGAAAATGGATACTCGACAGTGGTTGCTCAAAACATATGACAGGAGATAAGGACATGTTGATAAATATTACATCCTCAGATGGAGGGTCTGTAATTTTGGGAGACAATTCCAAGGGATATATCATTGGCAAAGGTGATGTGAGCAATTAAGCTACATCTAATTTACCACTAATTACAAATGTTCTATTAGTTAAGAATTTAAAACATAATTTATTAAGAATAAGTCAGTTATGCGATAAAGAATTTAAAATATCATTTTCTGAAAATAAGTGTAGTGTTCTTGACTAGAATTAAAATCTTATTTTCGAGGGAAATAGAGATAAAAACATTTACGTTTTAAATATGAAAGTTAATCATAACTCAGGTATGTGTTTAATAGCTAAAGAAAATGATCCATGGATATGGCATAAACGATTGTGTCATATCAATTTCAAAAATATAAATAAAATTTCTAAAAATAATCTTGTAAAAGGATTACCAAATATGAATTTTAAAGTCAATAATATATGTGACTCATGTCAATTAGGTAAACTAACTAAATCCTCATTTAAATCTAAGAAAGTTATCTCACATTACAACCACTCGAATTACTTCATATATATTTATTTGGCCCTATCCAAATTCAATCCATAAATCATAATAACTACGTATTTGTAATAGTTGATGATTTTTCTAGATATACATGGACTATTTTTAAGAAAAATAAAATTTATACCTTTGAAAATTTCAAAACATTTGTTAAACAAATTCAAAATTTAATAGGTACTAAAATTAAAATTATTAGAAGTGATCACAGAGGTGAATTTGAAAATATACAATTTGATAACTATTGTAAAAAGAAAGGAATATTTCATAACTTTTCATTTCCTAGAACTCCACAACAAAATGAAGTTGTAGAATGAAAGAATCAAACTCTGCAAGAACTTTACTAAATGAAAGCACATTACCAAAACAATTTTGGGCAGAAGCTGTTGCAACTGCTTGTTATGTTTTGAATCGTGTTTCTATTACACCTCTCACCAAAAATACTCCTTACAAACTTTTTACCGGTAGAAAACCAAACATATCATATTTTAAAATATTTGGATCAAAATGTTTTATATTAAATACTAAAGATCAGCTTGGCAAATTCGATTCAAAATGTGACGAAGGAATATTTCTTGGATATACGAATCGAAGTAAAGCTTATCGAATTTTTAATGAACGAACAAATACTATCGAAGAATCACACCATGTATCTTTTGATGAAAATGCTAAACTTGTTTCTACTATGATTAATGACAATAACTTACTTAATAAAACCAAAATAATAATAAACATTCAAGAGATGATGACGATATCATTTTTTCTAGATAAGATGAAAACATTGTTTATAATTTAGAAAATAGAAATACTACTAATACAATAAGATCTCCTCGAAGAGTTTTACGAAATCATCCTACAGAAAATATAATTGGAGAAATAAATTCAAATGTTCGAACTAGAACTCAATTAAATTTAATGAGTAATATAGCTTTTCTGTCTACTATAGAACCTGAAAATACTAAAGAAGCATCATCTAATGAAAATTGGATTATTGCTATGCAAGTAGAATTAAATCAGTTCGTAACAACCCGCATATTTATCGATTATATATTTAAATATTTTATTTAAATATTTCACCATTCATCGGATTTTGGTCCGAAAAGCTACTTTGTGCAAACAGTCGAATTGAGACTCGAGACCACCCCCATTGAGTTCAAAATGACATTTTCGATCTTTTTGAGTATAAGCTTCGATATGTTTGGAGAAAGTTGAATTTTGCTACTTTTCACTTAGGGTTTTGGTTTGGGCTGAGCCCACTTATGTATTCAGTCCCAACCCCTCTCCTCTTCATTCACTCCTTTTCTATTTTTCTAACACTCAAGCTTTAGCAACAATGGTGGAAGAGAATGGGAAATAGAAATTCCTAAGCCCTAGCTTGCTTAGCAAATCCATCTTCTTGCTCCAAACTCAAGTGAATCCATTGGTAAGCTTTTCCTTCTTCTTCTCCAACTCTTTCTCTCCTTGATTTCAGAAAATTCCTAAACCTAATTTAGGAAATGTTTCTCTTTTAAGCTTAGATTCAAGCTTCTTGTGTTGAGATTGAAGTGTGGTTGATCTTCCCTTGTCTTCAAGCTTCTTGTTCATTGTTTTCGGGTTCAAAGGTGAGATTTTTAATCTCACATCTAAGTCTATGAATTACCTTCGATTGTTAGGTATGAATTCCTAACACTTATTCATGTGCATTTGATTTTGATTTGGATTGCTTTTGTGAATATTCCAATTTTTAGTGTTTTGAGTTCAACTCGTTAAAAATCCTAACTTTGATGTTTGAACATGTTTTTGGTGATGCATCGAGGAGCATATAGGGCCGGGTAGTCGATTGGCATAAACCCTTAGCATCGTTGCTCGTGCGATTGCAATTTGATCGAGAGTTGCACCACTTTTGAAATAGGGTAGGAAGTGCAAGCATACAGGTTCGGCCGACCGAGCCCCTGGGCCGGTCGACCGACCTGTAGTCCAGGCACTTCCTGCCTCTGTTTGGAAGTGCTGGTTACAGGCTTCGGCCGACTGAGCCCCCTGGGCCGGTCGACCGACCTGGTGCCCTGAGCACTTCCAACCTCTGGTTCGGTCGACCGACTCAGGGAGTCCGGTTGACCGACCTGCTACTATTTGCCAGATTAGCCTATATTGCTAATCCGTTTGAATATCCAACTTTAATCGATTCGTGTTGTATCCCTTTTGTTGTTGTAATTTATTATCGACTTTGATGACCTTTTCTTTGGGAATTTTAGATATATCCACTTTGGTGGATTTGATATCGATTTCTTTGGATTTTATTCACGTCTTCGAATGTGAATTTTTATGCCCGATTGTTTCTACAATCACTTCTATGATTTGTCACTTTAAAATATAAAGGTTTTCTATACTAGTAGTAAATATCAAAACTCTTTCTTCAAATGATTTCAACACTATTTTATTACAAAGCTCGTTTTCTCAAACCGATTTTCAATCTATTAGTATATACAAACCTTTACCTCACTCGTATGAGAAATCTAATTAAACGACTTAGTAAAACAAGTGGTATGAAACGCTTGTGTTTACTTCATTGGTTAATTTTTGGACTTGTTCGATTGAACCACTTGTGACATTTTTCTAGTGGAGATTTACAGTTTGTTCGTAAATGTTTAAGTTAAGCAAGTGGTTATGGGACATGAAGCTAAACTTTTATATTTACTAGCTTAGTGTAATTGACACTTCTCTTTGATCATGACGATCATCTTTGTGGTTTAGACTAGCAATGTGCGATGTCTCTTTGTTTATGTGGAGGACTGTTCCTCATTTTATTGAGCTTCGTCTCATTTCTCACATGGGTCGTACCTTTTTAGGTGCGTCAATGTTTTATTATGCATGGGGTGTACCTTTCTAGGTGCATCGATGTTTGTTTATACATGGGTCGTACCTTTTTAGGTGCGTCAATGTTTATTTATGCATGGGGTGTACCTTTCTAGGTGCATCGATGTTTATTTACTTCGTGGAGCAATCGGCTCAATAAGTCGGGACATGGGGCGTATCTTTCTAGGTGCATCGATGTTCGTCTATGCATGGGGCGTATCTTTCTAGGTGCGTCGATGTTCGACTTAGCATGGGGTGTATCTTTCTAGGTGCATCGGTGTTAGACATTACATGGGGTGTATCTTTCTAGGTGCATCGATGTTTATTTATGCGTGGGATGTATCTTTCTAGGTGCATCGATGTTTATTTATGCATGGGGCGTATCTTTCTAGGTGCGTCGATGCTAGGGCATGGGGCATATCTTTCTAGGTGTGTCGATGTTCGACTGTACATGGGGCGTGTCTTTCTAGGTGCGTCGATGTCCAGTTTGTGGGATTGGCCATCCTTTTTATTGTGATTTCTGGATTTCGTGTGTTGATTTCTGGAATTTATGTTTCACCAACTTTTACGATGGGCATTGATATATATGTCATTTATTGTGGCTTGGTGAATGAAATTAGGAGTATGACATTCCTTTTTATCTTGAGTAGATTATTGTGATATTGATTAATCTCTTGTTGATTTTCAATTACTTATTTATCACAGCTTGGCATTGTGATTATTATATGTTTATGTCATATCTCTTATTATATATCACTTCATCCGATATTTATAGCTAGACTGATCCGTTTATTATTTTCTTCTTAAATAATACTCGGGTCAGACTGAGATATTACAGGTGCTTCCTCCTGGCTTCCTATCTGGAACCATCTTCTGACTTTTGGTTAACTACTTTAGTTTGGTAGTTTTTGTTGTATACATTTCAGATATAGACTCCTTGATGTATACATATTTTTGTCTAGCACTTGTATCTATTCCTTTGCGATATTGTGGATCTTGCTTGACCACTACTCTGATGTACACTTTCATGTGTTATATTCATATCTATTTCCGCCTTTGTGATATGAATTATCTGTGACTGATTTATGTTATGTTTACTTCTATATTTGTTTCCGAAGATATTATAGCCACTGTGTAGTAGCTTTGAGTTTGTGTCGGCATGTCGGATTTCCACTTGAAAAGAATTGCATGCTATACTATCTGACATATCGATGCTCGCACAAAGCAATTACACGGATGGTCGCTCCTCAACAGCCTTATTCTCCGTGCTAGTTGACATCATTCACCGTAATGTTCTTGGCTAGCGTGGGTATAGAGGTGGGGCGTCACAGTTTGGTATCAGAGCCAAACTTCGAAACAATATGGAATATTATAGCCAGGATCATATCCTAAGTCTTTCTTAGGAGTTGTGCTTTAGGATTTTATTCGGGTCTTCGTACCATTCTATCCTACTTTCTTTTATGATTCCTTGTTTTATCTATCAAGATTGCTTGATACTTATTTTGAGAATAACTTTTTCCTCTTCTTTCTTTCTTTCTTAAAGAAGAGAAATGGTTAGACCAGGCCGTCCCAGGCCGGTCAATCTAGTTCTATTCCCTAGGATGGAGTATTTATGTCTGCTCAACAACTTTTGGATCTTGTAAAGAATCAAGAGTTTATCTATGCTTTGAGTAAGAACCCCGAAATGGTTCTACCTTTGAAACTTGAAGTTTCTTTCAATCAGCTTGTGGATGTTACTCTTCTTCATGGAGAGGTTGGTAAAGGAAGTGTTTGTGATATTGGGACTTCCAAGAAGAAGCATATTAAGTTCAAGAGCCTTAATCCCAATAAGAGAGTGAAGCAAACTACTTTTGTAGCAAAGACTCCAATCCCTAATCGTGGAGGATGCTACAATTGTAATTCTATGGAACACTATGCGAATATGTGTCCAAAACCCCATTCTTGTCGCTATTGCAAGAAACCGAGTCATCTTTTATCTGCGTGTCCCAAACTTTTGAACAAGGACATGAGAAAGCTAAATATTGTGCAAACCCCTAGCAACTCTTCTCTTGGTCAAGGTATTTTTCACTCAATCCTTGATGGCGTTATTTTATTTCGTGATCTTCTTATTTGAGTTCTTTTTGATATGGGTTTCATCTCACTATTTTATATCAAAAGAACTTGTCGATTCTTTTTCTTTGAATATTTTGGGCTTGTTGACTCCTTTGAGGATTGCGAATCCGGATGATAGATCTGCAACACAAAATTTGTTTTCTATAGATGTCGAAACTACTTTATGTGGTTTTTCTTTCCGAGCCGATATTTTTACTTAGGCTCCGAAATTGATTTGTGCGATGGGATTGGCTTAATCATTAATGAAGCCTATATCCTATTTTCTCGAGTGGACTATTCATCTTTGACATTTTCAATCTGTTAAGAAGATTTCTATTTTTCCTTTATGATTTTGATTCCAACTTGATGGCATCATTTTATTCCTTAAGTCCACTTATAAGGAAAGTGTTATTTCTCTCATTCATGTAGTTAGAGAAATTTTCCGGAATCTTTGAGCTTGTCTTAGGATTATCACCTAAGTAATCTTTTGTGTAGTGCTAAGGTCTTTTCAGTTTGACCTTACCACCGGTTTTCATTTGCTACGAGTTGCGGAAGTTAGCATTCCACTTACCGCATTCCGCACTTGTTATGATTCCTATGAATGACTTATTTTGTCATTCAATTTGTCCAGCTTATTTCATCCATTTTTATATATCAAATATTCTATGAATATTTCGATGAGACTATTCTTGTATTTACTGATTTTGGATGAAAATAGTAATTTAAAATTTTGCAAATCCTTTCCATAAGATTTATTTATAAGTAAAACTAGATTTTGTTCTTGAAACGAACAAAGAATATTCTTAAAACTTTTTAAGAGATTTATTTATCCTATAAAAGATGATTTTGTGATTGTATTGCCCGTTGAGTGCTTTAAGAATTTTGGTCGATGCGCTTGATCAACGTTATCGATAGGAATTTCCTAAACGCTTTGATGTGACAATCAGACACGATGTATTGACTTGTAAAACGTAAATTTTTTCTAGAAAGATAATTACATAATGATAAGTGTAATTTTGAAAGTTTTAACTTTTCGGGAAAGAAGGTTATTTAAAAGAAATTCTTTCTTTTCGATACTCTTGTTCTTGTGATTCCTGGAGGGGAACCAAGACTTTGCTATTTATACCGATACTAGTCGTATTGGTTTGTATGTCGTTCTCCTGCAAAGGAGAACGTGCTATCACTTGTGCTTCTAAATCATTATAGCTTATCGAGACTACGTATGCCACTCATGATCTAGTGCTCGCGGCTATTGTTTTTGCTTTTAGAGTTTGACATCATCATCTTTGGGGGAGAAATTTGTTCTCTACCTCGATCATAAATCTTTGGAATAATTATTTTCTTATATGGAACTCCATGTTGACTCGAGTTCCTAGCATCTCATGATCTTGATATTTTTTTATTCCTGGAAGGGAAATTGTGTTGCCAATGCGCTTTGTCGTAAGCAACAAGTGGTTGATTCTTTGATGTTGTCTGAATGGAATTATCTTTCCATCAAGTTCATCGGACGTTTTGGTACACTTCGTTTTATTGAGTTTTATCTCATTCCTTTTATGGACTAGTGTCCGATGTTCTTTTATGGTGTTCGGTTCATCGGATGTACTGTTATTATACTACATCGATGTTCCGTCTTATTTGATACATTGGATGTACCGTTTGCACTACATCAATGATATGATTTTGATACATTGGATGTACCGTTTGCACTACATCAATGTCTTTGCTTTTGACTCATTAGACGTACCGTCTTTGTACTATGTCGGTGTTCCAAATTATTCGAGTTTCTAGTTTCTCGGGCGTACCGTATTTGTACTACGCCGTTGCACCGGCTCAACTTTCTGCTATTCTTGACGATTTCCACGTCTTTTAACTATGGAAATGCTTTTATGTTTCCGGTTTTTATTCTTGAGCCCGGTGTTATTGAGGGATTGAAGTTTCACCAAATTTGACTTTTGAGCAACAATCTATTCGCATCATTGCTTTGGAGGTTGAGCGCCTTCGATATAAAGATATTCTTTTTGATAAAAGTTCAATGGTTCTCAAATCCTAAGGATTGCTCATGTGAAATCTTGAGAATTCATCAAACGAAAACTTTCGGATTTACTCCTTCGTGCTCTTTATGGTGGACTTCTTGATTAAAATTTTCTTTTGTGTTAATATGCTTCCACGGTTGTTACTATATATTTCCTTCTTAACTATTGCGAGGACGCAATTTCTTTAAGGAGGGGAGTCTGTAACAACCCGCATATTTATCGATTATATATTTAAATATTTTATTTAAATATTTCACCGTTCATAGGATTTGGGTCCGAAAAGCTACTTTGTGCAAACAGTCGAATTGAGACTCAAGACCACCCCCATTGAGTTCAAAATGACGTTTGCGACCTTTTTGAGTATAAGCTTCGATATGTTTGGAGAAAGTTGAATTTTGCTACTTTTCACTTAGGGTTTTGGTTTGGGCTGAGCCCACTTATGTATTCAGTCCCAACCCCTCTCCTCTTCATTCACTCCTTTTCTATTTTTCTAACACTCAAGCTTTAGCAACAATGGTGGAAGAGAATGGGAAATAGAAATTCCTAAGCCCTAGCTTGCTTAGCAAATCCATCTTCTTGCTCCAAACTCAAGTGAATCCATTGGTAAGCTTTTCCTTCTTCTTCTCCAACTCTTTCTCTCCTTGATTTTAGAAAATTCCTAAACCTAATTTAGGAAATGTTTCTCTTTTAAGCTTAGATTCAAGCTTCTTGTGTTGAGATTGAAGTGTGGTTGATCTTCCCTTGTCTTCAAGCTTCTTGTTCATTGTTTTCGGGTTCAAAGGTGAGATTTTTAATCTCACATCTAAGTCTATGAATTACCTTCGATTGTTAGGTATGAATTCCTAACACTTATTCATGTGCATTTGATTTTGATTTGGATTGCTTTTGTGAATATTCCAATTTTTAGTGTTTTGAGTTCAACTCGTTAAAAATCCTAACTTTGATGTTTGAACATGTTTTTGGTGATGCATCGAGGAGCATATAGGGCCGGGTAGTCGATTGGCATAAACCCTTAGCGCCGTTGCTTGTGCGATTGCAATTTGATCGAGAGTTGCACCACTTTTGAAATAGGGTAGGAAGTGCAAGCATACAGGTTCGGCCGACCGAGCCCCTGGGCCGGTCGACCGACCTGTAGTCCAGGCACTTCCTGCCTCTGTTTGGAAGTGCTGGTTATAGGCTTCGGCCGACCGAGCCCCCTGGGCCGGTCGACTGACCTGGTGCCCCGAGCACTTCCAACCTCTGGTTCGGTCGACCGACTCAGGGAGTCCGGTCGACCGACCTGCTACTATTTGCCAGATTAGCCTATATTGCTAATCCGTTTGAATATCCAACTTTAATCGATTCGTGTTGTCTCCCTTTTGTTGTTGTAATTTATTATCGACTTTGATGACCTTTTCTTTGGGAATTTTAGATATATCCACTTTGATGGATTTGATATCGATTTCTTTGGATTTTATTCACGTCTTCGAATGTGAATTTTTATGCCCGATTGTTTCTACAATCACTTCTATGATTTGTCACTTTAAAATATAAAGGTTTTCTATACTAGTAGTAAATATCAAAACTCTTTCTTCAAATGATTTCAACACTATTTTATTACAAAGCTCGTTTTCTCAAACCGATTTCCAATCTATTAGTATATACAAACCTTTACCTCACTCGTATGAGAAATCTAATTAAACGACTTAGTAAAAAAAGTGGTATGAAACGCTTGCGTTTACTTCATTGGTTAATTTTTGGACTTGTTCGATTGAACCACTTGTGACATTTTTCTAGTGGAGATTTACAGTTTGTTCGTAAATATTTAAGTTAAGCAAGTGGTTATGGGACATGAAGCTAAACTTTTATATTTACTAGCTTAGTGTAATTGACACTTCTCTTTGATCATGACGATCATCTTTGTGGTTTAGACTAGCAATGTGCGATGTCTCTTTGTTTATGTGGAGGACTGTTCCTCATTTTATTGAGCTTCGTCTCATTTCTCACGTGGGTCGTACCTTTTTAGGTGCGTCAATGTTTTATTATGCATGGGGTGTACCTTTCTAGGTGCATCGATGTTTGTTTCTACATGGGTCGTACCTTTTTAGGTGCATCAATGTTTATTTATGCGTGGGGTGTACCTTTCTAGGTGCATCGATGTTTATTTACTTCGTGGAGCAATCAGCTCAATAAGTCGGGACATGGGGCGTATCTTTCTAGGTGCGTCGATGTTCGTCTATGCATGGGGCGTATCTTTCTAGGTGCGTCGATGTTCGACTTAGCATGGGGTGTATCTTTCTAACTGCATCGGTGTTAGACATTACATGGGGTGTATCTTTCTAGGTGCATCGATGTTTATTTATGCATGGGATGTATCTTTCTAGGTGCATCGATGTTTATTTATGCATGGGGCGTATCTTTCTAGGTGCGTCGATGCTAGGGCATGGGGCATATCTTTCTAGGTGTGTCGATGTTCGACTGTACATGGGGCGTGTCTTTCTAGGTGCGTCGATGTCCAGTTTGTGGGATTGGCCATCCTTTTTATTGTGATTTCTGGATTTCGTGTGTTGATTTCTGGAATTTATGTTTCACCAACTTTTACGATGGGCATTGATATATATGTCATTTATTGTGGCTTGGTGAATGAAATTAGGAGTATGACATTCCTTTTTATATTGAGTAGATTATTGTGATATTGATTAATCTCTTGTTGATTTTCAATTACTTATTTATCACAGCTTGGCATTGTGATTATTATATGTTTATGTCATATCTCTTATTATATATCACTTCATCCGATATTTATAGCTAGACTGATCCGGTTATTATTTTCTTCTTAAATAATACTCGGGTCAGACTGAGATATTATAGGTGCTTCCTCCTGGCTTCCTATTTGGAACCATCTTCTGACTTTTGGTTAACTACTTTAGTTTGGTAGTTTTTGTTGTATACATTTCAGATATAGACTCCTTGATGTATACATATTTTTGTCTAGCACTTGTATCTATTCCTTTGCGATATTGTGGATCTTGCTTGACCACTACTCTGATGTGCACTTTCATGTGTTATATTCATATCTATTTCCGCCTTTGTGATATGAATTATCTGTGACTGATTTATGTTATGTTTACTTCTATATTTGTTTCCGAAGATATTATAGCCACTATGTAGTAGCTTTGAGTTTGTGTCGGCATGTCGGATTTCCACTTGAAAAGAATTGCATGCTATACTATCTGACATATCGATGCTCGCACAAAGCAATTACACGGATGGTCGCTCCTCAACAGCCTTATTCTCCGTGCTAGTTGACAGCATTCACCGTAATGTTCTTGGCTAGCGTGGGTATAGAGGTGGGGCGTCACACAGTTTGAACGAAATGAAGTTTGGGAACTAGTACCCAGACCGACCGATCAGACGATTTTAGGAACTAAATGGGTTTATAAAACCAAAGCAGATGGATTAGGAAATATAACTAGAAACGAAGCAAGATTAGTAGCACAAGGATATAATCAAGAAGAAGGAATAGATTACGAAGAAATGTTTGCTCCAGTTGCTAGACTTGAAGCAATACGAATCTTACTAGCATACGCATGTTTTAATAATTTTAAACTTTATCAAATGGATGTTAAAAGTGCATTTTCGAATGGTTATATTAAAGAAAATGTTTATATTGAACAACCTCCTTTATTTATTCATGAAAAATATCCAGATCATGTATATAAACTTAAGAAAGCTTTATATGGTTTAAAGCAAGCACCACGTGCTTGGTATGAACGTCTTAAAAGCTATCTAATTAATTCTGGATTTGAAATAGGAAAAGTAGATCAAACATTATTTATAAAACGTTCTAAAAATGATATATTAATAGTTCAAATATACGTCGATGACATTATATTTGGCTCAACTAATAATGAATTAGGTAAAGAATTTTTTGGAATAATGACTAGAGAATTTGAAATGTCCCATATAGGAGAGTTATCATATTTTCTAGGACTGCAAATTAAACTAGTTTCAAATGGAATATTTATTAATCAAGAAAAATACTGTAATAATCTTATTCAACGTTTTGGAATGGAAAACACTTCTGCCAAACCAACACCTATGAGCACAACAACACATCTTGATAAAGATGAAAATGGCAAAAGTGTAGACCATAAATTATATCTTAGTACGATAGGAGCACTACTTTATTCAACAGCAAGTAGACCAGATATTATGATGAGTGTATGCTTGTGTGCACGATTTCAAGTAGACCCGAAAGAATCACATCTACATGCAGTAAAACGTATTCTACGCGATCTTAGTAAAACTACAAATTTCGAACTTTTCTATCCAAAAGAGTGTTCGTTCGAATTAGTATCATATAGCGATGCTGATTTCGAAGGATCACAAACAGATAGAAAAAGTACAAGTGGTACGTGTCACTTCATTGGTAAATCTTTAATATCATGGTTTAGTAAGAAACAAAACTATGTCTCTCTATCAACTTGTGAAGCAGAATATATTTCTGCAGCACTAGCTTGCACACAAGTAATTTATATGCAACAGACACTTAAAGATTTTGGAATCAATCTAGCAAAATCAACAATTTACCGCGATAATTCTAGTGCAATAAATTTATCTAAAAAATCCAGTAAATCACTCGAGAACTAAACTATAGATATTAGACATCACTTTTTACGTGATAATATAGAAAAAGATATAATAATTCTGGACTACGTACCATCAGAAAATCAGTTAGCCGATATTTTTACTAAACCACTATTAGACAATACGTTTATAATTTGCGATGTGAGCTCAGTATAATTTCAAGTAAGGATATATAAATAAAAATATAAAAATTTTAAACTAAAAATTCAAAAATAAAATTTTATGAAAAATTCGAAATTCTGACCATGTTGAGACTCAAACTCGTGACCTGTTGTGAATAGCCCAAGTGTCTTAACCACCTGAGCTATTAATGTTTTCTGTTCTAGTTTATTATAGCAATTTTATTATATGGTAACAAGTATTTTATATTATATTATATGTCACATTTATTTTTATAATCTACATTACTAATTTTATAAATATTAAAATTGTTCAAAATAGTTCAGCCAATAGAAAACCAATGACTCTACATACTTCTTGGCTAGAATTAATATAGTCCACCAATTAGTATCCTATTTTTCCTAAACTAAATATATAAATAGGTGCATATTCCTTTTTCTATGCACTCAAAATAAAAGCAAAGACATCATTCGATTCTCTCTCTCTCTGAGAAGTAAAGCATTAATTAACAGCAATTTTAAAACAATGTTAACTTCCTCTACAATAGACACTATCGAAATCATTGCCTCGACCAACTCTCCAAAAACTCTAAACCATAAAGGTTCACCATCATCGGTCTACCACACCGGATATACTCCGGACAAGAAAAAGGGAAAGAAGACTGTTGATATTTCTCCAAACACAAAACAAAAGATCGACGATTTCCACCATTATCAGCAGGAATCTCTAATACTACAACGAGAGATGTATTACGAACAGAAAATAAACTCAAGACGTATAGGAATTATTAAGCACGTCACTATGAAATTCTACGGGGCATCGTCACACCCGATAGACGAAAATGTCGTTTCGCCTATCAGACGACCATCGACTTCGTCTCCACCGCGACCACGATACTCACCAAATTCATGGGATCGCAATGAAGCATCAAATGTTCGTCGTAAGCAATTGCAAGAATTCAAGACACATAGTCCCAAGAAATAATCATAGTTTTTAATCATTTTTTCGTTGTATTTTCAAATAAATTCTCTATATATGTACATTTATGTTTGAAATAAATTTATTTCCGGTGCGAAAACGACAACTCTTGTATAAAAAATATTAACATTTAACAGCAAAATAAAGTTAATTCTATAACATTCATTAAAATAAACATTATTTATATTAATAGAATTAACAAACATAAATAAAATATATGCAATTCACGTCATAAGAAATTCATTGTATAAAATGCTACAGGTCAGTCGACTGGATCAATCGACTGACACAGCAATTAATTTTTAATATATACATGGCCAGTCGACTGTTGTAGGTCTTCAGTCGACTGGGCCAGAAGGTTGAAAATTATCGACCTTCAGCATCAGTCGACTGAAGCCCTGAGCCAGTCGACTGACACAGCAATATAAAATTTTATACAACATACCCAGTCGACTGTCTCAGAGCCTCGGTCGATTGGACCAGAAGATCGAAAAATTTCAATCTTCAACTTCAGTCGACTGACGCCCTGAGCCAGTCGACTGAGCCTTAGATCTGAATTGCTTTTTACCTTTTCACCTACCCCCTTTACCGCTTTATCTTTCACTTTACCTTCTCTACTCTTTACCACTTCAGATTTTCAAAGTTTTCAAAGCCCTAAGCTCTCCAAAACACCAATTTTTTCCTCAAAATCAAATTAAAATGGCTCCAAAACGTAAAGGACAAGCCTCCTTCGCATCTCAACCTCCATCGAATGAACAAATTCAGAGGTGGCTATTTGATGACACTGCAATGAAGAGGTGGAGACGGATGCAAAATTTAAGAATATTCGAAGGTTCATTCGTCAAATTCCCTAGTTTTTCACTGTATCACATTCAAGAGTTAGCTCAAAGGAGCAATTTAGAGTCATTAATTGATATCGACGACAATAAACACAAAATCAACCAAATTATGGTGAAATTGTTCTACGCTAACCTAAATTTGGGTCACTAAGATGTTCCAAATCAACAAGATTGCATATGGAGTCTCATATGTGGTAAGCCCGTCTTCTTTCCTCTAGGCCGCATGGATCATATTCTACAAACAGAAAATGATGGTGTTGAATTAGCTACTATTGATGTTGATTTGGTTATACGAGACCGCGT
This sequence comes from Allium cepa, assembly GCA_030765085.1. NCBI lineage: Eukaryota > Viridiplantae > Streptophyta > Magnoliopsida > Asparagales > Amaryllidaceae > Allium > Allium cepa. The sequence goes on along the minus strand of CM060935.1, from coordinate 438,086,133 downwards.
AAGCCATTTTTTTTGAAGACGATATGCGTCAATTAAAATCAATGTCTTTATGACCAAAGGCATGGATTATTCATCGGGCTCTAATGAAAACTGTAACTCCTAGAACTGAGAGTTATGAACTAGTCTAAGAAAATAATTTTAAAGCTTTGTATGCAATTTTTGGGAACATCAAAGTAAACTGGCTTCATTTAATTCTTGACGAGATTTTAATCTTCAACAACGGTAGGATGAATATAATTTACTACGGCGAATATATTATGCGTCTTCTGAAAGCTTGTGAAGTTCAGGAACCGGATTCACCAGTGTCTACCGTTGGATGTTTGAATGCTCGGACTTTAGCCTTGATGAAATTACCAGTTGCCCGATCCCCTCATATAATATCTATTGAAGAATGGACCCGAAGGCAAACAACTCAAGTCCAACCACAACATGGCGAGCCATCTCAAAGACCTTCTCATCAAAGATCGACTCGTTATCAACAAGAAGTAATTATGATTCCAAATGAAAGTCTTCAACCACGTGAAGCCATCAATATAATGTGCCGTAATCAACAAATTCTACAATCAAACATCGTAAAAGTTGATAAGAAGCTCGATAAAGTCAAAGGATTTTTCACCAAATTGTGGCAAGCTATATCTTGCTCTTCTGGTAGATGCTACTATAGGCGATCCGTGTAAGCAACCCGTATTTACATGGTCTTCTTCTTCTTCTAACGACGATCAAGCTAGTAGTAGTGATGATGATGGTGATGAAGGAGATAGTGGTAGGGGTAAACAACCGATGGAGTAAGTTGTTCATTTCCTTCATTCAAGACATTTGTTTTTTTAATATGGCTTGTACTGAATAACCATTCCATTCTAGTTTATTTATTTTGAACACTCATGACTATAGATGTTAAAGTATGGATGATTGTTCTTGTTTTTATTTCATATTATCTTTCACATTATAATATCATATTGCTTATTCCTTTTTGTCGATGACAAAGGGGTAGAAATATTATTGCTACTAATAAGAATGCAGGATACAGAGCATCAAAGATTCAGGGGAGTAAGTATTTATGTTTTATATATACAGTCGAAATCTATAACTATTTACAAGTTGTCATCAACCAAAAAGAGAGAGAATGCTAAGACTTGGTTTTGATTCATGAATAGAAGCTATCACTACAACATGCATATTTGATGACTGCTACGACAAAAAGAGACAAGGAGACGAGACTTTAAAAACTGATGCATCAACTATGGTATTTTGTTTTTAAGTCTTAGGTCAATATTTTTAAAATCTCTCCTCGATTATGTCTACACTAGCTTATATATTTAATCACTATATTTAATAAATATTTTATACATATATAAGTGCACATTTAAATTATTAAAGTAATATAAAGTTATAGAAATAAAAATATATACATATATGTAATTGTGCATACTGCACAAAAATGACCAGGTCAGTCGACTGACCTATAGAGACAGTCGACTGACACTGGGGTTTTTGTGCAGCATGCACGGTTACACACACACACACACACATATATAAATATATATATACAAATTTGAATTTTAAATTACTTTTGAATCTTCAGTTGACTGACTTTGTAGCTCAGTCGACTGAATTTCTATAATAGCCTCATATTTGAAAGGACACGGATTTTGTGAAGAGTTACGAACCTTTAATGAAAAGACTCGGCTGCAAAACTTCGATCGAAACTCTTCACTAACAATCGCTACTTTCTAACCTTTATAAATGCAAACTCCAACTTGATTTCAAATCACGTAATCACAATTGATTTCTCTTATTCTCTGATCTAATTTTTTGAAATCTATTTGCTATCATACTTTCAAATATTCTGCATTAAAGCAATAATATACCTTTCTGTTCTTCATATACTTCAAATATAAATATTTATACTCGAGGAGAAGATTATAGGAAGGGTGTACTACAAGTGACAAATCCATGTTATTAGAACACATATTAGTCAAACTATTTCTGTATTAGTTGAAGTCCTGTTCTACTGCTCAGGCAAGTGAAGTCCTCTTCGTCTGTTGAGACGAAATCCTGTTCTGCTGCTCAGGTCCCTGTTCGGCTGCTCATGGGTGTATAGACCTGTTCCTCCGGGTTAAGTAAGGGTTGTTGTTTTAGTGAAATTCCAGAAGGAATCTGAGACTGGACGTAGGACGATGCTCCGAACCAGTACAAAAATCTTTGGTGTCATTTTACTATACTGCTTTTTATTTCGCACTATTTACAGTATTATTATCATCATTATACTCTGCATTATCATATATCCATATTACATGATCCATAGCACACTTTCACATAGGATTGCAACCCTCTACATTCCAATGAATTAAAGTACTACTTAAATCTCATTTCTAATTTATCGCAACTTTTCGTTGTGTCTTTTAACCTATACCAATTATCCGACCAATCTGAGGTCCTCGGAATTCCAAAAATTTATCATGATAACTTAATTTACATTTTACTTGCACAAGTCCTTTAAATCTACAAATCTGGAGCTATCGCATGATTTATAAGTTCAGGGATTATTACTATCCAACATTTTCCAGATTCAACTATGTGCAAATTTCAAACCATGCAATTCCAAGGTTTACTTAAGCATACTTGGAACATCTACAATGATAGAACCCAATAAGGTAACATCGTCCATAGGCTACCGTGGAAACTAATTTCCACTAATACCACTACATAATGCTATCATAGGGACTGCTCTCCCACTAAAACAACTTCCCACTCATGTCAACCTAGTATGCCTGTAGCCTCTAGTGAAACAACGAAATACCGGGACCGTTGTAACATCCCCCATTTTGAGGCCCGAAACTAAGCGTTACGGATACTGCAATCATCCATAGTATTAATTTCTGGTGATAAAATGCAGATATGTTAATCATATTTCAAAAATATATGAATATAAAACTTTTAAAACACAATTTAATAATAAACTATAATATTTCATTTCACAAATAAGATTTTTCATATTCATTACATAATCTCATTCGATCCCACGTTTAAAGAAAGTAAATATTACAAAATACTCCAAGAGTGACATATTAAAATGCCCCATTGGTTGGCCAGAGTCTAATACTTAGCAATTACACAATTTGCCATTACATACATTCAAACCGATAAAACGAAAGAGTGGAAAATAAAAGCTCATAGTAATAGCTAGCTTGCTTCTAGCACGCCTCTGAAAGCTTATTCATTTAATTGGAAAACCAGAAAATCCTACTCTTGGCCTACTCAAATGAGCACCAAAGAGCTTAAGGGAAAAAACTTCGGATCAAAAAAATAGTCGTGTGAATAATAACATACCATCTCGAACCAAATAGATATCTAATGAGACCATGCCACTTAGCGGAACGAGTTTTCCCCTTACTAGTATCTTAACTATAACATATAAACCATATACTACGCTCCTTCATCCATAATGGTTAGAGCGTAATAAATAAACATTTTCAATCATTCAACAGATAATGGATTACCCATCCTAATTTATCTGACCATCCGTCTCTATTTCATCTGACTATCTGTCTTAACTTCAAATGAATATCCGTCTTATATTTATGTGGACTACCCATCTCACATGTGTATAATATATGGATTATCTATCCCCTACCATATGGACTACCCATCACACATGGCTTAACTACCTAAAATTAAGTGGAATATCCGTCACACATGTTTTATTCATTTTAAACTATGTGGACTATCCATTGCACATATCATAGTTTTCCTAGGATGACTATGAACCCTTCATTAATCATATATAGACAATCCATACCAAGCATTATGTGGATGATCCACCACACATTCCATAATTTTTCTAGGAAGTTAATGAACCCATCACTTGTCAATTCTAAAGCGTATTATATATTATTTACTCATGTGCCTAACTTATGTCTATTGGCATCCCTAATTAGGTTGACAAACCCATAAACTTATAGCATGTCGTAATAATACACATTAGTATCTCTAGTATATATGATGTCGGAATCATAAAATAAATGGCAAGTCAGATATAATATACATTGGTGTCTCCAATGAATAACGTCAAATTCATAAACGAAATATAAAACATTTGTATCCTTAATGAATAATGTCGAAATCATGAAGCATATGCCTTACCGCACTTAATGTTCAAAATAGAAGATTATGGAATTCATGTTGCAATAACGATGGCGAACCACAATTCAAGGTTAGAAAATAAAACTTAAATTTTCTTAAGTATATAAAAAATTCATGTCAAAATATAAGGTTGTCGACATGCTTAAGATATAGGCTATCCTGCCCATAAAACATAGCTTTAGTTAATATAGAAACATGAAAATCTTGGCCTACAAGGCCTTAATGTCGACATAAAAGAAATACGGCATTAATGCCACATGGCATTGTAGCCAAAAAATAAAGAAATATAGAATTCCGACATTGACAAACCCCGGCATCAAAACCTTATGTCGAAATTACTTGCGACATTAATTTAAGGATGCCGAAAACTTGGCACTTCAGCTATTATGTCGTAAAGCATATTATGTCGACATAAAAAACTCACGACATCAATTTCCCATATACCACGAGATGCAGCATTCCTATAAGGATGATGTCGGATGCATGACTCAATGCATCGCATATGTAGGTATAAATATCACATGCATTGCTTCTTGTCATGCCGCCTATTCCAATATAACATACAACTGTAAAGTGATAGCGCCTATTGTTAATGTGAACATCATGAGGATGCCGCATATCGGTGACATTGTCATAATTATTAAAAAACTGTTTTCTTTCTTTTTAAACCAATTGCTTTTTACTTATTTCTGTTTCTTGTCAACAAATGATTGATTAGAACCAAAACTTTACATTTCTTTTCAGAATTTACTGAAACAAAGTTTGCCTCCCCCAAAACATATACCAATTTAATTAATTAATATCCTTAATTAGTTATCAATTCAAATACTTATCAAGCATAATAAATTCATAGAAATTCATATTCACTTGGGAAAAATCCCCAAAAATCACTAACAATTTGAAGTGATATATTTTTCATCAATAAAAATTTTAAGGCCAAAATAATTATTTAATTATTTTTAATAATTAAAACCCGAAATAAACACTATTTCCTCCTTACAAAATCCATAAATATTCGTTTTAACTTGAAAAATTATACAATTAAAAACCCATCTTCAAAATAATATTTTGTACAACATATCATAAATCAAATCAATTGGAGATCAAAAAATTAGGCTTTACCCTTAAAACCCATCTTAATAATTTCATAAAAATTTCATAAATCATTATTCTATCCTGATAATGCCATAAACAATCATAACATGACAATATCATCATAATTTCTTTTAATTTGAAAATTATCCATAACCGAAATCAAGCACAAGTAATAGAGAGGGTTAACTACCATTGACCTTAAATTGGATGATAGAGTTGAGATTTGATGGAGTTTATTTTCTCTAAGCCTTTTCCCTTTTGAATCCCTTGATTTCCCTTTCTTTTTTCCTAAGTAAAGGCCGACCTTGATTTTTTTTTTTACTTAGTGTATTTCGAAAATGAGAATGGATGAATGAAATAAGCTCTTTTCCTAATTTACCCTTATCATTCGTTCTTTTCTTTTATAAGTTTAAAACAATTTTATCACTTGATTTATTAAGGCATGACCTAATTAAATTATCAAATCTCATTCTCCTTATCCCTCTGCATTATTTTAGTTAATTTATCCAATTAAATTTTCCAAATAATGTTAAACTAAATTTAAGGGTGTTAGGGGCTTCCTTCCTTAAAAAACTTCATCCTATTTAGTAAGAATTACATAATAAGCACATCTACCAGGCAACAACTGTAACAAACAAAGCTAATACATCCTACCAGCTATAAAGTCTATATGACAAATATAGCACATGCCATCATAACAACTCAGGATAAGTATCCCTAATCCTGCCCTCTATCTCCCAAGTATAGCCTTTCTTATTGTCGGTCCATTAGACTTTCACCAATCTAATTGTCTTGTTCCTTAGCTTTCTCTCATCTCTCTCTACAACATGAACTGGTTGTCTCACAAAAGTCAAACCTGGTTCTACTACTAAATCTTCTAATGCAGTTGGAGCAATAATAGTCTCTCGATCTTGCACATACTTTCTAAGATGAGAAACATGAAAAACATTATGGGCTCCTGCTAAACTACTCGGTAACTCTACGTGGTACGCGAATTTCCTAAACCTCTCTATAATAGGGAACGGTCCGACATATCTAAGTGCTAGTTTCCTTGATTTTTCAAATCGTGTCACACATTTCGTCAGTGATACCTTAATGAAAATATGATCTCCAACTAAGAACTCTAGATCTTTACGTCTTTTATCTTCGTAACTTTTCTTCCTAGACTAAGCTTCCTTTATCGTGCTCAGATCAACTCAATCTTTTATGTGGCTTCTCCCACCGTATCTGGACCAAGAACCAATCTATCTCCAGTCACCAACCAACAAGTTGGTGATTTGCACAGCCTTCACTATAGAGCATCAAAGGCACCATTCCTATACTAGTCTGATAACTATTATTATAGGAAAACTCAACTAAGTGCAAATAGTCTTCCCATGACCCACCAAAATCTAGTACACAAGCTCTCAACAAATCTTCAATTACCTTACTGACTCTCTTTGTCTTTCCATCTGTCTGTGGGTGATAAGCAGTGCTCATCTTAAGCTTAGTACCTAACACCTCTTATAGAATCTTCCAGAATTCACTAGCGAACAAAATATCCTTGACACTGACTATACTACTAGGAATCTCATGCAGTCTGACAACGTTCTTCATAAACAACTTAGCTAATACAAGTACCGTCCTTGTCGACTTAACAGGGACGAAGTATGCACTTTGGTTAGTCTATCTACTATAACCCAAATACTCTCATTTCCCCTATTCGACCTTGGAAGACCATCAATTAAAACCATGGACATATAATCCAATTTCCAAATCGGTATATCTAAAGGACAAAGTAATCCTTTTGGCTTCTGATGCTTGGCTTTTACTTGTTGGCAATTTAAACATTGCTTTACCCACAAGCCTACATCCCTTTTCATACCTTCCTAAAAGAAACTCCTCTTCATATCCTATTACATCTTCTTTCCTCCATGACGAATAGTAAATTTCGATCGATAACACTCCCCATGAACTTCTCTCCTTAGATCACCAACATCTGGAATACATAACCGTCCCTCTTCCTCAATCATCCTTTATGGTCAAGATTAAAATCTTTCAAATCATCCATATCGGTTCAACATTCCAATCTTCGCATCCGTTTAGCTAGCAATGGATCATCTCTCTACTTTAAAGAAATCCTTTCGATCAATACAGGTAGAACTTCAAAAAAGCACAATATAGCGGTACTTTGACTAAAACTGAAAGTCGATCTTAACCATACACTACAAGTAGTCAATGCCTCTAAATCTTTCCATTCTGCCAACATATCTAATACCATATTTTGATATTTTCTACTAAGTGCATTCGTAGCTTTATTTCCATTCCCTGGCATATACTCAATACCGAAATCATAAGATGTTGAAAATGCCGGCCACCTCTGCTGTCTCATATTCAACTCTTTCTAGGAGAATAAATATCACAAGGACTTATAATCCATATACAACTCGAATCTTTCTCCCAAAAGATAGTTTCTACACACCTTCAAAGCAAAGATTACAGCTTCCAACTCCAAATCGTGAGTAGGACTGCAACAACCCACCCCGAGACCCACCTTAGTAAAGAGAATTAACGAGTAATTCCGTCTACTAAAGCGGAGAATAGGGCTGGTTAAGGGATATCATCTATAACTTTTTCTTAAACATCTACTGAATACGTCGATAAATGCAATATAATTTTTTTCTTTTCTATCTCAATGGATCGACATACACAGTAAATGCTTAATCCAAAACTATAGGTGGCTAACGGATCTATCAGAACAAAATACAATAACTAAATGTAAAGCACATCACAGAATAGTAATCAACATCATATATATATATATATACTGATACATGTTTAGTATAATACAATATGAATACAGATAAAGGTGGTACTCGACCACATCATACACATTGAATCAAATATAAATACATCAGGGTATGCGGAAGAATAGAAATTGCTCAAGAGAAAGGAGTGCTAATATCCAACATCAACTTCAAGCTAAGACCAATATATGATACCTGAAACAACTCGGTCTGACCCGAGTATAAATACACGGGTCAGTCTAGCTACACAAATCAGTCAATATCGATAATATGAAGCAGAATAGACATGAAGATACTTCTTCTCAAAGGAGAAGAATGAATCGATAAACCCATAAGCTCAACACTTAAGTAACAAACACTACTTAAGTGAACAAATACCTCAAAAGAGGTAATTCAAACTCAATACTTAAATCAAACACAAGTTCCTCATATCATCAGCGACATCCCAAAATGTCTACATGGTTTCCATGAACCAAATTTCCTCAAAAGGAGAAACATCAATACAAACTCTCGCCAAAATGGCAAACATAAAACATTCTCAAATAAGATGATCCAAAACTCAATTATAGACGAATCTCCAAATTCAGTTATACCTCATCTCATCGGTGTAAATGTATATAAGTCTCGATCTCAACTCGCCAAAATGGAAAAACACAGAATATCGTATAAAATCCTGAAATTATCAAAACTCATAACTCAAGGAACTCGATAAGAGTTCAAAACATCATAATTGAAATCACCATATATATAACATCTCATATAGCACAAGGCTATCGATGTAATAAAACATCTTAAAAAGGTGAAATCACAATAAAACAGAAAACTTAGAAAATCCAGATAGACCAAATCCCCGATTATAATGCGGAAGCAATGCTGCACGTGCTAAACTCAGATGGCCGAAGCCTTAGACAAGGTCGCTAACTCCTCCCAAAGCAGTTCGTCCTCATGACAAGGTCGCTGACACCTCTTCCAGCCATTTTGTCAGCCCTAACAAGGTCGCTAACACCTCCCAAAGCAGTTCGTCCTCATGACAAGGTCGCTGACACCTCTTCAAGCCGTGTTGTCAGCCCTAACAAGGTCGCTAACACCTCCCAAAGTAGTTCGTCCTCATGACAAGGTCGCTGACACCTCTTTAAGCCATTTTGTCAGCCCTAACAAGTTCGCTAACACCTCCCAAAGCAGTTCGTCCTCATGACAAGGTCGCTGACACCTCTCCAAGCAGTTCTGTTAGGTAAACATCATGAATGTGTCACAAACTTACGGATAGGAACCCGAAAAGTGTTAACGTATGTCTCATACCACACATTCGCACTTAGCGGTTTAGTAGCCGTTAATCGATGCCACACTAGAAACATCATAAAACTCGAAAATTTATATCCCGCCTAGTTTCATTGACGAGTGACAAAGAGCCACCATACTTGTCTCATCTCATTGACAAGCATTAAATGGCATAGTAACTTGTCTCATCTCATCGACAAGTGAAAACATCATGATGGTTTCTCATAAACTATAAATCTCAAAATATGAAATCATAAACTCAAGACTTGCCTTATATCATTGGCAAGTAAATAAGACATTGTGATGGATCTCATCGACAATACTCCTATATAGGAGATCCAAACCATAGTGTTTGCAAAATATTGATTAGTGTAAATAAATGGATTGACTTATTGATATTAAGTTCAGGCTGAGTTTGATGTTTTTTTAGTAATTTAATCATAACTTTCTTGTTTCAAATCGAAATTTAGAAATTTTAGATGTTTTGGAATTCTTGTGAAATATTCCACAACTTTGATGTTTTCAGTTTTGAATTATATTGAAGTCTACATAGTGAAAAATTGACTTTTTTATCGCTGTCCTGTGCTGATAGCCAGGGCACATAATTTTTTTTGTTTTGGTAGTATTTCGATCATAACTTTCACGTTACTGATCGGAATCATGAAATTAAAGATGTACTGGAATCCTTAGGAAATATTCTACAACTTTTATGTTTTAAATTTTGTATGATTTTATTGTTTACATGTGGTCTAAGCTGTCGTAAAGCATAGGCAATCACTTTACTCCTCAGCATTAACATAGCTCCAAATCTTGTTCTAGATGCATTAGTATACACTACCAAATCTTGATTCCCATCTGGAACAGCTAACATAGGCACAGTAGTCAATACATGCTTCAGCTTCATGATCTCCTTCTCATATTTATTGGTCTAAACACACTTCATGTCCTTTCTTGTTAGTTTAGTCATCGGTGCTGCTATATAAGATAAATCCTTGATGAATCTCCTGTGATAGCCAACTAATCCAAGAAAACTCTTTATCTCAGTCGCTTCTCGGGTCTCTTCAAATTATTAACAGCTTCGATCTTTGTTGGATCCATAGATAACCCTTTTTTGAAACTACATGACCAAGAAACTTCACTTCATTCTTCCAAAATGACACTTCAAAACTTCACTTTTAGTTGATGCTGCCTCAATATCTCAAGCGCTATTCTAAGATAAGTTTCATGATCTCTTTCTTCGTTGGAGTATATCAAAATGTCACCAATGAAAACCAACGTGAATCTATCCAAGTGCTCTCAGAAAATTCGGTTCATCAAATCCACAAAGAAAGCAGGCACATTAGTCAATCCGAATGACATTACTGACCAGTCATACGAACCATATCTCATTCGAAATGTCATCAAAGGAATACCATTCTAGGCCCTCCTCCATTGATGGAACCCTGTCGCCAAATCTAATCGAGAAAATACTTTATCTCCACTTAATTGATCGAATAAATCATCAATTCTTGGTAAAGGATATCTATTCTATATCATCTTCTCATTCAACTTACGATAATCAATACACAAGCTCAACGACCCGTCCGATTACTTCATGAAACATAGCGGCCGCTCCTCAAGACGAACTGCTTGGTCTATTAAAACTTTTTCCTTCTAAGTCCACTAGCTGCACCTTTAACTCTTTCATCTCAGTAGGTATCATTCTGCTAGACAGTCTATTTGTGGGTTCAGCTCTAGGTAGAAGATCAATTCCGAACTCAATAGCTTTCCTCGGTGGTAATCCTGTAACTAGTTCAAAAACATCTACAGATTTCTTACAACTAAAACCCAACCCAACTCATTTTCCACCTCTGTTGCACCCCACAAAGCACAAACATCTAAATCTGAATTCTCAGCTAGGTATATAATTCAATCACTATGATTATGGTGCTTTAATGATATTATCCTATCCTAGCAAATTATCCTAGCATCATACTTGCTCAACAAATCCATACCCAAAACAATACCAAGGATCACAAAATCAAACAAAAATAAACTGTACGTAAAATTATGACATAACAACTCAAATTCTAGATGGTCACATCTCATCCCAAGAGTTTGCATACCCTCCTATTGGATTCGCGACCCTTAAGGAAGTAACAAGGTATGATGGTTTTAAATCTAACTTATATATCAAACATTGAGAAATAATAGAATGTGATGCACCAATATCAAATAATACTCTAATAGATATGCCATTAATAAAAAGCATATTTTCCATCACAACATTTCCGTTCTCACTTGCTATTGGGTTCGAAGATAGTGGCTCCAAAGCAAAGACCTTCCCTTTTTCAACTTTTTTGCGTTTGGACATTTATTCTTATAATGCCCAACCTGGTCGTAGTTGAAGCACTTCACATTATTTTTCTCCACAACCGTCTTACCATCACCAGATCGACACTCATTAGCATAGTGCCACTTCTTATCACACTTATAAAAAAATAATATTCTCTTTTCCTTTCTTGGCAGCTCCAGCCTTCTGAGCTCCCTTTCCTCGGAGATTGTTCTCTTCTTAATATGAGAACTCCATGCTTCCACCTACTTATCCTTCCAAAAAATTGAAAGCATTTCTTCATTCCTTATTATCATCTCCACCACTACATTCGATGGATCCCTGAGATGTGGCATAGTCACCTTAGCAATCTCCGGCCTCAACCCCAGGACAAACTTTTCATTTCTCTTAATCACAGTAACAACTGTGTCATATCCATACCTGGACAACTCATCAAACTTAGTAGCACACTCCAGTACAGATATCTCTCTTTGCACCAAATCAGCAAATTTCCCAAGCAAGGTTGACTTGGCTACTTCAAATAAGAACATCTCCTCAAATCTCCAATGAAATTCAACCAAGTCAATTCCACTCATGGTCACCCCATTCCACCAGTACAGTGCTGCTCTATGCAACTACTTAGAAGTCATTCTCCTTATCTGCTCATCGTTAAACCCTAGTTCAGCAAAAATCATCTCACATTGCAATGACCAGTTCTCACTTCAATAGCATCCTCAGTTCCTAGAAAAGACTTTCCTTCAAGACTAGTATAATCGCAGTTCAGCTTGGCATAGTTATTGCAAACTAGCACCACGGGATTAGCTCCTTCCATATTAGCAATATTCCCTCTAGCCAAACCAGCAGCAGCTCCAGCATGCATCATATTGATAAAGAACTAATACATAGTCCCCATATCTACTGGTGGAGTTCCAGCACCTACATTGACATTTGTATTTCGGTTAGCATTTACCTTTCGACACTAGTTCCTTTTGGTATTAGGTCGAACATTTCCATTGGTTGTACTGCTTCGTCCAGCTATATTCACTATTCTATTTCCTCCTTCCTATCTTGCTTTCTTGTAGTCTGCATATGAGCCTTAATAAGATACAAAAGCATGGTCTAAGGGAGAGGGAAGAATACATACTTATATATAGCAAATACAAGTACGTTACTATAGCATTATCCCATACCCCAATCTTATTCTCTGATTCATTTGGATTAGTTTTCAAAATATTCCAATCTTTTAAGTTTTACATAAACCTATGCATTGATACCAAACTGTAACATCCCCCATTTTGAGGCCCGAAACTAAGTCCTACAGATGCTGTAGTCATCCATAGTATTAATTTCAAATGATAAAATGCGGCTATGTTAATCATATCAATAATATCATAAATACATAAATATGAAACCTTTCAAACATAAATTAAAAATAAACTTTCATATTTCATTTCACAAATAAGATTTCATATTCATTACATAACCTCATTTGATCTCATGTTCATAGAATATAATTATTACAAAATACTCTAAGAGCGGTATATAAAGATGCCTAATTGATTAAGAAGAGTCTAATACTTGGAAATTATATAATTTTCCATTACATCAACTCAAGCAAATAAAATGACACGGTGAAAAAAAAAAGCTCCCAGTAATAGCTAGCTTGCCTCCTGCACGTCTCGTCAAGCTTATTCGTCTAACCGAAAAACCTTAAAACCCTACTCTCGGCCTACTCAAATGATCACCTGAGAGTTAAAAGGGTAAAACGAAAACTTTGGATCAGATAAACAGTCTGGTGAAAATAATAACCTACCATCTTGAGCCAATATAGATATTTTGTGAAACCACGCCGCTGAGCGAAACGGTTTTTCCCTTCACTAGAATCTTAACAAAAAAATATCAACCATATACTGCCTTCCTACATCCACAATGTTTGTAATGTTATCCCGCCTTTGGGTGAAGGCCGGGATATCAACAAATAGGCTAAAATAGGATGGAAACTAGGATTGAAAATCTATTTGAAATAAGGCTATGATCGATACCGTCAAAATTTGACCGAGCACCAATCAAGACGGGATCGATTGGGAATGATGGGCAAGGCTATAGAAGGCTATGTTTCAGATTTCAAGTCACTCGGAGTTCATATGCTCAAGATATAATCGATGCAAATCAAGTAGTCTCTCATTCGTCCACATCAGACCAGATACTTCTTATCAGTTTGATTCAAATCCATCCAGAAAACCTCATTCGTATCCATTCGATATCGTATCCATCATGCACTCACCTCACTTCGTATTCATTCCAATTACATCCCTTGATATCCATCCAAGAGATCGTATCCATCGTGCCTGCTTTTATTCATATCCATCAAGAACCATCGACACGAATAGGAATAGGAACCATCGATACGAAGTCAACCAACTACTATGGGTACGAAGCAGCATCTTATGATCGATACGAAATGGAGCAACAACCATCGATACAAATAGCATAGCAATTGATGGATATGAACGAAGCCATATCAATGGACACAAACGGCATGGATACAAAGCAATTGAATGAGAGCGATACGAAGGGAACACGTATTTTCACTGGAGCTTTCGTACAACCTCAAGAATGTTCATGATCGATCTCGACTCGATTGGACTAAATTTGGATTGATACGAATTTCACTCGTATCGATCATGGATTGAGTCCAAATGATCAGGGATTGATCACGTGGGCCCACCCACGTGAGGGAAGAGTCTTTCGAAGTTTGAGATAGAAATTTCCAGCCTACACCTATAAATAGCAACCCAAGGTCTTCAAAAAAGGGATTTTTGTTCTTTTACACCATTACTCTGCCGAACTCCATTATAACTCAATTATTATCAACTATACTCTTGTAACCAGCGAGTAATAATCAATAAAATAGCAACTCTTCAAAGTGGACGTAGGCCGAAGATAGCCAAACCACTATAAATCGTGTGTTTCTATTGCTTTCCTTTTAATTTTCTGAGTGTCCTTCATATTTTATTCTCCATATACTTGCAATCTGTGATCTATAATTGTGAATGGGTGCTTTCATCGAAAATAGGGTGTTTGTGACCAATTTTGGTACAAACATTTTGGTGCTTTAACCGAGAAGGCTAGCACTTAGGGAATCAACAGCTTGGATTTTGGATTTGAAGGCTTAAAGAATGGATCACGAAAGTTATGACGAGGCAATCAACAAGAAGATAAAGGACTGAAAGTAGTCAGCACGAAGGAAGTCAGGAGGCTTCCTTAGGAGCCAATTAGGCCTCGATCTTCATCACTAGAGACGAGATGGAAAAATGCTGAAGAGACAAGAGGAGATGATGCAGAATTTGCTTCGACAAGCTGGACAAATTAGAGTGCAGAACCAAGTTAACGCAATTGCAAGAGATGCTGGAGATAGGAGTCAGGAGTACGGAGCAACCAGAATTCAGAATAGAGCAGGACCATTAGGAGCATCACCAGAACTAAGGGGCACTCACCCGGAGCATGTTGATCCAATCCCGAGCAGATTTCCAGGTGAAGCTGCGCAACAAGCGTTGATAGGAGAATGGACACTCGTTCAAGAGAGCAGATTTCAAAATTCCCTCGTGAACTCGGGGGAGATTGGAGGCAATGGACAAGGACTACATCTTGGCGACAGTGATAGGTTGGTGGAGATGTTAGGCAAGCCATGAGAGGCGGGTTGGTGAATAGAGACTTGGAGGATGTGAATAGGAGTCCCTTTGCTCCTACGACCAGGTAAGCTAGGAACCAGCCGGATTTCAAACTACCAACACTGGAGATGTATGATAGGGGAGCGGATCCCGTTGTTCACTTGACGAGGTACATGAGGCATATGGAAGTTCTAGAGGCATCGGAGGAGGTCATGGCATGATGCTTCCCTTAGTATTTGAGGGATATAGTGGCATTATGGTTCAGACAGCTGGAAAGTGGCTCTATTAGCACATGGACAGAGCTGATTGAAAGGTTTATGAGGCGGTTATAGGTCCACATCGTCCGACCCAAGAACGTGATGACTTTGACATTGATGAAACAATGGAAAGGAGGGTCGCTCATGGTTTTATTAACCAGATTCAACGCTGCAGTAGCTTCGGTAGATCAATCTAATCTATCGATGGTTTTGATGGCAGCGGCTTCAGGAATTGCAGATAATTCGGATTTCAAGATAACATTGGAATGGGACCCATCGATGGATCTCGGGGAGTTCTACCATGAAGTGAAGAGATTCCTAAGGTAGAAAGATGCACAGGCTGAGAGAGAAGGGAGAGATGCTGAAGCTTATGAAATAAGGGATGGAGGTCCACTTAGGGAAAATCCAAACAAAGACGACAAAGGAAAAAGGAAAATAAATGACAACGGTAGCACTTCTAAAAGGCCATGGAGGTAGTCAAAGTTTCCTTCTTACACGGATTTAACTGAAAATTTAGAAAGGATTTACTTGGATACTTGAGCGCGCCTCCAGTATTGAAGGCCGGCAAAAAGGGAACCTTTTGAATACGAGTAGGCATCGGGAAGGCATTGCCTACTCCATGAGCTGGATGGGCACAACACGAATGACTGCAGGCATTTGAAGGATATTATTGAGGAGCACGTAAGGAATGGACATCTACAATAGTATGTAAGGAATCGAGCTATGGCAGCGGAACAGGAGCGGCCCCCGCCCATCTCAAACGAGGATGACGCTGGACCTTGGCATCGCCAGCTTGTTATCAACTAAATGGATTTATAACTTTGAATAAGTAATGGAACTCGAAGTGATACGGCTAAGTCACTTACACATGTATGGGATCGAGGACGGTCCCTAGGCATGCTTTGAGATGATGAAAAACAGTGTTGCTCGAGTCTATGAAATCCTATTTTTCTTTTCATTTTTTCTGAAAACTCTAGTTTCTTCCCTGGTTGTAAAGACTTTTATTTTGAATGATTGGATGGATTAATGTGATAAATAATACAAGTCTCGCGATTACAGTCCTGATCGGAAAGATGGAGAAGTGATCGCAAGTTACGAGTCCCTTCGTCGGAGAGTGATGGAATGGGCTCGAACACAACGTAAAAATCCTCAGTCGGAGAGTCGAGGCCAGAGAACATAAAATTCCTTGGCCGAAGAGACGAGGCCGGAGAACATAAAAGTCCCTGGCCAGAGAGTCGAGGCCGGAGAATATAAAAGTCCTTGGCTGGAGAGCCGAGGCCGGAGAATATAAAGGTCCTTAGCCGGAAAGCCGAGGTCGGGGAACATACAAGCCCTTGAACGGAGAGTCAAGATCGGAACAGGATAACGTGACCCGGCGAGGTCTATGGATTTGAAGTTAAACACAGAGAGGTCATGGATTTGGATTTCAGCTTGGGATAAATGGACCAAGAGAGGTCCTGGATTTGGCAAAGGTCCCGGAGCGGTCCCGGATTTGGATATCAACCTAGAAAGGTTATGGGTTTGGTTATTGGTTATTGGATACTAATGGATTACAACTCAGTTGATGGGTTTGGACAGCTATGGGATTGGCTAAGGATTTGGTTACAGGACTTCGAATCGGACATCGACTCGAAGCGGCCACGGATTGTATTATGGATCGGATGATATGGCTACAAACGGAATATGGACTTTGGAAGTTGGATTCGAAGCTATTCAAAACACGCCTTCTTACCACAAGGCACGTTTTGGGGGGTAAATGTTATCCTGCCTTTTAGTCAAGGCAGGGATATCAACAAATATGCTAAAACAGGTTGGAAACCAGGTTTAGAGATCGATTGGAAACAAGGCTATGATCAATACCGTCAAAATTTAACCAAGCGCCAATCAAGACGGGATCAATTGGGAATGATGAACAAAGCTATGAAAGGCTACATTTCAAATTTCAACTCACGTGGAGTTCGTATGCTCAAGATATGATCGATGCAAATCAATAAATGCTCTCATTCGTATCCATTAAACCACCTCCTTCGTATCGGTTTGATTCGAATCCATCATGCACTCACCTCACTTCGTATCCATCTCCAACTACACCCTTTGGTATCCATCCATTAGATCGTATCCATTATGCCAGCTTTTATTTGTGTCCATCAAGAACCATCAATACGAATAGGAATAGGAACCATCGATACGAAGTCAACCAAGTACTATCGGTACGAAGCGACATCTTATGATCGATACAAAATAGAGCAACAATCATCAAGATGAATAGCATAGTAATTGATGGATATGAATGAAGCCATATCAATGGACATGAATGGCATGGATAGGAAGCAACTGAATGAGAGTGATACGAAGGGAACACGTAAAGATGGCTGACTTGGTCACTCGGCATGAAAAGTGGAACGATCCTAGAATATAGCACCACGTCATCTGAGCGACACATGCAAGAATGGATACGAACGGCATCGACACGAAAGGCATTGATACAAACTCGACAACGTCTTGCAAATCCAAACTTGTATCATCATATCTCAAAATCTACAAATCCAAATGCCACCAAATTTTCACTGGAGCTTACGTACAACCTCAAGAAAGTTCGCGATCGATCTTGACTCGATTGGACTAATTTTGGATCGATATAAATTTCATTCGTATCGATCATGGATCGAGCCCAAACGAACAGGGATAGATCACGTGGACCAACCCACATGAGGGAAGTAGTCTTTCAAAGTTTGAGATAGATATTTCCAGCCTACACCTATAAAAAGCAGCCCAGGGTCTTCAGAAAAGGGATCTTTTTGTTCTTCTACGCCATTACTCTGCCGAACTCCAATGTAACTTGATTATTATCAATTATACTCTTGTAACCAATGAATAATAACCAATAAAATAACAACTCTTCAAAGTGGACGTAGACCAGAGATAGTCGAAACGCTATAAATCGTGTGTTTCTATTGCTTTCCTTTTAATTTTCTAAGTGTTCTTCATATTTTATTCTCCATATACTTTCTATTTGTGATCTATAATTGTAAACATGTGCTTTCATCGACAATTGGGTGTTTGTGACCAATTTTGGCGCAAACATGGAACATACTAAATAAACATTTTCAATCATGCAACATACAATGGACTGCCTATCCCAATATATTTGACTCCATCTTAATTTCATCTGACTATCCATCTCTACTTCAAATGATTATCCATCTTATATTTATGTGGACTGCCCATCTCACATGTGCACAATACATGGATTACTTATCTCCTACCACATGGACAACCCATCACACATGGTTTAACTATCTAAATTATGTGGACTATCCATCACACATGTTTCATTAATTTTAAACTATATGGACCATCCATCGCACATATCATAGTTTCCTAGGATGACAATGAACCCTTCATTAACCATATGGAGACTATTCATCTCAGGCCTTATGTGAACTATCCATCACACGTTCCATAGTTTTTCTAGGATGACAATGAACCCATACTTATCAATTTTAAAGCATATTATACATTTTTCACTCATATGCCCAACCTATGTCTATTGGTATCCCCAGTTAGTTTGACAAACCCATAAACTTATAGCGTGTCGTAATAATACATATTTGGTATCCCCTATATATGATGCTGGATTCATAAAATAAATGGCAAGTCAAAAATAATATATATTGGTCTTCCTAATGAATAATGTCGAATTCATAAACTTATGGCGTATAGAAATATAAAACATTGGTATCCCCAATGAGTAATGTTGAAATCATGAAGTATATGGCTTACCGCCATTAATATAGAAAAATAGAAGATTTACGGCTTTTATGTCGTAATAACGATGACGAACCTCTATCCAAGGTTAGAAAACAAAATATAAATTTTCTTAATATGTAAAAATCTCATGTCGAAATATAAGGTATAAATATCACATGCACTGCTTCAAGACAATGCCGCCTATTCCGATATCACATACAACTCTAAAGTGATACCACCTATTGTTAATATTGAACGTCATGGGGATGCCGCATAACATTAGCATTATTTTAATTATTATGAAAGTATTTTCTTTCTTTTTAAAGCAATTTCTTTACCTATTCCTGTTTCTTGTTAACATATGATTGGTTGGAACAAAACTTTACATTTGCTTTTCAGAATTTACTAAAACAAAGTTTACCTTCCCAAAAAACATATACCAACTTAATTAATTAACATCCTTAATTAATTATCAATTTAAATTCTTATTAGCATAATAAATTCATAGAAAATCATATTCACTTGGGGAAAATCTCCAAAAATCACTAAAAACCTAAAGTAACATATTTTTTCATCTATAAAAAGTTTGGAGCCAAAATAATTATTTAATAATTTTTAATCATTAAAACCCAAAATAAACACTATTTCCTCCTTAGGAAATTCATAAGATATTCGTTTTAACTTGGAAAAACATAAAATTAAAACCCTACCTCCAAAATAATGTTTTATACAACATGCAAAAATTCAAATCAATTAGACATTAAAAACTTAGGTTTTATCTTTAAAACCCATCTAAACAATTTTATAAAAATTCTGTAAATCATTATTTTATTTAAATAATGTCATGAACAATCATATCATGATAATATCATCATAATCAATTCGAAAATTATCCATAACCATAATGAAGCACTATTAATAGAGATGGTTAACTGTTATTCACCTTAAATTGGATGTTGGAGTTGATATTTGATGGAGTTTAGTTTCCCTGTGATTTTTCCCTTTTGAATCCCTTGATTTCCCTTTCTTTCTTCCTTAGTAATGGACGGCCTTGATTATTGTTATTACTTGGTGTATTTCCAAAATGTGAATGGATGAGAGGGAGGAAGGGTTTAGGGATGAAATAAGCTCTTTTCCTAATTTTCCCTTCTCATTATTTATTTTCTTTTATAGGTTTAAACAATCTTATCGCTTGATTTATCAAGGCACGACATAATTAAATTATCAAATCTCATTCTCCTTATCCCTCTACATTATTCTATTTAATTTATCAATTAAATTTTATGAATAATATTAAACTAAAATTAGGGGTGTTACAACCGTCCATAACATACATGTATCATATCCTTACCTATGTGGTATCAACCAATATCTGGCTCGCTGCTTTGTCACTTAATTTACTATATGAGAATTGAACCAAACACTACTTGGACCCTTTTATAGTTCAAATCGAATTAGCTTCCTCACATATATAGCATCCCTTGACAATAATCATTTTGGCTTACTCTTTCCTTATTTTGGAATGTATTTCACCCTAAACCATATTTTTCAAACTTCCTTACTCAAAGATTCTACTATTCAAACCACACTTGAGTAAAAAGTTACAAGGTGGTGCTCACCTTTCATTACCGCTAGAAGTTTTGACCTAGTACTCTGTCTTCCCAATTCATCTGTTGATTGGAAAGGTCATTACATACATCTTAATTTTTATATTTTGAAGGTTCTAATGTTAAAAGAAAAGTACACATTGAGAGTAAGTGTAATAATGTGTCTAAAAGGCAAAACAAAAGTTTAAAAAATTAATATTGATAAATCACTTTTTATCAAATTCTCAAAATTCAACTTTTACACAAATTCCATCAAGTTTGTCTGATTATTTTATATAAATCATAAATCAACTTCTTTTCTTTTTAAAATACCAAATATCTATTATTTCAAACTTTTAGAAAACATTTTCATTTGTTTATCACTTAAATTGGAGTAGACATCAACAATCCTAATTAACTATGCTCAATTATACCTAACAATGCTTCACGTGCATAAAGTTTCCATTCTTCTTTTCAAAGATGGTTAGCTAAATTTTCTTTTCCAATACATCATCATCGAAACATTCCGGCCATACATTTAAACAAATAGGAGTCCTTATGACTACTACCAACATGAGAATTGGGTTTCTACCTTAAGTGGGAAATCTGCCTTTAATTGATAAAGTCCTCATTCATGTTATCTATCGTATTCCTATTACGTGGGTCTCTTGATACTGATTCTCTTTTACTCATCCTTAAGTCCATAATTTTCTCGCTACTGCAAGTTGGTATACACATTCTCTACTAGCCTTTCTTTATGGGTAAACTCCAATAAACATGAAAAGTTTATTTTTTGCTTCTACTGTTATAACCTTAACACTTATTCTGACCCACAATTGTCTGCTTATATAAGAGGTAAGCGATCAACTACTTTATGAGTCAAAATATAAAGGGTGTTGTATGTTAATACACATATCAGCAAATTATAATTTCACTCCCTTAGTCAAGTTAGGCTCTTCTTGTCTCCTGGCTTAAGATATTATCGGAGCCATACAGGGATGTTCACCTTGGAATCTTAGTTGTCTCTCTAGAGTCATTCCTCAAAAATTTGTACTCATTCTCACTATCTTGTGATTGGGAATTAATTTCAAAATTCCTAAAGATAGTACTTGGCAAAATTAATTGATATTATTCCTTCTTGTTATACTAATGTGTACATATATGTAAAACTTTTGAAACCTTATTTATATATATATACCTTTCAATAGTCCACTTTGAAAAATCTTTTCAAAACCTTTTTGGAAAAACCCTTTTTTTCAAAACTTTCCAAGTATGTTCTCTCAATACGTGCCTAAATTAAAGTTGCTCCCATTCAACTTAAGCCTAAGCTCTTCCTATTTGCCTTGCTTTAGAATGGTTTCTCCATGCATTTGTTCTTCTTGCTCCATCTAGATCTAATTGATTTTATGCTTCTAGTTTTATTTTTATTTGATTTTAGAAGAGTTTTAGGTTCAAAGGAGAGATTGGATTTTGGCATCATTTCGTTACTATAAATTGATATGAGAATTTAGGGTTAGTTTAGGTTTGCTTATATATGGGTTGGCAATGAATTAGGGACATTGATTTGGGTTGGACAATATTATCTAACATCTTGATTGGTCATCTAAACTTAGGGATGAATAAACCAATTAGAACGACCTAACAACGCTCGACATGCTTCTGAGTTCTACCAATTATTGCTACTTATGATCGACCCCAATTGACCCATGGTCGACCACTATAGGTCGACCATGATACCCCTTGGGTCGACCTGGGTGTGTTTTGTTTTTACATATATATTTTTTCTCTGCTTTGTTCTCATATTTTCTAACGCCCGTAAGTCCTCCATACGAACTCCAATTTTTAAGTGTTCTATATGAAAATCATCCATAATTCGGTACGAACGCAATAGTACCAGTTTCGTAGCCGAATTTGGACGTTTGTGAAAAATTTCTTTTTTTATCCTTGAATTAATTGACTTTCCTTATTAAATTTCTACTGAAGTCTTGTTAAACTTTAGTAAATTTCCAAGGTGTTACAAACCTTGTTCTTTGTGGGGAATTTCGTTACTAAACACCGTGGCAGCAGAGCTATCCTGAAATCGGCTAGGACCTATTGGGATAAGAAAGCATTGTTTGTTGAGTGCCCATCGAGTATCATGAAATTCCGGATTTGGACTATCCTAAAATCTCCTTTGCCTGGTTCCATAGGAAAATCAATCGTTCCAATTGGTTGTTTGGCTTCGTCCGTAAATCCTTGAATCTTAGTTTTACATGAGATCACCTCCTTCATGTTGATCTTCATTTGATCAAACGTGGTTTTGAAGAGTATATTCACCGAACTCTCGATATCCAACAAGATTCGCTGCACAGTCTTTGATCCTAATCTTGTAGTAACCACCATGGGGTCAAAAGTTGGTGCTTTGACTCCATCCGAAACTCTCTTTAGAAATACAATATTATCTTCTGCTGCTTGACTGGCGCTCTGTCTTCCATGGCAAAGCAGTCATCATTTGGCCCGTGCTTTAGCAAGATCGCATACCATTCAATTTCCCTTCAACTTTTGTCCATTGGGTGAGGTCATCCAGTTATTGTATTAATAACCAATTTCCCATCATTTTGTCTAGGCACTTCGCTACTAGGTCTAGATTGATTCCCGGGGCAGGTAGCCCAGGGAATCTTGGAGTTTGGTTGTCTCCCTGTAGCTTCCTTACATACTGGTGGAGCTTATTCTCCCTTATCAGCTCTTCAATAAGGTCTTTCAGATGTCTGCACTCATTCATGATGTGTCCATGAGTTTCATGGAAACGACAATCCTTCCCAAAGTGGTTTTTTTCCTCAGTAGCCTCTCTTTTTTGTGGCATTTTGTATTATTCCATCCTATGTATGGCAAGGCATATTTTTCCCAACATATCAGTCAGGGGCATGTAATCTTCCGACCTCAAGTTCCTCAGGCGCTTGTTGTTCTCATTGAGTCGACCGCAAGTGCTTTGGTTCCTTCTTTTATGATTATTAGAATTCCCGGTACTTACTACCACATTTCCAGAGTTCCCTCCAACTTGCTTAATCGCAACATTGTTTTGGATAATTCCTTCGATTGTCCATCACTGGTCTGTCTAGCCACCTAACTCGCTTCCTCTAAACGCAAGAGCTAATTAGCCTAGCGATGGAATTCTTCTATGGTCATTAGTTGTTTCATTTTCATCCATTTTCGAAAATCCATGTCAGGGTAGATGCCCCATACCAAAGCCATAAATACAAGATCTTCCTTTGGATTACTAACTTTAGTAATGGCAACATTAAAACAGTTCAAGGAACCTTTCAATGACTCCTTGGGTCCTTGGGAGAGACCTGATAGCGACATAACATCCTTAGGTCGAGCGGCATAAAGCCGAGGCTGCTCTAAGAACTTCTTGGCTAATTCATCAAAGCTCTATTTGGATCTCGGTGTGAGCCTGGTGAACCACATCGATGCAACTCCCGAAAGAAAATAAGGAAACACCTACACCGCACAACGTCAGTAGCTTTG
Source organism: Allium cepa (assembly GCA_030765085.1). Classification (NCBI taxonomy): domain Eukaryota; kingdom Viridiplantae; phylum Streptophyta; class Magnoliopsida; order Asparagales; family Amaryllidaceae; genus Allium; species Allium cepa. The sequence goes on along the minus strand of CM060935.1, from coordinate 438,061,749 downwards.
GAACCGTCCATATGTCATTCATACTTGAACAAGTGTTGTCTAGAACTAGTAGTTCCATTATAGGATGATATTGTTGGCATAGTGAACTTTAGGGGACATTCTTCCCTCAAGATATTTTCAGTGAATGGAGTTCAGCTCGGTTCGGAACCCCAATGTTCATTCTTCCTAACCCTGCTTTCTTCCACCGATCATTTTACCATGTCAGCAATGTACACTTCGGTGGCACGGTATTCAAAGGTGGACCGTCAAAGACTAGACTGAGTTTTTGACTCCACAAACGGTCTCGGTTTTTCGGTTGACATTATTTCATGGATGTACGGTTGGTTGAGCTACGGTTCTTTGAACTCCACCTTCATCGGCATTAACATCCAACTCCAAATCATCTCTACCAAGTTATAAGTCCACTTACTCATCAGACACATCCATGGCATCACCTTTCTGAGTGGCACCCACATGAGAATTCTTCTCGGTATCAAGAGAAATACTCTTGGTATCGGTTGGTTTCCTTGTGGAAGGAGATTTCTCCTTCCTCCTAGAAATCCACCAGCCACTCCAGTAACTCCTAGCTTCTGTTTTTGCTTCCCATCTCTCCTGTTTAGTCCAGAAATAGGGGAATTTTCTTGTTCTATAAAAGGTGAAGTTTTCCTTCTAGTTATGCCAATTCTTGGTGCTCGCAAGGTTAGCAAAGCATCAATCTTATCCATCGGAGCTTTTTGGCTATCCACCAACTTCTAGTTAAGCTCTTGTATCAACTTATCAAGCTCTCCCCTGGTAACTACTTCCTATTAAGAAGAGGATCCCGGTACTCTCTCCAGATTATTGACTTCAACTTGGTGAGTGTTCCTTTCATCACCTCTAATGACAACTCCTAATGACCTCCCAAATCTCCTTAGTTCCATGCTTTAAATCTTCGATTTCTTCAAGCAAATTTTCTGGATCCAACTTCTGGATCTATCCAATCCAGAGCTAAGAGTTGGATCTAAGTGTGGGTTCTGTTTTCTCAATGAAAGCACCAAAATGTTGTCGCTAAAATTGGATCAGCGCCCAAAAGTAAGTTGTAGGGAACCTGTGATAGCTAAATTGTGACGGCCCGCCTTTCACTCCACAGAAAGACGCATCATCATTAAGAAAGAAAGGGATAGAGAAGAGAAAAGATAGAGAAGAAAGAAAGAAACAACATCAGAATCTCAACAGCGAAACGAATAAATTATATTAATCACATAAGTATTTACATAGTATACAACATCTATCAGAGTTACACAACTTATACAACACATACTAGACAGTTATAAACACCTGCCTAGTTATTACAACTCAAATACAACTCAGAGATACCAACACAATGGAACACTATATATATATATATATATATATATATATATATATATATCTACGAATGCTGAAGCCTCTTGCTCCATATCTCCTCTAGAATTTTTCAAAGCTAAACTGAATCCCTTGGCTACTCGTAAAAATTTGAGTACCCAAGAGTTTAAGAAAACAGAAAATAAACTCGGGGTCAGACATGAGTCTGGTGTGAGTAATAGGTTAAAGTTGCTTTACTTTGAGAAACCTTTGAAAACAAAAGGTATGTCGTAAGACTTCCCGCACATAAACATGGAAAAGTTTTTACCTTACAATAACCAAAACATTTGACAGGAAATCCAGTGATATTATAGTAGGGTCTAGGGTTTTCAAATAAATAAGAAATAGCTGAAATTGTTACATGATTAAATTCCAGCATACTAGCCACAAAGTGGGTTATACAATCAAAACCGTAAAGGGCATGTTGGAAGAATGGGTTTCCATCAATGGCAGGGCCACTAGGGTACCGCCCGTCATAGTACGTGGTCTAGATCACCGTACCGAGGATTACTCCCAATCCTCTGCAACACAGAGCCGGAACCATCCCTTATTGGATAGTCCCGAATAAGACAACCCCGGCAGTTGTTGCAATCAACTGCCCACACAGCCGAATAAAAAAGGACCTCTAGACAGGGGAAATCTTATCCTACTTGGGTGCTACCCACTTAGCCTTGCTGCACCTCCCCTGTTTAAGCCATTCCCGATTGATGAGGCTTGAGGCTATGATTACCTTTATAGAACACATCTATCTTAGAATGCTCATCATCCACCTGACGATGTTCTGAAAGCATTCAATCCATACAAGTTCATTTTGGGTTCGAACGAAATCGAAGGCATTATCTCGTTACACTCATTTTGGAATCACCCCCAGAGTTAACGATGATAGACCTTGCACTCTGAATCTTCATCTTCACTTGAGATTAATGACCTATCGTTTAATTTGGATCGATGTGGTTTTTGGATATCCAAATTTGAAAACCCGATCCTGGTCTCGTCGAAATCCAAAATGCCATCTTTTAAGTCCAAGTTGTTTTAAAGTTAAAACAATTTGATTCTATTATCTATATTTACATAGATAGACAATTCACATTATCACAAATAGATAATCTATATCATCACAGTTCAACCTAAGCATCACATGTCACAGATCAACACATATCTCATATCATGATATCGACCAATTCAAGGCATTCAGTATCATACAGCCACCCATAAGCAAAGATCTATTACTCACACCGTCTATAATTAATTTAAAATTAATTAAATTAATTACTTCTATTACTATAAATCTTGCTTACTTAACCATTAATCAATTACAGATCAATTAATTAATCACCTCTAAGTATTCATCTTAATTAATTACCCTTGATTAATCATTCTCTAATTACATTATGTAATTATCCTTAATTAATTACACAAATTAATTATCCTTAATCATTTATTGTAATTAAATTAAATTACTACATTAATTAATTATAACTAATTACATTAATCCTTAATTAATTACATTAATTAATTACTTTATAACCACTCATTATTGATTAATTATCTTTAATTAATCATCGATTAATTACATCATTAATTATATTAATTAATGATCCTTAATTACTTCTTTAATTAATTATTCTTCTAATTAATCACATTTAATATTTAATTAATCATATTCATTAACCAGGCCTGATTAATCATGTTAGTAATTAATTACCCTTAATTAATTACATCACTTAATTATCTTTAAATAACTTTATTAATAAATTCTTAAATTAATTACACTAAGTAATTAATTATTAATTACTTTCACTAAGTAATTATCCTTCATATTAATTACACAAAGTAATTAAACCCAAAACTACTACCATTCTTCAATCAATTACATCCAGTAATTACCCACTAATTACTTCACTAAGTAATTATACTTTATAAATTACACTAAGTAATTATACTTAACCCATCATCCAATGATTATTTTGAATTAATTAAACTAATTAACTAACTTAAACTAATCACATTAATTTAATTAATTACACTAAGTAACTAATCCCATTAATTACTTCCATTAAGTAATTATACTTAAACAATTCCACAAATGATTATTTTTAATTAATTAATATAATTAATTATTAAAATTAATCACATTAATTAATTATTTAATAATCCCTAGTTAATGATCTTCATTAACTATTAACAATTCTTTAATTACTTCTCTAAGTAATTAAACTTTAATTAACTCTTATTAATTACAAGGTAATTAATTCTTAATTACCAATTAATTCATCTCTAATTACTTAATTAATTATGTGCTTAATTGTAACTTAATTAATCTTTAATTACTTGATTAATTAATTTCTAATCATTAGTTAACGATTTATACTTATCTAATTAATGATCCTTAATTACAAATTTATTAACCCCTAATTAATTAACTTACAACCCTTAATTACTTATTTAAAATAAATCCTTAATTATTAAATAAATAAATTACTCTTAAATTAACTTCTTAATCTAATCAATTTCAAAATATTATATCTTAATTAACTTTAAGATAAAGTATTAAGGAAATGATTTAATTATTATTTACAAAGCCTTTGAAACTTTACCTCTAAATTTACTTTAAAATTTTATTTTTAAATTTAAGATTTAAAAAATTAACAAATTTAACTTTGATAAAATTTAAATTAAATTTACAAACTTTTAAATCAAATATTAAGAAACACCTATCTTATATAAAAGAAATTTACCAGAGTTTTAAAACCAAATTATTTAAATTTCAAATCTTGTTTTTATTTCTAAAAACTTTAAAAAAAGCTGTTTTAACAAGCTGCTTCGGGTTCAACCCGAAGCCTACTCAAGTACGTACCCGAGAAATTCCATATCTTCTTTTTCTCTAAAAATTTTGTTTAAGTATTTAAGTATGTAAGTAAAAATTTGTAACAAAACACACTTTCCAATCAACCCAAGCCATTACTCGAGCCTCCTTCTCAAAATCACGAGCTCATCTTCGAGCCCACACCAAAACCAAAACCAGACACCTTAAAATGCACCGTGCACATAGACAGTGGCTCCGACCACTTACGGTCATCACCAAAGCCTTTAGCAAGTCGACGATCACCCAACCTTATGACCCCGATCATCAGAACTCCCATATCAACTCGAAATCAAAATCGAGTAACACTTCACAAATCCTGGAACAACAGACCAACTTGGAAAACCCCTTGACCTCATGCCTCAGATCACCGGAATGCTTACGCCTCCGGCCACGACCTCGCCAACTCCCCCGCTACTAGTCCACGGAGTTCTGTGGAACTCGATCCACCAGAGGGGTTGTGTCAATCAAAAACACTCGACCATGTCAAAACTAGGGTTTAAAAATGAATTTGACCGCCGCCGCCACCACCGTAGCCTACACACCTTTCTGACAATTTTCCCAAATTCTCCAATCGCTCCACTACCACCAGAGAAGGCGCCGACCTCCCCGAGCAAGTTGATCACCAAAAACCACCCAAATAACAATATCTGATCAACCCTAATATGCACATTTAAACCCAATCTAAAAACTATGGTTTTACTTCTAAAAATCATTTTTTGGATAATGTTTCATATCATATGCCTGAAACAATAAATTAGGATGTTTGGATTTTAAACAAAACCCAAGCTTTTCTGTTCATTTTGGTTCCAGAGCATATTTAAATTTATTTTAACTTAAATAAAATTTTAGAACCTACTCTATGATTAAACAAACAAATTTTGTTTGTAACTTAAATCCTAACAAAGTCTAGACTAAGAGAAATTAAATTCTGTTTGAATTCTTAGCTTTGAAACTAAGAACAGTCAAGACACAGATACAACAATCATATGCATATCCATACATTCATATATACACACACACACACACACACACACACACACACAGAGAGAGAGAGAGAGAAATTCACTTATAAATATACACACAAACATACATATTTCCAAAGAAGATCAGGCAACCAGATTCATACTTAAGTTCTTTTTTTTAAATGTTACTCACCAGACAAGATGAAGAACAGAGCACTCTTTGAAAAAGCTTTTGAAAACATTAAAACTTGAGTTGCTGGAATAAAATGTTTCTGACTTTAAAACTTGAAATTTGTTGCAGATGACTCAGATTTGGAACGGAGATAAAACGGCCTTTGCTTCTTTGATTTAAAAAATAAAATTGCTGAAGAATTGCTTGCAGGCTTTTGATAGTCTCAGGTTTGAAAAAGAAAAAGGCTTTGATTCCAGGTTGAAAAAAATGTGTTACAGGCTAATTGTTTTGATTTTTCCTGAGCTTGCTTTGTTTATTTTAGGTTTGAAGAAGATGTTTACAGGCTCTTGGTTTGATTTTAAATCTTGAAAACGAATTACAGGATATTGATTTCTGGTTTGTGAGGCAGTATTGGTTACAGGTTTGTTTCGAGAATTAGTTTGAGTTTCTTAGTTTTCGATTTAGGAAGATAGAGAAAGAATGGAAAGTAAGAAGCATAAGTATATATATAAGTTAATTTATGATTTAAATAAAATAAAAGAAAAATGAAAATTAAGGAGTGACACATGCTTAAACATTTAATATTTGTCATAACTCTTTTCAATCAATTAACACTTGTTATATTAAGCCTTAATGTATTAACACTTGTCCTTTAAGTATTTAATATTTATTTTTAATGTAAATAAGAAAAAAATTACTTAATTTATTAATTTACAAATACTTATCTATATATAAATAAATTAATTTTAAGGAAATAAAACCAATTATATATAAATAAAAGCTTATACATATAATTTTAAAATATCCATCTTTTGAATTTCAATTTTAAATCCAAATTCAAATTCAAATTAAATTTAAAAATTCAAGTTTAAGTCAATTTATATATACATTCAATTTGAAATAACAATTCAATTTTTATTTAAAATCTACTTATATTTATGTATAAAAACAACATATTTTTAATATTGTTTAAAAATAACAAATTTGTCAATTTTAAATAATTTATAAAAAAGATTATAAATTACTTCTATTACTAAATGAACTAATATATCATATGCTTTATATACTTGTGAATGATATTTTAAACTTTAATATATAATTACAAATCATATTTATTAAGCAATGTTTGAAAGAAAATAAAACAAACCTTTTTATTAATTTTATTTAAATTAAACTTAAGCTGAGATATATTTAAACAATTAAACATTTTCCTTAAATATTTTAAAACTATATGGTTATTTATTTATTTAATCTTTCAAAGGTTTTAAATTAAATTAATCAAAATTTCAAATTACTAAAATATATAAGAATTTGAAATCATGGTTTTATTTGTTAAATTTACCCAAAATTCTATTTACAATATCTACAAATATATATACATTATAAATAGAAAACATTTTATTGGCTTTTAAAAGATAAAATTTACAAATTAAATAATTATTTGCTTTTAAAAGAATGAACTTGCCAATTTAAATTTAAATTATAAAATAAAATTATCAAATCATTTTAATTATTTATGCAGATTATTAAATTGGTATTGCCCAAAATTCCGGGTCATCACATTCCTCCCCCCTTAAAAGAATTTCGTCCTCGAAATTTAAAAGAAAAGGTAATTTAATGAGCCATCAAAGATTTTAATTTTAAACCATAAGCATATATTATAAACCATATGCTAACAATCATGGCAACCAATTCGCTCAATCAAACAAATTCAATGATCCTGACACAAATCAGGATAGATTTTCTAATACTATCTAGAGTTTCTCAGGCATAAACACTGGAATACTCGCTCTACTGAATCCAAACAATCTACACTACTAAGCTACAGAGCTCCTACTCATCTGGATCCACAAAACTAAAGAGGATGTCAGACCACAGTCAAGTCCTGCTCAACTACCAAATCCTCCTGAACTGCGGGTTCTAAAACCAAAGATGGATCATACACGTACTCCCTTAGAGATACGTAAAACACATTGAATCCCAGTTTTCCAAACTGGAAATTCAACCTTGTAGACCAAAGCACTTATCCTTACAAACACAGAAAGATTCAATACACCTTGGAGCTAGCCTCCCAGTCTTATCGAATCTTATAGCTCCTTTGATCGGAGAAAACTTATCCAAAATCAAATCTCCGACTACGAAATTCAAGTTCCTTCGTTTCTTATCCACAAAATTCTGTTGACGATCCTGGGCTGCCTTCATCCTTCCTGATCAGCTCAACCTTCGCTGATGCTTCTAGAAACAACCTGGACCAAAAACAACCCAACAAAATGATCCTCTCAAGATCAACCAAAATCAAGAATTACAAACTCTACTCCATAAACATCAGTAGACTGAACTTATTTCTCCCATCCGGAAAAGACAAAACAGACGCACTCGCCAATCTTGCCTTCAGATTCCAAAAAACTTCCTGTGGAAACCCTCTATTCCAAAACATTGCAGTTTCCTGATTGCTTCCCCTCTAAAACAGCTGCTACCTTGCTTCCACTGCGCAACTCTGATCTGGAATGGATGAGAATGCTAATGGTGAACATGGGGATAGACTTTTCCAATACATCCCAGAAGACACGGTGCAACAGATCCATAAAGAGAAAACTCATAAATTTCATGATACCCTGAGCTACTTCACCAAACCCTCTCTCTAGGAGCCATCCTTCTATTAGTTGAACCATCGGTACCACTCCTAGAATCCCAGTCGATACAAAACTCAATCTCCAGATGCTTTGGCAAACCTCGACTTCCTCGAAGATATCCTAAAAAATCTCTGACAAACCAAGAGAACATTCAACTATCGCAAGTCACTTTTGCGATCAACCCAGACTAATATACAAAGAAATTGTTCTCTCATTACTAATCAGAACAGCTTATGCTTATCTAGCCAATCCATCGAAGAAATAGATCCACTCTGCTACTTCTGAACTCCACATCTAGAAAACTACCAGCCAGATGACCTTCTTGCCGGTACACAGAACACTCCGAGTTGCAACGCTACCACAGATGCCAAAAACTTCCTTATCCATAAGCTCCTCGAGAATCTCGGGCCTCAAACCAAACACAAATACCCTGCGGAACCCAGCCTCAACACTGATGCAGACACACTTCCTTAAACTTGTTCCAAAAGAAAAATCTTCGGAAACATCCATAGTCACTGCATCCCCCCACGTAGTTGCTCCTTCCTGAAGTTGCCAAGTTACCATCACTCGCTTCTGCACATCCGACATATCCAAACTCTACTCATTCAAACTTGCACTTCAAAGATGGACTCCGAACCTCAAAAGGCTTCCTTCAGAGATTGGTGAAATCCTTACACCACAGCAAAGCTTATTCGAGACGGTATTAGGTCTATAGCCTCGACAGATACACTTCCAACCTCAATGTTCGGACTTCTTCCATTGGTAGTCGTGCTACACACGCCACTACCCTTCCTACCTCTATAACTCATATTGGAAAACTCGAATGGTTAACCAAATGAATAGGTAGAAATATATATATATATATATATATATATATATTACAAATACGCTCTCTCAAGAAAGAAACCACTCCAAAGCCTAGTATTCACTCAACCTAGCGCTCTGATACCAACGGTGACGGCCCGCCTTTCACTCCACAGAAAGGCGCATCATCATTAAGAAAGAAAGGGATAGAAAAGAGAAAAGACAAAGAAGAAAGAAAGAAACAACATCAGAATCTCAATAGCGGAACGAATAAATTATATTAATCACATAAGTATTTACATAGTATACAACATCTATCAGAGTTACACCGCTTATACAACACATACTAGACAGTTATAAACACCTGTCTAGTTATTACAACTCAAATACAACTCAGAGATACCAACACAACGGAACACTATATATATCTACGAACGCTAAAGCCTCCTGCTCCATATCTCCTCCAGAATTCATCAAAGCTAACTTGAATCCCTTGGCTACTCATAAAAATTTGAGAACCCAAGAGTTTAAGAAAACAGAAAATAAACTCCGGATCAGACATGGGTCTAGTGTGAGTAACAGGTTAAAGTTGCTTAACTTTGAAAAACCTTTGAAAACAAAAGGTATATCGTAAGACTTTCCACTTATAAACATGAAAAAGTTTTTACCTTACGATAACCAAAACATTTAATAAGAAATCCAGTGATATTATAATAGGGTCTAGGGTTTTCAAATAAATAAGAAATAGCTGAAATTGTTACATGATTAAATTCCAGCATACGAGCAACAAAGTGGGTTATACAATCAAAACCATAAAGGGCACGTAGGAAGAATGGGTTTCCATCAATGGCAGGGCTACTGGGGTACCGCCCGTCACAGTATGTTGCATAGATCACCGTACCGAGGATTACTTCCAATCCCCTGCAACACAAGGCAGGAACCGTCCCTTACTGGATAGTCCCAAATAAGACAACCCTGGCAGTTGTTGCAATCAACTTCCCACACAGCCAAATAAAAAGGGACCTCTAGAGAGGGGAAATCTTATCCTACTTGGGTGCTACCCACTTAGCCTTGCTGCACCTTCCCTGTTTAATCCATTCCCGATTGATGAGGCTTGAGGTTGCGATTACCTTTATAGGACACATCTATCTTAGAATGTTCATCGTCTACTTGACGATGTTTTGAAACCATTCAATCCATACAAGTTTGTTCCGGGTTGGAACGAAATCGAAGGCATTATCTCGTTACACTCATTTTGGAATCACCCTCAGAGTTAACGACGATAGCCCTTGCACTCTGAATCTTCATCTTCACTTGAGATTCACGACCCATCATTCAATTTGCATTGATGTGGTTTTCGGATATCCAAATTTGAAAACCCGATCCTGGTCTCATCGAAATCCAAAACGCCATCTTTTAAGTCCAAGTTGTTTTAAAGTTAAAACAGTTTGATTCTATTATCTATATTCACATAGATAGATAATTCACATTATCACAAATAGATAATCTATATCATCATAGTTCAACCTAAGCATCACATATCACAGATCTACACATATCTTATATCAGAGATATCAACCAATTCATGGCATTCAACATCATACAGCCATCCATAAGCAAAGATCTATTAATCACGCCATCTATAATTAATTTAAAATAAATTAAATTAATTACTTCCATTACTATAAATCTTGCTTACTTAACCATTAATTAATTACAAATCAATTAATTAATCACCCTCTAAGTATTCATTTTAATTAATCACCCTTGATTAATCATTCTATAATTACATTAAGTAATTAGCCTTAATTAATTACACAAATTAATTATCCTTAATCATTTAGTGTAATTAACCTTTAATTACTACATTAATTAATTAATTATAATTAATTACGTTAGTCCTTAATTAATTACATTAATTAACTACTTTATAATCACACATTATTGATTGATTATCTTCAATTAATCGACCCTTAATTACATCAGTAATTATATTAATTAATGATCCTTAATTACTTCTTTAATTAATTATTCTTCTAATTAATCACATTTAATAAATTAATCTTTAATTAATCATATTCATTAATCAGCCTTGATTGATCATATTAGTAATTAATTACCCTTAATTAATTACATCACTTAATTATCTTTAAATAACTTTATTAATCAATTCTTAAATTAATTACACTAAGTAATTAATCATTAATTACTTTCACTAAGTAATTATCCTTCGTATTAATTACACAAAGTAATTAAACCCAAAACTACTACTATTCTTCAATTAATTACATCCAGTAATTACCCACTAATTACTTCACTAAGTAATTATACTTTATAAATTACACTAAGTAATTATACTTAACCCATCATCCAAAGATTAATTTCAATTAATTAAACTAATTAATTAACTTAAACTAATCACATTAATTTAATTAATTACATTGAGTAATTAATCTCTTTAATTACTTTCATTAAGTAATTATACTTAAACAATTCCACAAATGATTATTTTTAATTAATTAATATGATTAATTATTAAAACTAATCACATTAATTAACTATTTAATAATCCCTAGTTAACGATTTTCATTAACTATTAACAATTCTTTAATTACTTCTCTAAGTAAATAAACTTTAATTAACTCTTATTAATTACAAGGTAATTAATTCTTAATTACCAATTAATTCACCTCTAATTACTTAATTAATTATGTGCTTAACTGTAACTTAATTAATCTTTAATTACTAGATTAATTAATTTCTAATCATTAATTAACGATTTATACTTATCTAATTAATGATCCTTAATTACAAATTTATTAACCCCTAATTAATTAACTTACAACCCTTAATTACTTATTTACAAAAATCCTTCATTATTAATTAATTAAATTAATTAATTACTCTTAAATTAACTTCTTAATCTAATCAATTTCAAAATATTAAATCTTAATTAACTTTAAGATCAAGTATTAAGGAAATGATTTAATTATCATGTACAAAGCCTTTGAAACTTTACCTCTAAATTTACTTTAAAATTTCATTTTTAAATTTAAGATTTAAAAATGATTAACAAATTTAACTTTGACAAAATTTAAATCAAATTTACAAATTTTTAAACCAAATATTAAGAAACACCTATTTTATATAAAAGAAATTTACAAGAGTTTTAAAACTAAATTATTTAAATTTCAAATCTTGTTTTTATTTTTAAAAACTTTTAAAAAAGCTGTTTTAACAAGCTGCTTCGGGTTTAAACCGAAGCCTACTCGAGTACATACCCGAGAAACTCCATATCTTCTGTTTTTCCAAAATTTTTATTTAAGTATTTAACTAAAAATCTACAACAAAACACACTTTCCAATCAACCCGATCCATTACTCGAGCCTCCTTCTCAAAATCACGAGCTCGTCTTCGTGCCCACACCCAAACCAAACCCTAACACCTCAGGAGCCACCGTGCACATGCACGGTGGCTCCGACCACCTACAGTCATCACCAAAGCCTTTAGCAAGTCGGCGATCACCCAACCTTTTGACCCCAATCATCCGAACTCCCATATCAACTCGTAATCAAAATCGAGTAATACTGCACAAATCCTAGAACAACAGACCAACCTGGAAAACCCCTCGACCTCACGCCTCAGATCACCGGAATGCTTACTCCTCCTTCCACGACCTCGCCAACTCCCCTGCTACTATTCACCAGAGTTTTGTGGAACTCGATCCACCAGAGGGGTCATGTCAATAAAAAACACTCAACCATGTCAAAACTAGGGTTTAAAAATGAACTCGACCATTGCCGCCGCCACCGTAGCCTGCACACCTTTTTGAAAATTTTCCCAAAGTCTCCGATCACTCCACTACCACCAGAGAAGCCCCTGACCTCCCCGAGCAAGTAGATTACCAGAAACCACTAAAATCACAATATCTGATCAACCCCAATATGCACATTCAAACCCAATCTAGAAATTATGGTTTTACTTCTAAAAATCATGTTTTAAAATAATATTTTAGATCATATGCCTGAAACAATAAATTAGGATGTTTGGATTTTAAACAAAACCCAAGCTTTTCTATTCATTTTGGTTTCCAGAGCATATTTAAATTTATTTTAACTTAAATAAAATTTTAAAACCTACTCTATGATTAAACAAACAAATTTTGTTTATAACTTAAATCCTAACAAAGTCTACATTAAGAGAAATTAAATTCTGTTTGAATTCTTAGCTTTGAAGCTAAGAACAGTCAAGACATAGATACAACAATCATATACATATCCATACATTCATATATATATACATGGAAATGCACTTATAAATATACACACAAACATACTTATTTCCAAAGATGATCAGGCAACCAGATTCATACTTAAGTTTTTTTTATAAAAAAAATGTTACTCACCAGACAAGATGAAGAACAGAGCACACTTTGAAAAGATTTTGAAAACATTAAACCTTGAGTTGCTGGAATAAAATATTTCTGACTTTAAAACTTGAAAATCTAAACTTGAAATTTGTTGCAGATGACTCAGATTTGGATCAGAGATAAAACAGCCTTTGCTTCTTTGATTTAAAAATTGAAATTGCTGAAGAATTACTTGCAGGCTTTAGAAAATCTCAGGTTCGAAAATGAAACAGGCATTGATTCCAGGTTGAAAAAAAATGTGTTACAGGCTAATTGTTTTGATTTTTCCTAAGCATGCTTTGTTTATTTCAAGTTTGAAGAAGATGTTCGTTGGCTCTTGGTTTGATTTTAAATCTTGAAAATGAATTACAGGATATTGATTTCTGGTTTGTGAGGCAGTATTGGTTACAGGTTTGTTTTGAGAATTAGTTTGAGTTTTCTTAGTTTTTGATTTAGGCAGATAGAGAAAGAAAGGAAAGTAAGAAGCATAAGTATATATATAAGTTAATTTGTGATTTAAATAAAATAAAAGAAAAATGACAATTAAGGAGTGACGATTGTTTAAACATTTAACATTTGTCGTAACTTCTTTACAATCAATTAACACTTGTTATATTAAGCCTTAATGTATTAACACTTGTCCTTTAAGTATTTAATATTTATTTTAATGTAAGTAAGAAAAACTTTTACTTAATTTATTAATTTACAAATACTTATCTATATATATATATTATTTTAAAGAAAATAAAACCAATTATATATAAATAAAAGCTTATACATATAATTTTAAAATATCTATCTTTTGAATTTCAATTTTAAATCCAAATTCAAATTTAAATTAAATTTAAAAATCCAAGTTTAAGTCAATTTATATATACATTCAATTTGAAATAACAATTCAATTTTTATTTAAAATCTATCTATATTTATATATTAAAACAACATATTAATATTGTTTAAAAATAACAAATTTGTCAATTTTAAATAATTTATAAAAAAGATTATAAATTACTTCTATTACTAAATGAATTAATATATCATATGCTTTATATACTTGTGAATGATATTTTAAACTTTAATATACAATTACAAATCATATTTATTAAGCAATATTTAAAAAGAAAATATAACAAACCTTTTTATTAATTTTATTTAAATTAAACTTAAGCTAAGATATATTTAAACAATTTAACATTTTCCTTAAATATTTTGAAACTATAAGGTTATTTATTTAATTAATCTTTGAAAGATTTTAAATTAAATTAATCAAAATTTTCAAATTACCAAAATATATAAGAATTTGAAATCATGGTTATGTTTGTTAAATTTAACCAAACTTTCTATTTACAATATATACAAATATATATACATTATAAATGGAAAATATTTTATTAGCTTTTAAAAGATAAAGTTTACCAATTAAATAATTATTTGCTTTTAAAAGAATGAACTTGCCAATTTAAATTAAAATTATAAAAGAAAATTATCAAATCAATTTAATTATTTATATAGATTATTAAATTGGTATTGCCTAAAATTCCGGGTCATCACATAAATCTAGTAGATAATAGTAAAAATAGCAGACAAAGAAGAGCAAGACACAAGATTTTTACAGTGGTTCGATAATCTCTAGCCTACATTCACTTTATAGATTTGTTGACTATTGATTTCGAAGAGTTAAAGTCACTAGTACAAAAGTTTCGCAAGTTCTCTAGCTTAGAACTGCCAAAGGTAGCTGTCTAGGTGACTACTATGAGTAAGGTAGAGAAAAAGAAGAGAAGCAGAGTTCATATCCTTTTCTTGTTGCAGTAGGGTCAGTAATTATAGGAAAATAGTAGCATGGAGTCAGAAGCCCGCTTGAGTCGAAACCTAGGAGAGGGCCTAAAGATATACACGTAAACACATGGGCCCACGTTCCGTAAAAACCTCTCGGTACCAAGTGGTCAACCACTTAGTACCGAGTGGTTTACTTAAGTGTAAACCTTCAAGTCTTGTTTGCATTGCTTTGCTATCACCTTCTTGCTATATTTTAAGTTATGTTCCATTGACATTGAGTTGGTTCTAATCATTTTCTCGATAACACTTGAATTGTCTTAATTTCTTGACTTTGTTCTCATCAGTCTTACGAATCGCTCAACTATTCTTTGAGAAAAGCACATGACCCTGAGTGGTTAAAGATGTAGATGAGGTATATGAAGCATGAGTGGCCACTCTGGGTTGAATGGACCACTCAATATCGAGAGAAAGCATTTGGTAACGAGTTGTTTCCTTAGCCAAAAATCCACTTGCAACTTATTATTTTCCATTTTTCTGCCCTTTGATCATGTTCCCAAGTTCGCAAGTCATTTCATCTTGTCAAAGTTCCTAGGGTCGAATTCTACTTGGTTAAAAACCTTGTTAACAACAAGATTTATAGGATCAAAATGGTCACATAGAAATCCAGCAATAATCAAAGATGCGAGAAATGTCCTTAAGAGTTATTTCCAAAAAAAATAGAATCATACGACCTCATATGAAAATAATAATAATATTTCACGATCCTCCGATATATAGAATACGGGTCATTACATTCTCCCCCACTTTAGAATTTCACCCTCAAAATTCCAAATTAAATCAATAAGGTCATCCCGTATGCCTAGCAACCATATACAAGGATAAGCAACCATCATGCGCCAATGATGCATACATAGAAATAAATGGGAAAAAGGAACATCCAATCCTATCCTAGCATGTAGGATACTACACTAAGGCATATATACTTCATGATATCATTTGGTCTCCGGCTCATCATTTCCTTTTTTATTCATTCAAGTTAAGCTTTATTTGAAAAGGCACTCGATGGGTTGTCAATATACATTTATCTTAGTTGTTCGACTAGGATTTTCCTAGTATCACTTGATTTTCCCAAGCATAATAAGTAAACAAAGGTCCCATCAATATTGACTCGTCTGCATTATTTAAATTTCCTTTAACCTTATAAATAATTGCTTAGTTAATTATTTATTAATTTCATGGTGTGTTACAGGCTTTCCCCATGTAGGAATTTTATCCTCGAAATTCAGAAAAGATACGACAACAATTCCTAGGCTTTTTTTGAAAGTGCAGTGTGGATCATATAATATGGATATATAATAATGCAGAGTATACTAATGATAACAATACTGTAAATAGTGCGGAACAAAAAGCAATATAGTAAAATGACACCAGAGATTTTTATACTGGTTTGGAGCACCGTCCTACGTCCAGTCCCAGACTCCTTTTGGAATTTCACTAAAACAATAACCCTCACTTAACCCGGAGGAATAGGTCTATACACCCCTGAGCAGCAGAACAGGGACCTGAGCAGCAAAACAGGATTTCGCCTCAACAGCCGAAGAGGAATTCACTCGCCTGAGCAGCAGAACAGGACTTCAACAATTACAGAAAATAGTTTTGACTTATGTTTTCTGATAACACGGATTTGTCACTTGTAATACACCCTTTCTATAATCTTCTCCTCGAGTGTACATGTTTATATTTGAAGTATATGAAGAATAGAAAGGTATAGTATTGCTTTTATGTAGAATAATTGAGAGTATGATAGCAAATAGATTTCAGAAAGTTAGATCAGAGAATAAGAGAAATCGATTATAATTCGGTGAGTTGAAATGAAGTTGGAGTTTTTATTTATAATAGTTAGAAAGCTACGGGTATTGGTGAAGAGTTTCAATCGAAGTGTTGCATCCGAATCTTTTCATTAAAGGTTCGCAACTCTTCACAAAAGTCGTGTCCTTTCAAAAATATGGCTGTTATAGAAATTCAGTCGACTGGGCTTTAGGGTCAGTCGACTGAATATTCAAACGAATTTAAATTTTTAAATCCATATATACGTGCACTGTGCATATTTCACTTTTGCTCCAGTGTCATTCGACTGGCAAACAGGGTCAGTCGACTGACCTGGTGAATCTTGTGCAATAAGCACAGTTCACACACACACACACACACACACACACACACACATATATATATATATATAACTTTCCAACTTTTATAATCCAATTATATGCTTATATATAGATAAAATATTTGTAAATAGAGTGATAGAAAATGTATAAGCTAATATATACTTAACCGAGGAGAGATTTTAACAATATTGACCTAAGACTCACAAATCAAATAATAAATTGATGCACCGGTTTTGAAGTCTTGTCTCCTTCTAGTATATATTCTCTTTTTATCGTAGCAGTCGTCAAATGTGTATGTTGTAGATGGTAGCTTTATGTCATGAATAAAAACCAAGTCTCAACATTCTTCCCCTTTTTGATTGATGACAACCTGTAAATAGATATAGATTTCGATTATATATAAATGAATACAAATACTTACTCCCCCTGAATCTCTGACGCTCCATATCCTGCATTCTTGTTATTAGCAATAATATATCTCCCCCTTTGTCATCGACAAAAAGGAATAAGTAATATGATATTATAATGTGAGAGATAATATGAAATAAAACGAAGAAGACACATCCACACATTTAATATCCATAGACAATAGTGTTTAAAAGCAAATAAACTAGGATGGCTACTTAAGTACAAGCCATATTAATTAAAACAAATGTCTTGAATCAAAAGAAAAAATAAACATCTTACACCATCGGACCCTTACCCCTACCACTATCTCCTTCATTACCATCATCTCCTTCATCACTACTAGCTTGATCGTCCCCAGAAGAAGAAGAAGACCATGTAAATACGGGTTGCTTACCCGGATCACCCACAGTAGATGTAGATGTACCGGAAGAGCACGACATAGCTTGCCATAATTTTGTGAAAAATCCTTTGACTTTATCGAGCTTCTTATCAACCTTTTGAATGTTTGATTGAAGGATTTGTTGATTACGTCACATGATATTGATGGCCGCACGTGGTTGAAGACCTTCATCCAGAATTGTAATTTCTTCTTGTTGGTATCGAGTTGATGTTTGACGAGATGGTAGGTGAGAAGACTCTTCTTGTTGTGGTTGGACTTGAGACATTTGCCTTTGTGTCCATTCTTCAAAGGAAATTATAGGAGGGGGTCGGGCAACCGGTAACTTCATTAAAGCTGATGTCCGAGCATTTAAGCATCCAACTGTAGAAACTAGTGAATCCGGTACTAAAACTTCACAAGCTTTGAGAAGACGCATAATATATTCTCCGTGATAAATTATATTCATCTTGCCTTTGTTAAAGCTTAAAAAGTCGTCAAGTATTAAACAAAGCCAATTGATTTTGATGTTTTCAAAAATTGCATACAAAGCTCTAAAGTTATGCTCATAGACGAGTTCATAACTCCCGGTTCTAGGAGTTACGTTTTCATTAAGGCGCGATGAATTATTCATGCCTTTGGTCGTAAATACGTTGACTTTAATTGATGCATAACATCTTCAAGAAATAAATGGCTTACGCAGTCTCTAACGACCAAATCAACATCAATAGAAGATAACTCAACTCCATCATTTTCTGTTTTTAGTATATGAGCCATACGATCTAGAGAAAAGAAGATGGGCTTACCATAGACGAGGCTCCATATGTTTAGTTCTCGAGTGATTTACTGGATTTTTAGATAAATTTATTGCACTAGAATTATCGCAGTAAATTGTTGATTTTGATAAGTTGATTCCAAAATATTGAAGTGTCTGTTGCATATAAATTACTTGTGTGCAAGTTAGTGCTGCAGAAATATATTCTACTTCACAAGTTGATAGAGAGACACAGTTTTGTTTCTTACTAAACCAAGATATTAACGATTTACCAATGAAGTGACACGTACCACTTGTACTTTTTCTATATGTTCGTGATCCTCCGAAATCAGCAACACTATATATTACTAATTAGAACGAACACTCTTTTGGATAGAAAAGTCCATAATTTGTACTTTTACTAAGATAACATAGTATTCGTTTTACAGCACGTAGATGTGATTCTTTCGGGTCTGCTTGAAATCGAGCGCATAAGCATACACTCATCATGATATCTGGTCTACTTTCTGTTAAATATAGTAGTGATCCTATCATACTATGATATGATTTTTGGTCCATACTTTTGTCATTTTCATCTTTATCAAGATGTGTTGTTGTACTCATAGGAGTTGGTTTGGCAAAAGTGTTTTCAATTCCAAAACGTTTAATAAGATTATTACAGTATTTTTCTTAATTAATAAATATTCCATTTGAAACTTGTTTAATTTGTAGTCCTAGAAAATATGATAATTCTCCCATATGGGACATTTCAAATTCTCTGGTCATTATTTCAGAGAATTCTTTACATAATTCATTATTAGTTGAGCCAAATATAATGTCATCGACATATATTTGAACTATTAATATATCATTTTTAGAACGTTTTATAAATAGTGTTTGATCTACTTTTCCTATTTCGAATCCAGAATTAATTCAATAGCTTTTAAGACGTTCATACCAAGCACGTGGTGCTTGTTTTAATCCATATAAAGCTTTCTTAAGTTTATATACATGATCTGGATATTTTTCATGAATAAATAAAGGAGATTGTTCAACATAAACATTTTCTTTAATATAACCGTTTAAAAATGCACTTTTAACGTCCATTTGATAAACTTTAACATTTTTAAAACACGCGTATGCCAATAAAATTCGTATTACTTCTAGTCTAGCAACTGGAGCAAACGTTTCTTCGTAGTCTATTCCTTCTTCTTGGTTATATCCTTGTGCTATTAGTCTTGCTTTATTTCTAGTTATATTTCCTAATTCGTCTGCTTTATTTTTATAAACCCATTTACTTCCTATAACCATCTGATCGGTCGGTCTAGGTACTAGTTCCCAAACTTCATTTCGTTCAAACTGTTTTAATTCTTCTTCCATGGCGATAATCCAATTTTCATCGGATGATGCCTCTTTAGTATTTTTAGGTTCTATAGTAGAGATAAAGGCTATATTACTCATTAAATTTAATTGATTTCTAGTTCGAACATTCGAATGTATTTCTCCAATTATATTTTCAATAGGATGATTTGTAAAATTCTTCGAGGGGATCTTATCGTATTAGTAGTATTTCTATTTTCTAAATCATAAACAATGTTTTCATCTTCTCTAGATAAAATGGTATCGTCATCGTCGTTCGAATTGTTTATAATTGTTTTTGGGTTATTAAGTAAGTCATTTTCATTAATTGTAGTAGAAGCAGTTTTAGCATTTTCATCAAAAGATACATGGAGTGACTCTTCGATGGTATTGTTCGTTTATTAAAAATTCGATAAGCTTTACTTCGATTCGAATATCCAAGAAATATTCCTTCGTCACATTTTGAATCGAATTTGTCAGCTGATCTTTAGTATTTAATATAAAGCATTTTGATCCAAATATTCTAAAATAAGATATGTTTGGTTTTCTACCGTTAAAAAGTTCGTAAGGAGTATTTTTAGTGAGAGGTCTAATAGAAACACGATTCAAAACATAACAAGCAGTTGCAATAGCTTCTGCCCAAAATTGTTTTGGTAACGTGCTTTCATTTAGTAAGGTTCTTGTATATTCTTGTAGAGTTCGATTCTTTCGTTCTACAACTCCATTTTGTTGTAGAGTTCTAGGAAATGAAAAATTATGAAATATTCCTTTCTTTTTAAAATAGTTATCAAATTGTATATTTTTAAATTCACCTCCGTGATCACTTCTAATATTTTTAATTTTAATACCTTTTAAAATTTGAATTTGTTTAACAAAATTTTTAAAATTGTCAAAGGTATCACTTTTATTTTTCATAAAAATAATCCAATAAATCCATATTTATTATGGTTTATAGATTGAATTTGGGTAGGGCCAAATAAATCCATATGAAGTAATTCGAGCGGTTGTAATGTTGAGATAACTTTCTTAAATTTAAACGAGGATTTAGTTAGTTTTCCTAATTGACACAAGTCACATATATCGTTGATTTTAAAATTCATATTAGGTAACCCTTTTACAAGATTAGTTTTAGAAATTTTGTTTATATTTTTGAAATTGATATGACAAAATCGTTTATGCCATATCCATGGATCATTTTCTTTAGCAATTAAGCATAAATCTAAGTTATGATTAACTTTCATATTTCAAATGTAAATATTTTTATCTCTATTTCCTTCGAAAATAAGATTTTAATTCTGATCGAGAATACTACACTTATTTTGAGAAAATGATATTTTAAATCCTTTATCGCATAACTGATACTTAATAAGTTATGTTTTAAATTCTTAACTAATAAAAGATTTTTAATAAGAGGTAAATTAGATGTACCGTAATTGCTCACATCGCCTTTGCCAATGATATATCCCTTGGAATTGTCTCCAAAAGTGACAGAACCTCCATCTGAGTATGTAATATTTATCAGCATGTCCTTATCTCCTGTCATATGTTTTGAGCAACCACTGTCGAGTATCCATTTTCCTCTTTTCTTGAGTGGGACCTACAAAAAATATGAGATATCGTTGGTACCCACCTTTTTAATAGGATCCTAAGAGTTAGGTCTTAGGAAACCAAACCCAAGAGGGTTTTGTGACGACTCATCTTTCCATCCACAGAAAGACGTATCATCAATAATAAAAGAAAGAGATAGAAATAGAAAAGATAGAAAGAAAGAATAACAACATCATAATCTCACAGCGGAAACGGATCAAAATATAATACATCACATAACTATTACATAGTTTTACATATATCAGAGTTACACAACATCATTCAACAAGACAGTCATATATATATCTGTCATTACATACATCCCAAAATACAACATACATCAACTAACACAACGGAACTAAATAGATAGATACGACTGGACTCCTGCTCCAAGCTCCTCCAGACTCCAACAATCCAAAACCTATCACTTGGCTACTCGTAAAAATTTGAGTACCCAAGAGTTTATGAAAAAACAGAAATAAACTCCGGGTCAGACATGGGTCTGGTACGAGTAAACGGGTTAAAGTTGTTTAACTTTGAAAACCATTTGAAATTAAAGGTATCACGTAAGACTTCCCACACATAAACATGGGTAAGTTTTTACCTTACACTAACCAAAACATTTGATAGGAAATCCAGTGATATTATAATAGTGTGTAGGGTTTTCAAGTAAATAGAAAATAGCTGAAATTGTTACGTTCATTAAATTCCAGCTACTAGCCATAAAAGTGGGTAATACAAATCAAAACCATAGGGTCTCGTAGGAAGAATGGGTTTCCATCAATGGCAGCGCCACTAGGGTACAGCCCGTCACAGTACGGTGCCTAGATCACCATACTAAGGATCAATCCCGACCCCCTACAACACAAGGCCGAAACCATCACAAGGCCGAAACCATCCCTCACTGAACAGTCCCGAACAAGATAACCCCGCAGTTGTGGCCAACAACTGCCCACATAGCTGAAATAAAGGGACATCTAGACAAGGGTATATCTCGTCCTGCTTGGGTGCTACCCACCTAACCTTGCTGCACCTCCCCTGTTTTAGCCATTTTCGGTTGATGAGGTTTAAGGCTGCTGTTACCTTTATAGAACACATCACTTAGAATGCTCATCGTCCACCTGACGATGTTCTGAAAGCGTTCAATCCATACAAGTTCGTTCCGGGTTCGAACGAAACCGAAGGCATTATCTCGTCACTCATTTTGGAATCACCCTCAGAGTTAACGATGATAAACCTTGCATTCTGAAACACCATCTCGATCTTCACTTGAGATGTCACAACCTAACGTTTAATTTGGATCGATGTGGTTTTCGGATAATCATAACTGACACCCGATTCCGGTCTCATCGAAATCCAAATGCCAGTTTAAAGGCCAAGTTATTTAATAGTTTAAACAAATTAATTCAACACTTTGAATTCACATAGCATTTATCACAGAGTATCACAGAATAACACCAAATAGATATCACAATTCCAGATATTCTACTCATAATCATCCATAAGCAAACATCTTTAATCCTGCTTGATAAATTATTAATTAATTACTTAACTATTCCATTTCATACCATTTAATTAATTAATTACTTCTAAATCAATTTATTAAACCTTAATTACTTAATTAATTACTCCTTAATTATTAATTAATAACTTTAATTATTAATTTATAAAACTTAATTACCCATTTATTAATCACTAACAACTTAATTAATCAATCATTAATTCTAAATTGAATTACTTAATTAGTTAACTACTAATCATATATTAATTAACTTTAAGTAGTAAATTTAAAATCCTTAATTTCAAATTAATTAACACTTAATCATTTGTTAATCAATCTTTAATAATAAATTTATAAATCTCAATTTACTTAGTTAATTACCATTATAAATGAATTAATATTCTTAATTATCTTTATACTTAACATTTTACAATCTTCCTTAATAACTTTGAAATCAAATTATTACTAACTCAAAAAGCTTTAATGTTAATTTAAATTTAAAACTTATCTTACATAACTATTTAATTAAAATATTAGTTAAGATTTAAGAAAAAACTTCTAGAGTATGAACTTAATTAATGATGTCTTAAAATAAATTCTTAACCTAATTTTTCAGACATTAATTAATTCATTAACACTTAAACTTGTTTAAGATGATAAAATTCAAATTTAATTAGACTTAAAGTTTTGAAAACCAAACCCGAGAATGTCCCCAGGTTTACTCGAGTTGATACTCGAGTTTCTGCACCATTTCCCCCGAGATTCCCCTCTTATTCTTCCTATTTACATTTGTAAAAAAAATTTGGGTAACGGGATACAAAACACTCACGCGAAAACAAGAAAAACTCGAGCCAACTTCAAGAAAAACACGAGTTCCCCTTCGAGTCACCACAACCCAACTTCTTCCAAACACCCAAATCATTGTCGTGCACGTGCACAACGCTTCGCCGACACTCTGGCGAACCACGCTACCTCCAGCGAGTCACGAACAATCACTACAACCGAAAGCAAAGATCCACACGATGCCAAAAATCCTAGATCAAAATTAAGTATTCCATTTGAAACCTGGAACTCGATCTTACCTAACAAATTCGCTTCGCCTCACTCACGCCGACCATCGGAGGCGATAGAACTTCGACCTCACTTCGTCAATCACCTATACTACACTTCCCCTCAATTTTGAGCAGCTCGATCAATCCGAGGAGACATAATCACCTAGTTTCTGACCACGTCCAAAACCCATGTGTTAAACCCTAAATTCGCCTCGTTCTGTCATCTCTTGCAATAGAAAAATTATTTAGCAATTTTCCTGACTTCATCGGTTGCCGAACTAGCTTCAAGCAAAATCTCAATACCCAATATTTGTTCGATAACCAGAAATTGGTTAAAAGCATTTTATGTTCAACTAAGAACTGCTCTTAACATACTTAACAAAAAATTACCATTTTCATTTTAAAATTCCTATTTTGCAGCGTGGATTCAAATTATGAAATTGAATTACCAATTCATGACACTCGAGTTTATCATATATTTAAATTTTGCTCTGTAAAACTAAATTTACAGAGGCAAAACATCACCATCATGCGTAAAACAGTTTTTAGACCCTAATTTAAGTTTAAACAAACTTATTTTGTTTGAAACCCTCAGCTTAATAATGTTTGGATGTAGAGGTATATTTTTTTCTAGTTCATTTTACTCTGTAACCAGAAACAAGAAGAACAGACCATTCCATACTACACAATACAACATATACATATACAGAACTATTTATTTAAAAATATACAGCAAAGCACAAAGTTATTTATGAAACAAATGCATAGGTTTATGTTTAAAAATGATATGTTTACTCACCTGAAAAAAAGAAGTTTTGAACAGAGAACAAATTCTGGAAGCTACTTTTTTTTAAATCTTCTTGCCTGATTGTTGTTTAAATTTGTAAAATGATGATTCTTACCTTTTTCTTGTTTTCTAGTTTGCTATGTTTTTGAACGCACTAGAACAAGGGGATATGCATATACAGAAAATAGTTTTGTACAGGGGTGGGCTTAACTGGTACAAAATTATTTTCTTGAGTCAGAGATATTTCCTTTGACCAGCAAGATTTTCTTTATGGAAAATGAAATGATTTGCAGCATTTCGAAATGACTTTGGTTTGTGCTTGAGATGATATCATTTAATGCAAATGTTTCCTAATAAGCTTACATCCTTACTATTATTATTTTTCATTTTATATATACATAGATATTTTGTATATATATATTTTGTATATAGATATTTTGTTTTCTCTTTTTTTCTTGCATTGCATATATAAAATTCACAGCAAACATATATGCATGTTTGGTTTTTTTTTATACCTTTATGCTTAATGAAAATTATTATAGTTATTCTTTTATAGTTTTAACTTATGTTGCATATACACACAATAACCATTTATATACTTATTTTTAACATACATCCTTATTTTTATTTCTATTTTTCAGCTTAAACCACCAAATACTTAATTTATAATCATATACTTTATTTTATACTTATATTTAGTATTGATAAAATTGATTTTATTTTAAACATTATTATCTATATTATATTCATATGCATATACTTAGATTAAATGTTAATAATGTAGAGCTTTTAAATTTAATTTAATGTGAATAAAAAATAGATTTTATTTTAGATATTTTTGAAAGACTTTATTTTAAATTTTCAAATCATAGCTTTCTTTCAAAATGTATATATATATATATAAATAAATGGTAAGGGCTAAAAATCTTATTTATTATTTATTTTATTTTTAAAATAATGAGTTGTATTTTAATAAATCAGATTAAAATAATATTACCAAAATCCTAGGTCGTCACATTCCTCCCCACTTAAAAGAATTTCTTCCTCGAAATTTAAAGCAAAAGATAATTTAAAAGTTTTTATATCAACAATCCAAACATACATATCATCCATATATTAGCAAACAATCAAACTGTTTATCCTAACAAACATTACTAGCTATCCGGACACAAATCTGGATAGGCTTTCCTAAAGCTATCCAGAGTTTCCCAGGTACAATCTCTGGGTTCCTCGCTCCACTGCACTTTAACAAGCTTCACTACTTTGCTTCTGAGTTGCCTCTCGTCTTGATCAACAATCTGAACAGGGTTCCTGACCACAGTCAAGTTTGGCTTGACCTCCAAATCTTCCTAGACTACTGGTTCTACAACTAGCGATGGACCATGGACAAATTTCCTTAGATGGGATACATGAAATACATTATGAATTCCGGACATCCGTTCTGGTAATTCAATTCTGTAAGCCACAGCACCAATTCTTTCCAGCATCCAGAATGGTCCAATATATCTCGGGGCAAGTTTTCTCGTCTTTCCGAATCTAATAGCTCCTTTAATCGGGGAAACTTTGACAAAGACTAAATCTCTGATCTCAGATTCCAATTGCCTTCGCCTTTTATCTACATACTTCTTCTGACGGTCCTGAGCAGCTTTCATTCTCTTCTTGATAAGCTCAACTTTCGTAGAAGCTTTACGGATCAGATCTGGTCCAAGCACAAGACCATCTCTCGACTCTATCCAACAGGATGGGGATCTACACGGTCTTCCATATAAAGCTTCAAAAGGAGCCATCTTAATACTTGCTTGGTAACTGTTATTATAGGAGAATTCCACTAGATGAAGATGGTCTTCCCACGATCCACCAAAATCCAAAACACAAGCTCGCAGCATATCCTCTAGAATTCGGTTAAGTCTCTCCATCTGTCCGTCCGTCTGAGGATGGTATGTTGTACTCAATCTCAAACTTGTTCCTATAGCTGATTGCAGAGCCTCCCAGAATTTGCTGGTGAAGATAGGATCACGATCACTTACTATACTAACTGGAACACCATGCAATCTGACTATCTCTCTCAAGAAAATCTCTACCAGAGAAGTTGTAGTACGAGTTATCTTAACCGGTATAAAATGGGCACTCTTAGTTAGACGATCCACAATTACCCATATTCCTTCGTTTCCTTTCTTGGTTCTAGGAAAACCGTCGATGAAATCCATCGAAATCATCTCCCACTTCCACATCGGGATTTCTAAAGGCTGCAATAATCCGTCCGACTTCTGTTGATCTCCTTTAACTTGCTGGCAGATAGCACAACTATTAACAAAAGCAGCTACATCCTCCTTCATGCCCTTCCACCAAAAGACTCTCTTCATATCCTTATACATCTTTGAGATTCCTGGGTGGATATTTAATCTGGAACGATGACTCTCTGACAACACCTCCTACCTCAGATCCTTATCAGTCGGAATACAAATCCTCCCGTTAATCCTCAATGTTCCTTGGCCATCAATCTCAAAACTTGAACACTGACCTTTCCTAACTCTTTTGATGATTCTTCTCAACATTTTATCAGATTCTTGCTTGCTCGAAATCCTTTCAATAAGAGATGGAACCACTTCCAAAAGAGATAAAACTGCATTCCTGCTAAGAGCATCAGCCACAACATTCGCCTTTCCTGGGGTATACAGAATATTCAAATCATACGATGCCAGAAACTCGGCCCATCGCTGCTACCTCAGATTAAGATCCTTTTGAGAGAAAAGATACTTCAATGGTTTGCGATCCGTGAATAACTCGAATTTCTCTCCTAAAAGATATAGTGTCTCCAGATCTTCAAAGCAAAAACAATGGCCAACAACTCTAGATCGTGCGTAGCATAGTTCTTCTCATGTGGCTTTAATTGCTGACTCGCATATGCAATTACTCTTCCATTTTGCATCAGAACTGCTCCTAATCCTACTATACAGGCATCTGTATAAACCTCAAACTTACTCCTTCTATCTGGAATAGCTAGCACTGGTTAGCCTCGTCTTCAACTCTTGGAAAGCCTCTTCACACTGGGGTGTCCATTTAAACTTAGCTCCCTTCCTTGTCAACTTGGTCAGATGCGACGAGATCTTGGAATAGTCCTTGATAAACCTCCTGTAGTAGCCAGCCAATCCCAGGAAACTACAAACTTCAGTCGGTGTCTTCGGTTGCTTCCACTCCAGAATAGTCTCAACCTTTGCTGGATCTATAGAGATACCTTCTCCAGAAACAATGTTCCCCAAAAATTTGATTTCTGATTTCCAAAAATGGCACCTAGAGAATTTCGCCTTCAAAACATGCCTTCTCAGTGTTTCCAACACTATCTTCAAATGCTGCTTGTGCACTTCTTCAGTCTTAGAGTAGATCAGATTATCATCGATGAACACCAGAACAAACTTATTCAATACATCTCGAAAGACTTGATTCATCAGATCGACAAAGTAAGCAGGAGCGTTGGCTAACCCGAAAGGTATAACCAACCACTCATAGAAATAATTTGGTCCCTTAAATGCAGTCAAGGGAATACTATCCTCAGCTACCCTTAACTGATGGAAACCTGAAGCTAAATCCAATTGAGAAAAGACAGAAGCTCCATGCAGCTGGTCAAATATATCATCAATACGAGGAAGAGGATATTTATATCAAATGGTCACTTTGTTCAACTCTCGATAGTCAACACAGAATCTTAGCGATCCATCCAGCTTGGTGACAAACACCGCAGTCGAACCCCAACACAAAAAACTGGGCCTAATCAATCCCTTCTCCAAAAGATCCTGAGTCTGCTTAACTAACTCCTCCCTCTCCCTAGGATCCATCCTCCTACTAGGATGAATCACTGGTACTGCTCCTGGAACAAAATCAATGCGAAACTCTATCTCTCGATGTGGAGGTAAACACTTGACTTCCTCGAATACATCCGGGAAATCTTAGACCACATTGATATCTTCAACCTTCTCTTGAGAAGTCTCAACTCCATGTAAAAGACTACTCAATTGAATTCTAGAATCATCACACATCACTCTGGCAATCCTACCCAGATCGGTTTCCAACAAAACTATTCTCTCATCACAATTAAGGACAGCCTTATACTTATCAAGCCAATCCATCCCTAATATAAGGTCAAATCCCTTAAAATCCAACACATAAGGGTTACAAGAAAAACTATAGGACAGATAGAAAATCCTCAAATCCTTACAGATCATATCTAATTTGGTTACCCCTCCTATAGGATTAGATACAAAGATAGGATAGTCTATAGTACCATGGGTAAGAAAGAACTTCTCTACAGATCCCAGAGAAATAAAACTCAAAGAAGCACCCGAATCAAACAAAATTTTAGTATACTTGCCATTTAAAAGTAATGTATCTTCTAATACTCCCTTGCCTTTAGATGAAGTTAATGGTGCACCTTCCAAAGAAAATACTCTATTTTGCTGAGCTTTATGAAGTAGCGAGCAATCCTTGATCATATGACCTGGTTGGTGATAATTGAAGCATAGAGATTTCTAAACCAAAGCCGAACCCGGTCCACATTGATATGATTGATGCTGCTGTTGCTGAGATACTTTCCTGGGACACATATTCGCCAAGTGACCTTCTTGTTCTGCTTCCTCCAATTGGGATTGAACTTCCTCTTATTTGGATTAGCAAAATTCCCTGCTACTGGTGCCACTGATTTCTTATTCATAAAATCCTCATATTTTAGAGCCATATCAATTAACTCAACAAAAGTTCCTTTCAAATGCGCTGTCATCTTTTCATGGAATTCCGGCCTCAAGCCTTGCACGGACATTTCATTCTTTTTGAGGGGAGTATCAATGATCCCTGGTCCGTAGCAAGAAAGTTCATTGAATTTGGTCTCATACTCAGATATAGTCACGCTTCCTTACTTCAAATTCAGAAAATTCCGGTACAGACGAGTTTTCTCTGCTGTTGGCATGAATTTCTCCTCAAACAACTCTTTAAATCTTTCCCAAGAAATGTCTTCCTCAGAGATATTTGCTACCGCTGCAGGGCCTTCCTGTAATTTCCATGAAGCCATTTCCCTTTTTCGCTCATCAGACAACTTCATACTCTTAAATATCCGCTCACACTAGCGTAGCCAAGCTTGGACCTCAATTATTGTCTCTGACCCTTTAAATGGTTTACCTCCAAGGTTGGTGAAGTCTTTGCATAAAGCGGCAAAACTAACCTGAAGCGGTGCCAGATCCACAGCCTCACTAGCAATTTGACTTCATCCATTATCGGTCGAGGTACTGCCCCTACCTCTGTCTCTCCTTCCAGAACTCATGTTGGTCACCTGGACAGGTAACTCAACAAATTTAGATAGGTATATAATTATATAAAAATACAAATACGCACTCTCAAGATAGATATTATTCCAGAGCCTAGGTATTATCTCAACTTATGCTCTGATACCAACTGTGACGACCCATCTTTCTATCCACAGAAAGACGTATCATCAATAAGAAAAGAAAGAAATAGAAATAGAAAAGATAGAAAGAAAGAATAACAACATCAGAATCTCACAGCGGAAACAGATCAAAATATAATACATCACATAACTATTACATAGTTTTACATATATTAGATTACACAACTTCATTCAATAAGACAGTCATATATATATATATATATATATGCCATTACATACATCCCAAAATACAACATACATCAACTAACACAGCGGAAATAAGTAGATAGATACGTCTGGACTCCTGCTCCAAGCTCCTCCAGACTCCAACAATCCAAAACCTATCACTTGGTTACTCATAAAAATTTGAGTACCTAAGAGTTTATGAAAAACAGAAATAAACTCTGGGTCAGACATGGGTCTGGTGTGAGTAAACGGGTTAAAGTTGTTTAACTTTGAAAACCATTTGAAATTAAAGGTATCACGTAAGACTTCCCACAAATAAAAATAGGTAAGTTTTTACCTTACGCTAACCAAAACATTTGATAGGAAATCCAGTGATATTATAACAGTGTCTAGGGTTTTCAAGTAAATAAAAAATAGCCAAAATTGTTACATTCATTCACAAAAGTGGGTAATACAAATCAAAACCGTAGGGTCTCGTAGGAAGAATGGGTTTCCATCAATGGCAGGGCTACTGGGGTACCGTCCGTCACAATACGGGGCCTAGATCACCATACTGAGGATCACTCCAGACCCTCTACAACACAAGGCCAGAACCATCCCTTACTAAACAGTCCCGAACAAGATAACCCAGCAGTTGTGGCCAACAACTGCCCACACAGCCAAAATAAATGGACATCTAGACAGAGGTATATCTCGTCCTGCTTGGGTGCTACCCACCTAACCTTGCTGCACCTCCCCAGTTGTAGCCATTCCCGGTTGATGAGGCTTGAGGCTGCGATTACCTTTATAGAACACATCTCTTTGAATGCTCATCGTCCACCTGACGATGTTCTGAAAGCATTCAATCCATACAAGTTTGTTCCGAGTTCGAACGAAACCGAAGGCACTATCTCATTACACTCATTTTGGAATCACCCTCAGAGTTAACGACGATAGCCCTTGCATTCTAAAACACCATCTCGATCTTCACTTGAGATGTCACGACCTAACGTTTAATTTGGATCGATGTGGTTTTCGGTTAATCATAACTGATACCGATCCCGGTCTCATCGAAATCCAAATGCCATTTTAAAGGCCAAGTTGTTAATAGTTTAAACAATTTAATTCAACACTTTGAATTCACATAGCATTTATCACAGAGTATCATAGAACAACACCAAATAGATATCACAATTCCAGATATTCTACTCATAATCATCCATAAGCAAACATCTTTAATCTTGCTTGACAAATCATTAACTAATTACATAATTACTCCATTTCATACCATTTAATTACTTAATTACTTCTAAATCAATTTATTAAACCTTAATTACTTAATTAATTACTCCTTAATTATTGATTAATAACCTCAATTATTAATTTATAAAACTTAATTACCCATTTATTAATCACTAATAACTTAATTAATCAATCATTAATTCTAAACTGAATTACTTAATTAATTAACTACTAATCATATATTAATTAAGTAGTTAATTTAAAATCCTTGGTTTCAAATTAATTAACACTTAATCATTTGTTAATCAATCTTTTATAACAAATTTATAAATCTAAATTTACTTAGTTAATTACCATTATTAATGAATTAATATTCTAAATTATCTTCATACTTAACATTTTACAATCTTCCTTAATAACTTTGAAATCAAATTATTACTAACTTAAAAGCTTTAATGTTAATTTAAATTTAAAACTTATCTTACATAACTACTTAATTAAAATATTAGTTAAGATTTAAAAAAAAACTTCTAAAGTATAAACTTAATTAATGATGTCTTAAAATAAATTCTTAACCTAAATTTTTAGACATTAATTAATTCATTAACACTTAAACGTGTTTAAGACGATAAACTTCAAATTTAAATAGACTTAAAGTGTTGAAAACCAAACCCGAGAATGTCCCCTGGTTTACTCGAGTTGATACTCGAGTTTCTTCACCATTTCTCGCGAGATTCCCTTCTTCTTCTTCCTATTTACATTTGTAAAAAAAATTTGAGTAACATGATACAAAACACTCACGCGAAAACCAAAAAAACTCAAGCCAACTTCAAGAAAAACACGAGTTCCCCTTCGAGCCACCACAACCCAACTTCTTCCAGACACCCAAATCATTGCCGTGCACGTGCACAACGCTTCGCCGACACTCTGGTGAACCACGCTACCTTCAGCGAGTCACGAATAACGCTACAATCGAAAGCAAAGATCCACACGATGCCAAAAATCCCAGATCGAAATTAAGTATTCCATTCGAAACCTGGAAATCGAGCTCACTTAACAAATTCGCTTCGCCTCACTCACGCCGACCATCGGAGGCGATACAACTCCGGCCTCACTTCGTCAATCCCATATACTACACTTCCCCTCAATTTCGAGCAGCTCGATCAATCTGAGGAGACGCAATCACCTAGTTTCTGACCACGTCCAAAACCCATGTGTTAAACCCTAAATTCGCCTCGTTCCCTCATCTCTTGCAATGGAAAAATTATTTAGCAATTTTCCTGACTTCATCGATTGCCGAACTAGCTTCAAGCAAAGTCCCAGTACCCAATGTTTGTTCGATCACCAAAAATTGGTTAAAAAGCATTTTCTGTTCAACTAAGAACTGGTCTTAACATACTTAACTAAAAATTACCATTTTCATTTTAAAAATTCTATTTTGCAATGTGGATTCAAGTTATGAAATTGACTTACCAATTCATGACACTCGAGTTTATCATCTATTTAAATTTTTCTCTGTAAAACTAAATTTACAGAGGCAAAACATCACCATCATGCATAAAAAAGCTTTTAGACCCTAATTTAAGTTTAAACAAACTTATTTTGTTTGAAACCCTAAGCTTAATAATGTTTGGATGAAGAGGTATATTTTTTTTCTAGTTCAATTTACTCTGTAACCAGAAACAAGAAGAACAGACCATTCCATACTACACAGTACAACATATACAGAACTATTTATTTAAAAATATACAGCAAAGCACAAAGTTATTTATGAAACAGATGCATAGGTTTAAGTTTAAAGATGATATGTTTACTCACCTGAAAAAAAGAAGAAGTTTTGAGCAGAGAACCAATTCTGGAAGCTGCTACTTTTTTTTTAAATCTTCTTGCCCGATTGTTGATGATGCTTAACTTTTTCTTGTTTTCTGGTTTGCTATGTTTTTGAACGCACTAGAACAAGGGGATATGCATATATAGAAAATAGTTTTGTACAAGGGGTGGGCTTAACTGGTATAAAATTATTTTCTTGAGTCAGAGATATTTCCTTTGACCAGCAAGATTTTCTTTATGGAAAATGAAATGATTTGCAGCATTTCAAAATGACTTTGGTTTGTGTTTGAGATGATATCATTTAATGCAAATGTTTCCTAATAAGCTTACATCCTTATTATTTTTTATTTTATTTTATATGTACATAGATATTTTGTATGTAGATATTTTATTTTCTCTTTTTTTTCTTGCATTGCATATATAAAATTCATAGCAAACATACATGCATGTCTAGTTTTTGTTTTACACCTTTGTGCTTAATGAAAATTGCTATAGCTATTTTTTTATAGTTTTAACTTATGTTGCATATACACGCAATAACCATTTATATACTTATTTTTAACATACATCCTTGTTTTTATTTTTATTTCTATTTTTAGGCTTAAACCACCAAATACTTAATTTATAATCATGTACTTTATTTTATACTTATATTTAGTATTGATAAGATTGATTTTATTTTAAACATTATTATCTATATTACATTCTTATGCATGTATTTAGATTAAATGTTAATAATGTAGAGCTTTTAAATTAAATTTAATGTGAATAAAAAATAGATTATACTTTAAATATTTTTGAAAGACTTTATTTTAAATTTTCAAATCATAGCTTTCTTGCAAAATGTATGTATATATAAATAAATGGTAAGGGCTAAAAATCTTATTTATTATTTATTTTGTTTTTAAAATGATGAGTTGTATTTTAATAAATCAGATTAAAATAATATTACCAAAATCGTGGGTCTTCACAGGTTTAGTATCCCTTTTATAAATATAATTTTTATTATTATGAACATCTTCTTTGAATGAACTAATATATTTCTTTCTTATTGGTTTGTTATCGGTTTTAGGTATCCATATACTTATGGTCTTAGTAACTGGTCTATTTAAAGATGTGGATATTTTATTAGGTTTAACTTTGTTCAAATTACTAGTTTATGACTTCTTAAGTTCTTCTTATATCCTAAACCACATTTATTATTAACAAATTGTGAATTCTCAATAATTCTTGATAAATTTTCTCTGCCTTTATTAAAATTTGAAACATTTTTAGTGATTCCATCTAGTTTAGTCTTTAGACTTGAATTTTCTAGTTCTACCATTTTAATATTAGTTTTTAAAACATGATTTTCAGAAACAAGACTATCATTCTTCTCTTTTTGAGTTTCAATTTCTTGACTCAATAATATAAGTTGAGAATTAACATTAGCGAGAGTTTCTTGAGTTTTCTCAAGTTCATCTTCCAATATTTTGTTCTCATCTTTAAGCATATCTCTTTCGAGTTTTGCCTTTTTCTGATTTTCTACAGCTTCTTTATATTTTCTTTTAAGACTTTTTAAAGTATCTGATAATTCAGAGTTTATTTCTATCATATCATCAAAAGTAAAGTCACTAACCTCATTAGCTTTAGCTATAAAACATACGTTAGCTTGTTCATTATCACTTTCACTTTCACTTTCCAAAGAAGATGATGAGGAATCTGAATCATCTCATGTGACTAAAAAGACTTTTCTTTTGAATTTGTCCTTTCTTTTATTTCGATGTTCTTTCCTTTAATCTAGACAGTCTTTTCGCATGTGCCCCTTTTTGTGACAGTTATAACATTCCATAACTGATAAAGACGGTGATTTATTACTAGTTGAGATTCTCTTGCTATTATTTCTGTATTATTTTCTATATTTCAAGAATTTCTTGAAGTTCTTTGCAGTAAAAGCTAGGTCATCTTTATCTGAGTCTGATTCTTCTTGTTCTGCATGAAATGCTATATTCTTTTTATCTTGAGCCTGAACTCTTTTTGCCTGCAAATTCACTTCGTAAGACATTAGATTTCCTATTAATTCTTTAGGAGTTATTTTGGAAATATCGTTCGCTTCTTCAATAGCAAGAACTTTTCTTTCCCATTCATCCATTAAAGAATTAAGGATTTTGTATACGATATAAAAATCTGAATATTTTTCTCCTAATCCTACTAATGAATGATAGATATCCTGAAATCTTGAATACATGTCATTTATGGATTCATTTTCTTTCATTCTAAAGTTTTGAAACTGACTCTTGAGCATGGATATTTTGCTTTGTTTAACCTTGTTGGCTCCTTCATGTGTGATTTTGAGTGTACGCCATATTTCATATGCAGTATTGCACATGCTAACACGATTAAACTCATTTTTATCTAAAGCACAAAACAACATATTCATGGCTTTTGCATTAGCCTTGGCATCTAATTTCTGCGTATTTGACCAAGTGTAATATTCTTCAATAAGAATAGTATATTCTGTCTGAGTTATATTCCATGATTCAAAACTGTTTGCTTGCATATATATTCTCATTCGTGTGGACCAATAGTTATAATTCATGTCATTAAATAGTGGTGGACGTGCAGTGGATTGTCGTTCAACAAAGCTAGTGTTAATACTAGTGCTGGTGTTAGTGTCCATATTTATATATTATCAAATAACTGTGTTACGGTTATATGATGACCTTGCTCCGATACCAAATGAAAGTGCAGTGTGGATCGTGTAATATGGATATATGATAATGTAGAGTACACTAATGATAATAATACTATAAATAGTGTGGAATAAAAAGTAGTATAGTAAAATGACACCAGAGATTTTTATACTGGTTTAGAGAACCGTCCTACGTCTAGTCCTAGACTCCTTCTGGAATTTCACTAAAACAACAACCCTCACTTAACCCAGAGGAACAGGTCTGTACACCCCTGAGCAGCCGAATAGGGACCTGAGCAGCAGAACAGGATTTCACCTCACCAGCCGAAGAGGACTTCACTCGCCTGAGCAGCAAAACAAGACTTACAAAAAATAGTTTTGACTTATGTGTTCTGATAACACGGATTTGTCACTTGTAGTACACCCTTCCTATAATCTTCTCCTCGAGTATAAATGTTTGTATTTGAAGTATATGAAGAATAGAAAGGTATAGTATTGCTTTATGCAGAATAATTGAGAGTATGATAGCAAATAGATTTCAAAAAGTTAGATCATAAAATAAGAGAAATCGATTGTAATTCGGTGAGATGAAATGAAGTTGGAGTTTGTATTTATAATGGTTAGAAAGCTACGACTATTGGTGAAGAGTTTTGATCGAAGTGTTGCATCTTAATCTTTTCATTAAAGGTTCGTAACTCTTCACAAAAGTCGTGTCCTTTCAAAAATATGGCTGTTATAGAAATTCAGTCGACTGGTCTTCAGGGTCAGTCGATTGAATATTCAAACAAATAAAAAAAATTAAATTCATATATACGTGCACTGTGCATATTGCACTTTTTCTCCAGTGTCAGTCGACTGGCAAACAGGGTCGGTCGACTGACCTGGTGAATTTAGTGCAATAAGCACAGTTCACACACACACATACATACATACATACATACATACATATATATATATATATATATATATATATAACTTTCCAACTTTTATGATCCAATTATATGCTTATATATGGATAAAATATTTGTAAATAGAGTGATAGAAAATATATAAGCAAATATATACTTAACCGATGAGAGATTTTAACAGTATTGACCTAAGACTCAAAAATCAAATAATAAAATTGATGCATAGGTTTTAAAGTCTTGTCTCCTTGTAGTATATATTCTCTTTTTGTCGTAGCATTCGTCAAATTTGTATGTTGTAGATGGTAGCTTTATGTCATGAATCAAAATCGAGTCTCAACATTTTTAGCCTAACATTAACATGCGCACTCATGAGTGAAAGAAATGCGGATTACGGATCTTAAGGCTAGGATTAACACTAGAGGGAGAGGTGAATAGTGTTTATAAAGAATTACTAAATCTTTTTGAGTTTATGATAATTTAGACACAGATGTATGCAATCTACAGATATAGGGATAATCACAGAAACAAACACAGATGCAGAAATAAAATAAAAGCAGTAAAGGAAAGAACACACCAGATTTTATACTGGTTTGGAGTTACCCTACATCCAGTCCTGCAATACAAGTACGAATTTCCTTTCAAAAGCAATTGTACAATTACACCCTCGATTTCAAGGCTACGAGGTACACCCTCCAAAATTTCAATCCTCTGGGTAGAGATTCTTGATTTCCAGGCCACAAGTTTACCCAAGTGATTTACCAAGGCTACAATCACACATTTTCTCGCTTGATTGATTTTCAAGGCCACAATCACACCTTTTCTCGCTTAATAGATTACAAAGAAGTTTATAACTCTGAATAGCACTAAGAACCTTGTTGAGATAGTGATAGAGAATCAAACTAAAAGTAATCGACTATGATTCAATATTGATTTCGGCAGAGTAATGGTAAGAGTATGTATTAAGAAATGTGGAAGAACAAGAGGAGTGGAAAACCAGAAAATCTGATCTGAAATTCGCTGAAACTAACCCTTATTTATAAAAGAACAACAGCCATGTCCATTCATGAAGGGTTATGGCGAATAGACACTTTTTTGAAATTTAAATTTTGAACTCAACTAACACCATGTCGACATGGTCACCATAGGCATGTCGACATCCCAAGCAATTTTTGATGATTTGATTTTCTTTGAAAAAAATCTATTTTAAACTTTTCTAACGTACTTGACTATAGTTACAATACATAAGTAAATATAGAGAATAATTTATATATAATTTAACTATAATTTTATATTTAAATCTTAAGTATAAATATTTAAAAGTCAAATATATTATTTTAAAAGATAGTTTAAAATCAGGAGTAATTTTGACTTTGAAATTACAGATAATTTTGGGCCTAAAATTATTTAAAATCAGGATAGAGGTTTATGGTGCTTTTAAAAGGAAGGTTTTGAAAACATTTTGAAAACAGGATATAATTTTGAAAAATCATTTTGAATAAAAAGTTAGCGGATACAAAACAATGTTCCACTAGATTTTTCGTAGGTTCCATCCTACTTAGGGTTCCATCCCTTTAACAGGCTCGAAGTGGATTCCATTCCATGAATAAATTGGATTTTAAGATGCCAGTGCTTTTCTATGAGTCTTAACAAAATTTCTAATTAAAGAATAAATTACTTCAATTCTTGAATTCTTGTTATTCTTGATACTCATGAGTCTTTAATCTTGATATATTGAATCTCTATACTGTACAGTCTTCATTCTTGGTACCTGCATGGTTAAAACCTGCATATACATATATATCTAAACTTATAATGTTAGTATTTATATTTTATAATTTATTCTAAGGTTGTTGTCATCAAAACCATCATCTCACGGACTAACAATCTCCCCCTTATTGATGATGACAACCTTTGTTTATAAAATATTACTTCTATCCTAATAACTCCCCCTTAATCTATAACTCCCCCTTAATTTATGCCTAACTCCTTAATCTATAACTCCCCCTTAATTTATGCCTAACTAACCTATTTTATATTTCTCCTCCTTTGTCATCAACAAAAACAAACTCTAAAGTTTATAACTCCAAACTATATAACTCTCCCTAATTCTAATATACTATGTGATTATAATAATAGTGTTATCATAAATAATCAACGCTTAGATCTAATAATAAATCTAATCCTAAACTACTAACTATCTTAAGTATATAATAACCGTATAGTTATATGTATTAATAAGAAGAACACATATAAGAACACAATTAATTTATTAATCATATAGTTGAATGTACATTTTTCGTTGTAAACGTAAGAAAGAATAAACAACAACGGTAAAGAAAGAGAAGAA
Source organism: Allium cepa (assembly GCA_030765085.1). Taxonomy (NCBI): domain Eukaryota; kingdom Viridiplantae; phylum Streptophyta; class Magnoliopsida; order Asparagales; family Amaryllidaceae; genus Allium; species Allium cepa. The sequence goes on along the minus strand of CM060935.1, from coordinate 438,022,180 downwards.
ACTAATGTGTGTTTTTAAACATAGGAGATCTATGAATCGAACAGTTTGGATAGTGAAAACAGAAATTTCCTCGTTGTTCGACAAGATTCCCATTCTTGTGAAAACACACTTCTCCAACACACACGACTTGGTCATCATCCTCCGCGTGCGCTTCTTCCATGGGTTCTTCTTCTTCTTCTTCGCTGGCCTCTTGATTGAGTGAAGAATCTTCATCAATCAAGATAGGGTTGGCTTTATTATCCATTATAAATTTTTGCAAATTGCTAAGAATCTTGCCTTGCTTCTCTTGTTCCTTTGCCATACGGAGTTGAATCACTTGAATTTCAGTTATCATCTAAAGTACATCCTTCAGAGAGTCCTCTATTTTAGTCACACGAGCGAGAGTAGTACGTTGAAATGGACCAGACGTAGGAGAGGGGAACGAAAAGGTTGATTTTATGTTTGATTTGGAAGAGGAGGCCATTGATTATTTGATTTCAGAGAGAAGAACAGAGAGATAACAGAAATGATGAATAAAATTTCGAAAATGTGAAGAATATATAACCAATTATTTTGAATTTTGGTGGAAAAGAATTTTAAAAAGAAAAACGTTGCATGTCGACATGGGTATATGGGGGATTTCGACATGGTCTTTTTTATTTTTACTATTTGATTTATTTTAATGTTAATTATTAATTATACTTGTTATTTATATTTTATATTTCAGTTATAGAACAAATACCTAATTCTCTTCTAAATTTAGTAAATACTGATTCATTAAGGGTTTTGTTAAGATATCAGCAATTTGATTCTCAGAATTGATATAATCGAGAGTAACTACTTCCTTACTTATATTATCTCTGAGAAAATGATGTCTGATATCAATATGTTTAGTTCAAACATGTTGAGTAGTATTTTTGGATAAATTTATCGCACTCGTATTGTCACAATAAATTGATGATTTGAAAATTTTAAACCAAAATCTTTTAAAGTTTGTTGCATATATATTACTTGAGAACAAGCCAAAGCAGCAGAAATATACTCTGCTTCAGTTGTTGATAAAGAAACTGTGTTTTGCTTTTTACTAAGCCAAGAAACCAGAGAATGCCCCAAAAAGTGACAAGTCCCACTTGTACTTTTTCGGTCTGATTTACAACCAGCATACTCAGTATCACAGTAAGATATTAAGTCAAAAGAATCATTTTTAGGGTAAAATAAACCATAATCAGATGTGTGTTTAACATATCTTATGATTCATTTTACGGCTTTTAAGTGAGTCTCTTTAGGTTGGGATTGATATCTGGCACAAAGACAAACACTATGCATGATATCAGGTCTACTGGCTGTAATATAGAGTAGTGATCCAATCATTCCTCTATATAATTTTTGATCCACATCTTTCGAGAGATCTTCTTTACTAAGGTACTCATTGGTTGCCATGGCAGTGGGTTTTCCACTCGCAGTAATCAAACCAAATATACTAATTAGGTCTTTAGCATATTTTTCTTGACTAATAAAGATACCATTATCTAATTGTTTTATTTGTAATCCTAAAAAGAAATTTAATTCACGCATATGACTCATCTCAAACTCTTTTTTCATTATTTCAGAAAATTCTTTATTCATTTCAAAATTAGTTGATCCAAAAACGATATCATCTACGTAAACTTGTACTAGTTGAATATCATTTTTATGTCTTTTAATAAAAAGAATATTATGTACTTTACCAATTTCAAAATTAGATTGCAATAAATAAGATCTTACTCTATCATACCAGGCTCTAGGAGCTTGTTTTAGACTATATAAAGCTTTCTTAAGTTTGTAAACATGATTTGGTAATTTATCATTTTCAAAAAGTGGTGGTTGTTCAACATATACTTCTTCTTTTACAAATCCATTTAAAAGGGACTTTTAACATCCATTTGAAATAATTTGAAATTATTATGATTTGCGAAAGCAAGTAGAATCCTAATGGCTTCCAATCTTGCTACGGGAGCAAAGGTTTCATCAAAATCTATTCCTTCATCTTGACAATAACCTTGAGCGACTAATCGAGCATTATTTCTAGTTACCTCTCCTTGTTCATTCATTCTATTTTTATAAACCCATTTAGTTCCAATTATAGTTTTATTTTCAAGTCTAGGAACAAGTCTCCAAACATCATTTCTAGTAAAATGATTTAATTCTTCTTGCATAGCCAAAATCCATGAATCGTCAATTGATGCTTCTTTTGGATTTTTGGGTTCAATAGTTGATATAAAAGCTACATTACTCATTTGACTTAGTTGATTTCTAGTTTTAACAAAAGATTGCATATCTCCCAGTATATTTTCTATAGGATGATCTTTTAAAAGTTTTGTCCATTTATTAGGATGATTAATTTCATTATTAGTTTCAATTGATTCTTGATTTTGAGTGATAAATCCTCTTCACAATTTGTATCTTCAAAAATTTTGAAATTTTCATCAAATGAAACATGCGTTGTTTCTTCAATGGTGTTACTTTTTAAATTAAACACTCTGTATGCTTTACTTCTATTAGAGTATCCGATAAAGATTCCTTTGTCGGATTTAGGATAGATAAATTATCTTTTGTATTTAAAATAAAGCATTTACTTCCAAAAATTTTGAAATAAGATACCTTAGGTTTCTTTGAATAAAGAAGTTCATAAGATGTCTTATCAGTTAGAGGTCTAACTAAAATTCTATTTAAAATATAATAGGCGGTAGAAACTGCTTCTGCCCAAAAATTCTTTGGTAAATTACTATCTGAAAGCATAGTTATCGCACACTCTTGAATCGTCCTATTTTTACGTTCTACTACTCGTTTTGTTGTGGAGTTCTCGAAAATGAAAAATTGTGAGTTATTCCCTTTTTATTGCAAAATTCCTCAAACTTTTCATTTTCAAATTCACCACCGTGATCGCTTCGAATAGTTATAATTTTTAGAGAAAATTGATTTTGAATTCTTTTTGAAAAGGTCTTAAAACATTCAAAAGTATTACTTTTATGTTTCAAAAATATTGTCCATGTAAATCTAGAATAATCATCTACAATTAAAAAATCATATTTACTATAATTTATTGACAAAATTTGAGATGGACCAAATAAATCAAGATGAAGTAATTCAAGAGGTTTTGAAGTTGAGGTCATATCTTTTAATTTAAAGGAACTTTTTCTAAGTTTTCCTAATTGACATGCATCACATAAACTATCGACTTTAAAATTCATTTTAGAGAGACCTCTTACTAGATCATGTTTTGACAGTCTAGTTAAGTGTTTGAAATTCAAATGCCCAAATCTCTTATGCCAAATCCAAGGGTCACTTGTATTTGCCAACAGACACAGGTTATCATTTGAAACTTTCATACTAAGAATATAAATATTCTTTTTCCTGACTCCCTCAAATATTATGGTTGAATTATTATTTTCGATGTGACATTTATCTTTTTCAAATTTAATTTTATATCCTTTATCGCAAAGTTGACTTATACTTAGCAGATTATGTTTTAGATTCTTAACTAGCAAAACATTAGCAATATTAGGAGTTTCAAAATTACCGACTTTGCCGATGCCAATCACATATCCTTTTGAATTGTCTCCAAAGTTAACCAGTCCCCCGTCTTTGTATATAATATCATTCAGTATATCTAGATTGCCAGTCATGTGTCTAGAACACCCACTATCAAGTATCCATTTGTTCTTTCTGATCTGCACAATTTGTCTGTTGTGGATTGATTCCTCAACAGCCATAAAGCATGATTCATGCACATCAAACAATTCTAATAGATAACTTGAATTTGAATATTGATTATATGAAGACTCATGAAACAATGATGATTTGAATATTTCTAAACTAGTATTAACAAATAGTCATTTTAAAAACATTTTTTCAAAAATCAGATTATGAAACTTTGAAAACCTTGCTACGATACCAATTGAAAGAAATGCGGATTACGGATCTTAAGGCTAGGATTAACACTAGAGGGGAGTGAATAGTGTTTATAAAGAATTACTAAATCTTTTTGAGTTTATGATAATTTAGACATAGATGTATGCAATCTAAAGATACAGGGATAATCATAGAAACAAACACAGAAGCAGAAATAAAATAAAAGCAGTAAAGCAAAGAACACACCAGATTTTATACTGGTTCGGAGTTACCCTACATCCAGTCCCGCAACACAAGTACGGATTTCCTTTCAAAAGCAATTGTACAATTACATCCTCGATTTCAAGGCTACGAGGTACACCCTCAAGAATTTCAATCCTCTGGGTAGAGATACTTGATTTCCAGGACACAAGTTTACCCAATTGATTTACCAAGGCTACAATCACACCTTTTCTCGCTTGATTGATTTTCAAGGCCACAATCACACCTTTTCTTTCTTAATAGATTACAAAGAAGTATATAACCCTGAATAGCACTGAGAACCTTGTTGAGTTAGTGATAGAGAATCAAACTAGAAGTAATCGAGTGTGATTCAATATTGATTTCGACAGAGTAATGGTAAGAGTATGTATGAAGAAATGTCGAAGAAGAAGAGGAGTGAAAAACCAGAAAATATGATCTGAAATTCGTTGAAACTAACCCCTATTTATAGAAGAACAACAGCCATGTCCATTCATGAAGAGTTATGGCGAATAGACGCTTCTTTTGAAATTTAAATTTTGAACTCAACTGACACCATGTCGACATGGTCACCATAGGCATGTCGACATCCCAAAGCAATTTTTGATGATTTGATTTTCTTTGAAAAAAACTATTTTAAACTTTTCTCATATACTTGACTATAGTTACAATACATAAGTAAATATAGAGAATAATATGTATAAATTTTAACTATAATTTTATATTTAAATCTTAAGTATAAATATTTAAAAGTTAAATATATTATTTTAAAAGATAGTTTAAAATCAGGAGTAATTTTGACTTTGAAATTAAAAATAATTTTGAGGCTAAAATCAATTAAAATCAGGATAGAGGTTTTTGATGCTTTTAAAAGGAAGGTTTTGAAAACATTTTGAAAACATGATATAATTTTGAAAAATCATTTTGAATAAAAAGTTAGCGGATACAAAATAATGCTCCACTAGATTTTTCATAGGTTCCATCCTACTTAGGGTTCCATCCCTTTAACAGGTTCGAAGTGGATTCCACTCCACGAATAAATTGGATTTTAAGATGCCGGTGCTTTTCTATGAGTTTTAACAAAATTTCTAATTAAAGAATAAATTACTTCAATTCTTGAACTCTTGATATTCTTGATACTCGTGAGTCTTCAATCTTGATATCTTGAATCTCTATACTTTACAGTCTTCGTTCTTGGTACCTGCATGGTTAAAACCTGCATATACATATATATCTAAACTTATAATGTTAGTATTTATATTTTATAATCTATTCTAAGGTTGTTTCATCAAAACCATCATCTCACGGACTAACAGTGAGTTCTACACCCATGGGTCTTAACATAAAATGTGTTAGTACACCTGTCAATACATAACTAATAATATCATAAATACATATGGTATACAATCAAACATTGCGAACATACATGCTATTCTAGACACAAAAAGCTTGGGATAAGTCCTCTTGACTTTATCATCCATTTTCCAGGTATAATCATCTGAGTCCTCGCTCCATTGGACTGGAATAAGCTTTACTTCTTTATTCCAAAGCCTTTTCCCATATTGGTCTATAATCCAAATAGGCTTCCTGGCATAAGTCATGTTTGGTTCTACAACCTAATATTCCATGCCTCTTGGAATCATAACATCCTTATGGTCTCAGACATGCTTCTGTAGACATGATACAAATAATAGATTATGCACCCCAACAAAAGCACTTGGCAAATCAAATCTATAGGCTATATTATCGGTCCACTCTAGTGTCCGGAATAGGCCAACATATCTCGGTGCCAACTTTTCGGCTTTTCTAAACCTCATAACGACTCTCATAGATGACACTTTAACAAACATACGATCTCCTAGATTAAACTTTAGGTCCCTCTGCCTCCTATTGGCATAGCTAATTTGCCTGGATTGAGCATCTTTCCTTCTTTGCCTAACCAATTTAACTTTCTCCGAAGCTTCTCTTACAAGATCCAGTCAAAACACAAGTTTGTTTCCTGTTTCACATCCACTTGCTAATGACTTACAAGGTCTTCCATACAACACCTTAAAAGGTACCATCCAAATGCTTGATCGGTAATCGTTGTTGTATGAAAATTTCACTAAGTGTGGGATGATCTTCTAGAGATCCACCAAAGTCTAATACACAAGCTTTTAGCAAACCTTCTAGCACTCAGTTGACCATCTCGGTTTGATCACCTTTTATGGATAGTAAGTAGTACTCATACATAACTATGAACCCAAATCACTATGTAGCCTTTAACAAAACTCATTGGCAAACAACGTTCTTATTCACTTACTATAGTACTTGAAATTCCATGAAGTCTCACTATAGTCTCAACAAATATTTCGACCAACTTGGCTGTCATCCTTGTGGACTTTACTAGATTGAAATGGGCGTTGTTAGTTAACCTATCAAAAATTACCCATATGCTATAATATCCCCGACTTTGTGATCAACAACAAACATAATGATGCTGCAATGATCACCAAAATTATTTTCAAGCGACAAAGTGAGATCAGTATACATTCTTTCACAATATTAAGTAAACTGAGAAGCTAAATAATTTCATTACATCAAAGTGTTTTACATAATTTATTACATCATCAGTAACCCATCCCATTCGCATGTATGGATAAATATAATAAAACAAAATTAGATTCTCATGCCCGATATAAGAAGATGCCAACATGGACACTTAACCAATTTTAAACTCTGGTTTTACATAGCGTAATTTTCAAAATAGCTTTTATTTGTGAAACATGCCTCCTACTTCGTTTTTGGAGTCTTTATTCATCTTTTCCAAAAGCTTTTCGTCAATACCAAAAACTTAACCTATTAGGATGAGTACCTATGAGTTTATGGGAAATAATAAAAATACAGATCATACATAAAGCCGAGTATGAGTAACATTTTACTTTAAGAAAACAAATCATACAGTGAGACCACACTACTAAAGTACAAAATGGGGTTCCCCTCACTATTCCAATCATCATCAATTACATCATTCTAAGTAATAAAATCATATCATGATCAACACAAGTCATCAATTTCAACGTAGTGTGAGATTTCCCTTCACAACATATTCCAACTAGTTTCTACAATCAGTTCGTTTTAAATTACCACATAGGTCTTATTCTTAGTTCCACGTTTTTATCATGAATAGATCATTAGGTTCCCACAAAAGCTTCATACTCTTGCTCTCATATATTGTCATGAATAGACATCTGGATTCCATGAAAGCATTATGCCCCCTTTTCATATATTGCCATGAATAGACATGTTTACCACCAAGGCCTACTATCAACATTACCAAATATAATGTCGTATTCGGACATTTAATAGCCACTAAGGCCTTTTATCAGCGTTACCAAATATAGTGTCGTGTTTACACATTTGGTAGGCCTTACCCACTAATGCCTTTTATCAATGTTACAAAATATAATGTCATGTTTAGACATTTGGTAGCCACTAAGGCCATCTATCAAGACTTGATTGTCAAATGATTCTATATATCATCTCATGGCTTTCTTAATCCTATTCATCAATTTGCCATTTTTAAATAAATTATTTCATTTTAACTTATTATTTTACATGGCTATTTCAACCCTATGAAATCCTCAAACATCACTTAGGAAGACAAATTCCGAAGTGCTATAAAAATTCATTTGTTTACTTGGAATTTCTTAGCATTATTAGATGTCACATTGTTATCATTACATATCCATCACATATTAGTGCTTACAGCTACTGCAAGCCAAAGCTATTATAGCACAAAGCTATCCTGTCCAAAAGCTAATGCAAACAAGCTACCACAACCAAGCTACCACAACCAAGATACAACCTAGCTACTGCAACCAAGCTATCATACCTAGCTTCCACAACAAGCTATTACAATCTAGCTACCATAACCAAGTTATTACAACCAAACGCTTCAATGAAGCTATCATAACTCAACTATTGCAACCAAGCTACCGCAACAATCTATCGCTACCGCAACAATCTATCGCAACCGCAACGAAGCTATTGCAACCAAACTAACGTAAGTTGATGTGGCAATTCTGTAATTAACATGAAAACTATTTTATTTTCATTAAAAGAATTACTTTTCAACTAACTCAGTTATATGTCGACTTATCATTGTTTACAAGGGCTTTATGCAGTTTTCTTTTCAAAAATTATTATCTACCTTCTTAATTGATTAATTACCTTTTGTAGTTAGCTCCACCCTCTGCCAAGTAATTCATATAAATTCAAAAATGCATGGAAAAAATCCATAAAATTCACCAAAAATCCAAATCATCGTACTGCTTCATATAAAATTACAGGCCAAAATAATTGTTTTCAATATTTTAAATAATTAATTTTTGATATTAGGAATGTCTCAACTTAGAAAATCCATATGGATTCCAATTAATTTCAGAAAATTTTGAAATTAAAATCTCGCCTCCATATTATTATTCTACACATCATATAAAAATTTCAGGTGATTTGAAGAAGGTTTGATTCATATTTTTCCTTAAACACATCAAAAATCATTATCGTTAAATTCTCAAATATGAACAAGTAGTATTTATCCTTTATAAGCTTGTTCATTATCATTCAGAACATCATAAATGCATATAATCCCAACCCATATAGGTTTGGAAGGTTTTAGAGAAAGGATTACTCACCTAAGTTTGTATACAACTTGATTAAAAGTCTTATTAATGATGAAAGCACCCTCTTTTATTTTAGTTTTATTCTTTGATGGCCGGCCTAACCCTTGGGTATTCTTTCTTTCTGTTTATTTTTGAGCGAGGGAGAGAATGAATGAAAGGTGAGGGTGTTAGAGGCTAGTAATTTGGGATTCGGGCTAAAAATTTATTCCAAACTACTCTTATCGATTCCCCTAACTCTTCACCTTAAATTTGCTCTTCATTATTATTATTAAGTTTGTATCACTTAGTTATCATCACATGATGTAATTTAATTAGTTATTTACTTAATTAATTCCCTATATTTTTGCACTTCAAAATGTGTGTTGTTACATATTTTTTCATTCACGGCCCTCATCCTTAACAAACCATCAACAAAGTCCATTGATGCCGAATCCCACTTCCATACCGGAATTTTCAAAGGTTGCAAAAAACCACTTGGTTTTGGTGTTCTTCCTTAACTTATTGGTATGTGAAACATCTTCTCACACATTCCCAAATATCTCGTTTCATTCCTTCCCAATAGAAGCACTGCTTCATGTCTCGGTACATCTTGGTACCTCCTGGATGAATAACGAACATGGAATGATGAAATTCATCCATTACTAGCTTTCAAAGGTCTCCGTTATCTGGAATGTACAACTTTCCCTTCTTATAAAGCCAACCTTTATCATTAATATCGAAGCCCTTCGGCTCTTCGGTCTCAGCACCACTCTTTAAGATACTAATTCTTTCGGTACGTAGCAGACCTTACTTCCTCCCTTTAGTTATCCACTTTGTGAGGATTAGATGAATTTCTAGGCAAGACAACATCTCCGAGATTCGGCTTAGACCAATTTATGACCAAAATTGCACATCACAAGAAGCTAGCTTCTCTATGACATTCCACTCCTCGATCATGGCCAAAACACAATTTTGTTACTTTCGGCTTAAGGCATCAGCAACTTTATTTCCCTTCCTTGGGGTATACTCTATACCAAGACCATATAATGCCATGAACTCCAACTGCCTTCGTTGCGTCATATTCTACTCCTTTTGAGAGAACAAATATCTCAAAGACCTGTAGTCAGTATACAGTTCAAACATTTCCCTTAAAAGGTAATGCCTCCAAATCTATAGCACAAGTATAACCGTAGCTAACTCTAAATCCTGGGTTGGATACCGAACATTATGAGGTCTTAACTGCCTAGATGCATACGTTATAACAATTCCCTTCTGTGTCAATGACTTCTAAACCTGAACCCGAAGCATATGTGTACATAATCATATCCCCATTCACTTCCAGCATAACTAAAGTCGGGTGCTTCTATCAGTCAATACTTTAACTCTCCAAACATACCTTTCTTTCTTTTGGGTAAGTCTGGTCAGTGGCGTTGCTATCCTATAAAACTACTTATCTTGGTAACCTTAAGAAACTCCTTATCTCGGTAACTGTCTCAGGTCTCTTCCAATCATTAACAGTTTCGACCTTCGAAAGTTCTACGACTAATCCCTCCTTCGAAACCACATGGCTTAGGAACTTCATTTCCAGTTTTCAAAAATAATAGTTGGAAAACTATGCCTTCAACTTGTGTTGTCTCAAAGTCTTTAATATAAATCTAAAGTGAACTTCATGATCTCGCTCATTCTTAAAATACATTAAAATATCATCTATAAAGACCAATACAAATCTATCTAACTGATCGTGAAAGACTCGGTTCATCAGATCTACAAAGAAAGCTGGAGCATTAGTTAGCCCAACAGCCATAACAAACCACTCATATGAGCCATACCTCGTCCTAAAGGCCGTAAAAGGAATACTCTCCTCAATAATTCTTAGTTGATGGAACTCACTAGCCAAATCTAACCGAGAGAATATTTGGCTTTACTCGACTAATCAAACATATCATCTATCCTTTGCAATGGGTGACGATTCTTTACAGCTAATTCATTCAACTTCCTGTGGTCAATACATATCCTAAGTGATCCATCTGACTTCTTCACAAATAATATCGAAGCTCCTCTTGACAAACTACTCGGTCTAATGAAATATGCTCAAGTTCCAGTAACCAATTCTTTAATTCTTCCACCTCCCTCGGCGACATTCTGCTAGACGGTCTACTAACAGGTTGTGTCTTGGGCACCAAATCAACGTGAAACTCAATTGCTCTTCCCAGAGGTAAACCATCACAGGCTCAAAGACATCAGCAAGTTTCCAAACCACAAAAACTCTATTCACTTCCGGTTTAATGCTTTCTAAGACACACAATGAAATTTGTTACCTTCTCTTCATCTCATCCAAAGATAGTAAAACTCTGCCTCCTCCTTTTGGGTTTTGTAGAGCAATGATTCTCTCAATGCAATTCTGGCATGATTCTGCACTAACTAATCAATACCCAAAATCACTTTGTACCCCTCGAAGTCAAACACAAACGGGTTACACAAAAATGAATGTCCACACATAGTAGATTCTAAATCAGTTCACCTTAACCCTAGAGTGGCATACTGACTAATAAGATTAACCATGCATAATGAAGTAACTATTAAGCAACAACTATTCCAACTTATCAACAACATCCTTAGAAATGAAAAAATGTTTAGAAAAATACCAAACAGTACTCTAACTGAAAGGCTGGAAATAGAAATCATACCTCTAAGGACTGCTCCCTTCCATTTCTCCTTGGTTGTTGGTCCTAAGGATGGCCCCTCCAAAGCTAACAACCTCAGCTTTTTCAACTCCTGAATTCTTCTTCTTGTGGCCAAGCTTATCACAATTATAGCACTTAACCTTGATCGTCCCTTCCGGTTGCGGTTGCCTAGAAGCATAGTGCCCCTTCCAATCACAATTGAAGCAAACAACCTACGAAATATCCTTTCGACCACCCTCTTCTGAAACTGCCTTCTTTGATTGCTTCTCTTTCTTCCCATTCGGCTAAAGAGCAAACCTCTTCTTCTATTCTCCTTTCGGCTTTATCTCATCCCTCCTCTCCTCTTAGTACATACCATCATACCTACGGGCCATATCCACTATGAACTCATAAGGAGATGCTAGATGTGTCATCACTTTATGATGCAACCCTTGCTTTAGCTCTCGAATAAACTTCTAGTTCTTCTTCATTGTGGTGTTGATCAATTCTGGATTATAGTTTGCCAAAGTATTAAGCTTCTACATGTAATCTTCAACATAAAGATCTCATTTCCTGAGATCAATGAACTCTCTCAACAACACTCTTTAAGACTCGAAGATGAGCTGAAACTAAAAACTCTCTCAGAACTGATCCAAAGTGATCTACTTAGGAGTTTCAGCAGTCGTAGTTACCCACCAATCTAGGGCATCCTCGTGTAGCTATCTAGCAGCCAACAACGTCGTTTGTGCATCATTTAGCCTCAAGTCCCCGAAAATACGCCTAATTACTTTCAACAAATCCAACACTTCCACGGATGACTACTTCCCGGTAAAGATCTTATCCCGAGGCTCCTGTAATCCAACTTAACTTGAAGAAATCCACCCTAGTCACAGGCCTTGGCTAGACTACTTCCAGCATAGCCTCCCTCATCATCAACGCCATGAACTACATAACATTTACATTCATTCCTATAACACGTGGGACTACCTAATTCACTGTTGTCCGAGGCACTTCATCACCATTGCCTTTAATGGTCAGGGTACTATCATTCTCTCTTCTAGTATTGGCACATCTAACACCGACTCTTCCACTTCTTAAATCTCTTTTCTATTAAGAAAGCCTTCGTTAGAAATGGAAGAAAGAAAATGATTTAGCAATAAAAAATCTCTACTAAACTCGTCTATATCTTCATATAGCAAAATAAAAATACGTCATATAGTAGTGTACACCCTCCTCTAGGTGTTTGTCTTTAATTTCCTAATTTTACTTGACTCTTTTTAATCTAAGCGTCACCTAATCTATGCTCAGATACCAACTGTAATATCCATCATTTTGAAACCAAAGATGGGACCCCCAATGTGTTGTAGTCACCTTGGAATTATTTTTAGCGATAGATATAAGATCTGTCATATAATAAGTCTTAGGTAAACATGGAAGATATAAATAAAACGAAGTATGACATTACATATGTCCAATAATTTTTACATCCCAAAGTCGTTCCCATGCGAGGTCAAAAATACAGTACAACATAGTTATTAATGTCATGCACCACATTTGAAGATGCAGACAACTAGATACAGTGGAATTAAAACAACATAAATATAACATGAAAGCCTCCTGCTTCAACTTCAGCTTGCAATATTCGGCCATCCCAAAAGCAACATGTCTAGACCCATAAACTCATCTTATCTAGTAGGAGGAGCTGATAAAGGTGGGCATGTGATAGTGAGGATGGGATGAAGGGAGGGGTAACTAGTTCAGGGATGATGATGTTGAAGAAAAATGTCGTATGGCAGCAGTTGTAGGCAAGGGGATATGTTGAAGTGTGAGTTGTGTAGTTGTGCGGAGGGTATGGCACTGTTGAGGGGGTGGTATGAAGATGGTGGTCTGATGTTTGTTAGGCAGTAGTTGGAGGAAGAACAGTGGGATGGGAGTGTTGGGCAGAACTCTGTTTTGGTGGTGACTGTGCAAGATGGAGGATATTGAAGTGTTTGATGAAGTTGTAGTATTAGAGGTTGCTTGGTCAGGTTGTGGGGAGGTTAATAGCAGCTGTTATGAAGTGGTGAATGAAAGTTGTAAGCAAGGAGGTTTGCTGGTGAAGTGGTGAATGAATGTATGGTAGTACGCAGGTTGGAGATGATGAAGCTTGAGTGGTGAAGTGGGATGGAAGAGTAGCACTGTGGCACTGTAGTGTATTTGAAAAGCAGTGGGTGGCAGGAGTTGGAGGGGCTGTAGTGATGGAGTGTGATGATTAACAGCAGGGTTTGGTCAGAGAAGTATTGGGTTGTACTTGCAGGCAAAGGAGGTGGTGGTCAGTGAGGATAGGTTGTAGTTGTGATTGGTGGCAAGTGTATGGCTGGTAATGCTGAGTTGCTGGAAGTAGTTGCAAGTTTAGAAATGGTTGATGATGATGTGTCTGTTTGCAGAAGTTGGAAGTAGTTGTAGAAGTAGTTGTGGGTCTGCTTGCAGAAGTGTGATGATGGGGTAATTCAGGCAGAGATGGCAGTTTAGAAATGGTTAATGGCAGAGGGGAAAGGACACTGTGGGTGGTTGAGCAATGTTTGTATGTGATGGCTTTCAGTTGGCGTTTGCAGGTGGATGAATGCAGTTGGTTTATGGTGTAAGACGGTGATATAGAGTAGAACGGAGAAATCTAGTAGTGTGCTTTGTATTTGTGTAGTTGCTGATGGGGTATGGTTGTAGCTGTTAAATGTTGAGATTGGATGACTGTTGTGGTGTACAGAGATGACAGGAAGTGCATAGAAATGTTAGTGACTATTGTTGTGTGCACTGTTGCACAGAGAAGTGGAGGTAGCGATTGCATTGCAAATTTTTGTTTACTTTTTTTTTGTAAATGAAATGCAAATTGATGTAAAATGAAATGTAAAAAAATAAAATGGAATATAACTTTGTAAATGAAGTTGTGTATTTTTTTTTTTTTTTTACAAATATGCAAATGCAATTGCAATTAGGACAACAACAAACAAACAAACAAACGGAAGCAAAATTCACACAACAAACACACAACAATTTTTTTAAAAATGCAAATTAACACACAAAACAAACACACCAAAATCAAACGACAAATAATTCAAAGAATAGAAATTAAAATCAAATAAATTCTCCAGCAACGGCGTCCGAAAACTTGTTTGAAGCCTAAATCTCTATCGGCTTAGAAATAGTCGAAAATTTTAAATTTAAAATAACCGCAAGCGTACAACGTACAATTTTAGTACGTGGGTAGTACGGATCAATTTGTAAGGAATTTTATTGGTTTTAAAATTTTTACTCGATCAAATTAAACCAAGAATTGAAGTTGTGATTAGCTAAAAATTTATGCAAACTAACAAAAGATAAAATGGATGAAAATACGAGAGTAGAAGGTAATTTAGAGGTAATTTCCTTCTAATGATCACAAAAATCAACAAAATAAAATTATGATCTCTCTTATGGTAATTAGTGAATTAGTTGATATGTTTATCATAAGTATGATCTATTTGTGTTATTAATTAGGCATCTATAAGCCACCAAACTTTAACATTAAACCACCTTCTAATTCTCATGAAAATGACAATGGACTTGAAAATAAAATCTATTCTAAGCATGATCTATTAATTATTAGTTAGAAATATAGATTATCAAATTTTGATTTTAATATTCATTTCATTACTATAATCATATGTAGATGAAAAGGTAATTTTTGTTTGTTTAAGCATAGCATATTTGGTGTCAACAATATAGGCTATCAAATGCAAAACTAAAACAATAAAAAATTTACCCATTCAAATATTGTCATTAAGCATAAAAAGAGATCAAATTAATAAAATGTCGAATCTATATGATTAAGAGATCTTCATTACCCCTAAATTGAAGGGTTTAGCCTCTCATATTTATTATCATTTCATCAAATGTAGAGTTCAACATGAAACAAAAACAAGAAGAAAATGAGAGCTAAATAAAATAAAAGCTAAGCTACTTGCACAAAATAAAACTAACAACTAACATGAATGGAAAAAAGCATGTAAATAAACAAAACATGAATTAACATTGCATAAAAATAAATTACATAAAAAAAGAGAATGACTAAGTATCCATGAAATAGAAGAAGATAGTTTATATTTATTTTTGAGCCCAAAACTAAGTTAACTAAAGAGAAGGCTAAGAGATTAATTACATGAACATATGGGGTATTTATACATGCTAAAAACCCTAATGCATATTTTTGAGGACTACGCAAAATACCCTTAAAAAGTGTGGCCACCAAGTTATCATTAGCCTATAATTAATCCTCATCAAGTATGCATGTAACTTTAACCTCCATTAACTTGTGCATTAGCTCCTAATTGTAGATTAAGGTAAATGGGTAGTTGGGTCCTCCGTGATGTACGAGTTGAATTATTTCCATCTTCATTCATTTGTTTCCATCCTTGTGCATGCATGAATACATGAAGCCTCTTATAATTTCCATCCAATTTTCCTACAAATAAAAATAAAATGTGCAAACAAATATTCTCAAATTAATATGTGCACAAAAATAACCATATTTCCCCTATATGAAGGTGAATAAATGACGATTTGAAAATAATTTGAATTTTGGTTTAAACATGTTAGAACATCCTATATGCTCATTTATTTAATTAAATTAGATTAATTATGGAAGTAAAAATATGCACATTTACGTGCACATCAAATAACCCCACAATTATCTTTTTATTCGTCCTCGAATAAACTAAAACTGAGATAAATCCGTTTTCATAGGAAACAACGATTGCATTGAGCGTATGCATCCAGCCATTAAGTGTCCCTAGTAGGATGAGTGTTGCCTCATGAGGGTTTCAGTGGATACTACCTATAAAATTCAAATGCAACATTAAAAATGCAAGATTTATTTATAATGAGATGAATGCAAGTTTTTGAAATTACGAATGAAGAAGTAATTTTTAGGCTGAAGGAAAAAGTTAGAGAAAAATTTAGTTTTAGGGACAAGAAGTTTAGTTTTTAGGCTGAAGAACACTTTTTAGTGTAATTCACAGAATGATAGTTGTAACTATCATTTTCAGTTTACACTAAAAAGCGTCCTTCGGGCTAAAAGGTAAACTTGTTGTCCCTGAGACTAAATTTTTTTGCAGCTTCTTTCTTGTGCCTATTTACCTGAATGTAAAGAAATTACTTTCAAATCGACATGAATAAGTTAAATATAAGTTCTGCTAATTATCAAGATATTTAAGTTCTTTTACTCATCAAAATTTCCAATAAAAATTAAGTTATCATCACAATTAAACTCCAATTTGGCTAGTTGTTTCGGTTGATAACATAGTGTAACTATGAAAGGGATCTTTAGTTGATTATCAAAGTTTTTCAAAGTGGTATTTTCATTTCTTTTAAATAACAAGTCAAATCAAATAAGTGAAAATAGTGCTTGGATTTCAATTGGATACTCTCTCTTATTTGAAAATTTTATTGATATTAACAATATTTACGTATGCCTAACATAGATAAACCGAGGCCAGATATATCATCCATGCACTGCCTTTCGCGCTTATGTGAGGGAAATACATAGCATGTTGAGTGAACACACAAGTGTTTCACCTATTAACTATAGACGTTATTAATGAAAGAATTTTTATATACATATACCTAACTCGGATAAACTGAGGCCAGATACACCGATCATGCACTGCCTTTCGGGATTACATTGGAAAGGTACAGAGTGTAGCGAGTGTACACACAAGTGTGCACACACGACTCTAGGTGTTTATAAAATATATACATATATACAATTTTTGTTTTTTGTTTTTGTTTTTTTATAAAGAGGGTGTTTTGCAAGATTATCTTAGCACCAATTAACTTAGAAGATCAAAAATGTTATATCTTTTACTTTAAATTAACCACTCTTTAAACAAAGATTTTCAACTGAGATATACTTCATAATTATCATCCATGAATCTTCCTATATACTAGTTAAACCATCGTTACTTGTAATCAAACTTTATTTTTATTTTTGTTGAGACAAATAATTTTTCAAAAATTCAATTTAATAATCAAAACCTACACTTATCTTATAGTGTTTCCTCAAATATAAATCAAATGCTGAAAAAAAGAAAATTTGATTTTGGAATTTTTCTTCTTCTATTTTTTAAATTTTTTAAGTTTTGCAAAAAAATAAACCATGAAAAATAAAAAATGAACATGAAACCCCCCTTACACACTTAATTTTGACCGTGTCCCTACAGTCAATCCAAGTAAAAGTAGAAAAATAAATAAAATAAAAATATGACCAATATTTACATGAAAATGAAACGATTATTATTTACACGACATCGGAAAATATATCGTCAAAAAGTAAATGAAACGGTCTTCCAAAGACCAATTCACCTGTCTCGTCAAATATGAGAGACACAGCTTAAGCCCAGAAAACCAAACCACAAAAGATTTCAAAGTAGAATGTTGATTTGGAAAAACGAATGTCGTTTTATTAAAAATCGTATGAGTTGTTTTATTTTCAATGATTTTCGAGGTTGGCAGAACAATTAGCTGGAGTTCAAGTTTATTTTCACCAAATTGAAAATCAAGTTTTTCATTGAAAACTTCTTCAGAATTATCGATTTTAAAATCAAAATGGTGATTTAAATCTTCCCCTTCAGAATTCGACAACTCGTCTTCAAAAAAAAACTTGTTCACTAAATTCATCGTCCCTTGTTGAGTTATTCACAACTTCATTGCATGTATCATGTTTAAAATCCAAAGTTGTAGTATTCAATTTTTCAAAGTCAAAAAAAGAAAGATCGAATTTAAAATCAAGTTTCTCACCCTCAAAAGAATTGAAATTCAACTCATTACCGAATTTTAAACAATTTTATTAAGATTGTCATTTTCAATGCGTTTATAGAAAAAAAAATTATATTTGGATATGTCAACATATATATTCGGATGTCAAAAATGTTTTATTCGCATCTTTATCCGAAATTGTTTTTAGATGTGCTCCGTATCATACATATATCAAAATTTTGTTATTAGTTTAAAATTGATACCCAAAAAACCAACAAATAAACATATTCATAAAATAATGTATCGTGCTAGAATGACCGAAACGTGTTGATATAATTGTGCGGATCAAAAATTAAGCAGCGGAAATCGAGTGCCTTTGGATATCTGATGATTCTGATACCTTCTGCATAAAATGACAATATACTTTTCCGTCATAGTTGCATTTTGCGTAAATAACATGAATAAAAATAATGTAACAACGGATTTGTGCATAAAACAAAATAAAATAATACATTCTTAATTCATTGGTTTTGTTAAAATTAAAAAAAAAAATTATTATATTGATAAAAATTGGATAAATACGTTTGGATTCAAATATCACAAACCCAAATGCATACGTTAAACCTAATCATTATGGAGATCACCAAAAAAAAGATATATTTCACATCATAGATGGGCTGTATAAAAGCAAAAGAATAGATGAGTACAAGAAGAAGAGAGTTTGTGAACCACACACTTGTTCCATGGAATTGACAGGGAATGGTTAGAACTGGAAAACACCAAATTCAACTCAGAATCGACGGGACTGAAAACCAATTCAGAATTCAATGTTAACTATCTCCCACACCATCTACTCTCCTTCTCCTCTAACCCGCAACAACTATCTCAGAAGAACTCGAACCCATAAAACACAAGCATCAAAAACGTCCTATCCGACACCAATGAAAGGATTCCCATACCTGCCTCCATCGCAGAAAGATCTAATGAACGACCTCATTTCATCCATTGAAGCTTCTGTAGGTCCCACCCTTCTTCCATCCCAAGTAGCAGCTGACGTCCTTCACTTCCAGAACGACCTAGGCACTTCTCAAGGCTCTCTTGATATCAGATCCGGTTCTCCCACTTCCACTGTAATTTCCTTTTTCAGTCTGTTTTTATTAAGCTTTTAACATTCCAAATATATACAAAACCATGCTTAATGATCGCATAACGCACGCAGATCGATTTCACACTAACATCATGGCTGCACTGCAAACTTCCTAGCGGCCATCTAAACATAGCCACAATCTTGGCGTTTCTAAACAGTGCAACAGACGCGCCTCACCTGCTCATCGAATTCATACAAGGAACCCCAACTTCCCTCATCCTCTTACTCGATCTAATACCTCGAAAAGACTCAGTGCTTCACCCTGAATACCTGGACGAATACTACAGCAACACTGTCCTCGATAAGGTAAGGCGGGATCTTGAAGAACTCCCTCAGATCTCGCTTTACAGATCTCCATCTCTTTACATACGAGGCGTGTTATCGCCTACTGCTGTTGCGGTTAGGGTTGATTGTGAATCGGAAGGGGACTTAGAGGAGATAGTTGGGAAAAGTGTGGGTAGAAGTTGTAAAGAAGTTTTGGGGGTTTGGGTGGGTAAGTGTGTGGGGGAAATGAAGGAGATTGGGAGTAGGGAGATGGATGGAATGGTGAGGAGAGATGGGTTGATTAAGAAGATGATGATTGAGATCGATCTCACTGCTAATTTACCGAGGTTGTTTGGGGATGATGTTGCGGATAGGATTGTTGCGGAGACAAAGAAGGTTTTTGGGGTAAAGCAATAGTTAAGAGGAAATAGTTTGAAGCGTAGTATATGTATTCTGATAATCTGTTTTTTCCCTCGTTATATTTTAGAAAGGTTTATGATTAATGTTAAATGATTCGGGTATTTTACCCTTTTATTATTATGGAACTTCATTATCTACTCATTAATTTGAGATTTGGAATTATGCCTTTGTTCCATTTGATTGAGGTGAGAGAAGAATTTCAATAGATGTTATACGTCTATTTAATGGATGTTTAACAAAAATATCAAAAGTTTAGTGTCCATTCAATTAGCGCTTGAGAGTCGAGCACTCATTCAATGACGGTCCAAATATCCAACATCTGTTAAATTGGTGTCTGACCTGAGTATCAGTGACGTATAACTTCAAGTGTTCCGTAAGTGAGAGTTTGAAATTAGACATCCGTAAAATAAGTGTTCGTATTCCAATTTAATTTTCTAAATTGAAAACTGATCATTACCATGAATGTTCCTGTTGTAATAAATAAATAAATTCTAGATCTGAATACATACAATCCATATTGATTCTATCGAGAAACAAATATATGAAATTAAATAGTTCAGCAGAAGTCGTACCTGAATCCATTGATGTTTGCAAAAAGGAGATCAACTAGGTTTTAGATCTTCCAAATTGACACAAGCTTAGATCTGAAAAATTCTCATTAGAAGAGGGTGGAGAGAATATGATAAGACTTGTGTAATTTGGGGATCATAACCCCATATATAGTGTGTGACATTTTTCAGTTCGGCCCTTCAACAAACTAAAATTATCACTTTGGTATCCACACATTATAAATTTACATGACGAATATACCCCTTAAGTCTTATTGTATTTATTCCAAATAGATCACATGATTAAACTTAATCCCAAGATAGCTCATACATTCAAATATTAAAATATGTGGCCCCATAATGCTGAATTATTCCAACAATCTCCCCCTGTGCCACATGTGTAACCTTATAAAATGTATTTAACTTTATGAGCTCTCAAATAGCTATCTTGACAATATGGTATATCCATAACAATCTCGTCCATTGATTGTGTTAACATAGGATCAAAGCGGTTTTCATTATCGTTAGTGTAACTAAACCCATCAATGGTCACGTATATCAATATAATCAAATGACATAGATCAATCATGTATGTGTAGCATGGAAATTACATGAAATGTGATCTTTACATGTCTATTTTCAACTGGTCCTACTTTACTTTAATGAGATCAAAATCTAAACATATATAAATAATTTTAGTGCAATTAAAACTTTATTTCTGATCAGAAAAACTGAAGCATATCCATAATCAAAATATAGAGCAATGTCACAAAAGAGATGACTTAGTACAAACTCACCCTAAATCAAAATATTTTTACATAAAAGATACACCCATTCTAGCAACATGCTTATGAAAGACCTTGGGTGGTAATGCTTTTGTAAGTGGATCCGCTAACATGAAATTTGTCCCAATATGCTCTATGGATATTAACCCATTTTGCACTCTTTCCTTCACAACTAGAAACTTGATGTCAATGTTATTTGACTTACTTGAGCTTCTATTGTTATTAGAATATAATATTGCTGATCTATTGTCACAAAACAAATTTAGTGGTCTTTCAATATTATCTATAATGCGCAGCCCAGTGACAAAATTTCGCAGCCATTTTCCATGATTAGATGCCTCATAGCAAGCCACAAACTCTGCTTCCATATTGGAAGAAGCTATAAGCGTTTGCTTAATGCTCTTTCATGATATAGCCCCTCCACTCAACATAAATATGCATCCTGAAGTGGATTTTCTGCTATCCGGACATCCAACAAAGTCAGAATCAGAATACCCAATGATCTCCAACTGATATGATCTTTTATATGTAAGCATATAGTCCTTTGTTCTTTGAAGATACCTCATAACCCTTTTTGCTGCTTTCCAATGATCCATTCCAGGATTACTAAGATACATGCCTAACACTCCTACAATGTACGCAATATCCGGACGCGTACATACTTGAGCATACATTAGACTCCCTATAGCAGATGCATAAGGGATCTTCTGTATTTCATTAACTTCAAGGATGTTATTAGGGCATTGTTTGAAACAAAACTTATCTCCTTTAGCGACAGGGGTATCACCTGGTTTACAATCTTGCATGCCAAATCTCTTAAGCACCTTTTCTATATAGTTCTTTTGTGACAATACAAGAATGTCTCGTGAACGATCACGATGTATTTGGATTCCTAATACAAAAGAGGCATCACCAAGATCTTTCATTTCAAAATTATTTGAAAGAAATCTCTTAGTTTCGTGCAACATATTTAAATCATTGCTGACAAGCAATATATCATCAACATATAAAATTAAAAATATAATTTACTCCCATTAAACTTGTGGTACACACAGTTATCAATGATGTTTGCCTCAAAACCAAAAAAGGTAATTACATTATGAAATTTGTGATACCATTGACGAGAAGCTTGTTTGAGTCCATAAATGGATTTCTTTAGTTTGCAAACCATATTCTTTGGATCTTCGACCACAAAGTTTTCCGGATGCACTATATAAATTGTTTCCTCAATGTCTCCATTGAAAAATGCAGTCTTAACATCCATTTGATGCAACTCAAGGTCAAAATGTGCAACAAGTGACAAAATTATTCTAAAAGAGTCTTTCGATGAAACCGGAGAGAAAGTCTCTTTGAAATCAATGTCTTCCTTTTGAGTAAAACCTTTTGCTACAAGACGAGCCTTATATCTTTCCACTTTACCTTTTGCATCCCTCTTAGTTTTAAATATCCATTTACAACCAATGGGCATCTTACCTTCAGGTAAAGGGACAAGATCCCAAACTTTATTGCCTTGCATTGATTTATACTCTTCATTCATAGCTTCAATCCGCTTTTGAGAATTAATATCTTGCATGGTTTGGTGAAAGTTGATAGGATCATCTTCCATCAATCCATTATTATCCTCTAACTCTTGAAGAAATACAACATAATCATCTGGAATAACATTTCTTCTTTCCCTAGTGGATCTTCTTAATGGCAATTCATTTTGAGGTTGTTGAATTTGTTCTTGTGGAACATTAACTTCAACTTGAAGAGGATTTTCTTCAACATTGTTTTGTTGGGGTTCTGGATTCACTTCTTGATCAATGACAGGAACAATAATCTGCACGTTGTCCGAAGAAGTAAATGTAGTAGGAATCATAGACGGTGATTCCTCCTCAAAAACAATGTTCCTTTCTTCATTTCTCCCTCTCAACTCAACATCCTCAAAAAATGTTGCATTTCCCGTCTCAAATATTTTCCTCGGTATAGGATCATAAAATTTATAGCCCCTAGATCGCTCAGAATAACCAATAAAGTAGCTACTCACTGTTTTGGAGTCCAATTTTCTTTCATTTGCCCTATATGGCCTTGCCTCAGCTGGACATCCCCAAATGTGAAAATGCTTTTAGAGTAGGTTGTTTGCCTGTCCAGAGCTCATAAGGTGTTTTAGTAGCTGCTTTAGTGGGTATTCTATTAAGGGTATAAACTGTTGTCTTTAATGCCTCTCCCTAGAGTGATTTTGATAAGGTAGAATGACTGATCATACTCCTTACCATGTCTTTAAGAGTCTGGTTTCATCTCTCAGCAACGCCATTCATGCTAGGTGAATCTGGCATAGTGTATTGTGGGACTATTCCACATTCCTCTAGGAATTTGGCAAATGGTCATATACATTGTTCACCTGATCCGTCAGATTTACCATAATATTCACCGCCACGGTCAGATCTGACAGTTTTAATCTATTTGTTGAGTTGGTTCTCAACTTCTACCTTAAATTTCTTGAACATGTCTAAGGATTCTGATTTACCATGAATAAGATATAGGTAGCCATATCTTGAGTAGTCGTCTATGAATGCTATAAAATATTGTTGACCATTCCATGATGCCTCGGGTATTGGCCCATAAATGTCTGTATGTATTAATTCTAAGCCGTTAGTTGCTCTATTGGCACTTATTTTCTTATGTTTGGTCTGTTTTTCCTTGATACACTCTACACAGACATCAAGGTCTGAAAAATCAACGGATTCCAAAATGTCATCTGACATGAGCCTTTGAATTCTATTTTTAGATATATGACCAAAGCGCTTGTGCCACAATGTGGCTGAAGTTTCCTTATTAGTTTTTCTTTTAGTACCACGTGACTCTACATGCAAGGCTTCATTATAAGAGGTATTAACATCAAGCATATATAAGTTATCATAAACATTAAGAGAACCAGTTCCAATAAGAATTGAATTCATTGATAAACTAAAAGTACCATTCCCAAATGAACAAGAATAACCAAATTTGTCCAACTTGGAAACAGAAACCAAATTCCGTCTAAATGACGGTATAACAAAAGTATCAAATAAATCCAAATAAAGCCGAGTTCTTAATAACAACTTAAAATGCCCAATAGCCTCCACTTCTACCGATTTTCCATTACTCACATAGATGTATCTTTCAGCATCGGTTGGATTTCGATAGCTCAGGCAACCCTTTCTTAACACGCCATGCGTGGTATTTAGCACAATCTTTCTTCAAATGTCTAGCCTTTTTGCAAAAGTAACAACCATCAGTC
Organism: Allium cepa; assembly: GCA_030765085.1. Lineage (NCBI taxonomy): Eukaryota > Viridiplantae > Streptophyta > Magnoliopsida > Asparagales > Amaryllidaceae > Allium > Allium cepa. The sequence goes on along the minus strand of CM060935.1, from coordinate 437,997,570 downwards.
TCCTTTTGTTGTTTCTTTTCAGTCGGACCCTTAGCAGTTTCTTTATCCTTCTTTCTCTTTTTGTCTTTTCCCTTAGAGGTGTATGCTAAATGAGCACTTTCAGCCTTATCATATTTCAATCTCTCTTCTTCTTGTACACAATACGAAATGAGCTTATTAAGAGTCCATTTCTCCTTTTGACAATTATAACTGATCTTGAACTGGTTGTATTGTGAAGGAAGAGAGATTAATACCAAATGCACGAGCAAATCATCTAAAAGCTCAAGCTTAAGTGCCTTAAGTTTTGAAGCAGTGTTAGACATTTCCATAATGTACTCCCTTACGTTTCCTTTGCTTTGATACTTCATGGAAATCAAGCGTTGCAAAAGCGTGCTTATTTCCGCCTTATCGTTTTTAGCAAAACGTTTTTCAATCTCAGCAAGGAAATCTTTAGCATTGGTTATCTTTTCAGATACCGCACCCCTAAATGCCTCCGAAATGCCACACTTTATGACCATTAGAATCATGCGGTTTGAACGATCCCACCTCTCAAAGTTCTTTATAATATTATAAGAACTTTCATCCGTAAGAGGGCGCGGGTTCATCTATCCTAAGTGCAAGCTCAAGATCCATGCAGCCAAGAACAAGCAATATGTTCTCTTTCCAATCCTTAAAGTTTGTTCCAGTCAGAATAGGAATGTTGTTCAGATTGGCAGATACCGTAGTCAAATTAGCTGTAATTTTAAATTAATCAAATATGCTTACATTATAAAACGACTATAGTAAATTTAAAATAATTGGTAAGTCTTTGCTCAAGATAGCTAGCACAACATTAATATCAAGTCTTTGGACAGTAATATTAATTGTAAGTGGTATTCTTGTTGTAATCATCAAATATTAACAATAAATTCAAGTCAAATAATAATCTTCCTTTGGGCCGATTAATTATTTGCTTGTAAAACTTTATAATTGTTACACATTTATCATCACACATATGTATCTAATTTGGCCAGATATTAACCTTCCTTTGGGCCGCTAATATTCGCATAAATAAATACACACAAATATCTAACATTTTTCGTGAGCAACTAAAATAAGAGAGGTCGCTTTGGTGACATATTATTTCAATTAGTTCACTTGTAATGTAGGATATTCACAATCAATTTGCAAAAGACGCCAAATAGTATATGAATTTATTTTAACTCCTTCATTTATAAATTTTCCATAAATATCAATTTCAAATTTGACATCAAGAAAACTGTAATAATACATAAATGAATAATACTTGCAATAATAATTAGTATAAGATTATACTTTATTTAACTGCTACCATCCAAAATAGAAGGTGAAACGTATTAAGTAGTAACAATAAATTACCACAAAAAAAAACGTCAAATCTGACAGCATCAATTAATGTGCTGATTCATAGTGTACAAAAGTAATGAATAGTAAAAGCTTGGCCAATATTTCAAAAATGCTTCTTGCTATTTTATGCTAAGAAAAAAAACCAACCAAATAAAATAATAATTTATGCTTTTGCAGGAGAAAACAAAACCACAAACATGTCATGGCACAATTATTATAAAAGATGTAGATGAATTCTTAGATCATAAATCCAATGATATGGTTCAATTAAATCCAAATTGCTATCATTTCAGGAAATCTTTTGTCAAATCAACAGAATCCAATATTTCATTAAATCTATGGATCCATGTATAATACTGTTTATTAACATGTTTTGAATCACCATAATTGAAGCATTCACAAATCAGAACGAAATAAGTGGATCAGGTGAATCAACCGAAAATTGTAAATCCAAGAACCCTAATTTCATATGTTCTTAAAACCAAAGAATTTCTCAATAAAATCAATGATGGGTGGCTCTGATACCACTTGTTGTAATAAATAAATGAATTCTAGGTCTAAATACATACAACCCATATTGATTCTATCGAGAAACAAATATATGAAATTAAATAGTTCAGCAGAAGTCGTACCTGAATCCATTGATGTTTGTAAAAAGGAGATCAACCAGGTTTTAGATCTTTCAAATTGACACAAGCTTAGATCTGAAAAATTCTCTTTAGAAGAGGGTGGAGAGAATATGATAAGACTTGTGTAATTTGGGGACCATAACCCCATATATATAGTGTGTGACATTTTTCAGTTCGGCCCTTCAACAAACTAAAATTGTCACTCTGGTATCCACACATTATAAATTTACATGACGAATATACCCCTTAAGTCTTGTTGTATTTATTCCAAATAGATCACATAATTAAACTTAATCCCAAGATAGCTCATACATTCAAATATTAAAATATGTGGCCCCACAATGCTGAATTATTCCAACAGTTCCGTGGCAATCCCTCTATCGGAAAATAAATACTGAACTTTGAGCCTGAATTACATGTTGTTGGAGATGCCATGAGAGAAGACGATTTAGGCTAATTATTTTCATATGCATAACTCTCCACTACTTGGAATACACGGTCTTCATTTGTGATTTTACCAACATTTGTCGTAAGGAATATCTTGCACATCATTATCCTCTACTCCCATTTCAATTGTAACGATCATTTTACTGTGCTTTGGATCTATCCATCGGAGCCGGTCTAGGATAAATTAATGCATCAGACAATTTCCCAATAAATGCCTTGGTTCTAGAAAAATCTTTAAAACGACAAAATAAATTTGATTCTTTATAATATAAAATTTTAAAGATACAAAAAGAGCCAAACTATTAATTGTAAACATTAGAGATATATTTCTTGTGCTTGACACATACTTCTAGTAATAGTGTGGATAATTTAGTGCTTGTGGATTGAACTTTCAATTTCTTCCATGGAACTTGGATTTGTCAACCAACTACTCTATCTATATGGGAAAATCTTTTAAAAATAATCTTATTTTGTTTTACAAAAGGATTATGACGTATACTTTGAAGCTTTTTTCAAATCAAAATAAAGGATGGTTTTTTTTATCGCAATCTCTTCACGTGGAATAAATAAATGTTTCGGTACTTTTTATTTTTCATGACCTCTGAAATATTTGGTTAAGTTCCTCGCATTATGATTTCTTCCAAAATTATTATTTAAATTGTCCTTTGCATTAGAAAATAACAACTAGTAATGGTGATACATTTTTTATTTTCAAAGGAAAAATCATTTATAGTCTTCTCATAGTCAACAATGTTGCAAAAAGCGTATTAATTACTAAACTAGGTAAAAGAAGATTGTTACAGCCAAAGCTTGCATGGGAAAGAGTATATGTATTTCATGTTCGCTTTTTACGTAGGAATAGTAAATAGTAATCGATAGAACACTGTTGCAATACGGACGAGCTATTTCGTTGAAACTGAAATTCAGCACGCCTAGGTTGTAATCTATAACGTTGTCTGCTCACCAAACTTAACACAATGATCTTTCAAACTTATGCAATCAAGGTTGAATGATTTTGAAATTTACAGATGCTATTGCCCAAGTATTTGAGATGTAATTAGAAGATATTTCATGGGAAATACTAGAAAGATAATTTCATTGGATGAGGATAATTTCATGAAGAAATGATTTAACGACATGTTTCTTATATTATTTTTTAATAAAATAATGTCAATATATAACTGTTTCAAAAGTTATAATGGTTGTCATTAATATGGAATGAAAATAGTCAAGCAATCGAGAAGACATAAATTTTGCATCATAAGGGGTTTTATTGTAGTTACCTCATAATCCCCCACTAACAAAAAAAATTTCGGGGAACATAGATAAATAAAGTTTTATACGTTACGTACCAACATCTTTTAACTGAAGCGATATATTAAGAAGTAAGGCTACAACTTAGTCTAAGTAGTAAATTTTCTTCAACTGCGAAGATTTGGTTGAGACCTAACACGTACTAAATTTTTGACTTCTGCAAACTCTTGAATATATAAAAAAACGTGCATTTGATAGTCATGCATTCACCTTGGAAACTCATGAGTGTTCTAAAGAGATCACCTAAATCTCTCATAAAAGCCAGTCGTCCATCACACTCAAGTAGGTGAGTTCAGCAAGTGCACCTCTCTAGCACCGCTTCACATGATTATGGACTCACTAAGAGCACGAAGCTCAATATTAAGTAAGATAGTAGAATCCACCGAGTACATTTCAAAAGCACAACTAATCCTGGTTATGAATTTGAGAAGAATAATAAGGCATAATACCATAAAAACAAGTAAAATCAAGTAAGTATGTTTTAAAAGCACCACCAAATCTAGCTTTGGATTTAATAAGAATTAACTTTAAAATTTTAATGAAATCCATTAAGTGCATCTCAAAAGCGCCAACAAAATTAGTTATGGATTTAATAAGAATTAACCTTTAAATTTTGACTAATTAAAACTAATTATGGATTTGATGTCATTAATCTAAAGAATGTTAATTCGATACATCAAATGTATCTAAAATGCACTACTAAAACTGGTTATGCATTCATAAGAGCAAGCAGCTCATCAACACTAAAATGAGAAAGGTAAGAGTAATAATGTAGCTTCGTTTGCCGCCAACGAGAATCCATTGTATCATCCTTCACTATAGACAGTTGCTTGTTCCCCTTATACAAGGACCACTTTCCTTGACAACCGTTTCATAAAAGGATACGCTAAGTTCCTCTTTAATCTAATGATATTTTAAGAATTTCCTTCATTATTTCAACAATAATTTTTAACTTTTGTGTTTGATGGAAATGTACAATCTTTTAGTTGCTTACATGTTAATATCAACAATTTCGATGGAAACCTACGAATCATAATATAATGTAACAAAATCAGTCGGTTCTTCAAAGTGGTAATCATAGATGATAAGTCCCTTACAAATAGGTTTTCTGATCTGCCAACTCAAGAGCAACGAACAAATTTAAAAATGAATATTTTTAAGGATTTGCATAATATTGCAACACCATCTGAAGTAAACACAATGCCCACTAGTAGAGCCGACTTCATCATTACTAGTAACCTAATTGTATTATAAAATCCTTCTTATATAGTAGAGAAATTATTAAAATGTAAGCTTTAATGAATTGCATTATCATGGTATCTCATAAACAATGTAGAACATTCCAATATTTATCACTAGATTGCGAGTGTACCTACTTAGTCGACCACCATCATAAACAACGCTAGGTATAACATATTTCACAATTAAGAAAATGCTTTCTTTGGTTTTAACATAATTACAAGGTCCCTTATTCTTCTCAACGTGTATACTAGGATCGTAGAGAGATTGGACAAGCCTTATACCGAAGCAATAAAACCTTTTCACGATGAAATTACAAGTTGATTAAATTGACAGAAACCTAATAGCTATCGAGTCTCTCTTTTTTTCAATTTTGAATTCTACTTTCATTTTTATCTTCTAAATTAACTCTATAACTCTATCACTTGATTCATTCTATTATTATTTTTTCTGATTTGTTCAATAATATGAATGCAAGTAAAAGGTGTGACGGCGAGGAGGGTTGGGAGAAGGTTAGGTGGAAGAAGGGGAAGCGGGTTGTTTCAGGAGCTAGAGTGTGTATATCTAAAGCTTGTAAACAATAAGGCGGCTTTGGGAGATAAGGACCAAATTTACACTGGTTACAGGTGCAAAAAGGTCTTCAGATTGTGAGGCGGTGAAAGGAGCTAAAGAGACTCAAACCTTAGATCATAAAGATATGGAGCCTTGTGAAGAAAATGGTAAGAGAAGAGAGCATACCTCTATGGATGCCATCAGCGAAGCGGAAGGGAGTTGGAATGATTGCATCATTCACTATCTGGTTGGACATAGAGCATGCTTCAAAGCTTTTGAGGCATATTCAGAAAGCTTTTGGAAGATGGAGAAAGATTTTTAGGTACAAACCAGAGTTAATGGTTTTTTGTATTAGATTTGAATGTGAGAAAGATTATAATAAAATCTTAGCAGAAGGTCCATAAAGGATTGATAGAGATTTACTGGCTGCAATTTAATTATGGGTTAGGATACTAAGGTTAACCTATAAGCTTTGGGGGCCTAGGGAAATTAGTATGTTAGTGAGTGTTATTGGTTCCCCAATTAGGATGGATGAAACAACTAAAGATAGATAAGAATTTTATTTGCTAGAGTAAATGTGAGAGCGGAATTTGGATTTCCTAATAAGCTGGAAGCAATTGATGATTGTGGGGGTTTTATACACTCGAGAAATTATATATGAAAATCTACCTCCAGTATATGAAAACGGCTATTGTTTTGGACGTCTAAAGCTTCAATGCCTGATGAAAAAAATTTAGGTACCGAGAGTTACAACCAAATACGAAGGTTTGTGAGGGAGTCGAGAAAGAAATAGTTAGAGACACAACTAACAAAGGAGACAATGGAACAGGTAAGATGCATTAGGAAACGCTTCAGGTTGACTACGATATGGCAGGAGAAATGAAGAAGATGGTGTAGAAGCCTTAGATGAATCAAAGAAGGCTTTACTTGATACAAAAGAATCCATACAATAATTAAACGAAGTTAAGATATACGTCATGAGATGATGGATAAAGCAAGGAGTTGAAGTTAAAGACATAGATGGATCAAAGGAAAGGGACAACCAAGCAGAGAAAAAGAGAAAATTGATGCAAGTTCTCAAAGGGGCGCTTGAAGGGGGAAAGTTCTCTACTACCAACAAGTTACCTACTTCTCAATTCCCAAGTGCTAAGGGAGCCATGAAACAATTGCTGATACATGCTACTATGACCCCAATAGTGAAAAGAGCTAGTGAACCTCCTCGGAGGAAAGAATACTCACTTACTACTCTCATTCAGATATTAAAACACCGCAATCCATCACCAAACTTATTGTTGGGGGAGGGAAGTTCTCCTTTAAGCTCTAATGATTGTGTTAGTAGTGTTGAAAAATGTAGGCTACTGAAAGACTATTCACTCCAAGACACGAAAAAATCGCTATCTTTCAAGAATGTTTTCCCTTTCTTTATCACAGCAGGTAAACGAAAACTTTCTTTCAGGATACAATGGAGATTATCTATGCAAGTTGTGATTACTTGCACAGATCAGAAGAAACACTCAAAAGAATGATGTCAGACGAATTAGATATTGAAGAAAAGAGAAGAAGTTGTGAACTGCGTTGATGGAATGCTCAGTTGTATAGGGAGTGAGGTAACTATTCGAACGGTCACGACCGTTAGAAAACGGCTGTTACTGTTGGCTGTTGAATTTGAATTCAACAGTCATATAAAGTATAGTATTTTTTTAGAAAATAAATAACTATCACGAGTTAGAGGCGATTAGAAGAAGTTTAGAATATGCATATGAGTTAGTGATCATTATTTCCTGCTATATCAAGTATAGTATTTTTTATACTTATCAATAAGGAGACTTGGAGATATAACATAATAAGTATGGGTGATCAATACAACACTCTAGATCTCCTTAATGTTGGAGGGGTATGATGCAATCTTTCGGTTGTGTATGCTAAGAACAATGAGTACATAAGAGAAGGGTAATGAAGTAATATGGATGAGGATGCTACAAATATTTTCAGACCATGGTTGATCATTGGATAGTTTAATTGCACCAGATTCTTAAGGGATAAAAAGGGGGATGCCCTGTTTCATTTAGTAAGCTTAAGGAGATTGATAGTTGGATGATCCATATAGGCGTTGCTAAGATTCCGATTACAAGATTCGATTTTTCATAGTGGTCTGGACCTAAACATAATATTTTAACAAAAATAGACTGAGTTTTTTCAAACATTTTATGGATGCAAAAATTTGACGGTACTAGTGCTAGCTTTCTTCCTTCTAGTGTTAGTGACCATACTCTAACAGTTGTCTCCCCTAATGAAGCTGACCAAAGAAGAATTTGCTCGTTCAAAAACTTGAACCAATGGTATCTTATCGACGACTATATGGATATCTTTCAAAATGGATAGGACGACTATATTGTTATTAGATCTTTGTATAGACTCGTCCAAAAACAAAAGGCATCAAATAGAGCACTCATTAGCTAGGGAAAAGATAAAAATAACATCAACATGAAAGTGGAGGGATTAAGTAGAGAATGTGCTAATGTTCAAAAGAGGTTAGGATTAAATGATGACGAGGGACAGAAGCATGAATTTTTGGAATTAAGGAAGAAACTGGATAAAGCAATACTTTAGGAAATCATCAATACAAAGAAAAAGTCAAAGTGTGGTAGGTTATTATTGGGTGATGAGGCGACTGCTTCCTTTTACATGGAAATGTTAGGCAAAAGCAATAATAATAAGGGGTAACCATATATCGATTAATGGGAAAATTTATAACGACCCTATCGAGTTCATAGACAAAGCACTACATTTTTATATGAATCTATTTAATCAGAAGACTTCCGTTGCGTACTAGAAGTAGTTTATAAGAATATAATTCCTGATTATGGTAGCACTTTTCTTAATGATGAGATTGAAATAAGTGAGATTAAAGATGCTTCCAGCTCAAGAGATGGATCATTGCCTGGTCCGGATGGGTTAAACTCCAAGTTTTACAAACCGCATTGGGATAGTTGTAATGGTTTGATATGCAGATCTACCAGTGACATATTTCATACAAGAAAATTGATACAACCATACTTTTATTCATCTGATCCCAAAAGCCAAGAATGCAACTGAAATAAAAGACTTTTGTAACAACCCGTATTTTACGTATCGGAAGATCGTAAAATATTATTATTTAATTCATATGAGGTCGTATGACTTTGAAACTTTGAAAAATTACTACAACATACATTTTTCGTACTTAGAATTTTTATCGGCCATTTTGGACCAAATTTTTTTGTAAGGCCTATAACTATTAACAGGGGCAAAATTAGGGTCTAAAATCACTTCAATTAGATTGGCCTTGTGGTTTCCCCTTTTCATAGAGTGATCATAACAAGAAAATGGACTTACTATTTATGAGTATGACCATTTTAAATTCCATTTGCTGTTGTATCGATTGGTGGGAAATTTACTTAAGCTCATGTTTAGACCCATTAATTATTTCAGGAATTGTGCCTAATTTTGGGAGTTCGGGCAAAACCACATCATTTCTCACTTTTTCGAAACAATTCCTTACCTCCATTAGCTCTAATCTTACTAATATTAACCAAATCCATCATAAGGATGATGATTTGCAAAAGGGATCATAAATTCATCATTTTAGTGCTTTGATTTTGGATTATCTACTGTTCACATCAGATCTAGGGGTTTAAAGTGGTAGTTTGGATATTAGGTAACTGATACTTGAACTCTTATTATCATATGCTTGTCCATATAGTTAAAATAGATGTTTTTAATATGATTTTGATATTAAAATATTTTCTACCTCTAATTATACTTTCAAACATGTTTACGGTCGAAATTAGAAAGGTTTAAAATGGTTTTTAAATAGTTTTGCAATCTCTTTTGATCATATTACCATGTTAATGTAAAGTTAGATCTAGACTAGAATTTGGATGTTAATCATGTTTGAATTGCTTGTATATGTTAGTTGCATGCTTATGAATTATATTTATGCTTGGATGAATTGTTTTGATTTGGGTTGCTAGTGTTTTAGTGAAGTTAGGAAAGTGATCGTTGATTTGGGCAAAATAAAGGAAAAAGTGGTCAAAATTGGAAGAAACTTGGTGAAGGTGATCTAGAGGAAGGAAGTACCCTAAGATTATAATCGTAGGTAATTTGGAGTTGGTTTGGATGGTCGGTGACTAGAAGATTGCTCAACGGAGTTATTTGCAGGTGTAATCAATATGGGAGAAAAACCTGGGGACTTAGACCATGAAACTTCGAGGAAGACATCGTGTTGAAGGTAGGAAGAAGTCCAGAAGTTCGAAGTTGGAAAATTGGCTAAGTAGATTGATCGGTACCGAAGGTACCGACCTCTTTTGGTCGGTACCAAGTTGTTTCCTGGCACATAATGAAGCTTTAGGTACTTTACATCTTGAAGCAAGAAAAAAAGAGGACTTCAAGTTAGCAAAAGGATGGAAGAGGTTGGGGCGTAGGCACTTAGCCAAAATTGCTAAGTAATCGTATTGATACCAACCACTTATGGTTGGTATTGACCTAAATTTCTTTAGTCGATGTTGGCTAAACTTCTAGATGATGGTGAAAGGGCCTACCAATCATGTTGAAGGTGTTTGCTTATTTGTTTGGGGTTCGATGGCAATGTAGTAGCACGATGAAGGATGATGACTTCTGGACTCGATGTTGGTAACTCAATTGTGAATGGAGTCAACTTCTGATGACGGCGGCTTAATGTTGAAAGGATTCATGAGAATGATTGTCCACAAAAGGACGGATCCTAAGAAGGGTGACCCATGGATAAAATGTTGAATTATTCTATTATGGAAAGAAATGAATGTTGAATAGTTCCATGTAGATAATGGAGACTAGATGGAGTAATGAAGGGTTCAGATGCACGTGCTAAGAGATCATTGGTACTCGAAGTGTTTTATGATGTATTCAAAAGCAGTGGTCTTGTGAGGATGCTTACTGGGTACCTGGAATGGCTACCTTGGGTTAGTGAAACAGATTTGTATACTCTGAACTGGTGGAATGGATTTGTATATCCTGAACCGATGGAATCGGTCTAATGTTAGCTTCGGACTATGAGCGAGTGCACTAAAAATTGGAATTTGCATTAATGCCTGGTAGAGGAAAGTTCATACGAGTTATCATGTATTGGAGTACATTGAGTGACGTTGAAGATTGTTTGATGGATGTCATGTTTGCTTTGGTTGTATTTCTTCTATGGTCTTTCACTCTAGGAACGTCATTTGAGATAGGTATTGTGGTGATGGATAACTGAACACCCATTGTTGTACTTAGGTTGTAGTACACTTTATGATGTTTATAGAGTAGCATATTATATTCGTTATGTGTTAACCTTAAGTTATAGGGATAGGTCATGTATGGTTCGTATACCTTTGTTCTATATTATATTAACTTATATATTATTTTGATATTCATTTATTTCTCATACCAAACTGTTATCTGACTCGAGGTTTTATGTTTTGCTTCTTATTATTTCGGCTACTTTTAAAGGAGTAGAATATATAGTAGGTCTTGGTGTTATGCAGTGGCTGGATGGAGCTTTCTCGCATCATATATGGACATATATTTTTTATTCTATTGTGAAACACTATGGAGCTAGACAATGTTTTCTTTATTATTAAGAGAGTTTTATTTGGGTTTATTCCATTTTTATAAACTCTATTACCATATTGTATAACTCCACGGATCTATGTTCTTATATTTGGTATACTTAGTTATTATTATCCTTCCTATTTTATATTTGTGATGACTATTTTATTTTACTTGATGCACTGTAAGATATACAACAGATTTTGTGAAGTTTTATTTATTTTCAACTCTACATATTCATTCTACATCGGTCGGGCATCGCAACGGCGCACTATTTAGACATATTGGGTGCCAATGGTGCTGGATGGTCGTCATAACTTTCGTCCAATTGCTTGTTGTAATACGATATACTAAATTCTCCGAAACGTAATGTGTAATAGGCCGAAACTTGTTATGGACATTGATTTCAAAAAATCAATGCGCCTTTATCAAAGTAAGAAGCATTATAGACGACGTCAATTGTGCAAATGAATTAGTTGGGGGATTGGAGAAAAGCGACAACATGAATATGTGTATCAAAATTGACATTAGGAAAGCATATGACATGGTCAAATGGGAGTTTGTGATACCTATGATGAGGACACTACAACAAAACAACTATTTTACAACCATTCCTTTACAACTTGCACAAACGGACAGTTGTAATAGGTGTTTTATAACAACTGTTTACTTTTAACAGTTGTAAAATATGCACTTTTAATATAAATTTTTTTGAAGCAGTTGTAATATATTGTTTGTAACAACTATTTGCTTGTGGCAGTTGTAGTTATTTATGTGCAACAACTCTTCTTGATAGTTGTCTCCCTCGATTAGGCTTCTACAACTGCCAAAATTTAACTTCCCTCCCTTATTTCATTCGCCCCGCTAAACGTTTTGACATAAAAAAAAAATAGCCCGCAAAATATTCTAATTCCAACCCCTAACCCAATCGCGATTTCTCTCTGTCTTTGCCCTATTCTATCGAATCTTGCAAACCCTAACCCGAAAGCTGCTCGCCTCCTTTGCGCACGCCTCCGGTTCTACCCGCGTCGCCTCCAGTTCTACCTGCGTCGCCTCCGTCCTTGTTGTTGCTCGCCTCCTTTTCCGCTCGACATTGTTGTACACACCGTCGTTTCCTTGCCGTCGACAAAGTTGCAGGTATGTTTTACTTAACCCTAAATTGTTTTAGAATAATTATTAAATACTTAACCCTAAATTGTTTTACTGAATTTGCTTTTATTTGATTACTGCATTTGTTAAATAGTGTACTTGTAATAAATGTTTTACTGAACTTGCTTTGATTCTAGAGGGTTTTACTCTGAACATACCCTTAATTTCCTATATTGAATCTGCTTATGATGCCTAATTACTACAGCTGTTAATCTGTAACTGTTATTGATATTGTATAATATGCTAATGATACATATTTACTATACTTTCTTATGTTGTCTAACGATTGTGACATTGCCCATATGTAAAAAATTCATCAATCAATCTATTATTTGAATTGAGCCAATTACTACAATAAGTTAATTAAGTTGCAGGAACATTTGAATATGTTTATTTGAAGCAAAAACATGAATATATAGGTATATTTGAGCCTAACAGTACAATATCGAGTTATGTTGTATTTACTTATAGGTATACATGAATATGTTTCAGTTAAAGCGAAAAAATTGTCACAACTGCTTCAAATGTCTAATTGTGCTATATGTTTATTTCTTAATTTTATATTCTATGAATGTAAAAAGTTATAGTCATTTTTAATATGATTTCAAGACTAAATAACAACCTATATTATTTCTTGATTCAAAGTCAGTCATAAATGAAATTCAAAGAATGTCGTACTTAATCAAATATCCCTTTCCTTTCTGAAATAATTGTAGACTGTACATGAAAAAAATATATGAAATAACAGAAAATATCATCCCCCATCTCCCATAGCTGACAAACTTTTGTTTAATTTGATTTCTTAGTAATAGATAGTTTTGAGATAAAATTGTATCATCCCATCATTATTATTTAGTTTACTAGTATTGCATGCATAAATTTAATGAGGAAATCATCGACGGACCCTTTTTTTGTTCCATGACTTTTAAAACTGTTAATAGGTAGTTAATCATGCTTATGAATTTCAGATAAATATTTATGAATTGATCTGCAAGTATGTGCTTGTGAACATGATTATGATTGTGCATGTGTGATTTCTGAAATTTCAATTGATGTTTGATATTTGGATTTTTCTTTGACTTGTTTTTGTTGTTGTTATTACTTAGCTTTGACTAAATCATGATGTTTTAGGATAGCATAAGTACTAATAGAATCAGTAAGTAAATTACAAGAATTTGTAAAACTAAAATTTAATTTTTACAGTGGAAAGAGTAAAATGTAGTTCAGGTGAACTGTATTTTACAATTTTATCAAATCAATTGATCCTTGCTTTTAAATGGAGTGAATTGTTTTCTGGAAGTAGTCTATAAATCATAGATCACAAGAAAATTATTGAATTGATTTTCAATTCAAGTTTGGATTTGAAATTTGGGATTTTAGATGATGAACCCTAGTTGATACTGGGTTACAGTTTGGGTCGATTTTGATCACCTCAGTGCATCGAGTTCAAAGATGTTTGGGGTATTGGTGGATGATGTAGTGATGAAGCTACCACCGGAGTTTGGATGTTGATGGTGGTCGGAGTTGTGAATAATTAGTGTTGACAGGTTTATGATGGTGATGGGGTTGGTGTTGTGCAGGGGGTAGATGTTTCAGGGTTGCAGGAATTTTTACCCGGGTTGGTCTCGGGGGAAATAGGGAATGACCCGAAGCTAGTAGAGGTTTTTCTCGAAGTCAAATAGTAAGGTACTGTGTGTTTTGTTTCAGGTTTTAGAAACAGAAACTGTTCTGTTTTTTTTGAATTTTGAAAGTTAAGTTTTAATTTAAACTGGAAATTTGAACTTAGGGTTAAACCTGAATCTAAAAATGTATTCAAAAAGTTTGAATTCTAAATTTATCATAATTTAAATGCAGAATTCAAAATTTGGTTTAAAAATAAAAAAATAAAGGAAACATGAAACTGTTTGCAGTTTTTTTTAAATTTGAAGTGAAAGTTTAAATTGTAAACTTAATTTGGACTTAGGCTTTAATAACCAGAATTCAAATATAAATAAGTTTAAATTCTGTTCTTTTGAAATTATTTCAAATTCTGGCAATTTCAAAGTTTAAGTTTTTTTTAAATTAAAACAGAAACTGTTTTCTGTTTTAAATGTAAAGGCAAATTTAAAATTTGCAGGGTGGAGATTTAAATTGAGATAAGTTTGAAATTTGAAAATTAATTCAAAATATTTGAATTCTTATTTTGTAATAAGTTAAATGCAGAAATTCAAATTGGTTTAAATTAAAAAAGAAAAAAAAAGAAAAGGGAAAACAGAAAACCTGTTTCCAGTTTATAAATTTGAAATAAATGCACACTATAATTTAACTTAGGATCTTAAATCTGAATTTAAGTTGAATTCAAATAAGTTTGAACTCTGTTTATTTTGAAATAGTTTGAATTCTGGAGATTTCAAAATTTGTTTTTTTTTTATTTTTAAAAAAACAGAACTGTTTCTGTTTTTAAAATATAAAAGGGTAATTATATTTGTTTTTAAAATATAAAAAGGTAAGTTTTATGCATATGTGAATATACTGTTGAACATCCCTTACTGTTGAACATCCTTAATCAACATCACTTACTGTTTTTACATTTTTATGCATATGCAAATTAAGTAGTAAGAGACAACATCACTTACTGTTGAACATTTTGATTTCCTTGTCTTTTATTTAACTTGGCAATAAAGTTGCTCTAACAGCGTTTTCAATAACATCTCCTAAAGCAGTTTGTTCACGTTTAAGGAATACTTGTACCGTTTGTTCACGTTTAAGGAATATTCTCATCCACTAATATACACGTCGGCATTACACGTTAATGTCATTGCGATCACCCCCAATAATGCACGTCGCATCCAACTCGCTTTCATCTTCCTTTTCCTATCATTAATATTGTGACTTGGAGTGTTAATCAATTTTCATGTACGATCCTCAGATATATATAAATGATAAACCATCATTTGTTGATGAAGTACGTTTACAGCATGAACTACTTAAAACTTACTAGTTTCTTTTGCCATTGTAGTCACTAGTTTCTTTTGCATGTGCGCCTAATCGGATTCATACAAGATATGGACAAAACATGGGTCAACCTTCCAAGGTTTCTTAATTTTTGGTTAATAGTTTCGTACTTATAACTACTTTGGATTGACTAAGAACATGTTTATTTTTTTTAGAATGACAGAGGAATACAGGCAAGCCGTTCGAAATTTCGTACATAAGCATGTAGAAAGGGAGGGTAATCCAGAAAAAATTATTTGCCCATGTCGTCGATGTAGGAACCTTATTTGCATTCTCCAAGAGATGTTGTGACACATTTGGTGTGTTTTGGAATCGATCCAACCTATGATGTATGAATTTTTCATGGAGAAGAACATCAGTCACAAAATGAAGCCGACGAAGTGGCAGATACATATAGAATATACTTAGATGCAGAAATTGATGACGAGGAGAATGAGTATCGTGTTGACGATAAACATAGGGAAGGGACTAAGAAAATGATGGAGACAGCCGAAATTCCTTTATATCCTGGTTGTACAAGCCACACAATGTTGTCTGCTACAATACTTCTTTATAAACATAAGGCTCGAAATGGTATAACCGATACAGCATTTACGGAACTTCTTAAGCTCATCAAGGATATGCTACCTAAGGAAAACAAGCTTCCCGATTCCACATACGCAACAAAGAAGTTGATTAAATCATTTGGTTTAGGTTATAGGAATATACATGCATGCGTAGATGATTGTTGTCTGTTTAGAAAAGAACTTGCACATCATGATTTTTGTCCTAAATGTGGCAAATCTCGTTGGAAAAAGAACAAAACAAGGGAAGATGGAAAACAATCCAAAATACCTGTGAAGGTTTTGAGATACTTTCCACTTATACCAAGGTTGAAAAGAATGTTCATGTCGCCAGAGACATCCGAACAATTAAGATGGCATAGCAAAAATAAAAGAGAAGATGACAAACTGCAACATCCCGTAGATTCCTCTCAGTGGTCTACTATTGATAGAATGTATCCTTCCTTTGCATCTGATCCACGAAATTTGAGGCTTGGCCTTGCTAGTGATGGCTTTAACCCGTTTGGAGATTGGAATTCGACATATAGTTGTTGGCCAGTGTTTCTTGTTGCTTATAACTTCCCTCCATGGCTTTGTATGCATAAAGATAATATGATGCTATCTTTATTAATTCCAGGCCCGCGACAACCAGGAAATGATATCGATGTCTATCTGCAACCACTAATTGAAGATTTGAACAAATTGTGGAATAAAGGGGTAAAGGTGTATGATGCATATACTCGTAGCGAATTTAGACTAAATGCAATTCTGATGTGGACAATACATGATTTTCCAGCTTATGGAAATTTAGCAGGTTGCACCGTAAAAGGTAAAAAAGCATGTCCTGTTTGTGGCATTAATACATGTTCAATTTGGCTACCATTTAGTAAAAAATGCGCATACTTGGGCCATAGACGATTTCTTGCACCTAATCATGAGTACCGCAATCGAAAAAATTTATTTGATGGAACCGTAGAAAATAGACAAATGCCTCCAATACATACCGGTGCCCAAATCTTTGAGGATGTTAAAGATATTGTTAATGAGTGGGGGAAAAAAACAAAGGAGGAAGAAACAGATAGTAAGAAAAGAAAGCGGCGGGAAGTAAAGAAGAAAGGAATCCAAATGAGGAAAAAGAAGTCCATTTTTTTTGATTTGCCTTATTGGAAGGTAAAATATAGCTAAAAATAAAATGTCTTTCCATTTTCTATCCATGTCTAGTAATTAGTATTTTACTATCAATTTAGTATATACATTTTTTGATTTTTGTAGGCACTTCCTTTGCGTCACAATTTAGATGTAATGCATGTTGAGAAAAATATTTACGAGAGTATTCTTGGTACATTGCTTGATATCAAAGGAAAATCAAAAGATGGAATTGCTTCACGTCAAGACTTAGAAGCTATGCGTATAAGGAAGAAGTTGCATCCTATAGATATTGGAAGTAAAGTATTACTTCCTGCTGCGCCGTGCACCTTAACAGACCAAGAAAAAGAGATCTTTTACGATAGGATGAGGAATTTGAAGGTGCCTGATGGGTATAGCTCAAATATTGGGAAATGTTTTGCAAAACAAGACAAAATTTCAAGTCTTAAGTCTCATGATTACCATGTTTTGTTGCAACAACTGTTGTCTGTAGCATTGAGAGAACTTTTGCCTATAGGCACAAGGAACGCATTATTGCGATTATGTTCATTTTACAATGATATATGCCAAAGAGTGCTTGATAGAGATAAATTAGAGTCCATGGAGAATCAAGTCGCGTTAACATTATGCGACCTTGAGAGATTCTTTCCCCCTTCCTTTTTTGACATCATGATTCACTTAACAGTGCATTTAGGGAGGGAAGCAAGAATTTGTGGACCGGTACAATACCGGTGGATGTATCCATTTGAAAGGTAAATTTTTAAGAGTACTTAACACAATTACTAAAATATGCACTTATGAAAGCATTTTATGCTCATATGTTGATTATAGGTATATGAAAATACTAAAGGGTTATGTTAAAAATCAAGCCCGACCTGAAGGGTGTATAGCTGAGCGCTATTCTGCCGAAGAATGCATTAAGTATTGTGCTAGATATATTGAATATAGGTATGAATCTGGAGAAAGAAAAAATCGGAATGAAGTGCGACAAAGTGATTCCATACTCGATGGACGTCCTATTTCCAAAGGAAAACCCATATTACTTTCTGAGGAGGTGGTTGATGTTGCTCATCGGTATGTGTTGTTCAATACCGATGAAGTGGAGCCGTACATAGAGTAAGTATAACTTCAACTCGATCATTCTATATGGATGAAATTAAATTTTAACTTGTATCTTTGCATATCCAGAATGCACAAGGAGGAGTTGAAACGTTTGCACCCTCAGCTTTTACAAGACGATGTGGAATTTTCAAAACTGCATTCAGAGACTTTTAGTTATTGGTTTGGAAAAAAGGTTGAAATATATTTTTACGTTTGAACAATTAAGCTTCATATATGCGTATATTGCTGTCATATATTATATACAACATTATATATATGTCCAGGTTAAAGATGAAAGAAATGTTTCAGATGTCAGCAAAATAATAAAATGGCTTTCGTATGGGCCTCGATCGCAAGTAGTTTCTTATACTGGCTATATTATCAACATACGACGTTTCCATACTAAAGACTATGAGAACTCTACGCAAAATAGCGGTGTTTCCATTGAGGCGAATACTACTCGTGCAAATGGATCTGTTGAGAAAATTATTTATTATGGCATCTTACGTGAGATTTTGTTGTTGGACTACCGTTTATTTCAAGTTGCTTTGTTTAAGTGTGATTGGGCAAATATTTATCGTGGAGTCAAGGTTGAAGATGGATTTACATTAGTTAATTTACATCAGTTCCAAAATCAATTTGCAAGCGATCCTTTCATCTTAGCAACACAAGCTGTACAAGTGTTTTTCTCTAGAGAAAGTAGTTCTTCAAATTGGTATGTTGTTTTGAAAGCACCTCCTAGAGGTTTTCATGAATTAGAAAAATACGAGGAGGAGGAAAACTCAACTAGTAAACCACTAAATGAGTCGCTACTTAATGATAGAGATGTCGATAATGGAGATGAAAGTTACGTAAGGAAGGACTGCGATGGCATTTTGGTATGAATAAACATTCATTGTTAATATCTTGTTTTATATGTAGTCATATGCCTTAAAGTCTTTAATTGTGTAGTTATGTCTTATATGTATCTTACTTGATGAATTTTATATATGAGTATGTTTAGAATAATGTTAGAGCCTTAGTTAATTTGTTTGATATTAACATAGTCGTTACATATCAAATTATACTAATTGGAATGATAATAATTTTTTACATGTTATGATTTTTTTTCCAGGTTGATCACTTGGTAAAAGAAGCTTGAACTTGTTGCATCCATGGGTGACGACGAGCAACATCGAGGAGAGGTAATTGTTTTGAACTTTGTATATTATGCATTTCAACTATCTGTTCTTATTTAGAATCCATATTTTGAATATATTTTGGCAATAGATGCGAAATATGTCTAATATAGTTTAGAATTCAATTTCCTTTTCATTTAAAGGTCTTATTCTAACAGACCGCAGACAATTCTACATTTTTAGAATAAGAGAAGCATTAAAATTTAAAGTTACTGTTTAGTCAATTAATTGTATTAACAAGTAGTGACTGAACGCACAGAAATACTTGCTGATTTGTTGTATTTCTGATCTCAAAGTAATAAATTGTGCTAAATTTTCTAATTTTAGAGCTTGAAGCAAGTAAATAAAAAATCGAAGAAGCAAAGTCTTGCTGCACTTGCAGCTGCTCGTGGTCTAACTGAGGCTAATGGTGGTATTAGAATCTCTAAAATGAAAGATGTTGAAGTTGAAGTTGCTTGTACTCTTAAAGATCTGAATACTAATGTTAGAAAATCTCCACGCAAGCACGGTAAAATTCCTCCACCCATCATTCCTTCTCGTAATTCAACCCCTTTCCGAAGCGTCAGTATCACACACTCATCCAATCCTATTGATCCAACTCCCCTCCAAAATGTCATTACCACACACTCGTCTGATCCTCATGATTCAGCTCCCCTCCAAAACGTCACTACCACACAGTCGTCTAATCCTCATAATTTAACATCTCATCTACATAACACTTCTACAAATCGTCAAAGGTCTGCTTCACCTACGAATTTAAATTCTTCCCCCGAAGAGGCAAACATGGTCAAAACTAAGAGAAAAAGAGGAAAAACAATGATGAGATTATTTTCTTTGACACCGAATGAGAAAGTTGAAGTTGAGTTCAATGATCTAAATCAACCTATCGGTACAAATTCCACGTATTTATCATCATATATAGGGACTCTAGCAAGAGAGATGGTACCCGTGACCATTAGCAATTGGAAGAAAGTCGACGATAAATTGAGGACTGATCTATGGACATGTATTCAGGTAATTGTGCACAGTAGTTCAATTAACGTCCTTCTATTTACTGTGCTCTTGTTCATGGCTGATTCATTGGTAAGCTGTCATGAATTGCAAAACTTAATTGCAAAACTGTCATGAATGATTCATTGCAAAACTGTCATGAATTGTACGCAATTAGCTGACATAAGTCTCTATCCAAACTGATTTTGAAATTGATACATTTTGAAATTGTACGCAATATCTATTTACTGTGCACATGCTTGAGAAATCTAACCTCTTCAATCTTTATTTATGGCCCAAATTTGCACTTAATTGTTTCATAAGTCTTTATCCAAACTGATTTTGAAATTGATACATATTTGTATACATATACACGTATATGTTTTTTCTACATAGCTTTGTGATGCTTGTATGTTTTTTGATTTTGTTGGCCTTGTGTACGTATACATCTTGCTGCAGTTCAGGTTTTTTTTTTGATGCTCAGCTGGCAGTTATGCATGTTTGTGCAATTCAGGTTCAATTAATCTGTACACAGGTTTTGAAATGGAGGACAGGTCATTTAACGGTCCTATGCTTTTGAGGAAAAGTTGAATAATCAAACATTTTGCTTTAATGCTTGTACTGCTGTGCACTACCCTTTTTAATTCATGAATTCTGATGCCCTGACTTACTTTGAGAAATTCGAAAATATATGGCTGGCTTGGTCATGCATTTATATAACATGCTTGTCAATTTCAGTTTGCAAAACATGCTTTTATTTTTCTTTTCTATGCAACTTAAACTATATTGCCTGTACATATTCTAGTAGCCTAACTTTGCATACACGCACACACAAAAGCTAGGAATGCCTGCACTTTATTTTCTTGTTTTTGATTTTTTTTTATGTTATTAGACATGAAGAAAAGTCACACCAGCAAGTATACATTGATACTTTTGAAAAAAAATTAGCTGCCATGGTTATACATTGATTTTCATCTATGCTAGGTAGAGAATTGAAAATGTATTGTCTAATTAAATATGTAATTTAAAGTGTACTTTGCTTTCATCATTGTACTTTGATTTCACACAATAAGTCACAGCTGCCTTGAATTTTCGAAATTGGCCGGAGACTTGCATTTTTTTGAAACTTAAATAATTCCTAGCTTGTACCTACTTTTAGTAGCTTGACTTGACGCCACTTTGTGAATATATATTAGTTTACTTGCCTGCACATTATTTTAGGTGCTTCATTGTCTTTTCTTTAACATAACAAAGCATTCATGCTTTGAAATTTCAAAAATTAGGGGCTGATGTAAGGAATTACCTATACAACTATGTACAGCAATTGTTTGTTTGTTAAGTTCAATTAATCTGTATTTAAATTTCTGTTTTTGAGATTGTCCTTATACATATTTTCATGCGATAAATCAGGTTTTTTTTATGCAAATTATTTTTTCCCAACTTGTATGAGTTTCTGTGTTTACTAATATTGAGGTCAAAATGGATAAGACGTGTCAATCTCAACTATCAATAATGACATTGTTTGATACATTCTATGTACAGGCAAGGTTCAAGTTGGATGACGTATACCGGGATATGTTCCTTCAGATGGTGGGACTGCGATGGAAAGAGTCAAAGTCAAGGCTAGTTAAAGCTATAAGAGTTGCAGCAAGGGATCCCGATGCTTCCAACAAATTAAATATGTTAAAACCAGATAATATTAAAAATGCTCAAGAATGGAATGATTTTGTCAACGAGAAATTAACAGATGAGTTTGAGGTAGTTGGTTTTATTTTAATGGCTACAATTGAAAAATATTTCATTTTATTTTATTATACCTAATTTTAATGATTTTCTCTTATATAGTCGACGAGCAATAAATACAAAGCCAGGAGAGCAATGAATACAATTCCACACACTATGAGTCGAAAGGGGTACGCAAGACTAGCGGAAGATATGGTAAGAAGAAATAACTTATAAAATTCATCCATTATTATTATCAGTAGCAATGTAATCGATTTGAGTGTAGTATTTAGTTTTTAAGCTCTTTTTGCAGAAAAAAGATAGTGGCTCATCAGACATCAGTAGGGAGGAATTGTGGTGTAGAGGCCACATAAAAAAAAATGGAGAACCGCCGAATTCTATCGTCGCCGACTACATAGTAAGGATAGATAGTACATCAAATTATTTCTTCAATATATGAACCTTACATTGAATGTTGTGACATCTGAAAAATGTATTTTTTGAATTTGTAGACTAAAATAAATGAGTATAAAAATACTCAAAGTTCTCAAGGAGTATCACTGAATGAAGATGGTGTGGGGAAGGTTTTTGGTCGTGAACATAGAGGTCGAATAAGAGGACTTGGTTTTGGAGTTGCACCAACTCAGTTTGGAGTTCGTATATGTAGTTCAAAAAAAGTACGTGAAATGGAAAATGAAATTACTACCTTGAAGGCTCAAATGAAAGAGCTCTCTGATATGTTCATTGCCGTAAGTTCTAATTGATTCACTGTGTTAACGAGTAATTGATATGCGGTTAAAATTTATTAGTACATGTCTAACATTTTTTTTAAACAGAATATCAATGGCAAACAAAATGCAGCAGAAGAACCAGTAACTCCTCATGGTGATACGCCTCAGGTATTTTTTTTATAACGCCATAAGTTTTAGCATCCATCTAGTTTTAGCAAATTGAGCCCTCAAGACTCCCATAATGTGATATGTAAATCAATTAAACTGTGCTGCAAGTTTTTTAAATGATTATATTTCTCAGGAAGAAACCATATCAATCATATCCATCTAGCATCCATCTAGTTTTAACAAGTTTCATGCCTATCTCTATTTCAATTCTCTGCTTGGTTAATTGACAAAATTGATAGGAATATGCGAAATTTTCTTTTGAAGGGGGAAATGAACGTTTTAGCTTAATCTCTCCACTTAATTCCAATGAGCCTGCAAACCTAAATATCTAGAAGGTCTAGGAATAATTAATTTGAAAAAAAAAAATAAACATTACTTCTGGTGCGAGTTGGCGGTGGTTTTGCGTTGAGAGATCTGGTTAAAGAAGAGGAAAGTTAGTTTTATGTTTATATATGGTAAAATGAAAATTTGAAAGGTTGCTGGTGTGAGGCAGTTAGATAGTGGTTAAGGGAGCATGCGATGCAGGCTGGTGATTGGGTGGGAGGAGCAAGCTGTGGTGACTGGGTGGCAGGCTATAGTTAGTTGTTGCAGTTGATTTGTAGAAATGTGGATATGTGGAGGTTTTGATATGTGGCAGTAAGTGTTTAAACAAAAAATTGAAACTGTAACAGTGGTTTTGGAGATGGTTAGTTAGCTGTAGTTTGTGTGTGTGTGTATGGTTAGTTAAACTGTGGATGGGATGGTGGTTTGGTATGCACAGAGAAGTGCAAGTATGTTATGGTGTTAGGCAGAGGCAAGAGGATGGTTCAGTGGTTGGTTGAAGTTGTTGTAGCTTGATATGTGTGCAGCTGCAGTTGTATGGTAGTGGAGTTGACTGGGGTTTGGAGAGGTGGAAATGTTGTATGGTTAATGCACAGTTGTGATGTTGTTCAGTAACACAGTGTGGTGAAGTTGTTTTATGGGTACTCGATGGTTTGGGAGCAGGTTGTATGTGGGTGAAGGATGTGCACAGTGCACAGGCAGTAAGGGTATGATTGATATGAGAGACTGAGTTGCAGTTGAAGTTGTTTGATGATATGGGTGAAGTTAGTGTGTAGTGTGAGCAAGGTAGCAATGATATGGGTCAAGTCTTATAACTTCCTTTTGACTCTTACTTTTATTTCATGCAAGCACCTTTTTAGTAATGCTAGTAGTCAAATTTTCCACTATTTAATCTGTATTGTTGCTCCAGACTATATCACCTCAGAGAACATCAATTTTAACCTCAATTTCTAATCTGAGCTTTACGATGCATGGTAACATAATTAACATTACCTTGAATAACATGGAAAACTAACTTTCTTTTCATATTATCAATGAATTAAAATGCTCAAACTCAAGTTACTTGCTTAATTAAAGTAAGTAAAAATTTAATCAATCTACTAAAGCTGTTATTCATAAAATTGAAGGATAAATCGATTGAATGGAATTAAACCAAATTATGAAAGGTAGTGTGGCTACTTCGTGCAGAGTTTGGGAACTCCGTGCTTAGTTTGGGCCAAGCCTTCAACCTTGATGGCTTAGACACATTTAAGATTTATGTCAAGTCTTACAACTTTCATGTGACCATTACCTTTATTGTCATGCAAGCTCTTTTTCAACAACTCAAGTAGTTTTTTTTTCATTGGTCAATCAGTATTGATGATCGTCCAGACTATATAGAACATTAATTTTAATCCCTAGTTTGCCATTTGAGCTTTATAATGCATGGTAACATAACATAACCCTGAGTAACATGGAAAACCTACTTTATTTTCATATTATCAATGAATTAAAACACTTGAACACAAGTTATTTGCTTAAAATCAATAAAAGTTTAATCAATCTACTGAAACTGTTGTACATAAAATCAAAGGATAAACCGATCGAAAGAAATTAAACCAAATTGCGTTTGAGTGCATATAATATGTAATAATGGTATTTGACCGATAACAACTTATGATAATGGTATATAAACGATTCTCTAGCTAAAATGTCTTGGATTTGAAATCTCTGGGAAGATATATCAACCAAGTTCAGAACTATGTGTAGAGCAGTTAAGATAATGATGAAGAAATTTGGTGAAAGTGACAGTATGGTTATGACTAGTTGTAAGGAGTGATGACTGTTTTAACTGTGGTCAGGCAGCTGTGATGGTGATTAGTTGATGGATGGGTGATGGAGTTGTAGAAGTTTTGTTGGTGCAGTGATAATGAACCGGTGATGCACTGAACTGGTGGTGGTGGGTGGTAGTATTGCATGTGTGGTGACTGTGCAAGGAGAAGTAGTGGTTATTGGCAGGAGTTGTTGGCAGTTATGCAGTGAAATGGTATGTTGTTATGGAGTGTTGGTGCTGAAGGTCTCTGGTGGTATAGGGGGCAAGGCAGGTTGGTGGTTTGATGTTGATGGCACTGGTTGATGATGTGCAGGTATGTGATACGGTGATATGGGATATTTTATGGAGGAGAGTGGTCAGTGATGCTCTGATGATGGCCGTGTACAGCAGTGATGATGAAGATTAGGCAGTTTGTGGTGGCAGCACAGTGAAGTAATATATGATAGGCATATGTATGGTTGTTGCTTTGCAGGTGAATGAATGGTGAATGAAGTAGTTGTAGTGGCTGGAAGTGGTTTGAATTAATGTTGTATTGGTTTGTTACAGGGATGTAACAGTTGATGTGAAGAAGTGTGGGCAGTAATGTTCAGGTATGTCAAAAGGGATGGTAAAGGCAGAAATGTTGGAAGTGTGACAGGGTTGGAAGTGTAATGCAGGCAAAGGCAGTTGATAGTGGTTCTTATGTGAATTCAGGCAAAGGGTTTCTTTCAGTATATGCACAGAAATTGTTGAGGAGGTATTGTTGAGATGATGATATATGTTGGTCAGATGGGTTGTTGTGCACGGGGGCAGTGCTAGCAGTGAGATGTGCACAGAAATATGGGTGTGCAGCAGCATAGTCGTATGTGTGCACTGTATGATGGTTAAAGATTTGTGGTTATGTAGTGGTAAGATGAATGAAAATTGCAAGGCAGTGGGAATGATGACGGGAGGAGGGAGGCAGTAAGGTTGAAGTGCAATGAAATTGAAGTGTGATGGTTGTGGAGTAAGTGTTATTCTGTTCTTTCCAAATATGATAAATTGTTAAAGTTATTATGATATGTGTCATATCTCTTTCTATTGATTTGCTTTTGAAACGTATGTCCATTAGTTGTGCTTCTGATCTTAACTCCATACCGATGTTACAAGTGATGCATATTTTAGCTTTTGCAGCTGTCTATAAGTAGTTAGCATACTTGTATTGAAAAAAAAAGTTGCTTGACTCATTCTCTCCTTAGTAGAGTATACACAGTTGATTATCGATTTTCCTATTTGCTGGTTTTCTCCTTGGTTGGTAGCTTATCTATAATAGCAAAAAAACACAATTGCCTCTATAGTACATCTGTTCTTGCTGTATAAACTATGTTTGCATGTGTCTAAATCACTTTTCTGAATTACAACTACAATATTTTTGTTTGCTTTATAAACTATGCAGTAATCTTGCTGTATAAACTATGCAGTAATCTTGCTGTATAAACTATGCAGTAATCTTTGTTATTTTTGTTTGCAGTCACATCGAAGTAGCAACAACGTCACAAATGGTGGTAACATACAAATTCAAAATCAGCCTAGAAAGTGCAAATTGTTGGGTTGGCACAGGAATGTTGTCGCAGAAGGAACAATTGCATCTACCGATCCTACTGTTTTAGTGCATCATGTGCCACTAGGTAAAGATGCTTGGAAGGTTTGGGTCGATGCGGTGGTGGATCCCGAAGCTATTCTATTTCGGCCTACCTCAGATATCTACACTATTGGACAAGCGGTTGGGACTACTATTGCTTGGCACAAGGAATTTATCTTGTTTGATTAGTACGTATGTATTTTTACTAATATATGTTATGGATTTAGTTTTGCTGTGTAATGGAGCTATGAACCCATAAATGGTGTAAATTGAATTGTTTTTGAATGTGATTGGTTCGTATTGTTTCAATTAATTTGCATGATTATGGTTATTGTAAATGATATGTTGGTTTTAATTATAATATTATGAAATTACGGTTAATAGCAGTTGTGAAAAGAGAATTTAGTTGTAAAAAAATCTGTTGCAACTGTCGTCAGTAGTTGTAAAAATATTTATTACAACTGTCCTAAACACTTGTTAAATTAGTAATTACAACTGTCCTAAATACTTGTTAAAATATTATTTACAACTGTCCTAAACAGTTGTAAAAAATTCAACCACAACTACGTAAAGCAGTTGAAAAAGATCATATTGCAAGAGCTATCGGCAGTTGCAAAAGGGTCTTATGACAAAAGCGACTGACAGTTGTAAAAGGTCTTTTACAATTGTTAATGGACAGTTGTAAATAATTTTTTTACAAGTGAGACAAGCAGTTGTAAAAAGAGTTTTTACAACTGTCAGCAGCACTTGTAAAATACTTTTTTACAACTGCGCCCGCAAGTGTCTACGTCAGTTGTCAAATAATCCTGCTCTATTACAACTGTGGATATTAAGACTGGCGGGCGCCAGTTGTAATAGATCTATTACAACTGTTTTTGGCAGTTGCGATAGGGTATTTTTGTTGTAGTGGGAGTATGCTTTTTTCGGAGAAGTGGCTAATGTAACATATGAGATGATAAACACTTCGAGCTTTTCTATAATTAGTCTAGGTAGCCTCAGAGGCTTCTTTGAAAGCAGCAATGATTTAAGACTGGGAGGCCCATTTTCTCCGATTTTGTTCAAAATGTTTATGGAGTTTTATAGCTTAAGAATGGATGAATAAGTTAGAAAAGGTAGAATCAAGGTAACAAAATATGAAATAAACAAGATCTCCATTTTATTTATGTAGATGACATCATTGTTTTTGCAAAACCAGACTTGGAGAGTATTATTGCAATTAAAGAAATCTTTAGCAACACGTATAAATGCATAAGGCTTTAGCTAAATGCCGACAAGTCTTCAACTTTTTTTGAGGGGGATGTTAGAAACACAACTAAGTTAGCAGCACATTTGAACTTCAGACAAGGCGAGCTCCCTATTAAATACCCTGGCAGCCTGCGATCATCCAAGAATTTTAAAAGACAAAGGCTGCTACAATTTGGTAGATAAAGTCAAAATGAAAATTGAAGGATGGAAAGTCAGATTGCTTAGCTTGGCGGGGAGGATAGAATTAATCAAATCTACCATATATTGATGATTTAATATTAAATGCATTATTTTAAAATTCCAGTTGCTACCATTAAGAGATTAAAGCACATTTTTTTAAATTTTTTGTGGAGAGGGAGAACTAACAAAATAACTTAGGAAATTGTGTGTAAAGTGAAAGAAGGAGGAGGTATAGGTTTGAGGAAATTTGATGATCTCAATATTGCTGTAGGAATTAAATTGATATGGAAATAGTCAATAAACAAAGGCTTGTGGCCAGAATGGATGGTGAAATCATACGTCAAAAGTAGCTCATTCTAGGAAATAAGCAATAGAATGAACAATCAAGGACTTGGAAATTTTTGCTGAAAATAAGACCATATGCAATCCAATTTATGAGAAGACATATTGTAGATGTAATTTCCACTTCTATTTGGTTTGACCCTTGGCTACAGGGAGGTAGACATGTAAATTGACTTAGAGTCGATCTCGTTTTAAGAACCAGACCATAAAGATTGGTGGTGGAGGCTATCATAGATAGACAAGGATGGAACACCAGCATGTGCGTTATACTGAGCATTTTAAAGGATGAGAAAGACAAAGTAACATTACATAATGTTTATAAAGAAAATTGTTGGGTATGAAAATGTTCAAAAAATAGAAAATATAAGTTTTAAAATGCATGAGAAACAATAAGAATCGAGCATGAACATAAAGTATGGGAAAAGCTAGTGTGGAAGAAAATGCATATCCCTAAAATGGCGGTATGCCTTTTCGGGTTAATAATTGACGTTCCCCTATCCGAAAAGAGACTTATAATAAGTCATGTAGACATGAGTCCAACGTGTGTATTGTGTAATGAGCATGAAGAAACGATTACCCATCTATGTTTCTATTGCAAATACACGACATATAATGGTAATTTACCTCTATACCGACGTTGAAAACTTCAACCATAGATCCAAAAAGAATATGAGTAAAGACGCTGCATGTGTAGTATTTTCAACCTTGTTCTTGTCTATATGGAAAGAATGCAACAAAAGAATACTCAATGGAGATTCAAACAGTTAAGAAAAGGTTGTAAGCATATAAACAACATGGTGATGATTAGAGCAATCAAATTCAAACATATACAAAACTAAGCATCACAGTTCAACATTTATATAATGAATGGGTGTTATAGTGGGCATCCCAACCATCATTGGTCTGGTATTGTAACCTATCTGGTGAAAGTGATTGAACTATTCCCAAAGTCTAAGGTAGTCAAGCTTCCTACTATGGAGGCTCAACCTATTTTAATTACATCATTTTTCCTTTTTACATAAAATAATAATCACAGACTGCATATAAGTCAACTAATTATCAAATTGATCTTGGGGTAATTTCTCATTAA
The DNA here is from genome assembly GCA_030765085.1 of Allium cepa. Taxonomy (NCBI): domain Eukaryota; kingdom Viridiplantae; phylum Streptophyta; class Magnoliopsida; order Asparagales; family Amaryllidaceae; genus Allium; species Allium cepa. The sequence goes on along the minus strand of CM060935.1, from coordinate 437,968,129 downwards.
TCTGAGATTAGCCTTCATTCACTGTAAGAACGACACATATAATCATTAGCAACAGTAATTTCAAAACAAATAAATGCGTTACTTTAGGAAGGATATACTTAGCATAATTGGTTCGGATTTGTAGATCCATAGTAGATCTAAGAAGTGGGTAAGATGGAGTCAAATTTAGCACCGAGATCTGAAACAAAGACATCTCAACTGAAGCATCGGGTGTGACAGGCATGCATTAGGTGAAAGATGGAAGAAGGATGTCATTTGCCTTAAAAAAAATTCTTCTCCAGTGGAATAGACTAGTATTTTGCGGCGAGAGGTGATAGTTGACACCGCAGTTGAGAGCATCTCCAATCCATTTATTTTGTAATGTCCTAACATGCCATTAGTTATATCACATTATCAAATACATTAGAAAAAAGTAACTTAAATGACAAAAATTATGTTTACCTGTTCCAATGCAAGCACAGTACAAACAACTAAATTTGTTTAACTTTGGTTATATGGCATGATAGTAGTGGTGGTTATTGCTTGATACTGTGAAGTAGAATGCCTAGTAGTAGATATTCTACTTCACAATATCTAAAATAAATCTTGCCACGTCATGTATTACAATCGCTTTACTACCGTTGAAGAAGAAAATTTAAATAATTGTGTCAATCGTTTATGTGGCATTAACTTTACATTACAAATTCATAAGGGTTGGAGATGCTCTAAAAAGGAATAAAGGAAAGCTATGAGTTAAACTGAAAATAAAATTACGAGTCTAAGCGTGAGAAGAGGATTTTGCAGGATGTGCTAGCTTTTGAAGAATTGGAGAACCTGGACTGGGACTAAAATGTATACAATTTTCTTTGTGTGATTTAAATGGGTTGGTATTTTATTGATTTATGTAATGGGTGTTTTATTTGTATATAAAGAGTTTTAGTTAAAGCAAAAAAGTAAGTTTGGAATGTTTCAAAAATAATGGTTTATAGGAAAGACATTTTCGGTTTTTCTCCTTTTTTTCACCTATTATCACATTTGTCTCTCTAAATCATCCCACATTGAGATGATAAGAAAGTTTTGATTTCATTCACGATATCAAAGTTTGTACCCAGAATTAGCATGTAATAGGCATAAAGATATGAGTTTATGAGATACAATTTGAAGCATAATCAAAAAGTACACTTTCAAAGTTCTTAGATGCACTGTTGGCTGGTTCTTTTTCTCTTGAAGACCAAAAGGGTCATTTTTGCATGACTTCCCACATTTTTAGAAATTGCATGTTCGTATCATTTTTCCTATAATGCATATATCAATACTATACTCATTTCCATTTATGCCATTTTCCTATCAATATAAATTTGATTAATCGATTGGATGTTAGTATTAATTTAATTAATTTATTTAATTTAAATTATTTAATTAATTTAATTAATTTTCCTATACAATACTCATCTCCAATACACTTAAATACAACACTCCTTTGACCGGATGATTTAATTATTTTATAATTGATATAAATTAATTAAATTAAATATTATTTATGAAATATTATTTATAAATTTGATTTCGATTTTATAAAGTAATATTAAATGTAACGACCCAGAATTTTTATTAATTTTAAATTTGAATATTTAATTTATTTTAAATATTAAAAAGTGAATTTATAAGTCAAATAAATTTTTATTTGAATTATTGGATTTAATTGGATAATTAAATCGATAATTTAATACGTTAAATTATGGAAATAATTGAAAATTGAGTTAAATATGATTGAAAATGATTTGTAAAATTTTATTTTATCATATTAGAGTTAGAACGATATTTTAGAACTTTTAAAATCGAATTAAAAGTTAATTTGTGAAAATTGAATATTTTAATATTTAAATCGACTAGTGAAAATAGTCAATTTTTGAACAGTCTCAGAATTGAACGAAACCTGTTTCATTGGATCCGTAATAGTTAGTTATTACCGGATTTCAAATTTCGTGTCAATCGGAGCTATCGTTTGATCTTGGCAGCTCGAAACGCATCGATTTATTTTTAATTTAAATTTGGCGACTGAAAATAGCCATTTTTCAAAAAGTCTCGGATTTCGACGAAACTAGTTTCATCGGATCCGTAATGTGATATTATTGTAAGGTTTCAAATTTCGTGTCAATTGGATTTACCGTTTGTCCGGTACAAATTAAAACGCCTAGAAAATCGCTTAAATCGGTTTAATTCAAATTGAGCGTTTACAGCCATAACTCGCACATACTTCCGAATTAGCTTTCGAAACCTATTCCATTGTGTCCGGAACGCGGGGTAAACCCTAGAAACGCTGGTTACGGCGCGTAAATCGGAGTTCGGAATTTCCGGGATGAATAGTGTTTCGTCGGTTCCTTATAAATAGCCCACCATTCTAAAAAAATAAAAATAAAAAAGAAAAACCCTAATCTAAATATGCACAGCCGCCACTATCAGGATGAAGGGCCGAAAATCACTCCACTTCTCCCCTCGATTTCTTCCAATCCATCAGCAATTAGACGAAACTTTCAACATGAAAGATGTAGAGGGGAGTGAGAGCTTTGATGTGAACGGTGGAGATCGTGTTTGGCGTCGCGTAGGAGGAGAAATGGGGGGCCGAAAGTGCTAGGCTGCGCACGACTTTCCATGCAATGATGGAGGCCGAGCTTGCTCTCCTTGGGGCCGAACCTAGAGCAGGTGATGGGCTTCGACATGGAGTAGCTTGATCAAGGTGGAAGCAAGCGTGGAAGGTGGAAAATTAAACCCTAGAATCGAGCTTTGGGTTTCATTGTAACGGCTTTGACCTGGAGATGTGAACGTGGGGGAGAAGAGGGGAGGGTGCGGCCCTGATGCAGGCCAGTGGAAATGAAGGGCTAGGATTTGATTAAGGTTTAAAATTTATAAAATTTTGTTGTAATTTAGTTATAAAATCGTGTGTAATCTTTAAAACTGCATAACTTTTTCATACGAGGTCGAAAAAATGCAAACTCAGTTGCGTTGGAATCGTATGGACGAGCACTACGCGATGGAGTTTGTTTGGAGTCGTTTGGAGTTAGTGAGAATTTTGGGTAAAATTAAACGTCCGTTTAATTTTATTCGAAATAAATCGCTAAAACGGAAATAAAATCAAGGTGAGAACTTCTCACTCAATCGAATCAGTTTCGATTTTATTTTAAATAGTTAGATTTAAAATATTTGAATGCATGTTTGAATGTTGATTAATATCTATTGATTGTTAAAATAGACATTATACGCCGTTAGTAAGCGGATGTTATTTATTAAAAACATATACCGCGAATATTTCATAAACAGTGAAATTGGTATTATATATAAAATCAATATATATATATATATTGGCATATGTATATATTGGAGTTATTGATTCCCCGCATTTTTTAGCGGATGAGACCCTATTACGCCGTTATTAAGCGGATAATATTTAATAAGAACATATACCGCGATAATTTTGTACTGGAGCGAAATTGGTATTGTGCTAATGTTTGTGAATGCATGAAAACAGGTTGGAGGGATCCAACTGGATTCCTCAACAGTTTTTATTTGATTTCAGATATTTTGATATTTGATGGATTATCATATCGATATATGATCGATCGTGTAGTCGTGATTGACTATTTGGTGTGTAGCATCATTGGACCCAGATTTGGGATTTTAAAATGATTTTTAAAGTGATTTTTGAAAATATACTTTATTTTTGGAATTGATCCATTTCAAATAAATAAACGTTATAATTTTTAAAGTTATAAAAATTATGATTTTGAGAAATACGGTTAAAGATTGATTTTTGAAAATACGGGTTAATGATGTTATAAAATAGTTTAAACTGGAATTTTTAATTTATTATAAAAAGTTTAAATACAGGATTTATAAAATTTAATTATTTTATGAATCAAAATGGTGAAATAATAAAGGAGATTAAAAGTCGTTTTAAAGAATAATATAAATTGAATTATATTAAGAGATTTATAAATGGATATTTATAAATTGAAATATTGAAATTATAAAACGAGTTTTTATAAGTGTTTGAATGAAGTGAAAATGGATTTCAGAAATGAATGAAATTTATAAAATTATAAATGGTGAAGTTATAAATGAAATTTATAAATAGTAAGATTTATAAATTTTGTGAAATTATTAAAGAATATATTTGGATGAATAATTGAATCTTATAAGTTATAAGATTTATAATTATGAAGTTTAAAGGAACGATTTTGCAAACGAATAAATTTATAAGTATTTAACTTATAATATGAACTTTTAGTTTATAATTGAGTTATAAACTGGAATAGGTTAATAAAAGAATTTATAAAAAGGAAGTTTTTATAAATAAATAGAAATGGAATTTATAAACGTTGTTTTATAAATTCACAAACGACTTATTTTGATAAGTAAATTGTTATGATTTATTTATGGAGTTATATTCACGTTTTTGACTGTGAATAATCCTTTGAAATAAAATGAAAAAAAGGATGAAATTGTTAACAAAGTATATTCACGTTTTTGAATAGTGAATAACACGTTAAAGAAATTGTTTTGGATTTGGATGTTTTAAATAGAATTAAAACGATCTAACGATGTTTTAAAATGTGTTGAGATTCGAAACCATAGATTTCAACATTTATTGTTGAAATAGACGTTTTCGAGAAATTAAAGGAAATGGTGGACTATAACACTGTTGTTATAGTAAATGATTTCCGAAAGGAAATGTTTGGTATAGTATTGGGATTTATATATCTATTTTTAATTTTGAATCCCTATACTAGTGATTTTGGGTTGTCGTAACGATGTTTTACGTAACATTCGTTTTGGCCCAAATAAATATGTTGAAGAGAATGATTTCCTTAATAGAATGAAATATATACTAAATTTTGATTTAAGTATATTGAGTATTTTCCAAGGGTGAAAATAAATAAGATTTGTGAATTACTTATGAATAAATAAGTATGGAAATGTTTTTCCAATGTGAAATGAAACGTTTAGAGAATTTATCTTTTTGAAGATAAATTGAAATGAATAATTTAAATCGAATATTCATTGATATTTTGGAATTATAAATTCACTATTGAATTTATAAAAGAAAGTAGAAGTGGTTTAAAAATAAATATTGATTTATTTTTGAAGTATGAAATTATATATCTAGTGAAGATATTTTGGAAAATAAATAATTTGAAAAATTATTTGGAATCTGGTGGTGTGTGCATATCCATTGATAGTTCAATAACCGACTATCAATATTTCCCTTCGAATGGGTATTTGGATGTGATTTGATTGAATGTGAATGCTACACTTATTTAAAAATAAGCGCTCACTATTCGGGTTAACCGGGAAAGGACCATGGGGTCGTATAACCCATTTCGAATATGTGATACGTCGTTATAATTGCATTGAAGATCGGTGTTGAAGACCTGGTATTTGCGAGAGCGATAGGATGACCTGTCGATTTACTCTGCACCGAGTAGCTACGGTATAGAGTTCTCCATATGTGATGGTGAATCCGATCAGGATTATGAATATCCGGATTGCAAGGACTTCTTTGTAAGTGCCTTCGGTTTTGTTCGATCCCGGAACAGACTTGTATGGATTGTGTGTCTGACATTACAAGTTGAGATATAAAGCCGATTTCTTTCAAATATATTTCTGATGGTGGCGGAGAATTTATTCTTTTAGCTTAACACCCTTCTCTGAGACGTACGAGCTCAGAGGTTATATAGTTGATGTTATCAGCGATATATTCCCAATTTGGTAATGTGATATGCTGAGTGTTGCTGAAATGATCATTGTGTTGATTATTGTGATAGGATCGTTTATTTGATCGTCTATTTTAGTGATCATTGTGTTGATCATTTGTTGACCCAAAGCATGGCTTTTGTATAAAGTATGTTTTTGTGGACGTGACTTCGTCGAACCTCACACCCCGGAAATGGTCAAAACAGGAAAGATGCGGCAAGGTTATGAGGGGTAGCACCCTTTAGGGTATGTACATTTCCTTCTGGATAGAGGTGGTATCATGGTATGGAGCCCAGATATTTAACCTATGTGGTTACTACGAATTTATTACTTTGTGGTTGTTGGTTTTCGGGATCCCGTGAGAAAGGTCGTTTACGATCGGGGAATGGCGTGCTCGTGTCAGTAGTTACCCAGTTAGGGGTAACCCGGCCTTGTGTTGGCAGAGTTCCGGTTTGGTTCTCGGGGATGTCTTTCCAGAGGCATTCTCATGTGGCAATGGGAAGTTCCTTGGCCTGACCATTTGTTGGAAATCCAATTCCCAATACGAAACTTGTACGGTTTTAGTTGTAGAACCTGCCATCTAATATGGTAGCTATTAGTAGGCATAATATAATGGTACCTATGCTGGCTAAGATTTATATTCTACTTTCGAAATGAATTTTCTACACTATGCACTAGTAATAATATCAAATGTTCTTTTTAAATGCGTATCAAGCATGTTTGACTATCATAAGGAGAAATCTTCTCCAAGTCTGCATTTGCATTGTGTGTGTGGCAGGAGGTCTTATGGTAGTCTCATTTTTAAAAGCATTGCGAATTGAAATAAAAATATCTCTCTATTTTGTTTTCAAAGATAAATAAACTGTTTTGAGTTCTCACACCAGTCACATGACTGACTTGGAGTTTATTGTTTTCCTTCCTAAACTCTGGGTGCCCACCAATTTCCACACGGGCAGTCAAGAGTTAAGGTTTATCAGGATATTCTGGAATTGCTGGAGGCAAGATGGATGGCATGGCGTATTACTAGTTATATAGTATTTCTTTTTCCGCTGCACTATTTGTTGTTGTTGTTGTACACTCTGATGATATGATGTAATGAAATGAAATGTATAAAATGTAATAACTGATATAGTTCTTTGTTTAAAGATTATTCATTTATTATTATATGTTGTTCCGCTGCGAATTGTGAGATTCTGATGTTGTTCTTGTTTTCTGTTCCGTTCCATTTTCTATTTTCTTTATGTTCTATTCCCTTCTCCCTATTTTAAAATTTTCTATCTTCTTTTCTGTTTTCTATTCTCTCTAATTTCTATTTTCTATTTCCTTCTTTCCCTCTACCTTCTTCTTTTTCTTCTTCTTTTCTTTTCTTAAATTCTTTTTAAAAAAACCCATAACTATTCGGTTTTTCGGCAACGAAAAATCGAAGCGTTACATTTGGTATCGGGGCTTATGGTTAAGCGACAACCATGGTTCTGTTGGGTATTACTCATTAGAGATAGAGTCAGTAGTACTCTAGATTGAGTTTGAGTGTAATAATAGCTATGAGAGCGTATTTGTTAGTGAATATAAAATTGTTTTATATTGTGATGGTTGGTTTATTGAGTGGCATATGAACCTTCGTCAGCACGGTATGTACAACTATGCCGAAGGGGTTTCTAAACACTTGAATAGAACAATTCGACATAATATTGATTTTAAATTGGGTAAATGAAATAATTTTACCTTGAGTATATTATATATATAAAGAAATAATTTTTTTCAAAATTTTTAAAGTGTATGTAAGTTGATTGTTTAGAAGTTTGAATAATCTAAATAAAAGAATAATTGTATAAGAAGTATAAGAATTGAATTATAATTAAAGTAATTTACAATTGTGAAATAAACTTATATATAAGAAGTGAAACTATATGAATATAACTTAAGTGATATGGAATGAAGTTGATATTAGTATCAAAGTAAATTAATAAAATTAAGTGATGGATATGAACTTGAGTTATATAAATGAAATTCAACTATAGAAATTGGATTGAATGTAAATCAATTGAATGTGAATAGTTGATATGAAATAATGAGAATAAGTGTTAATTCATTAAAATCTAATGTTATTAGAAAGTTGAATAATTGAATGAAAATCAATTAAATTAAACCAATTGTAAGCAAAGGATTTTGGTTGTAATTAATATACATTGTTTGGTTGATATATGGATTATAGTTGATTGTATATAATTCATTAAGTATTAATGAAAGTGAATTAATGAAATTGAAAGCTAAAGTAATTGAAATTCAATTGGAAGTTAAGTGAAACTTAAATAGAATTGAATTTGATTTGGAAGTGAACCAACTTGAATATGAATTAGTGAATATGAACTAATTGAAAATGAATGCTAGTAAATCCAATGTTAATGAATCTAATGTGATTAAATTGAAAACCAATTCATTGAATATTAATGAGAATATGAATGAATATATATTGGTTATGGATGTTAGTTGGTTGATGGTTGAATATATTGCTTTTCATACATTTGCTATGTTGGCATATATAGTTATTATGTTGCTATATGTTGTATATTGAGATTATTGTCTATATACATGATTCTCATGTTGTTTGTTGAGTGATTAGTAGGTGCGGATCGCGTTTGCTTCGCATTTGGAGCTCGCTTTTGCGCTATATTAGCCGTATATGCTCGCTAATAAAATATAAGGTACATATCTCGGATTAAATATCGTACTTTTACACTTTTTTTCCCTTCGGGATGCCTCATTACTTGATGAGATGTATATTTGTGATATATATACTGTCATTTTTTTTCGGATCGAGCCGCGCAAAGGAGACTATGGCGAATTTTTCCGAAAATTTAAGGCGTTAGAAAAAATTTGAGAAAATTGGAAAATTTTGAAAACTTTAAACTTTTATTTAGAATTAAAAGTTAAACAATGGTAGTTGTTTTTGAAAAAGATAACTAAGTATGATTTGAAAACTTAGTAAAGTTATTGTAAGAAATTTAATTTTGAATTTGGAAAATTAATAGATTCTGTACTTTTCTTACTTAATAATTTCGAGGACGAAATTCTTTTAAGTGGGGAAGATTGTAACGACCCAGAATTTTTATTAATTTTAAATTTGAATATTTAATTTATTTTAAATATTAAAAAGTGAATTTATAAGTCAAATAAATTTTTATTTGAATTATTGGATTTAATTGGATAATTAAATCGATAATTTAATACGTTAGATTATGGAAATAATTGAAAATTGAGTTAAATATGATTGAAAATGATTTGTAAAATTTTATTTTATCATATTAGAGTTAGAACGATATTTTAGAACTTTTAAAATCGAATTAAAAGTTAATTTGTGAAAATTGAATATTTTAATATTTAAATCGACTAGTGAAAATAGTCAATTTTTGAACAGTCTCAGAATTGAACGAAACCAGTTCCATTGGATCCGTAATAGTTAGTTATTACCGGATTTCAAATTTCGTGTCAATCGGAGCTATCATTTGATCGTGGCAGCTCGAAACGCATCGATTTATTTTTAATTTAAATTTGGCGAGTGAAAATAGCCATTTTTCAAAAAGTCTCGGATTTCGACGAAACTAGTTTCATCGGATCCGTAATGTGATATTATTGTAAGGTTTCAAATTTCGTGTCAATTGGATTTACCGTTTGTCCGGTACAAATTAAAACGCCTAGAAAATCGCTTAAATCGGTTTAATTCAAATTGAGCGTTTACAGCCATAACTTGCACATACTTCCGAATTAGCTTTCGAAACCTGTTCCATTGTGTCCGGAACGTGGGGTAAACCCTAGAAACGCTGGTTACGGCGCGTAAATCGGAGTTCGGAATTTCCGGGATGAATAGTGTTTCGTCGGTTCCTTATAAATAGCCCACCATTCTAAAAAAATAAAATAAAAAAGAAAAACCCTAATCTAAATATGCACAGCCGCCACTATCAGGATGAAGGGCCGAAAATCACTCCACTTCTCCCCTCGATTTCTTCCAATCCATCAGCAATTAGACGAAACTTTCAACATGAAAGATGTAGAGGGGAGTGAGAGCTTTGATGTGAACGGTGGAGATCGTGTTTGGCGTCGCGTAGGAGGAGAAATGGGGGGCCGACAGTGCTAGGCTGCGCACGACTTTCCATGCAATGATGGAGGCCGAGCTTGCTCTCCTTGGGGCCGAACCTAGAGCAGGTGATGGGCTTCGACATGGAGTAGCTTGATCAAGGTGGAAGCAAGCGTGGAAGGTGGAAAATTAAACCCTAGAATCGAGCTTTGGGTTTCATTGTAACGGCTTTGACCTGGAGATGTGAACGTGGGGGAGAAGAGGGGAGGGTGCGGCCCTGATGCAGGCCAGTGGAAATGAAGGGCTAGGATTTGATTAAGGTTTAAAATTTATAAAATTTTGTTGTAATTTAGTTATAAAATCGTGTGTAATCTTTAAAACTGCATAACTTTTTCATACGAGGTCGAAAAAAATGCAAACTCAGTTGCGTTAGAATCGTATGGACGAGCACTACGCGATGGAGTTGGTTTGGAGTCGTTTGGAGTTAGTGAGAATTTTGGGTAAAATTAAACGTCCGTTTAATTTTATTTGAAATAAATCGCTAAAACGGAAATAAAATCAAGGTGAGAACTTCTCACTCAATCGAATCGGTTTCGATTTTATTTTAAATAGTTAGATTTAAAATATTTGAATGCATGTTTGAATGTTGATTAATATCTATTGATTGTTAAAATAGACATTATACGCCGTTAGTAAGCGGATGTTATTTATTAAAAACATATACCGCGAATATTTCATAAACAGTGAAATTGGTATTATATATAATATCAATATATATATATTGGCATATGTATATATTGGAGTTATTGATTCCCCGCATTTTTTAGCGGATGAGACCCTATTACGCCGTTATTAAGCGGATAATATTTAATAAGAACATATACTGCGATAATTTTGTACTGGAGCGAAATTGGTATTGTGCTAATGTTTGTGAATGCAGGAAAACAGGTTGGAGGGATCCAACTGGATTCCTCAACAGTTTTTATTTGATTTCAGATATTTTGATATTTGATGGATTATCATATCGATATATGATCGATCGTGTAGTCGTGATTGACTATTTGGTGTGTAGCATCATTGGACCCAGATTTGGGATTTTAAAATGATTTTTAAAGTGATTTTTGAAAATATACTTTATTTTTGGAATTGATCCATTTCAAATAAATAAACGTTATAATTTTTAAAGTTATAAAAATTATGATTTTGAGAAATACGGTTAAAGATTGATTTTTGAAAATACGGGTTAATGATGTTATAAAATAGTTTAAACTGGGATTTTTAATTTATTATAAAAAGTTTAAATACAGGATTTATAAAATTTAATTATTTTATGAATCAAAATGGTGAAATAATAAAGGAGATTAAAAGTCGTTTTAAAGAATAATATAAATTGAATTATATTAAGAGATTTATAAATGGATATTTATAAATTGAAATATTGAAATTATAAAATGAGTTTTTATAAGTGTTTGAATGAAGTGAAAATGGATTTCAGAAATGAATGAAATTTATAAAATTATAAATGGTGAAGTTATAAATGAAATTTATAAATAGTAAGATTTATAAATTTTGTGAAATTATTAAAGAATATATTTGGATGAATAATTGAATCTTATAAGTTATAAGATTTATAATTATGAAGTTTAAAGGAACGATTTTGCAAACGAATAAATTTATAAGTATTTAACTTATAATATGAACTTTTAGTTTATAATTGAGTTATAAATTGGAATAGGTTAATAAAAGAATTTATAAAAAGGAAGTTTTTACAAATAAATAGAAATGGAATTTATAAACGTTGTTTTATAAATTCACAAACGACTTATTTTGATAAGTAAATTGTTATGATTTATTTATGGAGTTATATTCACGTTTTTGACTTTGAATAATCCTTTGAAATAAAATGAATAAAAGGATGAAATTGTTAACAAAGTATATTCACGTTTTTGAATAGTGAATAACACGTTAAAGAAATTGTTTTGGATTTGGATGTTTTAAATAGAATTAAAACGATCTAACGATGTTTTAAAATGTGTTGAGATTCGAAACCATAGATTTCAACATTTATTGTTGAAATAGACGTTTTCGAGAAATTAAAGGAAATGGTGGACTATAACATTGTTGTTATAGTAAATGATTTCCGAAAGGAAATGTTTGGTATAGTATTGGGATTTATATATCTATTTTTAATTTTGAATCCCTATACTAGTGATTTTGGGTTGTCGTAACGATGATTTACGTAACATTCGTTTTGGCCCAAATAAATATGTTGAAGAGAATGATTTCCTTAATAGAATGAAATATATACTAAATTTTGATTTAAGTATATTGAGTATTTTCCAAGGGTGAAAATAAATAAGATTTGTGAATTACTTATGAATAAATAAGTATGGAAATGTTTTTCCAATGTGAAATGAAATGTTTAGAGAATTTATCTTTTTGAAGATAAATTGAAATGAATAATTTAAATCGAATATTCATTGATATTTTGGAATTATAAATTCACTATTGAATTTATAAAAGAAAGTAGAAGTGGTTTAAAAATAAATATTGATTTATTTTTGAAGTATGAAATTATATATCTAGTGAAGATATTTTGGAAAATAAATAATTTGGAAAATTATTTGGAATCTGGTGATGTGTGCATATCCATTGATAGTTCAATAACCGACTATCAATATTTCCCTTTGAATGGGTATTTGGATGTGATTTGATTGAATGTGAATGCTACACTTATTTAAAAATAAGCGCTCACTATTCGGGTTAACCGGGAAAGGACCATGGTGTCGTATAACCCATTCCGAATATGTGATACGTCGTTATAATTGCATTGAAGATCGGTGTTGAAGACCCGGTATTTGCGAGAGCGGTAGGATGACCTGTCGATTTACTCTGCACCGAGTAGCTACGGTATAGAGTTCTCCATATGTGATGGTGAATCCGATCAGGATTGTGAATATCCGGATTGCAAGGACTTCTTTGTAAGTGCCTTCGGTTTTGTTCGATCCCGGAACAGACTTGTATGGATTGTGTGTCTGACATTACAAGTTGAGATATAAAGCCGATTTCTTTCAAATATATTTCTGATGGTGGCGGAGAATTTATTCTTTTAGCTTAACACCCTTCTCTGAGACGTACGAGCTCAGAGGTTATATAGTTGATGTTATCAGCGATATATTCCCAATTTGGTAATGTGATATGCTGAGTGTTGCTGAAATGATCATTGTGTTGATTATTGTGATAGGATCGTTTATTTGATCGTCTATCTTAGTGATCATTGTGTTGATCATTTGTTGACCCAAAGCATGGCTTTTGTATAAAGTATGTTTTTGTGGACGTGACTTCGTCGAACCTCACACCCCGGAAATGGTCAAAACAGGAAAGATGCGGCAAGGTTATGAGGGGTAGCACCCTTTAGGGTATGTACATTTCCTTCTGGATAGAGGTGGTATCATGGTATGGAGCCCAGATATTTAACCTATGTGGTTACTACGAATTTATTACTTTGTGGTTGTTGGTTTTCGGGATCCCGTGAGAAAGGTCGTTTACGATCGGGGAATGGCGTGCTCGTGTCAGTAGTTACCCAGTTAGGGGTAACCCGGCCTTGTGTTGGCAGAGTTCCGGTTTGGTTCTCGGGGATGTCTTTCCAGAGGCATTCTCATGTGGCAATGGGAAGTTCCTTGGCCTGACCATTTGTTGGAAATCCAATTCCCAATACGAAACTTGTACGGTTTTAGTTGTAGAACCTTCCATCTAATATGGTAGCTATTAGTAGGCATAATATAATGGTACCTATGCTGGCTAAGATTTATATTCTACTTTCGAAATGAATTTTCTACACTATGCACTAGTAATAATATCAAATGTTCTTATTAAATGCGTATCAAGCATGTTTGACTATCATAAGGAGAAATCTTCTCCAAGTCTGCGTTTGCATTGTGTGTGTGGCAGGAGGTCTTATGGTAGTCTCATTTTTAAAAGCATTGCGAATTGAAATAAAAATATCTCTCTATTTTGTTTTCAAAGATAAATAAACTGTTTTGAGTTCTCACACCAGTCACATGACTGACTTGGAGTTTATTGTTTTCCTTCCTAAACTCTGGGTGCCCACCAATTTCCACACGGGCAGTCAAGAGTTAAGGTTTATCAGGATATTCTGGATATTCTGGAATTGCTGGAGGCAAGATGGATGGCATGGCGTATTACTAGTTATATAGTATTTCTTTTTCCGCTGCACTATTTGTTGTTGTTGTTGTACACTCTGATGATATGATGTAATGAAATGAAATGTATAAAATGTAATAACTGATATAGTTCTTTGTTTAAAGATTATTCATTTATTATTATATGTTGTTCCGCTGCGAATTGTGAGATTCTGATGTTGTTCTTGTTTTCTGTTCCGTTCCATTTTCTATTTTCTTTATGTTCTATTCCCTTCTCCCTATTTTAAAATTTTCTATCTTCTTTTCTGTTTTCTATTCTCTCTAATTTCTATTTTCTATTTCCTTCTTTCCCTCTACCTTCTTCTTTTTCTTCTTCTTTTCTTTTCTTAAATTCTTTTTAAAAAAACCCATAACTATTCGGTTTTTCGGCAACGAAAAATCGAAGCGTTACATTAAACGTATTTATAAAAGTTATAAAAACATTAATCGATATAAGATATCAATAAGTTTTTTAAATTAGATTTAAAATGCAAATTATTCATTTGGGCTCTTAATCGGTTTATGGCCCACCATAAGGCTGATAGGATCGACTGAAACATGAGGCTAGGGGTGGCTACTAGATGGGCTACTGAAGAGTAAAGATGGATGACTAAGATTAAAAGAGATTGAGTAAAGGATGAGATCCTAAATTCTCTCATTTACTTCCTCTATCTAAGCATCTTTTCCGACACTTGAGATGGATCTTTTGGAGCCTCCACCCTATTCCTTTTGCTAGATGACTTTTCCCCCTTCAATCTCTCCAGGCTCCCAGGTTCAAATCAAATCATTTTAGCTGTTATCCTATAGCTGGTGGTTGGTGGTTCAAGGACTAGCACTCTGTTGGATCAAAATCGTTTCTAAGAGCTTACATCATCGTGTCAAGGTGTGCTTAAGGGCTTTGGCTGCAAGGTACATTTCTAGTTTAATTACAAACATTAATTTATAATTATGGTGTTCGTTTATATGTATATAATATTGTTAGTTATGTGACAATACCAATAAGTAGATATATTGTCAAACAATTTCGATTGGTTGTATCTGTATGTAACTATGTATATATATATTTATTAAAATAAAACTTATTATGATTATTCATCTATGTATAGCATGACTCCAAATTTAAAAAACAATTTTTTTATTTATTTAATTTAGTATATATATATATTTATATGGTTTATAATTTAAAAACCATACTATATTTATGCAAAAATATGAAAAAAAATTATATATGTTATTTGATAAATATGATATTTTCGATGAAAAATAATTTTTTTACTTATTATTTAAATAACATTTAGATTAATATATCATATAAATAATTATATAAATTCATATATGTATCATAAAATATATTTTATATTTTATAAAATTTTAATAATTCATAGATAATGGTAGAAAGTAAAAATACATATTTTTTTTAAATATTATATTAAAATCGAAAATGTAAAAATTGGATTTTAAGTTGTTTAAATTATTTTTATAATAAAATTTCAAATTATAAACTTTTGTCTAAAATTTGCTTGAAACTTTAAATTTATATTTAGTTTTGAAAAAAATATTTTTTCTTTAATTTTATGTTACCATATACAGTTATATATATATAATTTGAAATTAAAAAATATTCTGAGCCGCGTGCAAGACCAGATCTACTTTTATATTTAAATAAATAAAAAATCATTTTATAACTTTATTTATATTAATATATATATATTATACATATATGTGAGTAACTAACTTATTATATATAAATATATTATATTAATTTTTTTAGTGTATTTGTATAATTATCATTTCCGACATTACAATAAAAAAATATGTCTTATATTTTAAATGATATAAACATATTTATATGGTAATTAGTATATATATTGTTAATATTACATATTTATATTCATATATAAATATTTATATGTTTATACAAAATTATATGCAAATAAAATTTTCATATATATATATATATATAAAAAGAAATATTTTATTATAAAAGCAAAAGTACACACACACATACGCATTTGGGTAATAAATTTACATATTGATAAGCTAACGTGTTAGTTGCGATTTAACTCCCAACATCTATATACAAGCATGTTATAATTTGCACGGACTGAAATGTTACACATGCACACACTTATATATGTGTATGTGGTACACAAATAAATTTAACATAACATAAAATTAAATGACACAATATCATTTTATAAAATAAAATAGATTTTATTCAAATAAATTTTAAAATTGTTCGAAACACATTAGACTTCATAGGTCCAACAAATATCCAATAGGGCAAAAAAATTGAAATCCACTCATAATTTCCACTACGGGCTGGCCTAGTTCAAACATCAACTAGCATAAAATAAATATTATTTAATAGCTATTATTCTCGGCTATATAAATAATTTAAATAAATATATACAATAATTTTATATTTTATTAATTAATTGTTCAGCCTTATAATATACTACTAATAATAATAAATTAACTAATATAAGCATTATATTAATTTCTCCATAATAAAAATTTATATTTTCTATAAGTTATACCTGGTCAAAGATAGAGTTTCAATTGTGTAATTCACAGATGTGAACTTGACCCTTAAGACAATACTTAAATAATTAAATATCAAAACATGTATAGAGTTTGCTGAAGCATAGTTGTGGACATGGATTTAGTTGCTTACAAAATAATTTACGTTACATCCATTTTATTATCTTTTAAAGCCATATCCTTAAGCAATGACATATTATGCACTTTATCTCTTCATCATCACTATATCGCTTAGGTATCTAGAGCTTGATCAATTGTCAAAATTCTAATAATAGATATATTTAATTGCGAAGTCCAGCACCAAAGCCCGTGGTTCAATCCAATAATAATTATTGATTAATCGATTTGCTTTAGCTAGACTTTGATGTTACATTGACTACCAACTGTTGATACCATCTTTCTTTTTAAAGGAGGCAAGCCCTCTCTTGAATAGTGTTTCACTTCAAGCAACTCAACTTATATCCAACTATGGCCTTAACACGATTGATGTTATCATTTGATTGATTATAATCAAATTATAGTTTAAACACTTAAGATTCAAAGTATTCTCAAGTAAAAAGGCTATTGCACCTCATCACATGAGATCTTCTATTTGACTATTAACCTTTAAAAGACTCTTGGTAGGTCATTTTGTAATTCTTTCAAACTACTCCATGCACGTAACCACCTGGATCCCCCAACAGTCATCAGTACTTTACCATCCATCATATGGAGAATGTTGCATGCACTATCTAAACACACATATTGATATCCCATTCTCGAAACAACTTGTCTACGAACATTTAAAGATAATTATTTATTTTATACGATTCAATACCCATAGTTATGAACACATTCGTAATTGCAATTGATTAAATACTTTTAATAAGGATATCCTACTTGTATATTTAGTGTATTTAGAACATTATTATCTTGATTATACTAGTGCGAATCCATGCTTCGCATACCAATTGCATTATATATTTTCAGTTATTAATAGATCTTTGTTTTTTTGTAAAATTATAATTGTGATAATTAAGTTTAGTATTACATTAAATTCATTTTATGGAAAACCATTTCAAATTTTATATATTTTAAGATGTTTACATTTTTATTGGTAGAGAATAAGTCTTCTTTTTAAGTTAAAATACATTACACATTTTAAGCGTAAAATATTTGTTTTAAGGTTAACTATTCTAACTTGGACAACATCCATAGTTAAACCTGAAGCAGAACAAAAAACCTAGCTAAGCATTGGAAACAAATTATTCAAAAAAGAACAATTTCACATACTTATACAATTCTGTTATATTTATGATTAATTGCTTTATCCATGCCCAATGCTAAATTTCTTTTCTTGGGGTGTATTTCTTGATTTCGGTTATACTTTCTTCTCATAACAAAGAAGGTAAACACCTTAGCATAAAATTGCAACTGTTACAAACAAAATAATCCCAGCTTAATGCAGTCTATCCAATGCATTATAAAGATAGTGGCATGTCTAATCATGTTATAAATTTAGTAAAAGTTAGAAAAATGACCATGTGTCATTAAGTAACTTTTTTCAATATTTACATTTCTCTCTCTGTATACACATGAAACTTGACCCCATAAACCATTGTATATGTATATATGTGTGTATAGACACACACACTAAGCAACTTAAGTAGTATGAGCCATGATTATGAAGGAACTATTTGCATGATTCCTCTGTCCTTGCGGCATGGATGATGGAAATCCCTACAAGCTCCCTATAAAATTATAAAAATAAATACAATCGTGTTAAACAATAAAGAGATAAAGTGAACATAAAAAGAAAACATAAAATTACTATAGTTATAACATTATAATATCCTCTATGGACCGAAGTGATAAAAATAAGACTCTGAGTAATGCATGCTCGTCCACTAAATAAAATAATTAACGGGAAAAAGGATCATATTAAAAGTATTGGAATAATCCATAGCGAGCAACTCATATGCTATGCTTATTAGGTTCAAAACTAATATATACTACTCAGTTAGGTACACTGACATTTGATATCCTAGTATGACAAACAATATGTTTACTAGGTGAAATTATTGACATTACCAAAGCATTCACTTAGTAAACATATTTTGGTAATGACAAACAATTTTTTTAAGTGAGCGCCAAAATTCAATAATTCACTTCAAGATTAATAACATTACCAAAGCATTCATTATTTCTATTTATGGATTTCATATAGCAAGCATGGAAATTCAGAATATCATATGTCACTTGATTAAGTGCTGAATAATTCTGAGATTGTATTCATACTGAATTGAAGAATAAAGAAATATGCAATGTAGAGAAAATAACATCTCACCAACAATTGCACAACACAAAAAAATTATCAGCTAACATTGATTAAGCGGTGTATATATATTAAGGAAATAGAAAGAATATATTCAGATTAAAACGGAGAATAGAGGAAACGTGCAATGTTGGGTAGAACCCAACTAAGGCTTACATCCCGAAACATAAGGAAAATACCAACTAACATCGACATCCATCAAACTAAAGATGACCGTAGGCACATAAGGTGATTGGTTCCCAAAATCCCAACAGTAAAGGGCAAAAGGATAGGAAATCAGGCATGTATCATGCCTGTTAGAAGGGATCTAATGATTGATTATTGGCTTAACAATCAACCGATGAATTTTGTTCCACGATTTTTTTTCACCTATTTTGAAAATTAGATAGCGTGTATTGAAAGAATTCAAGCATTTTGAGACTGAGGCAGGGCTAATCAAAAAAATTGGGTGAATTGTCAATTTCTTAAGCCACATAATTTAAGTAAATAAAATTAAGGGAAAAATCTATTTCACATGGAAAATGTGGAGATATGGAATAAAGGCATGGATATGAGAAGTCTTGTGACTTTTCACAAATATTGCCATAACTTTTTTTGAAAGTTAAGGTGATGTATTTACTTACAATGTGCCGGTGGATTACCATATCAAATTGCTTAAAGTTTAAAATATCTACAAACCTTATATCCTTGAACAATAAATGTAATAGAAAAATGTTTTTGATATAAAACTATGCAACTTTATTTAGTACAGTATTATAAGTTATTATAGGCCAAGCAATATGGTGTTTAAATGCAGTGTAAGCAACACATTGTAATATTATACAATTTTTGTATAAGTGCACACCTTCAATATTTTTGGGTCTCTTTAGGGTTGTATATTGAAAATGATTCGCTACTATTTATTTTTGCGCTGCTAAATATAAACAAATTATACTACTAAAGGACTTAAAATGTTCAGTGCAATTTTGTCCCAAAAAACTAGTTTGCTTAGTAACAGAATTTTTAAAATGTGAATTATATAACTACTTATGAAAATAAAAAAAACAAAGCAGAATATTTCCATGGATGTTTATATAACATGCGTTAGTATTTACTAAATGATATAGTCACCCGCTGTTGAATTTCTGAAAAGCATTCATCCATAAAGAAGTGACTCACAAGTAGTTTTTGAGAACATGTGAATTCCTTTTCTCTTGTATCTTAGCAGTTCCCAATTATTCATTCTCACCATGATACACTCTTGAATATCTATTACATGATTAAGTCTATCCTTCATTTCTCTTTTCTTCTCTATATCTGCATCTTCTGGCAATCTACTGCACATACAATACATGATAAGTTTCATATGAATAGGTGTATAAATTCAAAACTTAAAATTAGTACCAATACCATTAATTATATTCACTTGATTGATTGATATTCATTCAGAATTATGGACTGCTAATTCAAATTCAAAAGGTCTCTAGTTGCATTAAATTTGATTTATGTGAGATTCAGCAATTTTAGTCAAAATAAGTTATAAAGGAAAGAGTACATTAAATTAGTTAAATAACTTCCATGGTATAAAGAAAATATTAAAATTACAAATTTGTTTCATTAAACATACATGACTCAACTATGCACCAGGTTCTGC
The DNA here is from genome assembly GCA_030765085.1 of Allium cepa. Lineage (NCBI taxonomy): Eukaryota > Viridiplantae > Streptophyta > Magnoliopsida > Asparagales > Amaryllidaceae > Allium > Allium cepa. The sequence continues at coordinate 437,947,634 of CM060935.1, read as the reverse complement.
CATAATTTTGTCTTGTCTACCATATTCATCCACGAATAAAATTTTCATGGTGCTTATCCCTTCAATTTTGAAAGTTTGAAATACTTTGTAATTGAAGGCCTGAACTGTAGGATCAATTACAAATTGAGTGGTGTTCGACGATGGAATTTCTATCGAGTTAGAAAACCGTCGAAGAATTTATAATAAAATTTATACCGCAAGCGTACGGTGTACGAATGTAGCACATGGCGAATACGGGTCGATCCGCAGGAAATTGATGATTTTAAAAATCTATTCAATCAAATTAAACCAAGGTTGAAGAGAATGTTAAACTAGAAAAGAAGAAAAACAAGCAAAAGAAAATTGATAAAAATATGAGTGTTAAGACAATTTAGAGAATAAATCCACTCTCTAGATCACATAAATCAACAAAATGAAGTTATGATCTCTCTTTTCTTGTCATTAGTGAATTAGTTGATGTGCTTATCATAAGTATGGTATATTTATGCTATTAATTAGCTCAATATAAACCATCAAACTATAACACAACCACTAATACACTTTTAAGTCTCATAAAATATGACAACAAAGTTGAAAGCAAAATCTATTTTAAGCATGACCTATTAAATATTAATTAGAAATATAAGCCATCAAATTTAAATTTCAACAATCACTTCTTTGCCATAATCATATGTAAATGAAGAGGCAATTTGTGTTTTGTTTGTTTAAGCATAGCCTATTTGTTATGAACAACATATACTATCAAATTCAAAGCTAAACAACATCATTAAACCACTTCAATCATTCTCATTAAGCACAAAAAGAGAGCATAAACATCAAATTAAGTTGAAGCTGCATGATTAGAGAGCTTCATTACCCCTACATTGAAGGGATTCAGCCTCTCATATTTGCTATCATATGAACAAATGTAGCTTGCAACATGAGAGAAAAAGAAAAAGAAAAAGAAAGCAAGATAAAGAAAAACTATTATACTTGCATGAAAAATAAATCTACACTACAACATGAAAGTAAATAAGCATGAAAAGAAAAAGAACATGTTTTGAAGTTGAATAAAAAAAATTACATAAAAGAAAAATGGCTAAGTAGCCATGAAAAGAAAGAAGAGAGCTTGGTTTTATTTTGAGCCTAAAACTAACTAAAGAGAGACTAAGAGAAAGAGGAGATTACATGAAACATATGGGTATTTATAAATGTATGAAACCCTAATTCATATTTTTGGGGAATGCCTAAAATGCCCATGAGGTAGTGTGACCACCAAGTAATCATTAGCATGTCATAATCCTCAATTAAGTGTACATGAAGCCATTAATTCCATAAGCATGTGCATTAGCCTCCAGTTTGTACATTAAGGAAGTGGGTAGGTGGGGTCCTCCATGATCTTCACTTTGAATTATTTCCATCTTCATTCCTTTATATTCATGTTGTGCATGCATGTGTCTTCATGAAACCACTCATATTTGAGATTAAATTCTTACACAAATATATATAAATTTTCAATTAATTTTTCTCAAAGAAATATATGCACATAAATGACCGTTTTACCCCTATATAAAGATTGATATGTGATAATTTGGAATTAATATGGACTTTGGTTAAAACATGTTAAAATACCCAACATGATCATTTATTTAATTTAAATAGATTAAATATGGTGGTAAAAATATTCACATTTATATGCACATCAAGTGGTTTAAAAATAATAAAACGCAAAAATATTGATAGATCTCAATGTTACTGTCAAATTTAAAGAAGAAAAATTTTCCAAATCTTAAACACAATGCATAGTCAAAACTAGACCAGCTATCAGTAGCTTAATGTGGGTAAATGTCAATATAAAATAAAGTGAAAATTTAAACATACTTAAATAGCAACATAAATTTTTCTTATTTAAGAACATCAAACATCTAGTATTGGATGAACACAGAAAAGAAATGGAATGCATTTTGAAGGCATCAATATCTACTCACCAACACATAGCATAAGAATGATAATACTTAACACAAGAAAAAATGGTTGGAAATATATGTTTCAAATCAGAACAACATCAGTAGAAAGACCCTACAACTACATCGTTCATCGATCCAGTGAGTATGAATCGATTTTGAGGATTAAATGTATGAAAAGGAGTCAATATGAAAACAAAGGTAAATAAGTTAGCATGCATCACAAAACCCTAAAAGAATAACAAAATAAGACCTAGGACAAATCCGCTACATTGGCTTCATAACATTATCAGTAGCCAGAAAACAATAAAAGAGAATTGAACGAATCATTAACAGTAAGTATGGCAACCCAAAAAATACTTTAAAACACAAAAGTCAAATCCAATGAAAATAAAGTTAGGGCAATGTTCGCCTTCACTGGTGGCATAAATCAAGGCAAGTGAATGGTAGACGAACCCATTAAGAGGTAGTCTAAAATGGTGGAAATTGTAAAGAATTTAGCTACTTGAAAAATTGATTGTAAAAGATTGCTTGAGAAACTTATCAGTGGACTCCTGTTATTATCGCGTATTAGAGCTCGAAGAAAAGCCATATGAAAAGACGAAGGGGGGAAATGGCCGAGAACATGTGCTCTGTTTGCGTGCCATAGCCCCAATTAAATTTAATGGCAGAGAAAAAAGCGGCAGGGTCAGAGGAAAAATTGGGAGACGAAAGCAAAAGAGGATGGATGATTGTGATGTTTGATTGTCAGAATATAGATGTGATAATTTTATTAAAGAAATGAGAGAGAACTTCAGAGCTTACTATTTACTGCTCGGTTTTAATATTATGAAACGAATAGAGGGAGGCAAAGAGACGGGATTGTTCATTTCATAAAATTCTTACTGAGGCTTCTGAGCCCTTGAAATGCAACTAAGTAATAATATAATAGTATAGATACAACAGAAAATAAAGCGAAAACATTACTTCAAACCAGAGTCGATATAAGAGTTAAATTTATAATCAAATTATCCCCAGGGCACACCCTAAATTCTATCAATATGAACTTATACATTGTGATATATGCCAAATATTGGATCTTATAATTAATGTTCACACATATTAATAAGTACTTATGACTTTCATACATTAAAATATTCACATATCCATATTATACATGGTACGACATATAAATTGTCTTTTATATAAATATATTCAAGACACTTTTTAGTAATTATAAATAAATTGACCTTCACTTTCACATATTTATTTCAAACAAAATATATTTTTTATACTTATAAACCACATATTTACCAATTTATCTTAGTAAACCAAACAAATATTTTTCCCTTTTTTATGCTCACACAAGGGCTAAACTGATAATTTCTTCATATTCAAAAATCAGAAGCACATATATATCCACAAAATTTAATACCTCATTTTAAAATGACTTATGGAATTATAATTTTTTTATTAATTCACCTTGATTTATAAATATCTATTTTTATATAAAATACAACTCATATCAATGCAATTATTGTTTTTTATCCAATGCACACATCTTCATGCAACAATACCATCCAATATGCTTCAAATTGATACTTTCTTTATCAAATTATCCAATTTGTACATATAATATATAGATATTTCATATATATAATATATAAATACTTTTTTTTGTTTTTTATAAACAATTATTTTCATAAAAGTTTCCAATAGCGTTTATTTGAGAAATTCATTCTCGTTTTCATATGTGAAAAATTAAAATTTACTTTTATTCACTTAGAATACATGCAATTTTCTTAAGTATGCATATGCTTCTACATAAATTTATTTAATACTCATAAAACAAGCGATTCCTACTAAGTATATGTATGCTAAAAATGAATTCTTTTCTACATTTACTACACAAAGTCATACACTCACATTTCATCACTTTGATTACTTAATAATATATAGAAATTTTCTTTTATATATATTTGTTACTTAAATTAACATTTAAAAAATAAATAAATCATTTGACTTTTTTGTCAATGTTATAATCTGTTTTCTTCCAAAGCCCAAAACTATTTTCCTTACCTACTTTGGTACGTTATTCAAAATAAGATTAATTCGATTATATACTTCCTCGAAGTAGTTAAATTTTCAAATATTCTTTATGAAATAGTCACATATAAATGCAATAACAAACTAGCTCTAATCATATCCAGCATGCTTAAATATTTACGAAATCTATCACATGTACGTACTTTCATAATGATAAACTAAGTATTAATAACATATTATTTGAATATTTTAAACATTTTAATAAATGCATCATGTGCATGTACATCAATTAGAATTACAAGCCACAATTTTCTAGACAGCTCAAAAGCCAATTTTTCATAATAATATTTCAATTTCGTTATAAGAAAAAAATTACTATCAATATTTAGGGATCTAGTATAATTATTATTAATCAAAAAATGCCACGCGTAAAGAAATTCATTATCATATGGATGCATATAGTCTCCCCTTTTTATTGATATCATTTCTATCTCCTTTAATAGACCATTTATATTTTATGATGAGTAATTTAGCAAGTCAAGAGATTGTTACGACCAAATTGGTAAATGTATTATACTTATTAGTTATGATATATCATTAACTCCATAACATATTAATCCTTATGAAATAGGACTTAATGAAAAACTCCTTTCATTACAAATTACCATATATGAAAATGAACTGGAAACTGTTAGTCTATGTGTATATCTCCATTTTGTAGACCTTTTTTGTTTCTCCCTAATTGAAGGTTGTACATATTAAAAATCTCCAATATTATCGATAAATTTTCTACAATCTTAGAATTGACCAAAAAAATGGATCACAATATGCGAAGGAATAGACTAGGAAGCTCAAAAGATGTAACACAACAAAATTTTATGAAATTAAATAATCAAATTAAAATTGTGAAATCGTAATTTTAACATAAAGGAAAATAATAAATTTCTATAGAAGATGGACTTAGGCTTTGGGATCTATTCCACTACATCTAGAATGTCGTTTTACATTTAGAAAACATATATAACTGATCGAATTTAGTTAAATAGGCTAGAAATGAGAAGAAGTCAACCCCATTGACATTTTTGTAATGTATTAATTTTAATATTTCTTCCTAGATATTATATTTTTCATCCCATAAATAGATCTCTATCCCTTTTCCTTTTTCTCTAATAATCTTTCCTCTACATATAAAATCCTAATCAGTAAATCGATTCCTAATCCAGCTAACAGAATCCAAATTAAAAAAAATTATATATAAAACCAAAAACCATAAAGAGAGTTACACAATTAAATCAACACTATAGAGATATTTGGCATTTTCAAGATGGGAAATTTTTGGATAGCACAGAAAAAGGGGGATTCACCTCGGATTGGAGAAGATGCATGGCTAATCAGTGAGTAGGGTCTATCATATCTATGCATATATTAGTAAGACGTATTAGTAAATGGATCAAAATTCCAACAATTCCAGACATAGAGAATTTACATTCCAACAATATTAGGGTAATAATCCAAATTCATAACATAATTATACAACCTATTTCTGATCTGAAATAAATTCCATTCAAATCAATATTCTAAACTTATACTTTTAGGATAGATTTCCAGGTTATGTTGTAAACAATTCTAAATCAATTAATAAACAAAAATATGTAGGTGATATTTATTATATTCATATTATATCAAATTTGTTACCTACAACTCATATATATTATCCAATTAGGCATAAAAATCAAATAAACACGAATGGGATAATTTTCATATTATAACAATCTATAAAATTTCCTGCTCGCCTTTTAAAAGTGATCCAAATCTCCAAATCTGAAGTAGGACCTTTGATTCATCTTCAAATCTTTTATAATCCAATAAATATGTATAAAAAAGGTATATACATATACAAGGATTATAAATCTAAGAAGAGATTTGGGATTGAGAGAGCAGATAGATACAATTATAAATATATATAAATTACCTCAAATACGCGTATAGTTGATTCTCTTCTCTTCTCATTTTCATTTGATTTCTATTCTTCTCCAGTTTGTATGAATACAAATATCTTATTTTTATGATTTAGAAAGAAAGCGGAGAAGAAGAAATTATCGAGCTTCATTACTTCCTCCAGAAAAATATGAGAAGAGATGGAGGGTTATGCCTGAATTTACAAGCATAAAATCAACCTCAACCGTTTGATTCAAATATTAAGTCCGGACTGTTATGGCCTAGGTTTATTGTACCTGCAATTACCCAAATAGTCGACCGCCTCATTTGCATTGGTTGGCCGCTACATGTCGACCGGTCGCAGTAAACGGTCGGCTTGTAGGCCCTGGCGATTAATTTATAAAGTTAATTTTTCTTATTTATTTATTTTTGTTCTGAATTCTTTTTCGTCCATAACTTCTTCGTTTTGACTCCAATTGAAAAACTCCAAATATGAAAGTTGCTTAGAATTTTTTCACAAACGCAATAGTGCAAGTTTCATGATCAAATTCTATCGAATGTGCCAATTCTATTTTTGGAGCCTAATTAATCAACTAACTAATTAAATAACTAACGTCGAACTACGGGGAGTTACATTCTTCCCCCTTAAAAGAATTTTATTCTAGAAATTTTACCAATGACCAAGTCAAGGTTTTGGCTCCTAACTATCCTAAACTACACAACCAACGAGTGTACAACCAGTTTTGCAACCAAACGTGTACAAGTGTATTGTATATACTATATTACTACATAGAAAATATGTATGCAAAACGATTCTAAATCAGATCCTCCTATATGAATGCATTTCTTCTGTAAATATTTTAAAAAATATGATGCACACAACCTATATACATACATACATACATACATACATATATATATATATGTATGTATGTATATATATATATGCTGCCAGTTTTACATGTACGTAGCTTTTTGAAAAACCTTTTCGACCATAACCACCATACTCCTATGAGGAGAAGTATGAAGTAACCAAATTTTCCAGTTCATACCACCTAATAATTTAATGCATCGAAAAATCACTTCCTAGACATTACTCCTATGTCAGAAAAAGGAATTTGGATTGAGAATTTATCATTCTTATCTCTCTACAATCTTTCTTTTCCAGTAGTACAGTAGGAATTTCCTCGCTGCCCCAGATTTACTCCAAATTTTCCACGCACAAAATGTTTACGGGGCTTATTTTCAAGCTCTAAAATAGAATTAAATCTAAAAATAAACTCGCGTGCATCATCGACAAGGTATAAAATAGAAATTCCAAGACTAAGACAACTTTTCCCTTATTATCGCCTACATTTATCGCATCATCGATTCTAATGCACCGCTAAATTCGTAAATTCTAACTCTATTTCCCTTCCCTACACTTAAAATGTAGCCTTCAAAATCAAATATTTCACAAAATCCTTCTTAATTTTCAAATTTTTACGTCATTTGTAAAATAAATCCCAAAATATTTAGATACATATTTTTCCTTGAAATAAAATTTTGAGCTGAAACTCTAAAAATAATTTAAGAGTCAAAATAACTAAAAAACAAGGAACATTTTTTTTCAATGGTGATCTTTTCAAATCAAGGGGAAAATTTTCAAAACATTTTCTTCTCAAAAATTTTGATCAATCAAGCCACAACTTAGCATAGTTGGAAGTTGGTTATGCGCTAAACGTATGAACCAAGTTTCAAATTCTACAACTAACCTTTGCCCAAAACCTTGATATTTTGTTTTAAAATGTCATTACATCTATTATTCAAAAAATTTAGCTTTTAAGGAACATGAGCAATGACCCGCGATATTAAAGCAACTTTATCATATCCTTCGCTAAAATTTTCAACTATTCCAAACTTCCAGTCATATTGAATTACTGTTAGTCAAATGTCTTTACGATATTCCTTTATTTATACTACTTCTTTACTTTGCATATATAGAAGTGGTTCACATATCCAAAAAGAATAACATAATCAATAAATAGAAACTCATAATATCGTGCATGTCTTTTACAAGAGATAACTAATAGTTACAACCCAAACAACCTAAAAGAAAAGGAAAAATGCTAGAATAGAAAAGACAACAACGCCATAAATTCTAAAATAATGCCTATAGACTACGAGATGCCTTACTTCACGGCTGGAGCTTGATCCATTGCTGTGACATTTGAACGGTCGTAGCACGGCGGTTATGCACCTAATCTCATGCCGCTGGTGTAGCGTCCCGCCTTTTCGCACGCTTTAAATCAACACACGTGCCAATTCAAACTGTTCGGAAGGGCGGATTTTTATGGGGTAAACAAGAAAAACGAGAAAGAAATAAAACAAAACAGAATCTCATAGCGGAAGGATAAAATATAATAATCAAATATACAGTTTATAAAGCTGTTTACAAAAGCATTTGATTATATTTATAAAATACATATCAGAGTTACACATACCAATAACAATGCAGCAGAACAGTATGTAGTGGAATAAAATAAATAATAATAATAGAAATCTCCGTCTTCGTCCTCCAGAGCTAAGTCTTCGATTCTAAAACGCTCGGACTGACCCGAGCGAATTGAAAAGACAAAACAATCGAGTCAGAACTAAAAGATCTTATGTAAGTTAAATCAACAGGAATAAATATGAGTGCAGTAACTCAAAAGATGCTCGGGATTCACATCTCTTAAGGATCCGTTAAACTATTTACTATGTAGTATATTTCGCTATTATAATAGTGTCTAATTGTAAAATAAACTTACTTTTAAATAGCGTTAAGGGGTTACCCATATATCCCTTAACACCAAATATATTCCCACAGTCTATACAGTACCGTAATCTCCCCCGTACTAGGCGTCGTCAGAGGGCACTCCATAGGTATGGTACAAAACAAAATTGTATAAGGCGCGCTAGGGTGGGTGACACGGCACAACTAGGCAATGCCATGGTAGACATACCAATTACGCTTCCGGGTCGGTGGTAACGCATAGCCGCAGCTACCGCCCACCTCGAGCCACATCCCCAAATCAAAAGAAATCAAAAGTGGCCACCGAATAAAACCAAAGTCAGAGTAGAATATCGAAGGGATGTGTCCGATCAAAGGTGCTACCTCAATTTACTCGTCGATCGCTCCTGTTTTAGCCACCTTATGCCAACTCACGGGAGTTGGGTCCACGTATTTACCTCAAAGGAAACGCCACCACCATCCAACTTCATTCTGGAATCTCCACCGCGTACACGGTTGTTAAAGTGGTTTTCGGAGTTGGTAGAGAGTATGACAACTTCCGATCCCGGTCTCTTCAACAACCAAACGTTATTATAACACCGCGGTCTTTTCAAAATAATTTATACTTTAAAACCAGAATAAAATATCCACTTCAAAGCCATATAAATACGATATCACTTCTTCTTTTGAAACCAAATAAATATGATATCATTTCAATATATCCTTTTCTAAAACTCATTTCAAAGTTATAATATTTTGAAACCAAATACTTGAAATATAGTCTTCCAAAACATAAAACTTTGAATTTCATAACTTTGAAATATAACTATACCACTTAAATGGTTTAAATACTAAATTACTTAATAGAATAAATTAGCTTCTTTAAATTTCGCAATCAATTCTAATACAGATTTAAATCCTCAAATAAACCATTTTAAATTTCATATATTTCAAAGCTTTAATATTAAATGTTTCAGAACTAAATTTTTATAATTCATATATATATATATACACCAAATTTACTTTATTATCATTTAGTTTTGAAATATTTAATTTAATAAATCCAGTATCCTTTATATAAACTTCAAATTTCAACAGTTTAATATTCCTTAATTTATTTAGACTTGATATTTTTACTTAAACCACCTTAACCCCGAATTTTAGTTTTAAAACCATATTCTTTTAAAATCTAAATTCCAATAAGTTCTAATGGATTTTATTCAATAAAATTTTTAATTCAATAAAATCTCAAGTCAATTCCAAAACTATCTTCTCAACTTTGATTTATAAAAATCAATATAAACTCTATATTAGAATATAATTTAAGTAAATACTTATCCATAATATATTTTAATAAAATCAACGTTATTATTAAACTTACTTCATACTTTAAACAATTTTATACATAGCTTAAAACCAAGAATTTAACTATATATAAAATAACCTTTATCAAATATCCGAAATCAATACCTCATAAAACCATATATATTTCTTTACAAAACCATAGAAAATTTATTTCAAAAATAATTATATATATATATATATATATATATATATACCGCGGTGCCTGTATATAATTTTCTATCCTATGGTCAAGTGATACAGATATTTATCATTTCAATCCGCAATTTAAAATAAAAATTATGGTTATATATCATCTCAAACCGCAATCCCGAATAAAATGAAAATGCATAATAACTTGCAGTTTATAACCATATAAAATACAGCATCCATACATCTAATATCAACCATCAACCATTTATCGCAATCATCACTAAATCCAAACAGTAGCATCTATATAGAACGGATAATAAACAACAAGTATTAAATAGCAGTTTATATTCAATAATAAATTAAATAACTGTTTAACTGGCAGTTTATATGAAATGCAAAATTAATTAACAATTTAACTGGCAGTTTAAATGCAATGAATAAATTAAATAGCAATTTAATTTAAATAAATGAAATTAACTGAGACGATGATTAAAAATATACCAAACAACCATAAATAAATTTTAAATCACATTATATATCAATTTAACAAACATAAAAAATTTAAGAAGATGTGAGTGGGTTAAAACACTCACCTTTTGAATTTAAATTGAATTTAAATCCAATTTAAACCCAAAAATTTGACCTTCTCAGAATTTGTCCAAACCAGCATCATCAAGTCCAGAATTCAGATATGATCCTAACAAAAGAAACCGCGTATGAAACGGAGTTCGTATGTGGAAGATATAGCGATAAATGCGTTTGAATTCAATAAAAAAAATTAGAAAGAAAAGAACACATTTTGTACCAAGCCACGTCATCAAGTGTCCTCCTCCATAACGTAAACACACGCACGGATCTACAGAGCAACCGAACCCATCCTCACCGGAAACGAGCCCCCTTTGACCAACAAATTCTCCCTCCTACGACCACCTGGACGCCTCCAACCACCACCATCTCGAAGCCCATGCCGAGATGCACCCATGGCCCGGAGGCCGCCGTCTCCGGTCGCCTCCAACGTCGCCGCCGCCCCTTCAAAGTTTAGGGTTTTTGAACCTTAATCAACCAAATTCGAGTGCCTCCGATCGAATTAGCACACACGACCACCAACGTTAGCTTCCCCTTGCCGAGCTCTTCAATACTCAGAAACCGATTTCTCAATTGACGCTCTAGTCAAGAACGCCCAATTCAATTTTGACCGCCATTTCTAGTCAAATGATGCATTGAAAAACGAATTACACCACTGAATTACGCTCTTCGAGAGCTTCAACGTATATTTTTTCTGAATTTTTCTGAAGATTTTGAATTTTATGCTTTGGATTTAATTTTTAAAATTAGAAATTGGATCTAGATTTTGCATCCATTGAGGAAGAGAAAGAGTTGATGAAATTTTTATGCGTAGATAAATGAGAATAGGCAGAGGCTAGGGTTTAGCATGGTATTTATAGGCAAATTGAAATAAATATAAGGATCGGGTTGATAGATGTACGTGATAACGCTAACGTGGCCCAAAAAGCCCGTTATGACCCTGAAACGAAATTGAGTAAACCCATATAACAAAATAGGTGTTTTAAAATATTTTAAATGCAATGGAAAAGGTTTCACCTTCAAATTCCATCGTATGATGAAGTTATGCTGAAATCAATATTTTCAAATTGATTTCAATTGATTTCAATTAAATTGATTTCAAGGTGTTTCACGTTCGTACGATCAAACGACAAGTCCGATCCCTACGAAACTTGAAACCCCACAATAATTTACCGATACAGATCCGATGAAACTGGTTTCGTCGAAATCCGAGTCAGTGGCCAAAATAGCTATTTTTATATATTTTAAATAAATTTAAAATAAATTAATTAAATCAAATTTAAAAATTTAAATTCTGAAATTTGCAATCTTTATCCCTTTATAATTCTCAAACACTTACAATGATTTAACAATTTTTAAATGTCAATTTATGAAAGATTAATCAATATAAATCTTCAGTTTCATAAAATTCAAAATTATAGATAAATTTCCAAAATTTCCATTAAATTGAATTAACCCATAATTCTTCCATTCATAATTTCAATTAGAAGGGTTTACCATTGGATTTAAAATTATTACATAAATATTTTCAAATTTCAACTTAATATTTAAATTAACGTAATAGTTAAATATTTGATTTCATTCATTTGCAATAAATCCAATTATTATAGTTCGAATCTTAATAGTTTGTAAATCTTTATTTCCATTCTTGTATTCAACGTACTTCCTTTAATACACCTGATGAAAAAAATATTTGATTCAAAATCTATTATAACAATATCCTCCCATTACATCTAGTTTCAATTAACGTGATAATAAATGTTGAATTTCATTTATTTGCAATAAATTCAATTTTTTGAATTTTACACTTCAAATCAAATAATAAATCTTGCTTCCAAATCTTTAAATCAACAAACTTCATAACGTAAATAGGCTTATCATAAGTTACATCTTATAAATTTACCATCTTCAATGACAAATCAAATCTACCCTAACTGCATAATTTAAGTCAATTAGTTGTAATTGATTCCACATTAAATGTTACTAATTATAAATTGAAACCTTAATAAATTCGTTTATTGATTTAAAATCTTGCTATTCAGTAAATAGACATTTCATTGGTATAAATAACATTGAATTATAATACATTTCATTAATGCATGCTTCATTTCATATAAATTCCCCTTTATTAACTAAATCACAATAACAAAACAAAATAATTAATTTAGATTTATTGCAATCGATTGCCATTCCTAACTTAATATACTATATAAATGGTCAATCTACATAATTGTTACCTTTTAACATTTAAATTCACTTACAACTATCATAACAACAATGTTGCCATTGATTTAGATTTAATTAAATAAATTAGATGAATAGGTAAAATTTTATAATTATCAATGCCAAATTTACTCACATTCATACTTAATTATCAACTACAATTTATTATAATTATTTAATTTGCATTGATTTAATCAAATTGTAATTTAATATGTATAATTTCCTTAATTAATATAACCTTTGAAATAAATTCCCAATTCTCCAATTTACCACCTTAAAATAAGTTTACGTTTCTATTAATTTCCACTTCCGTTATTTTATATTACAATCATTAAAGTAACGTTTAACATCAACACAACCATTATGAATACTTATCAACCTGCATTATATTTATTACATTAATTTACGTTTTATTCCATTATAAAATAATTCGTACATTAATTAATTCATATTTTCATCACTTCCGTAAGTAAATTTTGCAACCAAGGTATACCATTTACATTTCTTTCTTACTTTAATTAATTATAAAATCTCATTAATTAACCAAATTTATTTACCAAAATTTATGGGTCGTTACACTCTCCCCCACTCAAAACTTTTCGTCCCCGAAAAGGAAAGAAGGGAAAGAAGAATAAAAAAACAATATATCTTACTTTAAATATTAAATTTTATAAACAATAAGTCTACAAAATTAATTAATTTAGATAAAATATATCAATTTATAACCATTAAATCTTTTTATACTTAAATTATTAAAGTTTGGAAATCATTTTCAAAAAATTTCTAAGTCCAAAATTTACGAAAAATTTCGGCAGAGTCTCCTTTGTACGGAGAGGCTCGGGAGAAAATATAATATCAAAATAACAATATACAACATATACTTTCCAAAATAATATATCCCAACCCGGGAAAATAATATAATAACGCTATAAACCGTAATCCGAAAACGTATCTATTTGTCGGGCAGTTAACGCTTATTTATTGAACCAAAAGCAATAGCAATTGCTTCCATAACCTGCATTTCTCTTATATAATCTAAAAGGGTTAACAATAATATTAAAGTTGCTTTAATCACCACAAACAAATCAATCAACCATTACTTGCAACAAGCACACAACCATCACATAAATCAACATGCGTCCATCATTTATTCATATCAAACAAAATAGGTAGTTATTCGGGGTTCAAAACTTTAAATCATATGGAATGAAAAATAAACTACTAAGTGTTCCCTTCAATCAACACTCTTAGGTGAAACTAAATAGATTTATTCATTCATCCAACAATTTTAAAGTTTCCTTACCCAACAACCATAAACCAAACAACAACAATTCAAATCAAATTTACTTATTATTAATTCTATTTCATACATTAGTTGTTTGATTTCCTCTCTTTCATTCATTCAGTGATTCCTTCATTTATTACTTACAATATTCATTTTTTTTCATTTTAATGTCATGTAAGTTTCTTTTTTATTTCATCATATTTTATCATAGTAGCATTTCATTCTATTTACTTAAGTTTATAATCATCTATTTATGACACTTACCTTTAATTATATTTAAATATAGTAAAATTCCAATTGTAACTTAAGTTTCCAACAGTTACAACATCAAATCCTTGTTTATTAAAGAATTTCATTAATTACTTTCATTACCTCAAGTTTATTTCTTGTATAATATCTATTACATTCTTCTTATTAACATTTCAACTTTTAATATTTGGTAAGTCATGTATATGCTTTTTAAGAATGTAGTTTGAAAGTTATACAAGTTTTATTCTATTTCTTCTAATTAATTTAAGGTTCCATTATTATATCCTTTATTTCATAGGTTACAATTTCAAATTTCATTTAATACCATTTATAACCTAGCATTATATCTCTTATTTCCTTTAGAGGTTTCAATTTATTAATTACTTACGTTCTAATTCACTATAGTAATTAAGCTATTAATTTATGGAAACTTAAGAATTTAGATACCGGGTTTTATTCAAATTATTTTAAAATAACAGATAAATATACCCCTTAAAAATTTATATATATCAAATTGTATTTAAAACAATTTAAAATTTATATTTGTTTATCAAAAATGGGTTTGCAGTAAACTACTACAGTGGCCTTCCCGCTTCGAAACTCGAAAATGAAAGTCGATGATGCATGCACTCATCACCGAAATTATTTTCCAGCGACAGAGTGGGGAGTACAACTTATTTCTTTCCAGAATTTCTTTAAAACCATACTTTCAAATTATATTGAAATATTTATATCAGAAAATATTTCTAAATACTATTATTATATTTCAAAATCCTTTGAAAGCAATTTTTCAAAATCCCGGACTTAAGTTCTAAAATTTCCAAATTTCTTTGATTTTATTTTCAATCTTATTTTATCTATTATTTATAAATTTTATTCCTAACAACCAATATATTGCAACCAAATATAATCTATATAAAAATTTATTTTATATATATAGAAAATATAATAGGAAAAATTATTTCATTCACCTATATTAAAAACAAATATTGTGTCGGTCTGTCCTAGTAAGTGTTGAGAAATCCCTATTGATGTCATAGCGTCCCATGCACCAACCAGAATTTATAAATACAAAACGGAATAGATTAACACAATATTAAAACCTTTTTATAACACTAACAGATACGCTCTCTCATATATATACACTCAGCAACTCAACATAGGGTATTACTACCCTATTAGTAAAGAGTCAGACCCTACAAAGCTAAGGTTTATCGCTAAACCAAAGCTATGATACCAGATTGTAACGTCCCGCCCTTTCGCACGCTTTAAATCGACATACGTGCCAATTCAAACTGTTCGGAAGGGCGGATTTTTATGGGGTAAACAAGAAAAACGAGAAAGAAATAAAACAAAACAGAATCTCATGGCGGAGGGATAAAATATAATAATCAAATATACAGTTTATAAAGCTGTTTACAAAAACATTTGATTATGTTTATAAAATACATATCATAGTTACACATACCAATAACAATGCAGCGAAACAGTGTGTAGTGGAATAAAATAAATAATAATAATGGAAATCTCCGTCTTCGTCCTCCAGAGCTAAAGTCTTCGATCCTGAAACGCTCGGACTGACCCGAGCGAATTGAAAAGACAAAACACTCGAGTCAGAACTAAAAGATCTTGTGTAAGTTAAATCAACAGGAATAAATATGAGTGCAATAACTCAAAAGATGCTCGGGATTCACATCTCTTAAGGACCCGTTAAACTACTTACTATGTAGTATATTTCACTATTATAATAGTGTCTAATTGTAAAATAAACTTACTTTTAAATAGTGTTAAGGGGTTACCCATAAATTTTGTAACTAAGGTATACCATTTACATTTCTTTCTTACTTTAATTAATTACAAAATCTCATTAATTAACCAAATTTATTTACCAAAATTCACGGGTCATTATAGCTGGCGCTACTGGTGTTGCCGATGACTTCAGAATTGCCATCTTCCAAAGGAAGGATCTAGTGATGGCAAAAAGAACCTTCTACTAAACTGCTCCAAGGAGATTCACCTGTAATACTTAAAGACGGGAGTGGATAAGTGAAAATACGGAGAGTGACTCCATGGAGTGCTAATCCTTGATCAACAAATTACATCAAAAGGGTATAAGTCCAACTGACGGCGATGCCACCAATATTAGCATATGTGGTCTTCGACACTATGGGATAAATCTAGTCGTAACTTCCCATCTTAGGGATGATGTTGTGCCGAATGATGCATATAAGTAGGAAGGGAGTCAAATGGAGATTTTCCATCTTCCAAACACCGAGATCCTGGAAAAATATCTGTTGCAAAAATCTTTGAGTTGGTCACTTCAAAATCATCCAAGTCCACGTCCTTCATAGAGGCCTCCAAAATCTCAACGTGATCATCATTAGTCAGCTAAATCAAGACAACCCTCACCTCCGAACAAATTAAAATATTGCCTTATTCAAAAAGGCAGATGCAGCACGGGTAACATTCCTGCTCAAAAATCTCAAAGCAGAGGATTGGTGCAAATCCTACCACGATGAATAGCTCTTTTAGCCCAAAAGCGGGGAAACCTTCTTCTCATTTTGGTCCAGCCAGTTGACCTCTTGAGGGTTGAAATCATAATGGTGCAAGGAAAATCCGATAGTGCGGAAAGTTGTCTTGGGATGAGAAGTGGTCAGAAGGAGAAAATAAGGTTTAGATCTGGAGTGATGGTGAGGCGAGATCAACATGCAAAACCAGCACGAGGGGGGAGACAAGGCTGCTGCTCTAGGGAAAAGGGCATTGCTTAGGGAAGGAAAGAAAGAGAGAGGTTGATACTTGGATGAGGAGGAGGATGGAGATTGGGTTTGGTTTGTTGAGGAAGTAGAAACGAAAGAAGGCAACTGGGAAAATTTGGACTTGACTTTTACAATTCCATTTCAGGTTCAAGTTGTGCCAATACTTCTTAACTACTAGACAATTCTAGGTTTACCATTACATGTCAATTACTAAATGGGCTTTGGACATTGATTGAACCTAGACCCAATTAGGGTCGGATTAAATAATAATAATAGTTTCAAACCATCTCTTTCGATTCGACAGGATCCAAATAATTTCTATCCTCATCATGGCGGTGTCAAAGCCTACCACATAGTCTTGAACCATCCTCGAAAAAATTCACAGTAATCCTAACAAAACTGCTGCAACCTACAACAAATCCAATAACCCAAAAATATTCCAACTGCTATTTCCTGCCTACTTTGCACGAAAATATATCTTCCATTAGCTGGTGGGTACAACAACACTTAAAACTGTACACCCAATAAATTTTAATGTCATTTTTATTTTATCCATACCTTAAAGAGATAAAATACAAAAATCTCAATTTTATAAGCTGAAAGATCACCGAGCTAAATATGTTCCTTTATACTTGTTTCCCAATAATAAAAGCTATTTCATACAAAAACTTTCCTTAAAAATCAAATTTATATTTGTATAAAAATATTTTAGATTTTCAAAAACCTTTTAAAACACAAATTTCCTAAAATTAGAAAACGATTTCCTTGCTAAAAATAAAAATCTACCTTTTACTGATATATTTTAATATTTAAGGATCTTAAAAATTAATCTTTTATAAACTAAGAAATAACATGACCAACCTAGTGGTATATGTGTTTCTTTGAAAATTAAAATTTGAAAACTTTCCTAAAAAAAGTTTCCTAAATTACTCCTTTGGAAAAGAAATCGTTTGAAAACCCTTTTTCCAAAATCTAAGGTATTTCCAAAACATACTTATAAAAATTCTCTCACAGGTCTTAGACAAAGGAATTGTCATTTGTTTATTCAAATAAAAATCCTGTTTGCCACCAAAGAGGTGATTAATGAATGCAACCTAGTGAAAACTTGCTTTTAAAAAATTACGATATACAAATCTAATTTCCCGTCCATCATGAATAAATGTGTATCGCTGACAGGAACTCAAAATCCAATATAACATGGTAGCAAGAATTTTAACCATCAAGTTAAACACCACGAGTCTCCAGGATTCTGCCATGACCCATACTCATGCTCTGCATCAACAGCGCTTTACACATCACTAGTACTCCGTGGGGTACTTCGAAGTCGGTGTGAAAATCATAATGCTAATATATTTCCAACCCATAGTTGCTTTTCCTATTCCCTTGGAGTGGAACTACAGCTACTTCTATAGTTGGAACTCTTAGAATCTGGCGTAAAATATAATATTACTAGATAAGAAATTACAAATACGTTTTATTAATTTATCCTAATTCCTCTAATCTACTAACTCTGGCTCTGATACCAAATGTAACAACCCACACCTGATAGGCCTAAATTTCAAAAAAAATAGAAATCCATGTCCGTCAAAGCACAAATCGTTGGATTTGGTGCCTGCAAATACGCAGACCATTATCAGAGATTGATAGAAATGTAAGCTCACAGCGGAAACAATAAAAGGATAAGAATACTGATTATGACTACTACCTTGGAATTAATGGTATTCTTTAGATAGTAGATCATCACATCAACATCGAGCATGTGAGAAAAAATGACTTCTAGAACAACAAAGCACATCAAGCTGCAATGACCTGTTCCTCTAAATCTATCATATGGGTTATAATAAGGAGAAGGTCAGAACAATGTCAGATGACTAGAAAATCTATAAACTATCCATAACATAAATTTATACCGAATGGTTTTCATTTAATTGTTACGTCCTTTAAGGTTGGCTATTCTAATCAAACCTTGCATTACACACATGATTACTTACTACCCCTTCCCAAGGTATAAAATAATGATGAAGCCTTATCAACCATCCAATACTTCCTACCCATTTGCTACTTAATACTTATAAATATGAAGCAGGCTTCTATAATCATCCCAAGATATTCTCAAACGAGAAATAGGTAGACTCTACCCATTAAGACCTCAATCAAGGTAGACCTGTCATTTAAGACTTATTCCCATGGTGATTTCTTATAATGTTGTCAATGGTCGGTGGTCCTAGCTACAAAGCCTCTAACCACTATTTAAGACTTCCGACATTTAATGTCCAACTATTACCACATCTATCGTCGATTAAATCATAGACATGTTAATAGATAGTGCCTAAGCCACTTAACACCCTTGAAAGGACTAGGCGGACTTCTAACCATCTAATAACTATATTCTAGGCAAGTCCTACGTCACTTAATAAATATCCTTAGGTGGACTCCTTAATGGTACTACTGTTATTACAGCCTTAGCAATGTGAAAGACTGTACCCAAGCCACTTAATATTTCATTAATAAGTACTAGGCAGACCCCGTCATTTAATACCTAACCCCAAGGCGGACTCCCCACTGGTAATATCTAGCTAATATTGCTTGGAAATCTCTTTGGGCTACTTAAAACTTCTTTTATAAGAAAGACGCCGACCCTAGAGTCACTTAATACCCTAAACCAAACCCTTCTCGAGATATCCACTATCACTCTTAATTGTAAATATGGAATCTCATTAGGTTACTTCTTTCGGTAGGAAGGCGGGCCCTACATCCATTCAATACCTCAACGTTGATGTAAACTCTTCTAGAGACATGCATATTAATTTGGAATCACACTTGGTAACTTAATACTTCCTTTTAAGGGAGTGGTGGACCCTACATGCACTTAATACATCAAACCAAAAGCGAACCCCTATGGAGATATCCCACATCGCTCCTAATTCCAAATTTGGACCATTTAATACTTTTCAATTAAGAAAGCATGCCCAATCTCTCACGTCATCATGGGTCCTAGAGTTAGTAATATTTCACATCAGTAATAAGTGCATCGGACTATTGATAACCTCAAAGTGAAGGGTAGTCTTCCATTGAGAGGCTCTGCTGACCTTGCATCACTAACCTACTAAGTCCAATTAACCATCCTAAGTCTTTACTTATATTATCTAAGGTAGACATTGGACTTGGCTTACTAATTTCTTTTTATTTAGGGTAATAAAATTTAGCATAAATACTTATCTACCCATAAATCCCTTTTAATTTTCATAAATGCCAATTTGTCCATAAATCCTAACGGGCATTTCCTAAGCCATTTATGTATGATTACTTATTTCAAATTAGTAACCTTTTTAACCATTCCATTGTAATTAATCTAGCTTCTTTATTTATTGGTCTCATTGGTCCGTTTACCTTATCAAACTATCACAACTCCCATATTTGTTACCATTTATTTCTTATTTATTTTAGTTACAACCTTTTAAATTCCTTTCCATTCAATTAATTATCCTAAATGCGAATATTACGTGCAAGCGTCGTTATTAGCTTTTTATTCAATTATTATAAGCAGGGTAAATTATGTATAGATATCTATTTTTATTGAATATTTTCTAGTTATATATCTTTATTAAAATATCATTTTCCATGTTCAATTGTTGGAATCACATCTAAAAAGATTATCCGCTATAATTTCCGTAAATTAGTCCAAAAAAAATGTTTAGACTTGAAAATATAAAATATTACATCGTTTGAAAATAGAAGGAACAATTATTTCTTTTTATCATGGAAATAGACAGTGTAAGCTACAATGAATTCATACTTTACCCATCTCTTTCTCTTTTTATTTGCATCTATTACTTGCTAGATCAAATGATGTATTTTTCCTAAAAGGGAATGAAATCAAACCAATTTACAAATATTAAGCGGTTCTAAATTCCAACATTTTTAAACATAGAGAAGTTTACATTCCAACAAGATTAAGGTAATAATCTAAATTCATAACATTGTTTTACAACCTATTTCAGATCTGGAATGAATTTCATTCAAATCAATATTCTAAATTCGTACTTTTAGGATTTATTTCTAGATTAGGTTTTTAACAATTCAAAATCAATTAATAAACAAGAATATGTAGGCAATATTTATTACATTCAGATTATATCAAATTTGTTGCCTACAACTCATATACAATTATCCAGTTAGGGATAAAAATCAAATAAACACTAACATGATAATTTTTATATATTATAAAAATCTATAAAATTTCTCAATCACCTTGAAAAGCGATCCAAATCTGTAGATCTAAAGTAGGACCTTTGATTTATATCCAAATCCTTTATAATCTAAGAAATATGTATAAAATGAGTATAAACATACATTAAAAATATAGATCTGAGAAGAGATTTGGGATTGGGAGAGAAGATAGATACAATTATAAAAATATATATAAATTATCGCAAATACGCAAATAGTTGATTCTCTTCTCGTATTCCCCAATTTGTATGAATACAAATATCTTATTTTTATAATTTAAAAAGAAAGTGGAGAAGAAGAAATGATAGAACTTCGTTACTACCTCTAGAAAAATATGAGAAGAGAAAGGAGGGTTAGGCAACCTCATCCGTTCGATTTAAAATATTAAATCTGAGCCATTGTGTCCTAGATTTATTTCATATGCGGTTACCCAAATGCTACATGTCGACCGGTTACAGGAATGATTGGCCTATGGACCCAGGCAATTAATTAATAAACATTAATTTTTCTTATTTATTTATTTTCTTCCATAACTTATTTGTTTGGACTCCAATCAAAAAGCTACAAATATAAAAATTGCTCAGAATTTTGCCACAAACGCAATGGTGCAAGTTTCTTGGTCAAATTCCACCGTTTGCACAAACTCCATTTTTGGAACCTAATTACTTAACTAACTAATTATATGACTAGCGCCAAATGATAGGGAGTTACAGTTTGACGCTGCAAGATAATTAAAAAGTCAGTTTTTATCAATTATAATTAGCGAAAGTTATTCTCATCCTAATCAAAATGTGAAAAGCTTATAAGTGTTCCAAACCAGACATATTGTTACATCCCCCATTCTGAGGCTTGAAAATAAGCACTACTGATGCTGCAATCATCAATAGTATTATTCTCCAGTGATAAAATTAGATCAGTTAATAGTATCATTAACAACAAAGCATAGGGATATGAAAATTTTCCAAAATACTGATTTCATTAATAATTTCTATATTTATTACATAATCCCAAAAAGTTTTCCAGGTTTAGATAAAATATAATTATTACAAAATAATCTAAGAGCGAAATATGAAGATGCTCTCTTGGTAGATCTGAGTTTACTACTAGAAAGTTATAACTTCTATCCTTACATATATTTAATCAAAATAATAACACATCGAACATAAGTAGACTCTTATATATCTAGCACTGCCTTCTGCACATCTTCGAAAGATTTATTCGTCAAACCTGGAAACCACACTCTCGTATTACTCAATTGAGTTATCGAGAGTTAAAGGTGAAAAACAAAAACTTCTGGTCAAATAAAAAGTCTGGTGTGAATAATAATATGACATCTTGATAATAGATATCTAGTGAGACCATGCCACTAAGCGGAACAGGTTTTCCCCTCACTAGTATCCTCTAATACTATGTCTATTACAATCTTGTTTGTATCATCCCCTTCTTGGAGGCCCATAGCTAACGGCTACGGATGCTGCAGTCATCCATAGTTATTAATTCTCGGTGGCCAAATATGGTAATGTTAGAATATTGATATAACAGAAAGATGTATGGAAAATATTTTAAAATCATTAAACAAACTTCCATTCAATTGCAAATCTTGTTTCAAATTCATTACACAATCCCAATATGTTAATCGCGTTCAGAGAAAATATAATTTATTACAATATACGCCAAGAGAAACATATGAAGATGCCCCATTGGTTGATCGAAGTATATATAGTCATAATTGATTTAACACATCACATCAGAATAAAACAAAAAAAAACTTCTAAACATCTATCCGTCAGCCACCTGCTCGTCTCCGGAAGCTTTATTCGTCTAAAGAGGTACCTTAAAACCTTAATTCTCAAGCTACTCAAAATTAAATGAGTAGCCGAGAGTTTAGAGAGAAAACATAAACTTCGAGTCAGACATAAAGCCTGGTATGAATAATAATTTACCATCTTAAACCATTTAGATATCTAGTGAGACCATTCCGCTTAGCAGAATGGGTTTTCCCCTCACTAATATCCTAAAACCTTAATAAAACCATGTACTAAGCTCCTGCATTCACAATGGTTAAAAATATAGCAATTCAAAATATTATTATGATATGCAAACAAGCAAATCAATTCTAGATTTCTCATCCCCATTCATTTAGACTAACTGTCTCATTTCTAGTTTATAGGGTCACCATTAACCTATTAGTTTTCATGGGCTCACTAATAACCTATTTAATGTTCATGGACTCCTATCCTATTTCATAGTTTTCATAGGATCACTAAGAACCTATTTAATATTTATGGACTTCCTATTCTATTTCATAGTTTTCATGGGATCACTAAGAACTTATTGACCCCTACTAATAACTTTATCATCTATGGGTTCTCCTTGAACCTATTGGTGACTCCAATAACTTTGCTCTTACCCTAGTTTTCATGGATTGACTAGGAACCTACTGATAACTGTCAATAACTTAATCTAGATATAGTTTTAATGGGTTCATTATAGACCTATTGGCCCCTTTCAATAACTTAATCTAATCATAGTTTTCATGGGATCACTATGAACCTATTGGTAACTCCAATAATTATCTAAACATAGTTGTCATAGGTTTACTATGAACCTGTCAATCTGACAACTTCCTTTATACATTGTTTTCATGGGTTTAATATGAACTTGTCTCCCTAGAAACTTCTTTTATAAATAATTTAGTGTCCTATATTCTAGTCTTCCAGACCTCCTGGATGCCGTTCTACTCATTCAGGTGTTGCTTAGTTTATATTTACTAATGGGTCAACCTAGCTGGTTATTCTGCCATTTTTCCCCAAATGCAGTCATGGGTTCATTATAATGTGAATATACAACACGAAGAAGCAACATACTATAAAATAATAATAATAATAATAATAATAATAATAATAATAATAATAATAATAATAATACCAACACACATGGTTTAATTTCTTTGAAATCATTTAATATATAACCTGGTCGATCCCTTTGACCTTTTATTTTATCAAGGAAAGCTTCTTCAAAAACTTTATACTTAAAAATTATTTTCAAACTCCTTTATTTATGTCATGGTTTTCCTTTAAAATTGAGACTGGGTTCTTTGTTTCGAAAACTAAGGCTTTCGAAACCGTTGGATAACTTCCTTAGAAAGCAACAAAATTCTCTTTTCAAAACACCATAAACATACCTTCCAAAAACATTGGGGTATCTCCCCTTCGAAACCAATTGATATCACCTCTTTCAAAACTATTAGGTTTGATTTAAAACATATCTTATTGGGTCTAAGTGAATACAGGTGAAAGTACCCCTCTTGAAACCATTAAAAGGAGTTTTGGGAAAAATTGATGGCTTCGGCACACCCATTTGAAAGTTCTAAAGTATTTAAGTAAAACAATTGAAGGACAGCATCGAAACCCCCTTTCGAAGCCATTGCCTTCGAAACCCTTAACCCCTTTCGAAAGCATTTAGGAAGTGGCTTGGTATCAGTTTAAAACAAAGGCTACTCTTCAATAGCATTGATGGCTTTAATACACTTGAAAGGTAAAAGAACAGCAACAGGGTTTCGACTAGGTTGGAACCACTACTTTCGAAAGAATTATTTTATAAATAAAGGAACCCATTCGAAAGCTTATAGTTTAAGACATAAGATGGCAATCTTCTTCAAAAGCTAGTTAGAAAAATCTTTCGAAAGTATATGTTTCGACACCTTTGAAAGCTCTTAGTAAAACAAAGCAGGCGCTTAACATTTAAAAACAAAGTAATGCACAGGTTTCGACCTCATCGGACGCTAAGGTTTCGACACCATGCCTTCCGCCTTTTCCAGTCCACCACGTACCAATCAGATTGATACCATGTATATTGGTTTCAGCACTGGTAGGTTTCATTTTTAATGGTTTCGACCTTAATCAAAGCAGAGGCATCTGAGTCGAAAGGCTTCTAAAAGAGGCGGAACCAACTTTTAAGTAAAGGATGAATTAATGCAAATTAAAGCAATTACTTTAACTAACCTGCCTATATGTAAACATCCGATTAGTTATCTTAAACTTTTAAAATTCTTTACTATTATAACTGCCACATAATTACAGATCCAATTCAAAAAAATTAAACAGTTAAGCCCTTCCATTAAGCAAAACTAATAATGCAAATAATCCCTTCTTTAAAAAATAATTTAATTTCCATAGTAAATTACTTAGGAAAAATACCCAAAAATTATAGAAATTCACTTTCGATATGTTATCAAACATATGTAAATTTCGGACCCAAATTCTTCATATAATTTTTAAAATTAGTTCCTAAACCCAATTATTTATATTTTCCTTTGAAAATTCATAATAAATTTTCATAGCTTCGAAAATTACAAAATTTGAAACCCATCTCCAAAATCATGTTTTACCTAACATATAATTTTTCCATGGCATTTAAAAATCATTCACAATTGGTTTTTCCCTAAAACCGTATAAATCCATATTTAAACAATTTGATTTAAATCAAACATGATATAAATCCGAGCATATCATCATCCAAATCATCATAAAAATAGATCTAACCTTAAATCCAAAAACAATGATTATATAAAAAAATAGAGATGGTTAGGTTTATTATTCACCTTGAATATGATAAGAGATTTGAGATTTGATTTGAGATTAACCCCTAGCTTTAATTCCTTAGCTTGATTAAATTTGCCCCCTTTTTCTTTCTTGTAATGGTCGGCTCCGCTTATGTTTACATTTTTTTTGTTTTGAAAATGAATGTGTATAGGGAAAAAATGAGCATATAAGGTAGTATCTTGGCAATTTCCTAATGTACCCTTATGTTAATTAGTTAACATATAAAGCCATTAATAAACCCATTTGTTAACTTAAGCTTGAGATCTAACTGTTTTATCCAAATCACAATCTCCTTATCATTCTAGTTATTTACATTATTCTATTTAATTTATCTAATTGTATCTCCTAAATAACGTTATTAAAAATTAAGGGTGTTACAAGTTCTCCTCTTTAAAGAATATCGTCCTCGAAATTCAGTAAGAACTAAATAATAAACAATGCAATCATCTGTAACAACTCCTAACAACCATACTAGCCTACCTGATTAGCAACTATCTATATAAATCTAATATAAACACACCCTCAAAGCAGATCAGGGTAAGTAACTCTTATCCTGTCTTCTGTCTTCCAAGTATAGTCCTTCTCGTTGTTGCTCTACTGAACTTTCACCAGCTTGATTGTCTTGCTTCTTAATCTTTTTTCATCTCTTGCACAACCCGAATTAGTTGTCTTACAATTGTCAAATTAGGCTCTACTATCATATCTTCCAACCCTTTCGAAGGAATAATACTCTGGATCATGCACATACTTGCGAAGATGAGACGCATAAAATACATTATGGACTTCTGACATACTACTTGGCAATTCTACTTGTATATGAGCTTCCCAATCCTGAAAATGATATGACGTCTTCAAAAATGGTTGAAGTAGTTGAATAGGAGGATTACTATGACTATAGCTCTTGGTAAAATTACCAAAGAAGAAAATGATTTAATTGATATTATGGATGACTGGTTACGGAGGGACCGTTTTGTTTTTGTAAGCTGGTCCGGCCTATTGCTCTTTCCTTGTGCTTATTTCGCTTTAGGGGGTTGGTTCACAGGTACAACTTTTGTAACTTCATGGTATACTCATGGATTGGCCACCAGTTTTTCGGACTTTTCAAATCGTACCACAAACTTCATCGGTGATACCTTAATGAAAACCATATCTCCAACTGAGAATTCTAGGTCTCTACGCCTTTTATCTGTGTAACTCTTCTGTCTGGACTAAGCTTCCTTCGTCCTTTCTCGGATTAACTCAATCTTCTCTGACGCCTCTCTAATCAAATCTGGACATGAGAATAATTTGTCTCCAGTCTCCAACTAATATGCTAGCGATTTGCATGGTCTACTACACAAAGCTTCAAAAGGTACCGTTCCTAAACTAGTATGATAATAATTATTATAGGAAAACTCAACCAAATGTAGGTGATCTTTCAAAGATCCAAAAAAAGTCCAATACACAAGCTCTTAGTAAATCCTCGAGTACCTTATTGATTCTCTCTGTTTTCCCATCTGTTTGAGGATGATATGCAGTATGCATCTTATGCTTGGTACCTAATACATCCTATAGAATCTTCCAGAATTCACTAGTGAATAAAGAATCTCTGTTGGTGACTATGCCACTAGGAAGCCCATGTAGTATCTAACTATTTCTTCATGAACAACTTAGCTAAAATAGGTGTCGTCCTGGTTGACTTAACTGGAATGAAATGGGCACTCTTGGTCACCATGTCTACTATGACCCATATACTTTCATTTCCTCTATTTGACCTTGGCAAACTGTCACCCATGGATATCGAATCCCATTTCCAAACCTGAACCTCTAATGTTTGAAGCAATCCACTTGGATTTTAATATTCAGCTTTCACTTGTTGACAGTTTGCACATTTCCTAACCCATAAGCCAACATCCCTCTTCATACCTTTCCAATATAAGCTCATCTTCATACCTTGATTCATCTTGGTTCCTCTAGGATGAATCGTAAACTTATATCGATGGCATTCCTTAAGGACTTCTTTACTTAAGTTCTCCATATTTAGAACACAAAATCGTCCCTTCTTTCTCAACCATCCTCTTTGGTCAAGAATAAAATCCTTTGGATCATCGATCTCAGTTCCAACCTCAAGCTTTCTAATATTCTCGGCTAATAATGGATCCTCTTTCTGCTTAGAAGCAATCCTTTTGATCAATACCGGTCGAACTTCTAAATAGGATAACATAGCGGTACTCTGACTAGAAATAGCACTCGATCTTAATTACACACTACAAGTAGTCAAAGCTTCTAAATCCTTCCATTCTGCCAACATAGTTAACACCACATTTTGATGTCTCCTTCTAAGAGCATCTACTACCTTATTACCTTTCCTAGGCGTATACTCTATACCAAAATCATGAGCAGATAAAAAACTCCAACCACCTCTGTTGTCTCATATTCAACTCCCTTTGAGAGAATAAGTACCTTAAAGACTTATAATCCATATATAGCTCAAATCTCTCTCCTAAGAGATAATGTCTCCAAATCTTCAATGAAAAGATCACCGCCGCCAACTCCAAATCATGAGTAGGATACCTTACTTCATGCGGTATAAGCTGTCGTGAAGCATAGAAAATCACTTTACCTTTCCGCATCAACATAGCTCCTAATCCAATCCTACATGCATAGGTTTACACCACCAACCCTTTCCTGTATGGAACTACTAACATAGGTGCATTGGTCAACAAATGCTTTAACTTATGGAATGCTTCCTAACATTTGTCGGACCAGATAAACTTCACATCCTTTCCGGTTAACTTAGTCAAAGGTGCTGCTATCTGCGAGAAATCCTTGATGGATCTATGGTAATGGCCAGCAAGTCCAAGAAAATTCCTTATATTAGTCACCATCTCTGGTCTCTTCCAATTATTAATAGCTTTGATCTTATCTGGATCGTCTGACAATCCCTTCTCTGAAACCACATGACCAAAAACATAACCTCTTTCTTCCAAAAATGACATTTGTAAACTTTGCCTTCATCTTATGCTACCTCAGTGTCTCAAGCACTACCCTAAGATGATTCTCATGCCCTCTTTCATCCTTAGAGTATACTAAAATGTCATTTATAAACACTAATACGAACCTATCCAAGTACTCTTGGAAACTTGGTTCATCAAATCTACGAAGAAAAAAGGTGCATAAGTTAACCCAAATGGCATTACTAACCACTCATATGAAACATATCTAGTTCGAAATGCTGTCAGTAGGATACTATCCTCTCCCACTCTTTACTGATTGAAATCTGTCGCCAAATCCAATCAGGAAAACACTCTAGCCCCACACAACTAATCAAATAGATCGTATATTCTTGGCAAAGGATACTTATTCTAAATCATCCTCTCGTTCAACTTACAATAGTCGATATACATCCTTAACGACCCCTCTGGCTTCTTCACAAACACCGCAACCGCTCCCTAAGACGAACTCCTTGGTCTAATAAAATTCCTTCCTCTAGATCCACCAGCTGCACCTTCAATTCCTTCATCTTGTTCAGTGTCATTCTACTAGGTGGCCTACTAACATGTTCATCTCCTGGCACAATATCTATCCGAAACTCAACAGCTCGCTTCGGCTGTAGTGTTGTAACCGGCCTAAAGATATCTGCAAACTCTCTTGCTACTCGAACCTGACTTAACTCTTCTCCTACTTCCATAGCGCTTAACAAAGAACAACTACTCCTGTCGGAATTTTCTAATGAGAATATAATTCGGTTATGACTATCAGGGTGCCTTAGCGATATCTCTCCATCCCGGAGAAATATCCTAGCCTCATATACTAACCCACCAATCCATACCCAAAATGATTCTTAAATCTATGTAATCAAAAACATGCAGATTGCACGTAAACTTATGGCCTAACAAGTCTAGTTCTAACTGGTCACATCTCATCCCTAAAGTTGCACACCCTACTATTGAATTCATAACCCTTAAGGAAGTAACAAGGTATGTGGGTTCTAAACACAACCTATCAACCAAATTCTGAGATATAAATGAATGTGATGCACCAGTATCTAACAGTATTCTAATTGGTATACTCTGAATCAAAAGCGTACCTTCCATCACAGTCTTCGCTTTACCAGCTGCAATTGGCCTAGTAGATGATGGTCCAACAGCAAAAACCTTTCCCTTGTCCGCCTTGACTAGCTCTGGACACTGATTCTTATAATTTCCAACTTGGTCATAGTTGAAGTACTTAACATTTTTCTTATCTGCATCCTTCTTTCCCTTGCCTGATTAGCACTCATGAGCATTATGACCTTTCTTGTCACACTAAAAGAAATCTGACATTGCCTTCTTGGTACCCTCTTCTGGGCTCCCTTCTTATTAAAGAACTTCCTCTTCTTTCCTGAGAACTTTGGGTTTCAACTGGCTTATGTTTAGCACAAATAACAAGCATCTCCTCATGTGCCGTCTCCACAACTACAATACAAGAATCACGGAGATGTGGCAGGATCTCCCTAGAAATATCGGGCTTCAATCCTTGAATGAACCTTTCATTTCTCCTGATTTCGATGTCTATAGTATTATATCCATGATAGGAAAACTCATCAAACTTGGTAGCATACTCGATTACTGACATCTCTCCCTACACCAAATCTGTAAACTTACTCATCAATGCCGACTTGGCAACTTCGGACAAAAACCTCTATACAAATCTTTTTTTAAAATCTTCCCAAGTCAACTCTTCCTTTGAAACTCTAGCAGTAACACTATTCCACCAGTAAAGTGCTGCCCCTTGCAGCTACGTAAAGCTAGTCTCCTCTTTTGCTCATCCTCCAAAACCAAATCAGTGAAAATTTTCTCACAATGCAAAAACCAATTGTTAACTTCAAAGGCTTTCTCCATTCCAACAAATGGCTTCCCACCAAGATTGGTGTAGTCTCTTCTCAACTGAGCCTAATTATTCCCAATTGGCCATAGGATTAGATCCTCCAACATTTCGAGCAATACCAACAATAACTCGTGCTTGTATCATATTAGCGAAGAACTGACACATCTCCCCCATATCTACTGGTGGATTCCCATCACCCAAATTGGCATCATCATTTTGGTTATTAGCATTAGCTTATCGACCTGGGTTCCTTCTAGTGGGTCGAGGATTTTCATTAGTTTTGGTGCTTCCTCCATCGAGATTTCCTCTTCCATTTCCTAATTCCATATCTTCTTTCTCGTAAATCTGCATATGAGTCTTAATAAGATACTGAAGAACGGTCTAAGAGAGTGGGGAATACGTACTTATATATATATATATATATATATATATATATATATAGAAAATACAAGTAAGTTGGTATAGCATTATCCCAAACCCAATCTTATTTTCCGATTCATTGGATTATGTTTGAAAATCATTTAGGTTTAAATTTCCTTTCAGTTTCATAAACCTATACTCTGGTACCAACTTCTAACATCCCCCACTCGGAGGCCCAAAACTAATGGCTACGGATGTTGCAGTCATCCATAGTTATTATTTCTCGGTGACCAAATACTGTAATGTTAGATACAATGATAATAAAAACACATGAATACAGAAAGGAATTAAAATCAATAAACAAACTTCCATTCAATTTCAAATCATGTTTTAAATTCATTACAAAATCCCAATACGTTAACCATGTTCAGAGAAAATATAATTTATTACAATATACGCCAAGAGCGACATATAAATATGCCCCTTGGTTGATCAGAATATATATAGTCATAATTGAATTAATATATCACAATGGAATAAAACAAGAAAAACTCCTAAATAGCTTCCATCAACCATCTTCTCGTCTCCGTAAGCTTTATTCGTCTAAAGAGGTACCTGAAAACCTCAACTCTCAAACTACTCAAAATCAATTGAGCACCTGGGAGTTTAAAGGGGAAATTTAAACTCTGAGTCATACATAAAGCCTGGTACGAATAATAATCTACCATCTCAAACCATTTAGACATCAACTGAGACCACACCGCTTAGTGGAATGGGTTAACCCCTCAATATTATCCTAAAACCTTTATAAAACCATATACTGTGCTCCTATTTCCACAATGGTTAAAAATATAGCAACTCAAAATATTATGATGAAACACAAACAAGTAAATCAATTCTGGATTTTCCATCCCCATTCATTGAGACTAACTGTCTCATTTATAGTTCCTAGGCTCACTAGGCTCACTAATAACCTGTTTAAAGTTTAGTGACTCCCTATCATGTTTCATAGTTTTCTTAGGATCACTAAGAACATGTTTAATATCTATGGACTCCCTGTCCTATTTCATAGTTTACATTGGATCACTAAGAACTTATTGGCCCATGCCAATAAGTTTATTATTCATGGGTTTTCCCTGAACCTATTGGTGACTCCAAACACTTTTCCCTTATTCTAGTTTTCATGGGTTGACTATTGACAACTGTCAATAACTTAATTCGAATATAGTTTTCATGGGTTCACCACTAACCTATTGGCCCTAGCCAATAACTTAATCTAATCATAGTTTTCATGGGATAACTATGAACCTATTGGTAACTCTAATAACTTCCTAAACATAGTTTTCATGGATTTACTATGAACTTGTCAAACCTACAACTTCCTTTATACATAGTTTTCATGGGTTTATTATGAACCTGTCTCCCTAATAACTTTTTTACCAATAATTTATCATCCTATATTCCGGTACCTCCTGCATGCAACTCTACTCATTCAAGATTCAACTTAGTTTATATTCAATACTGGGTTAACCTAGCTGGTTATTCTTCCCTTTTTCCGCAAAATGCTGTTATGGGCCTATTATAATGTGAATATACAACATTAAGAAGCAACATACAATAACATAATAATAATACCAACACCTGTGGTGTAATATCCTTGAAATCATTTCATATATAACTTGGTTAATCCCTTTAACCTTTTATTTTATCAAGGAAAGTTTCTTCAAAAGCTTTATACTTCAAAATTATTTCAAAACTTCTTTATTTATGCCATGGTTCTAAAAATTGAGATTGGGTTCTTTGTTTTGAAAAGTAAGGCTTTTGAAACCATTGGATAACTTCCTTAGAAAGCAATAGAATTCTCTTTTCAAAACACCTTAAACATACCTTTCGAAACATTGGGGTAACTCCACGTTGAAACATTTATTAAAAACCTTTCAAAGACATTGGGGTATCTCCCTTTCGAAACCAATTAAAAGCACCTCTTTCAAAAATATTAGTTTTAATTTAAAACATATCTTATTGGCTTAAGTGAATACATGTGAAAGTAACCCTTTCGAAACCATTAAAAAGAGTTTGGGGAAAAACTGATGGTTTCGGCACCATCCATTTGCATTTAAGTAAAACAGTTGAAAGACAACATCGAAACCACCTTTCAAAGCCATTGCCTTTGAAACCCTTAACCCCTTTCAAAAACATTTAGGAAGTGGCTTAGCATCATTTTGATACAAAGGCTACCCTTCGAAAGCATTGATGGCTTCATTACATTCGAAAGGTAAAAGAATGTTAGTGGAGTTTCGAACAGGTCGGAACTACTACTTTCGAAAGCATTATTTTATAAATAAAGGAACCCATTCGAAAGCTTATACTTTAAAACATAAGATGGCAATCTTCTTCAAAAGCTTGTTAGAAAACATCTCTTGAAAGCATATGTTTCGACACCTTCGAAAGCTCTTAGTAAAACAAGGTAAACGATTAACATTTAATAACAAAGCAAAGCAAAGGTTTCAACCTCATCCGAAGCTAAGGTTTTGACACCATGCCTTCTGCCTTTTCCAATCCACTACGTACCAATCAGATGATATCATGCGTATTGGTTTCGGCACTGGTTGGTTTCGACTTTTGTGGTTTCGACCTTAATCAAAGTGGAGGCATCTGAGTCAAAAGGCTTCTAAAAGAGGGAGAACCAATTTTTTCTAAGTAAAGGCTGAATTAATTCCAATTAAAGCAATTACTTTAACTAACCTGCCTATTTGTAAACATTTGATTGGTTGCCTTAAACTTATCAAATTTTTGACTATTATAACTGCCGTGTAATTACGGTCCAAATTGAGGAAAAATTTAACAGTTAAGCCTATCCATTAAGCAAAACCAATAATGCAAATATGTCCTTCTTTCTAAAGTAATATAATTTCTAGGGTAAATGACTTAGGAAAAATTTCCAAAAATTACAGAAATTCACTTTCAATATGTTATCTAACATTTGTAACAAATTCTTCATGTAATTTCTAAAATTAATTTCTAAACCCAATTATTCATATTTTCCTTTAAAAATTCATAATAAATTTTCCATAGCTTGGAAAACTACCAAAATTGAAACCCATCTCCAAAATCAGGTTTCACCTAACATATAATTTTTCCATGGCATTTAAAAATCATTGACAATTGGTTTTCCCTAAAATCGTATAAATCCATATTTATACAATTTGATTTAAATCAAACATGATATAAATTCGAGCATATCATCATCCAAGTCATTATAAAATAGATATAACCTTAAATCAAAAAACAACGATTATATAAAAAATTAGAGATGATTTGGTTTATTATTCACCTTGAATATGATAAGAGCTTTGAGATTGATTTGAGATTAATTCCCTTGCTTTAATTACTTAGCTTGATTAAAATTTTCCCCTTTTTCTTCCTTGTAATGGTCGGGTTCTCTTAAATTCAAGTTTTGTTATGAAAATGAATGTGTATGGGAAATAAAATGAGAATATAAGGTAGTGGCTTGGCAATTTCCTAATATAGCCTTACGTTAATTAGTTAACATTTAAAGCCATTTATAATCCCATTTGTTATGTTATGTTCGGCCTCTAACTGTTTTATTCAAATCTCAATCTCCTTATCATTCTAATTATTTATATTATTTTACTTAATTTATCTAATTAAATCCCCTGAATAATGTTATCAAAAATAAGGGGTATTACCATGCTCTTGCAATCACAATGGTTACATGAACAAACATTAATTAAATGCATAAATGCTATAGGGTAATCCTGACTAATCTATCTCAAATAACAGACTGTCTGTCTCTACTTCATAGTATTCACAGGATTACTACGAGCCTATACGGATGACTCGTGCCTACTAGATATGCCGAAATTCTGCAACTTACCATTAGGAGTAAACTATACAGTACGTTCAAATACAATCTCTTAAGTTTTACTTGAATGTCCGTCAATCTCATAGTTTCGCTAGGCTCACTATGAACTTACTAGTTTTACAGGCCAACCAATAGACAACGTAAATTATATTCTTTACTGTACGTAAACCTACTTTTAGTTTTACCCTTAACAAAGCCCTGTGCACTGGAATTGCGGACTAATACCAACTAGGTTCTAACAGTTGAAGTATAGGGCGCTACCCTACACCTGTACCATAATTTGGTTTTCTATTTTCTAATCCTTGAGTCAATTCATTCTATCATAATTTATCTAAGAGTGATAAGAGAAATAAATTCACTAGTAAAATTCTAGCCTAAATACCTTCTTTATTTCCTTGAAAACATAAATCTTTATAACTAATTTAACCCTTGAAATCATAATCAAAACAGGGAAAATATAGCCCTTTACTTTATCCAAAATATTATGATAGATATATGCTTTTACAAAATAGCTTTGATGAACTTCAAAGCCATTCAGAGGTTGTTGCTCCTTAAAACCTTGGGCTACAAAGCCATATATAATAAAACCGTTTGACTTAATAAAGTGTGGCATTGATATAGCCACTGTGGGATTGTTGCACCCCTCTATATCGAAACCATGTTAAATAATCTTATTTATAACGCGAAAGGCCATAAAGTCAAAATAATTTATGTCGCATATCATAAATATAT
Organism: Allium cepa; assembly: GCA_030765085.1. NCBI lineage: Eukaryota > Viridiplantae > Streptophyta > Magnoliopsida > Asparagales > Amaryllidaceae > Allium > Allium cepa. The sequence goes on along the minus strand of CM060935.1, from coordinate 437,911,724 downwards.
GTAGATTGCCGACTATAAGGAGCATAGTTATTGATTTGCATGGTATAAAACTTTAAATTTGAAAATATGGGAATGCCAACATTGATGACCTTTGGCATATAAAATCGCTAATAATTTTTATGTCGATATAGAAGATAGGCGACGTCATTACCATTTATACGGATATCGAAAGTAAGGTTTATATGCGGCATTGCAACCTAAACTAATAATGCCGAAAATAAATTTGTGCGGCATCATTCCCTTTAATATCAATGTCAAAAATGCTGCATTACTGCTTCTTTATAGAAATGGAGTTATGCATTGTCATTGCCGCTATAAATATTAATTCCCATATAAATAAATGCGACATCATAATATACAGAGTTGATATAGAAAACAAGTGGCACTATTTAAAACCATGGTAAAAACTTGCAGCATTATTATAGCCGATATAAAAATAGGCGGCATTACTACTACCAATATAAAATATGTGGCATTGATAGCCGCAACATAGATGGATGTCGGCATTGACTGATAATGCAATGACAATCTCGTAATTAACATAAAAACAGTTTTATTTCTTTAAAAAGCAATTTCTTTTCACCATCTCCAACTCCTTTATCAAATTGTATTGGATATTAAACTTATTTATCAAAATCCTTTAGAAAAAACTACCATAGATCAGGATTATCATTTCCAAAATAATTTTGAAACCAATAATTTATATTATTATTTTAGTACAATCATTAAGCTTTTCCAGTCTAATAAATTCATACTAATTCCTAAAATGTTGAGAAAAATCCTCAAAAATCATAATAAATCAGAATAAACATAATCTTTAACGCATAAAAATTTCAAGGCTAAATTAATTATTTTTAATAATTAAAACCCAAAATAAATTACTTTCCTCACTTAGGAAATTCATAAAATATTCATACTTGATAAGAAAATTATGAATTTAAAAACCCACTTCTAAAATATTGTTTCTAACATTATATCCAAATTTCAAGTCATTTGGATGTTATATAATTGGTTTTCGCACTTAAACCTATTAACTAATTTCATAAATATATCCAACAAATCATCAATAAGCATATAATCATATATCATTTACACATGGCATAGTAACACACATATGATTCAGGTTTAATCATGAAACAAAAAAAACAATCATACTTGAGATGGGTAATCATTATTCACCTTGATGTGATGACGAGGCTTGAGCTTTGAGCGTAGATTTGATTTCCCCTAAGCTTAATCTTGATTTCCTAGCCTTTTCTTCTCTTGAACTCCTTAGTAATGGCCGACCTTGAGTGAGTTTATGTTTGTGTGAATATGAATGTAAATGAGGGAGATGAAGTGTAAAGGTTTATTATTAGGAATATGGCATATTCCTATTTTTCTCCATATATAAATCCTCCTTCTTATTTAAGTTAACCAATCCATTTATCTTATTAATTAAGGCACGACCTATATTATTTCCCAAATATCATTCTCCTTATCGTCATACCATCAAAACAAATCAGGATAAGTGTCTTTAATCTTGTCCTCTATCTCCCAAGTACAGTATTACTCGTTGTCACTCCACTGGACCTTCACTAATTTGACTGTCTTATTCCTTAACTTCTTCTCATCCCTAGCTACAATACGAACTGGTGGTCTAATAATAGTCATGTCATGTTCCATTACTAAGTATTCCAATGCGGTCGGAGAGATAGTAGTCTTTGGATCACGAACACACTTCCTAAGATGAGAAACAAGAAAAACATTATGGATTTTTGCCAAACTGTTCGATAACTTTATTCTATAGGTGAGTTTTCCAACCCTTTATGTGATAAGAAATGGTCCAACAAATCTAGGTGCCAATTTTCCTAACTTCCCACACTGGAACACCCTTCATCGGTGATACCTTGAAAAAAACATGATCTTCAACTGAGAACTCCATGTCCTTACGCCTCTTATATGCGTAACTTTTCTGCCTAAACTGAGCTTTCTTCATTCTCGCTTGGATTAACTCAATTTTTTTTAAGGATTCTCTCACCAAATCTGGACTCAGAACTAGTTTATCTCCGGTCTCTAATCAACATACATGTGATTTGGATGGCTTTCAATACAAAGCTTCAAAAGGTGCCATCCCTATACTAGTCTGATAACTACTGTTATAGGAAAATTCGACTAAGTGTAGATGGTCTTTCCTCGATCCTCCAAAATCTAACATACAAGCTCTTAAAAAATCTTCTTAGATTTGTTAAGTCTTTCTGTTTTCCTATCTATATATGGATGGTAAGCGGTACCCATCTTGAGCATGGTGCCCAAAACCTCTTGTAGACTCTTTCAGAATTCGCTAGTGAATATGGTATCTTTGTCACTGATTATACTACGATGAATCCCATGAAGTCTATCAATATTCTTCATAAATAACTTGGCCCAAACATGTGCCATCCTTATTAACTTAACGGGAATGAAATGTGCACTCGTACTTAGTCAATCCACTATAACCCAAATACTCTCATTTTCGCTATTCGACTTTGGCAACCTATCAATGATATCCATAGATGTAGAATCCCATTTCCACACCGGTATATCTAAAGGCTGAGGCAAAGCACTTAGCTTTGGTGCTCGGCTTTCACTTGCTAGAAATTCACATATTGGTTTACCCATAAGCCTACATCCCTTTTCATACCTTCCTAGAAGAAACCTTTCTTCATATCCTGATATATTTTAGTTCCTCCAGGATGAATAGTAAACTTCATAGATGATATTCCCTAAGAACATCCTTTCATAGGTCACCCACATTCGAAACACATAATCGTCCTTCTTCCTTAACCATCCTTTCTGGTCAAGATAAAAATCTTTCAAATCATCATCTCAACTCTACCTTATAAACTTCTAATCCATTTAGCTAACCATGGATTACCTCTCTGCTTAGAAGCAATCCTCTCGATCAATACCGATTAAACTTCTAAACAAGATGACATCGTAGTATTCTGACTAGAACTAGCAACCGATCTTAACTGCACACTATAAGTAGTCAACGCCTCTAAATCTTTGTATTTTGCCAACATAGCTAACGCCACATTCTGATGTTTTCTACTAAGTACTTCAGCTACCATGTTTCCTTTCATTGGCATATACTCAATACCAAAACCATAAGATGCAATGAACTCTAACCACCTCTGCTTTCTTATATTCAACTCCTTATGTGAGAATAAATATTATAAGGACCTATGACCTGTATACAACTTGAATTTTCTCCCAAAATGTAACGTATCCATACATTTAAGATAATATTATAGCTGCCAACTGCAAATCATGAGTTGGGTATCTAACTTCATGTTGTCTGAGCCGTCGAGAAGCATAGGCAATCACTTTACCTCTTTGCATCAATCAGCTCATAATCCTATTCCACGCGCATTGGTATACACCACCAAATTCTTATTATCATCTAGTACAACTAACACGAGCGCATTAGTCAATAAATGTTTGGACTTTAGGAATGCCTCCTCACATTATGTCATTCCTTGTTAGTTTAGTCACTGGTGCTGCTATACGAGAGAAATCCATGATGAATCTCCGCTAATAGCCAGCTTAGCCAAGGAAACACTTTATCTCAATCACCTTCTTGGGTCACTTCCAATTATTAGCAGTCTCGATCTTAGCCAGATCTACTGACAACCCATTTATTGAATCTACATGACCAAGGAACTTCACTTCTTTCTTTCAAAAATGACATTTTGAAAACTTTGCTTTTAATTGATGTTTCCTCAATGTCTCAAACACTATTCTAAGGCGAGTCTCATGATCTTGTTCATTCCTAGAATATATCAAGATGTCATCTATAAATACTTACGACAAACCTATCAAATGCTCTCGGGTGATTCTGATCATTAAGTCCATAAAGAAGGCAGGTGCATTAGTGAAGCCAAATGACATTGGTAACCATTTTTATAAACCATATCTTATTCGGAACGTCGTCAAAGGAATACCGTCCTTCGCTACCCTTGGTTGATAGAACCTATCTCCAAATCCAACTAGGAAATACTTTGGCTCCATTCAACTGATCAAACAAGTCATCGATTCTTGGAAAATGGTGTCCATTCTTTGTGTCTTCTCATTCAACTTACAATAGTATACACAATCTCGACAAGCCATCCGATTTCTTCGCCAACGCCATAGCCACTCGCTAAGGCCAATTTCTTGGTCTAATGAAATTCTTTCCTTCTAAGTCCACCAGCTACACCTTAGACTCCTTCGTCTCAGCAGGTTTCATTCTGCTAGGCGGTCTACTTACGGGTTCAGCTCCAGATACAAGATCTATTCAAAACTCAATAGCTCATTTTAGTGGTAGTCCAATAATAGGCTCAAACACATCTGCGTATTCTCTTACGACAAGTACTCTATTTGACTCGTCTTCTTCCTCCATTGCACCTAATAAAGCACAAACATCAAAATTCGAGTTCTCTACTGAGTATATGATTCGGTCACTACTATTAGGTTGTTTTAGCGATACTTTCCTATCGTGGAAAAAAAATCCTAGCATCATATTTGCTTAACTGATCCATACCCAATATAATTCCAAAGCCTAGAAATCGAAAACATGTAAACTATAGGAAAATATATGACCTAATAACTCAAACTCTAAATGGTTATATCCATCCCAAGAGTTGCATACCCTCATATCGGATTTGCAACTCTTAAGGAAGTAACAATATATGATGGCTCTAAACTAGCTTATCTACCAAACAATGGGAGATAAAAGAATATGATGCACCGGTATCAATTAATACTTTAATAGGTATTCCATGAATCAAAAGCATACCTTCCATCAAAGACTTTCCTTTCTCATGTGTTGTTAATCTCGAGGCAAATGGTTCCGAAGCAAAAACTTTTCCTTTCTCAACCCTAGCTGGATCTTTGCAATGATTCTTATAATACCCTACTTGATCACAGTTGAAGCACTTGATATTCCACTTTTCAATGAACTTCTTTCCCTGATCGATTCGATACTAATGAGCAAAATGTCCTTTCTTCTCACACTTGAAGTAGACAATATCAATTTTTCCTTTCTTGGTAGCTCCATATTTTTGAGCTCCTTTTTCTGAAAGAACTTCCTTTACGACTTTGACCACTCGAGCCTCTACCATCTTGTTATCACTTAACTGCACAAGCATCTCTTCATTCCTCAATCCCATCACCACTACAACATTACAAGGATCTCTAAAATGCGATAGTACTACTCAGGCAAGATCTAGTTTCAATCGTCTAATAAACTTTTCATTCCTCTTGATTACCGTGCCCTCGGTGGCATATCTATATCTGGATAGCCGCTCAAATCTGTTCGCATACTCAAGCAATGACATATCATCCTATTACAACTTAGCAAGCTTTCTAAAAAAAGTTGACTTGGCTATTTTAGACATGAACCTTTCCTCAAATTTCCTTCTGAACTCTGCCCAAGTCAAGTTCTCTTTCGGTATGCCCATGGTCACAATGTTTCACCCGTACAATGCAGCTCCTTGCAATTGCCGAAAAGCTATTATCATCTTCTACTCATCGTTTAGGCCAAAATCATCAAAAATCCTTTCACAATGCAACAACCAATTCTCAACTTCGATGGAATCCTTTGCTCCTACAAATGGCTTTCCATCAAGTCTTGCATAATCCTAACTCAAAACAGCATAGCTATTGAAAACCTGAAACTTCAGGATTTACTCCTCCAGCATTACCACCAACTAATCCAACTGCAACTCCATCTTACATATGTTGACAAAGAACTGGTATATAGCTCCTTTGTCTATCGGTGGGGTTCCAACACCCACATTGGTAGCTATTTATTGACCCAGATTTCTCCTAGTGTCGGGATGACATTTCTATTGATTATGGTGCTTCCTCCATTAAGATCCACTCTTCCATTTCTTGCATTTGTATCTTACTTTCCTTAAATCTATGTTTCAACCTTAGTAAGATATCGAAGAACGGTCTAAGAGAGAAGGAAGAATAGAGATAAGATATAGATTTATATATAGCAAAAACAATAACATTACTATAGCTTAATCTCATTCTTTAATTTATTTATTAGGATTATATTTTCAAAAACTCTTTTCAAAAATTCATTTAGTTTTACATAAGCCTTTTCTCTGATACCAAGTTGTGACATCCCCCGTTCTAAGGTCCCAAAAAAGCACAACTAATGCTGCAGTCATCAATAATATTATCTTTCGGTGATAAAATAAGACAAGTTAATAGTATCATTAACATCAAAGCATATGAATACGAAAATTTTCCAGAACATGAATTTGATTAATAATTTCTATATTCATTACATTAAGGGTGTTACAATTGCACCGGCCATCATTATTATCACTAACCACAGTCTTAACCGTTGTTGAAGGTTATAAATTCTTATAATTGTTACCGTAACTATTTATGATGGTTAACCGTCATATTTTCAATTTTGAAGCATGTTTTACATATATTTTCAATTATATGCGTCATTGATGATAAATTCATATAGCTTTAACTGTTTTTTTGTAAATTTATTTATTTGTTTAAAAACAACTAATATGCACACACACACATTATTAGTTCATGAAGGCGAATAATATTAATGTACAAGCTGTTTCTTTAACTTAAATTACTATTTTTTACTTTAATGTTACCAAACAATCATGTATAGTTGGTATGCTTAACCACGGTAATCTGATTCTTCATCCATTACCATAATTGTTACCGTTATATATGATAACTACATAAACAGTTGGTACAGTTAAGCGGGTGATGGTTCGATCATAACAGCCCTACATTACATAATCCCAAAACATTATCCAAGTTAAAATAAAATATAACTATTACAAAATACTTCAAGAAAAACTTATGAAGATGCTTCCTTGGTTGATTAGAGTTTATTAATAGATAGATACAACTTCTGCCATTACATACATTAAAACAAAATGATAACACGGCTAACATAAATAAACTCGTATATAACTAGCATTGCCTCCTATATGTCTTCGAAAGATTTATTCATCAAACCTAAAAAACCCTAAAACCTTACTCTCTTACTATTCAATTGAGTACCCGAGAGTTAAAGGGGATAAACAAAAATGTCATGTCAAACAAAAAGTCTGGTATGAATAATAATATGCCATCTCGATAATAGATTCTAATGATACCTCGTTCATAGAGTGAAATAGGTTTTGCCCTCATTAATATCCTCTGATAATATGCGACGACCCAGAATTTTGACGTTTGAGATTGAAATATTTAATTGATTTTTAATATTTGAATGTTAATTTAACCTAAATTTCAAATAACAGAATGAATTTGGCAATTAAAATTATTGAATTTATGTAATGATCCCAATTTTGAATTAAATTTAAATTAATAGTTAATGTAAATTTTGGAATAAATTTGAATTTGAAATATATATGTATATGTATATGAGTAAATTTGAATATGACTTTAGAATTTGAATTTGAATATTGAATTTGTATTTGAATTTAAAATTTAAATAAATGACTTAGAAAAATGATTTGGGTTTAAAAATATTATTTATGTAAATTAATTTATGGGTAGTTAGTTTTAAAAGCATTTTCCTTTAAATAATATGTATATAATAATGGTTAAGAAGATTTATTTATAAAATAAGAAAAATAAATCTTTATGAAAGATTGGTAAACTTTGTGAAATAAATCTTTTTATTTAAAAATATTTGAAATGGTAATTTAAACCATTTGAAAGAAAAGTTTTGGATAATAAGTTGTGACTTAACTGAAATCCTATTATCTATATGTTTTTAAATATTACGCTCATTATTAGGTTTAGCCGGGAGAGGACCTTGTGTCATATAACGCATTCCGAATAATGACACGTCGTAGATGGATAACAATTAAAGACCGTGGTGAAGATCGAGTATTGTCAAGAATGAAAGGATAACCCATCGATTGTCTCTACACCGAGTCGCGCCGGTATAGAGATTTCCTAAGTGATGGGAAGTCCGATCGAGATTGTGAATACCTGGATTAGCAAGGGCTTCTTCGGAAGTGCCTTCGGTTCTGTTCGAATCCGGAACAGACTTGTATGGATGTGTATCTGGCATTACACTTTGAGATGTAAAGCTAGTTTTCATCAAATACATTTTGGTTTGGTGGCGGAGATTTATTCTCTAAGCCTAACACCCTTCTCTGAGACATACGAGCTCAGAGGTTATGTAGTTGATGGTTACTAGCGATACATTCCTAATTTGGTAATGTGATTCATACGAAGTGCTGCTGATCATTTGTTGATCAAAGCATGGCTTTGTGAAAAAACGTAGCCTTGTGGACGAGACCTCATTAAGCCTCACAACCCAGTAATGGTCGAAACAGGAAAGATGCGGCTAGGTTTTAGGGGTAGCTCGCCTAGGGTATGACAATTCCTTTTGGAAAAGGGTGGTATCATGGTATGGAGCCCAGATACTTATCATGTGGACACTGTTGTATATTTATTACCGTGTGATATTGTTGGTGTAAAGGGCCCTCGGATAAAGGTCGCAAACGACCGGGGGTGGCATATCATAGGTTTTACCCCCGAGAAGGGGGTAGACCGGCCTTGTGTTAGCAGAGAGCCAGGTAGGTTCTCGGGATGTCCCTCTAGAGGCGTACCCATGTGGCAATAGAAAGTTCCTTAGCCTGACCATTTGTTGGAAATCCAATCAAACAATACGAACCCTTTACGATTTCAATTGTATAACCTGCCACCTCTGGTGGTAGCTATAGCTGGCATAATATAATGGTACCTATGCTGATTAAGATTAATATTATACTTTCGAAATGTTTTCCACTATGCACGAATAATAATATAAAAAAGGATTTTTGCATATTAAGCATATTTGACTATCATAAGGAGAAATCTCCCCCAAGTGTGCGATTGCATTGTGTGTGTGCCGGGAGGCCTTATGGTAGTTTCATTTTCCAAAAAGCATAGCGGTTTCAATGTTTTAAATTCCTTTGTTGTTTGAAAAAAAACCATTTTGTTTGTTCATACCAGTCCCATGACTGACCTGAAGTTTATTGTTCCTTTCCTAAACTTTGGGTGCCCACTATTTTCCACACGGGTAGTCTAGAGTTGGATTTTTCAGATAGTCGAATAGTAGGAATTGATTTGTTAGCCTTCGAAGCCCTTTGGATTATGGATCGCATTTGCTACACTTCAGCTTTCACGACTGACCTTTACTTAGCTCTGTGCAACTTGATGGTGGTTCGAGCTAGCTTTGGATTGAAGATAGAGTCTTTGGAGTTGACATTGAAGACATTATCTTTCCGCTGCTATTTCTTGTACCTCTGATGGTATTGATATCTATTGTATCATTCTATTGTATCTGAATATCACAGCAAATGTATTATTCATTTTCTTCTGTTGTGTTGTTGTACTTAATGTGTTATAAGCTCCGACGAACCAGATTCGACGTTTGGATCTGCGGCATTTGAATATAAGTGTCGTATTCGGTGCCGATTTTCGAAGGTCGAGTTAGGGTCGTTATAATTGGTATCAGAGCTAAAGGTTGAAACTTTAACTCAGGAGTATAACATATTAAATAGCTCATTAGAGATAGGGTGAAGTAAACCCTAGAACGAGTATCCCTAAGATATCTGTCTGTATGCCTCAGTAAATTCTCTTACTATCCACTGATAGTGAGTATGAGTGCAAGAAGAGGACGAGATAAGGGGACAGGGAAATACCACTACGAATGGTCAATACCCTGCAACAATGGAAACAATCTTTCTCTATCAATCTCCTTTGATTCGACTTTAATTCTTTGATTGGCTTTGTGGCAGCTCGAGGGAGAAGCTTCGGTGCGATGGTGGCCCTTACGAATCGTGTAGATAAGTTTCTTCAATTTCTATCAACTTTTCATTTTTAACTTAAATGAATTTGAAATTCTATTTGAAATAAATTGGTAAATTAAATATAAAGTTGAATATGAAAAAGTGTATCGATAAAACAATTTCGATTAAAAACAAATTTGAAATTTTATTGTAATTTCTTGTGAATATCAAAGTTCGAAGAGGGACAAGTTATATATACTTTAGGGTATTCCGACTTGAGTTTGGAATCCATATCTAGTGTTTTAGAACTGTGAAAGATTAAATCCATTTATCCATTGTTTGGGTCTCGATATATTCTACGAACGGTTAGTTGTCCTTCGGACTAACCAGTGCCTTGCATATTCCGTAGATTTGATGACCCGAGTATCCTGTGTAGTATTGAATGAGTTTCTTCTCATATTATTGATATTCTGATATGGTAAGCCAAATATAGAATAGATATCCAGTTTGAACTGGAAAACTATTTCTCTATCTTTATGTATCTATCTTCGTTGTTTCTCTGCCTGCAAATTTCGAGGACGAATTTTTTTTAAGATGGGGAATCTGTAATGATCCCAATTCTGAATTGAATTTAAATTAATAGTTAATGTAAATTTTGGAATTAATTTGAATTTGAAATATATATGTATATGTATATGTATATGAGTAAATTTGAATTTGACTTTAGAATTTGGATTTGAATATTGAATTTGTATTTGAATTTAAATTTTAAAAAAGACTTAGAAAAATGATTTGGGTTTAAAAATATTATTTATGTAAATTAGTTTATGGGTAGTTAGTTTTAAAAGCATTTCTTTTAAATAATATGTATATAATAATGGTTAAGAAGATGTATTTATAAAATAAGAAAAATGCAATATAAAATTTATTTAAAAGCTTTTAATTCATGAGAAATACAAGTGTTAAACATGTAACAAGAAATTTAACAAGAGTAATTCAAATAATAAGCCGTTTAACAAATGTAATGAGTTTATAATTTTAATTGGACAAGTGTCATTTAGTTTTATTTTTGAGAAAGAAATAAATTAAAATGAAATGAGGGTTTAAAAACAAAGTTATAAATTAATTTGTAGACAAGGTTTAAACCATAAATTTTAAATTTATTTACATAGAGGTCTTTAACATAAAAATGCTAATTATGACAAATGTAAGATATATGAAGTATTATATTAACAAGTGTATGCAAGAAGACAAAACAAAAAAATATCTACAAATAAATCTAAGTAAATACAAGAATAGGATAAGATGTAAACCTACAGGGAAACAATTGCATTTACTACTATCATCTCAGCACAAAGTATGGTCATTCGAAATGTGTAAGAAAAATCATTTCTGCCTCCAACTGGAAAAAATCTTTAGTCAAATTAAGAGAAAAAAACTGACCCAAAGGAAAACAATACACCAGTTAAAGCCTCCCCTGTATACTGTTTCTTCTATATATATATATATATATATATGTATGTATGTATGTATGTATGTATCTTCTTATTTCATTTCTTTCATCAAAACATAGTAAACCAGAAAAGTAAACATCACTATTTTTTTACGAATTTAAATTCAGTTCAACAACAAAACAGAAAAGTGATTAACAGGGAAATCAAACTACAGCCTTCAAATAAGAGTTGTTCTCTATTTCAAAATATTCCAAGTGAGTAAACATACTACTTTTAAAATTTTAAATCTGGGTATTTGGTTCATGAAAACCTTGTGCTTTGTTGTATATTGTACATAAGTAGTTCTGTATTGTTTTCTGTTTTATTGGAAGTTTTAGTATGTCATGTTCTTCTGTATTTCTAGTTTCAGAGCATAGTAAAGGAGGAAAAAATTTAATCAACCTTCATACAAACATTATTAAGCTTAGGGATTCAAATAAAATAGGTTTGTTTAAACTTAAATTAAGGCCTAGAATTTGTTTTAGGCTTGATATTAAAATATTGACTCTGTAAATTTGATTTTACAGTGGAAAGATGAACATATGGAAATTTCGAACACTGTAGAATATTAATTCGCTTATATAGCTTGAATCAACATTCAAAAATAAGATTTTTAAAACAAAAACAATAATTTTTAGTTAAGTATTCTAAGTGCAGTTCCTAATTGGACCAAATATGCCTTTTTATCAATTTCTGATGATCAAACGAATTTTAGATGTTGAATTTTGTTTTGAAGCTAGCTTGTTGATTTACGAGGACTGGAAAATTTAAAAAAATTATCTATTGCAAGAATTGATGGGTCGAGGCGAATTTAGGGTTTTTGTTTCCGTTTTGCAGTAGTCTTTAAACGTGGTGATTTCGTCACCACGGGTTGATCGAGTTGCGCGAGCTTCAAAGGGATGGTAGAGTGGGGTATCGGCGATGTGAGGCTAGAGTTATGGATTTTCTGATGGTCGGCGTAAGTTGGACGAGGCGGTTTTGGATGAAGGTGTAAGTTCGAGTTTCGAGCTGGAACTCGATTTTCGATTTGGGGTTTGTTGGGTCGATTCGTCAATGGCGATCGAGTGTCGCATCATTTTGTGACTTGTTGGAGGTGGCGCGGCTCGCCAGAACGTCGACGAGGGGTCGTGCACGTGCACGACCCTGTGATGGTGTCAGGAAGCTCTGCCGTTAGCGACTCGAGTTGATTCTCGATAAAGATGACGCATTGCTTCGGTTTGAACTCGAATACGTGAGCATACTTACCTATGGTTATAGTTTAAACTTAAGTTTAACTTAAAACTTACAGAAAAAAAAAGAAGGGAAGAAGAATCATATGAGAGGAAGGAAGATTGACACGGGTAATGGAGGAAGAGAACTCGGGTGTTTACTCGAGTAAACATAGGGTTTCTCTTGGGTTGATTTTCAAACTGGCAACATAATGAAAGTAAAGCTAAGCGAATTATTTTAACAAGTTTTAAGTATTGTTAATTTAATAAACGTTTAACAATTTAAGCTAAAATTTATTATAAGCTTTAATTAACCAAGTAAATATTTAAGGATGTCTTTAAAATCTTAATTGATATTTTAATTAGGTAGTCAATGTAAGGTAAGTGTTAAGGTTAATTAATATTAAAGTTTTTAAGGTTAGTAATAATTTGATTTCAAAGTTATTGAAGAAGATTTTAAAATGTTAACTGAGATGAATTTTTATTAATCAGTTGTTTAAAAAAGGTAATTAAGAATGGTTAATTAATTTATAATTATAATTAATTAAGTAATTAGGGTTTATCAATTTGTAATTAAAAATTGGTAAATTAATAATTAAGTGTCTAATTTATTTGTAATTAAGAATTGTTAATGAGAATTAATCACAAAGATAGTTAATTAAAGATTTTTAATGATAAGTTAGTGATTAATGAAAGGATAATTACTTATGGGTGTTTGGATAATTAAGGATAATCAATTTTATGATTAAGGTTAATTAATTACATAATTAAGGTCCATTAATTATTGATTAAAAAGTAAGTAATTAAAGTTGATTAAGTGATTAGGGATAATCACTTATTGTAATTAATTAAGAATAATTAATTAAATAGTAATTACTTAAGGGTTGATTAATTTATTAATGAATTAACTAAGGGAAATTAATTAAAGAGTAATTGAATAGTTAAAAGGTAATTATTTAATAATTAAAGGTTGATTAATTTAATTGATAAATGAGTAAAGGACAATTAATCAAATGATTTGAAATTAATTAATGTTAATTAACCATGATTGATGATGTATCTGATTTAAATTAATCAGATAATTAATTGAGCTTACTCATGGATGTTTGAATTCTATTGATTGTTGAACTGTTTGATATTTCTGATATGTTATGCTTTGTGCAATGAATTGTTTCGGTGTGATCTGTGATAAATGTAATTTATTTATCGGTGATAAATTAATATTATTTATCTGTGAATGAACGATAAGCATTATAGATTATACCGTTTATCAATATCGATGTGCTTAAATATGTGATGTGATAATTTATGATGTTGCACTATTGTGTAAAACCCCTGGACTACACCATACACACACAAATATGGATTGCACGAGGAAATCGGCTAAGTCACAGATTTTTTTTAACAATTTTAAAGATTGAATTCTTGAATCCAAAATAGTTTTGAAATTGGAATTGAAAACTTTTAAAATGAGTTTCAAAAATAAAAGTTATTTTAAATAACTTAATAAAACTTGAAATTTAAATAATTTGATTTAAATTTGAATTCAATATTTGAAGTTGAATTCAATGATTTGGAAATTTTGGTCTAAAAACATTATACAAGTTATAAAGGTGTTTATATAGGGTTTTAACCATTTAAAAAGTATGGTTTTGGAAATTTAAATTTAAGCCCAAGTTTTATACTTGAATAGCTTTAACTTATGTAAATTGCAATCAGTTTTTCCCAAAACGAAAACTATTTGTTTCAAATAATAATAGCTTTCATAAAAAGAAAGGATTTCCAATTTGTACCGAAAGATTTTAAATTTGAAATGAAATTGTAAATAGTTTAGAAAAACTATGAATTAACCTTTGTGAAGATGATTAAATCTTGTTTTGAAATCGAAGAGGATTTTAAATGGTGTATCTTTTATATAAAAGATTTGAATTAGAAAGGGTTTGAAAGTTATTAATTAAATCTTAAATTGAAAGATTGGATGAGTTAATCCAATTTGAAATGGAATTGTTTTGAAAAGCCGTAAATAAATCTTTGTGAAAGATTGGTAAACTTTGTGAAATAAATCTTTTTATTTAAAAAGATTTGAAATGGTAATTTAAACCATTTTAAAGAAATTTTTTGGATAATAAGTTGTGACTTAACTGAAATCCCATTATCTATATGTTTTTAAATATTACGCTCATTATTTGGTTTAGCCGGGAGAGGGCCTTGTGTCATATAACCCATTCCGAATAATGATACGTCGTCGATGAATAACAATTTAAGACCGGTGGTGAAGATCGGGTATTGTCAAAAAGGAAACGATAACCCGTCGATTGTCTTCGCACTGAGCCGCGACGGTATAGAGATTTCCTATATGATGGGAAGTCCGATCAGGATTATGAATACCCGGATTTGCAAGGGCTTCTTCGGAAGTGCCTTCGGTTCTGTTCGAACCCGAAATAGACTTGTATGGATGTGTGTCTAACATTACATTTTGAGATGTAAAGCTGGTTTCCATCAAATACATTTCTGTTTGGTGACGGAGATTTATTCTCTTAGCTTAACACCCTTCTCTGAGACGTACGAGCTCAGAGGTTATGTAGTTAATGGTTACTTGCGATACATTCCCAATTTGGTAATGTGGCACATGAAGTGCTGGTGATCATTTGTTGATCAAAGCATGGCTTTGTGAAAAAGCGTAGCCTTGTGGACGAGACCTCATTGAGCCTCACAACCCGATAATGGTCGAAACAGGAAAGATGCGGCAAGGTTTCAGGGGTAGCTCCCCTAGGGTATGACCAATCCTTCTGGAAAAGGGTGGTATCATGGTATGGATCCCAGATACTTACTCACGTAGACACTGTAGTATATTTATTACTGTGTGATGTTGTTGGTGTATATGGCCCTCGGATAAAGGTCGCAAATGACCGAGGGTGGCATATCTTAGGTTTTACCCCCGGGAAGGGGATAGACCGGCCTTGTGTTAGCAGAGAGCCGGGTAGGTTCTCGGGACTCCCTCCAGAGGCGTACCCATGTGGCAATAGAAAGTTCCTTAGCCTGACCATTTGTTGGAAATCCAATCAAACAATACGAGCTCTTTACGATTTCAATTGTATAACCTGCCACCTCAGGTGGTAGCTATAGCTGGCATAATACAATGCTACCTATGCTGGTTAAGATTAATATTATACTTTCGAAATGTTTTCCACTATGCACTAATAATAATATCAAAAAGAATTTTTGCGTATTAAGCATATTTGACTATCATAAGGAGAAATCTCCCCCAAGTGTGCGATTGCATTGTGTGCGTGCCGGCAGGCCTTATGGTAGTTTCATTTTCCAAAAAGCATTGCGGTTTTCAATGTTTTAAATTCCTTTGTTGTTTGAAAAAAAACCATTTTGTTTGCTCATACCAGTTCCATGACTGACCTGGAGTTTATTGTTCCTTTCCCAAACTCTGGGAGCCCACTATTTTCCACACGAGCAGTCTAGAGTTGGATTTTTCAGATAGTTGAATAGTAGGAATTGATTCGTTAGCCTTCGAAGCCCTTTGGATTGTGGATCGCATTTGCTACACTTCAGCTTTCACGACTGAGCTTGCTTAGCTCTGTGCAACTTGATGGTGGTTCGAGCTAGCTTTGGATTGAAGATAGAATCTTTGGAGTTGACATTGAAGACATTATCTTTCCGCTGCTATTTCTTGAACCTCTGATAGTATTGATATCTATTGTATCATTCTATTGTATCATCATTGTATCTAAATATTGCACCAAATGTATTATTCATTTCCTTCCGCTGTATTGTTCTAGTTAATGTGTTATAAGCTCCGGCGAACCAGATTCGACGTTTGGATCTGCGGCATTTGAATACGAGTGTCGTATTCGGTGCCGATTTTCGAAGGTCGAGTCAGGGTCGTTATAATTTAATAAATGGAATTGGGTAAAATATTGAATCGTGATTGTTAAGCTGATCAAAAATATTTTAAAGGCTTGAAAAATCTATAATGATAATACTGAAGATAAAGAAAGCTTCAGAATTTGATTTGAAAGTGATTTGTTCAGTTTTGAATTATATCGTTTAAATCAATATTTAAAAAGGAGCCCATCGAGGCACAATCTCGGAATTCGACGAACCAGTTCCTTTGGATCCATAATATGGTATTATTATCGGATTTCAATTTCCATAGCATTAGGAGTTGTTGTGTGATCGTACAATGAGCAAACTGCTGAAATTATATTGAAATTTAATTTAATAACTGGTTCAAAAAGCTATCTTCTCCATACGATCGAATTTGGACTTGGAACGTTTTTATTGCATTCGGAATAGGCGTATAACATTATAAACGCCTGGCGACATGCCTCGATTGGACGTCGAGATTTTGAGATTTGAAATGGAACGATTTGAATTTTAAATTTGAATTTAAAAACAATATATATATATATGTGTGTGTGTGTGTGTGTAATTAATATTATTTCACAAGGTAAACTACACGTTTCTTTTATTTCTTACACTTTGCAAATTTCATTACATGTGTTGTTTTTTTAGTAAACCAATATCTCTTTCAAATAAAAGAAAAAAAACAATCAAAATGAAATCAAAACAGCTGAGATTTAAAAAGAAAAAATGGCGAAGACTGTAGTGAACTCGAAATCATTTTTTCAAAGATAAGAAATTGCCTAGCTATACTTTGATTCCATTCCTCCTAAATTCCTTTTCATTCGAATCTAGTAGCCGACTCTTTCCAAATGAAATCAAGAGCCTAAGTATTCAATTGAGCAGTACAAATTCTTTCGAACGAAAATCAAACCATTCCCTCTTAATTCGGAATTGCGAAATCATGATGGCTCTTTCGAGGGCAGCGCTGGTGTGTGCTTGAAGTTGGGAACGATGAGCGTTCGCGTGGGCAGCGATGTAGTGAGCGATCGGGAGGTTATGTTTTCAAAGTCGACAGTGGGGTAGTGGCATCGAAGTTGAAATGCAATTGTTGTTGCCGAGGTCGTGATTTCGTGTCAGAGTGCACATGGGGGTATTGGGTAGTAGGTGGATGTAGCCGTGGGGTCGAGTGCTGCGAACAGCGTGGGTCATTACATGTCGTATCAGAGCAGTTGGTTAAGCAACAACCATGGCTCTGGTGGGAAATACTCATTAGAGATAGAGTCAGTAGAACTCTAGAATGACTTTGAGTGTAATAATAGATATGAGCGCGTATTTGTTAGTGAATATATAAAAAAATAGTATTTTATATTGTGATGATTGGTTTGTTGAGTGGTATATGGATTCTGGTCGGTATAGTCTGTATAGCTCTATTGATAGGGATCTCTAAACACTTGTACAGAATAATTCGACACGATATTATTTTAAAATAGGGTAAATGCAATAATTTTACCCAAATTATTTTTATATATAAATTGAATAATTTTCCGTAAATTATTATAATATATGGTTGCTTGGATGTTAGGAATTGATAATATTAAATTATTATCATTATTGAATAAGAAATTGAAACGATAAACAAAGAGCTAAGAAAATAAAATCCATATACAAATAGATTTGTAAATATAAATTGTAATTGTGATTTATAATTTGAAATAGAATTCTAGAGAAATATATGAAAGAATTTGGAAGGATTTGAAAATTTTGAAATTTGGAAAAGATTAAATTCCCTTAGAGTTTGGAAATGGTTTTCAAAGGTTTTGGAAAAATGTTTTGGGAGGAGTAAAAGCACTAAACTCTTTTTGGTCGCTAGAAAATAATTCCGATGATGATCGCGACATCATTGGTGTTCATTTTCGAGTTTCCAGGAGAGGAATTGCTGCCGAATTATTTTAAATGGAAGTTGTTTGCAAAATTTGGGCTTGCTTTTGGGAATTCAAAGGATAATTTGAGTTGCTTTCAAAAAAGATTTTTGAAATGTTGGAAAGACTCTGGAATTTGATAAAAATAGTTATGGAATAAAAATTTATTAAGGTGAAAAATAAAAGTTGTGAATGAATGAATAAATTTACAATTACAAGTAAATGAAAGTGAAATTGAATGTTGAAATTCATTTCATATTTGTAAGTAAATAGAACTGGAATTGGAATTGAATTTTAATCATGATAAACAAAGCGAAGTATTGAAATAAAAATTAGTAAGTGAAACTAATTGAAAATGAAAAAAAATTAATTGAATTTATATAGAAATTGAAATCCAGTTTAAATAGAAGTAGATATAACCAAAATGGTGAAATGGTAATTGTGAATAAGGGAATGAGAATCAAATGTGAATAAAAGAAAATAAAATTGATAAAGATAGTAATCAATTGATAAACACGTGGGATGTACATATATTATTTTATTCGCATAACGATTTGATCCAGAATTCGAGCACAGAGTTTCGAGATAGATGTATGGATCCGATATTGGATTTTTCACTCGATTTTCGACGATGAACCTGGATATGGATTTTTGGTTGATTTGGAAATTCTCTATCATAGTTTACGGCTATGCAAGGAGAGTGACAGTTTCTGATGAAGAAACCTGATCTGAGTCCACACTAGAAAGTCGGGTGGACGACGCTAGTTCGGAAGTGAAATTGTGTGATCGAGTGAGATCGAATTTGATATTGCATACCGATGATATAAGTACATCGTAAGGACTTGAATAAAATGAATATTGAAAATTTGGTAAAGAAATGTATGAAATGATTTTGAATATCGTAATTAGACATTATTGATAAATAGATACACATGTTTGTTAAACGAAAATGGAATTGGGAATTTGATTTCGAAGATAAATTTAAATTGCTCGACAAGGTATGTATTTGAACTTCTATATGAAATTTGATGATTTTCTTTTCTAGTTACATGGCTTTTCATTCTCTTTTTGAAATCTGGGAGCCCGTGGTGCCATTTTGTAGTCGTACCAAGCTAGCCGCGCAAAAGAGACGCTGGCGAAATTGTTAGAAAATTTAGGAAGTTAGAAAAAATTTTGAGAAAATTTTGAAAATTTAAAACTTGAATTTAAGATTAAATTCGGATTGTTAAGAAAACAATATTAGTTGGAAGTTATGGCTAAGGTTGTAACAACCCGTAAATTTTCGATAATTTAATTTGTTAATTTAATAAGATTTTGGTAATTAAACCTGGAATAAATAAAAATTTGGAACTTGTTAATGAATTAATAACGGGAATGAAATGTAAGAATGTTAATGCAAGTTAATAAATAACTAATTTAGTGTAACCCCAGTTAATTGAAACAATTGTAGGGTTATAGTTGATTGTAAATAGTAAAATTTGGAAATAAATTCAAAGTTATATTAATTGAGGAAATAATACGCAATAAACTGTATTTTGATAAAACTAATGTAGATAAGAGATTACAATATTGGTTTGGAATGATAACTTATAAAAGTATGATTAAGAATTAGCGGTATTAATTATTATAAGTTTCCGATATATTTTTAATCCATTAAATTGAATTGGAATCAATTGCAATAAATCTAAATAAAATATTACGTTAATGTTAATTAAGGTAATATTTGGAATTAGTGTTAATGTTAATCATAATTGGACAATTTGTTGAATTGAAAGAATGGAAATAAAGATTTATCAATGTATTGGGATTTGAACTATAATAATTGGATTAATTGCAATTAATGAAATTAAATATATAAGTATTACGTTAATTGAAATTAAAATGGAATTTGAGAATATTAATGTAATAGATCATGAGTCCAATGTTAATTTCATCCATTTGGCAACAATGAATTGAATAATAGAATGAAAAGTAAATTAAATGGAATTATTGAAAGATAAATTTATAATTACTGAATTTAATGAAATTGAGGTTAACAATGAAATTGATAAATTAATCAACTCTAAATTGACATCTAAATTTATTTAAATTAGTGTAAATGGTTAAGAAATTTAAAAATGATAAAAATTGTCAATTATAGAATCGAAAATTAAATTTTGATTTAATTAATTAATTATTAATTTATTTAATTAATGTAAAAATAGCCATTTTGGCCACTGACTCGGATTTCGACGAAACAAGTTTCATCGGATCCGTAACGATGAATTATACAGGATTTCATGTTTCGTAGTGATCGGGCTTGTCGTTTGATTGTACGGACTCGAAACACCTAGAAATCAATTAATTGAAATCAATTTGAAATAACTTGATTTTAGCATAACTTCTGCATATGATGGATTTAGGATTTGAAATTGTTCCATTACGTTTAAAATATTTAAAAACATCTATTTTGATATATAGGTTGACTCATTTCGTTCCGGAGGCAAAATGGGCTTTTCGGGTCGTTTATCATTCAATCAAATCTTGTCCGTTCATTCTATTTTCAACTTTGCCTATAAATAACCCGTTATAACCCTAGCCACTTCTTATTTTCATTTGTCTATACGTGCATCTCCTTCTCAACTTCTCATTCCAATGGCAGACAAAACCTAGTTCCCAAATTCCAAAAATTAATTTCAATTTCCAAAAAAAAAATCGGATCTGCAGCAACTTCGGGTCGCGCTTTGAGTTTCAAAGGCAAAAACTTTGCAGCTACTTCGGGTCAGGAAGAAAATGACTCGGATCGCTCCGGGTGGTTTTGGCAAAAACTCAGAGCAAGCACCGGGGATTTGAGGCGGCGGACCGAAGTTGAACCCAAAGTCGACCCAGGACCAGAATTTTCCAATCTTCTAATTTTCTTAACTTTTTCATACAGGCTCGGATTCACGCGTGGTTTATTTTGCTGGGATCATATCTAAATTACGAACAATTTGACGCTGGTTTGTACAAATTTGGAGACCGTTCAAATTTTGGGCTTATTTTGAATTTAAATTCAAACGTGAGTGTTTTAACTCACTCACAACTTCTAAAATTTCTTACGTTTGTTAAATTAATTTATGATATTATTATAAATTTATTTATGACTGTTTGGCATATGTTGAACCATCATACCGGTTTATTTGAATTTATGTGGATAAAATAGTTATTTAATTTACTATTGAATATAAACTGCTAGTAAATACCTGTTATTCATTATCTGTTCTATATTGATGTTATTGACTGAATTGGATGATGATTGTTATAAACGTTTGATGATTGACACTGGATGAATGGATGTTGTATTTTATATTGTTATAAACTGCAGTTGTTATGGATTTTTATTTCATTCGGGATTGCGGTTTGAAATGACAAATATCCTTATCACTTGACCATAGGATAGAAAATTATATACATGCACCGTGTGTGTCTATATATATATATATATATATATATATATATATATATAATATTTTTGAACTGATTTCTATGGTATTGTAAAGAAATATATGGTTTTATATAAATATTGACTTTCGATATTATATAATGTCATTTTATTCTTGAGTTTTTAAGTTATGTATAAATTTGTTTTAATATAGAATAAGCTTAATAATAAGTTTGATATTATTGATGACGACATGGTTAAGTATTTAAATTATATTTTAATACAGAGTTATAATGGTTTGAGTAAATTAAGGTTGGAAGATAAATTTGAGATTTATTTGAAATTGAATTATTTAAGAATTAAACTCAAATAAGTTGATGTGAAAATGTATAAAATTTGAAATTTTAGAAGGTATGATTTTTATAACTTGATTTTGGTTTAAGGTGAATTAAATGAATATTTCAAGTATAAATAAATTGAAGGAAATATTCAGTTATTTGTAATTTGAGTTTATCTAAATGATAATGGATTTATTAAGTAAATATTTCGAAACTAAATAATAGAAAATTCAACTTGATATATATGTGAAAATTTCAAACTTAGTTTTAAAATTTGTTGAATACTTAAAGTTTGAAATATATTGAATTTGAAATGGTTTATTCTGTGGATCGAATCTGATTTGAAATCGATATAAATTGGAATAGTTTATTTGGAAACTGAATCGTATTGAAATTTATGATTTGGGATTTGGTTAGATTTAAAATTTATAAATTCGAGTTGTTTTGGAATTGATTTTTGAAATTGAAGAAGCTAGTTATAATATAAAGTATTTTAATATTTAAACCATATAAGTGGTGGAAGTTATGTTTCAAAATTATGAGTTTCAAAGTATTATGATTTGAAAGTGTTATATTTCAAGTGTTTGTGATTTCGAAATGTTATAACTTTGAATGTGCTATGATTTTGGAAAAGAATATATTTTAAGTAAAATTGATATCGTATTGATATGGTTTGAAAAGGCAATGATATTTTGGTTTTAAAGTATAACTATCTTGAAAATGACCGCGGTGTTATAGTAACGATTGGTTGTTGAAGAGACCGTGATCGGATATGGGCATACTCTTTGTCGATACTGAAAACCACTTTAACAACCGTGTACGCGGTGGAGATTTCAGAATAAAGTAGGATGGTGGCGACGTTCTATTAAGGTATATACGTGGACCCGACTCCAGTGAGTTGGCATAAGGTGGCTAGAACATGAGCGATTGTCGGGCCAAGGAGGTAGCCCCTCTCATTGGACACACTCCTTCGATATTATGTTCTGACTTTGGATTGTTTTGGTGGCCACTTTTGATTTAGGGGGTTGGATCGAGGTGGACGGTAGTAGCTGCTACGTGTTACCACCAGCCCGGATGCGTAATTGGTATATCTACACTGGCATTGCCTTGTGTGCCATGTCACTTACCCTAACACGCCTTGTGCGAGTTTAATTTGTGCCGCACCTATGGAGTATCCTCTGGTAGCCTCCCAATCAGGAGGTATTACGGTACTGTATAGACTATTGACACTATTTATGTGTTAAGGGGAATATTGGGTCACTCCTTAACGCTATTTTAAAGTAAGTTTATTTTACTATTAGACATTATTATAATAGCGTATATTAATACATAGTAAATAGTTTAACGGATCCTTAGGAGACGTGAATCCCGAGCATCTCTTAAGTTACTACACTCAAGTTTGACACTGAATAGGAGATGTCAAATCCCGTAAGCATCTCTAACGCCGTTCCACTGATAAGATCTTTTAGTTCTGACTTGAGTGTTTTGTCTTTTCAATTCGCTCGAGTCAGTCTGAGCATTTTAGGATTCGAAGACTCTATTTTTGGAGGATGAAGACGAAGATTGCATTACTATTATTTATTATATTATTCCACTACATTTATACTGTTCCGCTGCATTATTTATTATTCTCTGGTATTTGTAACTCTGATATGTATTGTAAGTATAATCAAATGTTTTGTAAAACAACTTCATGAACTGTTTATTTGGTTATTATATTTGTCGTTCCGCTGCAAGATTCTGTTTCGTTTTTTCTCTTCTTTCTCTGCTTTTTCTTATTCACCCAATAACAATCCGCTCTTCTGTATGGTTTGAGTCTGACAAGTGTGGTTTATCGTCGATTTAAAGCGTACAAAAAGCCGGATGTCACAATTTGGTATCGGAGCTTTGGTTTAGCGAAAAACCTTAGCTTTGTGGGGTCTAACTCTTTATTAATAGGGTAGTTATACCCTATGATGAGTTGCTGAGTGTATATATATGAGAGAGTGTATTTGCCAGTATTATAAAAGGTTTTGATATTGTGTTAATCTGTTCCGTTTTGTATTTGTAAATTCTGGTTGGTGCATAGGACGCTATGACATCAATAGTGTAACGACCCGGAATTTCCAATCCGAAAATTCCAGATAGTTAGAAAGAAGAAGAAAGAGAAAGAAGAAGAAACAAGAACAAGACACAGAAATCTCACATTCGCAGCGGATTAAAATATAATATCACATAATAATAACGGTTATAATAAGAGAATCTGTAGCTGTCAATTTTCATCGATATATCAGAGTTACAACAATTTTACACAATATTGGACAGATATAATGTAACATGTCTCAGATATATACAATATCATAGAGTAAACTCACCATATGACACTGCCATCCAGCTCGCCTCCTGAGCTCCATAACGTCCTTACCTGAAAATCTGTAATACTCGGTCTGACCCGAGCATTACATCAAAGTAACACCCGGGTCAGGCTGGAAACCAGCGTGAGTAAACCCATCTAACATGGAATACAAAACAAACAACTTATATAAAACCCGGGTAACTTGCATCAATTTACACTTTCACAAGTTGTTATAGACATCACTTATTTCACACAACAATTTTTATGTATCAAAACTTAGATTAAATGGTCCAATTCACTTTAACCATTAAATTTCATTCTATTGGTTCCACACATCAAATTATAAAGAATCGAAGTGGTTTCGGATATTTACTAATACCCGACTTCGGTCTCTTCGAATCCAATGTCACCTTAACCAAACAATTCAACTTAAAATACACAACAATACACAATCGAGAGATAACCACATTATCACTATCCTCCCAACATATTGTATTACAAAACATTTCATATCAGATATATCAACCATTTTAAGGCATTTAAAATCATTCAATCATTCATAACCATGATTGAATACTTACAAAAATAATTTAATTTATCTCTAATTAATATTAATTACTAACTTAAATCACTTAGATTATCATCTCTTAACACTATTCAATTAAAACCCAGTTAATAAATCATCCTTTAATTATTGTCTTAATTAATCACCCTTGATTAATTATCACTAATTACATTAAATAATTAATTCCTAATTAATTACACAATTTAATTAACCTTTATCCATCTATAGCAATTATACCGATCCTTAATTAATTAATCAAATTAATTATTTTATAATCACTTACATTGATTAATTATCCTTTAATTAGTCTCAATTATTAATTAACTAATCCTTGATTAATTTCCCAAATTAATCAATCTTTAATTAATCAATCCTTAAATTACTTACATTAAGTAATTATCATTAAGTAATTATCATTAAGTAATTAATCTCTAATTACTTACATTATTTAGTTCCTAATTTCCAATTAATTAATCTCCAATCAATTAATTTATAACCCTCAATTACAAATTAATTTTAATCCTTAATAATTAATTAATTACTTCATTAATTTAATCACTCATACCCAAACTTTAATTAACTTTAAAGAATAAGTCATTTATATAAATTAACTTTTTAATTATCACAATCCTTGAAATTAATTAGCATTAGCTTATTTACTTAAGACCTTAGTTTATTAAATGATAAAACAATGCATCTTCTTAATTTCTATATAATTACATTACTATCATGATTAAAGAAATTTAAGAATGATCTTTACTAAAGTTAAAAGAATTTATACAACTTTAATTAATCAAATATTTAATAATACTTATTTTGGAAAAGGGTTAAGAGAATTATTAAAAACTTGACTATGTTAACTTAAATCAGCATGTTAACATAATACCCCTTACCTGAGACCAACTGGACTTGCCCGAACTAATCCCGAGCCACCCATTTCACGATCTCTCATTCTCATCCCTCTATATTTTTTAAACTTACTAACAGGCTTATGTGACTCGATTCGATACTAACCCGAAGTTTCTCCCTCATAAACCTGCGTAAGCCCTCAATAAAAACACGAGTTACCCCAATACAAACTTAGTTTAAAATTTTAAATTGTTAAATATTATTAACACTCAACGTATTCCCGAAGCAAATCTCGAGCAAACCCACCACTTTCCTGAGTTCTTACTCGAGAACCAACTCCTCCTTCTTAACAACAAACAGACATGCCCAAAATCTTAGTGCACGTGTACATCACCATGCCGACGAACTTATCGACTCCGTTGCCACGAACGCATCGACGATGATCTGCCTAAGTCCCAACAGTACCCAGGTTCCATGGTTTCATAGAAGAACGAAAATGAGCTTGCCGAACAAACATGAATCCCATACCCAGATCAGAAAACCCATCACCGTCGTCAATCCCAAACACCAAGCACCTTGCCATCACACTCAAAGCCGCACCAGATCACAATGCTTCGATTCCCAAAATCCGATACTCTCCGATCACCGGTGGAGGTCACGCGACTCACGAAAACGTCAATGAACCCAAACTACAGCTTAAACCCTATCGGCGCTTCGCCGCACCTCTAGTTAAACCATCACCTACTATTTTTCCATTTACCCTCGACCTCCAACCCTACTTCAGCCACGAGCACAACCACCTCCATTACCCCTATCGCCGGAATTTGGTTGAAACACCAGAGGCATTCGACTCGAAATTTCTCGATATCCACTAACTTAAAAATTGAGAATTTGTTATCATAAATCATCATTTTCCAATACTAATCTGTTTTTATAATCAGAACTTATATTTCTGATCTTTGATTTTTTTCTGATTTTGAATTGACTTTCACAGTAACTTCTATTTCCAGAATATTTACCCAATATTTCTTCTGGATTTTATTTTTAATAATAAAGTTATATTAATTTAATCATTTCTTCTTCAATGAAGATGATCCAACCTTTAAGTTATGAAGAGAAAAGGATTCATTTAGGAGAATTGTCTCTGAAATTAAATAGAGGAAGATATATATTCATCTACCAGTCATGCACACATTATACAGGAAGTTTCAATTATTTACAGTTCAAAAAAATTCGTGCAAATCTTATTTACCCTATTACTATATAAGATTACCACATGCATCATGTATTTAAATCAACTTAAGCCCTAAAAAAATTTAACAAAAATTTACTTCCAGGTATAAAAAAGAAAAAAAATTTGTTTTGGATAAACCTGGAACTACACTTTAATCTGAATCCACATTTTTTTTATTTGAAATGATCTTACTACCTCAAAAAAATTTGTTATCTAATGACGACTAATGAAAAATCCAGCAATAGAATTTGGATTTTTGATCAAATTTTTGAACCTATATCATATGAACAGAACCAACACCCAATATTCAGACATGCAAACCCATTTTATCATATAGATATATCTACAAGTCATACTTAAACAAACATATAAACTTTCTTTATATACTTTACTTCAGGTCCACAGCACGCAACAGATTAAAAGATTTGTTTACTCACATGATTTTTGAAAGACAGAGCACTTCTTTGGAAACTGGAATATGCATTAGCTTTTAAAAACTTGAGTTGCCTCTTTATTTTGAAATTGCAGTTGCATGCTAATGAAACTTGTATGCTGGCTTAGTTTGAAACCCAGGTTGAAGACATGCATGCTTTGCTTCCAGGTTGAAAAGAAAATGCTTCAAACTACTGATTTGATGATGATAGGATTTTGGTTTGAGCTTTCCTTGAAAATAGAATTTAGTTGCTGTTTGATTTATCTTCTACTTTTTTTTTTTTTTTTATGTTTTCAGTTTTCTTTTTTTGATTTTCTTTTCCTTTCATAATGAAGATGAAGAGGTAAAAAAAGGAAAGGGTGGAGATGTAAGTATTTTAATTATCTCTTATTTACTTATTTTCTAAAAACAATGACACTTGTTGATTTTACATACAAATGTCATTTGCATGATTCATTAGATTTACATTTGTTAAATCATGAATACATTTAACTTACAAGTGTATTTTCCTATAGTTAATAAATTTTATAAATGGTTTATATTTTTATTTTTTTATACATATAAACTCCCATATATATGTTTATATTTAATTTCCTAATTTATACATACATTTCTTAATTTGTATATATGTTACCCTTTTTTTTAAAGGAAATAATATAAAACACACTCTAAAGCATATGTAATAGATTTTAAAAGAAATCCAAATTTATTTAAGATTTTAAAAGAAATCCAAATTTATTTAAGATATATATATATATATATATATATATATCATTTGAATCCTAAATTTAAATTCAAATACAATTTAAAATCCAATTTGAAATCAACATACACAAATATCTTCATTTGCACAAACATAGATTCATTTTGTTTGGAAATAATAATATTTCTATTTAAATTCTTCTTATATCCATATATAAATATAAACAACCATTATTATTTGTGAAAATATCTATCTTGCCAATTAAAATAAATATGCTAAAAGGATTATCAAACCAATTCTTATTCAGGTATATATTTTCATTACCAGAATTGTTTATTTAACTTACTAATTAAATTTAGTTAATTTACAAATTACAGATATTTTAAAATTCGGGTTATCACATTCCTCCCCCCTTAGAATCTTTTCGTCCTCGAAAAAAAACGAAACCAGAATTTATTGAAATGCTTAAAGTCAGATAAATTTCCTTTGATCCTTTTTAAAACACTTTTTAAAATCTATATATAGTATTATCAAAGTAGTTTTATAAAAATATCATTCTATAACTCGATGTTTCAACAAGTCCGTCTTCGTTCTCACAGAAATTCGGTCATACGTTGATCAGGCGTAGGACTGAAAATCTATAAGTACTTAGCAGACCCATTTTCAACACCTAGTGAAAATATTTGGAAAATAATTTTATTGAAAATATAGAAAACAATTTTTGAAAATAGAGGATATATCTTTGGTGAGAATGCTCTGGAAATCATCACCCCCATCCATGGTCACGGTTACATTCCAGGGTTACTTTGTCGTCGTAGCAAAAGTCCATGTAACTGCAGGCTCTCCGCGGCCTCATGATTACGCCATGGAACCCACACAACAGATCACAGTTACATCCAGGGTTACGTTGCCATCGCAGCAAAAGTCCATGTAACTGCAGGCTCTCCGCGGCCTCTGATTTTCACTGTCGAAATGAAACCTCTCCACTCCTGCATAGGTCGCAGTCTGCCGATATAAAATCAAACGCAGACTGTTGGCTCTCAGCGGCACACACGACTTTCGCTATGTTATACCATAGGTCGCAGTCTACCGATATAAAATCAAACGCAGACTGTTGGCTCTCAGCGGCATACACAACTTTCGCTATGGTATACTCTTCTCAAAATCCCTAGGAACTAGTTTCGTCCGGACTCCTCACAGGATCAACTTTAGAACCCCTCTTGGGGCTCAAGGCAGCACCACCCGGTGGTACTCCTGAGAAGTTCATTTCAAAGGAGCGCCTTTTTCCCCAGAGCCATCCTCAAAACATTTTATACTATACATATATAGTATCTTTAAATCATACACCTAGTATGATCTCATACAAAGCTCTTTTACACAAAATCGATTATTCCAAAATCGATAATTCTCAAACTAGGCTTTCCAAATTCAATATTGATTTTACCCAAAAATCAAAAGGCTTTCCAAATCCATATGTTGCCAAAACCTTTTTCCAAAATCCTCATAAGATCCTTTATAAATTTTCTAAAACTTTGGATTTTTTCAAACTTGTGTAAAACTCCTTTTATACTTCAAAACACCTTCAAAAATCCTTTTCTTCTGGCAATAGATTCAACAAGGGGAGTTTCATTTTATAAAACAAAGATATTTACTTTTTTTTACTCAAAATCAAATATTCAAATTTGATTACTCTTTTCAATATCATTTTCATTCAAATCCGTACGACGTACACATATCATTCGTACGCTATACCAATCTGATCGCTCACTCGACCACACAATTTAACTTCCGAACTAGTATCGTCCACCCGACTTCCTAGTGCGGACTCAGATCTTGTTTCTTGATAAGAAACTGTCATTCTCCTTGCATAGTCATAACTATGATAGAGAATATCCAGAACCAATCAACAATCCATATCCAGGTCCGCCGTCGAAAATCGAGTGAAAAATCCCAACTCGGATTGACATACTATCTCGAAATTCTGTGCTCGAATCTGGATCAAATCACTATGCAATAGAATAACATACGTACACCCTACGTATTTATTTTTATTGGTTATTAGCCAAATCAAATCCATCTCTATTCACATTCACTTTGATTTTTATTCACTTACACCCAATTGCTTCAATCCAATTGTATTATCACCTCTATTCTTATCTTGATTGGGTATTTAACTAATAACAGTTTGAACTCCGACCAGTTAATTTAGAAAATAGCTTGAAATATTTAAAAATAGATAAGCAGTTGGAAAGTAATTACTAGTTTGTAAAATAGGTGTAAAATAGTTAGAAAATAGTAAAAATAATTATAGAAATTTTAGATAATTGAAAATAATAGTAAGATAGTAATTTTATAAAACAGTTGGAAAATTGTTAAATAGTTTCAAAAATAATTGTAATACACATATAAGATAGTTTGGCTTTTAAAAGAAAAGTTGTATATAATAAATAGCTTAGAAAAATAGGTTTATATTAAAACAATTTTATATTAAAAATAATCTAGAGTCAAAAACTACTCAATTCCCAATCTCCATTCTCATCAATTCAATTTAAATTTTCCACTTTCATTTAAATTTACTTAACTCCAATTTAAATAATTTCAATTTCTATTGAAATTGATTCAACCCCAATTCAAGTTGAATTAATCTAAGTTTCTTTCCAAATTTAACTTTATTCAACCTTGATCTCAAATTCTACTAATTCAAATAAATTTCAATTGAACTAGTTCCTATTTCAATTCATTTCAACTCCAATTTGAATTAATCCCAATTACAAACTCTATTTCCAAATCAAATTGAACTATTCTTAAAAAAAATTTCAAATTCAATTCAAATTCCATTTGAATTTGAAATTATTCAACTTTAATTACAAATCCAAATTATTCAAATCAATCCAATTCAAATTTTCCATTTGAATCTTATTCTCATACATCTTCAATCGCAATTTCAATTACTTCAAATCAAATTCAATTTGAACTAATTTCAATTCAAATTCCAGATTTAAACCATCTCAAATTATATAAATTCGAGTTAAATTTGCTAAGGTTGGTTTAACTCTTTAAACCAAGTTAACCTTTATTAAAAGCTTTTAAACAATTTAATTTCGAATCAAATTCTCAAAATTCCATTTAAATTATCTCTATAATGGATATATTACCACAGTTCACTTCTCATTCATTCAAACAAATCCAATTCGCAATTTAAAGATTATTAATAAAAATAGGTGATACCATCCAATTCATCTTAAAACATTCATCAATTTCCAATTTCCAGATCTCAAACCCATTTTGAGATCACACAAACTCCCAACTCAAATTAACCATTTAACTTCCAAGTTAAATTTCCAATTTCATCTTGAAATTTTCAAATTAGGTTGACCATTCCAACCTTTAAACTTTTCCCCAAGTTAAACTTAATTCACTTAATCAAGTCGACCGTACCTAATTTGAACTTCCATTCCAAATTTTAAACTTCTCACAAATAATCTTCTCACTTATTAAGTTCAAAAACTTATCACCTTGGGTATCATATCTCATTTCAGATTTAAAACTCAACATTTAGAGTTTATCCCAAACCATCTTTGATATTTAAGTATATCCATACATATACATATTTACTTCTTGGCTTGCCAAGCCAATTTCTAAAATTTAAACCACCTTTGGTTTCAATTCGAACAAATTTTCTTTAAATTTTTTAAACATTTCTTATTTTTAAAATAAGATCATATTCAAAGTAGTTTTGAATAATCTAATTTCCTTTAACATTTTGGAAACAAATTTTCAAATGTTTAAATTTAGAATTCAAAACTTCATAATTGGAAACCCACTTTAATTTACATTCTTTTAAGTTTACAAGTTTATTCTCCTTTTAAATGTTTACTTCCTTAAACATTTTATTGTTTATTGAAGAACAATCATTCAATTATTAAACACAATATCCATTCTATTTCTGGTTTGAAATAAATTCTAATTCATCTTATTCTGAAATACTTCTCCAATTCAAGGTTTCAATTTTAGTTTGAATCCATTTCAAACTTATCTTTATTTAATTCCAATTTGGTTGTAATTCTATTACCACTTAATTCTTACTATTACTTTTAGTTTAATTACTACTACAACCAATTTCCTTAATATAATAGATAATCTATTTCTTATATAAGATTCATTTACTTTTGAAATCATTTTAAAAACCTTTATATAAGAAAATAACAAGTACGCTCTCTCATATTTATATACTCAACTCATTATAGGGTACCACTTACCCTATCCTTAATGAGTAATCCCAACAGAGCCAAGGTTCTCGCTTAACCTTCTGCTCTGATACTAAATGTAACGACCCGGAATTTCCAATCCGAAAATTCTAGATAGTTAGAAAGAAGAAGAAAGAGAAAGAAGAAGAAACAAGAACAAGACACAGAAATCTCACATTCGCAGCGAATTAAAATATAATATCACATAAAAATAACAGTTATACAAAGAGAAACTGTATCTGTCAATTTTCATCGATATATCAGAGTAACAACAATTTTACACAATATTGGACAGATATAATTTAACATGTCTCAGATATATACAATATCATAGAGTAAACTCTCCATATGACCCTGCCATCCAGCTCGCCTCCTGAGCTCCATAACGTCCTTACCTGAAAATCTGTAATACTCGGTCTGACCCGAGCATTACATCAAAGTAACACCCGGGTCAGGCTGGAAACCAGCGTGAGTAAACCCATCTAACATGGAATACAAAACAAACAACTTATATAAAACCCGGGTAACTTGCATCAATTTACACTTTCAC
This sequence comes from Allium cepa, assembly GCA_030765085.1. NCBI lineage: Eukaryota > Viridiplantae > Streptophyta > Magnoliopsida > Asparagales > Amaryllidaceae > Allium > Allium cepa. The sequence goes on along the minus strand of CM060935.1, from coordinate 437,878,807 downwards.
AAGTTGTTATAGACATCACTTATTTCACACATCAATTTTTAAGTATCAACACTTAGATTAAATGGTCCAATTCACTTTAACCATTAATTTCATTCTATTGGTTCCACACATCAAATTATAAAGAATCGAAGTGGTTTCGGATATTTACTAGTACCCGACTCCGGTCTCTTTGAATCCAATGTCACCTTAACCAAACAATTCAACTTAAAATACACAACAATACACAATCGAGAGATAACCACATTATCACTATCCTCCCAACATATTGTATTACAAAACATTTCATATCAGATATATCAACCATTTTAAGGCATTTAACATCATTCAATCATTCATAACCATGATTGAATACTTATAAAATTAATTTAATTTATCTCTAATTAATATTAATTACTAACTTAAATCACTTAGATTATCATCTCTTAACACTATTCAATTAAAACCCAGTTAATAAATCATCCTTTAATTATTGTCTTAATTAATCACCCCTGATTAATTATCCCTAATTACATTAAATAATTAATTCCTAATTAATTACACAATTTAATTAACCTTTATCCATCTATAACAATTATACCGATCCTTAATTAATTAATCAATCAAATTAATTATTTTATAATCACTTACACTGATTAATTATCCTTTAATTAGTCTCACTTATTAATTAACTAATCCTTGATTAATTTCCCAAATTAATCAATCTTTAATTAATCAATCCTTAAATTACTTACATTAAGCAATTAATCTCTAATTACTTACATTAATTAGTTCCTAATTTCCAATTAATTAATCTCCAATCAATTAATTTATAACCCTCAATTACAAATTAATTTTAATCCTTAATAATTAATTAATTACTTCATTAATTTAATCACTCATACCCAAACTTTAATTAACTTTAAAGAATAAGTCATTTATATAAATTAACTTTTTAATTATCACAATCATTGAAATTAATTAGCATTAGCTTATTTACTTAAGACCTTAGTTTATTAAATGATAAAACAATGCATCTTCTTAATTTCTACCTAATTACATTACTATCATGATTAAAGAGATTTAAGAATGATCTTTATTAAAGTTAGAAGAATTTATACAGCTTTAATCAATTAAATATTTAATAATACTTATTTTAGAAAAGGGTTAAGAGAATTATTAAAAACTTGACTATGTTAACTTAAATTAGCATGTTAACATAATACCCTTTACCTGAGACCAACTGGACTTGCCCGAACTAATCCCGAGCCACCCATTTCACGATCTCTCATTCTCATCCCTCTATATTTCTTAAACTTACTAACAGGCTTATGTGACTCGATTCGATACTAACCCAAAGTTTCTCCCTCATAAACCTGAGTAAGCCCTCAATACAAACACGAGTTACCCCAATACAAACTTAGTTCAAAATTTTAAACTGTTAAATATTGTTAACATTCAACGTATTCCCGAAGAAAATCTCGAGCAAACCCACCACTTTCCTGAGTTCTTACTCGAGAAACGACTCCTCCTTTTTAACAACAAACAGACATGCCCAAAATCTTAGTGCACGTGTACATCACCATGCTGACGAACTGATCGACTCCGTTGCCACGAACGCGTCGACGATGATCTGCCTAAGTCCCAACAGTACCCAGGTTCCATGATTTCATAGAAGAACGAAAATGAGCTTGTCGAACGAACATGAATCCCATACCCAGATCAGAAAACCCATCACCGTCGTCAGTCCCAAACACCAACCACCTTTCCATCACACTCAAAGCCGCACCAGATCACAACGCTTCGATTCCCAAAATCCGATACTCTCCGATCACCTGTGGAGGTCACGCGACTCACGAAAACGTCAATGAACCCAAACTACAGTTTAAACCCCATCGGCGCTTCGCCGCACCTCCACGGCTAGTTAATCCATCACCTACTATTTTTCCATTAATCCTCGACCTCCAACCCTACTTCAACCACGAGCACAACCACCTCCATTACCCCTATCGCCGGAATTTGGTTGAAACACCAGAGGCATTCAACTCGAAATTTCTAGATATCCACTAACTTAAAAATTGAGAATTTGTTATCATAATCATCATTTTCCAATAATAATCTGTTTTTATAATCAGAACTTATATTTCTGATCTTTGATTTTTTTTCTGATTTTGAATTGACTTTCACAGTAACTTCTATTTCCAGAATATTTACCCAATATTTCTTCTGGATTTTATTTTTAATAATAAAGTTATATTCATTTAATCATTTCATCTTCAATGAAGATGATCCAACCTTTAAGTTATGAAGAGAAAAGGATTCATTTAGGAGAATTATCTCTGAAATTAAACAGAGGAAGATATATATTCATCTACCAGTCATGCACACATTATACATGAAGTTTCAATTATTTACAGTTCAAAAACATTCATGCAAATCTTATTTACCCTATTACTATATAAGATTACCACATGCATCATGTATTTAAATCAACTTAAGCCCTAAAAAAAATTAACTAAAATTTACTTCCAGGTATAAAAAAGAAAAAAAATTATTTTGGATAAACCTCGAACTACACTTTAATCTGAATCCACATTTTTTTTATTTGAAATGGTCTTACTACCTCAACAAATTTTGTTATCTAATGAAGACTAATGAAAAATCCAGCAATAGAATTTGGATTTTTGATCAAATTTTTGAACCTATATCATATGAACAGAACCAACACCCAATATTCAGACATGCAAACCCATTTTATCATATAGATACATCTACAAGTCATACTTAAACAAACATATAAACTTTCTTTATATACTTTACTTCAGGTCCACAGCACGCAACAAATTAAAAGATTTGTTTACTCACATGATTTTTGAAAGACAGAGCACTTCTTTGGAAACTGGAATATGCATTATATTTTAAAAACTTGAGTTGCCTCTTTATTTTGAAATTGCAGTTGCATGCTAATGAAACTTGTATGCTGGCTTAGTTTGAAACCCAGGTTGAAGACATGCATGCTTTGCTTCCAGGTTGAAAAGAAAATGCTTCAAACTACTGATTTGACGATGATAGGATTTTGGTTTGAGCTTTCCTTGAAAATAGAATTTAGTTGCTGTTTGATTTATCTTCTACTCTTTTTTTTTAAGTTTTAAGTTTTCTTTTTTGATTTTCTTTTCCTTTCATAATGAAGATGAAGAGGTAAAAAAAAGGAAAGGGTGGAGATGTAAGTATTTTAATTATCTCTTATTTACTTATTTTCTAAAAACAACGACACTTGTTGATTTTACCTACAAATGTCATTTGCATGATGCATTAGATTTACATTTGTTAAATCATGAATACATTTAACTTACAAGTGTATTTTCCTATAGTTAATAAATTTTATAAATGGTTTATATTTTTATTTTTTTATACATATAAACTCCCATATATATGTTTATATTTAATTTCCTAATTTATACATACATTTCTTAATTTGTATATATGTAACCTTTTTTTTAAAGGAAATAATATAAAACACACTCTAAAGCATATATAAAAGATTTTAAAAGAAATCCAAATTTATTTAAGATATATATATATATATATATATATCATTTGAATCCTAAATTTAAATTCAAATCCAATTTAAAATCCAATTTGAAATCAACATACACAAATATCTTCATTTACCCAAACACAGATTCATTTTGTTTGTAAATAATAATATTTCTATTTAAATTCTTCTTATATCCATATATAAATATAAACAACCATTATTATTTGTGAAAATATCTATCTTGCCAATTAAAATAAATATGCTAAAAGGATTATCAAACCAATTCTTATTCAGGTATATATTTTTATTACCAGAATTGTTTATTTAACTTACTAATTAAATTTAGTTAATTTACCAATTACAGATATTTTAAAATTCGGGTTATCACAAATAGGAATTTCTAAACACTTAATAGGACAGACCGACACAATATTTGTTTTGAAATATAGGTAAATTTGCCTATTATATTTTCTTTATATAAAGTAATAAATTTTAATAAAGGTTATATTTGGTTGTAATATGTTGGTTGTTAGGTAGTGAAATTTATAAATATTGATTGGAAACAAGATTTAAAGAAATAAAATTAATGAAAATTGGAAATTAGAATCCAAGTTTTGGGATTTTTGAAAATATCTTTTGAATGATTTTGGGATATAACAATAATAATATTAGAAGTATTTTTCGATATAAATATTTTGGTATAATTTGAAAGATTTGTTTTAAAGAAATTTTAGAAAGAAATAAGTTCTGTACTCTCCTCTATGTCGTTAGAAAATAATTTGGGTGATGAGTGCATGCATCATCGACATTTATTTTCGAGTTTCTAAGTGGGAAGGTCATTGTAGTAGTTTTATTGCAGATTTATTTTGATAAACAAATATAAATTTTAAATTGTTTTAAATATAATTCGATATATAAATTGTAAGTGTATAGATTTATCTATTATTTTTAAAATGATTTGAAATTTAACCATGTATTTAGTTCTTAAGCTTCCGTTAATTAATAGTTTCAATTGTTGTAGTAAAATGGAATGTAACTAATTAATAATTGGAGCCTCTAAATGAATAAGAGATTAAACGCTAGGTTATGAATGAAATTACAAGCAAGTTGAAATTTGTAACATATAAAACAAAAGAGATAATTATTGAACATTAAATTAATTTAAAGGAAATGAGATGAACTTGTATAATTTTTCAATTTGCATTCTTTAATATATATATAACTTACCAAAATATTAAAAGTTGTCATGTTTAATAAAAAATATAATGAAAATTGTACAAGTAAATTTATGTAATGAAAGTATTCAATAAAATTCTTTGATAAATAAGAATTTGATTTTGTAGTATTGTAAACTTAAGTATAATTGAAACGCTACTATAATAAAATATGATAGAAGGTAAATGTTGTAAGTAGATGATTTTAAACTTAAGTGAATAAAATTGACTTGAATAAATAAAAATGAATTTATGTAAGTATAAGTGTAAACAAGTGAAATAAATACTGAATTAATGGATGGAAATGAAAATTTGCAAGAGATAAATGTAAATTAAAAAGATAAATCATTATATGAAAAAAAGGAAATCAAACAATAAATGCTATAAAATGAAAATTTTAAAAATGAACTTGATCTATTGTTTGGATTTTTTTTGTTTTGGTTTATGGTTGTTTGGGCAAGGATACTTTAAATTTGTTTAGATGCATGAATAATCTATTTAGTTTCATTTAAGACTGTTGAGTAAATGGTGCACTTAATAGTTTATTCTCCATTCTGTACAATTTAAAGTTTTTGAACCCAAACAACTATTTGTTTTGTTTGCTATGGATATATGGATGGTTGATTTTATTGACTTCATATGATGGTTGCATGTTGTGATTGCAAGAGATTGTTATTTATAATTGATTTGTTATTAGTGATTGAAACAACTTTATGAGGCGACCCGACTTTCTCACCATAGAAAATCGCATCATCTTGAAGAAAGAAAGGGATAGAAAAGAGAAAAGAAAGAAGAGAAAGAAGAAACAACATCAGAATCTAACAGCGGAACGAATAAATTATATTAATAACATAAATATTACATAGTTTACAACCATTATCAAAGTTACATAGATTACACATCACATACTAGACAGTTATAAACACCTATCTAGTTATACAACTTAATACAACACAAGAGAACTACTCAGGGAAACCAACACAGCGGAATACTATATATCTACACATAGAAGCCTCCTGCTCCATTGCTCCTCTACAATTCGTCAAAGCTAACCTGAATCCCTTGGCTACTCGTAAAAATTTGAGTACCCAAGAGTTTAAGAAAACAGAAGATTAGCTCCGGGTCAGACATGGGTCTGGTGTGAGTAACAGATTAAGGTTGCTTAACTTTCAAAAACCTTTTGAAAAGAAAGGTATCACGTAAGACTTCCCACACATAAACATGGAAAAGTTTTTACCTTACGCTAACCAAAACATTTGATAGGAAATCTAGTGATATTATAATAGGTCTAGGGTTTTCAAGTAAATATGAAATAGCCAAAATTGTTACATGAATAAATTCCAGTTACTAGCCACAAAAGTGGGTAATACAATCAAATCCGTTGGCACTTATTGGATTTTGGATTCCATACAATGGCAGGGCTACCGAGGTACCGCCCGTCACAGTACATGGCCTAGATGAACGTACCGAGGATCACTCCCAATCCCCTGCAATACAAGGCCGAAACCATTCCTTACTGAACAGTTCCGAACAAGACAACCCCGCGGTTGTAGCTAGCAACCGCCCACAAAGCCGAATAAAAAGGTACCTCTAGACAGGGGAAAATCTCGTCCTACTTGGGCATGACCCACTTAACCTTGCTGCACCTCCCCTGTTTTAGCCATTCCCGGTTGATGAGGCTTGAGGCTACGATTACCTTTATAGGACACATCACTTAGAATGCTCATCGTCCACCTGACGATGTTCTGAAAGCATTCAATCCTTACAAGTTCATTCTGGGTTCGAACGAAACCGAAGGCATTATCTCGTTACACTCATTTTGGAATCACCCTTAGAGTTAACGACAATAACCCTTGCACTCTAAATCTTCATCTTCACTTGAGATTCACGACTTAACGTTAATTTGGATCGATGTGGTTTTCGGATATCCAAATATGGAAACCCAATCCCGGTCTCATTGAAATCCAAAATGTATCTTTTAGGTCCAAGTTGTTTAAAGTTAAACAATTCAATTATCTATATACACACAGATAGACAACTCAAAAATCACAATTGATAATCAACATTATCAAATAAACAGGTAATCCACATTATCATTAAAATAGATAATCTATATTATCATCACAATAGATAATCTATATCACAATGCAACCAAAGCATTCATATCACACAACATCACTTATCTCATTTCTGAGATCACAACCATTCAAGGCAATCAATATCACCCATAAGCAATGATTTACTTAATCACAATATAATTAATTTAAAATGAATTAAATTAACTACCTCCATCTCTAATTAATTTAAAGTGAATTAAATTAATTACTTCATCTTTAATTAATTTAAAATAAATTAAATTAATTACTTCATCAATATAAATCTTGCTTATTTAACCATTTAATTGATTAAAATCAATTAATTAATTATTCAAAATTAATCACCTTAATTAATCACTATTGATTAATTATCCTTAATTACATTCATGTAAATATCCTTAATTAATTTCACAAATTAATTATCCTTAACCAAAAACAATAATTAACCTTTAATTACTTCAATTAATTAATTAACTATAATTAATTACATAAATCCTTAATTAATAACATTAATTAATTACATTTAATCACTTGTCATTGATTAATTAACCACAATTAATCAACTTTAATTACATCATTAATTGTATTAATTAATGATCCTTAATTATAATTAATAAATTATCTTCTTAAATTAATTACCTTAAGTAATTAACCCATAATTATTAATCTTTCTTGATTAACCATATTCAGTAATTAACTGACTTAATTACCTCATTAAAAGAAATTAATTATTCCTTAATTAACTACTTAATTAATACCTTGATTAATTACTAAGTAATTTAATCCAAATTACTTACATTATTAAACATCTTTCATTAATTATAACCTGTAGTTATCAATCAATTACTTCACTAAGTAATTTCCAATCCATTAATTAATCAAGTAATTATCATTAAAACATCAAGTGTTTAAAATTAATTAAACTTAATTAATCAATTTAAACAATCACATTAAACTAATTTAATCAAATTAAGTAATTAATTCCTTAATTATTTCCATTAAGTAATTATACTCAACAATTCACAAATGAATATTATTAAATTAATTTAACTAATTAATTATTAAAAATTAATCACATTAATTAATTATTAAATAATCCTGGCTAATGACCTTCATTAACCATTCTCTAATTATTTTCATTAAGTAATCAACTTAGATAAACCATTGTTAATTATAATTTAATTTATCTTTAATTATTCATTAATTAATCCCTAATTATTTAATTAATTAAGAGTTAATTGTAACTAAATTATTCCTTAATCATTTAATTAATTAACCTTGATTATAACTTTAATTACTAAATTAATAATTCTTTAATCATTAATTAATTAAAATCTAATTAATGATCTTAATTACAAATTGATTAACCCTAAATCAATTAATTTATCCTAAATCAATTAATTAAATAAATTAACCAGTTATTCCTTAATTACTCCATTAATTAAATTAATTTCAAAACATTAATCTTAATAAATTTGTAAGATAAAACATTCCTTAATTATGTTTAAAAACAAATTTATTTGAAATCAATTTACTTTTGAACTTACTTTTAAATTTCGGCTCAAATATGAAATTTAAAATGAATATAATTTAAACTTAATCAAAGTTTTAAACAATTTAAACCTTTTAAAATTATAAGACAAACAAGTGCTTGTCTTAAATAAGAAATTCATAAGGTTTGAAACTAAATTCATTTCAAAATTCAATAATTTAAATTTACACTTTGATTAAAATTTTCAAATTTAAAAACTTCTTTTAATTTCAAAACTGAAGTTCATATTTCATTTTTTTAATTTCCAGATTTGAACCTCATTTTAAACTTGCTCATATTTTAACACTTCAGTTTAAAAAAAATATTTCAAACTACTAACTATTTTACAGAAGTTAATAATTCCAGATTTTAAACTTTATTACTTTATTTTTTTATTTATTTAAAACTGAGATTTTAGATTTAAACTTGGGTTCAAAAATTCAAACTTGAATTTAAAACCAGGTTTAAAATTTCCTTAACATTAAATAGCTCCAGGTTCTAATTTTTTTTTAAAACAAACAGGGTATAGGTTTTAAAACCTGTAACAACTCCTAGGCCCGGGACACCCCAAAACCGCTTCGAGTTAACAACCCATCTTCCCCGAGCCAACTACCCTATTACTTCGAGCAACACAACAACTTCCACTGTTACCAAACTTAACCAAAACAACATCAGTAAAATCTGATCACCGTGCATATGCACGGCGACTCCGGCCACCATTGGTCATCATTGATGATCGCTGCACATTTGAAACCGTCACTACAACCCACCACGAACATCAAATTCGAGACAAATCTCCAGAAATCAAAGATAACCCCCAATTCAAAGACCTGGAAACATAATCAGGTTCCCCTTCAAAACCTGTCAACAGCAAAATCTCGCCGCTCCGACCACCTGAAGGTCAGCCACTCCAGTCTCGACTTCAACCACACACCAACTACCAATTTCCAAAATACCACAACACTCGATCAACTATACAACCGTAATGATTGATTTTTTTCAAACCCAATAAAACTAGGGTTTAAAAAGAATTCTCAAAGCTGCACCTTCCACAATGATATCCATCACCATAAATGATTTTTCCTCGCTTCTCCTTACCCTTCTCCATCACCTAGAAGAACACCGAGACTCCACTATTCATAGATCACCAGAAAATGCAAATAATCCCATTTCCAGTCAATACCAAACTGCACCCTAACTAAATTCTAAAAATCCTAATTCTTGATTTGAAAATCATGCTTTAGTTAATGCTTTTGATTTATGATACTGAATTACAAAATAACATGTTTGGATTTTACAGTGATTTGAGTTTCCTGTTAAAATCTTATTTCCAGAGCAATTATGATTCTAATTTAAGTTAAATAAATTTTTAAAATTTAGCTTATAATCAAACAAACAATATTTAATTAGATCCTAAGTCTTAAAAATCTATGGATCAAGGGAAAATGATTTAAATTGAAAAAAATTGGGCTTGACATCTAGAACAGAGATGTTCTACAGATTTTTCAAAATCATACAAGTATCACACATCACAAATACACAGGAAATTCCAACATATATATACCAATTACAATTTATTTAAAGCATGAATCAAACAACCAGATTAATCTTTAAGTTTAAAAGGAGTTACTCACCTGATTACAAAAGAACAGAGTACTCTATATTTTGAAAAAGCTTGATCTTTTAAAAATTGAGTTGCATGCTGCTGAAACTGGAATGCTTGTGCTTCCTGACCAAAACTACATGCATGCAGGCTTTGATCTTGTTTGACTTCATGTTTTTCTAAAAAAAATGCAGACATGATCTTTCAACAATTGATTTCAGGTTGAAATGAAATGCAGGTTTGATTTTCTGAAGTGAATTGGAAGGCTACAGTTTGAAGTGGAGTTTGATTTTGTATTGAACATGATTTAGAATATTTTTTTTGAAGATGTACAGATTTGTTTGAAGATAGCAAGTGCAGGGTTTTGAAAATACAGGCTATATATTTGTAATTGCAGATGCAGGGTTTTGAAGATTTATAGGGAAGTGGTATAGATTATGATCATATTTGTTTTGAAGAGGACTTACTGATTTTGGAAAAAAATAAGGAGTTTTGAAGTTTCTCTTTTGATTAGGAAATGAAAAAAAAAGATAGGAATGAAAGATGTGTTTTTATATAGGTTATTTTCAGATTTTCTTAAATAAAAGAAAATTTAAAACAAAATGACACTTGTAAACTATTTCAACGTTTGTCAACTTAATATGTTAATCTTTTAACATTTGTTATAAAAGCATAAGAATACAACACTTGTCCTATTTAAAAGTAATTTGCATTTAATTTACATGTTAGTATATATGTTAAGCCTAATTAATTTGTTAGTTAATATTTAATATGTATATAAATTTTGTAAAAGAAATAAAAACAAATTATGCTTATAAATAAAGCTTATGCATATAAAAATTAAAACAACTAAAAAAATCTATACTTTGGATTTTAAATTCAAATCAAATTCAAAATCTAATATTTAAAAAAAACAAGTTATATATACAAATTAAATTTGAAATAACAATTGCCATTTTATTCAAAACCTATTGTAAAACAATACACTATTGATATTATTTTTAGAAATGACTCATTATTAAATTAAAGTAATTATAAAAGAAATTATTTCTTTATTAATAAATTACCTATTTTATTAAGTTATAAACCTTTTTGTTAATTCAATTAAATCTTAGTTAAATTTTAAACATTTGTCTTAACAATTTAAAATCATATACTTATTTATTAAATAGCTTTGAAAACTTAATATTAAATTAAATCAAAATTTCCAAATTATTAATGTATATATTAGAATTTTAAATCATGATTCATTTATTAAATTTGAACCAAGATTATTTATTCAATAACTTTGAAAAACTTATATTAAATAAAAACTAATTTTCCAAATTACTAAAAATATTAAAATTAGAAAATATGCTTTATTTATTAAAATTAAAATAAAGCTAATCTATTTACAATATGAACTATATATTTATATTATAAATAGAAACCAATTTATTATTTTTAAAAGATTAAATAACCAATTAAATATTTATTGAAGAATATTATTAAATCTATTTGAATTATTATTAACAAAATTATTAATATCAATTTAATTTTTAATACAGATTATTAAATTGATATTGTCAAAAATTCCTGGATATTACAATCCTCCCCCCTTAAAATAATTTCTTCCCCGAAATTTAAAACAAAGGTAATTTAATAATCTCATTAAAGATTTAATTTTAAAACACAAGCATACATCAAACATATGCTAACAACCATAGCAGCCAATTCATACAATCAAACTAATCTGACTATCCAGACAAAATTCTGGATAAAATTTCCTCGAGTTTCCCCAAGTATATACTGGGATAGAATCCAAACAATCAAAACTACTAAGCTACAGAGTTCCTATTCAACTATATCTACAACACTAGACAAGATATCAGACTATAGACGAGTCTGACTCAACAACCAAAACTCCAGAACTACTGGTTCCACAACCAGAGATAGATCATACACGTACTCCCTCAGAGATACGTGAAACTCATCGAATTCCAGTTATCCAAACTGGCAATTTAATCCTGTCGATCAATCACTTATTCTTACAGAAAAGATCCAAAACACTTCAGAGCTAGCTTCCCAGCCTTACCCAATCTTATAGCTCCTTTCCGATCAAAGAAAACGTATCCAAAATTAAATCTCCGACTTCAGAATCCAAATTCTTCCGTCTCTCATCCACAAAAATCTTCGGACGATCCTGGGCTACCTACAACCTTCCTGATTAGCTCAACCTTCGCTGATGCCTCTAGAAACAAACAAAACCAATCATCTCTACAAAATGATCTCCTCAAGATAAATCAAGATCAAACACTACTCCTCAATCATCAGAAGACTAGACTCACTTCTCCTATCTGGAAAAGAAAAACAGATGCACTTCCAAACTGCTTCCGCTGCGCAACTCTGATCCGAAGTAGATGAAAATGCGGAAGAAGAACACGAGCCCAAACTGGACAACACATCCCAGAAATATGGTTTAATAGATCCATAAAGAAAACTCAGAAATTTCTCCAAAACCCTGAGCTGTTACACCAACTCAATCTCCAGATGTAGACAAAAACTGACTTCTCTGAAGACATCTGGAAAAACTCTGATAACTCAAGAGAACACTCAAACAATCGCAAGTCATTTTTGCGATCAATCCAAACCAAATCCAACAAAAACTGTTCTCCCTTTATCAAACAGAACAACTTACACTTATCTAGCCAATTTATCGAAAAAACGGGTCCACTCTGCTGCTCCTGAACTCCTTCTTCAGAAAAACTGCTAAGCTAGAAGACTTCCTGCCGACACAGAACACTCCGAGCTACACTGCTGTCACAAATGCCAAAGAATTCCTAATCTAAAGCTCTTCTAGAAACTCAGACTTCAAATCAAACAGAAACACCAGCTGAACACAGCCACAACACCGAAGCAGACTCACTTCCTTAAACTTGTTCCAAAGAAAACATCTTCGGGAACATCCATAGTCACCGCATCTCATCACGTAGCTACTACTTCCTGAGGTATCAAGATACCATCACTCGCTTTTGCTCAACCGACAGATCCAAACTCTACTCATCCAACTTCAAAGGTAGACTCCTGACCTTAACAGGTTTCCTTCAGAGACCGATGAAATCCTTCATCACTGTAGAAATCACTCGAGACGGTATTAGGTCTACAGTCTCGACAAATACACCTCCAACCTCAAACATTCAAACTCCAACCAATGGTAGTTGTGTTACACACACTACTACCCCATCTGCCTTTATAATTTATATTGGAAAACCTGAACAGGTAACCCAACAGATAGTTAGAAATAAATATATACGTATTTAAAAATTACAAATACGCTCTCTCAAGATAGACACCACTCCAAAGCCTAGGTATTCACTCAACCAAATGCTATGATACCAAGTGAGACGACCCAACTTTCTCACCACATAAAATCGCATCATCTTGAAGAAAGAAAGGGATAGAAAAGAGAAAAGAAAGAAGAGAAAGAAGAAACAACATCAGAATCTAACAGCGGAACGAATAAATTATATTAATAACATAAATATTACATAGTTTACAACCATTATCAGAGTTACACAGATTACACATCACATACTAGATAGTTATAAACACCTGTCTAGTTATATACTTAATACAACACAAGAGAACTACTCAGAGAAACCAACACAACGGAATACTATATATCTACATGCAGAAGCCTCCTGCTCCATTGCTCCTCCACGATTCGTCAAAGCTAACCTGAATCCCTTGGCTACTCGTAAAAATTTGAGTACCCAAGAGTTTAAGAAAACAGAAGATAAACTCTGGGTCAGACAAGGGTCAGGTGTGAGTAACAGGTTAAGGTTGCTTAACTTTCAAAAATCTTTTGAAAAGAAAGGTATCACGTAAGACTTCCCACACATAAACATGAAAAAGTTTTTACCTTACGCTAACCAAAACATTTGATAGGAAATCCAGTGATATTATAATAGGTCTAGGGTTTTCAAGTAAATATGAAATAGCCGAAATTGTTACATGATTAAATTCCAGCTACTAGCCACAAAAGTGGGTAATACAATCAAATCCGTTGGCACTTGTCGGATTTTGGATTCCATACAATGGCAGGGCTACCGGGGTACCGCCCATCACAGTACGTGGCCTAGATCAACGTACCGAGGATCACTCCCAATCCCCTGCAACACAAGGCTGCAACCATTCCTTATTGAACAGTTCCGAACAAGACAACCCCACGGTTGTTGCTAGCAACCGCCCATAAAGCCGAATAAAAAGGGACCTCTAGAATGGGAAAGTCTCGTCCTACTTGGGCATGACCCACTTAACCTTGCTGCAGCTCCTCTGTTTTAGCCATTCCCAGTTGATGAGGCTACGATTACCTTTATAGGACACATCACATAGAATGCTCATCGTCCACCCGACGATGTTCTGAAAGCATTCAATCCATACAAGTTCGTTCCGGGTTCGAACGAAACCGAAGGCATTATCTCATTACACTCATTTTGGAATCACCCTCAGAGTAAACGACAATTACCCTTGCACTATGAATCTTCATCTTCACTTGAGATTCACGACCTAACGTTAATTTGGATCTATGTGGTTTTCGGATATCCAAATATGGAAACCCGATCCCGGTCTTATCGAAATCCAAAACGTATCATTTAGGTCCAAGTTGTTTAAGGGTAAACAATTCAGTTATCTATATACACACAGATAGATAACTCACAAATCACAATTGATAATCAACATTATCAAATAAATAAGTAATCCACATTATCATTAAAATAGATAATCTATATCACAATGCAACCAAAGCATTCATATCACACAACATCACTTATCTCATTTCTGAGATCACAACCATTCAAGGCAACCATAAGCAATGATTTACTTAATCACAATATAATTAATTTAAAATGAATTAAATTAACTACCTCCATCTCTAATAAATTTAAAGTGAATTAAATTAATTACTTCATCTTTAATTAAATTAAATTAAATTAAATTAATTACTTCATCAATATAAATCTTGCTTATTTAACCATTTAATTGATTAAAATCAATTATTTAATCATTCAAAATTAATCACCTTAATTAATCACTCTTGATTAATTATCCTTAATTACATTCATGTAAATATCCTTAATTAATTTCACAAATTAATTATTCTTAACCAAAAACAGTAATTAACCTTTAATTACTTCAATTAATTAATTAACTATAATTAATTACATAAATCCTTAATTAATAACATTAATTAATTACCTTTAATCACTTGTCATTGATTAATTAACCATAATTAATCAAATTTAATTACATCATTAATTGTATTAATTAATGATCCTTAATTATAGTTAATAAATTATCCACTTAAATTAATTACCTTAAGTAATTAACCCATAATTATTAATCCTTCTCGATTAACCATATTCAGTAATTAACTAACTTAATTACCTCATTAAAACAAATTAACTATTCCTTAATTAACTACTTAATTAATCCCTTGATTAATTACTAAGTAATTTAACCCAAATTACTTACATTATTAAACATCTTCCATTAATTACAACCTGTAATTATCAATCAATTACTTCACTAAGTAATTTCCAATCCATTAATTACATTAAGTAATTATCATTAAAACACCAAGTGTTTAAAATTAATTAAACTTAATTAATCAATTTAAACAATCACATTAAACTAAATGAATTACATTAAGTAATTAATTCCTTAATTATTTCCATTAATTAATTACACTCAACAATTCACAAATGATTATTATTAAATTAATTTAACTAATTAATTATTAAAAATTAATCACATTAATTAATTATTAAATAATCCTTGTTAATGACCTTCATTAACCATTCTCTAATTATTTTCATTAAGTAATCAACTTAGATTAACCATTGTTAATTACAATTTAATTTATCTTTAATTATTCATTAATTAAAGCCTAATTATTTAATTAATTAAGAGTTAATTGTAACTAAATTATTCCTTAATAATTTAATTAATTAACCTTGATTATAACTTTAATTACTTTCATTAATTATATAAAATCTAATTAATGATCTTAATTGCAAATTGATTAACCCTAAATCAATTAATTTATCCTAAATCAATTAATTAAATATATTAACCAGTTATTCCTTAATTACTTCATTAATTAAATTAATTTCAAAACATTAATCTTAGTAAATTTTTAAGATACAACATTCCTTAATTATGTTTAAAAACAAATTTATTTGAAATCAATTTACTTTTGAACTTACTTTTAAATTTCATCTCAAATATGAAATTTAAAATGAATATAATTTAAACTTAATCAAAGTTTTAAACAATTTAAACGTTTTAAAATTATAAGACAAACAAGTGCTTGTCTTAAATAAGAAATTCATAAGGTTTGAAACTAAATTCATTTCAAAATTCAATAATTTAAATTTACACTTTGATTAAAATTTTCAAATTTAAAAACTTCTTTTAATTTCAAAACTGAAGTTCATATTTCATTTTTTTTAATTTCCAGATTTAAACCTCATTTTAAACTTGCTCATATTTTAACACTTCAGTTTAAAAAAAAATCAAACTACTAACTATTTTACACTTCAGTATAAAATTTTTTTACACTTCAGTTTAAACTACTAACTATTTTACACTTCAGTTTAAACTACTAATTAAATTTCAAACTACTAACTATTTTACACTTCAGTTTAAACTACTAACTTCGGTTTAAAAAAATTTCAAACTACTAACTATATTTCAAACTTCATATTTTAACACTTCAGTAAAATCTCATCACCGTGCATATGCACGGCGACTCCAGCCACCATTGGTCATCATTGATGATCGCTGCACATCTGAAACCGTCACTACAACCCACCATGAACATCAAATTCGAGACAAACCTGAAGAACTTAAAGATAACCCCCAATTCCAACACCTGGAAACATAATCAGGTTCCCCTTTAAAACCTGTCAACAGCAAAATCTCACCGCTCCGACCACCTGAAGGTCAGCCACTCTGGTCTCGACTTCAACCACGCACCAACTACTAATTTCCTAAATACCACAACACTCGATCAACTATACAACCGTAATGATCGATTTTTTTCAAACCCATTAAAACTAGGGTTTAAAAAGAATTCTCAAAGCTGCACCTTCCATAATGATATCCATCACCATAAATGATTTTTCCTGGCTTCTCCTAACCCTTCTCCATCACCTAGAAGAACCCCGAGACTCCGCTATTCATAGATCACCAGAAAATGCAAATAATCCCATTTCCAGTCAATACCAAACTGCACCCTTAACTAAATTCTAAAAATCCTAATTCTTGATTTAAAAATCATGCTTTAGTTAATGCTTTTGATTTATGATACTGAATTACAAAATTAACATGTTTTGATTTTACAGTGATTTGAGTTTCCTGTTAAAATCTTATTTCCGAAGAAATTATGGTTTTAATTTAAGTTAAATAAATTTTTAAAAGTTAGCTTATAATCAAACAAACAATATGTAATTAGATCCTAAGTCTTAAAAATCTATGAATCAAGGGGAAAATGATTTAAATTGAAAAAAAACTGGGCTTGACATCTAGAACAGAGATGTTCTACAGATTTTTCAAAATCATACAAGTATCACACATCACAAATACATAGGAAAATCCAACATATATATACCAATTACAATTTATTTAAAGAATAAATCAAACAACCAGATTAATCTTTAAGTTTAAAAGGAGTTACTCAACTGATTACATAAGAACAGAGTACTCTATATTTTGAAAAAGCATGATCTTTTAAAAATTGAGTTGCATGCTGTTGAAACTGGAATGCTTACGCTTCCTGACCAAAACTACATGCATGCAGGCTTTGATCTTGTTTGACTTCAGGTTTTTAAAAAAAATGCAGACATGATCTTTCAACAATTGATTTCAGGTTGAAATGAAATGCAGGTTTGATTTTCTGAAGTGAATTAGAAGGCTATAGTTTGAAGAGGAGTTTGACTTTGTATTGAACATGATTCAGGATTATTTTTTGAAGATGCACATATTTGTTTGAAGATAGCAAGTGCAGGGTTTTGAAAATACAGGCTATAAATTTGTAATTGCAGATGCAGGGTTTTGAAGATTTACAGGGAAGTGGTATAGATTATGCTCATATTTGTTTTGAAGAGGACTTACTGATTTTGGAAAAAAAATAAGGAGTTTTGAAGTTTGTCTTTTGATTAGGAAATGAAAAAAGAGATAGGAATGAAAGATGTGTTTTTATATAGATCATTTTTAGATTTTCTTAAATGAAAGAAAATTTATAACAAAATGACACTTGTAAACTATTTCAACATTTGTCAACTTAATATGTTAATCTTTTAACATTTGTTATAAAAGCTTAAGAATACAACACTTGTCCTATTTAAAAGTAATTTGCATTTAATTTACATGTTAATATATATATGTTAAGCCTAATTAATTTGTTAGTTAATATTTAATATGTATACAAATTTATAAAAGAAATAAAAACAAATTATTCTTATAGATAAAGCTTATGCATATAAAAATGAAAACAATTAAAAAAATATATACTTTGGATTTTAAATTCAAATCAAATTCAAAATCTAATATTTAAAAAGAAGTTATATATACAAATTAAATTTGAAATAACAATTGCCATTTATTCAAAACCTATTTGTAAAACAATACACTATTGATATCATTTTTAGAAATGACTCATTATTAAATTAAAATAATTATAAAAGAAATTATTTCTTTATTAATAAATTACCTATTTCATTAAGTTATAAACCTTTTTGTTAATTCAATTAAATCTTTGTTAAATTTTAAACATTTGTCTTAACAATTTAGAATCATATACTTATTTATTAAATTGCTTTGAAAACTTAATATTAAATATAATCAAAATTTCCAAATTATTAATGTATATATTAGAATTTTAAATCATGATTCATTTATTAAATTTAAACCAAGATTATTTATTCAATAACTTTGAAAAACTTATATTAAATAAAAACTAATTTTCAAATTACTAAAAATATTAGAATTAGAAAATATGCTTTATTTATTAAAATTAAAACAAAGCTAATCTATTTACAATATGAACCATATATTTATATCATAAATAGAAACCAATTCATTATTTTTAAAAGATAAAATAACCAATTAAATATTTATTGAAGAAGATTATTAAATCTGTTTGAATTATTATTAACTAAATTATCAATATCAATTTAATTTTTATTACAGATTATTAAATTGATATTGTCAAAAATTCTGGAATATTACACTTTAAATATTCCATTTTATATAATTATTAACTCTTTTGGATTATGTAAGTGAAATACAGGTTATGGAAGCAATTGCTACTACTTTTGGTTTCAAAATTAAGCGTTATTTGCCCGACAAATAGGTACGTTCTCGGATTTCGGTTTTATAGCGTTGTTATATTGTTTTTCTCGGGTTAGGATATATTATTTTGGAAAATGTATGTGATATTATATTTTCTCCCAGACCTCTCCGTACAAAGGAGACTCTGCCGAAATTTTCCATAAATTTTGGACTTAGAAAAATTTTGAAAAATGTTTTCCAAACTTTATTAATTTGAGTATAAATGATTTAATGGTTATAAATTGATATATTATATTTAAATTATTAAATTTTATAAATTTATTTGTTTATAAAATTAATATTTTTGAATAAGATGTATTGACTACTAAATTCTTTCTTTTCCTTCCTTTTCCCTTTTTGGAGACAAAAAGTTTTGAGCGGGGGAGTGTGTAACAACCCGCAAATTTTCGATAACTTAATTGGTTAATTTAATAAGATTTTGGTAATTAAATCTGGAATAAATAAAAAATTGGAATTTGTTGATGAATTAATAATGGAAATGAAATGTAAAAATGTTAATGCAAGTTAATAAATAAATAATTTAGTGCAACCCCAATTAATTGAAACAATTGTAGGGTTATAATTGATTATAAAAAGTAAAATTTGGAAATAAATTCAAATTTATTTTAGTTGATGAAATAATACGCAATAAACTGTATTTTTGATAAAATCAATGTACATAAGTAATTAAAATACTGGTTTGGAATGATAACTTATAAAAGTATGATTAAGAATCAGTGGCAACAATTATTATAAGTTACCGATATATTTTTAATCCATTAAATTGAATTGGAAACAACTGCAATAAATCTAAATAAATTATTACGTTAATGTTAATTAAGGTAATATTTGGAATCAATGTTAATGTTATTCATAATAGGATAATTTGTTGAATTGAAAGAATGGAAATAAAGATTTATCAATGTATAGGGATTTGAACTATAATAATTGGATTAATTGCAATTAAATGAAATTAAATATCTAAATATTACGTTAATTGAAATCAAGATGGAATTTGAGAATATTAATGTAATAGATCATGAATCCAATGTTAGTTTCATCCAGTTGACAATAATGAATTGAATAATAGAATGGAAAGTAAATTAAATGGAATTATTGGAAACTAAATTTATAATTTCTGAATTAAATGAAATTGAGGCTAACACAGAAATTGATAAATTAATCAACTCGAAATTGACATCTAAATTTATTTAAATTAGCGTAAATGATTAAGAAATTTAGAAACGATAAAAATTGTCAATTATAGAATCGAAATTTAAATTTTGATTTAATTAATTAATTATTAATTTATTTAATTAATGTAAAAATAGCCATTTTGGCCACTGGCTCTGATTTCGATGAAACAAGTTTCATCGGATCCGTAACGATGAATTATTATAGGATTTCATGTTTCGTAGCGATCGGGCTTGTCGTTTGAACGTACAGACTCGAAACGCCTAGAAATCAATTTAATTGAAATTAATTTGAAATAACTTGATTTTAGCATAACTTCTTCATACGATGGAATTAGGATTTGAAACCTGTTCTATTGCACCTAAAATATTTAAAAACATCTATTTTGATATATAGGTTGATCCATTTTCGTTCCATAGGCAGAACAGGCTTTTCGGGTCGTTTATCGTTCGATCAAATCTTGTTCGTTCATCCTATATTCAACTTTGCATATAAATAACCCATTATAAACCCGAGCCACTCCATATTTTCATTTGTCTGTATGTACATCTCCTTCTCAACTCCTCATTTCAATGGCAGACAAAAACTGATTCCCAAATTTCAATTTCGGAAAAAAAAATCGGATCTGCGGCAACTTCGGGTCGCGCTTCGAGTTTCAGAGGCAAAAACCTTGTAGCAACTTCGGGTCAGGAAGAAAATGACTCGGGTCGCTCCGGGTGGTTTTGGAAAAAACTCAGACCAAGCTTCGGGGAATTGAGGCGACGGACCGAAGTTGAACCCGAAGTCGACGCAGGACCAGAATTTTCCAATCTTCATAACTTTTTCATACAATCTCGGATTCATGCACGGTTTGTTTTGCTGGGACCGTATCGGAATTACAAAAAATTTGACGTGGGTATGGACAAATTTAGGGATCGTTCAAATTTTAGGCTTATTTTGAATTTAAATTCAACTTAAATTCAAAGGCGAGTGTTTTAACCCACTCACAACTTCTAAAACTAATTATGTTTGTAAAATTAATTTATAATACGATTAGAAATTTATTTATGACTGTTTGACATATGTCGAATCATCATATCAGTTTATTTGAATTTATTTGGATAAAATAGTTATTTAATTTACTATTGAATATAAACTGCCAGTGAATACCTGTTATTTATTATCTGTTCTATATTGATGTTATTGATTGAATTGGATGATGATTGTGATAAATGTTTGATGATTGATATTGGATGAATGCATGTTGTATTTTATATTGTTATAAACTGCAAGTTCTTATGGATTTTTATTTCATTCGGGATTGCGGTTTGAAATGATATATAACTGTATTTATATTTTAAATTACGGATTGAAATGATAAATATCCGTATCAATTGACCATAGGATAGAAAATTGTATACAGACACCGTGGTCTATATACATAAAATATTTATGAACTGATTTCTATGGTTTTGTAAAGAAATATATGGTTTTATATAAGTATTGATTTCCGATATTATATAATGTCATTTTATTCTTGATTATTTAAGCTATGTATAAATTTGTTTTAATATAGGATAAGCTTAGTAACAAGTTTGATATTATTAATGATGATATGGTTAAGTATTTAAATTATATTTTAATACAGAGTTATAATGGTTTGAATAAATTAAAGTTGGAAGATAAATTTGAGATTTATTTGAAATTGAATTTATTTAAGAATTAAACTCAAATAAGTTGATGTGAAAATTTATAAAATTTAAAATTTTAGAAGGTATTATTTTTATAACTTGATTTTGGTTTAAGATGATTCAAATGAATATTTCAAGTATAAATGAATTGAAGGAAATATTCAGTTATTTGTAATTTGAGTTTATTTAAATGATAATGGATTTATTAAGTAAATATTTCGAAACTAAATAATAGAAATTGAACTTGATATATTTATGAAATTATCAAACTTAGTTTTGAAATTTGTTGATACATAAAGTTTGAAATATATTGAATTTGAAATGTTTTATTCTATGGATCAAATCTGATTTGAAATCGATATAAACTGGAATAGTTAATTTGGAAACTGAATCGTATTGAAATTTATGATTTGAGATTGGGTTAGACTTAAAATTTATAAATTCGAGTTATTTTCTAATTGATTTGTGAAATTGAAGAAGCTAGTTATTATATAAAGTATTTTAATATTTAAACCATTTAAGTGGTGGAAGTTATGTTTCAAAGTTATGAGTTTCAAAGTATTATGATTTGAAAGTGTTATATTTCATGTGTTTGTGATTTCAAAATGTTATAACTTTGAATGTGCTATGATTTTGGAAAAGGATATATTTGAAGTGAAATTGATATCGTATTGATTTGGTTTGAAAAGGCAATGATATTTTGGTTTTAAACTATAACTATTTTGAAAATGACCGCGGTGTTGTAATAACGATTGGTTGTTGAAGAAACCGAGATCGGATATGAGCACACTCTCTATCGATACCGAAAACCACTTTAGCAATCGTGTACGCGGTGGAGATTCCAGAATGAAATAGGATGGTGGCGACGTTCTATTAAGGTATATACGTGGACCCGACTCCCGTGAGTTGGCATAAGGTGGCTAAAACAGAAGCGATTCTCAGGCCAAGGAGGTAGCCCCTCTTATCGAACACACTCCATCGATATTATAGTCTGACTTCGGATTGTTTTGGTAGCCACTTTTGATTTTTTTTAGGGGTGTGGCTCGAGGTGGGCGATAGTAGCTACTACGCGTTACCACCAGCCCGGATGTGTAATTGGTATATTTACCCTGGCATTGCCTTGTGTGCCATCTTACCTACCCTAGCGCGCCTTGTACGAGTTTGATTTGTGTTGTACCTATGGAGTATCCTCTGGTAGCCTCCCAATCAGGAGGTATTACGGTACTATATAGACTATTGGTACTATTTATGTGTTAAGGGGAATATTGGGCCACCTCTTAACGCTATTTTAAAGTAAGTTTATTTTACCATTAGACGTTATTATAATAGCGTATATTACTACGTAATAAATAGTTTAACGGATCCTTAGGAGATGTGAATCCCGAGCATCTCTTAAGTTACTGCACTCATGTTTGACACTGGATAGGAGATGTCAAATCCCGTAAACATCTCTGACGTTGTTCCACTCATATTTATTTCTGTTGATTTAACTTACATAAGATCTTTTAGTTCTGAATCGAGTGTTTTGTCTTTTCACTTCGCTCGGGTCAGTCTGAGCATTTCAGGATTCGAAGACTCTATTTCTGGAGGACGAAGACGAAGATTGCATTACTATTATTTATTATATTATTCCACTACATTCATACTGTTCTGCTACATTACTTATCATTCTCTGGTATGTGTAACTCTGATATGTGTTGTATAAGTATAATCAAATGTTTTGTAAAACAGCTTCATGAACTGTTTATTTGATTATTATATTTTTTCGTTCCGCGGCAAGATTCTATTTCGTTTTTTCTTCTTTCTCTGCTTTTTCTTATTCACCCAATAACAATCTGTCCTTCTGCATGGTTTGAGTCTGATGTGTGTGGTTTATCGTCGATTTAACACGTACAAAAAGGTGGGATGTTACAAAGGTTGAAGGGTTAGTTGAAGTGATAATAGATCTTTGATGAAAAAGATTGTTTTGAAAAGATAACTAAATTATTGGTTTTGGAAAAAGGATAATGGGTTAAGGATCATTCTTCTTAACTAGTAATTTCAGGACGAAATTCTTTTAAGGGGGAACGAATGTGACGACCCATAATTTTGACATTTGAAATTGAAATATTTAATTGATTTCTAATATTTGAATGTTAGTTTAACCTGAATTTGAAATAACAGAATGAATTTGGCAATTAAAATTATTGAATTTAATAAATGGAATTGGGTAAAATATTGAATCGTGATTTTTAAGCTGATTAAAAACATTTTAAAGGCTTGATAAATCTATAATGATAATATCGAAGATAAA
The DNA here is from genome assembly GCA_030765085.1 of Allium cepa. Lineage (NCBI taxonomy): Eukaryota > Viridiplantae > Streptophyta > Magnoliopsida > Asparagales > Amaryllidaceae > Allium > Allium cepa. Next base: position 437,854,317 of record CM060935.1, on the reverse strand, counting down.
GGAAGCTTTAGAATTTGATTTGAAAGTGATTTGTTTTGTTTGGAAATTATATCATTTAAATCAATATTTAAAAAATAGCCTTCCGAGGCACAGTCTTGAAATTCGACGAAACCAGTTCCATTAGATCCGTAATATCGTATTATCGTCGGATTTCAATTTCTTTAGCATTCGAAGTTGTCATGTGATCGTACGATGAGAAAACGTGTTGAAAATTATATCGAAATTTAATTTAGTAACTGGTTCAAAAAGCTATCTTCTCCATACGATCGAATTTGGACTCGAAACCTTTTCTATTGCGTTCGGAATAGGCATATAACATTATAAATGCCTAGCGGCACGCCTCGATTGGAGGTCGAGATTATGAGTTGCGAAAGGGAACGACTTAAATTTTAAATTTGAATTTAAAAACAATATATATATATATCTGTGTGTGTAATTAATATTATTTCACAAGGTAAACTACACGTTTCATTTATTTCTGACACTTGGCAAATTTCATGACACGCGTTGTTTATTTAGTAAACCAATATCTCTTTCAAATAAAAGAAAAAAACAACCAAAATAAAATCAAAACAGCTGAGATTTAAAAAGAAAAAAAATGGCGAAGATTGCAGTGAACTCGAAATCGTTTTTTCAAAGATAAGAAATTGTCGAGCTATACTTCGATTCCATTCCTCCCAAATTCCTTTTCACTCGAATCCAGTGGCCGCCTCTTTCCAAATGAAATCGAGAGCCTAAGTATTCAACTGAGAAGTACAAATTCTTTCAAACGAAAATCAAACCCATTCCCTCTTAATTCGGAATCATGAAATAATGATGGCTCATTCGAGGGCGGTGCTGGCATGTGCTCGAAGTTAGGAACGATGGGCGTTCGCGTGGGCAGCGATGTGGCAAGCGATCGGGAGGCCATGTTTTCAAAGTCGACAGTGGGGTAGTAGCATCGAAGTCGAAATGCAATTGTTGTTGCAGGGGTCGCAATTTCGTGTCAGACCGCACAAGGGGGTATCGGGTCCCAGGTGGATGTAGCCGCGGGGTCGAGTGCTGCTAACAGCGTTGGTCGTTGCTAATCCAATACAACTGATAATAATTTATCATCCAAGCACACAATCAACAATTTTAAATTTAACTATTTAAAATTAAACTGGTATTCCAATTGAGTGAGAAGATCTCACCTTTGCTTACGCATGCAACCCATTTCCATCACGACTTATTTTCTTCACTGTATTAGACCTTATATAAATATTTATACAATTTATCAATATTCGAAATAATCAAATAATAAATTTTCATTTGATAATTTTAATTCACCAGTGATTTTATTTTAAACTAATGGTTTTAATTTTAAACCAATCCCTTTTAATAATTTATTTAACAAAAATGTAAAATTAAAACTAAATTTCCTTTAAATAATTTTTTTTAACATAATTGAATAAATCAAAATATAAGCATGCATATATTTACGAACCACATATATAATTATGAAATACCCTATATAGATTTCCTAAAAATCTGATTTATATAAACTTCCAAATGCTTTTAAAATTCTTATTATTATTATATTTTTTTTCATTTTATTTATTCTTTTAACCATTTATGACTAAATATATAATTATGAAATTTTAATAAGTAGAAAATAACTTTTCCTTTACTGTTTCCTGTACATATTTAAATTCATTTTCAAATTCGAATTGAATTGAATAAATTGCATATACCTTTCTGCCAGCAGCCGCCGCAACCCTTAAACATCTTTCACGAACTTGCTGTGCTCGAAATCACCGACGATGATCCATCGCGATTCAATTTGCGATCCCCTCCGATTTTGTCATCTGCCATCGTGATTTACCATCGGCCATCGATTTAGGTTCAATCTCGAACCATCTCCCTTGAATCGATTTCCTCTACACGACATGCCACGCCTGTCGAGAATACCACGCGCGCACCACCATTGCGATCACCAGGCTACGACCCTTATCCATGCGATGTCGTCCCTCTGCCTCAAATTGCTCGCGACCTCTGTTGCTTTCCCCCCGTGCTCGCGACATATTCGAATAGGTTTAGGTTTTCGATACTTGAAAGGGATGATTTTTTGTCTCTGTTCGATCGATTTCGAACGAAGACGATTTCTTTCTATTTTTTTTAAAAATTAACTGAGGAACGAATCGTTGCAGATTCGAAATGATAAAAGGGGAGGGAGGCCATTAAGTTAGTTCGAAGCCCAGTGATTTGGTTTTTTTCCTTTGTTTTCTTTGTTCGGTTTTTGTTTTTCTTCTTTTGGACAAGAAGAGAACGAACGCGTGTTTATTCTAACGAACATGTGGTACAGAATGTAAGCAACATGTTAGACCTGTCTGGTAAATGTTCTTACAAGCTGGGTAGGGGCTTGTCGAGATCATTTTGGGGATAGTAAGGTATTCGTCCCTCTTTTTTCGATTTAAACTTAGTTTAAAACTCAGATTGAAATTTTATTAAGTTTTAAATAGAAAAATCTACACAGTGAATATATATATATGCATGTAGAGAATATAATGTTTATAGTGAGAAGAATTTTTTTTCACTGTTTTTTATTTACAAAAAATAAAAATAAGTACAGATATAAATTTTAGATTTAGTTTTTGATTTTTAAAATAATGAATTACGGTGAGTGGTTAGTTTAATTAACTTATTTAATTTTTTTACCAAAGATCATTTTAAAAAAAGAAATTTGTTTAAAATTAAAAGTATTAGTTTAAAATAAAATCACTGGTGAATCAAAATTATCGAATGAAAATTGATTATTCGATTTATTTCGAATACTAATTAATCTTATAAATGTTTATACAAGGTCTGAAAATGTGAAGAAAACAAGCTAGATTGAAAAATGGTTGCATGCGTAAGCAAAGGTGAGATCTTCTCACTAAATCGGATTTTTCGATTTAATTTTAAATAGTTAAATTTAAAATTGTTGATTGTGTGCTTGAAGGATAAATCATTATTAGTTGTATTGAATTAGAGCCTATGCGCCGCATAATAGCGGATGATAATATATTAAACCCATATACCATGATATTCCACCTCGAAGTGGAATTGATATTATATATGTATTTGGAGTGATTGATTTTCCACATTATATAGGGGATGAGACCCTATGCACCACATAATAGCGGATGATATTATATTAATCCCATATACGGCGATATTTCACCTCGAAGTGGAATTTGTTATTTAAATGTTGTGCTAACATCTGTGGATGCAAAGAAACAGGTTGGAGGGATCCAACAGGATTCCTCAAATATTTGAATTTGTTTCATATGTTGTGCGTTGATTATTTATAATCTGTGTACGATTATATTTGTGATGAAGTCGTTGATGGCTATAGTTTAGCCGAATATATCTGTGGTATCATAGGATACCGGAAATAAATAAAATCGGAATTTTGAAATTCAAGTTGAAAGTTTATAGTAAAATTTATTTGTGAGAATTGGATGAATTTAAAGGAAGGAATTTAAATAGATAAAGTTTTATTTTTGAAAACTTATCGAATTAATTCCAAAATATGGGAAAAGATTTTAATAAATGGATTTTAAAAAGTATTTTTTAAAAGTTGAAAAGTTTATTCTAAAATCCAGATTTTAATTAGTTTGGGAGATATAAAAGAATTTATTTTAAAAAAGATAATAAATTTGAAAATCAATTTGAAAATTGATTTAATGTTTTAAAAAAACAAATCTTTGGGAAATCAATATGAAAATTGATTTGGTGTTTGAATAAAAATTGATTTGGTGTTTAAAATAAATTTGGAATTTGATTTGGTATTTAAAATAAAATTTGGAAATCAATTTGAAAATTGATTTGGTGTATTAAAAAAACCTTTGGAAATCAATATGAAAATTGATTTGGTGTTTAAAATAAATTTAGAAATAAATTTGGAATTTGATTTGGTATTTGAAATAAAATTTGAAAATCAATTTGAAAATTGATTTGGTGTTGAAAGTGGATATTTGAGAATCGATTTGAAAATTGTATATCAGTGGATATTTGAAAATTTAAATTCACAATGGAAATTTTTTTTAAAAAGAAAGGGAAATTTATTTTAAAAATAAATATTGTTTATTTAAACAAAGTGTGGAAAGGAATTTACGGATTTGAAATGTAAATTTGAAATAAACCCAAAAAAGATTTATGAATTGATTTAAACGAACCATTTTAGAATGGAAGGTGTACTTTCCTGGAAAGCCGAGTATGTTTTCAATATAGTTTATAAATATAAATTGAAGTTTTAATGATGGTTTTAAGGAAAGAATGTTTTGGAGAAAATACTTTCTTAAGTTTTTTTAAAATCTTTAATGTAAAAGATTTATTTAGTAAATTATAGAAGTAACTATTTAAAGATTAAATTCATATTCGTTTTAGAAAATGGTTATTTGCATAGTTATACCCTATCTACTAATTTTATTTTAAAATTAGTTTTGGGCTTGAAGTTTATATGATATATTAGTATAATACTTTCATAATTAATAGTTTTAAATAACATGTTTAAAAATAGTTTTATTTTGAATGTTTCCAAATATGTATCTTTGGATAAGTACTTTTAATTTTTAAAGTATTTGAACTCGGTGGATTTTCAGTGGAAATGCATAAATATTTGGAATTATATTCCACGTAAGGAAAAATGATTTGAATTTTTTTTTCAAAGAATTGAAATGTGGGAAGTGATTTGAAATTTGTTTTCAAATGGTTGAAGTGTTAAAATTATATATTGCGAAGATATTTTCTGAAAATAAATAATTGGGGAAAATTATTTAAAAATATGGTGATTGTTGTGAATATTGATTGATAGTTAAATAACCTACTATCTATATTGACCTTTAAATGGCGTTTGAATTTTGACGACTAGGGGTCGGATTCCAAACGGATATTCGAAAACCACATCGAGTCTTGGTGATGAATCTTTGGTTTAAAAGTTCAAAGTGGAAATTTGTTGTGATTTGTTTGAAATCTGAATGTAACACTTATTTTTAAAATAAGCGCTCGTTATTCGGATTAGCCGAGAGAGGACTTTGTGCCATAAAACTCATTCTGAATAATGATACGACGAAATGGGATTGTATTTGAAGATGGTGTTGAAGACCGGGTATTTTCGAAAACGAAAGGATTACCTGTCGAATGTCTCTGCACCGGGTTGCTCCGGTATAGAGATTTTATCACCCTTCGTGATAGGGATTCCGGACGTGATTAGTGAATATCCGGATTTGCAAGGGCTTCTTTGAAGTACCTTTGGTTCCATTCGATCTTGGAACGGACTTGTATAGATGTGTGCCTGACATTACACTTTGAGATGAAAAGCTGGTTTCTATCAAATACATTTCTATTGGTGGCGGAGAATTTATTCTCTTAGTTTAACACCCTTCTCTGAGACGTACGAGCTCAGAGGTTATGTAGTTGATGGTTACTAGTGATATATTTCCGAACTGGTAATGTGGCATACGAAATGTTGTCGATCATTTGTTGATCAAAGCATGGCTTTGTGAAAAGTGTAGCTTTATGGACGAGATTTCGTCGGACCTCACAACCCAAAATGGTCGAAATAGGAAGGATGTGGCAAGGTTATTTGAGGGTAGCGCCTCCTGAGGGTATGTCATTTCCTTTTGGAAAAGGGTTGTATCATGGTATGGAGTCCAGATATTTAACCTATGTGGTTGCTGCAAATTTATTATACTTTGTGGTTGTTGCTTTGTGGTGAGGATCCTCGGATAAAGGTCGCTAATGACCGGGGGATGGCATACTCGTGTAGTAATTACCTAGTTACAGAGGTAACCCGACCTTGTGTTGACATAGAGCTGGTTATGTTCTTGGGACGTCCCTCCAGAGGCGTACCCATGTGGCAATAGGAAGTTCCTTAGCCTGACCATTTGTTGGAAACCCAATCTCCAATACGCGCCTTGTTTGGTTTTAGTTGTATAACCTGCCATTCTTAAATGGTAGCTATAGCAGGCATAATATAATGGTATCTATGCTGGCTAAGATTAATATTATATCTTCGAAAGGTTTTCTACACTATGCACTAAAAATAATATCAAAATGATTTTGCGTATTAAGCATGTTTGACTATCATAAGGAGAAATCTCCTCCAATTGTGCGCTTGCATTGTGTGTGTGCGGGGGGGCCTTATGGTAATCTTATTTTCCAAAGCATAGCGGATTTCTTTTTATTTTCTTTATGAAAATAAATGTTTTTAAGATCTTACACCAGTCCCATGACTGATCTGGAGTTTATTATTCCTTTTCTAAACTATGGGTGCCCATAATTTTCCACACGGGAAGCCTAGAGTCAGGTTATCAGTTATTCGGGAGCGAAGTCAAGAAGTTGTTGTGGAGATCTGGAGTTCAAGCTGGATGGCGAGGCATATTAATAGTATTTAATATTTCTTTTCCGCTGTTTGTTGTTGAAAACTCTGATGATGTATTGTAATAACTGATATAGTTCTTTGTTTTAAAGATGTTCATTTATCTATTATATGTTGTTCCGTTGCGAAATGTGAGATTCTATTACAGTTTCTGTTTCTTCTTCTATATTCTTCTTCTTAAACCCTAACGGTTCGGTTTTCCGGCATTTGGCTATGCGGCATTTGATACAGTAGACGTATTAATGTCGACTTTCGGGCGTCGAAAAATTGTGTCGTTACATAATATGTCTATAACAATCATGCTCCTTGAATCATAATGGTTGCATAAACACAAGATAACTAAATGCATGCATGCTACATGGGTAATCCTGACTAATCTGTCTCAAACAACTGACTGTTTATCTCTACTTCATAGCTTTTCCAGGATTACTACAAAACTATATGGCTGAATTGGGCCTGGCAGATATACCAAAATTCTCTAACTTACCAATAGAAGTAAACTGGATAGTCTGTCCAAACACAACCGTCTGAGTGTTTACTTGACTGTCTATCAATCTCATAGTTTTGCTAGGCTCACTATGAATCTAATAGTTTTGAAGTCCAACAAATAACCTTCCTAAGTTATATTCCTTTCTATGCGTAAACCTACTTTTAGCTTTACGCTTAACAAAGCCCTACGCAGTGGAATTGTGGACTAGTATCAACACGGGGCCAACAATTGAAGTATATGACACGACGCTACACCAGTCCCATAATCTAGTTTTCTATTCTCTAATTAGTGAGTCAATTCATCCTATCATAATTATCTAATGGAGATAAGAGCAACAATTTCACTAGTAAAATTCTGAGCTAAACAACCACTTTGTTTCCTTGAAAACATAAATATTTATAACTGATATAACCCTTGAATCTAACTCAAGGTAAGGAAAATATAGCTCTTTGATTTATCCAAAATATTTTGCCAAGACATGCTTTAATAAAATAGCTTTGATGAACTTCAAAACCATTCAAAGGTTATCGCACCACCAAACCTTAGGCTACGAAGCAATATATAATAAAACCTTTTGAATTGATAAAGTGCGACATTGATATAGCAGCTATGGGATTGTCCCACCCTTCTATATCAAAACCATGTTAAAGCATTTGATTTATAAAGCATAAGGCCAAAATCATTTATGTCACATATCATAAATATACATAAATTGCCGAATATAAGCGGCATAGTTTTTGGTTTGCGTAGTAAAAAGATTTAAAACTTGAAAATATGGGAATGCCAACATTGATGACATTTGGCATCAATATCATAAAGTCATTAATATCATTTATGTCGATGTACAAAATAAGCATGTAATTGCCATTTATACCGATGTCGAAAATAATGTTTATATACGACATTGCTGCCTGAAGTAATAATGCCGAAATTATATACCTACATCATTATGCCCTTTAATATCAATGTAGAAAATGCAGCATTACTACCTCTTTATATAGAAATGGAGATATGCGATGTCATCGGCGCTATAAATATTAATTTCGGTATAAATAAGTGCAACATCATAGTATAAGGAGTTGAAATTGAAATAAGCAGCAATGTTTAATACCATGGTGCAAACTTGTGACATAACTATAACCGATATATAAACAGGCGGCATTACTATTTTCGATAGAAAACATGCGGCATTGATAGTTACGACATAGATGGACATCGGCCTTAGATAATAACGCCATGTCAATCTCGTAATTGACATAAAATCTATTTTATTTCTTTAAAAAGCAATTTCTTTTCACGAACTCCAACTCTTGTCAAATTGCTATTTGATATAAACTTCTTTATAAAATCGTTTTCAAAAATCTATTATGGATCAGAATTATCTTTCCTAAAATAATTTGCAAACACTTGAGAGAAATCCCCAAAAATCATAATAAGCCAGAATTAACATATTTTTTAACATATAAAACTTTCAAAGGCAAAAAACCTTATTTAATTATTTTTAATAACTAAAACCCGAAATAAAACACTTTCCTCACTTAGGAAATTCATACAATATTCATACTAGATTGAAAAATTAAAACCTACTTCTAAAATAATGTGTCTAACAACATATCCATATTTCAAGTCATTTGGATATCATATGATATGTTTTCACACTTAAACCTATTGACTAATTTCATAAATAAATCCAATAAATAATCAATAAACATATAATCATCAATCATTCACATCATGGCATAAAAAACATACATAAGGTTCAGGTTCAATTATAAAACCAAAAATAAACAATCATACTTGAGATGGATGATTATTATTACCTTGATTTTATGATGAGACTATAGATTTGAGTTTAGATTTTATTTCTCCTATGATTAATCTCGATCTCCTAGCCTTTTCTTCTCTTGAACTCCTTAGTAATAGCTGGCCTTAAGTGAGTCATGTTTGTGTGAATATGAATGTAAACGAGGGAGATCAAAGTGTAAGGGTTTATATTTATGGAACATGGCCTATTTCTATTTTTCCCTTGACATAAATCCTCCTCCTTATTTAAGTTATAACTAATCCATTATCACAATAATTAAAGCATGACCCATATTATTTCCCAAATATCATTCTTCTTACCATCATACATTATTTTATTTTATTCGTCAAACTAAATATCCTAAATAATGTTAATCAAAATTAGGGTTGTTACACATATAATATACCAAAATTATAGTATTCAACAACAAGGATCCACCAGTGGTGCTCGTTCGTCGAAGAGGTGTATGAATTGATCAAAAAATGCATCGAAAGTTTGATAACCATACACCGACTGTTTCAATCCAACGATGGAACAACGATACGATGGTCGGAAGTTACTAGCATATTGAGAAGGTTGAGTAGGGGCTTTTGATACTCTTTAATCATTAGGAAATAACCCAAAGCGGCCAGAATTTTTTGTAGATCAATCAGAGGTGGAGGCGCCACTCATCACGGTGGAGTTGATTGGTGTAGGGGGTTCGGTGGCGCATGTCTTAGGGAGCTCACTTGCATAGTTAGATTTGGTGACAGTAAGCTGTGGCGAAGACAACAAGGCAAGATATCTAGTGGCTAAAGGGTTTCTTGAGGCATCGAGTAAATCTAGTTATTATAGTGAGGTGGAAGAGAAACCTAACAATAAAAATACAATTATGTTGACTAATTAGGATATTACTCCGGTTTTAAACGCTTATAATTCTCACATACGACCGTCGTTTTACACATGGTTCATTGCATCGAGATCGTGGTGAGACGAGAAACATTTTGATATATTATTTGCTATGTTTTGAGGAAATTTGGAATATTATCTTAATTGGAAAGGTTCCTAATAAGGTTTTGAGCTTACGATTTAGGGTTTGATCCATTAGCTTTGTAACGGTGGGGTGATTACAAGTTTTGAGCTAGATTCCAATATAGTATCATTAGCCGTATGCAAATGTCTAGCTTGGACTTAACCTTTGTAGTTATGAGTGATAGAGTTAGGGGTATGCCCTAGGGGTAATTATGTAGTTTGTTACATAAGTCTAACCAATAACCAATTTTGTGTAAAATAAAAGAAGTTTTCTTTCTTTTATGTACTTATATAGAATGTTATAAATAATTGATTTGTTAATTTAAGTGTATATATCAAAAAGTCAATAAATTATGTGTTTGTGATAGCATTTACAAATAGTTGTAACCATGAGTATTGTATCAAAATATGATAATCACATTATTTTAAATTTTTCTAGTCAAGATGTATTGCGACTGCATATCGATGCATCCATTTAGACTGAAGTACGTAATGCTTTGTAAATGTTTGGTAGTGTCTTACACATAACTGCTGGGGGCACTAAGGGGTTTACATACTAATAGTTATTAGATGACTACAGAATAACTCTCTCGATAGTTTTCTGCTGGTTAATATAACTAAGGTCAAAAATATCAATGTGATAAAATTATATAGTTCTCTTGACTTGAGAATATTATTCACCTTCAATGTGGAAGCTCCGCTTTGATTATAATTAAATTGTGGCACATCATCCATCAAATGTGTAACGACCCGTGGTTCCGTACCCCTTGAGTCGATACTATTTTCCATCAATCAACTCAATATGAATGGAAATACGAACCATTTGGGTTAAAGAAGAAGAGGTAGAAGAAGAGAAAGCAGAAAACGACAACAGAATCTTACCATCGCAGTGGAATAAAATATAATATATAATAACAGATCTTTACACAAAAAACTATATCTGTTTTATACTTACATCATCAGATTACATCATCAGAGTTCAACAACATCAGTAACATACAACTAGACAGTAATCATAACCTGTCCTCACAATCTGAATAAACAGCGAAATATTTAAACAAATACGGAAGTACGTATCGCCATCCAGCTCCACAGAATTATTTCCTATCATCTATAATACTCGGTCTGACCCGAGCATTATAGTTAAATAACACTCAAGTCAGTCTGAAATACCATCTTGAGAAAACCACACTCAAGTTGATTATTTAATGTTTCAAAATCCTTTTGAAAACAAAAGCATCTCGTAAGACCACGCCACAAATAAACATGTCGGGTTTTTACCTTACGATAGCCAAAACACTATTTATTAAAATCCCCTGATATTATAATAGGGTCTCACACTATAATTCACATTTATAGTTTACATTTACAAATCTCATTTGTATATGAATTTATTTCTTAGCTTTTAATTATGATTTCAATTCCTTATTCAATTAAAAATCATATTTACAAATCCCATTTATTTTATTAATTTATTCCTTAATCTTTGGTTATTATCTTCAATTTCTTATTCAGTTCTCATATAATGATAATAATTTAATGTTATCACCTTCTAACAACCAAGCATCCATATATAACTATAATAATTTACGAAAAATCATTTCCTTTATATAAAAAAATAATTTTGGGTAAAATTATTTCATTTACCATATTTAAAACAATACTGTGTGGGTTTATCTTGTTTAAGAGTTTAGAAATCGCCATCGATGACATGGCGTCCCACATATCGATCAGAATCCATAAACACACAACCGACAAATCAACACCATATAAAACAATTTTATATTCACTAACAAATACGCATTCATATCTATTAATACGCTCAAGCTCATCCTAGAGTAATATGGACTCTATTCTATGAGTAATTCCCACCAGAGCCAAGGTTCTCGCTTAACCTTCAGCTCTGATACCAACTATAAAGACCCGTAGTTCCGTACCCTTGAGTCGACACTATTTTCCATCAATCAACTCAAGATGAATGGAAATATGAACCATTTGGGTTAAAGAAGAAGAGGTAGAAGAAGAGAAACCAGAAAACAACAACAGAATCTTACCATCGCAGCGGAATAAAATATAATATATAATAACAGACCTTTACACACAAAAAAACTATATCTTTTTTATACGTACATCATCAGAATACATCATCAGAGTTCAACAACATCAGTAACATACAACTAGACAGTAATTATAACCTGTCCTCACAATCTGAATAAACAGCGGAATATTTAAACAAATACGGAAGTACGTATCGCCATCCAGCTCCACATCATCATTTCCTGTCATCTATAATACTCGGTCTGATCTGAGCATTATTATTAAATAACACCCGAGTCGGTCTGAAATACCAGCATAAGAAAACCACACTCAAGTTGATTATTTAAAGTTTCAAAATCCTTTTGAAAACAAAAGCATCCCATAAGACCACGCCACAAATAAACATGTCGGGTTTTTACCTTACGATAGCCAAAACACTTTTTATTAAAATCCTCTGATGTTATAGTAGGGTCTATTTACAAATAATTATTAAAATAGCCGAAATTGTTACATTATTAAATTCCAGCTACTAGCCACAAAGTGGGTAATACAAAAAAAACTCGTAAAAGGCGTGTAGGGAGAATGGATTTCCAACTAATGACTACGCACTGGGGTACCACCTGTCACAGTACGTGGCCTAGATCACCGTACCGAGGATTACTCTCAATCCCTTACAACGCAAGGCCGGGACTACCCCTTACTGGATAATCCCGAGTAAGATCACCCCACGGTTGTGATCAGCAACCGCACCACTAAGCCGAAATAAAAGGGACATCTATACAGGGATGACCTCACCCTGAAATGGGAGCTACCCACCTAGCCTTGCTGCATATCCCCTGATTTTAAGTCATTCCCGGTCGATGAGGCTTGAGGCTAAGCGTTACCTTTTAGAATGTTTCACCTAGAATTCCCATCGTCCACTTGACGATGTTCTGAAAGCATTCATCCATACAAGTCCGTTATGGGTTCGAACGGAACCGAAGGCACTATTCCTACTATATCCATTTTGAAATCATCCCCAGGATTAGTAGCGACTAGCCCTTGCACTTCACTGCTCCACCTTCGAATCCAAACTCATTTTCCACGAAAACGTACAAACCGGATCGAAGTGGTTTTCGAGAAATAAATCCCAATCCCGGCATCTTCGAAACGATCAGCGCATTGGCCAATATTGATAGTCGGTTATTTAACTATCAATTAACATTCACAAAATCCATCAACATAAATAATTTCTCCAAATTAATTATTATTCTCTAAATACCTTCGCAAGATATATTCCACTTTTCAATCCTTTTGAAAACAGTTTCAAACCATACTTTTCTCATAAAATAAATTTCCAACTATTTATTTCCACTGAAAACACCAAGTACAAAGCTTTAGGTTTTTAAAATAATTTAAAACTCTTTATTATAAAATATCCTTTAAATCATTAAAAATAAAAATTACTTTAATACATATTCAATATATATACTTTAAGAATATTTAAAATGAAACTACCTCAATAATTTATTGAAATATATACTATAGGAATATTTGAAAATGATGTTACTTAATCAATATAAAACTAGATTTTCTCTTCTAAAACAAAATACTACGTCCCTTTAAATAATTATTACGATAATAGAATTGAAAAATACTTACTTTAGAATTTAAATATTTAGAAATAATAAATTTTCTAAAACATGCTTTCTAAAACAACATTAAACTTTTAACTTAAATTTAAAAATTTACTTTGAAAACGTATTTGGCTATCCAGGGAAATACACTTCTCTTCGCATCCTTTTTAAAAATAAATCACTAATTATTTTAAACAAACTTACCCATTCCTTTAATAAATTCCCACCTTGAATTTATTCTCCCCAAATATCCACTGATATATTTTACTTTATTTTATAAACCCAGTTTATAAATTCCATAGTCACATTCTCCTTCAAATTTTCAATTTCAAACACTTGAATCAATTCCTGAATTGATTTCCAATTCACTCCATTTGAAATAACTTCCTTCTTTATATATTTAAATAAATTTAAAACTTGGATTTTAAAATAAATTCTTTATTCCTTTAAATAATGTCACTTAAGGTTTAAAATTCATTATTTCTCTGTTTATTCAAAATCTCCTTTCCATACTCGAAATTTATTTATTAGAATTTTAAAATCACTTTTATTCTTTTCCAATTTATCCTTCAATTTATTCAAAATATCTATAATTAATTTTACTAACAAATTCACTCCTTTATTTTCTTTTCAAAAATCTAATTCTATATATTTAGATAACTCAGTGTACCGAAATATTCAAGCAAACTATAGCATTCGATATTCCAATATAATTCATCACAGAATATCAAATAATCATAACAGAGAATATTAAATAATCTAAATAAATGTTGAGGAATCGAGTTGGATCCCTCCAATCTGTTTTTCCCTGCATCCACAGATGTTAGCACAATACCAATTCCACTTGGAGGTGGAATATTGCGGTATATGGGATTAATATAATATCATCCGCTATTATGCGGCGCATAGGGTCTCATCCGCTATATAATGCGAGAAATCAATCATTCCAAGATATATTATATGTTGGGGATGCGGATTAAGGATCTTAAGGCAGAAATAACACTAGAGGGGGGTGAATAGTGTTTTAAAGAATATATGAACTATATGACTAAATTAAAACTTTCAACACAAATCTAAACAGAATTCTAACACAGAATGATCACAGAACATATAACAAATGCAAATAGTAAAGTAAAGCAAGTAAAAGGAAAGAACACATCGGATTTTATACTGCTTCGGAATCCTCCTACATCCAGTCCTGCACCAAGGCAATATCCTTGTACAGATTTTTATAAGCCAATATCCAAATTACAACCCTCAATTTCTAAGGCCTTGAGGAACCCTCCTATCTCCGAGTCTGCGGTAAACTCTCTTGATTTACGGGACACAAGATCACCCTAATACTTTCTAATAACAATCCTTTTGAATGGATAGACTCTATGGACTTTTTGAATACAAATTAATCCTATAACTCTGAATAGCACTTTGATCTTTAGTAGAATGATGGAGAATCAAATAGAGAGAGTATCTAAATGATTTCCTATTGAGAATTTGGCAGAATGATGGCACGATCTTGAAAATATGAAGTTTTATGGATATAGAATGGTGGAGAAGAAAGAGTGAAGAAAATAAGAATGTAGTTAGTAAAAAATTCGTTTTGGAAGCCTTTATATAGATGCACAACAGTCATAACCGTTGGCGAAAGGTTTTCGAACGAATGGACATTTCTTTTGAAAAGTTGAATTTTGAATCCAACGGCCACCATGTCGACATGGGGTATCCCCATATGTCGACATCCCTCAGTTCAAAATTGTAGAGATGTTGTTTTGTAAAAGCAATTGAATTTAAAACAAGTTGAAACTTCTCTGAAGCAAAATAAAGTGTGTAAACAATATTTTGAGATAGAGAATGAATATAAAACATTATTTTAAATAAATATATATATATATATATAATTGATATAGACCGTCAATTATATAAGTAATATTTAAAATCAGAATAAGTTTTGATGTTTTAAAAATAGAAGTTTTTAAAATCAGAATGGAGGAATATTTTAAGGCTAAAACAAAGTTTGAAAACATTTTTGAAAACATGATTTTGAATGCTAAAACATTTTGAAAAACAGATTTAAAAACATTTTGAAAAATCTATTCAAACTGAAACTGCAAAAACCTTCCTACAGAGCTCCTCCATAGGACTCGAGAACTTGTACAAAGTAGTTTAAATGATTTTGATTTTCGTGGGTTTGTAAGCCACTTGTCGTAGGTTTGTAAGCTACTTGTCGTGGGTTTGTAAGCCACTGGTTTCGATAGAAATTGGGTTCCATCCCAAAAGAAAATTGGAAGAAAGATGAGAGTTCTATTATGAAGTTTTAACAAAATACTAGACACTTATCTTGAGATCTTGAAATCTTGATTTTCTAGAGTCTTGAATCTTGAATCTCTAATCTTCATCTTGATGCTTGAGTCTTTATACTGATCAGTCTTCGATGATACCTGCATATACTTCCTATATACATACATACATATATATATATATATATATATGGAAATGTTAGTATATATTTTATAAAGTAAAGTATAATAACTATATAAGGTTGTTGTCATCAAAACATCATCAACTCAGTTCCTAACAATCTCCCCCTTTTTGATGATGACAACCTTTATTTATAAAATATTCTTACCATACCATAACTCACCCTTACTCCGTGATTTCTTCTTAAAACTACAACTCCCCCTTACTCCATGACTCCCTCTTACACCTAGCACATATATTTTTACAACTTTCTCCCCCTTTGTCATCAACAAAAACTATTAATTACTTAAGAATTCAAGAATGATTAGTATGAACAAATAATATGTATAGAGCAAGCATGAAACAATGAGTATAAGTGAACACATTTTAGTTATTACAACATATATAAGAACATACTTAAACACGAACAAACAAAACAATTTAAAACAAAGAATAAAATGAAGGTACGCTTTAATGGTGATCCTTAACTATAGGAGACTTATGAATCGAACAATTGGGGTAGTGGAGACAAAAGTTTCCACGTTGTTCAATTATGTTTCCATTAGTATCAACAAGGATCTCACCGGCGCAAATAACGCTCTCGTCCGTATTCATAGGGACTTCGGGTTGAGGTAAAGGTTGATCTTCCTCTTGGTCTTCTTGTGGTTCTTCCAAAGGTTCTTCTTCCTCGGATTCCATGGCTTGTGAAGAGTCTTCAATATTAATAGGATTTGTACAGTTATCCATAAGGAATTTTTGTACATTCCTAATAATATTCCCTTGCCTTTGTTGTTCTCTAGCCATCCTAAGTTGACTTACTTGAATTTCAGTCAACAATTGAAGGATATCTTTCATCTTCTCTTGTAATTTGATCACTCGAGCATGCGTAGATCGTTGAAATGGACCAGAATGAGGAGATGTGGGTGAAGTGGGTTCATTAGTAGAAGAGGAGGCCATTATTTTATTGTTTCAGAAGTTATTTACAGAGAATATTGTGAAGAAAGAGGAGAGAAAATGAAATAAATAGATAAATAACCAAATAACTAACTTTGGAGGGAAATTCTATTTTCAAATTTTTGTTGGGTATGTCGACATCAGGGGATGGGGCATGTCGACATGTCTTTCAGAGAAAGTGTAATTTTTATTTTGAATTTTTATTGATTATTATATTATTTTATATTTCAAATTTTGAACAAATACCTAATTCTCTTCTAAATTTAGTAAAATTCTGTTCGGTTAATGGTTTAGTTAATATATCAGCAATTTGTTTTTCAGTATTTATATAATCTAGAGTTATTATTTCTTTAGTTATATTATCTCTAAGAAAATGATATCTTATATCAATATGTTTAGTTCTAGCATGATGAGTTGGATTTTTAGATAGATTTATTGCACTAGTATTATCACAATATATTTTACTTATGTTAATTTCAAAATCTTTTAAAGTTTGTTGCATATATATGACTTGTGAATAGGCTAGAGCAGCAGATATATACTCTGCTTCAGTTGTTGACAAGGAAACAGTATTTTGTTTCTTGCTGAACCAAGAAACCAATGAATGTCCTAGAAAGTGACAAGTTCCAGGAAACCAGTGAATGTCCTAGAAAGTGACAAGTTCCACTTGTACTTTTTCGGTCTGATTTACAACCAGCATAATCAGCGTCACTATATGATATTAAATCAAAAGTATTATTTTTAGGATAAAATAAACCATAATCTAAAGTGTATTTTACATATCTTAAAATTCTTTTAACAGCTTTTAAGTGAGTTTCCTTAGGTTGTGATTGGTATCTTGCACAGAGACAAACACTACGCATAATATCAGGACGACTCGCTGTTATATAGAGTAGCGAACCAATCATTCCCCTATATAAAGTTTGATCAATATCTTTTAATTTATCTTCTTTACTTAAACCTACATTTGTTGACATTGGATTTGGTTTCCCACTAGAGGTGCTTAAACCAAATTTATTGATTAATTCTTTAGCATATTTTTCTTGACTTATGAAGATTCCATTTTCTAGTTGTTTAATTTGAAGCCCTAAGAAGAAACTTAATTCTCCCATGTGACTCATTTCAAATTCTTTAGTCATTATATCTGAAAATTCTTTATTCATTATGTTATTAGTTGATCCAAAGATTATATCATCTACATATATTTGATCCAGTTGAATATCTTGATTATTTCTTTTAATAAAGAGTGTTGTATCTACTTTACCAATTTCAAAACCAGATTGAAGTAAATAAGATTTAGTCTTTCATACCAGGCTCTAGGAGCTTGCTTTAGACCATATAGAGCTTTCTTTAACTTGTATACATGGTTTGGAAATTTATTATCTTCAAAAAGTGGAGGTTGTTCAACATAAACATCTTCTTTTACAAAACCATTTAGAAAAGCACTTTTAACATCCATTTGATATAATTTGAAATTATTATAATTAGCGAAAGAAAGTAGAATTCTTATAGCTTCTAATCTTGCTACGGGGGCAAAGGTTTCATCATAGTCAATTCCTTCTTCTTGATAATAACCTTGCGCGACCAAACGAGCTTTATTTCTTACAACCTCACCATGTTCATTCATTTTATTTTTATAAACCCATTTAGTTCCAATTATACTTTTATCCTCAGGTTTAGGAACAAGTTCCCATACATCATTTCTGGTAAATTGATTCAATTCTTCTTGCATAGCAAGAATCCATGAATCATCAGACGATGCTTCCTTTAGATTTTTAGGTTCAATTGTTGATATAAAGGCTACATTACTCATACTACTTATTTGATTTCTAGTTCTTACTACAGATTCAATATTTCCTAAAACATTTTCTATAGGATGATCTTTTGATATTTTAAATCTCTTATTTGGTTGATTTATTTCACTAATAGTTTCATTAGATTGATTTAAATTTATAAAATCTTCTTCATCATCTATTTGTACAATATCTTTAAGATTTTCATCAAAAGATACATGCATAGTTTCTTCAATAGTATTAGTTTTTAAATTAAAAACTCTGAATGCTTTGCTTCTATTAGAATAACCAATAAAGAATCCTTTATCAGCTTTTGGTTCAAATTTATCTAAATTATCTTTTGTATTAAGTATAAAACATTTACTCCCAAATACTTTGAAATAAGCAACTATAGGTTTCTTATTATAAAGTAATTCATATGGAGTTTTATTTGTTAATGGTCTAACTAAAATTCTATTTAATATATAACAAGCTGTAGCAACTGCTTCAGCCCAAAAATATTTAGGTAAATTACTATCAGAAAGCATTGTACGAGCACACTCTTGAATCGTTCTATTCTTACGTTCTACTACTCCGTTTTGTTGTGGAGTTCTTGGAGATGAAAAGTTGTGAGTAATTCCCTTCAGAGTACAGAAATTCTCAAAATTTTCATTTTCAAATTCACCTCCGTGATCACTTCGAATAGTTTTAATTTTGAAAGAATGTTGTTTTTGAATTCTTTTAGAAAAGTTTTTAAATATTTCAAAAGCATCACTTTTATGTTTTAAAAAGATTGTCCAAGTATATCTTGAATAATCATCCACTATAACAAAAACATATTTACTATGGTTAATTGATTGAACTTGAGATGGACCAAATAAATCTAAATGAGGTAATTCTAGAGGACTAGAGGTAGAAATAGCATCTTTTAATTTAAATGAACTTTTCTTAAGTTTTCCTAATTGACAAGCATCACAAATACTATCTATTTTAAAGTTTAACTTGGGTAGACCTCTAACTAAGTCAAGTTTTGATAGCCTAGATAATAATTTAAAATTCAAATGGCCAAATCTTTTATGCCAAATCCAAGGGTCACTTGTATTAGCCAAAAGACATAGGTTATCATTTGAAATTTTCATACTAAGGATATAAATATTTTTCTTCCTAATACCTTCAAAAATTATATTAGACTTATCATCTTCAATGTGACATTTATCTTTTCCAAAGTTAATTTTAAAACCTTTATCGCAAAGTTGACTTATACTAAGCAGATTATGTTTTAAGTTCCTAACTAATAAAACATCAGAAATAAGTAAAGTTTTAGAGTTACCGATATTGCCGACGCCAACCACATATCCTTTAGATTTGTCACCAAAATTGACTAATCCACCATCTTGATAAGTAATGTCCTTGAGTATCTCGGGATTTCCAGTCATGTGCCTTGAACAGCCACTATCAAGTATCCATTTATCTTCCTCAATTTGCATAGTTTGTCCATTGGGTGTTGATTCGTCAAAAGCCATATAACATGTCTGTTCCTGCATAACACACCAATTCGGTAGATAACTTGATTTTTCAAAATAACTATATGCAGACTTATGAAACTTTGATGAAATGCATATATTCAAAACAGTTTTAACACAATTTTCCAAAAATGCCATTTTTATATTTTTCAAGTTTCAGATTATGAAAACAATGAAAACCAATGCTCTGATACCAATTGTTGGGGATGCGGATTAAGGATCTTAAGGCAGAAATAACACTAGAGGGGGGGGGTGAATAGTGTTTTAAAGAATATATGAACTATATGACTAAATTAAAACTTTCAATAAAAATCTAAACAGAATTCTAACACAGAATGATCACAGAACATATAACAAATGCAAATAGTAAAGTAAAGCAAGTAAAAGGAAAGAACACACCGGATTTTATACTAGTTCGGAATCCTCCTACATCCAGTCCTGCACCAAGGCAATATCCTTGTACAGATTTTTATAAGCCAATATCCAAATTACAACCCTCAATTTCTAAGGCCTTGAGGAACCCTCCTATCTCCGAGTCTGGGGTAAACTCTCTTGATTTACGGGACACAAGATCACCCTAATACTTTCTAATAACAATCCTTTTGAATGGATAGACTCTATGGACTTTTTGAATACAAATTAATCTTATAACTCTGAATAGCACTTTGATCTTTAGTAGAATGATGGAGAATCAAATAGAGAGTATCTAAATGATTTCCTATTGAGAATTTGGCAGAATGATGGCACGATCTTGAAAATATGAAGTTTTATGGATATGGAATGGTGGAGAAGAAAGAGTGAAGAAAATAAGAAAGTAGTTAGTAAAAAATTCATTTTGGAAGCCTTTATATAGATGCACAACAGTCATAACCGTTGGCGAAAGGTTTTCGAACGAATGGACATTTCTTTTGAAAAGTTGAATTTTGAATCCAACGGCCACCATGTCGACATGGGGTATCCCCATATGTCGACATCCCTCAGTTCAAAATTGTAGAGATGTTGTTTTGTAAAAGCAATTGAATTTAAAACAAGTTGAAACTTCTCTGAAGCAAAATAAAGTGTGTATACAATATTTTGAGATAGAGAATGAATATAAAACATTATTTTAAATATATGTATATAATTGATATAGACCGTCAATTATATAAGTAATATTTAAAATCAGAATAAGTTTTGATGTTTTAAAAATAGTAGTTTTTAAAATCAGAATGGAGGAATATTTCAAGGCTAAAACAAAGTTTGAAAACATTTTTGAAAACATGATTTTGAAAGCTAAAACATTTTAAAAACAGATTTAAAAACATTTTGAAAAATCTATTCAAACTGAAACTGCAAGAACCTTCCTACAGAGCTCCTCCATAGGACTCGAGAACTTGTACAAAGTAGTTTAAATGATTTTGATTTTCGTAGGTTTGTAAGCCACTTGTCGTAGGTTTGTAAGCTACTTGTCGTGGGTTTGTAAGCCACTGGTTTCGATAGAAATTGGGTTCCATCCCAAAAGAAAATTGGAAGAAAGATGAGAGTGCTATTATGAAGTTTTAACAAAATACTAGACACTTATCTTGAAATCTTGATTTTCTAGAGTCTTGAATCTTGAATCTCTAATCTTCATCTTGATGCTTGAGTCTTTATACTGATCAGTCTTCGATGATACCTCATATACTTCCTATATACATACATACATACATATATATATATATATGGAAATGTTAGTATATATTTTATAAAGTAAAGTATAATAACTATATAAGGTTGTTGTCATCAAAACATCATCAACTCAGTTCCTAACATTATATACTACTATATATATAATATAACACACCAAAATCAACTCAATCAATCGATTATTTAAATTTAACCATTTAAATTTTAATCAAACCAGATGAGTGAGATTAACTCACCTTTGATTTTTACGACCTAAACCAAACCAGCTTGTTTTCTTCACGATTTTTCACGATTTCGGACCTTGAATAAACATTAGATAATTATCATTAATATTTGAACCAGTCGAAAAACTAAATTTCCATTTGACATATTTAGGTAACTAGTGATTTTATTTTAATAGTTTTCATTTTAACAAATGATTTAATTTTAAACAAATAATTAAATTTAAACTAATTTCCCTTTTAAAAAAACTTGTAGTAATTGAAAATCATTAAATAGGTTAACTAACAAATTGATCCCCAAAATCTATTATTTTAAAATAATCTAATAGATTAAAATGTATATATTTATTCCCTGGTTTTCCTATACGTAAAAATTTGTTTTCTTTTGATTCTGTAAATAACAATAATAATCTTCTCTACTTTATATATATAAACCTATAAATTGAGAAAATAAATTGGTTTACAAACTTACTGCTACTCTCCCTTTTAAAAGAGAGAGAGTGTGTGTGTGTGTGTAATTTGTCAAAATAATCTATATAGGTTTTTAAATCCAATATATAATTTAAATCCTTAAACCTTTTAATGTATAATAATTTCTGTTTAACCTATAAAATTCTCATCATAAACCTTCATATATTTCGCTGTAAATAATTTATAGATAAAATTGCCATACCTAACGTTCGATCCCAAAAAAAATCAAGTAGGAAACAACCCAGATCGCGCACGCATCCCTAAATCGAACGCTCGTTGCCACGCCGCCGCTTGTCGAATTGCCCCACTGCGAGCCCTAGCCTTGCCGTTACATCAAGTCATCGAGCCAGCTACCCCTTCCCTCGCCGCTATAATGCCGCGAGTTCCTCCCTCAATCGAAGCCAGACCTCCTTATCGATGCCAAATTCGAACGCGTCTCTACCTGAATGCACCTCCTACCATCTAGACGAAGCGTGCGTACGAGTTCGAGCAACCCAGAATTGCCGTATCACGCGAGCGAAACCACTAGTCGCGCCTCCCTTTCCTACGTAGATTTCGATCGGAAGTCAAAATCGAATTAGGAGAATAAATTTCGAAGTTCGGTCATTGATTTAAATTTTGTTTTGAAAAACTGGAAAGGAAGAGGGATAAGTATTGAAGTATCGACCATTATATTCTTTCTTTCCGTTTATTATTTAGAACCTGATGGAGGCATACGAATATCAGAAGAAAATGGCTACGCGCACACTATTAGGTCTACACTAGGGTGGCTAATAGCTGATGAAAGGAAGAGACAGATGTGAAGGGTTGAAGAAGCCAGCTACAGTGATTCTGGAAAGAACGAAAAAGCTCTGATGTGAACGAAAAGGAATACAGCTTGACTAGTCAACATATATATTATATTTTTAAATTCAAATCGTCTCGAATTTAGCAACTCAAAATCCCGACCCCCTATCAAGGCATGCCGCTAAGCATTCGCAAAGTTATGCCCCTATTCCGAATGCAATGGAAATGATTTCGAGTCCTAATTCGATCGTATGGGGAAAATAGCTTTTTGAATTGATTATTATCAATTAAATTTTCAGCGCGTTTATATATCGTACGCTCACACAACAACTCCGATCAATACGAAATTTGAAATTCGATAATAATACAATATTATGGAACTCATGGAATAGGTTTCGTCGAATTCCGAGATTGTGCCTCGGAAGGCTATTTTTAAATATCAATTTAAACGATATATTTTCAAAACCGAACAAATCACTGTTATATTAAATTTTAACACTTCGATTATCTTCAGTATTATCAATATAAATTTTATAAGCCTTTGAATTATTTTTAACAGGCTTAAAACTCCAGATTCAACATTTTACCCAACTTCAAATTATTTAATTCAATAATTTAATTATCAAATAAATAGTGATATTTGAATTCAAGTTAAAAATTAACTTTGAATATTTAAAATCAATTAAATATTCCAATTTCAAATGCTCAAAAATTTCGGGTTGTCACAAAATGACAATTTTTGGATCTAGTGGATGCATTGGAAGTGAAACACTATTCAAGAGAGGATTTGTCTCCTCGGTTATACGAGATTAGTGCCACGGTCAAATAAAGTCAACTCAAAGTCAAAGATTTTGGCCAGAACATTTTTGTTAATAATAATTGTTGTTATTGAACCAGGAACCTTGTGTTTGAACTATAGAGTTGAACATGGATGATATTGGAATTTTGACCATTACCAAATTCCGTAAGTCCAAATTGATATACTTTTAACGAAAAGAATTGGTGTAAATAATTGTCATAATCATTTACACTTAACAAAGTAAAATTAGATTTTACCAAAACTAAATAAGCGATAAATTTGGCAAAAATATCACACCACCTGCTATCTCACATGTGAATTCTAATATTCGAATAGTTCGATATTAATCGTTGATCAAATTTATACCTAAAGAGTCACAGAACCGAAATATTGTATACTCCTTTGACCATACGATTTAATTAGTTTGTAATTGTTATAAATTAATTAAATTAATTAATATTTGTGAAATTCTAATTATAAAATTTTTATTTGACATATTGAACAATGTAAATAAATATGTTTATAATAGTTATGAATATATTAACCGATATAGAATATCGATACATGTTTAAATTGGATTTAAATGCGACTAATATTGTATGGATTTAAAATGTTTGAAGCCCATATCGGGCAAGGGGTATTTAAACCATAATAGATTGGTAAAGGGGCGGCTGTGAGATGGTTAAAGAGGCTTAGCTTTGAAAGGATAAGAGGATGGAAGGGAAATAGAGAATGCGGATCTTGATTCATAACTTTTCTCCCTAATCTCTCATCTATAAAAGCATTTCAACCCACACTCATCTCCTATTTCTTTGAGCCTCTACCTTTGTCCTTACCAGTCAAAAATTACTCCCTCCTTTCCTCTAATTTTTCAAGTGCAAATCAAATAAATTAAAAGCTCCAATGGTCAACAATTCGAAGTTAGCACATTCAGGATTAGAATATGATTCCAAAGAACTTGTATCTTCGTTTCAGCAAATTCTTACATAATTTTGAAGTCAAGCTCATAACGAAACATTTTTTCGTTTTTACTTGATTATCAATATTAGTTTCCATGCTTGATTATAGAGTTAAACTTTTTTACATTTTTGACACGTTCTCCTCATTGAAAATCCATAAATTAACAAAAGAGAGTATCCTTAGGACTTTTGGTAATATTCTACTTTCACATATCTCTTCAGAACGTTGCCATATAATTGGTCTAAAGAAAATATAGGGTTCTAATTGAAAAGATTTCCTAGATCTACTCTATATAGATCGCTATCGGCATGCTGAAATAAATAAATAGTACAATTATAGGTCTTAATAAGTCCTAATTTACTATATATCAAAACCAACAATAAGCATGTGTAACCAAAAAGTGAACAAAGCAGGAATAATAAATGCATATGATTTGCATCGGTTCCACTATCTATGTGATTATACTTCCACTTCTAGGAATGAAATTTCACCAATAGGGAGAAATTACAACATATCGAATACAATAATTTTAATCGAATACAATGATTTATATTGGTTCCACTATCTATTCTTTGGTGAGGGTATGTCTTTGATTTACAAATATAAATTAATTTTATATCATATATCATATCATATTTAGATCGACCAGTGACAAATCTAGTATATCGATGCTCTGTCACGAATAAAATGGTTGAATATATGTTGATGCATTTATAAGTATAATTATGTATATTTAAAAAAATTATGCTTGTTGATGTTAAATATCACAGCAAGAAAACAAAAAAAACAATATTTAATTAAATAATGTTATATATGATTTATTTATATCTTAAATAATAAAATCATATAATAAACATTTAAAAATTTATAAAATTTTGTTATTACATAATAATAATTAGACCGCATGACAAACTTTATTTTAATATATATTTTAATGGGGTTTTTAGGCTCAAGGAAAAAGTTAGAGAAAAAGTTAGTTTCAGGGACAAGGAGTTTGTTTTTTAGGCCCAAGGACACTTCTTAGTGTAATTCACAGAATGATAGTTGTAACTATCATTTTCAGTTTACACTAAAAAGTGCCCTTCAGTCCGCGGGTACGGCGCAGTGGAAAGGAGGCTTGGTTTCTGGTAAAAAGACTCAGGTTCGATTTCTACCATGCGCTTCCCTATCCTATATAAATTTACCCGGGCGTATGGGGGCTTGGATCAGCGGATGGCTTTACTATACCCTCCTCAGGAGTTTACCGGTCCGCCGGATTCTCCTGGGTATTAAAAAAAAAGTGTCCTTCAGACTAAAAACAAAACTTGTTGTCTCTGAGACTAAATTTTTTTGCAACTTCTTCCTTGTGCCTATTTACCTGTATTTTAATTTAATGTACATTTAAATATTAATATAACTATTTATTTAACTAGAAATTGATTAAATAAATAAATAATATATATGTATGCAATATAATTCGAAATCAGGTATAAAGTTTTATATAATAGTAATACATAATGTGACGCCCCACCTCTATACTCACACTAGCCAAGGACATTAGGGAGTAATGCCGTCAACTAGCACAAAGAATAAGGCTTTTAAGGAGCGACCATCTGTGTAATTGCTTTGTGCGAGTACCGATATGTCGGATAGTATTACATGCATTTCATTTTAAGAGGAAATCTGACACATCAATTACAAACTCAAAACTACTACACAGTGGCTATGTGATCTTCGAAACAAATATAAAATAAGCATAACATAAATCAGTTACAGATATTCATATCACTAAGGCAGAAACAGATATGAATATAACATATAAAAGTGTACATAAAAGTAGTGGTCATGTAAGATCTACTACATCACAAAAGAATAGGTACAAGTGCTAGACAAAAGAATACGTACACATCAAGGAGTCTCTGTCTCGAAGGCATAAGAACAAAAACTACTAAGCTAAATTAGTTAGCCCAAAGATGAAGGACCATGATAAGAAGTCAAGTAGAAGCACCTGAAATACCTCGGTCTGACCCGAGTATTATTTAAGAAGAAAATAATAAAAGGATCAGTCTAGCTATAAATATCATACAAAATGATATAGGATAAGAGATATCACAAAAATCTATGATAACAATAATGTCATACTGTGACAAGTATATATTAAATAACAACAAAAGTCAGACAATATCTTAAATTTTCTCAAACACTAAAAAGAATGTCATATTCTTTAAATTATTAACCAATCCAAAAATATTGATAAAGCTTATCAATATAAACCACAAAAATTGGTGAAACACAAATTCTAGAAATCATTAAATAGAAATCCAGAAATCACAAAAGGTGGAGGCCTATCACAAATGGGAGCATGAAAACTCACCAACATGTGTATCACAAATGAGATGCTATCCCATGAACCGAACATCGACGCACCAAAAAAGATATACCCCATGCCCAATCGAACATTGACGCACCTAAAAAGATATGCCCCATGCAAAGTCCAAAATCGACGCACCTAAAAAGATATGCATGTTGAATCATATGTTTTTGATTCATGACAAAACAATGAATAAGACTATATAGACAAGCGACAAAAAGAGAAATAATTATACCATTGAAACTACAAAGGAGACAAGGCTACAAAACTGAGTATAGTATGTTAATTTATCGAAATTTTTAGTCTTAGAATTGTTAAAATCTATCCTCAAGTAGTTCACTCAAATAAAAGTTGTTATAAGCTTTAAGATGTTTTAAATATATAAGAAATGTGCACTAACTATCAGGTCAGTCGACTGACCATATATGGCCAGTCGACTGAATCTGCCCAGGTGCTTGTTTTTAAGCTTTAAACATTTTAAATATATAAGAAATGTGCAGTGATTGTCAGGTCAATCGACTGACCATATATGGCCAATCGACTGAATCTGCCCAGGTGCTTGTTTTTAAGCATTAAGCATTCTAAATATATAAGAACTTTGCACTGACTATCAGGTCAGTCGACTGACCATATATGGCCAGTCGGCTGAACCTACCCAGGTGCATAGAAAGTCTCTGTTTTGCACCAACTTTGAACATTCAGTCGACTGGTCGTTTTGGATTAGTCGACTGAATTCTTTCAATAGCTATTTTTCTAAACGAACACTTCCATTTGCCAAGAGATACGATTTAAATTAAAGAGGTTTTGATGCTTCCCTTGATCAGAAATCTTTGTGAATGGTTGCAGCTGTTTATCTACTATATAAACACTTAAGATTCACTTCACAAATCACCAAATTTCTGATTATTTTCTGATCATACTTTCTACTATCTCTACATTCTGAAAAGCAATCACTACTTACATATATTGCTTGAATCTCTAAATCAATTAATTTATTCTTTGATTCAAAGCGATATTTTCCTTTCTAAATCTTTACATACATATACTTGAGGAAAGATTATAGGAAGGTTGTAATATCAAAGACAAATCAGTGTTATCAAGAACACAAAGTGTCAAAGCAATTTGATTGAAACTGTTGAAGTCCTGTTTGGTTGTTCAGGCGGGTAAAGTCCTCTTTTGGCTGTTAGAGGCGTAAAAATCCTGATAGGTTTCTTAGGTGTTGTATACCTATTCCATCGGGTTAAGTGAGGGGTTATTGTGAGAAATTCTAGAGGGAAGTCTGGGATTGGACGTAGAATGGGAAGTTCGAACCAGTATAAAAATTCCTGGTGTGCTTACTCTTATTTACTTTGCTATTATCATCTGTTTTTTGCATTTAGATTATAATACATTCCATATTACACGATTCTAAGTGATTGCTAGCCACACAGTAGTCACTTTCATTTGGTATCAGAGCAATGACATCCTATAACCGTAACACATTTATTTGATAATCTTTTTCTAATATGGAAAATAACACCATCACAAGCACTATCACTAACATTTGTTTTATTGAAGGTTAATCTACTGCACGACCTCCACTATTCAATGGCATGTATTATAATTACTGGTCAACTAGAATGAGAATATATATATGCAATCTAATGGTTTTGAAACTTGGAACATTACTCAAAACGAATATACTATTCCAATAGGACTTTTCAACTTGGACCGCTGCACATAAAACAGATGCTACTACAAATGCTAAAGCTATGAATATGTTATTCAGTGCATTAGATAGAAATGAGTTTAATAGAGTCAGTATGTGTACAAATGCTTATGAGATACGGAGAAATTTAAAAGTAACTCATGAAGGAACTAACAAAATTAAAAAAAGCAAAATTTCTATGTTGAAAAATCAGTTTCAAAATGAAATCAAACGAAAATATAAATGACATGTACTCTAGATTTCAAGATATATATCATTCACTATTGGCACTAGGAGAAAAATTTTCTGACTTTGATATAGTATCAAAAATCCTAAACTCTTTAACGGATGAATGGGAAAGAAAGGTTCTAGCCATTGAAGAAGCAAACAATCTTTCAACCATGAAACCAGAAGAGTTAATAGGAAATATAATGTCATATGAAGTAAATTTGCAGGCAAAGTAAGTCCAAGCATAGGATAAGAAGAATCTAGCATTTCAAGCAGAACAAAATGACTCTGACTCACATAAAGAGGATATGGCATTTATTGCTAAGAATTTTAAAAAGTTTTTGAAATTCAAAAAGAATAATAGGATCAAGAGTTACAAAAATAATTCTAGTAACAATAATAGCAATAAACCATCATCTTCTGTCATGGAATGTTATGAATGTCATAAAAAGGGTCATATGAAGAAAGACTGTCCAGAGAAATAGAAAAATAAATTCAAGAAGAACAAATTCAAGAAGAAAGCTTTTTCTGTAACATGGGATGATTCAGATTCTTCATCATCAGAAAGCGACAGTGACGGTGGCACAGAGCAAGCAAATGTATGCTCCGTGGCTACAAATGGTGATGTAAGTGAACTAAGTTTTGAAGATTTAGTTGAACTTAATTCAAAACTAATAGATTTCGCAAAACAAACTAAAAATCAAAATAAGGAGTTACAAGGAAAACTGAATAGATTTGAATTAGAAATTAGTATGCATAGAGATGAAAAGAAAATTCTCGAAGAAGAACTTGAAAAATATCAAGAATTTAATTCTAATTTAGCATCTCAACTTTCTATAATAACTTAGGAATTAGAAATTCAAAAGAATAAAAATGATGTTTTATCTGTTGAAATTAATGATTTAAAATCTAACATTAAAGTATTAGCTTTAGAAAAATCCAGTCTTAAAACAGAGCTAGAAGATATCAATAAAAATATTTCAAATTTTAATAAAAGAAGAGAAAATCTTTCTAAAATAATAGAAAATTCTCAGTCTACTTCAAATAAAATGGGACTAGGATTTAAGAAAATTGAAGATCCTAAAAAATCTAGAAAGTTTAAAAATAAGTTTAAAAATAAAATTAGTAAAGATTTAAAGAAAATAATTTATAAAGATCTTAAAACTATTAAAATATGGATTCCTAAAACAAATAATAACTTGATTAGGAATAAACATATCAAAACTTTTATGGAAACTGTTCATAAAATAAGAATTATATTTATAAAGTGAATTCTGAACCTTCTTAGGTTTGGTTTTCTAAGACCTAACTCTTAGGACCCTAAAAAGAAAAAGTGGGTATCATCTTAATCTTTATTTTTTGCAGGTACCACTTAAAAAGAGAGGAAAATGGATTCTAGACAGTGGTTGCTCGAAACACATGACATGTTAACAGACATAGTCTACTCAAATGGAGGATCAGTCACGTTTGGAGATAATTCAAAAGGTTATGTCATCGGCAAAGGCGATGTGAGCAATAACGGTATCTCTAACTCTCCTCTCATTACTGATGTCTTAGATGTCTTATTAGTAAAAAACCAAAAACATAATTTATTAAGTATAAGTCAATTATGTGATAAAGGCTTTAATATATCTTTTTCAAAAAATAAATGTAATATTTCTGATAAAAATCAAAATTTAATTTTTGAAGGTATAAGAGATAGAAATATTTATATTTTAAATATGAATATAAATCATAACACAAATATGTGTTAGTAGCTACAGAAAATAATTCTTGGCTATGGCACAAAAGATTTTGTCATATAAATATTAATACTATATATAAATTAGCTAAAAAATAAACTTGTTAAAGGACTACCTGATATGAAATTCAAAATTGATAATATCTGTGATGCATGTCAGTTAGGAAAATTAACAAATCTTCTTTTAAATCTAAGGAAATCATATCTACAACACAACCACTTGAACTATTACATATGGACCTTTTAGGACCTATTCAAGTTCAATCTATTAATCACAATAGATATGTATTTGTTATTGTAGATGATTTTTCAATATATACATGGACTATTTTTATGAAACATAAAAGTGATACTTTTGAAAATTTTAAAATTTTTGTAAAGAGAATTCAAAATATAAAGAATTTTAAAGTTAGAAATATTAGAAGTGATCATGGAGGTGAATTTGAAAATGAAGCTTTTGAACATTTTTGTAACAAGAAAGGAATTAATCATAATTTCTCCTTTCCTAGAACACCACAAAAAATGATGTTGTAGAAAGGAAAAACAGAACATTACAAGAATGTGCACGATATTTATTAGATGGAAGCACTTTACCTAAGCATTTCTGGGCAGAAGTTGTTGCAACTGCTTGCTATGTTTTGAATCGTGTTTCTATTCGATCATTAACAAAACATACTTCATATGAACTTTTTAATGGAAGATAACCAACTATATCATATTTTAAAGTTTTTGGTTCAAAATGTTTTATACTTAACACTAAAGATCAGCTTGGCAAATTTGATCCAAAATCCGATGAAGGAATATTCATAGGATATTCGGAAAGAAGCAAAGCTTATCGAGTTTTTAATACAAAAACTAAAGTAACCGAAGAAACTCTACATGTTTCATTCGATGGAAATGTCAAAACTTCTTCTTAAATTACAAATTTGGAAAATAATACAAATATAATTTTGACAAATAATTCAGAAGATGATGATATTATTCTTTAAAATAATAATTCTGATATTACTATAGAAAATGAAAATGCTATTAATAATAATAATATAATAAGATCTCCTCCAAGAATTCTTAGAGATCACCCTGTTCAAAATATAATTGGAGAAGTAAATTCAAATGTAAGAACAAGACATCAATTAAATCAAATGTGCCATATAGCTTTTCTCTCTAATATGGAACCTAAAAATATTAAGGAAGCCTCAACTAATGACTATTGGATTATAGCTATGCAAGAAGAGCTAAATCAATTTGAAAGAAACGAAGTTTAGGAATTAGTTCCTAGACCAAGTGATAAATTAGTCATTGGTACAAAATGGGTTTTCAAAAGCAAAGCTGATGTACAAGGAAATATTACTAGAAATAAAAGTAGATTAGTAGCACAAGGTTACAATCAAGAAGAGGGAATAGACTATGAAGAAACGTTTGCTCTAGTTGCAAGACTAGAAGCTATACGTATTTTATTAGCTTTTGCATGTTTTCATAATTTTAAATTATATCAAATGGATGATAAAAGTGCTTTTCTAAATGGATATATAAAAGAAAATGTCTATGTTGAACGACCTTTTCTTTTTACTCATGAAAAATTTCCAGATCATGTTTATAAACTTAAGAAAGCTTTATATTGTTTAAAACAGGCACCTTGTGCTTGGTATGACCGACTTAAAAGCTATCTACTAGAATCTGGTTTTGAGTTTGGAAAAGTTGATCAAACATTACTTATTAAGAAAACTAAACATGATATTTAATTATACAAATATATGTTGATGATATTATTTTTGATTCAACAAATGAAAAACTATGTCAGGAATTTTCAACTAGCATGACAAATGAATTTGAAATGTCACCTATGGGAGAACTATCATATTTTCTTGGATTGCAAATCGAGCTATTACAAAATGGCATTTTTATAAATCAAGAAAAGTATTGTGATAATCTAATTAAACGATTCGGTATGGAAAACACTTCTGCCAAACCAACTCCAATGAGTACACCTATACATCTCGATAAAGATGAAAATGGTAAAAGTGTTGACCGAAAACTATATTGTAGTATGATTGGATCATTACTTTACTTAACTGCTAGTCAACCTGACATTATGATGAGTGTTTGTTTATGTGCTCGATTTCAAGCAAATCCTAAAGAATCACATATGCGAGCAGTTAAACGTATAATTCGTTATCTTAGCAAAACTAAAGATTTAGGATTATTTTATCCTAAAGAATGTCCTTTTGAATTAGTACCATATAGTGATGCTGATTTTGGAAGAAGTCGGACAGATAGAAAAAGTACAAGTGGAACTTGTCATTTCATTGGACGATCCTTAGTATCTTGGTTTAGCAAGAAACAAAATTGCGTTTCACTATCGACATGTGAAGCAGAATATATATCTCTAGCTTTAGCATGTGCTCAAGTAATCTACATGCAAATAACATTATAAGATTTTGATATAAAATAAAATTAATCTATAATATATTGTGATAACACTAGTTCGATAAATTTATTTAAAAATCCTGTCAATCACTCACGAACTAAACATATTGACGTTCGTCATTATTTTCTTCATGATAATATTGAAAAGGACATAATAAACTTAGAATTTGTAAATTCTAAAAATCAGTTAGCTGATATTTTCACTAAACCTATCAATGAAAATTGTTTTATAAATCTAAGAAGAGAATTAGGTATAATTTCTTTAAAGGAATTATAAAAACTGCTAAAATTAACTTAAAAAATAATATAAAAAAAAATTCTGGTACTCAAACCCCATACCTCGGGTTTGATAAGCCTATGTCTCTTCTACTTGACTGTAACGACCCAGAATTTTTAGAAATTAAAATTTGAATATTTAATTTATTTTAAATATTAATAAGTGAATTTATAAGTCAAATAAATTTTTATTTGAATTATTGGATTTTATTGAATAATTAAATCGATAATTTAATACGTTAAATTATGGAAATAATTGAAAATATAGTTAAATATGATTGAAAATGATTTGTAAAATTTTATTTTATCATATGGAAGTTAGAATGATATTTTAGAACTTTTAAAATCGAATTAAAAGTTAATTTGTGAAAATTGAATATTTTAATAATTTAATCGACTAGTGAAAATAGTTAATTTTTGAACAGTCTCAGAATTGAACGAAACCAGTTTCATTGGATCCGTAATAGTTAGTTATTATCGGATTTCAATTTTCGTGTCAATCGGAGTTATCGTTTGATTGTGGCAGCTCGAAACGCATCGAATTATTTTTAATTTAAATTTGGCGAGTTAAAATAGTCATTTTTCAAAAAGTCTCGGATTTCGATGAAACCAGTTTCATCGGATCCGTAATGTGATATTATTGTAAGGTTTCAAATTTCAAGTCAATTGGATTTACCGTTTGTCCGGTACAAATTAAAACGCCTAGAAATCGACTTAAATCGGTTTAATTCAAATTGAGCGTTTACAGCCATAACTCGCACATACTTCCGAATTAGCTTCCGAAACCAGTTCCACTGTGTCCGGAACGCGGGGTAAACCTTAGAAACGCCAACCGGCACGCTTCGTTTGGAGTTCGGAAAATCCGGGTGAATAGTAAATTGGAAATTTTTCTATAAAAGCCCCTCAATATCACAATTTGCAAAAAAAATAAAGGGCTAGGGTTTCATCATGTTCAGGCCTCCACCTTTATAGAAATCAAAGGCTGAAACAACATCATCTTCTCCCCTCAATTTCTCTAAATCTGTAGATAATTAGAAGAAGTGTTTAACATGAAAGTTGTAGAGCGTCTCGAGCTCGTTAGATCCATACGGAGATGATGGCGTGAAGTGGAGCAGGTGGAGGGCAGGATGGCCGCGTCCCCTGGTGGTTGCGCATGACTTTCAAGAGGCATCAGGAGGCCGAGCTCCTCCATGTTTGGGCCGAGCATAGTAGGGGTGATGCTCTTCGATATGGGAGTCATTGATCATGTTCATGTCGCTCGAATAGGAAGCATGAATTAACCCTAATTTGGAAAGCTATGGGTTGAGCTTGCATTTTGGAACCTGGAGATGTGAACGTGGGGGAGAAGAGGGGAGGGTGCGGCCCTGATGCAGGCCAGTGGAAATGAAGGGCTAGGATTTGATTAAGGTTTAAAATTTATAAAATTTTGTTGTAATTTAGTTATAAAATCGTGTACAATCTTTAAAAATTCATAACTTTTTCATACGAGGTCGAAAACGCACGAAACCAGTTGCGTTGGAATCGTATGGACGAGCACTACGCGATGGAGTTGGTTTGGAGTCGTTTGGAGTTAGTGAGAATTTCTGGTAAAATTAAACGCACGTTTAATTTTATTCGAAATAAATCGCTAAAACGGAAATAAAATCAAGGTGAGAACTTCTCACTCAATCGAATCGGTTTCGATTTTATTTTAAATAGTTAGATTTAAAATATTTGAATGCATGTTTGAATGTTGATTGATATCTATTGATTGTTAAAATAGACATTATACGCCGTTAGTAAGCGGATGTTATTTATTAAAAACATATACCGCGAATATTTCATAAACAGTGAAATTGGTATTATATATAATATCAATATATATATATATTGGCATATGTATATATTGCAGTTATTGATTTCCCGCATTTATTTGTTTAGCGGATGAGACCCTATTACGCCGTTATTAAGCGGATAATATTTAATAAGAACATATACCGCGATAATTTCGTACTGGAGCGAAATTGTTATTGTGCTAATGTTTTTGGATGCAGGAAAACAGGTTGGAGGGATCCAACTGGATTCCTCAACAGTTTTTATTTGATTTCAGATATTTTGATATTTGATGGATTTTCATATTGATATATGATATCGTTGTAGTCGTGATTGACTGTTTGGTGTGTAGCATCATTGGACCCAG
This sequence comes from Allium cepa, assembly GCA_030765085.1. Lineage (NCBI taxonomy): Eukaryota > Viridiplantae > Streptophyta > Magnoliopsida > Asparagales > Amaryllidaceae > Allium > Allium cepa. The sequence goes on along the minus strand of CM060935.1, from coordinate 437,818,484 downwards.
ATTTTGGGATTTTAAAATGATTTTAAAGTGATTTTACAAAGTATACGTTTTATAAAATAATTTTGGAATTGATCCATTTTAAATAAATAAACGTTATAATTTTTAATGTTATAAAAATTATGATTTTTGAGAAATATAGTTAAAAACTGATTTTTTAGAATATGATGCTATTGAGTTTATAAAATAGTTTAATCGAGATATTTTAGAATTTTTGTGAAAAGTTTAAATATAGGATTTATAAAATTTAATTATTTTATAAATCAAAATGGTGAAATAATAAAGGAGATTAAAGAAGTTTTAAAAGAATAATATAAATTGAATTATATTAAGAGATTTATAAATGGATATTTATAAATTGAAATATTGAAATTATAAAACGAGTTTTTATAAGTGTTTGAATGAAGTGAAAATGAATTTCATAAATGAATGAAATTTATAGAATTTTAAACAGTGAAGTTATAAATGGAATTTTATAAACAGTAGGTTTATAAAATTTATAAAGTTATTGAAAGAATGAATTTTGGATAAATAATTGAATCTTATAAGTTATAAGATTTATAATTATGAAGTTTAAAAGAACGATTTTGTAAAATAATCGTTTTATAAGTATTTAATTTATAATATGAATGTTTAGTTCATAATTTAGTTATAAACAGGAATAGGTTAATAAAAGAATTTATAAAAAGGAAGTTTTTATAAATAAATAGAAATGGAATTTATAAACGTTGTTTTATAAATTCGCAAATGACTTATTTTGATAAGAAAATTGTTGAAACCTATTAATGGAGTTATATTCACATTTTCAAATAGTGAATAATCCTTTGAATTAAAACGAATAAAAGGATGAAATTGTTAATGAAGTATATTCACGTTTTTGAATGGTGAATAATATGTTAAAGAAATTGTTTTGAATGTGATATTTTAAATAGAATTAAAACGATCTAACGAAGTTTTAATTGTGTTGAGATTCGAAACCATAGATTTCAACATTAATTGTTGAAATAGACGTTTTCGAGAAATAAAAGGAAATGGTGGACTATAACACTGTTGTTATAGTAAATGATTTCCGAAAGGAAATGTTTTGTACAGTATTGGGATTTATATATCTATTTTAATTTCGAATCCCTATACTAGTGATTTTGGGTTGTTGTAACGATGTTTTACGCAACATTCGTTTTGGCCCAAATAAATATGTTTAAGAGAATGATTTCCTTAAAGAATGAAATATGTACTTAATTTCGATTTAAGTATATTGAATATTTTCTAAGTGTTGAAAATAAATAAAATTTGTGAATTACTTATGAATAAATAAGTATGGAAATGTTTTCCAATATAAAGCGAATATTTTGAGAATTTATCTTTTTGAAGATAAATTGAAAAGGAATATTGAAATGAATAATTGGAATCGAATATTCATAGATATTTTGGATTATAAATTCACTATAGAATTTATGAATGAAAAGGAGAATTTGTTTAAAAATAAATATTGATTTATTTTTGAAATGTGAAATTATATATCTTGTAAAGATATTTTGGAAAAATAAATAATTTGGAAAATTATTTGGAAACTGATGATGTGTGCATATCCAGTGATAGTTCAATAACCGACTATCAGTATTTCCCTTTGAATGGGTAATTGATGTGATTTGTTTGAATGTGAATGCCACACTTATTTTTGAATAAGCGCTCACTATTCGGGTTAACCGGGAAAGGACCATGGGGTCGTATAACCCATTCCGAATATGTGATACGCGTTGTGAATTGCATTGAAGATCGGTGTTGAAGACCGAGTTTTTGCGAAAGCGATAGGATGACCTATCGATTGTCTCTGCACTAGGTAGCTCCTGGTATAGAGATTCCTTAAGTGATGGGAAATTCGATCGGGATTGTGAATACCCGAATTGCAAGGGCTTCGTGAGAAGTGCCTTCGGTTTTGTTCGAGCCCGGAACAGACTTGTATGGATTGTATGTCTGACATTACAAGTTGAGATATAAAGCCGATTTCTTTCAAAGATATTTCTATTGGTGGCGAAGAATTTATTCTTTTAGCTTAACACCCTTCTCTGAGACGTACGAGCCCAGAGGTTATATAGTTGAAGTTATCAGCGATATATTCCCAATTTGGTAATGTGACATGCTGAGTGTTGCTGTAAATGATCATTGTGTTGATTATTGTGATAGGATCATTTATTTGATCGTCTATCTTAGTGATCATTGTGTTGATCATTTGTTGACCCAAAGCATGGCTTTCGTATAAAGTATGTTTTTGTGGACGTGACTTCGTCGAACCTCACATCCCGGAAATGGTCAAAACAGGAAAGATGCGGCAAGGTTATGAGGGGTAGCACCCTTTAGGGTATGTACATTTCCTTCTGGATAGAGGTGGTATCATGGTATGGAGCCTAGATATTTAACCTATGTGGTTACTACGAATTTATTACTTTGTGGTTGTTGGCTATCGGGATCCCGTGAGAAAGGTCGTTTACGATCGGGGAATGGCGTGCTCGTGTCAGTAGTTACCCAGTTAGGGGTAACCCGGCCTTGTGTTAGCAGAGTTCCGGTTTGGTTCTCGGGGATGTCTTTCCAGAGGCATTCTCATGTGGCAATGGGAAGTTCCTTGGCCTGACCATTTGTTGGAAATCCAAAGAAACAATACGAGACTTGTACGGTTTTAGTTGTATAACCTGCTATGGAATGTGGCGGTAACCTGCTATTGAACATAGTTAGCTATAGTAGGCATAGTTCGGAATGTCTACGCTGGCTAAGATTTATATTCTACTTTCGAAATAAATTTTTCCTACACTATGCACTAATAATAATATGAAATGTTATTTTAAATGCGTATCAAGCATCTTTGACTATCATAAGGAGAAATCTCCTCCGATTCTGCGTTTGCGTTGTGTGTGTGTGCGGGAGGCCTTATGGTAGTCTCATTTTTAAAAGCATTGCGAATTGAATTTAAAAATATCTCTCTATTTTGATTTTAAAGATAAATAAACTGTTTTGAGTTCTCACACCAGTCACATGACTGACTTGGAGTTTATTGTTTTCCTTCCTAAACTCCGGGTGCCCACCAATTTTCACACGGGCAGTCAAGAGTTAAGGTTTATCAGGATATTCTGGATATTCTGGAGTTGCTGGAGGCAAGCTGGATAGCATGGCGTATTACTTATATAGTATTTCTTTTTCCGCTGCACTGTTTGTTGTTGTTGTTGTACACTCTGATGATATGATATGATGATGTAATGAAATGTATAAAATGTAATAACTGATATAGTTCTTTGTTTAAAGATTATTCATTTATTTATTATATGTTGTTCCGCTGCGAATTGTGAGATTCTGATGTTGTTCTGTTTTCTTTCTGTTCCGTTCTATTTTAAAATTTTCTATCTTCTTTTCCCTATCCCTATTTTCTTTTCTCTCTTTTTCTTTTTCTTTTCTTTTTCTTAAACCCATAACTATTCGGTTTTTCGGCAACGAAAAATCGAAGCGTTACATTTGGTATCAGAGCTTATGGTTAAGCGACAACCATGGTTCTGTTGGGTATAATTCATTAGAGATAGAGTCAGCAGTACTCTAGAATGAATTTTAGTGTAATAATAGCTATGAGAGCATATTTGTTAGTGAATATAAAATTGTTTTGTATTGTGTTGACTTATCGGTTGATTGTTTATAGATTCCAGTCGATGTAGTCTAGCTAACTATCGTAGATAGGAGTTTCTAAACTCTTAAACAAGATAAACCGACATAATATTGTTTTAAATTGGGTAAACGAAATAATTTTACCTTGATTATATTTTATATATAAAAGAATAATTTTTCAAAATTATTAAAGTAGATTGTTGATTGTTTAGATGTTTGAATAATCTAAATAAAAGAATAATTGTATAAGCAAAATTAATTATAAGAATTGAATTATAATTAAAGTGATTTACAATTGTGAAATAAACTTATATATAAGAAGTGAAACTATATGAATATATTTATGAATATGAGTTGTGAATAAAAGTGAATTTAAAGATAAATATGAACTTAAGTTATTTAAATGAAATTCAACTTTTGTAATTAAATTGAATGAATGGAATAATGTGTAATCAATTAAATGTAAATTAAGTTGATATGAAATAATGAATATAAGTGTTAATTCATTAAAATCTAAAGTTATTGGAAGTTGAATAATTGAATGAAAATCAATTTAATTAAACCAATTGATAAGCAAAGGAATTTGGTTGTAATTAATATACATTGATTGTTATATGATTGTTAGTTGATTGTATATAATTCATTAAGTGTTAATGAAATTGATTTAATAAAATTGGAAGCTAAAGTAATTGAATTCAAATTAGAAGCAAATAAATTTGAATAGAGTTGAATTTAAATTGAAAGTGAACCAACTTGAATATGAATTAGTAAATATAAACTAATTAAGAATGAATGTTAGTAAGAACATCCACTGTATATGAATCAAATGTGATTAAATTGAAAACCCAATTCATTGAATATTAATAAGAATATAAATGAATATTATTGGTTATGAATGATAGTTGGTTGATGTTTGCATTTGTTGCTTTTGTTTCATTTGCTATGTTGGCATATATAGTTATTATGTTACTATATGTTGTATATTGATACTATTGTCTATATACATGATTCTCATGTTGTTTGTTGAGTAATTAGTAGGTGCGGATCGCGTATGCTTCGCATTTGGAGCTCGCTTTTGCGCTATATTAGCCATATATGCTTGCTAATAAAATATAAGGTACATATCTCGGATTACATACCGTACTTTTACACTTTTTTCCCTGCGGGATGCCTCATTACTTGATGAGATGTATATTTGTGATATATATACTGTCATTTTTTTTCGGATCGAGCCGCGCAAAGGAGACTATGGCGAATTTTTCCGAAAATTTAAGGCGTTAGAAAATTTTTGAGAAAATTGGAAAATTTTGAAAACTTTAACTTAGATTTTGGAATTGAAAGTTAAACAATAGTAGTTGTTTTTGAAAAGATAACTAAGTATGATTTGAAAACTTAGTAAGTTATTGTAAGAAGTTTAACTATGAATTTTTGGAAAGTTAATAAATTCTATAACTTTCTTACTTAATAATTTCGAGGACGAAATTCTTTTAAGTGGGGAAGATTGTAACGACCCAGAATTTTTAGAAATTAAAATTTGAATATTTAATTTATTTTAAATATTAATAAGTGAATTTATAAGTCAAATAAATTTTTATTTGAATTATTGGATTTTATTGAATAATTAAATCGATAATTTAATACGTTAAATTATGGAAATAATTGAAAATATAGTTAAATATGATTGAAAATGATTTGTAAAATTTTATTTTATCATATGGAAGTTAGAATGATATTTTAGAACTTTTAAAATCGAATTAAAAGTTAATTTGTGAAAATTGAATATTTTAATAATTTAATCGACTAGTGAAAATAGTTAATTTTTGAACAGTCTCAGAATTGAACGAAACCAGTTTCATTGGATCCGTAATAGTTAGTTATTACCGGATTTCAATTTTCATGTCAATCGGAGTTATCGTTTGATCGTGGCAGCTCGAAACACATCGAATTATTTTTAATTTAAATTTGGCGAGTTAAAATAGCCATTTTTCAAAAAGTCTCGGATTTCGACGAAACCAGTTTCATCGGATCCATAATGTGATATTATTGTAAGGTTTCAAATTTCAAGTCAATTGGATTTACCGTTTGTCCGGTACAAATTAAAACGCCTAGAAATCGACTTAAATCGGTTTAATTCAAATTGAGCGTTTACAGCCATAACTCGCACATACTTCCGAATTAGCTTCCGAAACCTGTTCCGTTGTGTCCGAAACGCGGGGTAAACCTTAAAAACGTCAACCGGCACGCTTCGTTTGGAGTTCGGAAAATCCGGGTGAATAGTAAATTGGAAATTTTTCTATAAAAGCCCCTCAATATCACAATTTGCAAAAAAAATAAAGGGCTAGGGTTTCATCATGTTCAGGCCGCCACCTTCATAGAAATCAAAGGCTGAAACAACATCATCTTCTCCCCTCAATTTCTCTAAATCTGTAGATAATTAGAAGAAGTGTTTAACATGAAAGTTGTAGAGCGTCTCGAGCTTGTTAGATCCATACGGAGATGATGGCGTGAAGTGGAGCATGTGGAGGGCAGGATGGCCGCGTCCCCTGGTGGTTGCGCACGACTTTCAAGAGGCATCAGGAGGCCGAGCTCCTCCATGTTTGGGCCGAGCATAGTTGGGGTGATGCTCTTCGATATGGGAGTCATTGATCGTGTTCATGTCGCTCGAATAGGAAGCATGAATTAACCCTAATTTGGAAAGCTATGGGTTGAGCTTGCGTTTTGGAACCTGGAGATGTGAACGTGGGGGAGAAGAGGGGAGGGTGCGGCCCTGATGCAGGCCAGTGGAAATGAAGGGCTAGGATTTGATTAAGGTTTAAAATTTATAAAATTTTGTTGTTATTTAGTTATAAAATCGTGTACAATCTTTAAAAATTCATAACTTTTTCATACGAGGTCGAAAATGCATGAAACTAGTTGCGTTGGAATCGTATGGACGAGCACTACGCGATGGAGTTGGTTTGGAGTCGTTTGGAGTTAGTGAGAATTTTTGGTAAAATTAAACGCACGTTTAATTTTATTCGAAATAAATCGCTAAAACGGAAATAAAATCAAGGTGAGAACTTCTCTCTCAATCGAATCAGTTTCGATTTTATTTTAAATAGTTAGATTTAAAATATTTGAATGCATGTTTGAATGTTGATTGATATCTATTGATTGTTAAAATAGACATTATACGCCGTTAGTAAGCGGATGTTATTTATTAAAAACATATACCGCGAATATTTCATAAACAGTGAAATTGGTATTATATATAATATCAATATATATATATTGGCATATGTATATATTGCAGTTATTGATTTCCCGCATTTATTTGTTTAGCGGATGAGACCCTATTACGCCGTTATTAAGCGGATAATATTTAATAAGAACATATACCGCGATAATTTCATACTGGAGCGAAATTGGTATTGTGCTAATGTTTTTGGATGCAGGAAAACAGGTTGGAGGGATCCAACTGGATTCCTCAACAGTTTTTATTTGATTTCAGATATTTTGATATTTGATGGATTTTCATATTGATATATGATATCGTTGTAGTCGTGATTGACTATTTGGTGTGTAGCATCATTGGACCCAGATTTTGGGATTTTAAAATGATTTTAAAGTGATTTTACAAAGTATACGTTTTATAAAATAATTTTGGAATTGATCCATTTTAAATAAATAAACGTTATAATTTTTAATGTTATAAAAATTATGATTTTTGAGAAATATAGTTAAAAACTGATTTTTTAGAATATGATGCTATTGAGTTTATAAAATAGTTTAATCGAGATATTTTAGAATTTTTGTGAAAAGTTTAAATATAGGATTTATAAAATTTAATTATTTTATAAATCAAAATGGTGAAATAATAAAGGAGATTAAAGAAGTTTTAAAAGAATAATATAAATTGAATTATATTAAGAGATTTATAAATGGATATTTATAAATTGAAATATTGAAATTATAAAACGAGTTTTTATAAGTGTTTGAATGAAGTGAAAATGAATTTCATAAATGAATGAAATTTATAGAATTTTAAACAGTGAAGTTATAAATGGAATTTTATAAACAGTAGGTTTATAAAATTTATAAAGTTATTGAAAGAATGAATTTTGGATAAATAATTGAATCTTATAAGTTATAAGATTTATAATTATGAAGTTTAAAAGAACGATTTTGTAAAATAATCGTTTTATAAGTATTTAACTTATAATATGAATGTTTAGTTCATAATTTAGTTATAAACTGGAATAGGTTAATAAAAGAATTTATAAAAAGGAAGTTTTTATAAATAAATAGAAATGGAATTTATAAACGTTGTTTTATAAATTCGCAAATGACTTATTTTGATAAGAAAATTGTTGAAACCTATTAATGGAGTTATATTCACATTTTCAAATAGTGAATAATCCTTTGAATTAAAACGAATAAAAGGATGAAATTGTTAATGAAGTATATTCACGTTTTTGAATGGTGAATAATATGTTAAAGAAATTGTTTTGAATGTGATATTTTAAATAGAATTAAAACGATCTAACGAAGTTTTAATTGTGTTGAGATTCGAAACCATAGATTTCAACATTAATTGTTGAAATAGACGTTTTCGAGAAATAAAAGGAAATGGTGGACTATAACACTGTTGTTATAGTAAATGATTTCCGAAAGGAAATGTTTTGTACAGTATTGGGATTTATATATCTATTTTAATTTCGAATCCCTATACTAGTGATTTTGGGTTGTTGTAACGATGTTTTACGCAACATTCGTTTTGGCCCAAATAAATATGTTTAAGAGAATGATTTCCTTAAAGAATGAAATATGTACTTAATTTCGATTTAAGTATATTGAATATTTTCTAAGTGTTGAAAATAAATAAAATTTGTGAATTACTTATGAATAAATAAGTATGGAAATGTTTTCCAATATAAAGCGAATATTTTGAGAATTTATCTTTTTGAAGATAAATTGAAAAGGAATATTGAAATGAATAATTGGAATCGAATATTCATAGATATTTTGGATTATAAATTCACTATAGAATTTATGAATGAAAAGGAGAATTTGTTTATAAATAAATATTGATTTATTTTTGAAATGTGAAATTATATATATTGTAAAGATATTTTGGAAAAATAAATAATTTGGAAAATTATTTGGAAACTGGTGATGTGTGCATATCCAGTGATAGTTCAATAACCGACTATCAATATTTCCCTTTGAATGGGTAATTGATGTGATTTGTTTGAATGTGAATGCCACACTTATTTTTGAATAAGCGCTCACTATTCGGGTTAACCGGGAAAGGACCATGGGGTCGTATAACCCATTCCGAATATGTGATACGTCGTTGTGAATTGCATTGAAGATCGGTGTTGAAGACCGAGTTTTTGCGAAAGCGATAGGATGACCTATCGATTGTCTCTGCACTGGGTAGCTCCTGGTATAGAGATTCCTTAAGTGATGGGAAATTCGATCGGGATTGTGAATACCCGGATTGCAAGGGCTTCGTGAGAAGTGCCTTCGGTTTTGTTCGAGCCCGGAACAGACTTGTATGGATTGTATGTCTGACATTACAAGTTGAGATATAAAGCCGATTTCTTTCAAAGATATTTCTGTTGGTGGCGAAGAATTTATTCTTTTAGCTTAATACCCTTCTCTGAGACGTACGAGCTCAGAGGTTATATAGTTGAAGTTATCAGCGATATATTCCCAATTTGGTAATGTGACATGCTGAGTGTTGCTGTAAATGATCATTGTGTTGATTATTGTGATAGGATCATTTATTTGATCGTCTATCTTAGTGATCATTGTGTTGATCATTTGTTGACCCAAAGCATGGCTTTCGTATAAAGTATGTTTTTGTGGACGTGACTTCGTCGAACCTCACACCCCGGAAATGGTCAAAACAGGAAAGATGCGGCAAGGTTATGAGGGGTAGCACCCTTTAGGGTATGTACATTTCCTTCTGGATAGAGGTGGTATCATGGTATGGAGCCCAGATATTTAACCTATGTGGTTACTACGAATTTATTACTTTGTGGTTGTTGGCTATCGGGATCCCGTGAGAAAGGTCGTTTACGATCGGAGAATGGCGTGCTCGTGTCAGTAGTTACCCAGTTAGGGGTAACCCGGCCTTGTGTTGGCAGAGTTCCGGTTTGGTTCTCGGGGATGTCTTTCCAGAGGCATTCTCATGTGGCAATGGGAAGTTCCTTGGCCTGACCATTTGTTGGAAATCCAAAGAAACAATACGAGACTTGTACGGTTTTAGTTGTATAACCTGCTATGGAATGTGGCGGTAACCTGCTATTGAACATAGTTAGCTATAGTAGGCATAGTTCGGAATGTCTATGCTGGCTAAGATTTATATTCTACTTTCGAAATAAATTTTTCCTACACTATGCACTAATAATAATATGAAATGTTATTTTAAATGCGTATCAAGCATCTTTGACTATCATAAGGAGAAATCTCCTCCGATTCTGCGTTTGCATTGTGTGTGTGTGCGGGAGGCCTTATGGTAGTCTCATTTTTAAAAGCATTGCGAATTGAATTTAAAAATATCTCTCTATTTTGATTTTAAAGATAAATAAACTGTTTTGAGTTCTCACACCAGTCACATGACTGACTTGGAGTTTATTGTTTTCCTTCCTAAACTCTGGGTGCCCACCAATTTTCACACGGGCAGTCAAGAGTTAAGGTTTATCAGGATATTCTGGATATTCTGGAGTTGCTGGAGGCAAGCTGGATAGCATGGCGTATTACTTATATAGTATTTCTTTTTCCGCTGCACTGTTTGTTGTTGTTGTTGTACACTCTGATGATATGATATGATGATGTAATGAAATGTATAAAATGTAATAACTGATATAGTTCTTTGTTTAAAGATTATTCATTTATTTATTATATGTTGTTCCGCTGCGAATTGTGAGATTCTGATGTTGTTCTGTTTTCTTTCTGTTCCGTTCTATTTTAAAATTTTCTATCTTCTTTTCCCTATCCCTATTTTCTTTTCTCTCTTTTTCTTTTTCTTTTCTTTTTCTTAAACCCATAACTATTCGGTTTTTCGGCAACGAAAAATCGAAGCGTTACATTGACCATTCAATGTCTCACATCTGCTCCTTATATTTTTTTTTCTTCTTATATTTTAGCTAATTTTTTCTGAAAAATTTTCAGCCACAAATTCTTACTTCCATATCTTTTCCGGTTTGTACGTAAAACCACCATCTCCTACCTGCATATTTTCCTATATATAACTAAGACTTATGTTTTTTTCTTTCATTCAACATCAAAGAAACTTTATCTCAAATATTTTTAAATTTCTAACCTTCTTTTAGTCAAAATGTCTTCACAAGATTCAACAAATGGTTCAGCTTATTCTATTATCGATTTTTCAACACCATCATCTGAATCGTCAAGCCTACCTATACCTGCACCTACTCATGAACCCGCAAGACCGTCAAATTATCACACGGGTTTACTCCCGAGAAAAAGAAAGCAAGACGTTACCTGATATTTGGTTCTCCACAAACCAAATAAAAAATCGATGTTTGCATCATTACCAGAGGGAATCTATAATGCTTCAGCGCGAGATGTACTACGAACGGAAAATGAATTCAAGATGTCTGAGTTTTCTAGAGCAAATTGGATGGAAATTCTGCGGTTAATCAACCTACACTATGGTCATCTTGGAATCCATGGGATAGGTCGCCACAAGCTCCACCTGTCCCTCCGAATTCATGGGAGCGTGGAAACCGTTGGTCACCACTGCAACCATATGTAGAGAAGATGAAGGATGAGCCGACCAAATCCAAGTCTCCATCAACTCCTTCTTCCAAATAATTATTTTCTGTCTATTTTTTAAGTATTTTTTAATCCTACTTTGTATTGATTTTGTTAATGTATGGAGTATATTATTTGTTTGAATGCAAAAATACTGCAAATTCTGCAAAGACATATTCAGTCAATTGAAAACTTTTGATCATTCGACTGAAACTGAATATTGTCCGTTCTTAAACCATAGCAAGTCGACTGAATGAAAATAATTATCGATTGAATGATAAAACAGAGAGCATTCTTTGCATATTTAGTCGATTGAATGATATGGTCAGTCGACTGAATCCGAAACAGAAAGTTTCGGGAAATTGGTTCGGTCGACTGACCATATTCGTCCAGTTGACTGAATTGAAAAACTGAGCCTACTTTTCACCTTTTTCTTTCCTTTTTGACACTCCAACCATTTATCTCCTCTTTCGCTTTTTACATATGCCTTCTCTTTTCATAATTCTAAAAGCCTAGCTTCCAAATATCTTAAAATTCCTCAACTACGTTACTATTTTCAAATGGCTCCTCATCAATCCAAGAGATCTAGACATGCCTCTTCTTCCTCTGAGCCGATTGATTCTCAAATTGCTCAATGGCTCTACGATGCTACTGCAGTCCAAAGGTGGATTAAGATGAAAGAAGACCGATTCTTTGAAGGCTCTTTTGTAGTGTTTCTTGATTTTGTACCATATAGGATTCAAGATTTAGCAAGAAGAAGACATCTAGAGTCACTCCTAAACACAATCGGAATAATATCAAGATAAATCACACCTTGGTAAAACTTTTCTATGCTAATTTGAATTTAGGCCATCAAAACCCACATAATCGTGACAATTGCGTTTGGATTTTAGTATGTGGTCGACAAGTATTTCTTTCTTTAGATAGAATTGGTCATATTCTTCGTACTCCATCAAATGGTATTGATTTACAAGAATTAAACGTACCCATAGGCGAGCGAGACGAAGTAAGTCATCGATTCTTAGAAGATGACATGACCGAACTTAAGTCTATCGCATTACGACCTATGGCTAGAATTATGCATCGAGCTTTAGTGCACACGGTTCTTCCCTACATTGGCTCTTATGAGCTTGTCTATCCAAACAACTTTAAGGCATTATATGCTATTTGGGGAGAAGTTAAAATAAATTGGCCAAAGCTTATTGTAGACGAATTCTTATCATTTAACCAAAGTCGTATGAATATTATTTATTATGGAGAATATATTATGCAGCTACTTATGGACCTCCAAGTTTCGATTTCGGAATCCGATACTTCTGTTCCCAAATCACTAAATACCGCACAATAAGCCTTATGAAATTGCCACCACGACCTCTTACTATTATGACTTTTTAAGAATGGCAATCTCGACCCCGGCAACAAACTTCTACTCCACAACAACAACAATCAAGAGATGACATTCGAACACCAACTCCATCCCAAAGCACTCGGGAATCTATTGATTTAATTGCAAGAAATCAAGTCATTTTGGACTCTCGTATCAAAAATCTCGATAAGAAAATTGACAAAAAAATTGACAAAATAAATATTTTCTTCGGGATTTTATGGGATGTGATATCTTGTTCCTCTTCCACCACTGCAGAAATTTCTCAATGTGATTCAAGAAAACACCCAGCTCCTCGCTTCACTTGGTCAACATCAGAAGAATAAACAAGTTCCGACATAAGCGGCAATAGGGGTGGCAGATAGTTTGTGGGAAGTTCCTCCAGAGGCAAAATCCCAATGCAAGTTGAACAACAAGAGGAAACAGATTTGACACTGATTGATGTTGTTAACTCTTGGTAGTAGTAAGTTATTTATTTGTTTGTTCCGAACATTCAATCTATGAATTTGTATTAATATCAATTTCAAACTTTTTTTGTTCTGTGATTGCAATTATTATTTAATTAGTAACATTCTATTTCGTTAGTTCAATGCTGAAATTATTATTTCCTATTTTGTCGATGATAAAGGGGGAGAAATTTGTATGACTAACCATTTTTTGCAGAGATTAAATATGTTGCCATATATTCAGGGGGGGATGTATATAACTCCCATTATATATTTCTCAAAATATAGTATCATATATAACAGGTTGTCATCAATCAAAAAGGGGGAGAATGTTGAATCATATGTTTTTGATTCATGATAAAGCAGTGAATAAAACTATATAGACAAGAGACAAAAAGAGAAAGAATTATGCCGTTGTAACTACAAAGGAGACAAGGCTACAAAACTGAGTATGGTATGTTAATTTATCGAAGTTTTTAGTCTTAGAATTGTTAAAATCTATCCTTAAGAAGTTCACTCAAAACAAAGTTGTTTTAAGCTTTAAAACGTTTTAAATATATAAGAAATGTGCACTAACTGTCAGGTCAGTCGACTGACCATATACGGCCAATCGACTGAATCTGCCTAGGTGCTTGTTTTTAAGCTTTAAACATTTTAAATATATAAGAAATGCACACTGACTGTCAGGTCAGTCGACTGACCATATATGGCCAGTCGACTGAATCTACCCGGTGCTTGTTTTCAAGCTTTAAACATTTTAAATATATAAGAACTGTGCACTGACTGTCAGGTCAGTCGACTGACCATATATGGCCATTCGACTGAATCTGCCCAGGTGCATAGAAAGTCTCTGTTTTGCACCAACTTTGAACATTTAGTCGACTGGTTGTTTTGGGTCAGTCGACTGAATTCTTTCAACAGCTATTTTCCTAAATGGACACTTCCATTTGCCAAGAGATACGATCTAAATTGAAGAGGTATGGATGCTTTCCTTGATCAGAACTCTTCGTGAATGCTTGTAGCTGTTTATCTACTATATAAACACATAAGATTCACTTCACAAATCTCCAATTTTCTGATCATACTTTCCACTATCTCTGTATTCTGAAAAGCAATCACTACTTACATATATTGCTTGAATCTCTAAATCAATTAATTTGTTCTTTGATTCAAAGCGATATTTTCCTTTCTAAATCTTTACACACACATATATACTTGATGAAAGATTATAGGAAGGTTGTACTATCAAAGACAAATCAGTGTTATCAAAAACACAAAGTGTCAAAGCAATTTTATTGAAACTGTTGAAGTCATGTTCGGTTCTTCAGGCAGGTAAAGTCCTCTTTCGGTTGTTAGAGGGGGAAAAATCCTGATTGGTTGCTCAGGTGTTGTATACTTATTCCTCCGGGTTAAGTGAGAGGTTATTGTGAGAAATTCCAAAGAGAAGTCTGGGACTGGACGTAGAACGGGAAGTTCGAACCAGTATAAAAATTCCTGGTGTACTTACTCTTATTTACTTTGCTATTATCATCTGTTTCCGCATTTAGATTATAATACATTCCATACTACACGATCCTAAGTGATAGCTAGCCACATAGTAGTCACTTTCAATGCCCCATGCAAAGTCGAACATCGATGAATCTAAAAAGATACGCCCTATGCATAGACGAACATCAACGCACCTAAAAAGATATGCCCCATGCTCCGACTTATCGAGCCGATTGCTCCATGAACGGTCCCAAGACCATGGGTCGCTAGCCCATAAAAATGAGCCGAAGCTCTATAAAACAAGGTACAGTCCGTTATATGGACAAAGAGACATCACACATCGCTAGTCTAAATCACAAAATAATCATCATTGGCCGATAAGTGTAAATTACACTAAGCTAGTAAATAAATGAGTTTAGCTTCATGTCCCATAACCACTGGCTTAACTTAAATATTTACGAACAGATTGTAGATTTCCACTCGAAAATTGTCACGAGAGTTCAATCGAACTAGTCCAAGAATTAACCGACGAAGTAAACGCAAGCGTTTCATACCACTTGTTTTGCTAAGCCGTTTAATTAGATTTCTCGTACGAATGAGGTAATGGTTTGCACATACTAATAGATTGGAAAATGGTTTTAAAAGCGAGCTTTATATTGAAAGTAAATGTTGAAATCATTTTGATGAAAGAGTTTTAGTATTTACTACTAGTATAGAAACCTTTATATTTTAAAGTGACAAATCACAGAATTGATTGTAAAAACAATCAATCAACCAAAAATTCACATTCGATGACGTGAATTAAAACCATAAAAATCGATATCAAATCCAATCAAATGGATATTCCAAAAAATCCATAAATGAAGTCATCAAAGTCGATAATAAGTGACAACAACTAGCCGGATCAACAAAAATCGATAAAATTTGAAAATCCACTAAAAACAGCCAAAATAGGCAAAACTTCACAGTTTCAGACGTCTGAATCACTAACCAGACGTCTGGTTGGATTTTCAGACGTTTGGATTTTGTCTCTGCATTTTACTTTTTCCAGGGACCAATTCCAGACATCTGGATTTCTCAACACTACGTCTGAATTTGAATTCAGACATCTGAATTGAAAATTCGGGCATCTGAAATTTCTTGCTTGACAAAAATTAGCCTAGCCCAAAAAGGGTAAAAATCCAAACCGGTAGCGATCGGACGAGCAACGGAGACTAGGGATTTATGCCAAGCGACAACCCAGCCTTATAGGCTCTTCGACACACCCCAAATGACATGTCCAAACATCCAAGATAGGATTTTTAATGATTTTGACTTCAAAACATCAAAATTGGAAAATTCACCAAATCAATTCAAATCAAAGCAAATGAACGTAAATAAATGTTAGGAATTAATACCTAACAACAATGAAAGCTATAGACGTAGATATGAGTTCAAAAACTCACCTTTAAACCTAAATAACCAGAGAGAAGCTTTAAAACAAAGGAAAGACCAACCAACCACACTTCAACTTCAACTCTACAAGCTCCAATCTAAGATTATAAGCAATAATTTCCTAAATTTGGTTATAGGAAATTTCTGAAATTGAAGAACAATTGAGATGGAGAAGATGAAGAGGATGCTTACCTAAGCTTCTCTTTGATTTTAGAGTAATAACTTGAATTTCCTAGGAGAACAAGGGCTTAGGAATTTCTATTTCCTTTTCTCTTCCCCCATTTTTATCTTTAGCTTGAGTGTTAGGAAATGAGGAGTAGAATGAATGAAGAGTTGAGGAGTTAGGGTATTATGTTAGGTTATTGGGCTGAAACCCAAACCCAAAGCCCAATAGAAAAATAGCGAAATTCAACTCAACTCCGAACAAATCGATGTTTATACTCAAAAAGGTCGCAAACGCCATTTTGAACTCAATGGAAGCAGTCTCGAGTCCTAATTTGACTGTTTGCAAAAAGTAGCATTTTGGACTTTAATCCGACTAATGATGCTATATTTAAATAAAATACTTAAATATACAATCGTAAAATATGTGGGTTGCTACAGACTCCCCTCCTTAAAGAAATTACATCCTCGCAATTCTTAAGAAGAAAACAAAGAGTAATAACCATAAAAGCATATCAACACAAAAGAAGAAATTTTGAAATGAGAAGTTCACATTAAAGTGCACGAGAGGATAAGTCTGGATGTGTTCGCTCGATGAACTCTCTCGATTCCCAAGAGAAATCCTATGAATTTGAGGACCATTGAACTTTCACAAGAGGAACATCTTTATTTCGAAGGCGCTCAACCTACGAAGCAATGATGCGAACAGGATGTTGCTCATAAGTCAAATTAGACGAAACTTCAATTTCTTCGATAACACCGGGCATAAGAATAGAATCAGAATCCCTAAGGCATTTCCATAGTCGAGAGACATGGAAAACGTCATGAATAGCAGAAAATTGAGCCGGTGCAACGACGTAGTTCAATAACTGTACTCCCAAGGAACCCGAAACTCGAATAATTTGGAACAACAACTTAGTACAATAACGGTACGCTAGATGAACCTGTTAAAAAGATCATTCCATTCGGTCATCATCATAGAAACAACCGCTTGTTGCTTACGACTAAGGGCATCGGCAACACGATTTCCCTTTCCGAAAGTATAAAGAATATCAAGATCATAAGTTGCAAGGAACTCGAGCCAATGTTGTTGACATAAATTAAGTTCCTTTTGAGAAAATAAATACTTCAAAGATTTATGATCAGTGTAGAGAACAAATTTCTCTCCCAAAAGATAATGATGCCAAATTCTAAAAGCGAAAACAATGGCCGCGAGCACTAGATCATGAGTGGCATACCTAGTATCGATAGGCTTTAATTGTATAGAAGCATAAGTGAAAGCACATTCCCTTTGGCAAGAGAACGACAACCAAACCAATACAACTAGCATCGGTACAAACAGTGAAGTCTTGGTTCCCTTCGGGAATCACAAGAATAAGAGTATCGGAAAAGATTTCTTTTAATTGATCCTCTTTCCCGAAAAGCTAAGACTTTCAAAATTACAGTTAACTTTATGTAATCATCTTTCTAGAAAAATTTACTTATTCCAAGTCAATTTACTATGTCTAATTGTCTCATCATAGCGTTTAGGATATTCCTATCGATAACGTTGATCAGGCATATCGAGCAGAATTCTAAAAGCACTCAATGGGCAAAATAACACAAAATCATCTACTATATGATAAACATGTCTCTTAAAAAATTTATGAATATTCTTTGCTCGTTTTAAGGACAAAATTCAATTATACTTATAAAAATCTTATGAAAAAGATATGCAAATTTTAAATTGTTATTTTCATCCATAATTAATGAATACTCATCGAGATATTCGTAGAATACTCGATTCATAAGATGGATGAATAAGCTGGACAGACCTATTGACATCATGAGTCATTCATAAGAATCATAATGAGTGCGGAATGCAGTAAGGGGAATGCTATCCTTCACAACTCGTAGCTTATTAAAACCGGTGGCAAGGTCGAGCTGAAAAGACCTTAGCTCCATATAAAAGATTGCTTTGGTGATAATCCTATGACAAGCTCAAAGATACCGGAATATTCTTGAACTACTCGAATGAGGGTAATAACATCTTCCTCAACAAGTGGGTCTAGAGAATAAAATGATGCCACCAAATTGGAATCGAAATCATCAAGAAAAAAAGAAATATGCTTAACAGATTGAGAATGTCGAAGATGGATAGTCCACTCGGGCATAGGATATGGCTTCATAATGATTAAGCCAATCCTTTCACAAAAATCAATTCTGAAACCTAAGTAGCACATAACATGTAAATCGGATCGAAAAGCATAATCACATAAAATAATCTCGACATTTTTACAAAGTAAACTGAGTGTTGCGGATCCACCAACCGGATTCGCAATTCTCAGTGTAGTCATCAAGCCCAAAATGTTTAAAGAAAAAGAATCAACAAGTTCTTTTGATATAAAATAATGAGATGAACCCATATCAATAAGAACTCAAATAGGATAATCACAAAATGTCATCAAGGACTGAATGAGAAATACCTTGACCAAGAGAATGCCACTAGGAGCTTGCACAACATTCAACTTTCTCTCTCTCCTACTTTGAAGTTTGGGACAAGAAGATAAAAGATGACCTAAACTTTTGCAATAGCGGCAAGTAAAGGGTTTTGGACACTTATTTGCGTAATGGTCCTTAGAACAACAATTGTAGTATTGTCCATGACTAGAGGTAGAAATCTGTGCTATCGAAGTTGCCTGCTTCTCTTTCTTGTTGGGATTAGGGCTTTTGAACTTAATATGCCTCTTCTTGTTGTTATTGAGGCTTTTTTGCAAACTCCAACATCACTATCACTTCCTTTATCGGCCTCTTATAGTCAAAGAGTGATATCTACAAGCTGATCAAAAGGAACTTCTAGTTTCAGAGGTAAAACCTTTTTTGTGTTCTTACTCAAAGCACAAATAAACCTTTGATTCTTTACATGATCCAATAGTTGTTGGGCAGACATGAATACGCCATCCAGAGAAGGACTACTGGATTGATCAGTGCTAGGACTACCAAATCTAACCATCTCCTTTCTTAAAGAAAGAAAGAAAGAAGAGGAAAAAGGTTACTCTCAGAATGAATATCAAACAAACTTGATTGATAAAACAAGGCTTCATAAAAGAAATTAGGATAGAACGGGTCCTAAGATTCGAATAAATCCTAAGGCATGATTCCTATGAATGACTTAGGACAATGATCCCTATCATAATATTTTATATTGTTTCGAAGTTTGGCTCAGATACCAAGCTGTGACGCCCCACCTCTATACTCACACTAGCCAAGAACACTATGGAGTAATTCCGTCAACTAGCACGAAGAATAAGGCTTTTGAGGAGCGACCATCTGTGTAATTGCTTTGTGCGAGTACCGATATGTCAGATAGTATTACATGCATTTCGTTTCAAGAGGAAATATGACACATCAATTACAAACTCAAAACTACTACACGGTGGCTATGTGATCTTCGGAACAAATATAAAATGAGCATAACATAAATTGGTCACAGATATTCATATCACTAAGACAGAAACAAATATGAATATAACACATAAAAGTGTACATAAAAGTAGTGGTCATGTAAGATCCAGTATATCACAAAAGAATAGGTACAAGTGCTAGACAAAAGAATATGTATACATCAAGGAGTCTCTGTCTCGAATGTATAATAACAAAAACTACTAAGCTAAAGTAGTTAGCCCAAAAGTCAGATGAAGGGCCATGATAAGAATTCAAGTAGAAGCACCTGAAATACCTCGGTCTGACCCGAGTATTATTTAAGAAGAAAATAATCAAAGGATCGGTCTAGATATAAATATCATATAAAATGAGATAGGATAAGAGATATGACAAAAACGTATGATAACAATAATGCCATATTGTGACAAGTATACGTTAAATAACAACGAAAATCATAAAATATCTCAAATTTTCTCAAACACTAAAAATAATGTCATATTCTTTAAATTATTCACCAAATCAAAAATATTGATAAAGCTTATCAATATAAACACAAAAATTAGTGAAACACAAATTCTAGAAATCATCAAATCGAAATCCAGAAATCACAAAAGGGGAAGGCCTATCACAAACGGGAGCATGAAAACTCACCAACACGTGTATCACAAATGAGACGCTATCTCATGGAACGAACATCGACACACCTAAAAAGATACGGCCTCATGCCCAGTCGAACATCGACGCAACTAAAAAGATACGCCCCATGCAAAGTTTAACATCGACGCACCTAAAAAGATATGCCCCAAGTAAAGTCGAACATCGACGCACCTAAAAAGATATGCTCCAAGCAAAGTCGAACATCGATGCACCTAAAAAGATACGCCCCATGCATAGACGAACATCGATGCACCTAAAAAGATATGCCTCATGCTCCGACTTTTCGAGCCAATTGCTCCACGAACAGTCCAAAGACCATGGGTCGCTAGCCCATAAAAATGAGCCGAAGCTCCATAAAACGAGATACAGTCCCCCACGTGGACAAAGAGACATCGCACATCGCTATCACAAAATGATCATCATTGATCGACAAGTGTAAATTACACTAAGCTAGTAATAAATGAGTTTAGCTTCATGTCCCATAATCACTGGCTTAACTAAAATATTTACAAATAGATTGTAGATTTCCACTCGAAAATTGTCACGAGAGTTCAATCGAACAAGTCCAAGAATTAACTGACGAAGTAAACGAAAGCGTTTCATACCACTTGTTTTGCTAAGCCGTTTAATTAGATTTCTCATATGAATGAGGTAAAGGTTTGTATATACTAATGGATTGGAAAACGGTTTTAAAAGCGAGCTTTATATTAAAAGTAAATATTGAAATCGTTTTGATGAAAGAGTTTTAGTATTTACTACTAGTATAGAAACCTTTATATTTTAAAGTGACAAATCACAGAATTGATTGTAAAAACAATCAATCAACCAAAAATTCACATTCAACGACGTGAATTAAAACCATAAAAATCGATATCAAATCCAATTAAATGGATTTTTCCAAAAATCGATTAATGAAGTCATCAAAGTCGATAATAAGTGATAACAACTAAACGAATCAACAAAAATCGATTTTTTTGGAAATCCACAAAAAACAGCCAAAATAGGCAAAACTACACGGTTTCACACGTCTGAAATTACCAACCAGACGTCTGAATCACTAACTAGACGTCTGGATTTTGTCTTTCCCTTTTTTCTTTATCCAGGGACCAATTCCATACATCTGGATTTCTCAACCAGACATTTGAATTTGAATTTATACGTCTGAATTGAAAATTCAAACGTCTGAAATTTCCTACTAGGCAAAAATCAGCTTAGCCCAAAAAGGGCAAAAATCCAAACCGGAAGCGATCGGACGAGCAACAAAGACTAGGGATTTATGCCAAGCGACAATCTAGCCTTATAGGCTCTTCTATACACCCCAAATGACATGTCCAAACATCCAAGGTAGGATTTTCAATGATTTTAACTTCAAAAGACCAAAATTGGAAAATTCACCAAATCAATTCAAATCGAAGCAAATGAATGTGAATAGATGTTAGGAATTTATATATAACAACAATGAAAGTTATAGACGTAGATGTGAGTTCAAAAACTCACCTTTAAACCTAATTAACAAGAGAGAAGCTTTAAAACAAAGGAATGACCAACCACACTTCAACTTCAACTCTAGAAGCTCCAATCTAAGATTATAAGCAAAAATTTCCAAAATTAGGTTATAGGGAATTTCTGAAATTGAAGAGGAATTGAGATGGAGAAGACAAAGAAGATGCTTACCTAAGCTTCTCTTTAATTTTAGAGCAATAACTTGAATTTCCTAGGAGAACTACGACTCAGAAATTTCAATTTCCTTTTCTCTTCCTCCATTTTTCTCTTTATCTTGAGTGTTAGGAAATGAGGAGTAGAATGAATAAAGAGTTGAGGAGTTAGGGTGTTATGTTAGATTATTGGGCTGAAACCCAAACCCAAAGACCAATAGAAAAATAGTGAAATTCAACTCAACTCCAAACATATCGATGTTTATACTCAAAAAGGTTGCAAACGCCATTTTGAACTCAATGGAAGCGGTCTTGAGTCCTAATTCGACCGTTTGCAAAAGGTAGCATTTCGGACTTTAATACGACTGCTGATGCTATATTTAAATAAAATATTTAGATATACAATCGTAAAATATGCGGGTTGTTACACATAAATTTTAGATTTCCAAAAAAATTCTTTCAAATTTAAAATGAATTTTTAATAATTTTAATAATTATTTAAATTGGTTTCTAATTTTATTTTATAATTTTTTATTTAAAATTAATTTTAAATTTGAAAGAAATATTTTTTCAATATACATTCGACCGTTTTCAACGTTTATATAACATCTAAAATCAATATTTATATAACCCGTATATTTCTTTACGAAACCATAGAAATCATTTCAAAATATTTTTATATATAGACCACGGTGTCTGTATATAATTTTCTATCCTATGGTCAAGTGATATGGATATTTATCATTACAATCCGCAATTTAAAATACAAATATGGTTATATATCATTTTAAACCGCAATCCCGAATGAAATAAAAATCCGTACAACTTGCAGTTTATAACAATATAACATACAACATCCATTCATCCAATATCAATCATCAACCATTTATCACAATCAATATCCAATTAAAGAAATAACATCAATATAAACAGATAATAAACAACGGGTATTTACTGGCAATTTATATAAACTAAATAATAATTTAATTCAATAAATTCAATTTAACCGAGTTGGTGATTAAAAATATGCCAAATAGTCACAAATAAATTTCTGATCACATCAAAAATTAATTTAAAGAAGTTGTGAGTGGGTTAAAACACTTGCCTTTTGAATTTAAATTGAATTTAAATCCAATTTAAACCCAAAATTTGAACAGTCTTCAAATTCATCTCAACCAGCGCCAAAATATCTGGAATTGTGATATGATCCTAGTGGAGAAAATCGCGCGTGAATTGGACCTCGTATCAAGAAGTTATGCACGTTTGAAGTTATATGATTTAAATTTGAAACAAGTGAAAATCAGATAAAATAAAAAAAGAGAAACACATCACTGCCTCTCTTCAGCTAACCCTAGAATGCATGCACGAAACTATTCCAGGTTTTGCTCAAAACCCTATCGCGCTTTTTCAGCCATCACGGCGATCATAAACCCCTAGCGCCGCCACGTAGGCCAACCGCTTCTCACCCCCAAGTGCCAAGACCCCCCTCGCGGCCTCCGGTTGTCGTTCAACTGAAACGGCGTGAGCAGCCGCCGCCGTTAATTTGCATAAGGTCGAATTTTTTCACCCAATCCAACCGTTAATTCGCAAAACGAAGCACGCCGACGAGCTCCCCTCGGTTCCTCTACCTGACTGTTCCTTCAATCCTTCGATCGGACGAAGTTCATCAACGCGTGATGAACGACTGTGAACAATCCCTCGAATTCCAAGTAGTCAGAAACTCAAATCGAAAAACGAATCACGGATTTGACTTGCGCTCGTCGAGAGCTTCAAATCCATATAAAATTTGATAGTATTTCAGGAGTTTGAAATTTTGTCTTTGAATTTTATTTTAAATTGCAATTGGAATTTTGGTTTAGTATGCCATTGAAATGAGAAGGAGCTATAGGAATTATACGTATAGAAAAATGAACATAAGAAAGGCTGCTAGGATTTATAACCGGATATATATAGGCCGAACAAAATAAAATTGAATGAGCTCAATTGGGTTTGGAAAGTTGAACGATATATGGTCCGAAAAGCCCGTTTTGACTCCGGAACGAAAGTAAGTCAACCCATATATCCAAATAGATGTTTTTAAAAAATTTAAATGTAATGGAACAGGTTCCAAGTCCAAATTCCATCATATGAAGAAGTTATGCTAAAATCAAGTTATTTCAAATTAATTTCAATTGATTTCAATTAAATTGATTTCTAGGCATTTCGAGTCTGTATGATCAAACGACAAGCCCGATCGCTACGAAACTTGAAATTCTACAATAATTCACCATTACGGATCTGATGAAACTAGTTTCGTCGAAATTCGAGTCAGTGGCCAAAATGGTTATTTTTACATCGATTAAATAAATTAATAATTAATTAATTAAATCAAACTTCAATTTCAATTCTATAATTGACAATTATTATCATTTTTAAATTTCTTAATCATTCACACTAATTTAAACAAATTTAACAGTTGATTTAAAATTGATTAATTCCTCAATTTCAGTGTTAAATTTCAATTTCATTAAATTCAAAAATTTATCAATTTAAAATTCCAAGATCCACTTATTAACTTTTTAACCTTGTTATCCAAGTCTTTTATTACAATAAGCATGCCACTAACATTGGTTCATGATTTATTACGTTAAAATCTTCAAACTTCATCTTAATTTCCCATTAACATAATATCTAAATATTTAATTCCACTTATATGAAATTAATCCAATTATTAAAATTAAATTCCAATAAATTAATAAATTTTGATTTTCCATTCTTTTGATCAACCAATTGTCATATTATAAATGAAATTGTAATTATTTCCAAATATTATCTTAATTTACCTTAACATAATATTTAGTTACATCTATTGAATTTTATTTCCAAATTTACTAAATACAATCAATTATAACCTTATAATTATTTCAATTAATTGGGACTGCACTAATTATTTGTCAACTTGCATAAACATTATTACCTTTATTTTAGTGATTTCATTATTAAATTACAAATTTTTATTTTCTTTCTGAATTAAATTATCAAAACTTATTAAATTAACAAAATTTAATTATCAAAAATTACGTGTCGTTACATATTATTAATATATTGAATTGACAAGGTATGATAGCATTGTGTTTTAGTTGAGTAAACTCAAGGTACATATACTATACTTAGGCCATCGCGATATGGTGGGTATGAGTGAATAATTTCTTTTCGATTTGTTAAGGAATCTCAAGATCGAAGTGAAATTAGGACAAGGTAGCATGAGTTATGAGTTGTGTATGATACAACCGATAAGGAGTTATCCATCGTTTGTGGTGCTATGATTTGTTGTGCAAACTCAAGGTCAGAATCCCAAGACAGGCGAGTCCTAATATCCACTGGTGAAGTCGAAAGACTTTTATGTTTCAATTTAGGGTTTGGTAAAATATAAGATGCTAGTGGAAGCCTTATTAGATTAATTAAATGACAACGTTTAACCATTCAAATATTGTAATAGGATACGCTATATAATGTTATAATAATCTACATTGATAAATTTGTACATTTAATACGATTGATAAAACATTTATCAATTAAAATATACAAATGAACTGGACCAAAGATTGATAAATATAAATATAATATATACTTAGTATAAAATAATTCTTGCATATTAATATTTTCTATACCAATGCAAGTGCCTAACTTTGCAATTACGATCATAATTTGGTCACTTGTGTATTTATTTGGACGTGATTGTGTATTGCATTTTATGAGTTTCGTATTCTAAAAGTAGTACAAGACTATGGATATTTGATCCATCTACTACCGTATATATGTGTTATATAGGGAACAATCACAGTTCATAATGGATGATACTTCGATGAAATTAGTTTATTCGAAAGAAGCCAATAAATAGTACTATGAGATCCATCATTCAATTTGATCGATTACAAAAGTAAATGTAACATTAGACTGAAAATACAAGATAAATCTAAGAATTCGATCACTGAATGTCAGTTTGTTCAATTTACGTAAAGTGTAATATATTTCTTAGCCTTAAACGTTTAGGACAATTTAATGCGCTTCTGTAAAGAGTTCCTTATGATATTTCAGTAAGGGTTTTCTTTTAAATGGTTTGACCATTTAGAAAGGAAAATATATGTACAAGAGTGGATGTGATTTAAGGTACAGTTGGGACAAATAGAGTAAATGTTTACTTTTACTTCATAAAGAAACATCAAAAATGAGGTTTTTAGTAATAATGATTAATAATTAACATTGGAATAAGAAATAAGATTTCTATTTAGAAGTGTATTTTCGTATAGAAATTTTTTTTCTAGGAGATTATTTCTTTGAATTCATGACATTTAATCAAAGAACTCTACATTGTAAACTAGTTGTGGTATATGAAATAAATAATCTATATTATGTCGATGATGAACCTCCATATTTGCTACGTTATTTTAGTAATGGTTGAAATAGTGGGAGCATGCCATATAATACTTATTACTTGCATCAAGTAATGAAAATGGTTTTCATAAAATATACCGCACATTATTTATGAAATATTATCTATTCTTCAGTGGTGACTAAAGAATAGACATAGATACATTTCAATGAGAATATTGTAAATATTTGTTGTGAAATAAAACTGTAGTACAAGTGTAACAACCCACCTCAGAGCAAGCAAAGAATTTGACCCAAAAAAGCCTATCGAAACTTAGATCCATTATAAGGTTGGATGTTGGTTGGAAAAACACGTAACAGTATAGAGAAATAACTATTATTTCAAAACTCAAGTGGATGGAATAAAATATAATAGCAAATTGTTCCCATTTATTTCAAAATCATTTGAAATGTCTAACACAAAATATCATAAAACTGTGGTATCAGATCTGTAACATCATTTATCAAAATATCAAAACTGTTTTATAAGATCCGTTACACCATTTGTCAAAATACATAGGTACAACATAAAAATATCATAAGAGATAATAATAACTGCTACAAGCTTAAGCCACTCCGCCTTCAAGCATCGTCGTTGTCATCTCTCTGCCCTTAACCTATGTTGTAATGAGGAGGGAGTCAGAACAATAAATATATAGTGAATAAAAACCTCGAGTCTTACCATTTCAGTATTTGGATAGTATATTTCAAAATAAAAATATGTCTACATACATTAAACTATTTAATACTTCTGATACGATAAAGAGACGGGTCCATAATCAACCACATAATACCTTTTATTTCTGAAGCGAGTTTCTAATTCCATAACCCAAATCCCATGTCATAAATGTCTAACAATGCGAGAGATAGTACACAAGTCACTTAATACCTTTTATTGGAAAATAGGCAAACTTCGGCCATTTAATACCTCAATTAAGGCATACCCCATCATTTAATGCATATTCCCGAGGAAAAGTCCTTAATGGTCACTATCCAACTAACATCGTATGGAATCTATCAATACTTCTTTATGGAAAGAGGATCTTCAATTAGTCACTTAATACCTTACCCGAAGCGAACACCTATCGAGATACAACCTAACTTGCCTAATAACTAGCCCTTTCTCCATTTAAGGAAAAAAGAGGAAGGTTCTCAAACAACCACTTAATACCTCAAGACCTTGAAGCAGTAACTTCGTACTATGACCCATACCCATACTGACGTCTTACATTAGTCCCATTATTCACAAAAACCGATAGCCAGACTAGTTGGGCATATTTTTCTTACAGAATTAGGGCTAACCACACATCATTGCCGATATTTATCATAGGAAATGTCTCACATCAATAATAAGTTTACACAACTAATGGTAGCCTTAAAGTGAAGGGTAGACTTCTGTTGTGCAACACTACTGAACTTGCATCCCTATGTCATAGCCATAATTTAAATACTCTGTTTGTATATAATAATCGTCTCACCGTTTCATAATTAGAACCTTACAAGGAATCTTCCTTATTACACCTTAAATATCAATTACCTTCCTAAATGGGGAAATTAATAACAATTATTACCTAATTAACCATGAAATTATATGCCATAATAATACATTTATTATGCTAAAAGAAATAATATATATTTATGCCCAATAAAAGCTAAGCATGCGGTTCATACGCCCCAAACTAGCGTTAAATGCCAATTCTTTTAACCATAATACTAATACAAGTCCTTTTTCCTTCAAACTCCCAAAATGTCAATATCGATAACAATGGTTCTAATATTCATAACAAGGACGAAATATCCATAACCAAAACTGCAATAAATAGACTTGTAAATAGAAATAGAAACCCAAATTATTACATCAATTAAATGGAATATCATAAACAATTGGAATTGCAATACTAACTTCATATTCTATTCAACTCCTCTTGTACTAAGAAATATACGAAGGAATTTTATGTGGAATAAGTGGTGTAAACTACGAACATAATTCATACTCTAAACCCTTATTTCATTATCGAATGGTCACAATTTGAATCAAAGAAGTTGGAGAAGTGGAATAGACTATGAAACTATCAAAAATTGCAAAACAATATAAATTCCATTAAATTATCATAAATAATTAAGAATCTCTATCTAGAATTGATTCGAAATAAAAAGAAATTTTAGAGAATTTTATCTATTTTGTTTTCACAATTCTAAAATCCCTAAGGCATGTTCAAATCCATAGATATATACTAATCAATTATTGAAATAAAAATACTAAGGTTTCCACTCACAGTTGGTCCTTAGTTTTACTTCTCTTTAAATTAGCAACACCCATTATTCACCTTCAAATCTCTTCCTTTTGATATATATACCAAAGGTTTTGTGTGTGTACATATTAAACTAAGAAAGGTTGGAGGAGAAAAGGTTTAGAAATGAAATAATAAGCAAAGATAGATTTGGATTTCTTACCTGAAACCCTAACGGAGTTTTCTAAATCTACGAAGAGATAGACTGACAAAGCTTCGGTGATGTTCCTAAAAAATTTATGAATAAAATAAGGGGACTAGGGTCATATTTATAGTGGTTAAAACATATCAAAACCGTAGGATGAAACTAGGTCAGAAACGGATAAATCTGGAACGTTCAATTTCGCAAAACCATAGCCGCCACTGTGTAGGAGCGGTCAACCGCCCTATACAACCGGTTGACCGCAACAGCCCGATCGGTGGAGGTAAAGGGTTCGACCTCTCCGTTATTTTGGGAGCATTGATTTGTTTCTTTTTCTCATTTATTTTATTTCTATAATTAACATTTAATATTAGTTGTTTAACTTAACCCTAAGTAAACCTATAGTTAATTTTTGAAGTTCAAACCCTAGATTTAAATACTCATTTGAATTCGAACTAAATTAACTTAAACATGGAAACTTCAAAAGCATATAAACTTTTAGTTAGGCACCATTTTCAACATATTATATATGAAAATTGTTTAAAATTTATCCACGAATGCAACGGTATAACTTTCGTGGTCAAGCTCCAATTTTTACAAAATTTTCAATTTTATCCCTACCCTTTGATTGAATTTCTTTTAATTTACTTATCTAATTAGGGTTGAGTTTACAGGGTGTTACAAGAGGTATTTGATGCTTTAAAAAATACAGAAGTATCAAAAATTATTTACAATTATTTGGGATTGTATGCTTAGCCGTAGTTTTTAGAAATAATTTTTACTATATGATTATGAACTATATGATGCTGGTTAATTATATCTCAATTTATTAAAGGCTATGCACCCATTCAGTGGAAGTGTCATGAGCGTTGATGAACTCTTCGGATTGATATGTATAGAAGTATGCAATCGTAAGCATATTTATTTCAAAACGGTTCCACGTACTTCGTCATATTCACCGATGAGTTATTGCAGATATGAACACATGTATTTCATATGCTTGAATAAGCCTATGATAAGCTCATAGAATATAAAATGGAAGTAAATAATATAACATGCGATAGAAATGGTTCAACTTGATTGAATGAGTGAGTATATTGGAAAGAGTTATGTATGTACTCGATATGAATAAAGATTCAGTCATAAATGTCACTCCTCCCTATAATACATAATGATGTATTGATAAGAAGTTATCTAACATTCATGGACAAAGCACGATGAATTATAAGCGAAGTTGAGTTAAGCTCTTTTTATATGGTGTGTACTTAGGAGTAGTACACAATGTTAAAATTAATATCATCCAGAGAATAGTTTATAAAACCATACAAGATAAGGGTTTGCAAAAAAAAACTACATACTGTAGACCAAGAAGTTAGCGAGTTATGCGAGTCGAAAGACTACATATAATAATTGTACGTACGGGATTTTGTATAAATTGTCCTAAGAATTTTTAGGAACAATAGTCATTAGATGACTAATTTACGTTGTAAACATAAATATACTGTGAACTAATGAAAAACATTTTTACATTAGACAATTCATAAAATGTTTATAAATGCCCGTTTGGTTGCACTTTGAAACAACTATTGTTTCAAATAATACCAACTTCGTAGCGAAGGAATTTTTTTAGTAAATTATTGGTACAAATGAATATGGATATGATCCAAGTATAAAACCGAATAGAAGGGATCAAATAAAATTGGCCGAACCTATGTGAACCCAATACATTAGAACGTCTAAAGAGTATTCTTGTTCAGTAAAGGAAAACTGTGAGCTTCTTGTTAATATTAAGAATAAATAATTTTCATTTATATAACTAAATCATTAAGAGTATTGACTCTATGATATGTCACAGTGCGCTGATCCGATAAAGATTCTAAGTACGTTATCAAAATATGATTTTGATAGTTGTACTCGATGGGATATGATCCATTGGACGCAAATGTGTCTTTAAGAGAAGGACAAACGTAGTTGGAATATAGTAAGACACAATGATTAGAATGATACCGTGAATTTCAATTGTTGAAATTAAGTAATAGATTCACAATTTGATGTACTCAAGTTGGTTCAGATTTTTCTCACAAAATTATCGCAAGTTATGACTTTATGCTTTGGCACACATGTGTTAAAACATAAAATTCTAAATAATAATTTAGAGTAAACTGTTTACACATAATAACCAAATTGTCTCAAAGTTAGTGGGAGCTATATTGAGTTTGCGAGATTTTGGATATAATCCAAGAACAGATATGAAAGTTTCGTTCGATAAGCATCAAAACTGAACAAGTTTTTTGGTGGAGTTATCAAATAATTTGATTACCAGTCATAATACAGAGGAAATGTGTGCTCATAAGAAAGAAAGTTAAAAGGTACACAGATATTTCTGAACTACAAGTAAACACATTACTGATTGTTAATGATGTGTTTGTGTTATATTTAATTTCAATTATTTTAATACTCGATGTTGGATTTGCATATGATGTCTTTCGTAGATAGTATAAAGGACGTTGGGAATGTCTGAAATGATACGTAGAAACACCTTATTAAAATGTTTAATAAGGAACGTGTTAAATGTATTTCATATGCATTGGCAATAGGAATTAACATAAATGTTATGTTGCCTATGATGTCTTGATTTCTCAATGTATTCGACACATAAAGCGAAAATCAAATCCAAATTAAAGGTCACCGAATGGTAATTTGGAGTGTACTTGTGTATTTACAAAATACTGGAGAATTGTTTATAGAAACAGCAAATTCCTTATGAAGGAGTAACAAGACTCAAACTTCATAAGTAATGTTGAGTGTGGCATGTCAATATCAAATACATGTTCAAAAATTGGTTAATGTGCTTTAAGTTTGAAATGTTCCAAATAGAGGATCGTGGTTGATTCAATGAAAAAGGCTAAGTATGTCGCCATGAAAAATGCTATTGTAAAAGAAATGTATATATAATAAATACACAAATTTATAAAGCTAAAGATGATTCTAAATGTTGAGAATCCCATGACATTGTTATATGATAACAATGTCATGATATGGGTCGTAACAGAACTTAGAGTACACTGGAAGCCGAGAAACGTACTCTGAATAGTTCAACATGATAAAAGTAATATACCAGCGTCGGAGAGAGTTAATTAATAGAGTAGGTAATTGAAACATAATAGCATACCCGTTCACTGAAGGATTTGGCCCAATTGGTTTTTAAGGAAACTAATTAGAAAGGTTGGAATAAGGTTCCATAATCAACCCCAAGTGCAAGTAGGAGATTGATAGAGTTAGGGGTATACACTAAGGGCAATTATGTACTTTGTTATATAAATTTAACTCGATAACCAATCTTGTTCAAAATGAATGGAATTTTCTTTCTATTATATACTTGTTATAAAATGTTATAAAGAGTTAATTAGTTAATTTAATAATATATATTAGAAAGTCCGTAAAAGATGCGTCAAATTATTATAACCATGAGTATTGTATCATAATATGATAAGCACATCATTTTAAATATTCCTAGTCAAGATGCGCCGAGACAGGATATCGATGCATCACTTAAGACTAGAGTATGTAACGTTATTCAAATGTTAGGTAGTGCATTATTCATGACTGTTGGGGGTACCAATGGGGTTACGTACTGATAGTTATTAGATAACTATGGAATGACTCACTCGATAGTTTTTTGTTGGTTAATATAACTAAGGAAAACAGAAAATATCCATACTTCCGTTGACTTGAGAATCCTGTTCATCTTCAATGTGGAAGCTCTGCCTTGACTATATAAAAATCATGGCATAACATCTATCGAATGACTATATTTGGGTCGAGTGGAAGCATTAGATGTTAAACACTATTTAGGAGAGGATTTATCTCTCAATTATATGAGATTAGTATCATTGTCAACTGAAGTCAACTCAAAGTCAATGTCTTTTCCTAGAGCAATTCGGTTAAAAATAAATGTTATTATTGGACCAAAGACTTTGTTTTTGGATTATAGAGTTGAATATGATATTGGAATTTTTACCATTACCAAATTCCATATGTGCAAAGCGATATTGTTTTGACGAAAAGAATTGGTGTAAATAATTATCACAATCAGTCAATGTTTAATAAAGTAAAATATAATTTTACCAACACCAAATAAACAATAAATTTGGTTAATATATCGCACCACTTACTAAGTGATGTGTGAACGTTAATAATCAAATAGTTTGATATTAATCGCTAACCAGATTTACACCTAAAGAGTCACACAACCTAAACATTGTACACTCCTTTGACCACATAATTTAATTAATTTGTAATTGTTATAAATTAATTAATATTTATGAAATATGAGTTATGTATTTTTTTATTTGTAAAACAATATAATAAATATATATTAATAATAGTTATAAATATATTGATTGATATAAGATACTGATACGTGTTTAAATGGGATTTAAATGCAATAATATTTTATGGCTTCAAATGAGATTGAAGCCCATATGTGGGCAAGGGGTATTTCAGCCATAATAGTCTAGCAAATGAGATGGCTACAGAGGCTTGGGTTTGAATAAATAAAAGGAAAGAATGGGTTAGAGTGAAATGCAGATCTTGACTGTAACTATCTCTCTAATCTCTCCTTTATAAAAGCATCTCAACCCCCACTCATTTTCTATTTTTTTTGAGTCTCCATCTTTCTCCTTGCCGGTAGAAGTTATTGCCTCCTCTTCTATAAATTTTTAATCACAAATCAAATAAATTAAAAGCTATTCAATAGAAGGTGGTCAACAATTCGAAGCTAGCACCTTAAGGATTGGAATAGGGTTCAAAGGAGCTCGTATCTTCGTTTACCCATTTATTCAATAGGGCTTGATGAAGGTATGTCTCTGATTCACAAATATAAATAATCTTATATTTTATATCGTATGGTATTTAGATCGATGGGTGACGAATCTAGTATATCGATGTTCTACCACATAATAAGATGGTTGAATATATATTGCTGCATTTACAAATATGATTAAAAATATTTAAAAAGATTTATGCTTACTGGTATTAAACCTCGTGGCCAAAAAAAATGAAAAAAATCATTTTTTAATTAAATAACATTATATATGATTTAATTAATTAAATAATTATATCTTAAAGATGAAAATTATATTATAAACATTTTAAAATTTATTAAATTAATAATGATCTGATTTCATGGCAAACTTTATTTTCATATATATTTTTATTCACTATATATTTAAATATTAATATAGCTATTCATTTAACTAGAAATTGTTATATAAATAAGTAACATATATGAGTGTGTGTGTGTGTATGTATGTATATATGCAATATAATATGACTATAAAAAATTTATAATAACATTACATAATTTTTAGATTTCAAAAATGATTTTATAATAATTTCAATAATTATTTAAATTGGTTTTTAAATTTATTTTATAATTTTTTATTTTAAAGAAATTATAAATTCAAAAGAAATTATTTAGTTTTGACAATGTGAGCTTTCAGTATGCGCACACTAATTTTATAAAATTTATGATATATATAGATTACGTTATAAAATTATTTACTATAGTGGTTTATTTTAAATTCGAAAGTAATTGTACATATGATTTTGTGACAATGGGCTTAAGACATGCAGATCTTCATTGGTGGGTCTCATATAATTTGATGATAGTGGGCCGAGACGCATAGATCTTTAGTAGCGAGTTCCCTATATTTTCGGCATGCTAGTGTGGGCTTTAGATTCGATTGTAACACCCCATAAAATCAACCATTGGTAAATAAATTGGATAAATTAAATTAAATAATATAGAGGTAAAAATGAAAATTTTGTAAAAGTTGAAATTGGGCATGAAATTTATTTGTGCTGAAATTTTGATTAATTACCATATATAATATACTCAAAACGGAGCTCAAACGATGAAATAATGAGCGTTTGAAGTTTTCAATTTAAATTAATCTAAATCAAATTCAAATTCAAATGAATAATTAAATTTACAATTTGAAAGTTCAAAGGTTAACTGTAATTAAACTTAGGGTTTAAGTAAACGTTAAAGTTAACGTGAACATTAAAATGTAATTAAGGAATGAAACTAATTTCCCAAATAAGAGGAGTAGTCGACCATTCGACCCAACTGGTCGATCTCTGCCAGTCAATCGGTGTGCATTGGGCGGTCAACCGCTACTCAAGGTGGTGGCTAGGGTTTTTGAGGAAATAAACGTCCAGATTCTTCTGTATTAACCTATTTTCATCATGTTCTGATGCGTTTCAACCTCTGTAAATAGGACCTTACCCTCTCCATTTTTATTCATAATTATCTAGAAAATCTAGAGAAGCTCTGCTAATTTCTCTCTCCAATAGATTCAGAAATTCAATTAGAAATTTAGGTAAGAATCTTATTTATTTTTTAATTATTCTTTAAATCTATTCTCCTCTAATTTATTTTAATCTAACAAAGATGTACCCATCCTTTGTGTGTGTGTCAAAAGAGGGATCTAGAAGAGGTTGTAAGGCATTGTAAATCCGAAGAAGATAAAGCTAAGGATATTACATAAGTGGAAATCTTAGCATTTTGATCTTAGTAATTTATTAGTATATTATGGATCTGAATATACCTTAGGGGTTTTTGGTTTGCGAAAATAAAATCGAATAAAACTTCCCAAAACTCCTTTGATTTGAAATGTCAATTCTTGTTGGAATTTTCAATTTTTGACATTGAATTGTTGGAATTATATAGTTTGTAATTTTTGGTGATTTCAATATTCCACTTCTATTTAATTCTAAACTGATTATGAAATCCCTATTAAGGGATAGGGTGCAAAGTATGAATTTATTCGTAGTTTACACCATTTATTCCATATGAAAATTGGATAGAAATTCCATTGTTCATTACATTGTTTAATTCTTTTTAAAAATGGGGTTGAATAGAAGTTGAAACTGGAATTTAAATTTCTATTTTTGAGATTACTCTATGTATTTGATATAATAGATTGAGTTAAATTTTTTATTTTGTACAAGCCTAATTGTTGAAGTTTTTAGACATGAATATTGAATCATTTGTTAAGGATGTTGGAATCCCTTGTTATGGATACTGGAAATTTTGCGCCATTGATAATTTGGAAAAGAAAGGACATGTATTATAGTTGTGGTTAAAGGAGTTCACATCTAACGCTAGTTAGGGCGTATATTTCGCATGCTTGGAATTTGACTAGACGCGAACATATATATGTATAATTTTATGTTAGCATAATAAGCATACAATTATAAAGTATTAATTGCATAGTTAATTAGGTAATAATTGTCTTTAAATCCTTCTTAGAAAAATAATCGATTGTTAAGGCAAAATAAGAAGACATCCTTATGTAGCCTAATTAACGGACACGGTGAGGTATGTGATAATATTTAAGAGTGTTATAAATATGGTTAAGTCGTAGTGATGCAAGTTCAATCAAGAGACACATGGAAGTCTTCCTAGCTAATTAGGCTACTAGCAATGTGACTTTGGGGAGTATATAAGACATCACCAATGATAAGTTACTACGATGATGCGAGGTTAGTCCCAATTCGTTAGAGATATCTGGCCAGCTAAACTAGCTACCCGTACCTACTGGTAGTCAAACTAATGTGAGAGGTCACCGTAGGGAACGTGTCATAAGGTGTAGGACATGCTATGGGATTATGGAGGTATTAAGTTGTTGTTTAAGGACCCGCCTCTTTTCCAGAAATGAAGTATTAAGTGGTCGGGATTGGGTTTAAGCACGATTAAGGATATCTTCGGAAGGCCCACTTTAATAGGGAGTATTAATTATTCGAAGTGATTTCCATGCAATGTCAGCTTGATAGATACCTATATGGAGTCCGCCTTGAAAATAGAGATTAAATGAAAGGGGTCTACCTAAATTAAGATCTTAAATAGTCTGAATCTTTCTATTTTCCATTAAAAGATATTAAGTGGCTAGGGTTCTACCTCTCGCATTGTTAGACATTTATGATCTTGGTTATGGGTTATGGAATTGGGAAACCTGCTTCAGGAATGGAATGTATCAAGTAGTTGATTGAGGGACTGCCTCCTTTCCTTATAGAAATAGTTAATTGATATTAAATATGCAAGACATATTCCTATTTTGACACATACTGCCCGAGTACTGAAATAATAAGGCTCGAGGTTTTAATACACTAGATTCTTGTTGTTCTATCTCCCTCCTCATTACAATATAGGTTATAAAAGGAGTTGATGATGCTTGAAGATGACGAGAGTGAAGCTTATGGCTGTTATTATCTATACTTTCATGTTATTTTCTATGTACTTTGAAAAAATTGATGTAACGGTTCTTGTTAACATTATGTTATGATTTGTGACGTTTGAAATAAATGAGTGCTCTTATTGCTATTATATTTGTTTCTTCCGTTGTGATTTTTATGAAAGAATAGACAGATAGCTTTGTTTTGTTATTTTTGCCAACCAACATCTAGCTTTGGAAGGGGTCTAAGTTTCGATGAGCCTTTTCTAGGTCGAAATTTAGGCATGCTATGGGGTATGTTGTTACAATTAGTATTAGAGCCATGTTACCCGATCAACAAGGAAAAGTATACTTATGAGTGGCGTATTCGTTACTAGTGAAAATATATTTCAAATACCCTATTAGATAAAAATAAATGTGTGTGTGTGTGCCTAACTCTATAAATTTCGACAATAGAAGTAGTTGCGATCATATTCGAAAGGGTGGACGAAGCAACTATGAATTGGAGAAATAAATGGAATTAAATTTATAGTTCTGCTTTGATCACCCATGGAACGGAGATCATATCATAAGGAGTGGAACTAGAAAAGCATGACCACAATATAAAGAAGCACCACAAAGCTAAATATCACTTGACTCCTTTGTTGGACATAGACTTCCTTACCATTGTGAACCCTGTAAGATACTAAATAATAGGGAAGAAAATGTAGGAGGAAAGGTTGTAACTCTAAAATTTAGTGGACAGTAGATGTGCAATGAATATGGAGTTATAAGAATTTAATAAGGATATAAATAGACCAACTAAAGAGATCATTAAGGTAATTATGGGAAGATAATGAAGAAGTTAAAAAGGTAAAGTTTGAATAAGTAAATAAATAGCTTTAGGAAACATCCGTTAAGATAATAACCATTTAATACGGACTAACAGACATTTACAGAAATGATAAACGAAAACGTCAGGTAATAATTAAATATTATAAGATGTAATATTTGTAAACTCTCGGTAGTAAGGTGCAAAGAAGTGAAAAAGAAGATGTATATTAGTCACCACTAGAAGGTAACCAAATTTTTAAAAAGATGAGTAAGAAAGTTCAAAAGAGGGAATAATTAAAGCTAATATCTAAATCCTATCCCTTGAGAAAGAATTTGATAAGATGATTTTTTAAAATTCTTAAAATTGTTTTGAATGAAGTTTTCAAAAGATTATTAATGGAAGACCTTATATATTATAAGTTGAATTTTTATGAAAGAAAGTGATTTAAAAATATGCTACCAATTGTTTTGTGAAAATTTTGAAAAGATGATATAGTTTTAAAAATAGTGAAACAATTTAAAGACAAAATGGTGGATGGTTTTATAAAAAGAAATTTGGAAATCTAGCGACTTGAGGAGTTGAAAAAAATTACATTTGTTAACTTCTCAGCTTAAATATATTTTAAATTAAACAGTCTTCAATTTTTGGCTTTTTCTTTCATAAAATGCATGTTAGACTTGATAATTTTTCCTATCATATAAAAATGGGAAGTTTTATTCCTTAAAATTATTTTGAAGTGGTGTATAATGAAAAAGGAACTTGATTAAAGTTAAAGATAATGTGAATCATTAGTGAATAAATTAACTGGTGTTTGTTAATGTTTATCAAAGTATATTGCCTTAATTGACATGCATGGGTATGCTTTGATCTTTAAAATAAGTGGTAAAAGTTATTAATGGATAAGTAAATGATTTTGGGGTTGGTGGTAAATAATGTTTTAGCAGCATTTGTTTTTAATCCCTTAAATTGCATTTTTGGAAGAAACCTTATAAATATATTTAGATCTTTAATAATGAAATTTTAAAGATAGAAACGGTTATTGGATGATTAACTAAAAAGGATAGAAAAGGTTAAAAAGAAAAGAAGTTCATTATAACAATGTTTTGGTAGTAATTGTTTTCATTTATTTGATTATATTTTAAAAGTAAGTAAAACTTGTTAAGAATTTTTTTGTGTGAATATGCTTGTAACATTTGAATAAGTTTTA
The DNA here is from genome assembly GCA_030765085.1 of Allium cepa. NCBI lineage: Eukaryota > Viridiplantae > Streptophyta > Magnoliopsida > Asparagales > Amaryllidaceae > Allium > Allium cepa. The sequence goes on along the minus strand of CM060935.1, from coordinate 437,779,322 downwards.
AGTATTGAAACTGGTATAAGTGAATATATATAAGTCGTATTAATTTATAAAGTAAGTGTGACTAATAAAAGAAGCTTTATTAGATACAAAGGTGTTTGCATTGGTTAAAGGGAGAATATTATGATATAAGGAATTTATTATAATTTTAGAAATAAACGATAATTTATCAGTTTAATGAACTATTTTAAAAATGGGCTTTTCCTGAAACTATTATGATATGTTTATAGAAAATAATTTGTTTACAAATAGATTTTGAAAACATTTGTAAAAGAAATGTTTTATAATGAAAGATGTTTATTATAATTTTAATGGAAAACATATTTATCTTTTGGAATGAAATGTTTTCATAAATTTATTGGAAAGGATAACAAGTATGTATGAGGTATATAATCATTTCGTCACACGACTTTAATCTAAGATTTGAGTACGGAACTTTGATGTGGTTACACTGGTCCGGAAAAAGATTTATCACCCGATTCTTGATAAAAACATTGGTAAGGGTTTGTGGTTTTCTATCATAACTGAGAGCTACGCAAGAAAAACTAAATTTCTGATCAGGGTGCTTGATTAGAGTCTGCACTAGAGGATCAGTGGAGTCAATACTAGTTCGGAAGAGAAGTTGTGTATTCGAATAAGAGATCAAAATAACTACCATGCACGTATAATCCTTATACATTATACAAGAGTAAGTTTAAAAAATAAATATGTTAGGCAAACACCTTTAGGTTTTGCATTGTAATTTTCGAGGACAAAATTCTTTTATGGGGAGAAGTCTATAACGACCAGCAAATTTATCAATTTGATACATTATATTTATTTTTAAATATTCAAATATAAGCTTTTTAATATAAATTAGGATGTTTTGAACAATAATGATCGTAATCTTATTTTGAATAAATATTTAAAATAATATAAACTTTGAAGGAATATCGATAAAGTGGTCGAAAATTGTTTTATCAATAAACAGCTCTATAATTATCAAAAGTAGCATACAGAGCTAGATACATACACTTTATCTATTTAAATAAGAATATGAAATAAAATTATTTATGTTGTTTTTGGGAAATATAATGTATTTATGACATCACCGATAATGGCATCATATTTAATAATTGACTTATGAATTTAAATTAAGATTAATGACTTAATAATTATTATAATTATTCAAATAATTGGTTTAAATGATTATAATACATTTTAATTGGTCATGTAGTGATAATAAATTATTTAGAATAGTTTTATAAATATTTGTATTTAACTTGAAAATATAAGGAAAATTCATATCGCGTTTCCAATATAATAGCACTTTTTGTAAAAAATTATTTAATATTAATTCATATTGTTTTATAATTCAAATTAGATCATTTTAATTATGTAATAATGATGGGAATTTTTTTGAATTTTGTTTACAGTTATGTGTAAATTAATTTATAAGTGAAATTGTGAACGTTTAACGTACGGAAGTTGTTCAAATTTATTGCAACATTGTTTATATGTCTACACATATATAACATACACATGCACACCCTGATATGTATAAGGATATATATACATACAAATATATATATATATATATATATATATGTATATTTCAAAAATATCTAAGATATTTTCATTTTCTTACTACTTAAGCATCCTTAAAGTCAGTACACATAAGGGAGTGATGCATGCATGTGTAATGGTGATGTAGTGGGAGTGGCATGTGAAATGATAAGGAGAAGGTGGTAGACAGTTGACATGTGATGGTAAGAAAATATCATGATATTTTTGTGCAAACTTTTGCCTACAAATATTAAGCACCAATTTTCACACTCATTCACACAATTCTCTTCTTCTTCCTCCTCTTCTTGAAGCTCATTAATGGATTATAGTTCATGGGAAAAAATATAGCATGGTTACATCAAAATATTTGAAAGTAAAGTAAAATATATAGACAAGCACCATTGTCCAAGCGGTTAACTGATTCGGCTTTTTTGCAAGAGGTCATAAGTTCGAAACTTACTTTTGAACGTTTATTAACATGGGATATGTTGTCCCAATGATTTGTTGTATATAAAGTACCATTTCAAAAAAAAAGTAAAATATATACACATGTATGTACATGTCAATCCACCTCCAAACCAAGCCAAACTCCTCCTTTGCACTTCCACAACTCATGGTCAGCATATCTTTCACCATTGGTTGAGCCCACCTCCAATTTTAAGCGTAGGCCAAATATTCCCAAAGGTCCAAGATTCGATTTTATAAGCTTTGATTCGATTATAGCGAAGTTATAGTCCGTTTTCATAAGCCTAATATACAATGAAGAAGAGAAACTCTCTCTATATATATACATATATGATATATTGGATGCTATAATATATTTTGCTATGCTTATTAACGATGGTTGTTTATTGTGTTTGAATATGATAATATCGATGTTTTATTGTTGAAATGATTCGTGTTAAATACACACCGAATTTCACAAAGGAAATCACTTTCCTTTAATAAATGAAATGGTGTATATGGCATTGATAAATCTCTTTAAAATGGTTTAAATTGATTTAGAAATATTTTATAAACATGTAAAAAAAAATTGATAAAATTTGGAAAAAAAATGAAAATTGAGTTAAAATAAGCACATCGTGTAATGATCGTTCACGATTTTGCACCGTAAAAGTTTAAATCCATTTATATGATGGAATCAGAGTCGGAATTCTTTGGAATAATAATTTTGCAAATTCTTATAATCATGGTTTTCAAACATAAAAAAGATCGAGATTTCATTTAATGAATTTTGAAATATGAGCAAATCAAGTTCTCAAAATAATCGCACTCTGGCAGTTCAGAAACTAAAGCGATAAATTCTTTAAAAAAGATATTATTAATTTTTCAGACTTATGGAATAAATTCTATAAAAATATTAAAAAAATTAAAAGAGATTTGAGTTATAAAAATGGATTTCTAAATGATAGAAAAGTTGTTTTGATCAAATAAGCCTTAATAGCACCATTCGTTGCATTTTTTGTAGCAGTTTTTAATACCTTTTGAAATAAAGATTTAAGCTTGATTATTATTTCCCAAATCTTTTATAAATGTTTTTAAATAAATAATTACGCATTTTAAAGATGATTTGGAAGTTTTAAAATTACTTTTAAAGGAGTTTAAATGATGATTAAAAGAAAACGTTGTTATAAATAAATGATTTAATCTTTGGCTCTAAAAGTGATGAGTGGATTGAATTTTTCTATTCATGAGATATGGATGTAGGGTTCTTAAACTAAGGAAATGTTTAGGAGCAACCAGTTCCTTGGCTCACCTGGCCTCTTTTTTGGGCGAGGAATAGATAAGGTCGAAATGTCAGAAACAGGGCAAGTATAAAAGATTCAATTTACAAATTTAATACAACTTGGACTATGTAGAAATAATCTTCTTATACTTGGTATAAATTCCCAAGGAGGGAACCATACTATCCATGTGAATTTAAAAGGCAGTTCTACAGCTATTCGATAGATAGTAAGGTTGAATTCGGAAATTGAAATTGAGTAGAATTAGTATAATTTCTATTGATACTTTTTACTCAATAAGATGTTGCAATGTGTTTATGAGAGATGATTTTGATTTAGTATTTACAAAGTTAAAGAGTGATTTACTGATTCTGTGTATACTGGAAAAGAATATGGTTTAAAGATTTATATCTCTAAAAGAGATATTTTATTCGATAAAAGATATTAAATGAAACGTAATCACCTTCAAACTTAACATCTTTTATCAATGATTGTTCGAAGGAACCAGGATTGGATTTGGATGATTCCAACCCAAAAACCACTTCGATACATGTCCTAAGTGAAGACATGGAATGATAATAAATTAGAAGATGGAATGTAGGACTACTTGTCACTGACTCTCAGGGAAAATTTCCTTTATCATATATATGTGGTAGTAGCATATTCATTGATTTTCGATGCAAGGGCTGCTAGCTACTAATCCTAGTGGTGATTCCCAACAAAATGTAGTAGGAGAATGCCTTTGATTTGTCCTGCTACTGGACAACTTGTATGGACGAATGTCTGACATTGCATTTCTAAAATGCATGTACATTTGTTTTTAAAAATGTACAACTGTTTGCTGGCATATGAGGTAACTCTCCTATACTAACACTCTTCTCTAAGACGTACGAGCTCAGCGGTTGTAGATTTTTGGAAATCAATAGCATGTGATGGAACTGGCAATGTGGCATTCAAATGAAATATGTGCTATGAGAAATGTAAGCGTTATCTCGAGCTTCATCACCTGAGAATGACAAAAATAGGGTGGATGTAGCAGGGCTATGTGGGTCTCACCTATTAGGATATGGTCATCACCTTTCAAGATTACCTTCTATATATCGGGTATGTTGTGTATGCTATGAAAGCTCTTGGATATGTAGGAAATGATCAGGGTGATGTCATATTCGGTACTATCTATGGTAAAGGTAGGTCGGTTCTGTGTTGATAGAGGACCTTCTTTCAGTGCCTTGGTGCATTTTCTAGAAATGTACAGTCGAAAGGTAGTCCCTTACCTTGTCATTGAATGAAATCCATTCTCCAATTCGAGCCTTTACAGTTTTAGTTATAAATCTATTATGCTGTCAAATTTAACAAATGTAACCATTCCAGCTATGATAAATATGTTATTTGAAAGGATTTTCAAAGGCTGTTATTAAAGATAATATCCTAGATTTTTGCATAGCAAATGTTTTGGTTATCATAAGGTAAAAACTCGTTCTGTGTTTATGTGCGGCGTGGTCTTAGGAGATAACCCTTATTTTCCATTACCCGTATTTTTGAGTTTCTCACACCAGTTCTATGACTAAGACGGATTTTATTTACTTTTCCCTTAAACACTGGGTGCCCTATTTTTTTGGGCTACCAAGTAGTCAGATTTAACTTGGAGCGTTGTGATGGAACTTAAAGTCTAGAGAAAAAGATGTTCCTGTAGATAGTTCTCCATTTCCATTTTCGCTACATTAGTTTACTGATTATATTCAGCATCTATGAAGACATAGATTTATAACTGTCCAAGCTGATTTATAAAATTGACTCCAATAATTGTATTTAAAATTTTCGTTGTAGAGATCATATGTATAAAATAATATGTTTTATTCCATTCGTGTAAGATTATGTTCTGTCTTTATTTTCTTTTTATCCATTACTATCCGTCCTTTCGGCACTTAGTTTTGCGGCATATGAATACCAAAGATATGTTAGTGTCGATTTCTGGGGGTCGAATAGGCGGTTCATCACATGTGATATCAGAGCTTAGGTTGAACGAACATCTGAGCCTGATAGTGATAATTGTCATCAGTGATAGGGTTAGTAATACCCTAGGATGAGCAACTCATTAGAGATAGGATAAGTGGCACCTTTGAATGTGTAGAGAGTGTAATGATATATATACATAAATTATGTTTTGAAAAGATTGTTAAATGAAATTTTTTTATCTAGGATTTTATTTTGAAAATAAAAGGATATCTTTCAAATGACATAGTTACTCGATTCAGTTATTATCATTGATTGATTGGTTGCTTAATTTAAAAGTTTAAATACTAACACTTCGTGAATCTAGTTTCACAAATAATAATGTTGGTTTAAGATTAAAGGAATTTATTTAAGACAAATAAATTTTATGAATGTGTTCTATATATGTAATTTTATAAATTGGATTTATAAAAGATGTTTTATAAAGTGATTTTTGAGGATTCAAATCGAAATATTTTGAAACTTTTTTATGATTAACTAGCTGAATGGTTAAGAAGTAACTAAAAAAATGGGTAGAAGATGTGTTCAGATAGTAAACACTTCTCTTAAGTATTATCCTTCTTGTTAAGGGAATATACGATAATATTTGTAATACCCAGTTCCTTGGTATCATTTTTGAATTATTCAATCTTTATAATTTTCTAAATTTACAGATAATGCGAATCATTAATGGATAAATTAATTGGTGGTTGTTAATGTTTATCAAAGTATATTGCCTAAATTGGCAAGAATGTGTATCGTTTGATCTTAAAAATGAATGGTTAAAATTATTAATAGATAAGTAAATCGCTTTGGGGTTGGTAGCAAACAATGTTTTAGCAACATTTTTTTTTAAACTCTTAAATTGCATTTTAGAAGAAATCTTTTAAATATATCTAGATCTTTAATAACGGAATTTTAAAGATAGAAATAGATATTGGATGATTAAATAAAAAAGTTAGAAAATGTTATAAAAGAAAGGAGTTCTTTATAACAATGTTTTGGTAGTAAATATTTTCATCTCTTTGATATATTTTAAAAGTAAGTAAAACTGATTAAATTTCTAAGTTTAAAGATATTGGTAAATGTAAAGTGTAACATCTATTTGAAGAAATTGATAAAGTGTAACTATATTCTAGATCTATAATTGGTTTGTGAAATAGGTTACCCTAGGTAATTCGGAATGTAAATTTCTAAGTTTTAATCTATTCAGAGTGGTTTCCAGTGATTTCCATTTTCTAAAATATTTATATAAACACGTTGTTTGAATCAACAAAGGATGCGCCAAAAAAGGAAGGAGATGTGTAGATTTGGATATCCTTTCCAGTATTTATATTGTCTCTTTCAATAAAAGAATATATAATTCTTTGTAAATTCAAACAAAACAAAATTTTCATTGGTGGTTAACTTGTGAGAAATTATAATAGTAATCTTTTTGAAGGATAAATCTCGTAAATTAGAAATATGAAAATAAGCCTTCTAGTATAGAAATTACTATACATGTATAACCACACTTAACAACTAAAAATAAAAGTATATATAAATAGCATAAATAATGACTGTATACGTATTAATTAGTAATTAACGGATTATGATTTATGAACATTAATTACAAATTTAACGAGCAATAAACTTGTAAATAAAGAGAGAGAGAAAAGAATTAAATGATGAATGATTACGGAAACTTAATATGAAATTTATGCAAGAAAGGAGTTTGATTAATGATAAATTTTGAAACTTGAAAAAAAAGGTTAAGGGATTAAATATGGATTAGTCGGGGATGGTCTAATTTTGACGATATTCATCAACTATTATGAGTATATTCACCAAAGCAATGGATGCAGCACATTTATTAGAAACAAAATGTAAAATTAAGGAAAATGGGTAATAATGGAATGATATATTAGAAATACCCATCTTTATTTAATAAGGAGTGTTAGGACCTCAACACCATTTATACAACATGATAATAAATGACAACTTCCAACAAAAACTTTCATTTAGAGTTTCTAGGTTGTATTCGCTAGTTTTCTCCCTTGGTTATTGAAAAAGTGAATAATGTGATGTAAGAATATCTATGTCTTATTCTTGTGTTGACATTATGAATGGGATTAAACAACTTAATAAATATACATATATGGAAGCAATGTAAATAAGGAGATTTTATAGGAACACTTAACTAGCGATAAACCATAGGTAAGACTGAAAGTTGATGAGGATATTGGGTTAGCAATGTGACGACCGGCTATTTCGTACCATTCAAATCGAAAATAATCCACACATGTCACACTTGAATGATGCAAAATAACAGGATGTAAATAAATTTGGAGCAAATGAAATCAAATACACAAAATCACTGTCACAGAACAATCAGAATAACTCGCAGCGAAATATAAAATAACATAGTAGTTCATGAAACTAGTATAACAAAGTCTCAAAACAAATACATAATATCAGTCTAAAAACAACATAATAGAAATCTTAAATACATAGAAGTTCACTAATACATGAGATAAACTAGAATAGCTGAAACTGAAATAGATATAAATATAGATAGGCAGAATCTCTAGCAAAGACCAGCTCCAGAAAGAGAATCCAAAGTTGTGAATACTCAAGCTGACCCGAGCGTAAAGCAAAACACAAACACTCGAGCCAGGACATATATATACTTATATAATGTAAACCAACTCAAGTGAACTGTAATAAAGATACTAGTAACTTAAAGGACGCCTGGGACCGTCCATCCTCTAAGGATCCGTTAAACTATTTACTATATAGTAATATTTCGCTATTATAATAATGTCTACAGTAAAATAAACTTACTTTAAAATAGCGTTAAGGAGTGACCCAATATTCCCCTTAACACATAATAGTCCCAGTAGTCCATCCAGTATCAGCGTATCTCCAGATCGGGAGACTACCCTAAATACTACATGGGCTACGGGAGAAAAAGAAACTCGTAGTAAAGGCTCGGTATGGTAGGTGACACAGCACACAAGGCAGTGTCAGGGTAGATATACCAATTATGCACACGGGCTGTCGGTAACGTAGCAGCCACTACTCTCACCTCGAACAACACTCCAAAAATCAAGGGGTGCACCCAATCATTCACAACAGTAATAGAATGGTATCGAAGAAGTGTGTCCGACCAGAGGAGCAACCCCTTTTGGCCCGAGATTGCTCCTGTTTTAGCCACCTTAAGCCAACTCACGGGAGTCGGGTCCATGTAATGTACCTCAAGAACGTCATCACCATCCTACTTCATTCTGCAATCTCCACCGCATACACAGTTGTTAAAGTGGTTTTCGGTATCGACAGCGAGTATGTCCATATCCGATCCCGGTCTCTTTAACAACCAATCGTTATTATAACCGGTAGTTATAATTTTAAAAAATGGTATTTATACTTCAAAAATCAAATATCATTTCAAAAATTCAATATCATTTCAAATCCATTTCAAAATATCAATATATCGTATCTTTTCAAAACCACATTCACTTTTTTAAGTTTAAAATACCATTTCAACTCACATTTAAAAATAGTTTATATTCAAATCAAATTACTTCATTTTAAATCATAAAAATGAAGTTATTATATTTAATAATTAAATTTCAAAAATTTAATCTTTCAAATTTCATTCATTCACTTAAATTTATCAAAACAGTGAAAATTCACCTTTCGCGACATTTAGAAAATGCTACGGAAAGTTACTTTAAAAAAATTCAATTTAACAAATGAAAGCATTTAAAATGCTGTAATAGGGTTACTTTAGTTCAAATAAAACCTTAGTTAAATCTAACAATTACAGTACTTACAAAATTCTATAATAGCCCTTAATTCAATTTAGCCATTTAGTTCATTTCTATCAACTACAGCATTTACAAATGCTGTAATATCATTTACATTAGAAAATAATAGCATTTCAAAAATGCTGTTAATTAAATTCCAAATATTCAATGTAATTTCATAGACAATTAAATTTATATTTAAATCGTTTTAAAGTTATAAAATCATATAATTTTCACTTTTAAAACAATCATTTAAATACCCTTATATTCATGATTTTATAAAGTTAAATTTTCATTCAAAATCAATATTTAATAATAATTCACATATTAAATTCATACATTCAATTTCAATTCTTAATAGTTAAAATTTTAACTTAACACTTAAGTTTAAATTTCCAAATATAACTTATTTTCATTTTATTTACTTAACTTAAAATTCACTTTTAAACAAAATTCACAAATTTCCAATTTAAGTTATATTTCAAAAATTCAACTTAATATTCATTTATTTAACCTTTTAGTTTATTCAAAAATCATTAACACTTTATAAAATCATTTTAAATTCATTTTAAATCAAACTTTAAATTTATTTATCATATTTTCCTACTTAATTTAAATTCCATTTATAACCAAATCAAAATTTCCAAAATAGCTTATATTTCAAATTTCTAACTTTACCATTAATTTATTTCACTTATAAATTTTAAAAAAATCAATAATAATTTAAAAAAATCATTTTTAATTAGGTTTAAATCAAAAGATTATAATATTTACATTTCTAAAATACTTTAAAAATTTTAGAAAAATGTATTTTAACCACGGGTCTGTATATCATTTTCTAGCTTAGGCAAAATGATACGGATAATATATCATTTCAATCCGTAATTTACAAAGAAAAGCAGGGTTTTATCATTTCAAACCCGCAGTCCAAAGTAAAATGAAATAATTAAAAATCGTTCAGGCCTATCATTTCAGCCCATAATGATTTTTCCCTATTCTAAAGTCTGTTCGGGTATGTATCATTTCAACCCATAGTGATTCTAATCTAAAGGGAACTTACAGTGATAAACTGATATAAATAACAGAATAGCATTATATAACAGTAACAGATGGTATAACAGGTGTATAAACATGGATGAACATCATATGATCATAGCATAGCATATATAACATAATGATATGTTTTACAGATTCAATTGTGATCAGTTTACTAGCCATATAAGTATAAATTCTGTCTGGTGAGAATTACTCACTTGTATAAACTGGAGATGAAAACCAAATGCACAAATAAAGATCTTCAAAGGCACGATAACAAGATTACAATTTGAGAGTGAGAGAGCCAAAGCTAACTGCCTTGTCAAATATCAAACAAAACAAAGTACAATATGAATTTCAAACCAAAATATTTATAACCAATGCTAGGAATAAATACACAACTCAAAGCTAGGGCTTTTGCACTTGCATTCAACATCATATGCTTCAGCTATAGGCTGGAAAAGCACTGTTATAGGATGGATTTGAATCAGGTTTGGATCAGATTTAGGTCATATAGATCGGCCATAACAATATATAAAGGAGAAGAGGTATATGTGTGCATGAACACACAACTACAAGGCAACTACATGGATTTCAAGGCCATAAATGGTCTCGGCCAAGCATGGATGGACAAGGTCAGATCTGGTGAGTACATGGGGTGATATGGCAGGGTCTTACGCTCAGTTTTGGCTGGTGGTGGTGGTGCACAAGTCGGCCAAAGTGGTGGTTGAAGTGGTGGAAACAAGGGGGAGTTCGGCTAGCATATTAAAGATGGGATTTTCTTCATTTTTTTTGGTGGATCACCATCATGGATGGTCTCGGCTATGGAATGGCAGTGGGAAGGAGGGGATGATGGCTAGTTGTAGTGGTGGTGGAGGCGGCCAAGGTGCTGGAGATGGAGGAGCCAAACTACATGAAGGTGAATGCAAGTACAAAAATCAAACAAACAATTAAAAGAATGAAAAAAAGTGAAAGATTTTTACCAAAATTTTGCTTCAGGATGTGGCCGAAAGATTTTAGGGTTGAGAAGTGTTTCTTGTGTGTGAGAAAATGATGAAGTGATCGGCTAAACAATGGATGATATGGCAGCCAATGAAGTGATGCATTGATTGGTGAAAAGGTGGAGTGAATATGAAAAGACTATATACATAAAAGGTCACAAACTTTTCAAATTTCCTTAATTCTTTTTCAATTTTTATATACATGTAAATATACATATAAATAAAAATAAAAACACAAAAATATAATGAATGCATAAAAATAAATAAATAAATTTTAATTAATTATAATTAAATTAAAAAAATAGCAAAAAATGGAAACTAGGCTTTAAAATTTGAAAATAAATTCAATAAATTTTGGAAAATTTTTATCATCGCTTTAAAAATATTTAGAAATGAAATATTACAATAAAAAAATAATAAAAATAATTTCAAAATAAAATAAAGTCAAATTTAAAATTATATTCAAAAATCTAGGTTGTTACACTCTCCCCCACTCAAATCTTTTCGTCCTCGAAAAGAACGGGCAAGGAAAATAAAGAGAAACAAGATAGAAAACAAAATAGTACCTGAAACAAACAATTTCAGATTCGAAGCACAAATGCTCTCCTCCGTCTCCCAGGTACAATCTCGATCGTCGGTACTCCACTGTACTTTGACCAGATTAACAAATTTTCTTCTGAGTTGCTTCGTACCTCTGTCGACAATACGAAGTGGCTTCCTCTCGACAGTCAGATTAGGCTTAATATCCAAACTATCAAGGGAACAAGGCTGGACAATAAGAGATGGATCATGGAGATATCGACGAAGATGCGAGACATGGAATACATCATGCACTCCAGAAAGCTTCTCGAGCAAATCCAAACGATAAGCCAAAGAACCAACTCTTTCCACAATGCGGAAAGGACCAATGAACCTAGGAGAAAGCTTCCCTCTACGACCAAAGAGAATGACATTCCTCAAGGGAGAAACCTTAAGGAACACCTGATTACCAACAGAAAATTCCAAATTCCGCCTACGCCTATCAGCATACTTCTTCTGCCTATCTTGAGCAGCTCTCAACCTCTTCTTAATCTCCTCAACTCTCTCAAAAGCTTCCAAAATCACATCAGGACCAAGAACTAAACGATTACCAGATTCAATCCAGCAAGATGGAGATCTACAAGGTCGTCCGTATAGAGCAGCAAACAGAGACATTTTGAGACTGACCTGAATGTAAAGATGGAATGAGATAGATAAAAAGATTAAGAATAGACTAAAAAACCGAAGATAAGATTATACCTGATAACTATTATTGTAGGTGAATTCGGCAAGATGGAGATGATTTTCCCAAGATCCTCCATAATCAAGCACACAAGCACGAAGAAGATCCTCGAGAATCTGATTCACTCTTTCCATTTGACCGTCGGTCTGTGGATGGTCAACAGTGCTCAGATTCAGATGAGTGCCCAGAGATTCCTAAAAAGCTTTCCAGAACTAACTGGTAAAGATAGGGTCACGATCATAAACAATACTGAAAGAAACACCATGGAGACGAACAATCTCTCTTATGTAGATCTCAGATAACCTAGAAGCAGAACAAGTAGACTTGACCGGAATAAAATGAGCGGACTTGGTCAGTCTATCAACAATAACCCAGATACTCTCATTACCCCTCCGAGTCCTCGGTAAACCATCGATGAAATCAATGGAAACCTGTTCCCACTTCCAATTGGGAATCTCAAGAGGCTGCAACAAACCAGGGGTCTTCTAGTGATCGGCTTTGACTTGCTGATAAGTCGCACACCGACTAACAAAGATAGAGATATCCCTCTTCATCCCCCTCCACCAATAAAGCCTCTTCATATCCTGATACATCTTCGACACACCAGGATGAATAGAAAGCCTGGATCGGTGATTCTCCTGAAGCAACTCCTGCCTCAAACCATCAACATTCGGGACACAAATCCTGCCATTAATCCTCAAAATCCCTCTATCATCGATCTGAGCCCCACTACCACTACTACTACCGCCAACCCTGCTACGAACACTCTCCTTCATCAATCTAAGCATCTCATCCTCAGCCTGCTTAGCCATGATACGATCCAGAAGAGGAGAAGAAGAAACAAGAAGCTGACACAACAAAGCCTTCTTCCGACACAGAGCATCGGCCACAACATTAGCTTTACCGAGAGTACAGCTAATATCGAGGTCGTAAGAAGCCAAAAACTCAAGCCAACGAATTTTCCACTGATTCAAATCCTTCTGGGTGAAGATATACCTCAGAGACTGATGATCGATGAAAAGGTCAAACTTGGTTCCGAGAAGATGATGCCTCTAAAGCTTCAAAGCAAAGACAACAACAAAAACTCTAAATCATGAGCAACATAAATTTCTTCGTGGATTTTCAACTGACGGCTGGCACAGGCAATGACCTTACCATCCTGCATGAGAACAGCTTCCAAACCCTCACGACTAGCATTAGTGTATTCCGTCAATCCATCACTTCCATTCGGAACGGTAAGAACTGGTGCGGAAGTTAGCTTGCTCTTTAACTCAATGAATGCAGCCTTACACTGATCGCTCCAGACAAATTTGGCATTCTTACGAGTCAAAGAAGTGAGAGGTGCAGCAATCCGAGAAAAATTCTCAATGAATCTCCGATAGTAACCGGCAAGACCCAGAAAACACAAATATCAGATGGAGTCTTTAGAGTTTCCCAATCCTGAAACAGAATATGAGAAAATAAGGACAACCGAAAAGATAGAATTATTAAATGATAAAAAAAAAGAGAAGAAAGAAAGACTTACATTGATCGCAGTGGTCTTGACTGGATCAACAGAAACTCCATTACTAGAAACAATATGCCCGAGATATCGGACTTCATCCTTTTAGAAATGGCATTTAGAAAATTTAGCCTTCAACTGATGATTTCTGAGAGTCTCCAAAACAGATTTTAAATGTGACTCATGCTCTTCCTTGGTCTTAGAGAAGACAAGGCTATCATCAAAAAAGACTAGAACAAATTTATTAAGCACATCACGAAAAACGCGATTCATCAAATCAACAAAGAAAGCAGAAGCATTAGTCAAACCAAAAGGCATGACTAACCATTCATAAAAACCATTCTCAGTGCGGAAAGTAGTCTTGGGAATGCTATCTTCAGCAACCTTGAGCTGATGAAAACCTGTGGCAAGATCAAGCCGAGAAAAAACAGTGGCACGATAAAGCTGATCAAACATATCATTGATGCGAGGCATTGGATATCTGTGTTTTATAGTGAGCTTTCTCAGCTCCCTATAATCAACACACATCCGAAGAGAACCATCAGACTTGGTGACAAAAACCACCGTGGCTCCCCATTCAGAAAAACTAGGCCTAATCAGACCTTTGGAAGATAAGTCCACAATTTGCTTTCCCATCTCAACCTTCTCGTAGGGTGCCATTCTTCTTGGGGGAAGAACAACAGGTCGAGCACCAGGAATAAGATCAATCCGAAAATCAATTTCCCACTTCGGAGGTAAAGAAGTGACTTCACCAAATACATCGGGATATAGTATAACCACAAGAGTCGAATCAAGATCACTAGGAGAAGAATCCAGAGAATAAATAAAGTTGCCAGCAAAATCCTAAGGCATGCGGCACTGAATAATCAAGGAATTCCCTTGATCATCAACAAGGTGAATGCAGGGATTTACAAGAGATATGAGCATCATAATTCCCTAACCAATCCTGACCAAGCAATAAATCAAAAGCATCGAAGCCCAGAACATAAAAATCACCACTAAAGCGATGATCATAATAGAGAAGCTTCACTTGCTTACAAATCCGATAAGGTTAGCAGGGACCCCAATAGGATTTGAAACACATAATGGAACAGAAGCATACTCAGGAGAAAGGAGATGCTCAAACTTATCACATAAATCAACAGAAATAAAACTGTGTGAAGCTCCAGTATCAAACAATACACGAACATGATGATGGATAAAGTAAATGAACCCTGAAAAGTACCTTGGTCATCACTAGGAGCAAGAGCAGAAGCAGAAGCAGGTGGAAGAACTGAAGATGAGGCAGAAGTGACAGCAAATATACCAAAAGGCATACCCTTCTACTGAGTAAGGCAATCCTTCCTAAAATGACCAGGCTGGAGACAGATATGGCAGAGATCATGCCTAGCCAACTGAGCAGGTGGAGGAACAGCAGCACCAGCTAATGTAGGACAACTATCACCATAGTGTCCCTTCTGATCACACCTAAAACAAGTGACAGAGGAGAGATCAACTGGCTGCCTCTGAGCAGGAGTAAATGATGAAGATCCCAAACCAGAACGCTTTTGCCAATTCTTCTTCTGCTGATGATAATTAAGCTTACGCTTCTTGGAATTAGCAGAGGAATACTGAGCACCAGAAGCAGCAGGACTTTTAGATGTGGGGTTCTCATAGCGAATAGCCATATGCATAAGCTGGTTGAAAGTGCCATGAACATGAGAAATGAGGCGACTATAATACTCTGGATGAGCACCAGCAATGAATTTCTCATTCTTCTTGAGAGGTGTATCAAGTAGGCTAGGACCGAACTTGAAAAGTTTATTGAACTTCCTCTCATACTCAGCAAAAGACATGCTACCCTGCTTAAATTCATGATAAAGCTGAGATTTCCCGGCTTCTGGCATCCATTTTGCCACAAAAGCCTCCCTAGAAAAAAGAGATATAGAACAAGCTTAAGATGGATTCAAAAGAAAAAGAAAAATAGGAATAAAATTCAAGATAACACAAAAGATACCTAAACTGCTCCTAAGTAATATCAGCCTCGACGGTGTTAGCCGTAACGGACTCCCACCAATCTAAATCAGAATCCTGCAACTACCAAGCTGCTAACTGACGCTTCTGGGCATCAGTAATCTCGAGACCAGTAAATATCCTCTCTAGACTCCGCAACCACTGTTGAGCCTCAATGATACTCTCTGAACCGGTGAATGGGGTTCCACCAAGTTGAGTGAATTCCATATAGAGAACAGTGAATCTAACAGGAGCAACAGGCTGAGGAGCTGGGGTAATACCACGACCCCTATCTCTGGCATTTCCTCGATTCATCCTGAAAAATATCAAGAATGAATTTAGGACAAGATAAAGAGAAGCCAAAGATAAATTCACTTGGATGAATATCCTAAAGAAAGAAAAATCTAACAACGTAGATACGAAAGAAAGGAAGTTAGAAAATATTTGAAAATCCTTTAAAACAAGAAAAAAAATTTATATCAAAATAATCTTGAAAATCTTCGAAAACATTTTAAAAAATCATTTTATACTTTGAAAATAAGTCTCTCACAACGATATGATTCTGAGATTGATTTCACTCATTCTAACGTATTAATACCCTATCTCTAATGAGTTTTTGCTCCACAGAGGCAATGGTTTGCCAAAAACCTTGCTCTGATACCAAATGTGACGACCGGCTATTTCGTACCATTCAAATCGACAATAATCCACACATGTCACACTTGAATGATGCAAAATAATAGATTGTAAATAAATTCAGAGCAAATGAAATCAAATACACAGAATCACAGTTACAGAACAATCAGAATAACTCGCAACGGAATATAAAATAACATAGTAGTTCATGAAGTTACTATAACAAAGTCTTAAAAAAATACATAATATCAGTCTAAAAACAACATAATAGAAATCCCAAATACATAGAAGTTCACTAATACATGAGATAAACTAGAATAGTTGAAACTGAAATAGATATAAATATAGATAGGCAGAATCTCCAGCAAAGACCAGCTCTAGAAAGAGAATCCAAAGCTGTGAATACTCAAGCTGACCCGAGCGTAAAACAAAACACAAACACTCGAGTCAGGACATATATATACTTATATAATGTAAACCAACTCAAGTGAACTATAATAAAGATACAAGTAACTTAAAGGATGCCTGGGACCATCCATCCTCTAAGGATTCGTTAAACTATTTACTATATAGTAATTTCGCTATTATAATAATGTCTACAGTAAAATAACTTACTTTTAAATAGTGTTAAGGAGTGAGGCAATATTTCCCTTAAAACATAATAGTCCGAGTAGTCCATCCAGTATAAGCGTATCTCCAGATTGGGAGACTACCCTAAATACTCCATGGGCTACAGGAGAAAAACAAACTCATAGTAAAGGCTCGGTATGGTAGGTGACATGACACACATGGCAATGCTAGGGTAGATATACCAATTACGCACACGGGCTGGCGGTAACCTAGCAGCCACTACGCCCACCCCGAACAACACTCCAAAAATCAAGGGGTGCACCCAATAAATCACAACAGTAATAGAATGATATCGAAGAAGTGTGTCCGACCAGAGGAGCTACCCCTTTTAGCTCGAGATCGCTCCTGTTTTGGCCACCTTAAGCCAACTCACGAAAGTCGGGTCCACGTAATGTACCTCAAGAATGTCATCACCATCCGACTTCATTCTGAATCTCCACCGCGTACACAGTTGTTAAAGTGGTTTTCGGTATCGACAGCGAGTATGTCCATATCCGATCCCTGTCTCTTTAACAACCAATCGTTATTATAACCCGTAGTTATAATTTAAAAAAATGATATTTGTGCTTCAAAAATCAAATATCAATTCAAAAATTCAATATCATTTCAAATCCATTTCAAAATATAAATATATATCATGTCTTTTCGAAACCACATTCATTTTTTTAAAGTTTGAAATACCATTTCAACTCACATTAAAAAATAGTTTATATTTCAAATCAAATTACTTCATTTTAAATCATAAAAATGAAGTTATTATATTTAATAATTAAATATTAAATTTCAAAAATTTAATCTTTCAAATTTCATTCATTCACTTAAATTTATCAAAACAGTGAAAATTCACCTTTCGCAACATTTGAAAAATGCTACGGAAAGTTACTTTTAAAACAATTCAATTTAACAAATGACAGCATTTAAAATGTTGTAATAGGGTTACTTTAGTTCAGATAGAACCTTAGTTAAATTTAGCAATTAAAGCACTTACAAAATGCTATAATAGCCCTTAATTCAGTTTAGCCATTTAGTTCATTTCTATCGACTACAGCATTTACAAATGTTGTAATATCATTTACATTAGAAATAATAGCATTTCAAAAATGCTGTTAATTAAATTCCAAATATTCAATATAATTTCATAAACAATTAAATTCATATTTAAATCATTTTAGACTTATAAAATCATATAATTTTCACTTTTAAAACAATTATTTAAATACCCTTATATTCATGATTTTATAAAGTTAAATTTTCATTCAAAATCAATATTTAATAATAATTCACATATTAAATTCACACATTCAATTTCAATTCTTAAGAATTAAATTTTTAGCTTAACACTTAAGTTTAAATTTCCAAATATGACTTATTTTCATTTTTTTTATTTAACTTTAAATTCACTTTTAAACAAAATTCATAAATTTCCAATTTAAGTTATATTTTAAAAATTCAACTTAATATTCATTTATTTAACCTTTTAGTTTATTCAAAAATCATTAACACTTTATAAAATCATTATAAATTCATTTTAAATCAAATTTTAAATTTATTTATCATATTTTCCTACTTAATTTAAATTCCATTTATAACCAAATCAAAATTTCCAAAATAGCTTATATTTCAAATTTCTAACTTTACCATTAATTTATTTCACTTATAAATTTTAAAAAAAATCAACAATACTTTAAAAAATCATTTTTAGTTAAGTTTAAATCAAAAGATTATAATATTTACATTTGTAAAATACTTTAAAAATTTTAGAAAAATATATTTTGACCACGGGTCTGTATATCATTGTCTAGCCTAGGTAAAGTATACGGATAATATATCATTTCAATCCATAATTTACAAAGAAAACCCGGGTTTTATCATTTCAAACCTGCAGTCCCAAGTAAAATGAAATAATTAAAAATCGTTTAGGCATATCATTTTAGCCCATAATGATTTTTTCCTATTCTAAAGTCCGTTCGGGTATGTATTATTTTAACCCATAGTGGTTCTAATCTAAAGGGAACTTGTAGTGTGATAAACTGATATAAATAACAGAATAGCGTTATATAATAGTAACAGATGGTATAATAGGTGTATAAACATGGGTGAACATCATATGATCATAGCATAGCATATATAACATAAATATATGTTTTACAGATTCAATTGTGATCAGTTTACTAGTCATATAAGTATAATTTCTGTCTGGTGAGAATTACTCACTTGTATAAACTGGAGATGACAACCAAATGCACAAACAAAGATCTTCAAAGGCACGATAACAAGGCTAACATTTGAGAGTGGGAGAGACAAAGCTAATTGCCCTGTCAAATATCAAACAAAACAAAGTACAATATGAATTTCAAACCAAAATATTTATAATCAATGCTAGGAGTAAATACACAACTCAAAGCTAGGGCTTTTGAAATTGCATTCAACATTATATGCTCCAGCTATAGGCTAGAAAAGCACTGTTATGTGATGGATTTGGATCAGGTTAGGATCATATTCAGGTCATATAGATCGGCCATAACAATATATAAAGGACAAGAGATATATGTGTGCATGAACACACAACTACAAGGCAACTACATGGATTTCAAGGCCATAAATGGTCTCGGCCAAGCATGGATGGACAAGGTCAGATCTGTTGAGTGCATGGGGTGATGTGGCAGGGTCTTAGGCTCAGTTTTGGCTGGTGGTGGTGGTGCACAATTCGACCAAAGTGGTGGTTGAAGTGGTGGAAACAAGGGGGAGTTCGACTAGCATATTAAAGGTGGGGTATTCTTCATTTTTTTGGTGGATCACCATCATGGATGGTCTAGGCTATGGAATGGCAGTGGGAAGGAGGGGATGATGGCTGGTTGTAGTGGTGGTGGAGGCGGCCAAGGTGCTGGAGATGGAGGGGCCGAACTAGATGAAGGTGAATGCAAGTACAAAAATCAAACAAACAATTAAAAGAATGAAAAAAAAAAGTGAAAGATTTTTACCAAAATTTTGCTTCTGGAAGTGGCCGAAAGTTTTAGGGTTGAGAATTTTTTCTTGTGCGTGAGAAAATGTTGAAGTGGTCGGCTAAACAATGGATGATATGGCAGCCAATGAAGTGATGCATTGATTGGTGAAAAGGTGGAGTGAATATGAAAAGACTATGTACATAAAAGGTCACAAACTTTTCGAATTTCCTTAATTCTTTTTCAATTTTTAAATACACGTAAAAATACATATAAATAAAAATAAAAACACAAAAACATAATGAATGCATAAAAATAAATAAATAAATTTTAATTAAATATAATTAAATTAAGAAAATAGCAAAAAATGGAAACTAGGTTTAAAATTTGAAAATAAATTCAATAAATTTTGGAAAATTTTTATCATCACTTTAAAAATATTTAGAAATGAAATCTTACAATAAAAACAAATATAAAATAATTTCAAAATAAAATAAAGTCAAATTTAAAATTATATTCAAAAATTTACGGTTGTTACAAGCAATCTGAAGTAAGTGAATGTTTTGATCCCAAAACATAGAATTTTGGGAAAAATAATTTTTGAGCTCAAAGAACGTCTCCATTCTACAAAGAGATGAAATATTTAGACATGCAAAGAGAATTTTCTATTAAATAAGGATGTAAAGAAGGTTGCAAAATTTGTTGTTAGGCCATAACAATATATATATAATTCTACTTGGACCAAAACATGATTTGAGAGACTTCAAAAAGATAAAGTTGATTAGGCAACATGTGAAGATCGTTAGATTTGGAAAGTTGAAAAGTTGGCATCTAGATTTAGTAGGCCTTTCCTAATATTGGAGAGAAAAAAGAAAACATGTAAGTTGACAAGAATTCATGACGTTTTTCATGTTTTGCATTTGAGTAAATACATTTGTAGCATAACCACATTATGGTAGAGCCTAATCAATTGGGGATATTGAGATGGAGCTAATAGCGTCTGGTGCCATTGCATACATTGTGGAGCTTAGAACTCGGAAGCTTTGAAACAAAGAAATTATATTGGTCCAAGTACAATGGGGATAAAATCCTATAGAAGCCATGAAGGCATCTCATCCTAAGCTTTTCTCTAGTAAACTTCTCTCCAAAATTAGGATTTCAATTGCATCGTGGATGCAAGATTGATACTAGATAGCTGCTGCACTTTTCACTATCACTTTGCACTAATGTAGAAATTTTATACATGTTTGAGGTATTTGCATAATACTTGCTTGACACGATCACACACTCACGCTAGGATTGAGCTCATTTTTAGTATGTCTGCAGTACATAATAACACTATACTTTGGTTGAGTTGATGGTTATGAAAATAACTTTGTTGTGTAACATAGATGTTATTGCATGTTACACTATTCGCCCCTTAGAAAGATTTTGAGGACAAAATCTTTCTTAAGACGGGAGAATGCATCTCCCCTTAAAATCAACCATAGTTAAATAAACCGGATAAATTAAATCAAATAAGATATGGTAAAATTAATTTTTTTGTAAAAGTTGAAATTTGGCTAAGAAATTTATACTAATGCATTCATAGCGAAACTTTTATTAATTTCTGTATATTATATGCTGAAAACGGAGCTCAAACGAAGAAGTTATGAGCATTTCAAGTTTTCAAATTTAAATTAATTCAAATCTAATTCAAATTCAAATGAATAATTAAATTTAAAATTTGAAAGTTCAAAAGTTAGCTATAATTAGACTTGGGAATTAAGTAAATGTTAAACTTAATGTAACATCTCATATTTGGAGGCCAAAAGCTAAGCTCTATAGATGTTGCAATCATCCATAGTATTAACTTCTGGTGACTAAATACGGTAATGATAATGGTATCCATAATATCAGAAGCATGTGAATATGAACAAATCACAAATTTAAAAAACAATATTTTGTTGATTACGTTTCAAAACAATAATTCATAACCATGTTACATTTCCCAGGCAATGATCGATTATAATATACAATAATACACCAAGAGCGACATATGACGATGCCTCCTTGGTTGATCAAAGAAATATAGTCATATCTGACTTAATATACATAGAGAAATTAAAAAAATAGAAAATCCTAAGTTAGCTATCCGTCAGCCACCTGCTCGTCTTCGGATGCTTTATTCACCAAAAGACTGAAACCTAAATCCTTAGCCTGCTCAAATCCACTGTGTATATTAAGTCAGATATGACTATATTTCTCTGATCAACCAAGGGGACATCGTCATAGTCGCTTTTAGCGTATTATTGTAAATTATAATTGATCATTGTCTGGGAAACGTTTTGGGATTGTGTAACATGGATATGAATTATTGTTTTGAAATGTAATCAACAAAATATTGTTTTTGAAATTTATGATTTGTTCATATTCATGTTCTTCTGATATTATGGATATGATTATCATTACTATATTTAGTCACCAGAAGTCAATACTATGAATGACTGCAGCATCTATAGCGCTTAGCATTTGTTCTCCAGATACGGATGTTACAATGTTTGAGCACCCGAGAGTTTAATGGGAAGCAAAAACTACAGATCAGACATAAATCCTGGTGTGAATAATTCTATTACATCTCTAAATTAAATGAGGCCACGCCGCTTAGCGGAACTGGTTTCCCCTCACTTATATCTCCTTTAAAACACATATTTTGCAATTCGTTTCCTGCAATCAAACTGGTTAATCAACTGACTATATCAAAATAGCAGTATCATTTATGCTCATAAATGGACAACCTGTCCAAAAAACTGATAGTATGTGAGTTATCTGCTCAATCAAAATAGTAATATCCTTAATGCTAAAAAAATGGACTATCTATCCAAAAAATAGGTTATGAGTGAGTTGACTGCCCAAACATAATAGCCAGGTCCGTTATGCTACAAATGGACTAACTATCCATAATAACTGGGATGATTTCCCGTAATCGGGACCAACTGTCAGAAATCTAGGTCGATTTCCTACAAAATGGACTAACTGTTTGAATTATTTCCTTAGGGTTAACTACCCTTATCCTTGAAAACCTTTTCAAAATGATTTAATGTGACGACCCAGAAATTTTTAACTTTTGAAATGGAATGTTTAGTTGATTTTAAATATTTGAATGATGGTTTAGCTTGAATTTCAAATTTTACTATGAATTTGGAAATTTAATTTTTGAATTCAATTTATTGAAATTGGGTAAAAAAAATTGAATTTTCAATCTTAAGTTGATTTAAAATATTTTCAAGGCTTAAAAATTCATACTGATAATACTGAAGATAATGGAAGCCTCAGAATTGAATTTGAAAATAATTTATTCAGTTTTGAAATTATATTGTTTGAATCGATAATTAAAAATAGTCTTCCGAGGCACAATCTTGGAATTTAACGAGACTAGTTCCATTGGATCTGTAATATTGTATTATTATCGGATTCAATTTTCGTAGCATTCGGAGTTGTCGTTTGGCCGTACGATAGGCAAATATGCTGAAAATTAGATCGAAATTTAATTTAATAACTGGTTCAAAAAGCTATCTTCTCCATACGATCGAATTTGGACTCGAAACCTTTTCCATTGTGTACAAAATAGGGGTATAGCATTATAGACGCCTAGCGACATGCCTCGATAGGGATTCGAGATTGTAAGTTGCATTTATTGAGACGATCTGGATTTAATTAAAATATATTTTATTTATTGGTCAATTCCCAGCTGCATTTATTTCACAGCAGATCTTTTCCTTTCCACTTCAAATTACTGTAGCTTGTTGATTCGAGCACGCTAGTATCAAATCCTGTCTCCCATTTTCGCAGCAGATCTTCAGAGGAGATAATAATAATGGCCGGGCTTTGAAATCTAAAATTTCCAGTATAATTCACTTCCATCCTTATTTCAATAATTGAACTCGCTCCTTCCATTTCCCTTTCGAGCAAATCAAAATCAAATCCAGTTCGCAACAAAAAAAAGAAAAAAAATCAAGATTCTCTTCGTTACAGTTAAGGGGGAAATCGAGGTCGCGAGCATTGAACTAGGGGCATTGAGGCTGTGGCAACTTCGTTCGATTCAATGGGGAAGCACGAAAACTTGATCGCGATACTTCGAGGTCGTTTTAAAGGCGGCATCATTTCAGATGTCGATTAGGGTTCACGTTTGAAGGAGGGTCGCGAGTGTGAGCTATGGTGGTCTCGCGTTGTCATGGGGATGGAGTTTCATCTTCAGCGTGTCGTGATTGCAGTGGGATGCTGGTGGGGCCGAAATCGTGGTGTGATATTCATGTGGGGAGTTGATGGCGGTGAGTCGAAGATGGTGGCTAAAAGATTCGATCGGCAGTGAGGTAAATTTTTTTTCGATTTGCATTCGTTCGATTTTGTCAGTGAGGTAATCTTTTTTCAAATTTAAATGAATATGTACAGAAAATATTTACAGAAAGAATTATAGGCTGCTTAATTTTAAATTTAGTATATAATGATATATATATAGGAAAACAAGAAATTTTATATAGATATGATTTTGATTATATATATTAAGGGCGAAAAGATTTTACAGTAAAGTAAATTTCTGGTTATGTGGTTTACACAAAAGAAAATATTTTATAAAAAGAATTTGTTTAAATGAACTCATTTTAAATAAATCATTAGTTAACTAAATTTATTAAATGGAAATAAATTGTTTGATGATTTTGAATATTAATAAAATCATATAATTGTTTGATACAAGGTCTAAAAAAATCAAGAGACAAGCCATATTGGAAATGCGTTGCATGCGTAATCAGAAGGTGAGATCAACTCACTCAAAAATAACAATGGGAAATTTCAGTTATTGATTGATTGTTGAATTGTGATAGTTAAATTTAATTGTTGATTTTGTGCTTGGATAATTAATTTATTATCAGTTATATTAGTTTAGACCTTATGCGCCGCATAATAGCGGAGGTTATTATATTAAACCCATATACCGCGATATTCCACCTCGAAGTGGAATTGGTATTATATATGTATTTGGAGTTATTGATTTCCCGCATTATATAGCGGATGAGACCCTATGCGCCGCATAATAGCAGATGATATTTTATAAATCTCATATACCGCGATATTCCACCTCGAAGTGGAATTGGTATTTAATTGTTGTGCTAACGTCTGTGGATGCAGGGAAAACAGGTTGGAGGGATCCAACTGGATTCCTCAAATAATTGAATTTTTTTAATATTGTATGTTGATTATTTATAATCTGTGTGTGACTATTTGTGATTGAAACTGTTGAAGGCTAAAATTTAGCCGAATATATTTTTGGTATCGTAAGCTACCAAAAATAAATAAAAATTAAATTTTTAAATTTAAGTAGAAAATTTATAGTGAAATCCTATTGAATAAAATTCCAAAATATGGTGAAAATGTTTAATAAATAGATCCAAGTAATAATATTCAAAGGGTGAAGAATTGATTTTAAAAATATGGTTTTTAAATAATTTGGAAAAGATAAAGGAATTTATTTTAAAAAAATAAATTCGGAAATTGATTTGGTGTGTGAAAATAAATTTGGAAATTAATTGAAAATTTGATTTGGTGTTGAAAATGAATATTTGAAAAAGGATTTGAAAATCGTATATTAGCGAATATTTGAAAACCTAAGTTCACAATGAAAATTTATAAAGGAAAGGGGAATTTGTTTTAAAAATAAATATCGATTTATTTTTAAGTGTGGAAAGAAATCTGCGAATTAGGAGTGTAGATTTAAAATAAATTGAAAAGAATTTATTAATTGATTTTAAATGGACCATTTTGTAATGGAAAGTGAATTCTCCCCTGGAAAGCCGAGTATATTTTCAAAGTAGGTTTTGAATAAAAATTAAAAGTTCTAGATTTGGTTTTAAAAGAATATTGTTGGAGGAATTATTTTTGGGAGTTGTTTTAAATCTTTAAAGTAAGGATTTATTTAATTAATTATAAAAAGGATTATTTTAAAGATTAAAATTGATATTTGTTTTAGGAAACGATTATTTAAATAGTTATACCTTATCTACTAATTTTATTTTAAAATTAGTTGGGACTTAAAAATTTATATGTGATAATTATAATGTTTCCATAACCAATATTTTAAGTAAGTATTTAAGATGGTTTTATTTTAAATGTTCCAAGAATATTTTAGATAAGTGATTTGAATTATTTTAACTCGACAAATTTCCAGTGGAAATGAATAAATATTTGGAAATGTATTCCGCATAAGGAAAGGTGATTTGAAATTTGTTTTCAAAGTATTGAAATGTGGAAAGTAATTTGAAATTTGTTTTCAAATGGTTGAAGTGTGAAATATATCTTGCTGAAATATTTTGAAAAATAAATAATTCGGGAATTTATTTAAAATCCAGCAAATTGTTGTGAATGTTGATTGATAGTTAAATAGCCAACTATCAATATTTGCCTTTAAACGACATTTGAATTTCGATGCGACCGGGGGTCGGATTCCAAGTGGATATCCGAAAACCACATCGAACCTTTGTGATTGCGATAGATATTTTGTTTAAAAGATCAAAGTGAAAATTGTTGTAATTTGTTGAAATCTGAATGTAACACTTATTTTTAAAAATAAGCACTCGTTATTCGGATTAGCGGGGAGAGGACCTTATGTCATAAAACCCATTCTGACTAACGATACGACGAAATGGGATTGCATTTGAAGATGGTGTTGAAGACCGGGTATTCTTGAAAATGAAAGGATTACCTGTCGAATGTCTCTGCACCGAGTTGCTCCGGTATAAAGATATTATCACCCTTTGTGATGGGGATTCCGGAAGTGACGGAGAAGGTTGATTTTATTCGAAAGAAATTAATAACTGCTCAAAGTCATCAGAAGAACTATTATGATCGTCGAAGAAGATATTTGGAATTTCAAATTGGAGATTCTGTATTTCTGAAAGTGTCTCTGATGCGGGGTGTATTGAGATTCGGGAAAACTGAAAAGTTAGCACCGCGTTATATTGATCCTTTTCATATTCTGGAAAGGATTGGTCCTCTAGCATACCGAGTGCAGCTACCCAGCTGGTTGTCTGGCGTGCGTGATGTATTCCACATTTCTAATCTTCGAAAGTATGTGCACGATCCAAATGATATTATTGAAGAAGCTGCTCAGCAGGATCTAGAGATCACTCCTAACTTGGCAGTAAAGAGGGAGCCGATAAAAATTGTAGATCATGATGAGAAGCGATTGAGAAACAAAGTTGTGAAACTGGTCAAAGTTCAATGGAGTGGCGATCCAAAGGACTGTACTTGGGAGACTGAAGATAATATGAAGAAATCATATCCCAACTGCAGAGTAGACATCTCGGCTTAAACTGGTAAGCCATTTCTTTATTTTTTTTTCTTTTGAATTCACATATTCTTTGGTTGCATTTTTCTCTCTTTCAATTTCGAGGACGAAATTTTCTTAAGAAGGGGATATGGTAACATCCCAGGATTTGTGAAATTAAATTTAGTGAATTATTTGAATTTTTGGATTTAAATTGTGAAATTTCAAGAAAAATAAAATATTGTTAATATTAATATTATAAAGTTATATGGAAATAAATAAATAATTGATAGTTTGAGTTTTTAAATAAATAATGAATAAATTATGTAACAAATAAGAAATTATTTTAAACAAAAGAATAAAATATATTTGCTAAACAACATGTTAATAAATTATGAAGATTGTAAAGTAGAACCTAGAAATAAATTAGCTAACTACAAACAACATATTACAATAGAACTTCGTTCACATCACAAGAAAGAAAATAATACTCGGCCCATAAACAAGAAGAAAATAAACTGTAAAATAAACAAAAACAGTACTTCATATAAAAAAATAAAGTAAGATTTGTTGTAACATACAAAGGGAGCATGAACATTACATTTACATGCTTTCATTAAATGCTATTTACTCTAGTAACATCAAGCAAGATATCAGCTGTAAATACATACTTTCATTTAATGCTTTCAAACTTACCCATACACAAAGTACAAAGCCTGTATAAAAGAAAATTATACAAAAGAATGATGCTCAGTACTATACTGACCTGCACATCTCTTTATATACATGAACATCTGTTTTATTTTTCGTTCAAAGAACTTAGCAAAGAACGGGAAAAAAAAGAAAAGAAGAACAATAATTTATATTCAAGTTGAAAGTAACTTACTGAAGGAACAAAGCAGAAAGGAAGATCAACCTGCAGTTTTAAAACCAATATAGTCTCTGATCAACCAAATTACAATGTGAGTAAACATAATTATAAAAGTTTTAAGTTAAATTTAAAAAAATCAGTAAAGATGATTCATTTGTTATAAAAAGAAATGTATATGTTTGATCTTTGAATAAAACCCTGTGCATATATAGGTTACTTTGTACTTCTCTGTTGTTTGAACAGGGTACATATTTGTTCAAAAGAAAAAAAAACTCCAGATTTCACTTTCCAAATCTCTGATATATTTTAATCTTCAACAAATAGGTTTGTTTAAATCTCATCGATGAGCTAAAATTTGCTTTCAGCTTGAACATGAAGGGTTTGCCTCTGTATTCAAAACTTTACAGTACAAACAAATTTTTATGAAGAAATAAAATGTTTTAAATTAGTGATTTGATTATGTAACTCGAATAAGCATATAAGTTATGATTTTTAAAATTAACATGATGATTTTTATTTAGATGTTTCAAGAGCAGTTTCCCTTTGAACAAATTTTGTTCTATTTCCTTTTGCCAATGATCGATTGAATGTAAATTGATGAAAATTTGTTTGAAGCAAGCTTGGACACCAGTGATCTCGAGAAAATTATCAAAAAAAAAAATTCATTGCATAGATTGATGAATCGAATCAAAGTAATGGTTAGTTTGAGTTTTCAGGACCGGTTAGTAATCGAGGCCAGTGTGATTTCGATAAGCGATCGAGTGCCATATAATTCTGATGGAAGGTTGCTTGATGGGTTGTCGTGCTATGGCCGAAGTCGCGAATTTTCTGGTGGGCTGTGCGAGGAGAACGAGGTGAGTTTCTCTGAGATGTTCGAGTTACAGTTTGCTCAGATGAGTGTTTTTCGATTTTGAGTTTTTCGCATCGAGTTGGCTTTTGATTTCGAACGTATGGTCGATTTGAGGTTTGCAGAGGGTAGCGTGGGTTGCCGGAGGGTCGACGAACCACCGTGCATGTGCACGGTGGCGTGGATGTGTCAGCATTTTCGTACGTTGTTGCGTCGTGTGATTTTGCTCGAGATTTTTGGAAAGTTGCTTCGAGTTTGATTTCCGTGCGCATGTGAGTGTTTAAAATACTGTAGTAATTAAGTTTTAATCTTAGCTAAAAGAAAAGAAAAGGAACAGGGAGAGGAAGAAACTGGGACAAGGGGAGAAGGGAAGAGATTCGGAGGAGAAGACGAGGAGAACCAGAATTGGCTCGGGTGAAATACCTGTTTTACTCGGGTTGTTTTATTTTTAAAATGGGTTAAGCCCAAATTGATTTCAGGGCCTAAATTTATTTCAAGTTATAATGTTACACAAATTTTTGTGTCAACAAAGCAATCAATGTTTAAACTGTTTTACGTTAAGAACTTATTTCAAGTTTTTAAGTTAACCAAGCAAATAGTAACAACGTTTTGAAATCTAATTAATACTTTAATTAAATAATTAATTTAAAATCAGTGTTAAAGTAAATCAAAATTAAAGCTTTTTGTAAAAATAATAAATTGATTTCGAAATAATTAAAGAAGATTTCTAAATGTAAATTAAGACAAATAATGTATATTAATTGTTTAAAAATAAAGAAGTAATTAAGAATAGTCAATTAATTGTAAAATTGTAATTAACTAAAAGATCAGAGATTGATTAATTTGAAACTAAAGATTGGTTAGTTAATATTTAAGTGTTTGACTAATTCGTAATTACAGATTGTTAATTAAATCATTAAAGTTAATAATTTGTAACTAATTTAGATAATTAATTAAGGAATAATTAATTAAAGAATTAATAAATTTATTATTAAGAATAGTTAATCATTGATTTAGATAAATCAATAAAAATAGTTATGTGGTAAATTCTTTTAAATCACCTTTACCTTAAATTGAAAATGATTGACTATCATCAGATGTTGTCTATTGAATTGATATTTCTGTTATGTTTGTGATACTATGTGATATAAATTGCCATGTACTGTACTGTGATTGTGGTTTGTTCTGTATTGATGTGAAAACCCTGTTTGCCCGTAAAACGACATTTAAACCTCGATGCGACAGGGAATCAGATTTCGGTTAGTTATCTGAAACCCACATCGAACCTGTAAATTTTTGTGAACGACATATCCACATGTTTTTAAAAATTGACTCTCACTACTCGGTTTAGCCGGGAAAGGACCTTTGTGTCATGTAACCCATTCCGAATAAGTGATATGCTGAAATGGATGAGAATTTGAAGACCGGTGGTGAAGACCGGGTATTTACGAGAACGATAGGATGACCCTCTCGAATGACTCTGCACTGAGTTGCTCCGGTATAGAGTTCTCCATATGTGATGGAGAATCCGATCGGGATTGTGGACGCCCAGATTGCAAGGACTTCTTCGGAAGTGCCTTCGGTTCTGTTCGAACCTAGAACAGACTTGTATAGATTGTATGTCTGACATTACATTTGATATGTAAAGCAGATTTCTTTCAAATACATTTCTGTTGGTGGCGGGGAATTTATTCTCTTAGCTTAACACCCTTCTCTGAGACGTACGAGCTCAGAGGTTATGTAGTTGGAGGTTATCAGTAATATATTCTCAACTTGGTAATGTGACATATTGAGTGTCGTTGATCATTTGTTGATCAATGCATGGCTTTGTGAAAAGCGTAGCTTTGTGGACGAAACTTCGTCGAACCTCACATCCCGAAATAGTCGAAACAGGAAAGATGCAGCAAGGTTATTTGGGGTAGCGCCCCTTAGGGTATGTGCATTTCCTTCTGGATAGAAGTGGTATCATGGTATGGAGCCCAGATACATAACTTATGTGGATATCATATATATATATATATATATATATATATATATATATATATATATTACTTTTTGATTTGTTGCTGGGGCCCCGGATAAAGGTTGGTTACAACCGGGGGATGGCATACTCGTGTAAGTAGTTACCTAGTTAGGGGTAACCCGGCCTTGTGTTGGCAAAGATCCTGTTAGGTTCTCGGGTCGTCCCTCCAGAGGTGTACCCATGTGGCCCAGGAAGTTCCTTAGCCTGACCATTTGTTGGAAATCCAATTCCCAATACGAAACCCTATACGGTTTTAGTTGTGGAACCTGCCATTTACTTATGGTGGCGCCCCACTGTTTAGCTATAGTAGGCATACGATAATGGTCGTATGTTGGCTAATATTAATATCGTATTTTCGAAATATTTTCTACACTATGCACTAGTAATAATATCAAAGAAATTTCCCTATACCAAGCATGTTTGACTATCATACGAAGAAATCTCCTCCAATTCTGCGTTTGCATTGTGTGTGTGGCGGGAGGTCTTATGGTAGTTTCATTTTTAAAAGCATACCGAAAATTCTTTCATAAATCTAGTTCTTTAAAAGCAATTGTTTTTGTTTACTCATACCAGTCCTATGACTGACCTGGAGTTATTGTTTCTTTCCTAAACTCTGGGTGCCCATAATTTTTACTCGGGCAACCTAGTAGCAGGTTTTTCGTATTTTGGAGCTAGCTTGGATTTGAAGTCTTCTGGAAGCTTTGGATTAGGAAATCTTTTGAAGTATTGGAGTTTTGAAGACCTTGTCGAAGTTGAAGTATGTTGGAAATTTGGTTAAGTTTCTGTTATCGTATTATTGTTGTATCATATGTATCACTTTGATATTTGAGATCGATGTTGTATTGGATATTGTATCATATGTATCACTCTGATATTTGAGATCGATGTTGTATTGGATATTGTATCATGTGTATATGTGTTGTTATATGACATTCATTTTGTTTCCGCTGTTTTATATTCATCTAATGTTGTTATAAGCTCCATCCGAACTGAAATTTTACGTTCAAATCTCCGGCATTCGAATACAAGTGAGGTATTTGATGTCGATTTTTGGACGATGAATTTTGGGTCGTGACAAATTGGTATCAGCGCTTCTGGTTGAGTAAGAACTTTAGCTACGGAGTATAACACATTATATGGCTCATTAGAGATAGGGTAAAGTATACCCTAGAATGAATGCAACCGAGACTGAAAACTCTAAAATTTCTTAGTCTATTTCTTTTTACTGCTGATATTCCTTAAGATATTTCGTCCGTACATATAAATAAATTTTCTTACTAATTTCAAATAGTAAGAATGAGCGGACGCAGAGGAAGAACTAGGGGTCAAGGGAATGCCGTAGCACCTAATCAAATTCCTCCAGCCACAGAAGCAGTAGTAGATATCCAGCAGCAGCCAAATCTGGCTGATTTGTATAAAAATTTCTCAAAGCTTGGTAGCAAACCGTTCACCGGCAAAGAGTCAATTGTTGAGGCTCAAGCATGGGTAAGATCATGTGAGAAAATTTTTAAAAGTCTAAAACTGAAAGACGAGCAGAAGAGACTTATAGCTTCTTGACAACTCCAAGAAGAAGCCTCAGCCTGGTGGGAAACTGTCATTATAGATGGACCAAAGGAAGAGTTTACTTGGGATCATTTTAAGGAGGTGTTTGAAAAGAGTTATATGCCGTCGGCAGGATTTCCAGAATGTATCAAGAATTTCTGGATTTAAAGCAAGAAAGCTTGTCATTTGAAAAGTATTTAAACAAGTTTAATGAACTATCTCGTTTTGGTCTGGAGTTGTTAAACACGCCTCTTAAGAAAAATGAAAGGTTTATCCGTGGAACGAATTAGAAGTATCATGAAAGGATGACAGCACATGTCAAAAAATCTTTTTCTGATCTTATTGATATGGGGTATAGGTATGCCACACTGGATATGCAGGAGATTCCAAAGGAAGGAGGAAATTCAAATAATCAGAATTGGAAGAAACGGAGGTTTGGGGGAAAGGAGCCACAACAAAACAAAGATAAGAAGAGCAGTCGAGGAAATTCGGCTAGGAACATAACTTGTTACAATTGCCAAGAGAAGGGCCATTATTCAAACAGCTGCACAAAACCGAAGAAGCAAGTTAAGAAGGAACAACCTATGAGGAATGATCAAGGAGCTAAAGAATGCTATAATTGTCACAAGCCTGGACATTTTATTAAAGATTTCCCGGTAATGAAGCAAGCACAGATGGAAAATGTTTATGCGATAAAGAAAGACCCTTCAACTTCAAAATCAGATAAAGGAAAAGGTGTTCTGGAAGGTAACCTTACTATTTATGATAGAACTGTTAGAGTTTTATTTGACACGGGAGCTTCACATAGCTTTATCTCCCAACAAACCGTAAATGAATTAGAACTTAAAACTAAATTTGTTGACGATCCTATTTGCGTGAAAAATCCAGTTGGAGGTCCCGCAAATCTTTGTTCGTGTTGTAAGAGAGTTCCTATTTCATA
This sequence comes from Allium cepa, assembly GCA_030765085.1. Taxonomy (NCBI): domain Eukaryota; kingdom Viridiplantae; phylum Streptophyta; class Magnoliopsida; order Asparagales; family Amaryllidaceae; genus Allium; species Allium cepa. Next base: position 437,745,755 of record CM060935.1, on the reverse strand, counting down.
TGCTTGCTATCAATTTCCTATCAACCTTTATGTCCTCGAATTTAATGAATTTGAAATTTTACTCGGAATGAACTGGTTATCGAAATACGAAGCTAAATTGGATTTTAATAATCGGACAGTTATAGTCAAAACAAGTTTTGGAAATTTTATTGAAATCTCTTATGAGGATCCGAGTCCAAGGAGATAGATTGATGTATACTTTGGGATATCCTGAACCTAGTTTGCGGTCTATACCTGTTGTTCGGGAATTTTCTAACGTATTTGAAGAAGTAAAATCCTTACCTCCACGCAGAGAAATAGAATTCCGAATTGACTTAGTACCCAATCCCGTCCTGTTGTTCACGCAAGTCATAAGATGGTACCTAGGAAAAAAATTGAATTAGTCGATCAAACTCGAGATCTGCTAAAGAAAGGATTGATTCGCTCTAGTGTTTCTGAATGGGGTTCAGCCATTGTATTTGTGGCTAAATCGGACGGATCTTTGAGATTGTGTGTAGATTACCGCGATCTCAATAAACAAACTCTCAAAAACAAATTCCCTTTACCTAGAATTGACGATCTATTCGATCAACTTCATGGTGCTCGATTCTTTTCTAAGATGGATTTAGCTCAGGGATTCCATCAGCTGCGAATAGCCGAGGATTGTATTCATTTAAATGCTTTTAGGGGTCCTGACATGTTCTACGAGTGGTTAGTTATGCCTTTCGGACTAACCAACGCTCCCGCATACTACGTAGATTTAATGACCCGAGTGTTTCGAGAAGTATTGAACAAGTTTGTCCTTGTATTTATTGATGATATCTTGATTTACTCCAAAACCGAAGAGAGTATGCTGAGCATCTCAGAATTTTTTTGGAGATATTGAGGAGTAATATCTTATTCGCTAAATTTTCTAAGTGTCACTTTTGGGTCAAAGAAGTCAGATTTCTCAGGCACATTGTTAATGAAGAAGGAATTTCTGTTGATCCAAGCAAGATTTTTGCAATTATGGACTGGAAGCAACCCACTACTCCTAGAGAAGTTCGAAGTTTTCTGGGTTTAGCGGGATATTATAGAAAGTTTGTACAGGATTTTTCTAAGTTGGCTAGCCCATTGGTCAAGCTAACAATGAAGAATGCTAGATTCGTTTGGACTCCAAGATGTGATGAAGCTTTCCAGGAACTGAAAAAGAGATTGACTACTGCTCCTGTTCTCACTATCATTAACGGGAACCAAGGCTTATCTGTCTATACTGACGCATGTGGTGATGGGGTAGGTGCAGTATTAATGCAGAGTGGAAAGGTAGTTGCCTACGCAAGTAGACAATTACGTCCGCATGAGAGAAACTACCCAACACATGATTTGGAGCTTTTGGCTGTTGTTTTCGCTTTAAAAATCTGGCGACACTATCTTCTGGGTAAGAATCTTTTCAGCTTTCTTAACAATTTACGAAATTAACTTAAATAAATATACTTAATAAACTCTCTTTGTTTTAGGTGAAAATTTTGAATTATTCACCGACCATAAATCCTTGAAATATCTCTTTACCCAGAAAGATTAGAATCTGCGACAACAACATTGGTTGGAATTTCTGGCATCGTATGACCTAGATATTCTGTATACGCCGGGAAAGGCCAATGTAGTTGCAGACGCCTTAAGCAGAAGACATGCTGTTCTTGCATATCTTGTTATCACTCCTACTCTTCTTAAAAAGATTGCAAGACAGCAGACTGAAGACAAGTTTCTTCGGGAAATCCATAAAAGAATATGCCAGGGTGAAGATACTAGTTTTGAAATTGATGATGATGAAGTTATAAGGATGAAAGGAAGAATTTGTGTCCCTGACATTCCAGAGCTGAAACGTGAAGTATTGGACGAATGTCACAAATCTAAACTCAGTATCCATCCAGGAGTTAATAAAATGTATCGAGATATCAAAAGAACTTTCTGGTGGAAGATAATGAAAAGAGATATATCTATTTATGTGAGTCGCTATGCTACTTGTCAGCAAATCAAAAGCGATCAAAAGAAAGTGGCCGGTTTACTTCAACCTTTGGAAGTACCGAAGTGGAAATGGGAGTAGGTATCGATGGATTTCATCGACGGATTGTCACGAACCAAGAAGGGAAATGAAGCAATTTGGGTTATTGTGGATCGTCTAACCAAAACTGCTCACTTTATTCCAGTGAAATCCACTCGGACTGCAGCAAGCTTAGCAGGTATATATATAAAGGAAATTGTTCGTCTCCATGGTATTCCCAGCAGCATAGTGAGTGATCGTCACCCGATCTTCACTAGTAGATTTTGGGAGGCATTCCAAGACGCTTTGGGAACGAAATTAAATTTCAGTACTGCTTATCACCCACAATCTGATGGGCAGACTGAGAGGGTTAACCGAATTCTAGAAGATCTTTTGCGTACTTGCATTCTCGATTTTGGTGGTTCTTGGGAGGACCAATTACATCTGGTTGAATTCTCATATAATAACAGCTATCAGGCCAGTATAGAAATGGCTCCTTTCGAAGCTTTATATGGTCGTCCGTGTCGATCACCTACATGCTGGATCGAATCAGGTGACAGACTCGTCCTTGAACCAGACATGATTAAAGAAGCCACGGAGAAGGTTGATTTTATTCGAAAGAAATTAATAACTGCTCAAAGTCATCAGAAGAACTATTATGACCGTCGAAGAAGATATTTGGAATTTCAAATTGGAGATTCTGTATTTCTGAAAGTGTCTCTGATGCGGGGTGTATTGAGATTCGGGAAAACTGAAAAGTTAGCACCGCGTTATATTGGTCCTTTTCATATTCTGGAAAGGATTGGTCCTCTAGCATACCGAGTGCAGCTACCCAGCTGGTTGTCTGGCCTGCATGATGTATTCCATATTTCTAATCTTCGAAAGTATGTGCACGATCCAAATGATATTATTGAAGAAGCTGCTCAGCAGGATCTAGAGATCACTCCTAACTTGGCAGTAAAGAGGGAGCCGATAAAAATTGTAGATCATGATGAGAAGCGATTGAGAAACAAAGTTGTGAAACTGGTCAAAGTTCAATGGAGTGGCGATCCAAAAGACTGTACTTGGGAGACTGAAGATAATATGAAGAAATCATATCCCAACTGCAGAGTAGACATCTCGGCTTAAACTGGTAAGCCATTTCTTTATTTTTTTTCTTTTGAATTCACATATTCTTTGGTTGCATTTTTCTCTCTTTCAATTTCGAGGACGAAATTTTCTTAAGAAGGGGATATGGTAACATCCCAGGATTTGTGAAATTAAATTTTGGTGAATTATTTGAATTTTTGGATTTAAATTGTGAAATTTCAAGAAAAATAAAATATTGTTAATATTAATATTATAAAGTTATATGGAAATAAATAAATAATTGATAGTTTGAGTTTTTAAATAAATAATGAATAAATTATGTAACAAATAAGAAATTATTTTAAACAAAAGAATAAAATATATTTGCTAAACAACATGTTAATAAATTATGAAGATTGTAAAGTAGAACCTAGAAATAAATTAGCTAACTACAAACAACATATTACAATAGAACTTCGTTCACATCACAAGAAAGAAAATAATACTCGGCCCATAAACAAGAAGAAAATAAACTGTAAAATAAACAAAAACAGTACTTCATATAAAAAAAATAAAGTAAGATTTGTTGTAACATACAAAAGGAGCATGAACATTACATTTACATGCTTTCATTAAATGCCATTTACTCTAGTAACATCAAGCAAGATATCAGCTGTAAATACATACTTTCATTTAATGCTTTCAAACTTACCCATACACAAAGTACAAAGCCTGTATAAAAGAAAATTATACAAAAGAATGATGCTCAGTACTATACTGACCTGCACATCTCTTTATATACATGAACATCTGTTCTATTTTTCGTTCAAAGAACGGGAAAAAAAAGAAAAGAAGAACAATACTTTATATTCAAGTTGAAAGTAACTTACTGAAGGAACAAAGCAGAAAGGAAGATCAACCTGCAGTTTTAAAACCAATATAGTCTCTGATCAACCAAATTACAATGTGAGTAAACATAATTATAAAAGTTTTAAGTTAAATTTAAAAAAATCAGTAAAGATGATTCATTTGTTATAAAAAGAAATGTATATGTTTGATCTTTGAATAAAACCCTGTGCATATATAGGTTACTTTGTACTTCTCTGTTGTTTGAACAGGGTACATATTTGTTCAAAAGAAAAAAAAACTCCAGATTTCACTTTCCAAATCTCTGATATATTTTAATCTTCAACAAATAGGTTTGTTTAAATCTCATCGATGAGCTAAAATTTGCTTTCAGCTTGAACATGAAGGGTTTGCCTCTGTAATCAAAACTTTACAGTACAAACAAATTTTTATGAAGAAATCAAATGTTTTAAATTAGTGATTTGATTATTAACTCGAATAAGCATACAAAGTTATGATTTTTAAAATTAATATGATGATTTTTATTTAAATGTTTCAAGAGCAGTTCCCCTTTGAACAAATTTTGTTCTATTTCCTTTTGCCAATGATCGATTGAATGTAAATTGACGAAAATTTGTTTGAAGCAAGCTTGGACACCAGTGATCTCGAGAAAATTATCAGAAATTTTTTTCATTGCGTAGATTGATGAATCGAATCAAAGTTAGGGTTAGTTCGAGTTTTCAGGACCGGTTAGTAATCGAGGCCAGTGTGATTTCGATAAGCGATCGAGTGCCACATGATTCTGATGGAAGGTTGCTTGATGGGTTGTCGTGCTATGGACGAAGTCGCGAATTTTCTAGTGGGTTGTGCGAGGAGAACGAGGCGAGTTTCTCTGAGATGTTCGAGTTACAGTTCGTTCAGATGAGTGTTTTTCGATTTTGAGTTTTTCGCATCGAGTAGGCTTTTGATTTCGAATGTATGGTCGATTTAGGGTTTGCAGAGGGTAGCGTGGGTTGCCGGAGGCACTACACCAAAACAGGTGATTCCCAACGAGTATAACTATCGCAAACAGTTTCAGCAACGCTTATTAACGTCGCTGTAGGGACGTCGCAATTTATTGCCAAAGCTTATAAGCGTCGGTGAGTTTAGTTTCCCAACGCTTATAAGCGTTGGGAGGTTGTATTCACCAACGCTTATAAACGTTGGTGTATATTATTTAGCAACGCTTATAAACGTTGGAAAATTAACCATCCAACATTGTTTAATTTTCTATGCTGACGCTTATAAGCGTTGGTATATTTTAATTGTCAACGCTTATAACGCTTTAACAGCATTATTATACTACATTCAATAGGAACCCAAAATTTACAATATTCATGATCAAATAACAACATAAATTTCATAGTCAGCTACTTCATAACAATGTCAACTACTTCATAACAAGTACAATACATAATTAAGTTGGTTAATTCAATACATAATCAACTACTTCATAACAAGTACAATAAATAATTAAGTTGGTTAATTCAATACATAATCAACTACTTCATAACAATGTCAAATTGGAATACAAAAGACAACGTAAATTTCATAGTGAAATTCTACAAATACCGAATACGAAACTCCGGCCATATAACGAAACCTCCATCTGAAAAATCACATAACTTGTACATTCCATTTTGAGGACCATCATAAATTGGTGCATCCGGTTCAAGAACATCATCCACCCAAATTACTTTCTCTACATTCGGTATCACCTTCCTAAAATGACAAATAGTTTGTGTTCCAACATAACCTTTAGCTACTTCCTTCTCTAAATCTTGTGACAATAGCATTACATATTTCCTTTCCATTGTAGATGAACGAATATCATTATTTGACACGGTTGGAGTAACAACTAAATTATTGTTTGTACGAGAATCTCCTAAATTAGAAGCACCTTCCGTTTGTGGAGTCGTAGGACTTGCAATATATTTTTCTTGAAAACTAGGCATAAATTTCATAAAAGTTGAAGTAATTGAATTGATGGCATTATTAATTTGATTAGCTACTTGCCTTTCTATCTCCAATTTCCAAATAGACAAATCCACAGCTTGCTTCTTTTCAGTTACAGCTTTTACACCTCGAGCCATCTTCATTTGTTTTATAGAAGAAGTAGAAGTAATTGCTCGACAATAATTTTTCTTCGTGTCGGAACCAAAAACTTCCGCAATTGGGTCATCTTCAAGATCTTTGACTCCACCCTTAGAACTATCATCCAACTTCCTCTTTTTTCCGCTTCCTCTAGAAGTGCCTGCATTTAATATCACGTTAAATTGAATTTGCACGAGTGAATATGAACTTGCATGCATGTGTGTGTATTCATGTGTGCATTCGTGTGTACCGTGTGGTTAATTGGCACAAAGCATGCTTGAAGTTGTTGCATTTAAAGGGCGATCTTTATTTAGAGCACAACTTGAAGTAATGAGAGAAAATAATAATAGTCATTGCATCATACTATTGATGGGCAGCACTAATCAAGTTCTATTTTTTTTCTTTTAGCAAAAAATTGACCATAACTTTCCTTCATATCAGTACAGAAAAAATAGTACAGGGAATATAACAACCAAACAAAACCTTTCCCCACAAAAATTCATAAACTCCATCCGTAAACAACAAACAACTTTGAACTACTTCACGGTCAAAAGCTTAATAACAGAAGCTACTCCAACTCTATGCAAAGCAACAACCGAATCACCAGTCTTACACAATCCAATGTCCTTAGCATGCTGAATTGCAAACTCAAGCGAATGCTCGGTAGCTTCAGAATGAGAAGCCTTGGCCGATCCAGAACTCAAAACAGGAACCAAACCTCTAAATATAAGACTATGCCTGGCTGGAGCTTCATCACTAACCGACCAATAAAAAGAGTCTGTCTTTATTTCAGGAACAATAGACAATATAGGCATAGAAGGCCTGTACTTAGCCACAAGTCTTGCAGTGCTACCACCTCTAGTTAAAACTATAATCGGAGAAGCACTTGCTGAGTTTGCGGTTTTAGCAGCAGAAGAAGCAAGACTTTCAAGAGGACTCAGTTTGAAGGCCATGCCATAGTCAACGTATGATTCTGCTTCAATGCAGATTTTGGCCATTGTTTGAACTGCGAGTTCAGGGTAAGCACCAGCTGCAGTTTCTCCACTTAACATGACACAGTCGGTGCCATCTAAGACTGCATTGGCCACATCGGCTGCAGTTTCTCCACTTAACATCGGTTGCATCGGCCTCTGACAACCACCTCAACACAATTCAGATCAACCATCCTCTCAATGCCTTGCTACCATTTGCCCACTGACCATCACTAACATACTACAACTTCTACCACTTCACCATTGCACATCAGTAGCAACAACAATCCATACAACTCCAACCTGCACATACAACCATCCCTGCACTGCCCTGTGCAGTACAACACAGTTTCACTTCCCTTGCACATTTCACTCCACCATCCTCACATCCCGCTACCACACCCCTGAAGCAACCCCTCTCTGTGACATTCAACTCCTCGCTGCAATAAGCCCCTGTCTGCCTTGACATACCATTCAACATCCCCTCAGTCACAACTCTTACAACCACATAACCTTCCCTTGTTTACTGTCAACTGCACTATGCACAGTTACACCTCCCTGCCATACCCCCACTTCACATACCAATACATTGCCTTTTGACACCACAGCCAAAAACATCAAACAGTGTCATCTCTCATCTACCATCTTTTTCTTTTTCTTTTGCCACAAAGATCAACTCCCCTGTCTATTCCATTACATAGACATACTACCATCCACTTAACTAGTGCCTCACCACTGTAGTCACCCACTGTTCATTCATTTTTACTTTATTTTTACATTTGCAATTCACATACTCTTCCATCTGCACACTTTCAACCCCCACGCTTCCATCACAAAAATACCTAAAACAATTTCAACACCATACTGCCACAATTCACCACCTCATTCAAAACTGCCATCCACCCACCATTCATATCCTTCCTACCAATTATCACCACAACAACTACCACCAGTCACGCAACCTGCTATATGGTTTCTAGGCAGTCACTAAATTCAATCGGCACTTAATATCAGTGTGAGAGGTTGTTTTGCTTAGCTAAAGCAGCTAGAATCTTATGCAAAAAGAAACGAACAATATTTCTTAAACTAAACACACATGGAATAAGTTGAAATTTGTTTTAAACTGACACTTACATATTTTTTCGCGGCACATGGTAGTATTTCTCCTGATTTTCTTTTATGTCCAGCCTTCCAAACCGTTGTTCGTGAAATATCTGCTTCTGGATTTGCTACTACCTACAAGAAAGATCAAAGTTGACAACACATAATTAATATAACATTTTATAAACTATTTACAAAAGATAATTTTAATACCATTTCATCATGCACTCTATGGTAAAGTTTCCTTCCTAGAGTATGAGTGATCGAGTTTTTTGCTCTATTTTTTGCATTTGCCTTACACTGCTCCATCTTTGCATTCGTATACTCAATATCAAGGAATTTTTCCCACAACACTTTATCTATATCCTTTGGGCATGTATCAATAGCAACACGTTTAGGAATCATAGTTTTATCAACTTTAAGAAGTTTGTTTCGTAATGTTGACTTCAATGATCTATAAAACGGTGGAAAATGTTTCTCTAATAATGGTCGAGCTATGGTAGGATCTACATCCATGTCAAATTCTTCCTATCACAAAAAAAGGAAAAAAATAAAGAAATCATGAAATGGTTAAATATATCATAATTTAAAGTTGATGGTGAAATTGATGATAATAAAAATATAAATAAGACTAGTACCAAAAGTCCTTCCCATAGTTTATCCTTATAGAAGCCATCTACCGCCCTCCATTCTTTGTAGCCAATAGGTATATGACAACGAATCAAAGCACCACAACGTGAACTCCATTTATCTGCATCAACCCCCTTTGCACCCTCAATGCTAACTGTTATAAAGTACTTTTTACCTTTGGAGGGGGGTTCAATAGTCTCAGTTGTACTTAAATTTGCATTTGCGCTATAATCGTTTGTCATTTTGATGAAAATCTATATAAAAAAGACAAACAAAATACATGGATAAAAGTTAATACATTTCACAACACAACACGATTAATAAAAGAAAACCATACATTTCACAACACAACACGATTGTACGATACATCAATAAGAGTTAATACATGGATCAAAATAAGCAAAATACATGCAATATAGTTCCAATCAACAAGTTGATTTCTATTGAATACATTTCAATAATGGTTCTAAGTTTGGTTGTTCTTTCAAAATAGACTGATATCATAATCATCTATGTTATCCATCATGCGTTTAGGAGAGCGTCGAACAATGGACCAATCGGAATTTTGTGTGTTCTTTATGTAAAATACTTGACTTGCTTCGGACGCGAGAATAGCAGGTTCATCATATTCTCCATCGGTATTCTTGAGCTTCATTAAGTTTACCATCAACAAATTTGTATCAGGGCAAACCTTACAACCATTTGTCTTATCTCCAACATTCACCCAGTCGCAATAGAATACCACATGTTGAAAATCATAGTAATCAACTTCCATGATCTCTCTAATAATACCATACCAAGTAGTATTATCATCCGTACGATTTAGATCTTTTGAACTTGCAAAAAATGTAGTGATCGCATCCATGCAGACACCATTATCTTGCGTTGAAATGGTATCGTCATAATGCCGAGGAGAGAACGTATAGCCATTCACTCTATACTTAAGATAAGTTCTGACATCCCACTTTGGACCACTGACATACAACCATAATATTGTGTTCATGCATTTTTTTCCACAAGCTGTTAAAATTAACAAAATTAATTGCATAAGATTAGATAAAAAGAAACACATTACTTTCAGATAAATATAGCATACCTTCTTGTGTAGCCAATCGACAAATTCAGATTGAACTATTACTTCTGCTTTTGTGATTGGTTTCTTTTTACCACGAAGACCGTCTTCTAAAGATAAGCGGTATGCGCTACAGATTGAATATCATGGTAAATAAATATATATATATATATATTATTTATATATTGTGCTACAAGTATTTGAAAAAAAGGTGAAAATAGATAACCTATAGTATTCATCTCGTTCTGGTATATCAATTCTAAATAGTAACCATCGTCGAATCTGTGATCGTTGCACTCTAGATAATTTTAACGGTTTACCTTCAACGATGGAACGCTCATATATATCATCACCATTCTCATCTAAAAAGGATGCCTGTTTAGAGCTATGATTTCCATCACGTGGGTTTGGCATATATTCCATTGCGTATCGAACTGATTCTGAAACAAGGTATGCTTCAGAAATTGATCCTTCAATATACCTTTTATTACTAGGTATGTTTTTACAATCCTTCATAGCCCTAGGACAAAAAAATTAATATGCATATTTACAGTTAGTTACTTCAAAGTAGTTAGGTAAACTAATTCGAATGCAAAAACAATATTTACCTTTCAAATGGATACATCCATATATAATTTGATGGTCCACAGAGTAGAGCTTGATTTGCTAAATGTACCATCAAATGGATACTTATATCAAAAAAGTGCATTGGAAGATAGTGTGCCAACACACATAATGCTTCAGCAATCATATCTTTGGCCGCTTGCACATGTTCTCGAACTAGAACTTTCGAACATATTATGTTGAAGTACAAGCTTATTTGTAGAAGTGCTCGTCTTAACTCGCGACACTTTGGATATGCATGTTGAACCATGATAGGGAGCAAATATTGAATAATAATATGATAATCATATGTCTTCTTAATTTGCAAACCAGGTGGTTGAAGACCTATAAGACCATGTAACTTTGTTGCAAGACATGATGGAAGTTTTGCATCTTTAAGGACTTGACAACATTGTAGCTTGTGAATCTTATCCCATGCATATTTAGAAGATTGTTTTCCTTTATCAAACATAAAGTTGATGAGATGTTCAGCAACATTTCTCTCAGTATGCATAACATCAATAATATGACGAACTTTATGACTGCTCCAATAATCCAAGTCAAACAAAATTGACTTCTTGTACCATGCCGGTCTTTCTTCATCATCAACAAGACAATCTACATTATCATAAGCTTCAGAAATCATTCTCTTTCTGCTTTGTGGTATTTTTCCATGAATATATTTGATACGATCAAGCTTTTCTAAAAGAGCCGAGCCCCTTAGCCGAGTCGGAGGCTCTTTATATTCAATATCCTTATACCATCCGTGTTTTAATGCTCTATATGGATGATCATCCTTCAAAAACCTTCTATATTTTGGATAGACGATCTTGTTGCCCGATGTGCTCTGATTCCGTCTCGGTAGCACAGACAGGACACGCTTTATAACCGTGAGTCACACAACCAGATATGTTACCAAATGCTGGTAAATCATGAATTCCCCATAACAATATTGCTTTCATATTGAAAATTTCTTGTTTATCCGCATCAAAAACAGACACTCCTTCATCCCAAAGATGTTTTAAATCATATATAAGAGGTTCCTAGTATGCATCAATGTCCTGACTTGGTGCTCTTGGTCCAGGAATTAAAAGAGTCAACATTTGAAATTGTGATTTCATACACAACGAAGGGGGTAGGTTATAAGGTATCATATAAACATGCCAACAACTATAACTATTGGAGAGAATTCCATATGGGTTAAACCCATCGGTAGCAATACCAAGCCACACAATGCGTCCTTCATTAGCAAATTTTGGCCATCGACTTTTGATTGATCTCCATTCAGCTGAATCCATAGGATGTCGCATGGAATTCCAAGAGGGTGTAGCTTTCTTGTGCCATTGCATTTTATGAGCTATCCATGGTATAGTGTATAACCTACTTAATCTCGGAATTATAGGAAAGTATCTTAAAACTTTTCTTGGTTCTTTCGTTAATTTGACATCCCCTAACACTGTTTTTCTAGTTTTATACCTTGGTGTATGGCACTGAGGACATTCTTTCGCATCAACATTTTCTTTCCAAAATAATATGCAATCATTTTCACAAGCATGTATGCACTTCACCTTCATTCCCAGATCCTTTAATATTTTCTTCATTGTGGGATACTTGTCAGGTAAATTATTTTCCTTTGGAAGCCAACGTTTTAATCGCTTCAACAACTCAGTCATACTGTTTCCCGACCAATTAAATTCTTTTTTGAGGTTATGAAGCTCAACAATTACGCCTAATGTTGTAAGCCCATCTCCACAAGAAGAATAAAGTTTTTCGTTTGCTTTGTTTGTATATTTTTTGTGCTTTTCTCCGTGGTACAAATGAGAATTGTCTATATTTATCTCTTGAACATCCTCTTCACGGCTAGTTTGGGGCATATTATGCACTCCAAAAGCATCGTCTATGAGATTTCTAAGAGCTCCTTCTACACAATGGTCGGTTTGAATTTGATCTTGGATATGAGAATCTGGAATAATATTTTGCGTATGATTCACCCTCGTGTTATTCTTGTTCGTCTCTCCATGGAAAAACCATCTATTATATGTTTTAATCATACCATGAATGATTAAATGTTTCTCAACGCTTTCCAATGAGAGCTTTTTAGAGTTCTTGCACTTGATACAAGGGCAAGTGCATATTTCGACATCGGGGGATGAGTGATTCTTCACAAAACTAATGAAGTCTCGAACGCCTTGCTTATATTCTTCAGTATTTCTGTATGGATTTTTAATCCACTCTCTTGAACTTGAGTTAGACATAAATTTCAAGTTTTACCTTTTGAACCTGTTAGAAAAAAATATAGTGTTCATTTCATTTTAAAGTTCCATTACAATAACTTTGAAGGTCGGTCATCCTACTTTCCATTACAAACACAATAACGTAATCACATTTTATAAACCATTTCGGGTTAAATGATTCAACAAAATTTCGGCAGCACTTCCCTTTATTCCCTGTATCGTACACAAATACGTGTACACAGGGAACAAAAAGGAAGTGCCATCGAAATTTTGTGAACCATTCAACCTGAAATGATTTATAAAATATGATTATTTTATTGTGTTTGTAACTTGTCCAATACTGGGACAAATCCAACAAATATTGTATCAGATGAATATAGATGTCCGTTCTATGAAAAAATGAATATCCATATAACGATCATATACAACACTTGTCAGACGGGGCCAAAAAAATCTCTAAGGATTTACATTAATTTTTTGATGTGTGTGTAACCCTTTACTCTAAAAATAAAAGCAGGACACTGCAATTTTCAATTCAAGTAACCAAAAAAATAGAATCGTAGAAGCATTAATGCTTGAAAAAAAAAGACAAACTACGATTGCAAATTTTGTGTAGTAAAATATGCAAATTCAAGTAACCAAAAAACGTAAGGACTCCAATAAGAATAATGAAAGCTAAAAACGTAAGGACTAATTGCAAATTTAAGAAGGGTTCGGTTTGATGATTGCAAGTTTTTACCAACTACCTTGTATCGAGCCCAAGTTCTAAATTTATTTTCAAAACCCTCTTACCCAATTTATTAAGCGTGCAAACCAATACAGGCCTAGCTGAATTAATGGTGTTAAAATCATATAAAAAGCAACTGTTAAACCATGCATGTTTGACTGAAATAGATCATAAACCATATGCTCTATTTACTAATGCATGGCAGGTTCTCATTTGTTACAAAATTATATTTATAAGAATTTTGTTCTATTAGCTCTGTACAAAAGTTCCAAACTTGGAAGACATATGCTAGTCAAATTCATCCATGTATAGCAAAACCTAAAGATCATGGACCATGTCAAACTTGCATTTTTCAGTCGTTGGTACAGGTTTGAAAATGAATAATCAGTGCGGTGAAATAATTCAAAAACAACAAGAGAAATTCAAAAAAAAAAATCAAACAAAAAATATTAGATACTGAATTAAGATTAAATCAGTATAGCATGAATATAAGATCATGTTTAGAATTAGGCTTTCGAGGCTTCATAGGTATTGAAATCCCCCCAAACAAATTGAAATTAATGTATAGTGATTATTTGGTATAAAAGTTTTTCGCAATTTCAGAGAAGATGATAAAAGAACATATAAAAGAAGGTTCAGAGCTATTCTATTCCTGAACACAATCGCCATAACAAAAGGAAAAAAGATGAAACCGCATGAATCTCCAATTCTGAATAGAAACGTACGTCGCCATAGATACTCAAATTGTTATTGCCTCTGGTAGCTAAACAAAAGAGGACGGGCATTTCATGACAACATACTTTGGATTAAAATAATCCTTGTCTTAAAAAACTGAACTGAAATACCATTTGATTTGACAACATACTGAACAATGCCACCAAACACAACAAACAATACTGCCACCAAACACAACAAACAATACTGCCACCAAATATAAGATATTTAATATACTTTGTATATCAAATAAGCAGACCAAGTATCAACAAGCCTAAACAATCAAGAGTACACTAAATGCATATCATATTTAAACACAAAAAGCAAACAACAACAACCTTAAAGCACAATATTCTCCCAAATGCAGTCACCCAAACCTTAATACCATATTTTGTTCAGTCCAAAAATAGAAACAGATTCGAAAATTCCATCACCTAACACACTGCTAACACGTACCCACACACTGTCACTCACACACAACTATACACATGAACACACACACACACACTGCTACACACACAAAACACAGCACACTCACACACATACTCAGGCACACAGTACTCACAACCTTGACAATTCATTTATCAGAGATTACAGAACTTATGATAATGTGATCTTATTCCATTAGATAAAAGAGTACTCATAAGTAAACAAATAAATAAGTATTAAGTAAATATTACTTCGTCCTGAAACCAGAGTGTACACAATGAAACGCAGCTACATGCACCAATATAATAAGAAATCTACAATATTAATGCTTCAATAAAACCCAATAATAGCAAATGAAAAGAGAACAGCCTAAAATCAAGTCACCAGGGCTAAGTCTGATACCTGAAGTCGAGACGCTGAATCGCCTGAAGTTATAACCCTAATATATTTAAGCCGAATCGCCGAATTGCCTGAAGTTATAAGTGTTGGAGACGATCCCCTGAAGCTAGTTTGCCAGAGCGAATCGCCTGAAATCTGATGGCAGAGAGAAAGGCAAACAAAATGGAATCGTGGATTTTTATTCGTAGCAGTAGAAGTAAAAAAGCGTAGAGCGTAGAGTGGTTTGGAATTAGGGCTACCCATGAAAACGAAACTCAATTACTTTTTTGCCCCAACTAATATTAGTTAATTCCAATTTAACCAATTTTTCCAACTCAAATATGTGTTGGCAATTAAAAATTTATAAATGTGTATTTTTGGTCACACATTTCTTGTTTAGCAACGCTTATTGTTGCGATTAATCTATAACGCAAATAAGTGTTGACAATTGAAAAAAATAAGTGTTGTGAAATGGCTGTTATGGTATAGTGAGGGTCGGTGAACCACCGTGCATGTGCACGGTGGCGTGGGTGTGTCAGTGTCTTCGTACGTTGTTGCGTCGCATGATTTTGCTCGAGATTTTTGGGAAGTTGCTTCGAGTTTGATTTCGGTGCGCGTGTGAGTGTTTAAAATACCGCAGTAATTAAGTTTTAAGCTTAGCTAAAAGAAAAAAAAACAGGGAGAAGAAGAAACTGGGACGAGGGGAGAAGGGAAGAGATTCGGGGGAGAAGACGAGGAGAACCAGAATTGGCTCGGGTGAAATACCTGTTTTACTCGGGTTGTTTTAGTTTTAAAATGGGTTAAGCCCAAATTGATTTCAGGGCCCAAATTTATTTCAAGTTATAATGTTACACAAATTTTTGTGTCAACAAAGCAATCAATGTTTAAACTGTTTTACGTTAAGAACTTATTTCAAGTTTTTAAGTTAACCAAGCAAATAGTAACAACGTTTTGAAATCTAATTAATACTTTAATTAAATAATTAATTTAAAATCAGTGTTAAAGTTAATTAACATTAAAGTTTTTTGTAAAAATAATAAATTGATTTCGAAATAATTAAAGAAGATTTCTAGATGTAAATTAAGACAAATAATTGTTATTAACTGTTTAAAAAGAAAGAAGTAATTAAGAATAGTCAATTAATTGTAAAATTGTAATTAACTAAAAGATCAGAGATTGATTAATTTGAAACTAAAGATTGGTTAGTTAATATTTAAGTGTTTGGCTAATTCGTAATTACAGATTTTTGATTAAATCATTAAAATAATAATTTGTAGTTAATTTAGATAATTAATTAAGGAATAATTAATTAAAGAATTAATAAATTTATTATTAAGAATAGTTAATCATTGATTTAGATAAATCAATAAAAATAGTTATGTGGTAAATTCTTTTAAATCACCTTTACCTTAAATTGAAAATGATTGACTATCGTCAGATGTTGTCTATTGAATTGATATTTCTGTTCTGTTTGTGATACTGTGTGATATAAATTGCCATGTACTGTACTGTGATTGTGGTTTGTTCTGTATTGATGTGAAACCCTGTTTGCCCGTAAAACGACATTTAAACCTCGATGCGACAGGGAATCAGATTTCGGTTAGTTATCTGAAACCCACATCGAACCGTAAATTTTTGTGAACGACATATCCACATGTTTTTAAAAATTGACTCTTACTATTCAATTTAGCCGGGAAAGGACCTTTGTGTCATGTAACCCATTCTGAATAAGTGATATGACGAAATGGATGAGCATTTGAAGACCGGTGGTGAAGATCGGGTATTTACGAGAACGATAGGATGACCTATCGAATGACTCTACACTGAGTTGCTCCGGTATAGAGTTCTCCATATGTGATGGGGAATCCGATCGGGATTGTGGACGCCCGGATTGCAAGGACTTCTTCGGAAGTGCCTTCGGTTTTGTTCGAACCTAGAACAGATTTGTATAGATTATATGTCTGACATTACATTTGAGATATAAAGCAGATTTCTTTCAAATACATTTCTGTTGGTGGCGGAGAATTTATTCTCTTAGCTTAACACCCTTCTCTGAGACGTACGAGCTCAGAGGTTATGTAGTTGAAGGTTATCAGTAGTATATTCTCAACTTGGTAATGTGAAATACTAAGTGTTGTTGATCATTTGTCGATCAAAGCATGGCTTTGTGAAAAAGCGTAGCTTTGTGGACGAAACTTCGTCGAACCTCACACCTCGAAATGGTCGAATCAGGAAAGATGCAGCAAGGTTATTGGGGGTAGCGCCCCTTAGGGTATGTGCATTTCCTTCTGGATAGAAGTGGCATCATGGTATGGAGCCCAGATACTTAACTTATGTGGATATCGCTGATATATATATATATATATATATATTACTTTGTGATTTGTTATTGGGGCCCCGGATAAAGGTTGGTTACAACCGGGGGATGACATACTCGTGTCAGTAGTTACCCAGTTAGGGGTAACCCGACCTTGTGTTGGCAGAGATCCAGTTAGGTTCTCGGGTCGTCCCTCCAGAGGCGTACCCATGTGGCCCACGAAGTTCCTTAGCCTGACCATTTGTTGGAAATCCAATTCCCAATACGAAACACTGTACGGTTTTAGTTGTAGAACCTGCCATTTACTTATGGTGGCGCCTCACTGTTTAGATGGTAGCTATAGTAGGCATACGATAATGGTCGTATGTTGGCTAATATTGTATTTTCGAAATATTTTCTACACTATGCACTAGTAATAATATCAAAGAAATTTCCTCGTACCAAGCATATTTGACTTTCATAAGAAGAAATCTCCTCTAATTCTGCGTTTGCATTGTGTGTGTGGCGAGAGGTCTTACGGTAGTTTCATTTTTAAAAGCATACCGAAAATTCTTTCATAAATCTAGTTCTTTAAAAGCAATTGTTTTTGTTTACTCATACCGGTCCCATGACTGACCTGGAGTTATTATTTCTTTCCTAAACTCTGGGTGCCCATAATTTTTACTCGGGCAGCCTAGTAGCAGGTTTTTCGTATTTTGGAGCTACCTTGGATTTGAAGTCTTCTGGAAGCTTTGGATTAGGAAATCTTTTGAAGTATTGGCGTTTTGAAGACCTTGTCTAAGTTGAAGTATATTGGAAACTTGTTGAAGTTTCTGTTATCGTATTATTGTTGTATCATATGTATCACTCTGATATTTGAGATCGATGTTGTATTGGATATTGTATCATATGTATCACTCTGATATTTGAGATCAATGTTGTATTGGATATTGTATCATGTGTATCTGTGTTGTTATATGACATTCATTTTGTTTCCGTTGTTTTATATTCATCTAATGTTGTTATAAGCTCCATCCGAACTGAAATTTGACGTTCGAATCTCGGGTAGTCGAATACAAGTGAGGTATTTGATGTCGATTTTTGGACGATAAATTTTGGGTCGTGACATAACTTGTTTTAGAAGGATAGTTGATCCTCATAAATATCATCAACATTATCTTGAGTAAAGTATATATGTCATAGAAAAATAGCTTAGAGCAAAATTAAAGATATATTTTCCTTGTATATATATGATTTGAAAGACCAAATCATTTTGAAAAGGTTTTCAAGGAAAATTTAAGGGTAGTTAACCGTAACAAAATAATTCGGACAGTTAGTCCATTTTGCAGGCAGTCCGCCTAGATTTCAGACAATTATTCCAGGTTACGGGCAGTCAGCCCATTTTTTATGGTTCATAGTCATCCTAAAAAAAATATGGGATGTGAGACGGATAGTCTACATCAAGCTGGAGATGGATAGTCTCTATAAGAATAATGAACAGTTTATAGTTATCCTAGAAAACTATGAAACGTGTGATGGATAGTCCACATCATTTAAATTTAAATGGAATATGTGTGATGGATAGTCCACAAAATTTTAAATGATTAAATCATATGTGATGGGTAGTTAATACGGTAGCGGATGGGTAATCTAAGTAATAAATACGTGTTACATGGATAGTTCACATAATTCTGAATATATTTAAATGTGAGATGGGTGGTCCACTTAATTATATGACAGGTAGTCAGATTAAAATAAGACAGATAATCAATTTAAATTATGATGTATAGTCATTTGAAATTAAGATGGATAACCTAATGAATTGGGATGGGTAATCCAATACCTAGTACATGATTATAGATGCAATTATCTATGTTCTTACCATTATGGTTGCAGGAGCATGGTATATGGTTGTTATGTTTTGATAAGATGCTAGTGTGGGGAAAACCCGTTCAACTCAGCGGCATAGTCTCACTAGATATCTATTTGGTTCGAGATGGTAGGTTATTATTCACACTAGATTGTTGTCTGACCTGAAGTTTTTGTTTTTCCCCTTAAACTTTCGGGTACTCACTTGAGTAGGTCGAGAGTAAGAGGTTTCAGGTTCCAGTTAGACGAATAAGCTTCTAGAGACGTGTAGAAGATAATCTAGCTATTAGGAGCTTTATCTACTTCTGTTGTGTAGTTTGGTTTTTGTCTATTTGGATGTAATAGAAAAGTTGTATAATTACGAAGTATTTGAATTTGATCAACTAAGTGGGCATTTCATATATGGCTCTTGGAGTATTTTGTAATAATTATAATTTCTCTGAGCGTGTATTTGCAAATTGGATTATGTAGTGAATATGAAATACCATTTATGAAATGAAATGTGAAATTTTTTTCCATATTCATGTGCTTCTAATTATTGATATGATTAATATAACTGTATTTTGTCGTCGAGAATTAATGACCATGAATGACTATAACATCCATAAGAGTTAGTTTTGGACCTCAGAATGTGCTATGTTACATTTTACCTTATCTTGTGAATGTTATTTACATTTGTGTATATATATGCTTATGATTATGAGATGTTTGGATGAATATACATGACATGTATAATGTTTTACGGAAGTGTCCATACAGTGACTACTGCTATATCGACACTTTGAAAATATAATCTCTTATGAAATCTTTTGTGTGTGATTTCAATTTTGGGTTTTTCAAAGTTAATTACTCATTTTAATAATGATATTTAAAGGTAATTAATCATTTTAATAATGATGTTTTAAAGGTAATTAATCAGTTTAATAATGATGTTTTAAAGTTAATTAATCATTTTAATAGTGATATTTAAAGTTAATTAATAATTTTAGTAATGATGTTTTATGTTAATTAATCATTTTAGTAACGATATTTAAAGTTAATCAATCATTTTAATAATATTATTTAAGGTTAATTAATCATTTTAATAAAGCTGTTTAAAGTTAATATTTGTGATGTGAAAGAAAAGCACAAGTTTGGTTTTTAAAAGTTTAAAAGTTTGATTCGGTTATGGAAAGTATAAGAAATTAAATTTCCATAAACGATATCGCTTATATGGAAAGGATTTAGTCATATTCTTAGCACTAAGCGTCGAGGTATAGAGACTCATTTCCACCTCGAAGGTTAAAAATGACGTCGATGCAAGAGTTAGAGGTAACACTACCTTAACTTGCCCGGCTTCATTTTCAATCGAGGGATAGTAAAAGTTTGAATCGAGGAGTAGTGATAATGACATGAGATTTAATTTCCATATACGATCATTTTGATTATTCCCGATAATTGATTTATTTACTATCGATTCCACTATCTCCTTTGTGTATCTCAATCTAAGACGATTTGCTACTCATCTGAGCATTGATATCCTTTGTTAGAAATGACTAAAAAGAAAGAGAGAGTGGCGGCCAAACTATGTAGGGTTGCTCCCATTAGGGTATTATTGTATCCACTCTCGATTAGTTTCGATGGTATGAGCACGGAGATGTGAAATACTCGGATTCTCTATAAGGCTGGCATGGTCCGACTTGGAGGTTTCCAAGAGAGTACAGAGAAAATGACCATCTTAAGTATATTTTCTAGAGGTATACTTTCCGTAAGGGGGACGCATTCTTCTAGTCATTGTTGGAAAATTTCACTTTCCTTATTTTTGATTCAAACCTCTGAATTAATTCTTTCTTAATTGCATCGAAAAGTGTCTTGCGCACTTCACGATGTTCTAATTATTTGTTTCTACTCTTTATGCTTGGATGTTGTTCTTGTGAGAGTAAGCCCATTCCGTGTTTTGAGGTGTGGTCTCACATGTTGTTTATGTGTTTCATTTTTACTTAAAGTTTACTCATACCAATCTTCTTATTTGACCCGAGTTGTTTGTTTTTCCTAAACTCTCGGATATTCTTTTATATTTGAGTAGTCATGGAGTGACAGGTTTCTTAGGGCTCTTTAAAGATGATGGACGAGCAAGAGACTCCTTATCTATCTATCTATTTATTTCCGTTGTCTGTTAGTTTATGTACATATATGTTACATTAGCAAGAGTAAATGCAAGTTGCTATAACTGCCTAGGCTGATGGTAGTGCTTTTTTTGTAACTCTGATAACTCCATGTTGAGGAGTAACCTTATGTACTATTTTATTGTTATATTATATTTAACCGTTTCGTTGTGAGATTTCTGTTCCATTCCTTTATTTTACCCCACGACAACTCGTCTTTCAGATGCTTAGGTAACAACACACGAATATCATAGATGTATTAAGTGTCGTTGCGAGGGGTCAGAAAGGTGGGTCGTCATATAGCTACTCTTATTGATCAGCTATACCAGCAACATGCGAAGGAATCTCATTCTGAAGCGACAAACCCTAATACCATCTAAGTCCTAACAATCTAGAATCTACCGGCTCGTCTTTATCATATATTGTTGTAGCTAATTGGTGAAGTTAATTGGTTAGATTGATGTTGGCGAAGCAATAACGATTCTTACGGGCAAAGAGAAAAGAGAAATGTTTCTTGTTTTGGACGACGATACTGCGAGTAGCTGGTTATTTATTGAGATAACACAGTCGAACAATATTCAATGCCAGCAATACTTGATCAACAAGTCCGACCCTAATCCGTGAATTTTATTTTTTTCGATTCCACTATATCTTTTAGATTTTTTTTTCATTTGCATTGTTTATGTATTTTTTTAATTGCAATGTATCGGGGGGGGGGGTGGTTAAATTGCAGTATGTCAGTTTTTTTTGTTTAATTTACCTTTTTTTTGATTAATTTATAATTTATTATCAATTATTAACATTTACTCTATAATATTTAAAATAAATAAAAGGTAATTCTGTTTCGAGACAAAATGACAACACAAAATTTGCCATAAGAAATCTAAAAAATTAGAGTTTTCTTTGATTTCTACCTTCTATGTGAAGACAAACAAATCTAACCGTCCGCACTTCTTGTGTTAGATTGTTTTTATAATTTTGTGTTCCAATAGCCGCTCTCTAAATACAACCAACCATTATACTAAATTCTAACAATCATTCCCCACCTCATTCCCATCGGTAACACGAAAATATAATGCCATATGGGCTGTTAATTTTGTATGAGTGTTCGATGTCCGCGGCCCAAAAACCTCCGTCTGATTCCTTTCAATTTTTATTTAGAACATGAATTAGGACAATAAAATTTGTACGAGCAAATATCTAGTCTGAACCGTGTTCGTTCGAATTTTTTATAATTCCGTATATCCATATTGTTCTTCAAAATATTTATGACAACTGTTTATTTGATTGATTGAGTAAAGATTCACAAAATGCTTATGCTTTCATACATACGGATAAAAATAATATAAGCGATAGAAACTCTATTGAAAAACATTAAATGTGATGTAAATAGCAATGCTCATACGTGTTCGTTTAAGTTCATGATCGAAAAACGTCTGTTCGTGTCTATTTAGAACAACAAAATTTGTACGAACATTAATCGTGTTCGATCCGATTCATTCAAAATATAAACTAAACACACGTCCGTCCGGTTCGATCCGAGATTGCGTTTGCCTAACCTATCCCTTTCAATTCCCTTTCGCTTAAAAACATAAAATAGAATACACCCAGTCTTTGTCATGACAGAATCGGTTGATGACTTGGGCTTTGGATAATATAATCTAGTAAACAAAGAAATGAAACCAAGGGCTTGCCCCAAGCAGTTCTAAGTTTCAACATTCCAATTTTAGTTTAGAGAACAAAATCTGGTTTATAAACTGAACGCAGTAATATTCCATGGAAGGGGAAGTAAAAGAGGAAGAGATAGAAGCGATTCAACCCAAGATCAATTCAATCAATGGTATGTTATTTCACTGCTAAGCGGTTCTGTAAATGGATACTGTTCAAGTGCTCTCACTATTCTCATGTTTGTTTCTAATTACGAATTCTAGGCTTGATTGATAAATTTCGTAGTGTAATAATGCTT
The DNA here is from genome assembly GCA_030765085.1 of Allium cepa. Classification (NCBI taxonomy): domain Eukaryota; kingdom Viridiplantae; phylum Streptophyta; class Magnoliopsida; order Asparagales; family Amaryllidaceae; genus Allium; species Allium cepa. Next base: position 437,722,575 of record CM060935.1, on the reverse strand, counting down.
AAATATCCGATCTGTGTGATAGAAAAACATTTGGATTTTAATTGGCTGGTTTGTTAAATGTTGGTGTTCAAACCATTCCTTGTGGTTTCTCCGATAGTCTTTCTGGTAGATTCGATCACTTTTTATATTCTTAGAACAGTGCGTGCTTTGCTATAAATAGAACACGATCTTATTTGTACGGTGGGTTAAATGGGAGACTAACTTTAGCAGCGAAGAATCGTTGTGAAAGTTAATGCAGAAATCTCAATTGGACTAGTTTATCGTTAAACTAAAATACTCCAAACAACTAAATTAAAGTCATACATAGATCTGTTGCTTCACCCCACAAAGGCACAAACTCGTTTATTACTTCACTTGTCAATGAGCTATTAGATATAAATAAACCAATCAAATGCTGGTGGAGGACTTTGTGAATCGTGATAAATCTGTTAACAACAGAATGAAATTGGAAACTGAATGTATGGGTTCATATTAATTGCAAAGATGTCATTTTGCATTTCAATGATTGGTTCTGTGATAAATAAGTGGCTCTTTGAATCATGTGTTGATTGATACATATGTGTGCGTGCTTGCGTATGCTACACCGCTCTTTTGCCACACCCATTCTACACATATCTTTCGCTGCGCCCCTTTCACCTTAACGGATTTTACTATTAGGTTCTTCGAAATCCAATGAAACTTCGGGTACAAACATCATGTCCACAAAAAAATAGATCATTTCGAAACTTCTAACATATCAATATGTTGAATTAATATTATCTGTCAAACCTTACATTTTAACCATCGATGCATATTAAAAACAGACACATCCATACAAGCTTGCACCGCTAGATTATTTAGAATCTAATGAAACTTTGGGATTGCTCAATCCAACCTATATACATTATGTCCTCAAAAATTGAGCTCATCTCGAAACTACAAACATGTCAAAATGTTAAATCAACACTAACCGTCAAAACATACATTTTAACCGTCAATTATTTTAGTACGTGGCACAAACTGATGATGCAATTGGTGACAAATTGTCACATTCTATTGGATCTGTATTTGAATTTTTTGAGTAGTTGACGCACACTCTCACTTACACACACAACGATGACACAAATTGATAACGCATTTGTTGTCATAAATTTTATTTGGAGCTATGCTTGAATTTTTTGAGTAGTTGGGACTTTGGTGATAAACTAACCTTCAAGTTTTTTTACTGGACAATTTTAAATATTTCATTATTCAGAATAAGATAAGAACCTTAACTTTTACTTTCTACTTTAGTTGTAGGAATGTAGCATATTTTGAACTTCTAACCGATTTGCATAATTTGCCAAGGTTGTGTGTGTATACTCTGAAATTTTGTTACTTGTTTCTTCATCATAAGATTTTAAGATTGTTACCTTGTTGGTTCCTCTATTTGAAATAATAGGCGTGCTTGTGCAAGTATTAGTTGATGTCCAGCTGTTAGAAATGTTCAATGTCAATATTTTGAAAGCTCATAGCATGAATCCACTCCAAGAAGTAAGGTTTTCTAAACGAGCTTCAAAATGTAGGTCATAAAGTTAAAACAGTAATTCGAAATTGGATTTAAATCATAAACTTGGTTCTAAATCTTTAAACAATAAACTTAGTATTCTCCTTTATTCCATCTTTTTTTCGTGAACAATGAAATTAGTATGCTTGAAATAGATGTTTTGACTTTTTTTTTTCCTTAAAAAAATTCAGGTTCAGCATGAACTAAATGATTTTCCTCCATTGAGATTTTAATTGAATTGTGAATCGGAATTTGAGAATTGAAATTGGGAAGATTGCGGGTGAGATTTGATACATTAGAATATGAGTTACATTTTTTGTCCTTTGGGAACTTCGGTGACTAAATTCTTTTAGGGGGAAGAATCCTACTACATGTTACAATGTCTTCATTGATTTGACTTAATCATCATCATGCAGGAAAGGAGATTCATATGCAGGAGAGGAAAGCCTAGAGGTAACCATTCTGGCTTAACTCGTCATAGGAGGCAAGAGATAAAGGAAGCATTTGAACTATTCGACACAGACAATTCAGGTATAAACATGACTACCATCGGCTGTTATTGTCACCTTATTTTCTCCTTTGTCCTCACCATGTTTTTTCATTCTGAAAGGCACGATTGATGCGAAAGAGTTAAATGTTGCGATGAGGTACAACTTTGCCGATATTAGTCTCTTTTTATGACCTTGTTTTGGATATCTAAACGCTTATAAATATATTTATTGGTTTGCAGAGCTTTGGGAATCGAGATGACCGAAGAGGTTTTCCACTGTTAATCATGTTTATAATACGCTAACCTTCTTATGTATCTGGTATAAAACCTTCTTGAAATATGTTCTTTGGAAAGGCTTTATTAACCATTGAAGTGAAATCAAAGGAAATAGCTTATAAATTTACACCTGATTTCATTATTTGGTACACTGATTTCTTGTAACATCACACCTATGCTACAACTTTCCCAAGCTTAATTATGTTGTCTTTTTTTTCCCCATAAGTTTAATATCAACATATGAACAGTGTTAATAAAATGTATAAGCTTAACCATTTGAAATTTCAAAATATGCAAGCTTCCTATTGCCATTGTTAATAATTGACCTTTCTTTTTGGCACAAAAATTCATGTAAATGTAGGAAATCAAGAAAATGATTGCTGACGTGGACAAAAATGGAACTGGTGTTATAGACTTTGATGAATTCGAGCACATGATGACGGCCAAGATTGGGGAAAGGGACACCCGGGATGAGCTTATGAAAGCATTTCGTATTATTGACGAGGATAAAAATGTGAGATTCTACCTTCTCTTTCAATTACTTCTATTTTTCGTTTAAAATAAAAATAGTGTGTTGCTAAAAGCACACATAAACCTCCTTTCTAATACCAACACTAAATACTAACACAACTTAACATCACTTTTACTTCTTAATACAACGCTTTTCTCTATAGGATACCATTATCGCATCTCATCTATTTCATTGCTTAAATTTAATTTGCAACTCCAATTCCTCAAAAAAAACTCTTTAATCCTAAATTAAGAGATGAGAAATTCATTCGAACTCAACTAGAAGAGCACCAACGTCATTTGCAATAAGACATATTACAACCACTTACATTGCCAGCCGCTCTTTTTCATTTAGTATTTTTGAATAAAATTATCTATCTTTTTCTTTCAATTTTTATGTTGAATTCTGTGTTAATTAGTTAATATGGAGGTTGAGATAAATTTTAGTTGGTATTTGATTATTAATTCAAGTTAGGTTTTAATTAGAATTTGAGTTAATTTTATTTTTATGAACCTGATTTGGTTTGGTGACCAAAAATTAATAGTCAATGATAATTTATGGAGACGGATTTAGGAATAGAGTGGAATGGATTTCAATAATGTGGTGATCAGTGAAAAACTCATTGTGGTATTAGGAAGTAGGTAATTTTATTAAATTTTATTTAAAAAAATTGTGGTATTAGGAAGAAGGTTTATGGGTGCTTTTAGCAACACACTAAAAAAAAAATCATTAACGCTCCATCTTAATAACAGTATATGCAAATTCGTAATTTGCAGGGGAAAATCTCTGATGTGGACATCATGCGTGTAACTAAAGATTTAGGTGAAACTTTTACACTTGACGAGATCAGAGAGATGATCAATGAAGCTGACAGAAATGGTAACACTTCTGTTTTTTCACCTGTGATAACATGTGTTTAGAATTTCTATGTAAGTTCTGTGAGTCAATTTACAATAGGCAGTTGTATATCAGGTGAATGTAACTGTAAAAGATATCCAAGTATTTAACCTTGGTTAAAACTTGCACTTATTTTGGTGTTTTGGGGTCTGAACTCATGATCTATAAAACCTCAGTCTAGAGCGTCATACTACCGGTCACTTAAGCTAGTGTCCTCGACAGTTTAAAGTGAGTTTTAAATATCTACTTCTTTGATTTGCCATATGTTCCGAGCGATGTTAGGAGGTATCAAACACCCAATATTTTCAGAATGCCATCGTGGTAACGTTGTGCAATATGTATTACCAAGATATTAAATTTAAACTGACTAATCCACTCTGCTATATGTGTTTCTCTATTTTCGTTGTATCATACAACTGGTAAAGTAATTTAGTTCAGTTCATTGAGAGTAATAATGTGTATATTATCTAATTTATTATCGTCAAATGCAGGAGACGGAGAAGTGGATGCTGAAGAGTTTGTAAGGATAATGAGAAAGACAGGTTTTGGATACTGACCAAAGGCGGAGGTGGATATCAGCTATGAAAACATTGAAAAGCCTATAATAAGTAGCATAGCTTCCTAGCCAGTGTATGGTTCAAATAAAAATTAAGAACAAATATGTGTTTTTCATTCTGTGTGATGTTGAGCTTGTTGGCTGTTGACATCGCATTGGATGTCTATGAACTGTTAGTTTCTGCCTTATTTATTTGAGTACATCTTGTCATTACATATACAAACACAATGAATATTTGTACACTTTTAGAGATTCCAGATATTTTGCATTTTGCTGGTGTTATATGTATATGGTGTCATCTTATATGTATGTTCTGGGATTCAGAAAAAGGAAACCTCTATCGGCATGTGGTGCATACGTTTTGCATGGAGCCATGGGTTTTGTTCCTTCTGTAACAGCAAAGTTGCTAGTGTGTAAACTTTTTAATCTTTGTTATCAGGGATTATTATTATTCTACGTTTACGATGGGTCAAAAGCTTCCCTGACGAACATTTAATATTGTTATCCAGGTTATATTTTACAGAGAGCATTTTTAATTTGATTATCTCTTTGAATCTTATTGGAATTGTGTGTCTTTAAGTGAGATACGTGTTATAACATACAGGACAAAATATTTAAATGGAAGCACATTATTTAATGCATTTTATAACCGCTTTTGTACGGTATATGGTCAAGTGAATTTTACTGTACATTTGTTCCATGAGGTAGACATGTGTTTGAACCTCACAACATAAACAATACTTACATATGCGTTAGACATGTACATTTAGATCTCGTGAAGGATACTTTTGGACGTGGATGGTACCATATCGGCATCTTAAATCATTTTTAGATATACGCATCCGCGGATACGGATGAATATTGAATAATTATTCTATCCACTACTGATCGATATATGAAGGAATATAAATGAAAAGAATTAGTTAATTTCTTTTTCAATTCCGTTGATTATAAAACTGCAAAAAATAAATAAATATAATAATAATAAATAGTTTTGAATGGTTAATATGCATTAATTATACATAATATAAACTATTAATTTAAGAAAAAAATAAATAAATATGTCTTATTGTACTAAAATAGACATAATTGAAACTATAATTTAGGCAAAAATCGAATGGATAATTTTCGAATGCTAATGTCTTTATATCTGCATCCGCATTCTTTTTTTTTGAATATTGAATAATTATCCGTTTTTGGGATAGGATGCAGACAGATTTCAAATTTTTCGGATATCAATTGACAGAGCATGTGTATATTGAAACCCCAACAGAAAGAACTTGTCCATAAGGTGCAGCTTTAGAAAACAAATGGCTCAAGTATGAACTACACTCGCTAGATTTACTTTTTATTCATTCTATTATATCTAAAACCTTTACGGTCTAAGCTTTGTTTTACCACGCTATTTTTTTTACACCACCCAACCCTCCTCCATTTTACCATCTTTGCCCATTCTATTTTAATTTAAAAATTTCACCGCTTCCATTTTTCACGTCTTCATGCCCCATAGAAGAAAACTCCTTATCTCAAATAAGAAAAAAGCGTGGCTAACATCGTCGCAACCCACGTATCATAGCCGATGTCATCACAGCAAGGTAAGGTTTTGTCATTTATTCTCGATTTTGGTTTTTGTTGTGAAGTTGTTCATCGCATTGATAAATTGAAATTGAAAATTCGACAATCCTCTTTTTTTTTTTCCTTAAATTTTGTTTCTTAGTTTTTTGGTTGAACGCCGTTCGGCAGTGTGAAATTTTGTATTTTAATTTTTATACACTTTTTATATTGGAAAAGTCTATTTAGACACAAAATATAGTGTATAAAAGTTTTAAATCATTCGTCAACATGAACTTGCTTAGGTTCTAGTGTTGTACTGCCAAATGGATTTTTTTTTATTTTTTATTTTTTTTAATATAGAAATCAAATCATACCACAATATATTATTTGTTGTATGTATTAAACATCATGCTTTGTATTGTCGCTCGATATGGATAAAATGAAGAACTGTTTTTCTTCTTTTTTAGCAAAATACAGTTAGCACCACTCATAATATGAATTTTTGAAGTACAAAAGTTTCATTCACCGTAGCATATAGAATTTTTGGTACTTTAATTTACATTGTGAAGTAATAAAGTGTAAAATACAAGATGTTCCATAACATATTGATCGAAGGGTTATGTAACTTGAAGTGTTCCTAATTCCTTAAAATTACAAAATGTGATTATTCTTGGATCAAGAACACATGAAAAACATGAAGATTAGAGTATTGGCTCTTCAGTAAAGATATAAGATAAATACATTGTTCCAAAACTATATCCACTTGAATTTGATTAGTAATTAAGGTCACTATTGAAGCGTACGAAATATTGTGTTTACTATGTACTAACATGAAATTTTCCAACATTTGTTATTAGAGAGATTTCCATATGCGTAAGCCAAAATTATTTGTTTATCCATAACATTGGTTGACAAAATAGTCAATTTTTTTTGTTTTTTTTGGAATACCACAGAGATAATTGCTTTTGTTTCTCATAATGTAATTAAGCATAAGAATGAAATTATATGAAGTATATGACTCCTAATCTGTTTGTCATCTGTATCACTCTGTGGTTTTAATTACCATGATTTTACACATGGTATTAGAATTTTTTAACATAACTTTTTTAAGAATAAGTATGGTTCTTTATTTGATAAGGGCATTCATTTTCATGGGAGTCGAAGACCTATAAAACCACATTTCGACCATCTAAACTAATAGTCCTTAACACTGTAAAATAATTTAAACTAACTTCAATTTGAACATGACTATCAAAGTTTTGAAATTCTAATAGTTCATTGGGTCAATGATTATTGTTGGTTATCCTTCAAAACCATTGAAAATATTAGTTGAAAAATGTTTCTATCTCATAATCATTTTAGTATCTCTAGAATTTTATTTTTTCCCTTCACTCCTTAATATCAAATATTGTATAAAGCTCCTTTAACCACTAATAATTGGTTATACAAATACATTGCAACTAGTTCTAATTAGTAATTAAATCAATATGAACACGCAGAGGTTTAAACGACATTTTGCCTTAGCATTGTCATTTTAGTCTATTATAGAGACAATATGTTATTTTAACATTATAGATTGAAGACATAACTCCATTCGAAATGCTAATTGATAAATTTTTCTACAACATTGAGGATGTAAGATTTGAACCAAGAACACCATACTCCAATGGAAAGAAAATTCACTTTTTGAACATTGAAGTTATATTACAGTGTACATGTATTCCTCGTAGCATTTGGTGAGGCTGCAAGCAAATGCTACAAATGGTACTGGGAAAAGTCAATCTACTCCTCTGCTCAATCCAATTACAAATTTTCTTGAAATTTTTTGCACTTCGAAGGGTCCTATAATCAACTCTAGTGTCTTGGCTATTATCAACCACTAACATGGAGAATCATTGAAGGAATGTCTAAAAAGGTTCCATAAAGAGGCTTATAAGGATGAAAAGGAAAGTGGTAGCGAAAAACTGATGGTCATCATAGTAAAAAGAGAAGTATTTTTCATCAATCCGCACATCTCTCTATACTTGATCTCAACCGCTCGTGCAATCCAAGGGCTGGCATCATTTCTCAGATTTAATTCAGATCCTGGGCTATTTTGTTCGGCCCAATACTCAAATATGTATTGCATATAAATTGCTGATTGTAAATTCAATTCATGTACTGATTTTTGTAACTGAGATAATAAAGCAAAACTTTTCATCAAATTACTTTTCTGACATGGTATCAGAGCATTCATATCAAGGCTTAACAGCCATCTAATCTTTGTTCAATACACCATCAGAACAATATCATCATTTGGTGATCACCTTCATCAGAGACCTTGCCTCATCATCTGAAGGGTGTAATTCTGTGCCGTGCCAACATCTGTGGCTGCACCAGAATCATCTCAGAAAACAATTCAATCAAGAAAATCAGAAAAAACAAAGAAATCAAGAAATCAAGAATCATCTCAAAATTAAAGAAAGTGCCCTCTTGCACAACATATCAGATCAAAGATAGAGAGAAAGTTGATCATCATCTATGTTCACGGTAGCATCAGTTTTACTGTGAGAAAATTCTTGATTCAATACCTTTATTTTTCTATTTCCAATTGAATAGTTTCTGCAGTCCTGCTTTTTCTATTTTCTTCTTGTTTCTGAAATCATCATGAGTGAAGAAATGAATAATCAACCCGAAATGTCAAGCACAAGAGTATCTCAAAACTAATCACAGTCAGATCTGGTGAATGATCTGATGAAGACCATAATCAAGCCTCAGAGTCAAATGATATCCATTCAGCTTGACGAATCGAATTTCTTACTCTGGAAATTACAAGTAGAAACATCCATCAAAGGTTATGGATTAGAGGATTATATTCTTGGTACAAGAATTACTCCACCAAGATTTGTTAAGGAGAATGAAGACAAACTGGTGCCAAATCCAGAATATATAGCACACCAAAGGCAAGACAGCCTTGTATGTGCATGGATGATGTCATCCATAAGTGCATCAATTCTGCCACAACTTATAGGCTGTAAAACTGCTCAAGAAGTATGGACAACAATTGAAAGAAACTTCACTTCTCAGTCATCTGCAAGAATCATGCACCACAGAAGACAATTACAAAATATCAGAAAGAATGATATGTCAATGAATGAATATCTGCTCAAAGTTAAAAACTTATGTAATCAATTAGCTTCAGTTGGACACAAAGTATCTGAATCAGAATATGTGCTGCATATAATTAGTGGCCTAGACAATGAATATGAAGCTGTTGTGGCCATCATCTCTACTATGGAGCCTACACCACCCTTACAGTTTGTGTATTCTACCCTTCTTTCACATGAAGGAAGGATAGAACACAACAAAACAGTAAGTTCAGATATCTCTATCAACAATACATACAACAAAAATAAACAAAATTCAAGTATCAAAGGACAGTTTAATAACTTTCAAAGGGGTGGACCATCCAACAGAGGAAAAAGAGGAGGTAGAAGCAACAACAACAATAAAATAAGGTGTCAAATATGTGAGAAGTATGGTCATGGAGCAAATAAATGTTACTTCAGATTCAACAAAAACTATACTCCTTCACAACAAGGTAGCAGTGCAAATGTAAACCTTGTCAGTGTGCCAAAAGACAGCAGCTCAAATCAAGCAGAAATTTTAAACACTGAAACAACTACAAATGATGATACTGACTGCTGGTACCCAGACTCAGGGGCAACTAATCATGCGACCAACAATCTCAACAATCTAAACTTGGGAAACAAAGAGTACAAAGGTACACAAAATCTTTTTGTTGGTAATGGTAAAACTGTGCACATTACACACACTGGAAATGCAAGAATACATGGATCCAAACAACTTTTACTAAGAAATTTGTTAAGGGTTCCTTCAATTAAAAAGAATCTAATGAGTGTTTTCCAATTTGCTAAAGATAACAAAGTTTATTTTGAATTTTATCCTGACACATGCTTAGTTAAAGATATACTAACTCAAGAAATTATCTTGCAGGATAAAGAAAACAATGGATTGTACCGATTTAATTTTTCAAATTCAAAAATCTCTGAGAATAAGGGAAATACTCATGTAATGAATGTTTCTAGTGATTGTAGTAAAATTGATTTGTGGCATCGCAAACTGGGTCATCCCAGTATAAAAATTGTAAAACATGTAATGAGTAATAATAACATTTCATCTAGTAACATCCCTGATTCTTACTTTTGTATTTCATGCCAATTGGGAAAGAGTCATAAACTTGCATTTCCAGATTCACACACAAGTTACACAAGACCACTTGAATTAATTGCTAGTGATCTATGGGGCCCAGCACCTATTAGCTCAAATTATGGTTACAAGTATTACATATCTTTTATAGATGCTTATTCAAGATTTGTATGGATATACATGCTGAAGTCTAAATCTGAAACCAGTAACATAGTAATGCAGTTTATTAACAAGGTTGAAAATATGATTGGAAATAATGTATGTACATTTCAGTCGGATGATGGGAAAGAATTTTTGCCTTTAAAATTTTTCTTTGAAAAGAAAGGGATTAATCATAGGGCTACATGTCCATACACATCTGAACAAATGGAATCATAGAAAGAGAACATAGACATATTGTAGAAACTGGGTTAACTTTACTAGCACAAGCCTCAATGCCTTTAAAGTTTTGGCCAGAGGCATTTAACACTGCTGTACACTTGATAAATATATTGCCTACAAAAATCCTTAAGTTCAAGTGTCCACAGGAAGTGTTAACCAAAGTTAAACCAAATTATGAGTATCTAAAAATATTTGGATGTCAATGTTTTCCTTGTTTAAGATCTTATAACAAACACAAATTAGACTTCAAATCTACTCCTTGCACCTTTTTAGGATATTGTAATAAACAA